>CM076091.1:25850158-28250158 GCA_038088585.1 Chrysina gloriosa
ATTTTCAATAGAATTGTAAGAAATGGAAATAAATTCAAAACAAATTTAACATTAATCACCGTTGACATTTCGATCTAAAATTGGCCAGTTGAGGTGGAAAAGACCGATGTAAAATGTCATCAAAATGTCCCAAATGCCGCCAAAATTTGAATCTATTTTTACTCATGCGTATTTTTAGCAGTCTCAAAGGGTAGGATGACACTTTTGTTTTATGTATTTTGTTTCACTTAAACTTTCTACGCATTGCAAAGTAGCTATAGCGCGTTATATCTCTTATATTTATGAATAGTTACGTACCAGGTGACACATTCGTTGATAACAACCATAACTATCACTCGTTGGCATCAATGTTGGTTTTAGAACGCAATTTAACGTAGTGGCGCTTAGGGCGCTGTTATCATTGTATTTTGACATGCGTATTTGACATTATCTTTTATCCGGTGCGTTTTTCAAATCTGAAATCACCGTATTTAATAAATGTTGCGCGTTTACTTGCTCTAATTCTAATAAAGAAGTGATGCTACATTTATTTTCAAAAGAATTAGAGGTAAGTGTAGTTTAATAATGTATCAATAAACGCTGAAAAATACGCAAAATTTGTATTTTTTGACAGCGCTTAATCGAATGGCTTCGCATAATTGGACGGAACGATTTAACCTTCCTATACTCACGCATACGGTCTGTGAGACCGATTTATATAGTATAGTATACGTCTTTCATTTTGACGTGAGTATAGGAAGGTTAATTGATAAATCATTTGAATCCTCATTTCTCTGAAAATGTAAAATTTCAAACACATCACAATAGCACAAATTTGTCATAGATGCTTCGCCATTATTATATGCCCCAGGTAAAGATATATTCACTTATTATCGTAGGATATGAAGGTAATATTGTTTAGGTTGAACGCTGGAAACTTACCAAACTGTTAAGTACAAAATTTTGATCTTCTGACTTGCCATAACCGTAGACGTACGTCTACGGATGGCAAGAGAAGATCAAAATTTTGTAATTTGCAATTCTCCCACGGCGGGTAGCCGAGCGCGACTGCAGTTACTGCAGGAGGCTGTGGCAACGCAAGTTGTCCACTTCTGTAGAAAAATAACTGTAAAAATGCGTAATACGTTTGCATTGTGAGAGAATTCGATATGAATCCCTCTCACTATGTACAAACGTATGTTCAGACCATATATACAGTAAAATTTGTATACAGAAGTGGACAACTCTTGCAAAGCTGTACTGACGAGCGGTATAACCGCGAAACGTACGTCTACGGATGGCAAGAGAAGATCAAAATTTTGTAATTTGCAATTCTCCCACGGCGGGTAGCCGAAGAGCGCGACTGCAGTTACTGCAGGAGGCTGTGGCAACGCAAGTTGTCCACTTCTGTAGAAAAATAACTGTAAAAAATGCGTAATACGTGCATTGTGAGAGAATTCATATCGAATCCCTCTCACATGTACAAACATCAATGTTCAAACTGTTAAGGAAAATATACTACCAGAAGGAAGCCATTTTGAACTGGGTGAGATAAAGATTTTTGTTTAACGTATATTATAGATGTAAAATGTGTTTCCTTTAAATTCTTGTATTGCTGTAGGCAAAATTAACAGTCCAAAGGCAAGTACATCTGGAGAGAGCAACATGCATAAAAGTTTTCCTATTAAAAAAAGGCATGCAATCAATTAGCAATTAAAGCATTACAATATTTAGTACATTCTCGTGTAGATAATACAGAGCCTGAGACAAATTCAAAACGCCGCAAATGCAAGCATATCGATCTATCTGGTAAGAAGAGTATTCACAAAATAATTTTATTGAGCAATAAATGATGTATGTTGAAGGCATTGAAGGACTAAATATATTAGAAGCTTTCAATGTATTCCAGAAAAGGAAAATGTCACATACTACTTTTAAGCTGTATAGCACTATAAAGTACATATTTGAAAAAACTATGTATCGTTTAGCAAAAAAATGTGCAAATAATAAGCAAAGAATCAAGACAGTAATAGAATTTGCAAAGTCGAAAACATTTTATAGTGTTGGGATAAATGAACGAATCAGACAATTTATTAATAGTTAATTGCAAATGCAGACAAGAAAAAGCTAACGGAAGAAGATACAGCATGAAACACAACATTTTTGCTCTTTCAGTGCTAAAATACAGCGGAAAGGGTTATAAACTCTTAAAACAAACATTTGCACTCCCGATCCCAATTGACTGTAGCATCAATGAGAGTATTGCAATAACTTTCAGGAATTATGTATTAATACTTTTACAGATTATGTAAAAAGAGTAGTATTGGATAAATTTCATAAGCATAAGGCACGAAAGAGTGTCATTAACAGGAAGAAATAATTACAACATATCGTACAAACATAATTGGCATTATTCGCATTACTTTTGCAGAGCCTAATTAATTCCGTTTTGTTATCAAAATTTCTCTGCGCATGTAAGACGGGAAGCTTCCCTTCAATTGCGAAAAATATCCGCGAATAACTTGATAATCGAAATCAATGTCTCAAGAGATAAACGCGAATAAAATAGTTTGTACGAAGGACTCCAGCATTTCCTTCTACCAACGAAAAATGTATACATGTATGATAGTCGCATAATCCTATTCAGATAAAATTAATTCCTAAAGACCGTAATATATTAACAATGTTATTAATGTCGAAACTATTGCCACAAGTTGTGTAATAAATTGGTATTATCAAAATAAAGAGTGTGTTTTAGTGATGGATCGTTATTGAACTATCTGCTATTTTAGAACCGTTATGAACTGAGTAACGGTTGCAACCGTTATCTCGTTGAGAAAATAACGGTTCCTTTCGGATACACACAGAACCCTTTGACCAAAGCAAGTAGTGATGGGAAAAATCGTTATTTTAAATTAACTTTATTTATTTAAAATAACAGTATCGACCGTTATTGCTATTTTGAAATAACGGTTGCAAAACAACAGGTTATCGTTATTTCGTATTCAACATTACTATTTACACGATAACAACATTGTCGTTTCTGAAGATGAATTCATATTATAGGCGTTTCATATTATAGGAGTTTTATTTTTATTTAATTATATTAAAATTGTTTTATTTTGTTCTATATTATATAACGGTTTCCTTTTCTAGTTTTTATAAATAATTTTTTTACACAGCATTGTTCTTTTCTTTAATTTTACATTTGATAATTTCAATGCATATAATTGTTAACATCGGGTGCTATAATTACCGTCCGAAAGTTATTTTTCTACGGGAGTTGTAACTGTGGTATCGATCAGATAGTCGTAACGTAAGCAAGTACATATGTACATATTAGGCAGTGAAATATAGGTATTATACTCATTATACCACGCCTTTTCTTTCGGTTTGGCTCGGCAATACGCAGGCACACATAAGCATGCATCTATACAACGCTTCGTAGACAAGAGTAGGGAGGCTATTCTATCTCATTCTCTCGCAGGCTAAATCCTATAGATGTATATGTTTGTTTCATTTTAGTGTCCCTTTTTTCGTTTCATCGCTTTTCAAATCATTCACAACTGTGCTAAAGAAGTTTTCACTTCAAAAATATTTATGAATACTACAAATAAAACCGTTACATTATATGGAACAAAATTACAATTCTAATTACAATTATAAATAAAAAATATTCTTACAAGATACAAGATACAAGTGCAACCAGTCATAAAAAATATGTATATATTCGAATATAAACAAATAAAAACAAAACTCATGGTAATTGATATATATATATATATATATATATATATATATATATATATATATACATATATATTCAGAAACGACAATGTTATTACGAATTTTGATTTATATCTATAAACAGGATCTCTTTCACCTTTTCACATGATAAACGGTTGTGACGGTCAGAAATCAATAATCCCGTTTTCGAAAACACCTTCTAGCGTACTGCAAGATCAGCAATTGCACATTTGTGTAAACAATTAAAACGAGCGAAGTCAAATAAAACTTAATTTAATAATCGAGCGAAAGTATAACATCGGGAAAAAGCAAAATATATTTCCGATCAAGCATACGCGACGGAGGCTTTTTAAGACTCGAACGTGACCCAGACGTAAATACTGACTCAGCTGGGCAGACTGTGACATATTTCATTGATAACATTTGCTATGTGCCATGTGTAATCATGATGCGTTATCGAATAGAACTGTCGACTACGAAATAACGATAACCTGTTATATTGCAAGCGTTATTTCAAAATAACAATAACGGTTGGAACTGCTATTTTAATAGATCTGTTCTTCCCATCACTAATGTATTTTATTATCGATATTAGTACGAGGTATGAACGGTATGAAGAAATGCAATTTAGAATTCCCACTGTTAAGATTGCAGCGCTCTTAACGATATTGGGCTAAACGAATACCTTAATTTGTAACCGAGGCGATTCATTGTTAGGCTATTGGTATATGTCACATCATGTCACATAATCTGGTACATATCTGGTATAACCTGTAATAAGTATCAATCATACCAGTTCTATCGTAGATTGATTGTAGATCTGTAGTAATATCACACGTGGATACTCTACATACGCAGACAGATCAAATTCCGTCCAACAGGTTCTGTGCCCAGGTAGATGATATTGCTGAATGAAAACGAAACGAAACATAAAAAGTAAGCAAAAGAAAACACCTGTAAGGGGAACAATAGAGGTTGCAAATAAAATAACAGTTGCAGAGTTAAATATGAAAATTACTGTACATGGAAGTATAAAATGGAATTATTGCTAATAAAAGAAAACCTATGGAACGTGTTAGATGAAGAAAAATCAGTACTTCTTCCAGACGAGTCAAATAAAAATGCACTAGCGAAATGAAAGAAGAGAGATGATCATGCATGGGACTGGATTGGTTTGTTAGTGGAAGATAACAAAGAAAACTAATATAGATGGCAATTCCATGCTGACAATGTGTGCTTAAACTGCTTAATAGCCTTTTATTTTGTTGGCAACTAAGTTATAGTCACGGGTATTTCAAATATATAACTCATTACTTGATGTGCATATGTATTGTTTAATATTAAAACAATAAATTTGAGTAAACTACCAGTACACATCTACTGCTGTTATACAGCTAAGATGTATGTAGAAATAGTTTATAAAAATTTGTTGCTGCAAAAATGATATTAGCAGTGAAAATTGCCATTAATTCGGTCTGTATATACTTGTCAATGTAGTTATTTATTTTACAATTTATTGTCACATAACATCATGTATATACATTTTAATTGTTGTATTGCAAAATAAACCAACCTAAAAATATTAAAAAAATAGGCATGAATACTATACAAATAAAGAAATACATATGAAAATAAGATACTTCTAAAACCAACTCTTTTTTTACTCTACACATCTACTTACTAATTGGATATGAGATTTCTAATTATAAGCACAAATACAAGAAAAAATTTAGATTTCAAGTATGCTTAACACCTGAAAGGGTAGAAGGATTCGGGATTGAGTTAATATAAGATGAGTTAAATTTTCAGTAATAATGCTCACTTAAAATCTATTAGTCTACTTTGTACATTTCTTTCTTTGATTTTTTAAACTTCCTCGCAGCAATATTTCTGGAGTGGGTCATTAGGATCTAGTCATCAGTCTCTACCCTGTAACAGTGTTTAACCCATTACAATAATTAAATATAGGTAACTCAAGATATTTGTTGGCCACAATACTCTGGGTATCATATTCACTACATTGTACTTCTAATTGATAATTATTACCAATTATATACTTTAATTTTTTAAAGACTCCCTTTTTGTGGCACAATTGAGGTAAGAGTTTTAAACATATACTCTATATTTTGAATAATAATTCTTCAAATTCCTTGCAATAGTGCAAGTGTTGTTTGTCTGCTGCTCCTCTTAATTATGTTAGTTAGTTAGTAGAAGGCTGAGGCTGCATTTCTTTGGGATTAGATTGCACCTTAGTTAATCGAACTTATTGTACTTGTGGGAGTGCTATATAAATATTGTTACATACTTTTGAAAGAATGTTATTGTTGTGAAATAAATTACCTGGTAAAAATAGCTCAAGTAGAGAATGCTTATGACATATCCCATAGCTCTTATGAACTATCTCATTTCCTAAATTATTTCATTTGGGATTATTACACAACTCCAGCCAAACACTAAACCGATTTGATGTTTATTTGGTTGTGGAAATAAATGTCTCATTTTCACATCCAAATATGGCACTTATTAAATTTATTCATTGCTGTCATTAAAAATACGTCAAAACAATGTAGAAATACACAGATACTATCTTTATATGTACTATTTTCCTAACATGCATTTAAAAAATAAAGGTGATTATAAGGACTGTGGTGTAATTTACTGACACAAATATCACATCGGTAAACTCCTCACCTCCTCCTTGTTGAAGATGCTTGCCTCGAGCTAACGAAACACGTGTCACCGATTTTATTATAAACAATTGTGTGGTGCGGAGTTTACCGATGTGATATTTGTGTCAGTAACATGCATTTATTATCTATTATCACATTGTATATATAAAAATAAATACGCAACTGTCTTTTAAATAATACGATTACGCAAATAAAAGAAGGAAAATTAAATATAACACTAATAAGTAAGGTTTGATAAATGAGTGGATGACGTATCATCAAGTAGTGTAAACCGGTCTTCGTTACCACTTACGTGCAAGGCGCAACATTAAAATTCTTGCTAATTAATTCATTTAGGTTTGGAAATTGCTCTATCGCGAATTCTGCAATTCTATGCAAAGCATGGACGATGCATGTAATATAAAGCATATTTTCAAATCTATTTTTAGTGGTTTACCAGCTTTTATCTTATAAGCGGGAGCATCACTAACAAAAAGTAAACCTTTTGTTCGCAGCACCTTCGAATATATCCTCAATGCTACTATCAATGGCATCAGCTATCGTATTTGCATTCAGCAGTTCAATTATTTTGACCGCTATCAAGTACGGCCTAGTTGGCTGATCAGAATGCAAGACCCCTATCATCATAACATGACCCATGCTTTTGCCTAATATATTCATGGTCTCATCTGTGCTAATCCAAAAATAGTTGTCTCCCACATGTTCCCGGATTTTATACTTTACATTAGTATATATTTTTTGGAAAATAATTTTTGCATAAAGTTGATTCATCTGGAATATGTTTACCTGTATATTTTGCAAGAAATTGTCTATAAATCGAATTCTTCAGCTTCTGAAATGGAGTATTCGCAGCCACATGTACTTCGCAAAGATCGCTAAAAATCTTCTTTTTTACACATTTCAAAGTAACCGAAGATAGATTACAATAAATCTCGGTGTTATTAACAATTGTGAAACAGTCATGCTTCTTAATCCAAGAAGTCATGATTTCTTGATGAGGACGTTTGTGGGAGGCTAATATGTATTGCTATTTTCAAGAAATAAAATTAAAACAATTCTCTTAATATGACAGAAAGAAAGAGATCTAGCGACATCTACTCCACAAAAAAGAATAAAATAATACAAGAAAACGAAACCTTGCTAATCCTAACGCACATAGATTAAGTATATTTATTAAAATTTGTATTAACAAAAGATCCAAAAGATGTAAAAATGATAACCAAAAATCAAAGCACGACTATTGTATCTTATTCTTAAGAACGCACTGTTCGTCGACCGAATAATCGTCAGTGCAGGTGTTCGGCAGCATGTTCGGCACGACTCTGTTGGTGCGTCGCTGTGACGCAATAGGGCGAGTCGTCGGTCCGGTCTATATATCAATATATCAGCCAGAAAGATACTTATCACAAAGAAAATTTGTGGAATTTCTTTTTATGCTCTAAGTTGACACAATTCAAAAAGTCTCATAAAAATTATATGAGGTAAAGAAAGCATGCCGTTATGATCTTTTACGAAGACCATACTGCTCACTCTAGTTTTAACATATCAGGTAAATATAGTATGTTCTGAAATATATTGTTAATTGAATTTGTTGTTTTTTCATTGCCATAGTGGCAGAGATGAAATAACCGAAAAGATAATTACGCTTGAGTGTTGATATTTTTATCATATTCAATCAAACATGGATATTATAGGAACAAATTTTGACTTTGTTTATCTGAAATTTCGTGTCGACTCTGAATTGGTGAACCGTGTCTGTGTGAGGTATCATTTAGCAGATCAGCGCGATCTGTTATTGAGTCGCGCTGTGTGTGAACTTCGTGAACTCACTCAGATATCAACTTAGTATTAGTTGTCGATATACATATGATGTGAATTTTCTTACAAGATACGAGGGTAGATTGACAAATTTCCGGAATCGCTGCTAGGGGATTGCTATTTTTCAAATACTTTATGTCATTGTGTTGACCACTCTTTCATATCAATTGATTGCAAATGTTAAATACATCTATCAAATAGTCTGGTTTTGACAAGCATTTAAGTCAAACACCTTTTTGTGTTTTGAATTATGGATAAAAATAAAGTTTGAGTGGTCATCAAATTTTTCTATTTAGAAAGGAAAACCGCAACGGAAATCAATTCTAGGTTAGATGCCGTTCTTGAGAATTCATGACCTTCATTTTCCACCCTGAGTTTTTGAGTTTCGGAATTCAAGCATGGTCGCAGGCATACAAGTGATGAACCAGGTTTAGCACGTTCGAAAACGGCTATCACGCCATTGTGGAAAAAATCCGTGACATGGTTTTGACAGATTGCCAAAGAAAAGTGCGTGAAATTGAAGAAGCCGTGACATCTGTTATGAAGGAGTACTTCATATTTTAAGTAATTAATTGGGTTTAAAAAACCTTTCTGCGAGATGCACATTCGAGCTCGAACCTCAGCCGATTGCTTGGGAGTGTTTACGAGGAATCCGATGGATTTCAAGAGACGATTCGTGACCTTGGATGAGACCTGAATCACTACATACTATAGACAAAAATGTAATCAAAACAGTGGACTACACGCGGTGAATCGATTCTATTCTGAAGAAGGTAAAAACCATTCCCTAGGCTGGAAAGGTATTGCTCAGCAAAAAATGTCAGAATTGAATTGTGAAATCTTCCGTATTCCCTGATTTCGCTTCGTTAGATATCTACCTGTTCCCGAAACTCGAAACATTACTGGGTGGAAAGAGATTTTAGTCGAATGAAGAACTGATGAAGGCCGTAAACGATTATTTTGGGAATTTCGAAGAATGTCACTTCCGGGAGGGAATCTAGAAGCTTGAGAAACGTTAGACCGAGTATGTTATGCTTCAAGGGGATTACATTGAAAAATAAATTTAACTTGAATACATATTATTTTATGTTCGTTGTCATTCCGAAAACTTGTATTTTATTCTTCTTTTTTGGTCGGTCTACCGTCTGTTTTTTTAGGTCATTCAGATTTGCTACTGGGAGCATAACATATTCCTTTTTTTTAACACGGGGTGGGGCGCTAGCTTGTCCCAAATTTTTAACCCAAACTCATAAATAAACCAAATATTTCCCTGAAATGTTTTCAATTTCCAATAGATGTTTTCTTTAATATATTTTTCATCGTGTATTTCACTGTCTTTTTTCGAACAATGGCCGTGTATGACAAAAATATGAATTAGTCTTGGATTGAATGTGTCCTTATTCCTCACGATTTCTTCCTTCAATTTCAACTAGAATTTGCTGTTCCTAGGATTTCGAAGCGATGCGCCATCCAGAGTAATCGTCTATATTAAGTCCGATACAGGTTGAATATTCCAGTTCTAGATTCGCCATACTTGCGCATTTTATTATTGTTTTGATTAATACAAAGATACATTAAGATTTAGCGCGCCAAATGAACTTACCTATTTCATAGTTTTCGCTACTGGACTATCAGTTTTAGTTCTCATTAACGATTTTTCCTCTTATTAGACAATAATGATACACATACACTTAGAGGCGGGTGGTTATGAGTAAGATTCCATAAACGAGTGCACGATAACTGCTTGTCCCCACTTACATGCAAGGCGCGACATTAAAATTCGAAGGAGTAACAGAGTAAGTCCGGTTTACACAACTTATCATGCACGTGTTTTTCGAACCATAGTTATAGAGCACATGAATCCGCTGCACACTGGGCAATAATTGTGTTTAAATTTCAAAGTGGATAGAATATTCCTTGCCCTCCGCAGCAATGAAAATGTCTTTATTCTCGCCTCGACACCAATCACTTCATCACATGTGCAAGTTTTGCTGGTTCCGATAGATTATAATTCAAGTTTTAATAAGTAAGTAAGGGCGTAAATACGGTTTACACTACTTAATGATAACACGTCATCCATCTTTTTAACAAACTCTAATTATAATTATAGTTTTAGCAGCGTTGAATAAACACAAAGTCCGCCAACTCATTCTTTTTGACAGACATACATATATTCTATTGCATGTGGTCTGCTATTTGCTTTACACAGGTTCGTATAAAACTTTGATACTTTCTGTATTCTCCCCATTGTTCCTGTAGCCGTTGCCTTCTTTCCTCTGTGTTTTGTTTCTTTAAGTTTCAGGAAGCGCGAGGGTATATTCCCGTTTGATCCTTACCGTTCTATGTTAATTGGTAATATTGCGAATGACTAAATAAACATATTTTGTAATTATGAGTTCTTATTGTTGTAATGTATTGCTGAATCGCACAAAACAGTTAACAGCCGTTTGTGAAGAAAATTATAAAATTGATTGCGTTAATATTTATAATACAGAAATTCGAAAAATTCGTTCTAATTAAGACCTTTCCTAGACTTGTCGATCATGTGCTCTGATCGGGAATGATCTCAACAGTTTAAAAGCTGCAATAGTCGCTCTGTAAAATGATATCATAGGCATCACTTGTTGAATGTGCAGTGTAATTAGAGAACATTTTTGTACGAGATGCTAGACATATTTGCTACACTTTTCCTAGGGATCATTAACGGGTCAACTAAGTCTTCCTCTTTTCCCGATTTAGGGAAACGAGTGAGAATTGTCTCCCTTTTTAAGAAAAACGACAACACTCAAATCGCTAATGCAATAGGATGGAGATAAATCGATAATTAGCGATTAAAGTGTTGTCGTTTTCCTTAAAAACGAGGACAATTCTGGCTCGTTTCCATAAATAGGAAAAAGACGAAACCTTGATTAACAGATAAATGATGTTTCTGAAAGGGGTCACAGGAAGTAAAGTTATTAGAGAATCTGTTCATTATGTTGATAAGGAATTTCGAAGCAACCGACAGCCAGAAAAAGAAAAGGAGACCGGGAAAAATGTTCATGTTGAATCACTACAGGCGCAGTAAGAACAATGTGGTGGTTGAAATGTACCACGGAGTTAACTAATAAACCATCTAGATTTGTGTGTTCATGGTTAGTTTTACAGTAGCCCTCCTTACAGCCATATAATTATTGCAGCTTTTAACGTGTTGAGATTATTCTCGATCACAGATGATCAGACCGATCATGTGCCTGAATTAGAATAAATTTTGTGAGCTTCTGCATTAGAAATGCAATGAACTTTATAATTTGGATTGATGCACTACAACAATAGCATGAAACAAAACTCTTAATTACAAAGTATGATTATTTACAGTATTACCAATAGGGTTAGTACGGTTAGGAGTGAAACAGGGACACATACATACTTTACTGCAGTATTTTTGTTTGTGATACAGTGCGTAAGAACCGCATAAATATGCCGTATTTCTTCTAATTGCGGATGAAAAGACGAGGAGGGGGAACATTAAATATTGTACATCATACAATGGCGTTCGATATGTCAAATACAAATAAAAAGCAAGATTGTATATTTTGCATTGAATTGTTATGATTCATCTGAAAGTATTCAACGTCGACAAAAAGATTCTGTGAGAAAGATACCATGCGTAAAAGTAGTGTATTGTACTGAGAATTTAGTTAAATTTGTTAAAGAAAATTGCACCGGCATAGCTCTTAATTAATGATATAAAAAGCATAAATTATAACAAATTATATTTATAAATTTTGAGAAATATTTAGCATAAAGTCAAGATAATTACCTAGTGCTGTGTGTGTGTGTGAGTGTAAATTTCTTTTCCGAAGATGGTTCTTCCTATATCTCCTCTCTTAACTTCTATTCTCGAAGCACCTTTAATTTCTATGGATTCTTCCCCTTCTTAGATTCTATCTTGTTTTGTATGGTGAAGTTCTTTTATTAGGTGGTACTTCTTCTTAATAGCCTTTAGTTCCAAATATATTTACCGACTTATTTTTTGACTTATCTATCTTATCAATTTTCTTCATCTTTAACCAAACAAACTTTTTTATTTCTTTTGGAAACCAGGATTACACTGCTTTATTTCTAAGTTGCCCACGAAACGAAAACCTTAATTCACCTTGACTCCAGTTCATCCAGGTATATCGCTGTTATAGAAACCTGTATTGAATGTCGATGTATCCTTGGTTATTTCCAGTAATTTTTTATGAATTCTTGTAATGTAAAATGTTGTATGTATGTATTTGAATGTTAACAATGTTTTTTATCCATTAATATATGCTGCTTACAATAATTGATAATTTTATTTTCAGTGACATTTGTTTCTCCCATTAAACGTCTCTGGCTGGAGTTAAAATAACAAGCTAACACCCGTAGGGGAATAAAATGCTCAAAAGATGGTATCGAAAAGGTATAAATAGAACCCCAAAATAAACCGTACGACAATTGAAGACCATAACCCCAACATCAACTGTGAATTTTGATATATTGAATTGTAATAAATGATAAATTTTCTAATGGTACTTAACCATTCGAGTATTACTATACTACAGTATGATTAGAGTCATTTTATAGATGCTGTAGACAAAGCGTATCAATTGAGAACCACATTTTTAGTACTTGATTGATACAGTTGTAACGAATGAATATATGTATTATGTATAATGAAAGGCAGTTGAAGGAATTCAGACCGCAACTTGCGGAGTTAGAATGACTATGCTTCCAATCGAGGCAGAAAACGTAAAGAAAGAAGGACTTCTCCCTAAAAACTGCAAGTATCAAAAGGGAAACATCTTTCTAATCCAAGCATTTACTGTTACGCACATCAGATCGTAAACCTTCTGCTCAGTGTAGCAGTACACAAAACCCCAAGCTCAATAATTTTATTTATATTTACGTATTTATATACTATAACTAGAGTTTGTTAAAAAGGTAGATGACGTATTGCATTAAGTAGCGTAAATCGGACTGACGCTGTCACTCCTCCGACTTTTATTATACAATGATAACTTATCAATTACAACTTATCATTGAATTATAAAATTCGGGTGAGTGACACCGTTAGTCTGATTTATACTACATTGATAAGACGTCATCCACCTTTTCAACAAATTCTAAGCATATGAGGTTAATTTTTGTTCATCTTCCTCCATAAATTGCTTTATAGAAATTATAAAAAAATCAAGGAGACGTCGCCACGGCTACGTTGTTAGTTCTAAGACACATAAAAAGCGATACTATTAGACTACACTAGATCTACCAATCTATATTCTGAAAAAGTAATATCGGATTTGTAATCAGCGACTCTAAAAATATCTAGATACCAGTTTCCATAGAT
Organism: Chrysina gloriosa; assembly: GCA_038088585.1. NCBI lineage: Eukaryota > Metazoa > Arthropoda > Insecta > Coleoptera > Scarabaeidae > Chrysina > Chrysina gloriosa. Next base: position 25,863,749 of record CM076091.1, read on the forward strand.
ATTGAAGATAAGTTTATGTTTCTGGTCCATCATATTGTATCCACCATTTTTAATCTTGATAAATTAAACCAGATTCGTAATCAGTAGACCTCCTTATGGATGGAACTTTATATCAAGTTATGATACTTTCCTTATTTTTTATTTACATATAAACATGTCAATAAAATTATTATAGGGGAAGGTGGGGTCAATTCGTACGCGGGGCCAATTCGGACACTTCAAATATTCGCCTTATTACAAAACGATTTTTTGTTTTGATAAATGTGGTAGATGGTTCGTAGTAACCTGTATTACGTCTGCTTAAACCGAACTTGTTAGCAGTGAGCTTTGTGATTGTCGCTGACAATTGTTGATTTTACCACATAAAAGTAAGTTTCATTCATTTTATGAAAATAGTGTTTCTACTTTCTAATTATTTAATATTCTTTTTAGTTTTAGTACAGTATTATACGTTGACATATACAGTTTTGTTAACATGACTAGATATTGTTTGTATAATTAATCTTTCTAAACTACACTTGAATAATCTAAAAATGGCCATGTGGAGTCAGTTTGTACAAAGTGGTCGGGGTCAGTGTGGACAGTCCGAACTAGCTCCATTTACATTATCAACTTCTAATATCTCATCTAACCTTTCATTTACGTGAGTTGCAGGATGGTATAGAATTATAAAAGAAAGACAGATCGTGCTCATATATCGGAAAAAGTAATTCAATATAGTACGTAAAAGTAGCATTCAACGATTTTATGTTACAGAATCCCGGTAAAACCGTAACTATTTATGACAAAAATTGCTAAAATAGCAGACTAGAGAGCTTTTATACCAAAAATATTTTATCGTTATTTTCAAAGGCAAGTGTTTGGCCATTATTTTCATTAGTCTTTACTGCTGAAGATTTTGATGCGTCTTATATTACCGATCGACATACAGAAAGCATGCCTACATCTGCAGCAAATTTGAATAATTCCTTGACCATAGAAGACCTTGAGTCATCTTCAAGTTTTGTAACCCAGAAATTAGAGGGGAAAGAGGAAAAAGTCGCATTTACACTGATAGTCCAGAAAAGGATCGTCTAATTGCGCTTGAAGAAGCAAGAAATAAAAAAAAAGTTAAGGCTCTTAAGTGCACACTAGTAAGAAGTTTTACTGCGTAGGGGAAATTCAGTCCGTTATAGAAGAAGATATTTTACCTGGTGACGATCATTTTCCGCGGAATCTGGTGGATGATGATGATGATCAATGAAGATGATTTCGAAGTGGTGAAATTTACCCAAAGAAAGAATGATACTCATTTTATTGGTCTTGTATTGAATGCTGTAGCTCAAAATGAGTTTAACGTTAAATATTTACGCAAACATAACAATCAATTTATATTTCCATTAGTAGATGGTATCTTCTTAGTTAATCGCCAGGATATCGTATCTTTACTCCCTTAACCGAACAGGGAACCTGGAACAGCCAGAGCTCAACAGTATTTTAAGTTTGATTGGATTTTAGTTTTTATATTTTAAGGTAGTTTTCTTTTTCCGAACATAATCCAAGAATTTTAATTATTTTTATCTTTTAATATTCCAAATAAAAACAATATATCTTTGTCTAATTTATTTCTAATAAAATTAGTTCAGGATTTGCATATTTATTCTCAATGTACACCCACGGACTTACACCCGGCCTTGTATGTGCGAAATTTGCTTGATGCTAAAACCGATACAATAACAGGAGCACGGGAGTACCTCAAAAGACCGGATATAACCCAAGCCGTGATTACATGCTACGTACATACAGTTACGCACTCATTATTAGTAGTGTACGAACTGACCCCGCACGATTTAACAATTTGTCCAAACTGACCCCTATCAGGGGTTACTTCGGACAAAAAACATCAGGGCTTAATATTGTGAATACAAACAAACTAATGACTTCTAATAAAATGACACCGTCATTTATAGTTACCAAAAATATGCAGTTCAAAGATGGGCATAGATTCATTACTCTCATTCCTATAGAATCCGGTATACTTTAGTTAAAACAAAATGTGTCCGAAGTGACCCCACTCTCCCCTACGTAATGTAAATTAAAAATGGGTTCTTCTAAATGGCCCTGTAGGAAAATATTTCTCTTGACAAAAGTAAACAACTTTGTGCAATAGACCAGTGCAATAGTAGATATGGGTATGCTCCAGTTAAGTCCAGTTTCACTACGTTTGACTAGCTCTAACTTCCGACGATTACTATCTTTAGTAAATAGCCGAAATCTAAACGGCTGTAATTTACTGATACTATATCATATCGGTAAACTCCTCACCACACAATTGTTTCATCATAAAATCGGTGTGAAACCGAAGCGGTTTCGACGGTTTAGACCAGGCATGGGCAATCTCTTTCTGATGCGGCCGCTACAAATTCTATGCTGTGAGTAATCTTGAAACACATACATTTTTGTAGTATCCTTATGAATCAAGTTTAACGGGCCGTGCTAATATGCAACGGAAAAATTCAATGACGGGCCGGACAAATCTAACTCGAGGACCGCATGTGGCCCGCGGGCCGAGGGTTGCCCATGCCTGGTTTAGACGGTTGTGATAATGCTTGTCTAGAGCTAGCGAAACGCATATCACCGATTTCATTATGAAATAATTGTGTGGTGAGGAGTTTACCGATGTGATATAGTGTCAGTGCTACATTCTTATTGAGTTCGACAGATTTTAAATTGTAGAAAATCACTAGAATTCAAGACCAGTGGTAGGTAAAAGAAGACCAATCTCCATAGTGTTTAACCGTACAGTTACTGGATTATCCTTAATGGTTAAACATCGTTGTTGAAAACAGAAATCGTTTGCAGAACGTTGGCAACAAAGCGATCTATTTTATTCCTAGAATAAGAAAACGTCGTGAAATTTATACGTATATTTCTAAGTTCAAGTACTGATAATATTTTCCCCTATCTCTGCATTAAAGAAAATTTCTGAAGTTATTATTTTTTTATGTAGCACGTAGTTTGAAGAATGTGGTCGTAAAGAATACGTTAACAAATTTCGAACCATTGAATAGGTTAAGACTATTTGAAGTAATATATACATAAGCATTATTATTAGGTACTTATTAGAACTAGCTCGTAAGTGCTAAGTGTGGTACACGATTTCCTATATTTGCACTTCGTTTTCTAACTACGATGTATAAGAGGTGAGGCACGAAGTTCATTAAATTTCAGCATCAAAAAAGGTTAAGGTAGCTCTTAAAGTTGTTGCATAAGCGATATTCTTTTATAATAATAAGAATAAAAACATCGATTTAATCAGTTTTAGCGCAAACTGTGTGAACGTGTCGTCTCACATGTATAAAATCTAAATACAATACATCATACTTATATGAACATAGCAATGGTGTACAGGTTGCCAAAAAAGAAAATTGAAGAACGGACTAAAACTTTATGTCAGGAATGTCAACGTGCGTTGTGCAAAGATTGTTTTGCACCATTTCACAAATAATTTTCAAATGTTTGCCTTGTATTTCGTTTTTGTTTTTAAAATGTACAAAATGAATTTTGAAAGAATAAATAAAAAACCATAAAATTTAAAATAAAATAAATATTATTTATTTATGTATATTGTACTGAGAATTTAGTTAATTTGTTTTTTAAAATAAATTGCACCGGTCTAGCTCGTAGATAAAATATAAAAGCATAAATTATAACAATTTATATTTATAACTTTTTCGAAATATTGAACATAAAATCAAAAAAATCTTACCTATTTTAGTGTGTGAATGTATGTGTGTGAATTTTCCGGTGACGGTTCTTCCTGTATCTCCTTTCTTCACTTCTTTTCTCGACGCAGCTTACGGATTCCTCCCTTTTATCAATTCTTTCTTCTTTTGTATGGTAATACTTCCTTTTCTTACTAATACTTCTACTTAAAACCTTTTCTTATGGAAATATATTTTAGACTTCTTTATTGACTTTTCGAAATTTTCTTTTCGTCGTTCACCCAACAAGCCTTTTGTTTCTCGAAACCAGGATGACACTGTTTTAATTCTCCGTTGTCCATGAATCCATATATCCTTGGCTATTATTTCCAGTAAATTTATGTATTTGAATTTTTGTAATGCATATTTGTTGTCGAAATGTGTAAAAAATGCTATCAAAATTCTTTTTATACATTAAATCATGCTTTTATAAAATATTTAACTCTGGTAACATTTGTTATACTACAATATACTCTTTTTTATATGTTTGGGACTGATGTGACTTATATGTCCCATGCCAAACTCTTGGTGGGACATATAGGTCCCACCCCGCAATCTCTTCCCAGATTAGGGGCACACAAAAAAAAGCTATATATTAGTTTAATATACATATCTCTGTTAAACTAGCCCATTATAATGGTTTGCAACTTATTAATCATCTCCCGTACCAAATGGGTTAAACAAAAAATAATAAAAATATTAAATGGCTTTTAGCATCCCTTGTCAGAGTTAAAAGGCACTAACCAGGAGTCAGCAGTCACAAGAATAATGCATACTGTTAGAACTAAAAGGCATACTCAAAGTATTCTTGATATTATAGATATATCTCCAGTTAGTACACCCTACAACGTCTTTTTGTATCCTTTCAGCCCCAAGCTTCTTATGCCAACAGAAATTTGGTTGTACATTTTTATTAATTGTGTAACAGCACCCTTACGAACAATGGCTTTTCGTGTTTTTACTGATACAAAATTCACCGATCGCATTCCTCTCGTACAATAATTATGTTGCAATTGTTGATCTTGGGAGAACTTATAGTTTTAAATGACAAACAAAGCACATTCCAATATTTAAATTAGGTAACATTTAAATTGCATATGAAGTTTATATCATCATTTGTGGAGGTATAGAAAACAAGCGGAAAAAGTGCAAATATCAAAAATAATATAGCATACATAGCATTCCTGGGACTAATTATTCATTGTTATCAAATATTATCCATAAAGTAAAGCAAATCATAAGCAATATATTGTAAAATTTAAAATTAAATGTTGATGAATTAATGTATACCGCACAAAATATTTAACGAAATTACACAAATAATAGTGTACTACCTTATCGCACACATGGTATGAATAGAATATGAAGAACTTTAGTACCGTTGTTGTTGTTTGTGGTTTTCGCAAAAATACAAATCCTTATCTTGTATTTATCAGTAGCGTTATTCACTATTCACAAGCGGATACCAGAAAGTAAGTACCAGTCTATTGTCCTATGAATTGCGACTTGCCTATGTTTGTAGAGGTTTGATTACCAATAATTTAGCTCATTTGCCAAGTTTCTTGATTTAATAAATACGTATTCCAGCTTGCACGTATACACATCACACAAATTAATGAAACTGCTTAACATACAAGAAACACATTGTCGTATATACATACCTATACAAGGGAATATTATTAACTGTTACCCCCGATTTGAATAAAATTTGATCAGTTTGTAGATGTCATCGAGTGTTGTAAATTGCCGCTTTTTGTTTTGGCGGTGTCCTAGATTTAGGGGATAAAATCGGTCTAAAAATTTCGACAATTTTTAGTTATTTGCGATTTATACCATTATGACCGAAAACAATTATATATTACGACATTATCCTTTTACACATCTATCACATTCGGCTAGATTTGTTTTTTTCTTCACCCCGTTAACACCATTGCCTACGCCTATCCAAAAGTGGGTAGAGTGAAATAATAAAAAAATAGTTAATCTACTGGAAATATCATTTTCGCGTATATGCATTCACCACTATTTCCACCCCCGATTAAGTAGAAAGTGTGTAGTATGCAATAATTAAATACAATTTGTTTCAATTTCTTCTAGGAAAGTTTTGCAATACAGCTTTATTTATTTATATTTTTCAAAATAATTTCCACCACATTCAATACGTCTCTCCATCCTCCAAAACCTATCCTTAAACCAGCTCTGCCAAGTTTTCCTAGGGAGCAAGGCACACTCGTTGTCTTAAGCTGTAAGAAAGTCCTCACCACTGGTCAACCGCATCCCTTTTCAGCTTCATTTTCACATGCGGAAACAGTACAAAGTCGCAAAGAGCAAGGTCTGGACTGTGAGGAGCGTGTTCAAGAAGTTTCAGTTCTGTAGTGGTCAAATATTCGGTGCAGGCTTTTTCGCGTCAAGCTGCAGCGTTATTATGATAGAGGAATAAGGTGTGCACTCTTGAATTTGGTCGTATGTTCGTTGTTCATCGTATGATTCGATGATTTTAAGCAGCCACTATTCAGTGTATCACTTAGCTGCGACTGCCGTTTATGTATCCAACACGACACGCTCCACAATTCCATTCGATTTGAAAAATGCAGCTATCATTTTCTTCTTTATTGATCTAGATTTTCTGACAGTTTCGGGTGCATCCTCATTACCATAGACTCAAACTTTGTTTTGAGTCTTGGTCGGCATATCATAATAGGACAGCCAAGTCTTATCACCTGTCACGATGTTGTTCACATACCGAGATTATGCTTTATCAAACTTTTTCAGCACCTCCCTGCACCATGTCACACGTGGTGTCACCTGCTCATTAATCAGACTATGTGGCACCCAGAGACAACAAAGTTTCTTCACGTGCAAATAATCATGCAGAATCAAACGAATTCCTAATCCATTTTGGCCTAAAGTATCCTCAATCTACTGATAAGTCCTCGTCCGTTTTCGTCAAGCATTCTTCTCTCGTCCTCTCTGCGTCCTCCAGAGTGAAATTTTCCGTTCTAAATGCTCTATACCACCTGAATATAGTCGTAGGATGTGGACACCTAGTGCAAGCGTCATTTCTTCTCAGCACTGGTACGTTTAAACCACGCGTGAAATTATACCGCAAAGCTGTCTGTATTTCATTTCGTGACCACAATGCCATAACAAGCACTTTACACTACTACTGCTAATTAATAACTGAGCCCACCGACTTGACCCAGAGCCTGAAAGTAAGTTTGGCCCAGAGTTTGCGATAACTTACTCCAGATTAGTACCCATCATCATCATCAGACATACTATTACTGTTACTGTTTATGAGGTATCGAACGTTAATGTTGAAGGTTTTACATCAGGAAAATTAACAACCGAATTATTTACTAAATGGTTTACGGACCTGTATTTACTCTGAATTATGAGTGGGACAAAATCAACTTTGTTATTAGACTCTTGGACTGGTCATTGTCCTGGAACATTGCAAATATATATATAGATATATATACCTGTCGATAAAAGACGCATATTCTTACAATTTCAAAGAAAACAAGTGGACCGCTCCAACTTCTCGACGTGTACGGGTTTCGTGTGTGGAAATGATTTGTGGCAACATCGATATTGATATACATCAACGAAATAACATAATAAAATAACAATCTCTAATCCATAATCAACTGTCGTCTTCAACGTTCGCTAATTTAGTTACATATTCCAGGTATAAAGATAGTTATGTAGAAACTAAACCAGATAGCTTCATTCACCAAGTAGAATATGCTTTTTCGCATTATGATGAAGGAATTTTGTCTCTATGTTCGGTATGCGAGGAGTCTGCTTTTATAAAATGTTATTGTAATGAATATTTATGCTTCAAACATTTCTTGACGATTTATTACCATGTGCAAGAACAATAAATGCATATTAATGTGTTTTTGTAATAATTTCTGCATATGTGTATATACATACATACGTATACGTATTGTATGTGTATTCTTCTCTCATGCAGTATAAAATACTAGCAATTGAGCCATTACCAAAGCAAAAAATGGTATCTAATTTATGTTCTAGGGATGGTACTATTCGTATTAAAAAGCAATACCCTTCACACACTATGAGCGGAGGATTACTATTTCATTGTCAGAGCGCCGACACTAGCTAGTGATGTGTTGTCACTCAGATACGGCTGTTAAATTGGAAAGAATGACCTGGTCTGATATCAAAGAACACGCCTTTGCGAATAACATCATTGTAGCAATAGGCAGTTGGGATAATAGATAAAAAATAATTTGCACGTAAACGCTCTAATCGTAGGGTACGTTAGCTTGCAAGTTGTCTTAGGTGATTGTCTTTACTTTTTAGTGTTTATATAACTTCCTCAGTGTATAGTTTTATCCCGTCTATGTGTATATTAAGTAATTGACATAGCTCGTTATTATACTATTGCAAAATTACTACATAGATACGATAGTACTTGTTTATGGCGAAACTGAAAAATGCGTTTGAGGACGATACGCGGAGTTATTCCCTAATAGAAATTTACCAGCAGCACCAACACATATCGATGTTGTTCAATGTGAACGCGATTTAGGCTCTCTACAGCTTCGACGAGCTCAGGATCGTGGTCGTGAAAGGAATATTTATTAATATAAATATTTGTTAATATAAATATTCCTTAGTCAATCCTTAAATGATGCATATATTAATATGTCTACAGAAAATTGAGGTGCACACTTTTCATTGCTTCACTCAACCCCATTTTGAGTAGGGGAGGATATGGTGCTAATGGTGCGAAGGAAAAAAAACAAATTTGGCACAATTTGATACACCTATAAAAGGAGAATGTTGTGATACAGATTTTTTTGGTCGTACTAACGGTATAAATTGCAAATAACAAAAAAATTAATTTTAAGGTCCATTTTTACCCCCTAAATGTAGGAGTTCCCGAAACATAAAGTGGCGATTTACAATAAAACACTCGATGGAGTCTGTTTCAGAATGTTCGATCTGACAGGTTCAAGCGCGTGCATGAAATGTCACAGCTAACGAAAACAGAGTACCGCGCGATGACCAATTTTTTTAGACGACGTTTATGGTGATTTATCTCCTTCATATTTCACTGTAAAAAAGTGGGCAAAATGTTTCCGTTTGGAGCAAGAATCCCTTAAAGATGATGGACGGACAACTGAAATGATAACGCCTCGACAAGAATTTGTGGTGCCATTTTATTATTTAGGCCAAATAACACGAAAAACGTAGAAGTTCAGATGATAGTGTTTGATTTCAATCTCATTGAACACAGGTTGTCGTCCTTTCTATTAATACTTCTACACAGTATTCCTAATATGTGTTGTACAGTACCCTATTACTGCTGATCCACACATAGTCTGAAGAATAACGCATTGTTTTGAAAATGCTGGAGTCAATTTCTTGTATGGCGAAATGCCCCATTTGCAGCCACAGGAAATAAATATGGAATTGGGCTACATCAATTTCATTTATTGTAAAATAAACAACAAAGTGTATAACAGCAACAGGTCAAGTGGAAAAACTAATAACAAAAAAGTAATAATAATATCAACAACAGCAGTAATCATAAAAACAATAATTAATAAGTACATATTTAGATAATCTTCTAGAGAATAACAATTAAGAGAGAAAATCAAATTTTTAATACTAGGTTTAAATTTATTTCTAATTTCCGATGGTAATTTGTTAAGGAGTTTACAATCCATGAAATAAGGACTTTTTTGAAATAAAGCAGTTTTATGAAGAGGTGGTAGAAGGTAATTAGCGTCCCTTGTAGAATGAGTAAAACTCAGACTTATATTTAAAAGCAAAACAAAGTACTTCCAGTATATACATCGTCGTAAAGAGTTAAAAATTAAAAATTTTTAAATGCTTCTTTACAACTATGACGCCGATTTATATCTAGCATGATTGCTCCTTCTTGTAATAAAAATACACGTTGCGCCGTGGTACCTCTACCCCAGGGAACAATGCAATAAAAATTTGAACAATAATAAGTTTTTACAGTATTAAAATTGCAACTACGTTTTAAATTGTATAAAGCAAAACATCTGCTTGATAGCTGTTTATACTATCAATGTGAAAGGACCATTTTAAATCCTCATCAATTATTAGACCTAACGGTCTACAAGAGCTATTAAAATTTACAAAAGTATCATTTAGGAGAATTTCTGAAATACTATAATTACAATCATTTCTAAAAAGTACGCAATTAGTCTTATCTATTAAACGATTTGTATTCACCCATCTGATGCCAATGATACTGAAAACATAATTGGCTTTGACAATTAAATTATGTAATGTAGGACTCTCAATAACTATATTTATATCATTAGCGTATAAAGCCACCGAAGTTAAATAATTAGTACAAGGTAGATCATTTACATAAATTAAAAACAAAGTGGGTCCACGGATCGAACCTTGCGGAACACCAATATTAATAATTTTAGACTCATACATACATACATTGAAGGTTTAACCCATACTTCTTTCTTAACGCGCGTTTGTAGTAAAAATACAAGGGCGATTCGAAAAGTTAGTTCCTTTTCCACCTGGTGACCAGAGGAGTGGATATATTGGCGCAATCGCAGTGCTGCTTGTTATTATTAATAATGCTCAACAGGCCTTGCAGACCTTGGGCATGTGCTACACAGTTTTACAGCTATTAAAATTAATCATAGTTCTAGCCTAACTTAACAAAATAGCTACAACTTTTCTAAGACTTCTTCTACTATTTTTTCCATATTACCCTATCCCTTGCTCTTTCTCCCCAGTCCCCAACGCTGATCTTCTGCATATCTTCTTCGACGCTGTTGAACCATCTCTTGCGAGGCCTGCCCTTCTTTTTTTTTCCCAACTGGTTTTCTGCTTAACACCATTTTAGGCATTCTATCTTTATTAAGTCTTTGGACATGGCCTAGCCATCTTATGCGTTGTGCTCTAGCCACTGTTGTTATCCTAGGTTCATTGAATATACTCTTCACCTCTTCGTTTGTCCTTCGCCGCCATCTGTCCTTCGTGTTTATTCCTCCGTATATTGCTCTCAGAATTCTTCTCTCCCATCTTTCCAGCTTTCCCTCATCCTCCTTCTTTAGAACCCATGCCTCGCACGCATACGTAACTGTTGGCCTAATTACCGTTTTGTATATTCTCTCTTTAGTTCTTCTTGATACAAATTTTGATTTCATTAGTGGTCTTAACATCCCGAATTTCATACTTCCCTTTGTTATCCGAGCCTCTATCTCCGATCCTTCCTGGCCGTTTTCCTTAACCTTCACACCTAGGTAAATAAATTCTTCCACTCTTTGGAAGGTAAGACATTTTTCTTTTGTTTGCACTATTAATTGTGTATCCATATCATTCTGTGTGTCCCCCATTATCATGTATTTTGTTTTACTTTGATTAATTTCCAGTCCATAACTCTTGGATACATTTACTATTTTTCTTATGGTTCTTTGCAGTTCCCTTTTTGTCTTCGCTACTATAGCTAGGTCGTCTGCAAATGCTATACATTGGTGATTTTTTTCTTATTACAGCCTCCAGAACTAGGTTAAATATTGTTGTTGACATTGGATCTCCTTGTCTCAGTCCCTGCTCTACTGTGAATTCGCTAGACCTTTTCCCCTTCCATAGAATTTGATTTTTGTTTGTTTTAAAGTCGCTTTGACTAAACTTATCAGTTTGCTAGGTATCCTCAACTCCTCCAAAGCCTGATACACTTGCTTCCTCCGGATCCGGTCATACGCCTGCTTATAGTCTACGAAGAGCACATATAACGCAGTTTTATATTCATAACAGCTTGCTTGTATTTCCTTAAGTGTAAAAATTTGATCCATTACTGATCTATTTCTCCTAAATCCTGCTTGGTACTCTCCTACAGTATTTTCCATAACTTCGTTTAATCTTGAACGCAAAATCTGTGCCAATATTTTATAAGTTGTTTCCAGCAATGCAATGCCTCTGTAATTTTCACATCTCTGTTTATCCCCCTTCTTATATATTGGGCATATTTCGGCCTTCATCCAATCCTCCGGTATTGTTTCCTCCTCCCAGATTTTCCTAATGAGTATGTATATTTGTTCTTGTAATAGCTCCCCTCCTGCTTTAATCATTTCCAGTGCTGCTTGTAGTCAGGTTTAATGTGAGTCTAGCAGTGCTAGTGAACGAAACATTCGGACATTCTTTCGTGCTATGTTGGTCGTTTAAAATGGCTGCTGTAATTGAAAATCCCGCCGACTCTGAACAGCGTGCAAAGAACATAAACGCTGCGGAGATTCATCGTGAACTTTGTTGTGTTGATGGTGAAAATGTCATGTGATGTCAGTGATGGTATGGTTATACGATGGTGCCGTATGTTTCGAGAACGACGAACTAATGCCTATAATGAAAAACAGAGTAGAAGACCGACTGTTGTGACGGACGGAGTTTTCGGTAATAAACATGAAGTTCGTGAAAATTGGGGATTTACAATCACAGAACTGCGTGCCTTTTCCCTCAAATTTTGCGTAAAGTTTTGTACGAGGTTGTCACTGAACATTTAGCTTACCTCGAATTTTATCGTACTGGATAGTTTTAAGCGGGCAGTGTTTGGGCATCAACCTTGCAGCCCTGATTTGGCTCCTAGCGACTACTATCTCTAGAAGTAGAAAAATAGCTGAAAGTAGCTTTCAGTTGTATATAATAAAAACCTCTTCGTTTATTGGTGTTTTTTTAATAACCAAAGAAACTTACTTTACGAATCGCCCTCGCATATTCCCTTAGCTCAAAACCGGAAACTCCTTTCCATATTTTATTTCTGTTATTAGTAACAGGTGATTAATTTGCTTTTCAGTGTATAATATTTTGTGCACATGTATTTTCTACATTTATTTTCGTTTTTGGTCAAATAAATTCGGTCTAATAATTTTGGGATATAGCAATAAACAACGGTGTTTGCGACTGAGCCTTTATCCTTTACGTGCTTTGTATAAATCCCGCAAAAGTATATTTATAATGCGCTTTATATTACTCCGCGCTTAAGCGGAATAACAAACGGATACTTGGACAGAAAGGAAAATAAACAATCCAAAAAGAAAAGAAAAGAAAAACGCAAAGGATCGTCACGAAAGGAGCAGCAACAAAGTATCCTATACGGGGGATACATACATTCATCTAGCGATATCCCGTGCAATCCCCGACGACGAAGAAGGCTTTCCTGTCCGTACATACGACTTTTACGTTTCCTGAATGTTAGCGCCGCGACACTGCTGACGCTCAGTCAAATTTTATCCGCATTTGAAGTCGGACGTTCGTGGCACGTAGAAGTGGAAAACTTAACCCGCGTCACGATCTCGGGTACACGACTCCGAGAAAAGTCTCATAGGTTTCCCCAGTTTCTGGACCATTTTGCGTTAAAGAAATAAAAGTAATAGTCACGTACTTAAACGATATGTAAGAGTTATAATAATTAAAAACTTTTACATACTCAAAACTGCAAAAAAGCGTATGTAAGTAAATACTTTTTGTATGTAGAAAATGGTGCGTTTCTCGAATTCGTTTAACTTTTAAAGTACTTCTGTGCGTTGTCTGTGCTCTTATGTGTCTAAACTTTTTGAGTGCTCTAGTGATTCAAACCGTCCAACCCATATACATCATATTTCCAGGTCAGTTACATTTTCTTTAATTTTTTTTCGCGCGGCAAGTGCTTCTACTGTTATCAATCACGATTCTTTTTCTATTCGAGCGTTGTCAATAACGCGTGTACGTTTGTTCCACTTTTTTACAATGTGGGCCATGCGAGATCTAAACCGTTTACTAATTTGACTTTAATAATAGTTGCGTTAGATGTTTATATTAGACCTTACTTTTGTGATTTAAGTAAAGGGGCCCGAAAACTGATTTATAAACTTGTTACCTAAGTTGAATGTGAATGAATCAATAATGTTTAGTATTCGAAACGAATGGGCGCAACTATAAATTTGTATGTATTAAATCATCAAAGTTTAATGGAATATTGATAGTTTATCGATGGAATACTTTGGTAGCATTGTTACACCTACACTTTAATTAATAAATAAATAATTAATTGCCAATGTGTACGTATTCCTTAATGTTTGCTTCATACGTATTTACTTATGTACAAATCAAATAAATTAATTTAGGGATTAATATTTTCTGAATCTATAATGACATTCTCGGGTTTATTTTATTGGGTTTTCCCAGCTTTCGAGAAGTAAATAACTAAATGAAATTATGATAAACATAGTAAAATACATGTAACCACTCGCAAGAATTGTGACCTGAAGCAAAGAAGATATATAGGAAGATGGTTTGAAAGATCAGTTGCAAAAATCGCTCAAAGTAAACCCGAAATTAAGATATCGTGGGATGCAAAAGATGAGAAACAAGCCTCTTACTTAATCTAACGCAATGCCCGTCCGTAAATAATTCAATAATCGGCCGTGCTTTAGTATGGGTAGTAGTTGTTTCCAAGACAAGAATTGCTAACCACCTAATTAGAACATTAAGTAATTATTGGAGATCTTCTTGAAATTCATGGCATATAGTGTTTCAGGCCCGAATTTTCAGAAAAGCTACAGAATACTAGGCAAATCAGTATTGTAAACTATGATATAATAATTTTATGATAAAATAAGGCCCAAATTAGCAGCATATTTTGGGGCGAAATGTTAGTGGTTTTACAGGAAAATATAAAGTCGATAACTGAGCAGTTTTTACGCGTAACAGTAAAATACGTAATTCACCAGCCAACTAAACTCGTCATTTTTAGTGAAAGAATTTATCTGTGAAATTGTAACTTTTTTTGATCCGATCGAAAACTCTACCTGTACTACTAATTCTACTAATCAATTCAAAAGTGATTCAATAGTCGGTTTATGATATCCTCTAAATCAAGGGACTTTTCAGCCTTGAGGCCATACTGATTACTTCAGTGAGTTTTCGGCGTATTATACTTGTCATTAAGCTTTACCTAGCAAGTAAATAAATCCGAGTTATTATCATTCTGTGTTTTTTTATCCAACTTATTACAACAACAATAAGCTATTAGCTGTTGCGGGCCGGATTGATGACACTGGCGGGCTGTAGTTTGGAGACCCCTGCTCTAAATGCTTCTGTTTATCAGTATTATTCATAGAAGCACTAAAAATACGTTTTATTCTACTTTACATACAAACGTAAAAAGTGGGTAATTTTGACCTCAAAATAAAGTTAAATTTATTCAGTACAAAACAGGATGTTCTGCAAATTATCGGTTATGGCTGTGTACATACATCCTCCTAATCAACAAATTAATAATAAAACTAACTTAGTTTCAAATTAAAAACTTATAGGAATGATAATTAGCAGATTGACTAATTGACTCTTGTCAGTGCTAGTTTATATCAGTGCGAACGACGACAGAGTTATATCTTCAATACTTTATTGCAAGTGCGTGTTGTATGATTTGTTTGGAAAAACCATAAACAAATAAGAATTACTTTTTTATGTAGTATTAAGGTAAGGTTATATGTAAGTTAATGTTGGGTCACTTTGACCTGTAAACTACTTCTGTGTTACTTTTATAAATTTCTTTCTTCTTCACCATTTGAGCTTAAACTTTCCTGTATCTTTCCCTGTTTACAGTCTTCTGTTAGTAGAAGTCATGTTCAATAAGTTTGACGTGAGTGTCATCTTAGAAGCTAAAATTTGCGTTAAGATTTTCCCAACGTTCTTATCATTGACTGCTTTCAGTTTAGTGCCACGAGGAGTCGGTGTATCCTGTGATGATACCAATGATATATACCCCTCTCCCCTTTTTGTTCTAATTGTCCCACCTACTCTGCAAATACAGTAAAATATCCTTTAAATAGACATCGTTGATACTTGAAAGTATCAATTCAATAACAAATTAAGTAAAAATCTGTATTCAGGTGCTCTTACGACTTCCTGGTTTGAAGAAAGCACTCTGCAAATACAGTAAAATCTCCTTTAAATGGGCATCGTTGGAGCTTTGAAGAAGTATCAATTCAATAACAAATTAAGTAAAAAGTCTGTATTCAGGTACTCTTACGACTTCCTGGTTTGAAGAAAGCACTCTGCAAATACAGTAAAATCTCCTTTAAATGGACATCGTTGGAGCTTTGAAGAAGTATCAATTCAATAACAAATTAAGTAAAAAAATATGTATTTAGGTACTGTTACGACTTCCTGGTTTGAAGAGAGCACCAAGCGTTTACCCGCTTGTGTGGGGATATGGAAAATGAAAAGGGGTTTTCCGTTTTATGCCGGTTTAATAGACAGATTAATTAAGACACAATTATAATAACAATATAAAAATGAAAATATATCTCAGCGTACAAAATGTACCTAAAATAAAAATATGTATTCTTGTATATGTAAGTTTCTCTTGACAAAGTTTTTGTGACAAGGTAATAAAATAGAAAATAAATGTATCGCTTCTTTTGCCTATATTGTGTTTTTAATAATTGCACCTGCTTCTAGTTTTGTTTTACCTACTTACCGTGCATTGTATTTTGCTCATATCGTGCTTTTAAGCTGGGCGGTGAACGGCAGTCTATCATTAATTTTTTTATCGCTTGGAGAAGTTCATTATACGTTTATATTAAACGTTTAGTTTATAGAACTGCTCCCTGTGGTCGAAAAAAGTATCGCGATATTTGCAATTTCGCAGCGCATTTCTTCGAAGAGAGTTCTGAACGCCGATGCTGAGGCGGATATCAGTTCAAATGCGCTCGAAAAATATTAAATCATGCTATGTCCACGTAATGGTATGCAGGCGGCAGAATGTTATTCACAGTAGTCGGTCGACCAAGTCCAAAAGAAATTGACGCAATGGGTCGTCTGCCTTCCGTCCCTTGGCTTGCCGCTTGGTGACGTAGTCTTTTGAACCTACTATTGTTGACGCTCGACGACGTTTCCTCTCGATGTTTGATTTCTTCTGCCACCTACACAACTGAGGATTGAACCAATATGTTAGTCGGTAGCGTTTCAAGACACATTGTAAGCGCTTACAAACAAATTCCACAATTCTAAATATAAAGCGAACATACGTACAGTACGAAATAAACAATAATTTTAAAATATAAAATAAGACAATTAAATGTAAATATGAATATTTTAATGGCTACAAATACGAAAGTGTGTTTTAACAATATTTAAAAAAGTAGGAAGTCTAGCAGATGTCGTTAATTATGCAAAAATTAAAATTTATTTTCGTACAAATGTTCGTTAATTTGTATTTTTTTATCCAAAAAAGTAATTCTAATTTCTATTCTAGTTACCGGGAATGACTCATGCATGTCCTCTACCACTAAATGTTCATCAAAGGGATTTAAAATTATTCTGATCAATGTGTAAGGGCGCACTTGTTTGTACATACTTCCGCTAATACGGATGGGTATAGATCATTTTCTGTAAATTCATGTTGAGGCTGATATTCCGAATTCCTGAAAAGCAATTTTGGGTTTCTGATGCTATTTTCCCACCCTTGCATTGAACGTGCAGTCATAGTATACAGCTTTGTAATGATCAATAACTTCTGCGTTGTCCATATCAGGGATATGATTGAAATCACAATTTCGTTAACAATAAAATTTGTTATTCGCGTCCGCCCAAGAGAGTTGTTCGTTTATGGTAAATGTCTGTTATATAAAATTTCACCGTATATTCTCTCGATACTGTCACTAGTTGTTCTGTAGACATTTTAACTTCTACCAATTCTTAATAGTGTTTAATTTAAACCTTATTACAGCTGTCGTTGAGTTTGTTTATTTATTGCAAGAAGAATACCGTTTATAATTTCACCGTTTAACATTGTCGTTAACATTTGGTGTTTTAAGATACCCCCGTAAATTCTTTTGTTATGTTGGTTCTTCTAGTTTCACACAACATTTTTACGTCTTGAGGGTCCGGGAACACGGTCTTGTTCGCACTCTTCAATGGCAGTGATTTAAAAATACATAATTTAAGAATAATTTATTTTTTGTTGCATCCTTAAGTTTTCACAGGTATTTGGCATAGGAGAAAAACTGGCGGTACTTAGGCAGCAGCACACCAGAACTACTGTCTAGTCTAGTGCATAAGCAAGCAGCTTCTCCAAGTACTAAATATCTTAGGCACGCCATAGATAATATGTTGCAGCTTTTAATACTATCATTTATCAAGTGCTTCATACAGAAGTTGTAATATCGGGTGTGTATATGTTAAAACTTTCTTATTCCTTACTTTTGTGGACTTTATACAGTTGGACTTTTAATTACCTGCTACTACTATTAGGCCAAATACAACACCAAATTATAGTCTGCTAAAGTTGCCGTTTTAATAACCTAATAGAGGTACACGAATATAACAGTATTCAAATTAGATCAAGATAAACGCACATTTTGTTTGCTTCATTTGAGAACATAAAGGATAAAAATACGAATGATGCTCGATAACGTGAATTAATTCAGACCAAGGGTGTTTCACATTATCGAAATGTTTACATTAACGAAGGTGATTATTAACAAGCAAATTAGTAAAAGAAACCTTTAATATGCCAAAAGAAAATACAGAAAATATTCGAACAACCTTTTGTAAACATTAAGGATAACAATAAATCAAAATAGCGTTTTATAATCGCGTATTAAAGAACGAACATCAGCCAACAAAGTTGTAATTAAGACTACTTTTGCCAAATCAAAATTACATATGTATGTATAGGCAACGCTATAGCTATAGTAATGAGTTATCCCGGGAATCTACACAATTTAGTTGAAATATGGATATATACTACATAAATCGGGGACTCTTCTTCGTAACTGGATAACTTGGGGATTGATCAAACTTGGCTTTTCATAGGTAACTTTTAACGAATTTGTAACGCTCGAAATTATTCGTAGACGATCGGAAATTGTGTGCTTTTTATGCTATGGAGGTTTCGAACTTACAATAGTTTTACGTTATCGAGGGTTTCGTATAATCCTATACTACAAATTTTGTGTTGACATTAGCGCAATGTTTCCAATATCGGGTATTTACGTTATCGAGCGTTATCTGTATCTCAATAAAGAAAACAAAAACATGTTTCTTCTTTTTTGTGGTTTTAGCGACCTAATTTTTTTCTCCCTTTGAGAATCGTGAATGTTAAAGTAAACCTAAAGAAAGAAACTTCTTTTTCTTCTTCTTCGTCTTCTTTTTCTTCTTCTTTTTCTTCCTCTTTTTCTTCTTCTCCTTCTTCCTTTTCTTCTTCTTCTTTTTCTTCTTCTTCTTCTTCTTCTTCTTGTTACAGATCTAATGATCTGCTTTTTTCCTAAGTTACTGCCGTTCTTGAGATGTCTTTCCACCTCTTGGACGGTCTTCCAGCCCGACGGGAGCTTGCTCGTTTTCCTTCCAACGCTCTACGTACTAATGCGTGTACATTCACTTTCTTGACATGGTCACTTTATAGGACTTCTATGTTGTTGTCCCCATCTCACAACGTCCTGTACACCGCATTATTACCTAATGTTTGTGTCTTTTTCACGATCTCTCAGTTTTTTTACAGGTTATTGCCGACTAATGCCCCCAATTTTGGCCGAAATAAAGAAAAAAACAACATTTTAAGTCTTTTTTAATTTTTAGCTTGAATATGGTATTATTGTCATTATCTAGAAAGAAATCATTCAATTTTACTAAAAGGAAGCTGTCTGTGAAAAACGTTCCTTTCGCTGAATTTCTAGTACGATTTCAGACAAAAAAGAGACAACAACGATGGCAATATTAGAAAAATATACATATTATAGATTGTGGAATGTTTAACCAAATAATATTAATAAATTCATGAATCAGCTGGAGGTGTACAGAATTTTACAGCTACTTTTCACTTTGCTGATTTGTTATACGACTAATAGAAAGCAACAGGTGTCGAACGTGGAAGTAATCAGTAAGGCTGTTGCTGAAGGGTCGATATTTGTTCTTTTCTACAGTTACCTAGCAGGGAAATACAAATTGCTAGAAAAATATGATTATCTACCTTTTGTCTCCATTCTACTTACTTATCTATTTAATTCTAATTACTAACCTACTTTTTGGTGTAAAATTAATGAGGAGTTGAGTTTTGTGGCTCCTGTAACTGCTCCCATGGCACTTCTATCGATTCCACAGTGTTTTTTTGCTTCTGTTTTTCCTTTCCCGTCGTTTCTTGTTTCATGTAGTTCCTTTACTATTCTACTACTTACTATTCATTCTAAGTATCGGACCTGAGTATCCTAATTAGCATTTTTGTAGTCTGCTTTGACATGCAATTCATTAAGTTTAGGTATCTTTTATTTTGTATATTTTTCAAATTATACGTTTATCTTTACGTCTTACTTAACGTCTTGGTGCTTACCTGCTTTCCTCTTTATTAGTTTTGAATTTCGTTTGAACCAGATAGTGATTGCTTCATTCGTGATTGATTCACGAAGAAAATTTTGGAAGATTTATAGTCACTGTCTAATAAATTATATTTTTACACCGAAATTGACGGCACACTTGGCCTGCTTGAGGTATTCAAGTTGATGCGGTAACGACACAAAAGATCATTTGTGTTTCAAAGATAATTTAAAAATATCTGTGGTACCCACACTAAAACGGATTTTGTCTTTTGAATTCTATGGGTATTCACATCATGCGAATGTTAATCTTCGTACCTTGATATTAAGAAAGTGATTAATGGTGTAATGTAGTATGAATTTTAGTTAATTTTATATTATATGATAGATCTCTACCACTAATAGGTCAATAAAACAAGGCTGGTTTGAATGATAGTTATATTTTCAGAACGTTTACAAACGTTTTCGGAACACCTTCGTCAGTGAAAATATAACTAGATAAATATATAAACAAACTTTTGTTTCTTATTTGGGACTATCAACAAAATAACTAATGACTAGGATTTCTTGATATAGAGGATGTGTAACCAACTTTTATAAATATATAAATTATAAAAACTAAATTAATGTGTAAACATACATGCAAATTAAGTAAAACCTTATATCAAAAAATCTTTGTCGAAACCTTAACAATTCTGTTCAAGAACTAGGGAAAACCAAATTTAAAAACCTAGCCAAAGGTTTCCTTCTTAAGAAATGCAAATGTCATTTTAACAGATTGCTATATACATTACTTAAATTTTGAATATCGGTCCTGAAATTAATAGTTTTAATGTCTTTCTGTATATTTATCATTTCATATATTAGTCTTTTTTATAATTATTCTCTGTTTTTAATATAATTGTGTTTTCAAAATCAAAGTAATGCCCAAGATCTTTGTAATGCTTTGTTGCAGCGGTCATTGCACCGAAATCATTATTTAAAGAATACTTATGGCTATACAACCTTTTCTTTAAATATTGTTTCGTCTGACCGATGTAACAACCATCACAGTCTTTACAGTTTATTTTATAAACTACATTACTCTGATTTTGTTTAATTATTTTAGATTTAGTATTAGTAAAAAGAGATCTGTTACTATAATTTGGAATGAAAGTAATGTTTATGTTGTTTTTATTAAATTCTGTTTTTATTTTTCGCTTAAACCTTTTTTATAAGGAATAGCGTTATAACATTTATTGTTATTAATTTTAATTCCTCTATTATATAATTTGTTAATTCTATTTTTTATTATTTTTTCATAAAAACTATTTGGATAATTATTTTTATCTAAGATTTCTTTAACTTTGTTTAAATTCTTTTCCCTAAATTCAGGATTAGCTAATCTAACCGCTTGATCAACTAAACCGGTAACTACATTAATTTTATGTAATTTTGATGTTTCTGAAAAATAATTTAAATGTCTTCCTGTATTGGTAGACTTTATATGCCAATTTGTTTTCACAATGCCGTTATTATGCATGACTGTCACGTTCAGGAAATTCAATGAGTTATTAGATTCTCTCTCATATGTAAATTTTAATCTATTATGATAACTATTAAAAGAATCTAATATCTCATCAATACTATCCTTTCTTACGGAACAAAAACAGTCATCCACATAACGTCTGTAAAAACTTACACTAGAATTTAGTTTTGCCAAACAAGTTTGCTCTAGGTCCTCCATTACCAGGTTTGCGATAACTGCTGATAATGGAGAACCCATTGCAGTACCGAAAATTTGTTTATAAATTTTATTTTGATATGTAAAATAAGTAGAATTTAAACAAAGTTTCGAAGCTGCAATGAATTCCTCCTTTATATATATATACATTTAGTTAATTTTATAGAAAGCAAAAATTATTACAAATAATAATTTATAAAATTTTAGTATTATATTAACAAAATAATGAAAAATACAATCAAAATATATTACCTAGTGTGTATCAGTGTAATTTGTTTTCTAATTCTTAACTTCTCCCTCCCTCTTGAATTCTTTCTTCACTTTTTTCTTTGGTCTTTTCCTTTTACTGTACTTCTTTTTCTTTGGTCTGTTCGTCGTTTGTAAACAACAACTTCTTTTTCGATGTGGTTTGCTGCTTTTCAAACTTGGTATTTTATATAATTTTTTATCTGACTTTTTTCGTCGACCATCCAATTCCGTCCTTATAAACAAATTTCACTTTTTTCGGCACGTCGTTATAGCAATTTGGAATTCTAGATTTTGAAATGTTTCATGTGTATGTGTGTGGTAAATGTTTACAACGCTTTTCTATTTCTTAAAGAATGCTTTCTATAAAATTTTCTTCTTTTTATTGGTAATTTTACTAATGGAGTATTACCATACTACAGTAACCTTCAACTTTGTTAAGAACGTAATATATTCCATGTCATTCTTAATACTGATGGTAGTATCTGTATAGTACTTAGTAATGTAGGTAGTTTGCATTTATTTAAAAAGTCTAAAAGACAATGATCAATAAAACTCTGCTACCGTTAAAAGTATAAGGAGATACATAATTTCAAGCAATGCATCGAGGATTTACATAAATACTACGTGACTTTAATGTGTACTTTTCTTGGAGGTAATTGTCATTAATGAAAGTCAATGATTCTCTAGTAGTTTCCAATATTACAAACTGATAATGTTAAGCATTAATCACTAACATTTATTATTTATTTGAAATGTTCTACCTTACAAAACAGTTTCAGTAAGTTTCTATAAAATAAGTATATTTTATTTTTATAACATTAATCAGTTAAATTTATAGAAAGTGATGTCTCCATTATTCTGTAGACAAACATTTACTCAAATTTTCAAAAACATGAAACAATTCTACTACACTGATGTTGGTCATTTCATGCTGAATTTTCTTCTTGGTTATGGAGTCGTGTTTGTATATATTTTCTTTTATAAATTCCCAAATAAATAAAAATCGCGAGGAGTAAGATCTGGAGAAGATTGAGGTCATACATTTGTGGTAATTACTTTGTTATCGGAAACTTGTTCTAAATGTTTCTGAGTTGTGTGAGGTGATACATTGTCCTGTTGAAAGAAACCCTGCTGCAATTCATTAGCACCTAATTATTCTATAAACACATATAAAACTTGACAATATCGCGCAGCAGTTATAGTGTCATGAAAAGATTGGTCCCACTATTCTTTAGCTGGACATAGCTACCCAAACTCCAATTTCTATAGGATGTGATTCGACAAATTCCTGTAAATTTTCTGTAGCCGATGTTCTATGATTCTGGGAATTGACATAGCCATATAAATGGAACCACGACTCACCACTAAAGGAAGCTACATCCAGTGTAGCATTATTATTTAGGTGCTCATTAAAACATCGACAGAAAATTATTCGTTTCTCAAATTCAGGTGAATTTAATTGTTGAACAACACCTGCTTTATAAGAATGTATTCTAAGCTTCTTAGTAATTGCTTTGTGAGTAGTTACTATAGCAGGCCCTAAAAGTAATATTATTGTGTGAAATTTAAATAAATAAAAATAAATTTCAGTATTTATCAGGTCTGCTAATTTTACCACTGACTTGTGGGGGCTGCGGTCCATATACGAACTTGAATATCATCGAGTACATCCTCAGCTAAATTAGTAGGTCTACCCTGTTGCAAAGGCAATTTATTTCTTCAGATCGATTAATAATAAAGTCTTCGATGTTAGAAGGCATTATAATGAAGATTAGAATCAGGAAATTGTTGTACAAATTGGTTGATTTAGCTTTGAACTGAATAAATCCAATTCCCTTCTTGATTTGGACTTCCATTCTATAGTACGTCATTAAAATAAACGCATAACAAGAAAACTAGTTGCCTGTTATGTATGGTTGCTCAACGATTTAGTGAGATATACCAATTCTAAAAGTAGGTAATATTACGGTAGCCAGTAATACCAGTTTTTAACTTCTTTGACTTCGATTTTGTTCTTTGTTTATTTTCTGTAAATTACAAAATTTTGATCTCTTGCCATCCGTAGACGTACGTTTTATTTTCTGTGAATATTTATGTGATTCTGTAAGCATATGAATAGACCCGGATGATATACTTGGCTCGTTTTTGATTTAGTTTGTGATAAGTCGTTCAATAGCATTAACAAATTCGTTTTGGAACCGCATATGAATTAAGATTTAGACTCCTATAAACCAAGAAAGAAAATGATACAATTTTGGCGTTATTCCGGATTGCTATTGTTCCTTTTTTTGATGGATGTTTAATTCCCAAAAAATCTAATTCTAAAATTGAAAAAAAACACGTAATAATTTTCTTCTTTTTCAGATGAAAGTACGTCTTTCTGTTTCCACTTTGAACGGATATTGCCAATTCAAATACTATAGAATAGTTTTCATTTATATATCACTTTGAATACGTCCAAATAAAAATATGTACCTACTTCAATAACTAAGTTGTCATACTCGGTAAACTGATACGTCGAAACTTCTCCTCAAAATCAGAAACATTAAAATTGTTTGCGTTGCGTTAATAATAGATTGATAAATGTGTTGTTTATTTTATCCTATAACTCAGTTGAGAAAACATACATTAATGTATGATTAAAGGTATCATCAATGATATCTCATAGTATAAAGCAAATTAAATGAATTAAATGAATGGATTTCTATCATCATCATATTGCACTTTAATAACTAAATTTCTACCCTCAATTGGGAAGTCATGAAGCGCCAATGATTAATATCGGTTAATATTTCTTCTACACAGCGCATTTCTTTTCATAATTGGCGTGGCGGTGTTTGGAAAATTGTAAAGTGTACCTTTAAAGTATAAGACCAATTCCGTTTGAGTTTATTGTACATTAGAAATCTTCTCATTGCTTCTAAAAGAGCTTTTAAACAGAAATATAATTCTATAGTGCAATTAAGGGATGCCGTCCGGTTGTATATTTTATAATTTGCAACCTTCACTTTCTTTCCATTTCTTGAAGTATTAATTTATATTTTAGACAAATTTAATGAGTAAAGTGAAAGTAATGAATGGTAGATATACGAAGCTCTTCATTATTCTGAATGTATTCAGATTCACTTGTTGTATATCGGAATACCGTTTAGTAACTATTTCAGCATGGTTGCAAAGTTATCAGTCAGTTAGTTCCATTGATGGAGCAAAAAATTGAGATAATCGTTTTGGATTGAAACCTTTGTTCTTCAGTTGTGATTTGCTATATTCGTATAAAAACAAAGTTCACGTTTATAGCTTATTCAACTGGGAGTCTGGATTTTACGTTCTTATGGGCTATTGACCTCTCACTTAGTTCGTAAAAATTACATAAATTTATCATAACTTTTTTTGTCACATTTTCTGAATTTATGTCTGTGATGCTACCTATCTTGTAGGTAAGTATGGCCGAGTGAACTGATATTCATCGCATTTATCTATGAGAAGAATATGACATTTAAATCGCCACTAACTTTAGGATGTGACTGATACGGAATGGCACCAACTTCTGAAGTTCGGCAATCCAACGTCCACTCCAAGAATCAATCAAAGAGAACACCGTTTGGTCCGATATTTGGAGAAAAATTTCGGGTAGGCAGGTTTTGGAATGATTTGAAGTGAGCTTTACAAACGCTGAAGAAGAAATATACGTATTTATGGCTCAAACAATGATTTCGCAACACAAGATTCAAATGTATTCATAGACTCCTTTAATACAAAAAATAATGGCGAATGTAAGCGTCTATCTGCAGAAATGACTGGTAAAATCGTTCACCAATGTGTTGTAGAGTGCAAAGACTACATAGCACCTGCACGTTCTTCTGACCATTTACTGCCAAAGTACGGCCGCAGTGTATCTCTTGGTTAAATCCACTTTCATTGGCAATACTAGTAATATGGGGTTTGAAATTATTGCCGAACAGCCATAGATCTTCCATACCAACACGTGTAGAAAGAATAATACATTTTGTTATTTTACATGATATAATATTATGTAGTTTCTTGAAATGCCATATTCACCAATGATTTCAACAGGTCATGTCCAATTTCTTGTTTAGCTTCTAAACCTCAGCTTTGCTATTTTAACATTTTGTGACGACGTGCTCTGTTTAAATCATAGTTTATCTCTATGCATGCTATATCTGTTTATACTTTCTTCCGATCTATATAACTGGCGCAGCGATTTCACTTTTTGCAATTACATTTCACAGTTTCGACAGAATGTGTCTTGGTTTTACCACGGTTCCAGTGTTCTACAGCTTCAATTTGGTTATCTAGGTCAATAATACTGCAATGTCCTTCAGGAACACATACAATACTTTCATAATTGCTTTTTCATAGTCTGCTACCTCTTTCAGAAATTGCATTTCATGTGGTTCTTCTAGTCGTTCAAATTCCAATTCCGTTACATATTTAAAAGAGGACATCTTTTCTTGTTGAGCACTTACAATCATATCTTTTTAGACATCATGCAACTCAAGCTCTCAAGACGTCAAAGAAATTATTGCGATACTGACTACTTGAGGTTTCAAGTAACATATTTAATACATTAGCTATGTTAATCGCAGCCATTGTGTTAAACTACAAATTTACTCCTAACGAAATAATGCAACTTATATATAATTTGAAATGGGCATCTTATTTATTATTTATATATTTATATCTACAGTCAGTACTTATAATTAATTCATATCAATCGAATTATATTATAGTATTTCTTTTATATGTTATCGAAATAATCAATCATTTCAATTGTTCTAGATAAATATGAAAATAAATAAATATTATATATTTAGAAATATCTTTACTGTTACGAGTCTAAATTTGTTATAGAGCACCGTTTTTTAAAACATACTTTATTTGCGATAAATAAAAAAGAAATTATAAAAGAGACAGGAGGCATGGGGCCGTCGATCCTTCACTATTATATTAATTTTTCTCAAAATATACGTCATCTTTAAAGCTATGTAATATACTTCAAATTTTGTTCTAAACAAAACACATCGGTAATAGTTTCCGAGATATTTACAAAAATTTAGAAATCGTGCGAATTCTTGGACGAAGCTCTACCACAAAATTGGAGGATTCAGGCGGTAAAAAATTGTTCTTATAGCAAGGTACTCTTTTAGTTTGTACAGTTTCATTAAAATTTTAATTTTCGGCTTCTTGGTGTTCCTTTATGAACTCTGGAACAGCATAGTATATTTGTATTTTTGATTTCCGTCTGAGCAGGAGGCTTAAGTAAATGTAACTGGAGCAGATACAGTTATAATTTTTGGTAGAGACTGGAATCCCCAAATCGATATTCGAGCTCAAAATCGATGCTATACTATTGGTCAAAGTAAACCGGTTATGGTATATTTTTGGATTACTAGGAATATTATCGACGATAAGATCATAGAATATTATTATATATTATAATAAGAGAAATTTACAAATTCAACTGCCACCACCACAGACCTGGACCTAGAGAAATTAATTACTTCATAGGTTAGAAAAGGACAATTCGGTGGGAAGTATAGATCAAAACCGTGATATCGTTTCGAACGAAGGAAACACTTCTAGACAGATCCGACTTATTCGCTCAAATAGGAAGAAAATCCGAAAATAAACGTAAACATTAACAACTCTTTTTTATATACATATATACACTATTGTCCTGTTAACATCCAGATATGCTTTATTTTACCACATACATAACATTGTTTTCATTCCTTTGTGAGATTCCATTCGTTCTAGATATGAGGATGGAATACTGTTGCGAAAGTTGCTGCCAGTAAATACTAAGCATGGAATTAACCTGTCTCCAAAAATTAAATAGATTGTATTAATATATACAGTTATATCTCAAATATTTGTCTCTCTAAACACAAGATTGCGAAATGTAGTCGCGTAGTTTTGTTTTGGACGTATTGCAGAAGAATACGAACTAATCGATAAAAAGCAGCACCAGGTAATAATTTTTTTATAGAATTTATCATAAGTTCAATCATCAATTTTGACGTTTCAATTTTCTTACTGCCAGAGTATGTTTCCACTGATGACCAAATGATTGGCTATATAGTGACATGTCTGAGACACGACAAAACCATAATATGATAGATTTTTATGGGAAAGCTAAAAGAACGTATGTTTTATATCATTGCAAATGTGTGAATAAAATTTATGAACAATTTTATATCTATCTGATTAACAAACTTTCGAATTATGTTAATAAAGTACGCCTATATTCCCGTCAGATCCCAGATACACGTGTGGGTACGAATTGAATGTTTATTTGAAACTTGTAATTGAGGAGACCTTTAAATGCAATGTATCCAATTTGTTTTTATTTTATTCATAGATGGAGTAATTATAGTTTGTACACATGAGTAGCCATTGAAGTTCTATATTGCCCCTTGGATTACATACGTCTACGTTAATACTTTCCACAATCTACTAAGAAACAATCTTTATTTAAATGTAACTGGCCAAACATTTCACTAGATAACGTATAATAAAAAGGAAACACTCCGTACTTATCTCGCTTAAGCTCCATTTTGTGTTATTTTAAAGCGCATTTATTTTAAGGATGTTTTCTGCCCCGCCGCATCGGGGCAGAAAGTATTTGCGTACTTCATCCCTTCGGTGTCCTCAATAAAACATTTTACCTTCCAAATTTGGAGTTCTTTTATATTTCGGGTTTTATTTTTCTCGAACAGAAACCTAAAGTATATAGGTCTTACACTGCTCAACTCCCGGCATTCATACAGATAATGTTGAGACTTTCTCTCCTTCTCACAGCAACGCCCACAAATTAGGCGTCGATGGCAGTGCTTTGCCAACAGTTTTATCTTGGTCATTCGCAGCAAGAGCGCTGTTTTGGTATCTGATGGTTCTGCAATGAATAGACTTCTTAAACGTCTTAATCGAAGCGCAGTTTTCTTGTTTTTTACATAACTCTTCCCTTAGCAAGTTCCCCACCCTAGTTCTTTTTTGTTTAATAAGGAATTTATTTTTGCTTGATAGCCCTAGATTTGAAACTTTTGTGTTGCTTTGATAGCTGTTCGTCCGCTATTCACGATATAAACTCTCTTATTTATAATGAATTCTTGCATCATGATTTATCTAAATGTAGACATGGCTCTAGGTTTGATTTGGAATGAGGTTACATGAGCTCCCAGATTCATGCTTATGCTCTTTCGCGTTTCTAACTCAAACAGCATTACCTTAGTTCTGGTATCCATCTTAGACAGAGGTACTATTCCTTTGGAGTAGTTGCCGCAATTCCAACTTAGCATTCTTACTAGATATGACCACTCTAAACGCTCTTCTAAAGTCGTATGTGGTGCCAATTCGTGGATGCGGCTTCCGTCCTCGCTCTTTGGTGAAGTACCCAGGTATCCACTCCTCCTTCAGGTGAAATGCTCCTTGTCAGTATTTCTTCTATAAGTTGCTATCCTGGTCTATCCTATAACCTCCAATTATAGCGATAGGCCGAGTGAAACCTGCATAGTTGTTGTGAACGTTGTAGATAACACAACGTTAAATCCCTGACTGGTGAGTCTGTATGTCGTGCCTAGCTCGCAGTTTTATTTTTCGCTTTATGGTGGTGGAGGTGTTGAGCACACTGAATTATTGCCCACATTTTACTTGCTTTCTTTGGCAGATAGATGAGTGATTAATAGCTTGACCTTTTGTACAAACTCCTTCATAACGAGATTGCCAGTCTGGTGCTGCTATCACAAATCTGATTCCTTGTACCACGCTTCGGGATATTGCTCAATACTGCCTCTCCTCTCTCCCCCGGCTAGGACTAATATATTGTTGAGATCACCCACTTGTCAAATGTGCAATAACTTTAACAATATTTCCGGTACATGTGACATTTCAAATAAAAATAAGGAGACTGTAGCTAACATAATATATAAAATAAATAAAGTTACCCTTACCACACCTTTCTGAAAAATCCAGATACGTATTTCGACAACTAAGTTGCGATCCTCAGTGGAAAACTGGGAAATTCAGTATGACTATCAGTATCACTAGCGAATCCGCCTACGTATCTAGATTTTTCAGAAAGGTGTGGTAAGGGTAATTTTATTTATTTTATACATGTGACGTTTTTTTCTTTTTTTTTCTCTGCAACCCACCTTTGTGTTGGTTTATACAATTATCGATTTGTTTTATTCGTCATAATTTTTTTAAAAATTTAGGCTATTTAGTTGTTAACATACGATACCTATATATTTTGTGTAATTAGTTTATAAATTTTCCGGTAAATGGAGGTTTAATTAAATTATTATTATTATTATTATTATTATTATTATTATTATTATTAGTATTTATCCCACCACACAGGTAATTGTGGGTATCACCATGTTAGTATATATTCAGTATACCATCCCTGGCATTCACATCCTTCCTGTTATTATCATGCTTCCCTAGAAAGCCCGTGCAGATTTGGTGGCGCAGTATTTTAAATTACGTTTAAAGAGCCACTTGTCGTCAAGGACGATTCCAAAGCACGTGATCATTCATCCACTAACGAGGCATATCCATACATTTTGGTATCGTTGATTTGACTAAGATTTCTACTACGTGTGAACGAAGTCAAATGACTTTTTCTACTCTTACTACATCGATTTGAATGGTATAGTATTAATTGTGAAATAACGAAGTGCACTTTATAAAGCAAGTTTTAAACAAAGTTCATTCCGTTCGTTTTCTCCCTTTCGGGATGCTTTACTAGCGATGGCCAGTTTATTTGTGGAAATATACATTTAACCTTCCTATACTCACGCATACGGTCTGTGAGACCGAATTATATAGTATAGTATACGTCTTTCATTTTGACGTGAGTATAGGAAGGTTGAAAGTATCAAACTTATGTGGTGGAGATGTGAATCAGTTTATTTAAGAATATATGATATATTCTAAGTTTTTATTTAACATTTAGTAAACAATAGCTGTTGCACTCATTTAGGAAGATTTCATTTCGTTTGAATTACATTTTTAATCGAGACACTTTTATTTTCTGCTTTAGTAGAGATTAACGGTAGCTATATTCAAAATAATTATAATTGGATGTATTTTTGCGAAAAAAAAATTATTTGTAAATACAACTATTTCGAAGATATTCCCACTTTGCTGCTGATATATAAAAGAATGAAAATGAAAAATTGGAAACTGGTAATTTATGTATGTATTGATATTATTGAGGACTAGCGTGATAACGATTAATTTTGCAACTCAGGTATTCATTACGAAGAACGATATAAAATAAATGAAGCGTTGACTAGTATTATAAATTCAGTTGATAATATTATCTTACTATCAACTTTATACTGAATTGTATTATTGATTTTATGTTACCATAAATAGAAATAATTGGATACCCATAGTTATAATCTACTAGTTCCTGGATGTTGGTAATTATCTCTAGTACTAATTAGGAAAATATACAGAGAAACCGAAGAATTTATATATGGAACAAATACAATGGTGTCGAATTTGTGATATAATGATGAACGCAAAACGCTTCGTGTGGTATAATCCCATGCAGCAAATATTTGGATTAGTATAAAATAAGACAAAACTCCAATTGAAATCAATGATGTGTCTATTTCGTTCTAACTGCTAAAACTATCTAGTGTATAACAGATTATTATCTCACCTCTCCCAATAAAGCACACGATAACCAAATGTCCAAATCAAATAGGTTTATTTATTCATGTATATGATGATTATCGCGTTGCGTATAAATTTATATAATTCTTCAAATACTCTTGTAAGTAGCAAAATATACTGATAAGTAAATATACTCGTATCTGTCTTATAACATATCTCTTGTGGTTTGTATTTCAAGGCCTATTAAAAGTGAGAAGAATATCACAATTTTGCGGTGCAGTGCGTTCCGCAATTTAATGTGTTAGTTGAAAAAGTTCTGGCATCATTCAAATAATAATTCGGTTCCTTTAGTAGTGGTAAATACGTAGATAAATTTGGTTCTTTTTTAATAATGTGGGTGTGAAGTTTTGGATAATTCTTATCGTTTATTTAAGGAAGGAACTGGATATTTTTCGTCTACGTCACATACTAACGAATGTAAATAAATATTTAACATTAAGTATAGAGCAAATTAAAAAAATACTCATATACTAGTACTTTGTTGTTTTTTCTCGCTTCATAACATGCTTTATTGTAATGTAATTAAGATATTTGGTCTCCTTGTATGTTTTACCCATTTGTCTCACCCTTTTCCAAATGATGGATTTCTGTAACTATCTTATCAAAAACAGGGGGCATTACGTTACTAGTTATTATCAAACTTGTATAGGGATTCGTACTGTACTGATATGTAAAAGTTTAAAGTAAGGAAAGACTGGATTAAATGACACTATTTTTAGAAAATTTTATATTATTTACTTAGGAACAATAAAAGTATTTATTGTGGTAAATACAGAAAAATGTAAATATTAAGTATTAAAACTTGCCCGAAAATTAAATTTACGAAATCCCAGAAATAGGAACTTTTATATTTATTTTCGTAAACCTTATACATACACAAAATATGTATATACGCAGGCAATTCGTAAAGTAAGTTCCGTTTCCGCCTAATGAGCAGAGGAGTGGACATATGTATCTGCGCGGTGTGCTCTGGTTCTATGTGAGTGTGGTAGTGCTAGTGAGAGAATCGTTCGGATATTCTCTCGTGCCATTTTGGGCGTTTAAAATAGCTGCTGCGATTGAAAATCCCGTCGACGGCAAACTGCGTGCTGTTCCGATTTCCGTGCAACAAACACGAAGGCGGCTGAGATGTATAGTGAACTTCATTATGTTTATGGTGAAAATCTCATGTGGTTAGAAAATGATGCCGTATGTTTCGAGAAGGACGAACTAATGTCCACGAATAAAAACGGAGTGGAAGACCAACTGTTGTGACGGACGAACTTTTGGGTAATTTCGAAGAGAAAATTTGTGAAAATCGGCGACATACAATCACAGAACGCACAATGGTTTGACAGCGACGAAGAGTTGCAAGACTATGTTACAGCACGTTTTAATTCACAGGTGGCAGAATTCTACAAAAAGGACATTAAGAAACTGGTTCATCGCTGTGAAAAATGTCTCGATCTTAATAGAAACTATGTATAAAAATAGCTGGAAGTAGTAGCTTTAGATTATACAGGTGACCGACGGGAAGCTGATGTTTTTCAAATAAAAAATACATAGTTAGCTTTTACGGAAAAGTGTATTCTAATAACCAAAATTATTTGCCATTACATATCATTTGTAATTTAATATGACTTGTGAAAGATTATGTCGGTGTAGATGGTATCCATTCCCCTGAATGCAGTTTTCCAGACCCTGCAGAAAATCGGCCATTACCCGAGTTATCATTTCACCCTAGATTGTAGCTACTTCTTCTCCGATTGCTTCCTTAAGTTCTATCAATGTGCGAGATTTGGGAGAGCATACCCGAGATTTCAGGTACCTCTACAAAAAATCTCAAGTCAATGGAACGCTGAGGTTAATGACAGGTCGTTCACATTTGGCGCTGAATCTGAATTGTCCTAGCATGTTAGAATTTCAAGGTATCCTAATCTCGGAATGCCAAAGACGATTTTCGGTGATATTTGAGGTTGTGTTACAAGAACAGCAACTTTTTTGCTCATTTCTGCTTATGCACTCATCTGTAATTTCTTTGCTTCTTCTCGTTTGTTTCGATTCGATTTTTTTGCTCGAGATAAATGTAGGTACATGACAGTTCGTCGAAAAATTTTTAAAACGAGACATTAGGTAGTGATGCGTAATGCTTAGGAAATAGATTGAATTGGTATATCCAGAAGGAGAACAGTCGAAAACCTGATAGGAAAGAAAGTAAATATAAGTGCTAAATAAGTGTCGATATTTAAATTTAAACACGGTCTCAAGTTTTATAAATTGAATTTCTGAATACAAAAGATTGTAGGGATCATTTAAGAGGATCACCTTATATTTAATTGTCTCCGTCATGTGGGATTGAAGTCACCCCAATACTGATATAAATATGTATGTGTATGCTCCTATGTTATGTACCCATAGTTGTATGCCTTGCAGCATTTGCCTTTGCGAGTAATATTTGACTTCGTTTCCAACTCCACATTGTACGCATTTATATCCTGTAAAGGACTTAAAGTAAACATTCTGCAACTTCCTTCAAAAAGTTTACAAATTCACTTCCACACAGCTTTACTGTTACTTAGGTATATCTAATTAAAATGCTCATATTTTAAATTGTTAAAAATGCAACTCCTTAAATTATAATAAAGGTTTTTTCATTAATTCGGCAATTAAGAAACTGCGGATTGCACTGTAGTTGAGTTTTTGGAAATTCGAAATATTAAGCCCTTATCGACGTTTGATTATTGGTACCAACCATAAATTGTATGGATAGGATGTGTAGTTTTTGAATGACATCGTACACTCGACGTAAAAGGTAACACTTTATTTAATTTATGTAAATAATACGAGGCTGTTCTGTTTTCTTCGAGTCTAGTAAAATAATACACAATATATTGACAAAACACATTTATTTATCATTTTTTGCAGTATTTTTCTTTGCAGTCAATGCACTTCCGCGTCCGTGAAAACCGAACTCCAAAACTTTATTTCCAATCTTCCCGCGCTAGGTTGTTTATTTCAAATACTTGGGTTCTCAAATACAGTGTAGGTCCAGCGTTATCAAACTGCAAGGTGATAGTGAACATTATAGTGATTTCAAGTAATATGGCAAGCATCTCTTTTTCTGGACGCTTTTGACGCATAACCTCTCTTGAAGCCGTAGCATTCCCCAAGAACAAAACTGCCGATTATTGTTTTTTTGTGAGGATCATAGCAGTAGACCGATGTTATTAGCAGTAATGATACACATGTACCAGATAGGGCGCCCAATTATCAAAGCGATCTAGTGGATCTTGTGGTAGCTAAAGGACACGACTTGTTAACAAATACTCGATTGATTTCTTCAAAACATTGTTTACTGCTTCAACCATGTTTGAAATTGTAAAAAATCACAGCTCGATAATGATTTTTGTTTAATTGCATGCTTTCTTATGCAAAAGATCACTTTAAATTTATATATATATATATATATATATATATATATATATGTACAGTGTGTCCCCGGATTGACTTCACTATAGGTATAATCTTATATGATAGATCTCTACCACTAATAGGTCAATAAAACAAGGCTGGTTTGAACGATAGTTATATTTTCAGAACGTTTACAAACATTTTCGGAACACCTTCGTCAGTGAAAATATAACTAGATAAATATATAAACAAACTTTTGTTTTTATTTGGGACTATCAACAAAATAACTAATGACTAGGATTTCTTGATATAGAGGATGTGTAACCAACTTTTATATATATATAAATTATAAAAACTAAATGAATGTGTAAACATACATGCAAATTAAGTAAAACCTTATATCAAAAAATCTTTGTCGAAACCTTAACAATTCTGTTCAAGGACTAGGGAAAACCAAATTTAAAAACCTAGCCAAAGGTTTCCTTCTTAAGAAATGCAAATGTCATTTTAACAAATTGCTATATACATTACTTAAATTTTGAATATCGGTCCTGAAATTAATAGTTTTAGTGTCTTTCTGTATATTTATCATTTCATATATTAGTCTCTTTTTATAATTATTCTCTGTTTTTAATATAATTGTGTTTTCAAAATCAAAGTAATGCCCAAGATCTTTGTAATGCTTTGTTACAGCGGTCATTGCACCAAAATCATTATTTAAAGAATACTTACGGCTATACAACCTTTTCTTTAAATATTGTTTCGTCTGATCGATGTAACAACCATCACAGTCTTTACAGTTTATTTTATAAACTACATTACTCTGATCTTGTTTAATTATTTTAGATTTAGTATTAGTAAAAAGAAACATCAAAATTACATAAAATTAATGTAGTTACCGGTTTAGTTGATCAAGCGGTTAGATTAGCTAATCCTGAATTTAGGGAAAAGAATTTAAACAAAGTTAAAGAAATCTTAGATAAAAATAATTATCCAAATAGTTTTTATGAAAAAATAATAAAAAATAGAATTAACAAATTATATAATAGAGGAATTAAAAATAATAACAATAAATGTTATAACGCTATTCCTTATAAAAAAGGTTTAAGCGAAAAAATAAAAAAGAATTTAATAAAAACAACATAAACATTACTTTCATTTCCAAATTATAGTAACAGATCTCTTTTTACTAATACTAAATCTAAAATAATTAAACAAAATCAGAGTAATGTAGTTTATAAAATAAACTGTAAAGACTGTGATGGTTGTTACATCGGTCAGACGAAACAATATTTAAAGAAAAGGTTGTATAGCCATAAGTATTCTTTAAATAATGAGTTTGGTGCAATGACCGCTGTAACAAAGCATTACAAAGATCTTGGGCATTACTTTGATTTTGAAAACACAATTATATTAAAAACAGAGAATAATTATAAAAAAGACTAATATATGAAATGATAAATATACAGAAAGACACTAAAACTATTAGTTTCAGGACCGATATTCAAAATTTAAGTAATGTATATAGCAATTTGTTAAAATGACATTTGCATTTCTTAAGAAGGAAACCTTTGGCTAGGTTTTTAAATTTGGTTTTCCCTAGTCCTTGAACAGAATTGTTAAGGTTTCGACAAAGATTTTTTGATATAAGGTTTTACTTAATTTGCATGTATGTTTACACATTAATTTAGTTTTTATAATTTATATATATATAAAAGTTGGTTACACATCCTCTATATCAAGAAATCCTAGTCATTAGTTATTTTGTTGATAGTCCCAAATAAAAAACAAAAGTTTGTTTATATATTTATCTAGTTATATTTTCACTGACGAAGGTGTTCCGAAAACGTTTGTAAACGTTCTGAAAATATAACTATCGTTCAAACCAGCCTTGTTTTATTGACCTATTAGTGGTAGAGATCTATCATATAAGACAAGTATAAAAAGGTCACGAAATATATATATATATACATTTATAGGTATAATTAATCAAACATTTTTCAATTTTGTGTTAATGTTTTGGGATGCCGCCTTGATTGGTCTGAAAACAATTCTAAGCACAATTTTGCTCTAAAAGGATCAAGGTCGTCATGACAATTGAGAAGTAAATATTTTCTGTCAAGGTGAAGTGTCCATTTCGATGAATAATACGGGCAGAATGTTATTAAGAAAACTTGTTTAGAATATGAAATTGACTCTATACAAAATTTCACAAATATCGGATTACCTTAATTACCTTAATCAGTATTTGTTTTATAAATATTAATGAATTCAAGTATATTTGTTAATCGTTACAGTTATTAAATATCTAAACAAGTAGCTTAAAATGTTAAACAAAATTTGTTGCAAAATATGGTCTGCTAGCGAGCATATTAGAAAAAGTTAACACATGTTCTTAATTATTTTAAAGGCATTAAAATGCAGCGGAATCGCCTTTTCCAATGGGTTGAAGTGGTGGTAATTTATTTATT
Organism: Chrysina gloriosa; assembly: GCA_038088585.1. Lineage (NCBI taxonomy): Eukaryota > Metazoa > Arthropoda > Insecta > Coleoptera > Scarabaeidae > Chrysina > Chrysina gloriosa. Next base: position 25,901,364 of record CM076091.1, read on the forward strand.
AAAAACAATACTTTTGAAATAGCTTTTCGTGCTTTTTAAGCAATTACGAAAACTGTTAGAGATACTGAAAGGAACTTAACTTTTCAATATATCCAACAGTTTTCGAGATAGTTGCACAAATATAGCAGGGTAGTATTGTCTTTCGAGCGCCCTCCGCCCTACTTATGGAAAATTCGATTCATAAGAATATGTGCAATGCTGTTATATTGCATCCTTCTATAAATGCATAAAATGTCATTTATTTTTGGAAATCTAGATAGTCGATGTTCCCTTGTAAGCATATTATACGTACATACATAAACTTACATAATTAGAAGCTTTTGTATGAATTTTCCGCACCCATTTGAAAGGTTTGCGAATAACGAATCACACTGTTTTGTAGTTTTCCATTGATTCTAAAGAACGCAGTTTAGTTCACGAGGTATTCAATTATTCCAATCTTACATGTTGTGCTTGAGCCAGCAAATTTCATTAGTTCGAGCGAACTGTATTATTGATAGAAATTTTCCTGTTTTCCAAAGTAATCGATTCATCCAGATTTACACTTCATAATTAATTGCTTCAATAATATTGATGTATCAGGATAAAAAGTAACAAGTTACACCTTAAATTATTTCTGGATTTATGTAATTATTGCACTGACCATAAATCATATTGTAATAATAAACATTATTTTAGTGGTAAGTAGAAATGCGCATGGTATATGTTGATGAGTAAGATACATGGTTAGGCGCACATGAAAATAAATAATTCATCGTTGAAGTGCCAACACGTGAGACTCGGTTTTTCTGAAGTGTTAACTATTAATTTGTATGCGTTTCAAGGATAACATCACTGTAAATTTTTCAGAAAATCCATTTTTTTGACTTAATAGGTGCTGCGAACCTTCTAGAATATGGGTCAAAACCAAAATTTAAGATAGGAACAATTAAATGTTTTGGGGGTAATAACGTTTTATGTACATCCCGATGCAGATTTGGACAGAATATGAGTACTAAGGACATAATTTCCTAAATAATTAACAGCTGTACGCTTCAACACAGGGCAATATAGTTAACTAGCTGTTAAGCCTGTCCCTGCCAGGCAGGAAGAAAAGGAAAATCTGCTTGGCAGAAAAAAAGCAAAAAATTATTTGCTCCACCCCTTTCTAGTCTTAATTCTCCGCCCACAGGCTAAAAATCAAAAATCCCGCTACGTTAGGATTTGGCCTAGGCGTTTTACTATATGCATGCTAATTTTCAGCTTTCTAGCCCATCAGTGGGCTTAAAAAGCTCTGGGTAGACAAAAAAGAGGAACACACAAATAAGGAAGTTATATTATCGATAGATACCTTATGTGATATCAGCAAAGTCTTCGACTGCATATGTTGTTGTACATCACGATATATAGCTTAGGAAATTAAATGCATACAATTTTGATAAAGAAATAGTCGGCTTGATAGAATGGTATCTGGAACAAAGGGTAAAATAGGAACATTCTATCAGATGCACATGGATATTGGAATATCGCAAGACTCCATTTTGTGCTAATTTTCTAATTTGTACGTATAAACGTTTTGCCACTAACTATTTCCACACTTGTTGATTTGCAGTGTAGACGGAGGTGGATCTATGGGCAGAGATTAACAAATTAAACTTAAAATCTAAGCAAAATATCACAGCAATATTATCTTTAAGACAAATCTGTCTTGTTCAATATTTAGAAACTGTAAAAGTTTTGGACAAATATTCCGATCTAATTTCCGGGTGGAGTTTCTATATGGATACATCATCGAATAACCTTGCAAGTATGTTGTAGAAAGCAGATATCAACGAATGCCTTCAGAACGGTTTTTACATATTTCATTATGTTAGCCTTGATTGTAATATTGATTGCTGTGGTGGAGCAGTGCATCTTCTTGGGATCGGGTGTATGGTTTGAGTGTAGGAATTCGTTTATAAAACTAGAAGTTCTAATATTGCCATGTGCTGTAACTCCGAAATATGTAACTACCACCGAAAGGAATATAAAAGTTTTAAATACCACAGCGATAGTTATCCATATGAGGCAAGCGATAAAACAGAACTTGTAGCTGGTTTCTCTACACTGAAGAGTAAACATTCTACTGGGAAAGGATATATTAATTATAATCTTATTAAGGCCCGTTAATAACTTTTCTCTTTAAACTTATTGTAAATGAATTTTTAAGCTAAGCTTTCATTTGCATGAGCAGTATAAAAACCATAATTTTGTTGTTTGTGAACTTTTGTTGCAATGTCATATATTGCAGAGTATTGTATTTGATTTTCGCGAATGTGAGTGTAAATAGAGGAAGTGCATTAGACAAGGAAATAAATAAATAGAAATCCATTGAAGTACATATGTATATTGGATGGTATAATAAATAATTAGGTTTTATATGAAGTTGTGGTCTTTAAAGTGTCTTGTAAGTCAAGTTTATCCTTCATATCTAAAAATTGTCAGCGATATTTACTACTTTTTTAAGAAGCAAAAATATTTTAATCTTATGCTTTTTATTATTGCAAAAATATTAGGTAATATGTATTTAAAAATATGGATTTTCCTGATTTGGTAGAGTTGGAAGCATGAGATACGAACTGAGAGAGTTGGACAGGGAAGTACTCTATTGGAGAGAGTTTCGTGTTTGCAGTCGCAGAGAGCTGGGGCAATTTTTGCATCTTAGGCGGGAAGTCAATGTTTAACAATCTTTAGAATTGAATTTGTTGTGGAGAGGACTAAGTGTCTCGGGGACTAACTGAGCCATATTTATCTTCAACATCGAATCAAGTTACTGATCAAACTACTTGAAATACTTGGACAGAATCAATAACGTAGTACAATAACACTAGCACTCTTCGCGAAACTAACACGCCAAAGTCACCAGCTTGTCAAATTAAACAGCCAGTATTGGTATGCACTAACCGAACTACCTTTGAAGTCGAGTTAAGTGATTGATTAATTCTATTTTTTAAAGTCTATAGTTAGTAGATCACTACATCGTTATTTTGTTTGTTTTAGAAATAGCTGGGAATTTAAGGCAGTTAGATCGAGCACGTAGGCTGGATGCAGAGGAATATCAAATCTCATTTGGCAGATTCTTTTTGTAAATAGCAGAACGTGAATGCGTCTATGTGTTGTTATGGTGGAAAAGCAGCTTGGTCTTAGATTTTTAAAGTATATACTCAATTAGAGGGATTTCTTTCGCGCACCAAGGAACTCCGTATATTATCTTTGCAGTTGATGCTACATCTTCGATGTTGTTGAAGTCGGTTCATCGCATACAGTTTATTATTCGCATTACTGTTTATGCAAAATTGGTGTAATTTTTGATGCAAAATAAAGTAACTTCTTTCAATTGAAATACCTAATGCTTCTGCTACCATTTCTTCAGACCCTTTAAGATTATATCATAGAATTTGTCCACAATTTCTGGCGTAGCAGTGGTTTTCGGACCCCAGATTGTAATTCAGTTTTACCTTCAACCAATTCCTTTTTCAAATTTTGCTAGCCCGTAAATACTTTAGCTTTGTACAATATATTTCGTGCGCCTTCATAATTTGATGCCTTGTTTTTAGGTGAAGGTATTTCCTTATTTTTATTCTAGCTAAAGAGCGATATCTCCAAAGCAATACAACATGTCCTCTTTTATTGGATATTGCTTTATTGACATTAAATTGTTCTTTGATTTTATTTCTAATTATTATTTTAATCTATTTTCGTCCTAATAAACTTATTAAGGGCAGGTTTATGTGATATTTAGTACTTAGCACGTTTCGAATTAAATATATACTACGTATACATACACCTGTAATAACACAAAATCCTGAATTTATATTTTTCTTAGTATATTTCTTCTTTACGCAGCACTCCCGGATTTGGTTTTATCGTTTATTTATTTGGTTTTTATTGTTTATACTTTAAATTCCCTCATATTGCATAACTAAATATTATAACATAATAGTATTTGAATCATATGATGCTAATGACCATGAGCTGATTATTAGTAAAAAATTATCAATACCTAGCCATTGCAGAGCTGGTTATTATCGATTGTATGACGTATTTGATTGCACTGTTAATGATACCATGAAAGAAACTATTGATGTGTGCATTTGGGAGATAAATGTATGCAGTTGATAATCATTATCATCGCACCTTATATTGATGGCGGTTGCATATGCTTTTTGGTTGTACTACACTTTTTGGGAATATTACTTCTAATCTCATAGATTTTGCTTAAAATTTTCGGTTTGCTTCCGTTTTATTCACTACTTTTATGTCCTTAAATATTAGTACATACTTTTGTCTTGGATACAAAATCTTTTCGGCGTTTATACACGATTTATAAATCAACAAGATTAATGTAATTAATTGCATGAACTTTTACATTTAGTGAAGTGTACCTTATGGGCAAGCATTTAGATGTTCTGTTATAAAAACAGATCGATAATGCTAAGTATTGTTTTTACATCAATTTTTCAAAAAACTTTTCAATATATAGATGAAATTCTGTGTGGTTTTAGTTTCATAAAAATAGTTCACTTTCACATGCTGTTAAATATAATAATATATTATTTTATATTACACTAAGTAATGAATAGAACGAAATGTGAATCAGGTGTTTGCCTTTCTGCAAATTCCTTCTGAATGAGTTAGATCGTGCGATACGTACATAAATAGCAAAGACAGAAACAAATTAAAACGTTATGAAAGATGATCATTGCTGGAAACAATTTGTAAACTCCATTGTATGTGAGTATGTAAATTTGTTCAATGAAAAGTCTGTTTGAATTTGGAATCGACCATAAAAAGAGTGTTGTTGCACTCCGAATAAGTTTCAGCGGATTCCTTTATTCTTTCCGTAATAAATTTTTACGAAATGGTTATTTGAATAGTTTTAAGATTGTATGATGACAGATGAGTATGACGTTGTCTGTAAATAAGATTGCACCACTGGAAAATATAACGTTAGAAATTGCTCCATCTAGAGGGCGTTCGAACTTTTTATTGTTTCCGAAATCACTGGTTAACAAAATAAAACTCTTTTTCTTTCACGCGGACGAATGTGCCTAATCCGAATAGGATTCTTAACATTAAATAGAAATATGCAAGTGATCTTTGCCTGCCGGCCCTAGTTTACATGACATCCAGAAAAATGCTAAAAACATCACACTATCTAATTTATATCAATTGTTTGTAAAAAAACTGCACTGGTAAAAATACAAGAAATAAATAACAGCAGTAAATACATGTTGAGGTAGTATTACTAAAATATTTGTAAGGTCCAACAGTAGTCGGCCAGCATAGCAGCACTCCATTTACCTTAATACCTTTTTCCATTCCTGAAATATCTTGGTGAAACCGTTTTCCATGCTTGTCGATAACAGCGCCAAGGTTATCCGGAAAAAGTCTAAATGATCGTTGATTCGAACAGTTTCACTAACATGTTACATCCCATACGGTGGGTATAACTTAAGAGCTCATGTATAAATTCGCGATAGTTCTCTGCCTTGTAAGTGCCTAAAAAGTTCTTGCAGACACTTTTAGACGACAGTGATACAATTTTTCAACATTGTTCAGCAACCATCACATGTTTATCACATTCTTCTGTTCAGGTAGTAGCTCATTACGAGTAGGCCATTTTTCTCCAGAATAGTGGTATTTCCTGTCTCTGTTGTCCCACTCGCATATAAAAGAGCAGTATTCAAGCTGCATGCCAAGCAGAATTGAAAGTACTTTGGGGTGTCCACATACATTTAATTTGTATATCTATTATTGGATAAATGTCAAAAGAAGTTTTCATATGTCTCCTTCAGGTTAACTGCGTGAGAAATCGGTGCAGATGGTGATTTCTTTTCACTGTGCAGAAGTACTGCTTTTAGGCTAACTTTACTTCCATCGATGAATAGACGCCACTCATTTACATTATGTTATTGTTATGTGAGCAAGAGTCCCTATAACGGATATGATATCGTTACAAAGAAACATGTCATCTTTGTGGGAGAAGCATTCTGAAAAAAGTATGGCGGTCACGAAAAACACTCATTTTCGTATCGCGATTTAGAGGATTACATCTCTTTAATCGAGAAGCTAAAAGCTCAGGTTATTGTTTTGAAAACTTGAAATAATGCACAAGATCATTGCTTTGTGAAAAAGATGTGGCTCCTTTGATGAGTAGGGCTCTCGAAATGTTGGGTCGGCATCACCACCGTATCTTCTCCGTGTTCGTCACCAAGATCATCTCCACTCATATTTTCAGAAAGCTCTGGTAGCGACAATTCTGTACTGTGACACACACGTTTCAGTAGTTGGTACATTTGGATACTGTCTAGTGTGCTTTATTTTCGAAGCGATTCCAGCTATTTGTGTCATACAGAAGTAAGAGTCTGTTGTATGATCTTTTGGTTCCCTCAAAATCATGGGAACAGCAAACGGCATGTGACGTGATTCTTTTAACCAGCTTGTCCAGAAGTCTAACACATGTTAGGCGCCCATCTTTTCTTGATCACCAACCTCACATCCAGAATAAAGTTCGCAGCACGTTATTACAATATGGGAATATACGATACATAGTTAAACGGCTTTATTCGGAAAAGAGATAGCTACATACATTGTTTATTTGCATTGATTTTAGATTAAGGTTTGTTTTTATGTAAATTAAAACTGTTTCAATATGTATTACTAATATTCTTCCAAATTTCTGGATGATACGATTTCATTTTAGCAGGTGCGTATGAAAACACAAGTAATGTATACACGAATCTAAGGTTTTGGAATTCATATGATTAAGTATCCCTCGAGTTATTCATAACTTGAATATTATGTAGACCTCCAGGTATTTATCAAACATTGTTTCATTGATTACAATATATACGAGCATACATGCCCAAGTTAAATTATATGTACAAAACATCATTAACATGAATTTGAAAAAAGTTCCTGCTAAACTTCAACTATTATCTGCAGCGGTGATTGAGCGAGATTTTTCATTCTTGCACAATTTCAATATGAAAAAAAAATTAATTCTCTTTTATTTCAAGTCCGCTATATTTCGTTTCTTTAGCAGAAAAATCTGATTCTAAGTCCGGATTCCAAAAGAGCGCACCCAAAGATACTCGGAAATATGACTTTTATACACACGGAAATGAGTTTAAAAACACGTTAAAAAATAACGGAGCTTCGGCGTTAATGGGTTAAAACAAGATGCTCTATCTTCTGAAACATTAACGATAATGTTTCAAAACGAACTGGGAGGTGATTATAAAGACTCATACCTGTTGCTTATTTCATTATTCAGAAGCATTCATTTTGTTCGCTATATCGTACCTTATTAGTTCTTAAGTCCATAATTTCTAAAAAATTAAATTGTGCCTTTGTGCTTCTTATAGCATGCATTGTAATTAAGGGTAGATCTAGCACATATTAATTATCTTTAAATTAGAAAGAAAATGCGACGCTGTTATGAATATTTGACCTATAATAAACATGCACAAGATGCGCAATATAGATAAATATAAACAAATTTACCTTCATTTGAATTTTTCTACAGTGATGGAGCTGCAGGTTGTTAATGGGAAATGTTGGTAAAATCTTTTGGCATTAGATCGATGTCTGCACTAACAAGGAAAGGTTCCCAACATTTGAATGAAATTTGGTAACTATGTAGGGCTAATAAGACTATGTAAGACGCCGCTTTCTGTTTCTGCTATTAAAGCCACCGAAGAGGTGAAAAGCGCCCCTGAAAATTGGACTGTTTTTTTTGCCAATTACTCTGGAATTCTTTCAAGAAAAAAATATCAAAACATATGAGTATATAGCGCTTCAAGAGGGGTATTGAAGCATGTCTGAATCGGTAACCCTTATTCTTAAAAATATTACCCCTTCCACTCCCAACGACTTGCGGAAACACCGAATTCGATGAAATTTGGTAATTATGTAGAGCTAACTGAAGTATGTAAAAGGCCGGTTTCTGTTTCTGCCAGTAACGTCTATGAAGGCGTGAAAGACTTCCCCAAGAATGGTACCATTTTTGCCAATTACTCTGTAATTGTTGCACGAAGAAAATAGTCAAACACCTGAACATATAGCGCTTGAAGAGGTCTATTGAAACATGTTTGAACTGGTAACCCTTATTCCTAAAAATATTACCCTCTCCCACCCTCTACAATTTGCGGAAACATCGATTTCGATGCAACTTGGTTATTATGCAGGGCTAATTGAAGTATGTAAAAGGCCGCTTTCTGTTTCTGTCAGTAACGCCTATGAAGGGGCCAAAGGCTCCCCCTAGTCTGGAACCGTTTTCTGTCAATTACTCTGCAATTCTTGCACGAAAAGAATATTCAAAATAGTTTTTTTTTTTTCATTTATTTACGAATACCAGCACAGGAAGGATGATGTATAAGGCATTTTATTTTCAATTATTGACGCATTTTATTTTTATTTCTGGGTTTTTTAAAAAAAAACGGCACAGCGTTTTAGAGGATTCAACAATTTAAATAATGGTTTTATAATCAATGAAATAGAAAATAAACAAAATAAATAATTCGAGACTGAAAGAACCTTTGAATTTCATCTTCATAATTATATACCCCATTAACTCTAACTAATAATATATGTTCCAAATTGAAAGGTGTTAATTTGTTACACTGATTAAATAATATATATTTTAATGCCGAAAATAATCATTCCACACTGACTTGTGTGGATGGTATTGCTAAGAATATACCATCTATAACAGATAAAGTGTTATTTTGGGTACCCCAAAATCATAAATATTCGGAACATCCGGGGTTACCTCGGTTGACATGCGTACATCAAGAACTCAGCTTCCAAATGTGTAAGTGATGATGCCTTCGGATCAATTGCAGAAACAAGATCCAACTTTCGTATATATCACGAAAACGTTTTTGGAGTTTGAAGATTCATCTGTCTTTTCTCCTAAAGCGAACTGGTGTTGCAGCTAGTTTCTACTGAAAACGCAATAAATAAATAAACTTTATAACTATAAAAGATCAGAAGAAAGTTCAGAATATTAATTTCAAAATAAATATCATATTTAATAAAACATTTTACCTTTTAAGGAAGTAATTACTTTTTATGTAGTAGTTATACACTGCTTCGCTCGTGATATCTGCTCTGAATCTAAACAAATTTTAATCCTTGGATCTAAAAAATATTGCCTTATTAAATAATTTATTATTAAATAAAAAAAAACGATTTCTTCGTTTTTTTTTATCAAAAACTTCTATTAACAACGTTTTTATTTTACTGGTTCGAAAACTTTGAATTTCAAATAATACGTTTGTTTCTAGCAATTCGTTAAGAAAATCCCAAATGTCACTACTAATTGCAAAATTTGTATTTTTGTAACTTACATGAATCTATTATCCCTTTTAATTCCAATAACCTTTGTACCATAGTGAACGTAAAATTCCATCTAATACACAATCTAATATTGGCCTTTTATGGCGGACACTTTTTAAAATGCTGAGGTAAGTTTGGGTCCATCGTAATTCTCGAAACGGATCTGCACTTAATCGAACTTGTCCTTACCTTTAATTGCCTTTAATACATCATTCGCCCAAAGCTGCAATATACAGGACACTAGTTATGCCGAAAACGAAAATTTGGATTTGGCAGATTCTAAATTCTACAACTAAATCATTTTCTATATTTTCATCCTCCAATGAATTCTGCAAGCCTGTGCTTAAGTAATTTATGCTGTACATGCATACAAATTTAACATAAAGAAACAATCCGAGGGAATCAAATAGAGTCCGTAGTCGCTTACTAGTCAAACTAGTCATAGAAAACTGTGATTTATATATCTTGTTGTTACAAAAATTCATTATATGTCTTGCGATCTTACAAATTCATCGGATTAAGGGTAATGTTCCTTGTGATCAAAGTTGGTTTGCACTACGTGAGAAGATCAGACATTTCCCTGGAAACTAGATATAAGCCAATACAAGTTGCAGCATTGAAGGCTTTGTCCTAATACTGAACTATAAACTAGGAATCGTCCTAGAATTTGTAAACACCAGTTGCGATCGTAGTCGAAAATTTCTAAATTATGTTTGCATAAATCAGTATACACAATGCATTAACAATCTTGATACTGTAATGACTAAATCAAAATTTAAATGTACGTACATATGTACGTACATCTATTGCTGTAAATTACTTACAGTTATATTACATGTATGGTATAATGTACAAATCTGTTAGAATGCTTGTCTAATAAAAATGGTAATTAAAAATATACGAAGTCTGCATATTATGCGTTATGAATAAACGGAAAACAAAAAAAAAAATTTTTACGTACCTAAATAAATAGGTTCTATTAACTATCATTGGAAATAATTTCTTATTTCCAATATTTTTTTCAACTAGAACACTATAACAAGGACGTTTATTATCTATACATGAGGGGCTAAATATATGATGTAATATGGCGATTAAGATTTATATTGTAAATTTCAGGTTAAAATCTCTGTTAATTAAAACGATGAGAAGCAGCCTGTATTCCTTAATTTCTCCCAAGAAACGTTGGCACATTGACTTGAAACAAAAGCAGCAATCAAAGTTTTCTGGGGATCGAAAAAGAATACCAACAATAATTAGAGTGAATGGCATTCTTTGGTGAGAAAGAAAACTATTATTATTAGACCTTCATCGAGAATTATGTAGTCGAGGACGAACAACGGTATTGCCAGCAATTATGGTTTCTTGTCGGAATAGGAAGCCTGATCTACCTTATTGATTACCATTTCGTAAGCAATACATGTATACAGATATCAATTTAATTGGAAGCGTGAAATGGGTGCACAACTCCTTTGGTAATATCAAAAATCGGAAGTGGAAGATAAATAATTATCTCTAACATTATCTGATTTTGTATTTCCTCGCCTCAGAGAGTTTAAAATCGAGGTTAAGGTTTGTGAATTAGGAATAACATAACTCATACGATAATAATGCTTTTGAATTAAGTGCTAATTTTTGAGTGGGTAGATCGTAGGGATTTGATTCCTAGAAAGTTATGTTTTTCTGATGTTAGGAATTTGCCCGCACCAATGTAAAGACGTCGGTTTTTAGTGCGAAAATTCCCGGGTTCGATTCTTGGTTGGGACGGTCATGGTAGCCTCCAATTATTTACAGAGTTCGCGATGAGTGCCGTTCGAGAAAGGAATCCATAACCGCGAAGGGTGCCTGACAAACTAAAGCCTCACCAAAAATACACCCGTGGCTATCGAGGAAAATAAAGAAAAAATTGTCACGCCGACTTTTATCAAAAGGAAGAACAATGTTGTTTGGAAAACTTATTGCAGTAGAGACCAGTAAATATAATACATTTTGATAAGATAATATCGAAATGCTCAATGTATTGCTCGTTTCGTATGTACGTATATACCATTAGCCAAAGATAGGAGTTGTCACTTTAGTGTTGCATATGACTATACAAACCAAACAGTATATGGAGTGAAACTACAACTATACTCCTTAATAATTGATACACTTTGCATTCGTTCCAAAGTAAATATTGAAGCAGTTATTTCAATTTTCTTTGAGATAGTCAAAATTGTTATATTTTTGGAGGTATCGACGGTTTTTTACTTGAACCGTTGATCCTGGAGTTTATTTTAGAACTTTGAGAACATAAAAAAGTTGTTAGGATTTCTAGCTAATAAATTATATGGTACTGATGGTTTGCGAGAATTAATATCAGCATTTATCCTTCTTTCGATTTTGTAAACAGATTGTAGTTACATGTTACACTTTTTCGATCTTATTTTGTCTTTAAATTTTCACTGAGTGGATTGACGTTTACTTCCGGGTTCATAGAAACAAATATAGGATGATTCATAGTATGTGCGATAAATTTTACAAGCGTGTTCCTGACACAAAGATAAGAAGAAAAGTTCAGACCAACGACCTTTGGAAATGTGTACTTTTTTGCAGTTACAGGGTGTTTAATGAGAAATTACGGTTCTCACAGAAATCGTATCCCAAAAAAGGCCTTATAATAACTGCTGCAAGTGACAGTCGTTAACTGTCAGATATGTTGACAGATATTCCGCCAACGTTAATTTCTTCTAAAGCTTTTAACACGTTCAATGACGGTGACCAAGCGTTTATCTCAAACTACGCATTGCCGGACTTATGTTAATACAGCACATATTGTGAATCACCTGTGTATGATTTGTCACAGCCCTTGATATTTTAAATGTTTTTTGAGCTTTCGTGGTTGAACCGGTCTTCAAAGTTTTTCAGTTAATAGATGCAGAATCCAACGGGGAACTACCTTTCTCAGATCCAATTTGTAATGTGGTCTTAAATGTATAGGGACGCCTCAATCATGCGGCAAGAAAATATCAATGGATCTGTACTTCATGGCCCAAAATAGAAATCAAATAGCCGAGGCATTATCGTTCTTAACTTAACAAAAATTCTCAGTGGTTACAGTGCTTGAGGTTAAGTAAATATTCCGGTCCACTTTAAGTTTTAACTTTTTGTGATGCCCTGTATCTGCCTATGTATATGCAACACTAAAAAGCATCTCCTCCACCAACTTTCATCATTGGGAATATCAACTTTCAAATATTATTTAAAGCAGCGTTTCTCGACTTTTTAGTATTTGCGACCCAATTTTCAATTAAAATTCTCATCGCCCCCTCTCGCCCTCTCATATACAATATTTGTTACTGAAATTGTGCTGTAATTGTAATATTAGTTTCTATTTAATTGTATTTTGACGTTAAAGCTATACTGCAACTTACTTACAAACCTTACTTACCATTAATAGATAAATTTATTGCTATTTGCCAAAACTATTCTGCTGCATTGATAAAACCGGGCATTAGCTCAAAAGTTTTAGCTGCAGAGAGCATGAAACCGAATAAACTTATACGATATATGAAAACGATTCATAGTGAATACGTTAACTAACCTCGAGAATTCTGCGAATTAAATTGATTAAACTTAAAATCATATGAAAAATAAAAATCATAAAATAAAACTTTGTCTACGAATGAAAAAGCTTTACTTGTCTCTTACAAAGTTTCATATAAAAAGATGAAAAAGCCTCACACCATTAGTGAAGAGCTTATTTTGCCAGCTACAATTGAGATTGTAGAAACTACGTTTGGAGATGATTTCGCCAACAATTGCCGTCCATACCTATATCAAATGATACTGTTGCTCGTCGAATTGGTATAGCTGAAGATATACATCAGCCTTTCGGGAAGTTGCGCGACAGATTGTTTTCAATTTAGTTTGATGAGGCAACAGATTGCAATAAAGATCCTCATTTAATTATTAATTATTTATAATTATTTGCTTAAATGATTTTGTAAAGAAGGCAAACAGAGTAGAAAAATTGCGTTGCAGCGATGGTGTTCGTATAATGTCTGCAAGATTTGAAAGTATACAAGCACTTGAGAAATATAAATTTCCATAGTGTGTCTGAACACATTGCGTGATCCACAGAGAAGCTCTGGTTTCCAAAAAAATGATCCCTAACCTGAGTATTGCGCTAACGACGGTTGTAACCCTAGTAAATTGTGTATATTTAAATTAGACCCCTAAAATCAAGAATCTTTTCTACACTTTGTAAAAACATGGGTGCACTACATTCGGCGTTACTATTTTATTGAGGAGCAAGATGGTTATCACGACGTCAACTCAAATCGCTATATTTCTAGAAGAGGAAAAGCAACCGGACGCCCAGAAGTTTCGAGATGATTTATTTGTGATGCAATTGAGCTTACTTGGTCGACATATTTGAGAAATTAAATACCTTGCATCTTCAACTCTAAGGAGCAAACGCACGAGTTGGATACCAGTGAAAAGGTTAATGCATTTTTAATGATTTGTAATTATGGAGCAGAAACTTAAAGGAAGAAAAACCTAGAAATATTTTCAAATGTGGAAGAATGTGTTGAAACTTACAAGGCTGAAGAACAATACGTGAAAGATACTGTTGCAACCACTGAAAATCATTTTGTCATGCTGGCAAAGAACTTCAAAAAGTATTTTGTTGCTGACGACAACCTGGTAGCAAGATACGAGTTGGTTGTCATTGTAAAATATCCCTGAAAGTCTCTCAACTGCCGAAGAAGAAATCTTCATAGACTTCACAGCAAGTGGCGAAATAAAAAGACAATTTCGTAATAAATCACTCTTTGAATTTTGGGTAAAGGTGGATGATGAGTTTCCTACACTGGGAACAAGAGCATTTCGTATACTGTTACCATCTCAGCATCCTATCTTTGCGAAACCGGATTTTCTGCGATGGCCGCTTTGAAAACAATGTGTCTCTGTCAAAAAATTTACTCTGCATGACAGGGCCAGCGGAATCACTAATAATCGTTAAACTCTTTTTCATGTATTATTGAGTATTTAGTATTTAATAAAATTAAGTATGTTGTACTGTAGTGATATAATTCTATTTAACAAGTGCATTATATCAGTATAAACGTATATTTTATTTTTATGGTATCAGGATGTATTTTATTGCTTTTCTTTCAGTAAATCGAATAATTTTTAATATTATCTTCTCTTATTCCTTTTTCTGATATCCTCGCGCCCAACAGGCTGAAAATCGCTGATTTAAAGTAAGAAAATGCAATTTAAGCGTATAAGAATCCTATTTACATACATAGATGTCAAATAACATGACTCCCGGAACCATTTGATATAAGATTATTTCGTCACGCTTGATGAAGGACCAAAACACCGACAACTCTAGCTGTGATAAATCAGTGGTATTCATCTTAAACTTCTGACGGAATTACCCATAAAGACAGCTGCGGTTTAATTAATGTTCTAAACACATTATTAAGCAATTGGAAACCTATTCGTAAATAACTCCATCGTGGCACCATTATTTAGCTGATATTAATAAATAATAGAATAGGAAAGCTGCAAATATAAAATGAAATTATTTTGCGACAATATCCTTTTGATCTACATATTTTGAATAACAATTCTAATATGAATCTTAGAAACTTATAAATATTAAGGCAACGCTTTAAATTTTGGCTTTCTGTAATTTTGTCGCAGCAATGGCAAAGATGCAATTAACTCTGATATGTTGTGCATATGGTCATATTAACAACCGAGAACAGGAGTATTGCCTACACCCTGCCCTTGTTCAGGTTTCAGTGTAGATGTCATCCTTCAATGTGTTGATTACGCTTACGTTGAGTTACGCGGTTTGCTAACGAGAAGATTAGTGTCATTCGGTTTGAGAAAATTTGTTATAATGTCTACTTACATTACTAAAGAAACTGTCGATTGTAATTTAATCATACCATCGTCTTATAGGTTAGAAACATTAAGGCACGACTTTATAAAAACTTCTTTTGATTTCAGGTATTTTCAAAAATTTTTAAGAACACATTTCGTTAGCAATTTATAGGTCGAAAGATATATGTACATATACAGATGCAGGTGGTTCAATGCTCTATCTATTTTTATTTGAAATTTTGTTATCTTTGTCTACAGTGTCTTGTCTCCTAGGGGAAGATATGGGAAATAGGATGCTACACACAGAAAAACCTTTTCTTAAAAGAAATACATGCATTTATTTGAATATATAATTTTAAACCAAATCTTAGAGTCTTCCTTTAAGAGTACTTGAATATAAAGTACTTATGTATTGATTTATAATGAAATAAGGATATGAAGGTGATTGCAAGGACTGTGGTGTAACTTATTACAAACCATGGTGTGGTGAGGAGTTCACCGATGTGATATAGTGTCAAATAAGGTTGCTTTTAAATTATTTGTTTAAATTGATAATTATTTCTTTGAATGAAAAATTAAAACGCTTATTGCAAATTCTAAACTCAAGTGCTTTATACATATGCTTGATTTTAAAGTTATATTGAAAAAACTATATATAGCTTGCTTTTTAATTCAAAAATAGGCAAAATAAAGAAATTTCCTTCAAATAAATTGTTGTTATAATAAGTACCTGAGAGTTATACAGAGTAATAGTAAATTCAAATATAACCATATATTTCTGGAAATATTTTGATTTATTTGGTGGCAACCATGTGATACATTTTATTTAAATATATAGTTAGTTCGGGTGTATCTCCAACTTACCATTTGTTTCATACACACTTTATATACTTAAATTAAAGATTAGTGTTTATAATTTCATACATTTACAAATGTATGAAATTAGCCGGAAAATGGATAACATTAACGACAATTATATAAATTTTTTATTCAGGGAGAATGCAAAAATTATGAATGGAACATATATGTATGTACATTTAATAGGAGGTACCGTTATGATTTCGTTCTTAGTTGGTAATTAGTCTTTTTATAACTTCATACAGTACCAAAATAAAAGAAATGTTCTTGCGAACCTCTTTTCCATCATAGTTTGATAAATTACGATCTCTCCCATTGAAAATGCAAGTTTGGTTCAGAATTTTACGTACATTTTTATGGGGCTAATGGGAGGAAAGTTATTTCTAACGAAAATTAATGCCTAGTAGAAGATTGTAATTCTCAATGCTTACAACGAAAATGACGAACTTTACCGTAAATTAGAGTATTTTAAAAATATATTACCGTGATCAAGGAAAGACTGGAGAATTAATTTAGAAGCGTGTCAAATTTAGCTTTAAACGCAGCTTGTTTAACGCAATCTTGTCCATCGTATAATATGTTCTATATTGTCTCATTTGCATCTAAATTGTATGACTGTGCCACTGAAACTAAGCCGACGATGGTACACTTCGATATAAAATAGGTTTCCGAAGATAGAATATCTAGCTTATTCGAGCCACGTATGTATATAATATGTACATATGTGTATACGAGTATCTAATAAATATAGAACCCGCATATTCTGTGTTTACACGCACACCTACATAAATTGAATACAAAATGTAGCAGCTTGCAGGTACTAGTGTTGTCAGTGAATTTGGAATTACACATTAACCTACTTTTTACATTATCAGTCCTAGACTTTGTTAGCGGTTTTGCCTGATTGTTTACAATTATTGCAATGCCAGTATATATATATATATATATATGTATATATATATATATATATATATATAAAGCAATTTGTAAATGAATTATCGATAGTTGTTTTATTAAGCTTTCATCGTAATATATGCTACTTACATGATTTATTTGGATTTACTATGTATGGAGAGAATTAACACTATTGGGTACACCTAATCTAGCAAAAAGTTTGAATAGTGTGTAGAATTGTGAAATCTTTCCAAATTCTTGTGTTAAGCCAAAATTTAAAGTAGGTACGTAATTTCCAGAATGTTAACCACAGAATAATGTATTAATGTAATCATGTATTCTACACACAGAAAAATCTGTTGTTAAAAGAAATATGTACATTTATTTGAATATATAATTTTAAATCAAATCCTTTAAGAATACTTTGCTTGAATATGAAATATGTATTGATTTATAATGAAACAAGGATGTATCCAAATTATATGTTCAAATTAATAATTATTTCTTTGAATCGAAAATTAAAACGCTTATTGCAAATTCTTAGTTGTATTGAAATAAATGTATCTTATGTTAACTTAAATATAGCAGTATGATCACTATCAACGTAAATGCTTTATGCATGTGCTTGATTGTAAAGTTTTATTGAAATAATATATATATATATATATATATATATATATAGCAGCGTTCACAGGCCTTCTAGGCCCATTGCTTTGCAAAATATTTCCATTTCTCTCTGTTCCTTGCAATTATTCTCCAGTTCGCGGATCCTTTCTCTGCCAAGTCTTCACTCACTGCTTCTCTCCATTTTTTCCTCGATCTTCCCCTCCTTCTCTTTCCCTCCGGGTCTCTCCATCCTATATCTTTCACTATTCTGTCCTCCTGCATTCTCTCCATATGACCCGTCCACTGCATTCTTCGGGCTTTAATTGCTTGTGTTATACATGGTTCGTTGTATAGTGCATAGATATTATCATTGGTGCGCCTCTCCCACATGCCGTCCACCTTCTTCCCTCCGAAGATCCTTCGAAGTATTTTCCTCTCCCATATCTCTAACTTTGTTTGTGAGCTTTTTGTCAACGACGATGTTTCGCAACCATATAGCAATGTCGGTCTCAAAACGGTCTTATACAGTTGTAATTTCGATCTCGTTGATATATTCTTGGATTTTAATATGTTTGAGATTCCCCCGCGCATCTGTTGCTCTTAGCTATCCTTAAGTTTATTTCAGTTTCTTCTTTGCATTTGTTGTCTATCAGAGTTCCTAGGTACATATATTCTTCCACTTCCTCAAATTCGTATAACTCTCTTTCTCTAGCTTGGACACGTAGTTTCTGTTTCCCGTTTAACCTGTTGTTGTTCCTTAGTTCCATATATTTAGTTTTGCTCTCACTAATCTCTAGTCCGATTCTACTTGCTGCAGTTATTAGGTTTTTGTTAGTTCCTCTAGGAGTTTCTTATTTCTGGTCAGCAGCAATATGTCATCAGCATATGCAAGACACTGATGACTCTTATTGAAGAGTGTTCCGTTTCTGTTTATGTTGCTATTTCTGATCATCACTTCCAACACTGCATTAAATAGCAGGGTAGAAAGCGGGTCTCCTTGTCTTACCCCGTTCTTCACTTTGAAACTTTCTGATGTCTTTCCGTTTACTTTAACTGCGCATATTGTGTTCTGCAGTGTCATCTTTACCAGTGCAATTAGTTTGTCCGGGACATTCAGTATTCTCAATGCGTCGAAAAGCCCTCCTCTGTTGACTGAATCGTATGCTGCTTTAAAATCGATAAATAGCATGTAAGTCGGAATTTCGTATTCATACATTCCTATGAGGAGTTGTTTCAGCGTGAAAAGTTGATCCGTTGTTGATCTGTTTTTCCGGAAACCAGCCTGGTACTCTCCGAGAGCAGGTTCTATAAACATTTCCAGTCGTTTCTTAATCAGCGTGGCCAGGACTTTGTATACGGTGTCCAATAAGGCTATTCCCCTATAGTTGCTACACTCGGTTCGGTCTCCTTTTTTGAATAGCGGGATTATGACAGCTCTATTCCATTGCTGCGGCATTACCTCTGTGTTCCAGATTTCCTTAACCAGTTCATATATCTTTAGAATTACCACTTAACCCCGTATTTGATATTTTCTGCTGTCATCTCGTTTTCTCCTGGACTCTTGTTGGTCTTCATTGAGTTTACTATTTCTTCTATTTCTATTATTGACGGCTCTTCGGTTCCTTCGGTATTTTGGTCGTTTTGCCTCGCTTCCGCACTTTCTCTTTAATTCTCTACATCGTCTTCCTCCTCCTGGTTCTTCCCATTGAGTAGCTCTTCGAAGTATTGTCTCCATCTTCCGTTAATTTCGCTTGTAGACCCCAGCAGTTCTCCATTCCTATCCATGAAGTATCGTTGAATCCCTTTGCTTCCCGTTCTCATGTTTTTGACATCTTTGTAGAAGTTTCTAATTTCTTTTTTTGTGTAACTTCCCTCGATCTTTTGTAAAATGTGTTCCCAATACTTTCGTTTCCTTGTCCTACACAGTTGTTTAACTATAAATAAAATATAGCTTGTCTTTAATCCAAAAATAGGCGGAACAAAGAAATTTACTTGAAATAAAGTTGTTATAATACATAGAGTAAAAGTAAATTCAACCAGAACCAATATTTCTGGTAATAATTTGATTTGTTTGATGGCAAGCATAAGTTACATTTTATTTAAATATATAGTTAGTTGGGGTGTATGTTGAACTTACCATTTGTTTCATACACACGTTATATGCTTAAATTAAGGATTCGTCTTTATGTGTACACAATCAAGTGTAATAGCATACTGAGTATATGAGATCATTTTATTTTTTAGAATTATTACAACGTAATCAATTTCTAGTACAACATTTGAGTGGGTTATCCAAATTTTATTGTAAAGTTGCACAGACATCAGCATCACTTATTGCATGAAATATTTTGAGATTATCAGTGTATAATAGAAGTAGAAGAAGAAGAAGAAAAAATAGCTTCATTTTCATGATATGTAACTAAAATGAACATCAATGGACCGAGCTTAGTTGCTCTTCGCTGTTGCCATATTCTTCCTATTCATTCTCTTTTACATGCCGTACCCCGTATATTTAATAATTTGTGTTGTTTCACATTCACGTATGAGGTCGGATCTAACCGTTGTCTTAATGTATATCTTTGTTTTGAAATCGAATGGGAAGTACTTGTTTTTCCAAATTATATACTTTAGGTAACCCTTTTTTTCTGATACCTACGTAGCTTTCTGTTTTAAGCTTCCGTAGCTTGTTATCTGTTGTTCTCAGATATTTAAACTTAGTAAACTGTTCAATAATTCTTTCCCATACTTCACCAATTCTTTTGAAGTAACCATACATTCAATTTTAGTTGTGTATCATATTGGTTTTGCGTGAAGTATATTTTGTGGATTGTCCTCAGAATGGGAAAATGGAACCGCATCATCGGCGTAGCAGATTGTGTGGAAGTAGGTGTTGCCCATTTATATCCTTTACTTTTTGGAAGATTCTCCATTCTATCCGTGATTAGGCTAAACATGAAGCCATTACGAGAATGCTCGGGCATTTCTTCTTACTTCGTCGCTCAGTATATATCGCAGTTTTATGTTCGTTTTACATTCTGTATTGATGTCATGTATGAATCAGTCTCCAGCTAGTCTGCTTCTCCTGTCATATTTTTATGATGTCTTTTAACTGCACTCTAACGAAAGCTTGAGTTATGCTCGCGAAACATATGCATATGTAAAATTCTCTAGCGTCGGTGGTAGATTGATTTTTGTCTGTTCATCTCTTATTTGAATATCTTTGCTTATCTCTTTTAATATGATTTTCGTTAATGTCTTTTGCCCTTTCTTGAATATAGGGACCGTTGTACCGCCCTTGCCATTATTACACAGTACCTTTCTCTTGAACTGTTTCGGTATATGAAGGCAGATACAAATACGTTTATTTTGCAGCATAATTAGATAACCCGCGAAAGAAAAGAATGAATATGTATGCGTCTTCGTAATTCGATGAAAAATCTTTTATATTTCTGAATAAATAAACGACAACTTTTTCGACGAACTTGTGCAAAATTGAGGAAAACCCGGATTATTTGCATGAAGCTGTTTGCAAGAACAACTGGAATGAAATCATCGACGTTTTTGTACTATTATCTACAGTGGTTAGAATAAATTACTGGCTATTTTCGAATAAGTTATTTACAGATGTGGAATGTTTCTAAATTGCTATTTGATAAAAGCCATCTATTGATATCAACATTTCACATTTTTAAGCTTATAGGTTCTATAGCTTATATTATTGGCCAAATTAAATTTGCTTAATCCTAGTGACACCAATTTTATTATCATTATTGAAGAAGGTAGGTTTAAGTTTTGCTAATATTTTGCTGTTTAGTTATGCTTAGGAGAAAACGGTGTATAATTCATTTCACATAACACACGTTGCGTCTGCATTGTACGTTATCTTGCATAATATGTAGTATCGCAATAATTTATTTATTTATTTATTTATTTAGTACTTACAGAAAATTCGAAATAGTACAATGTCAATAATAATAATGAAGTTTTATAATGAATGAATAACAACTTAGAAGCTAATCATCAAAATAATAAATACAACCCAAAGCGTACATAATATGTAAATTAAATCTAAGGTAAACACTGATCATAATTTCGACAGACTGTCCATGACGTGTCTTGTGAAGCAGGCGAAAGAACTGTTTAACACATCAATATCTTACAAGGAATTCAGATAGTTCAACATCCTATTCAAAGGATTACTTTGGCCATAAAGTGTTCGATGGAAAGGAATATGAAATGTAGTCGGAGTGCGGGAGTTCAATGTTGGTACTCGCAAGTTTATTTCGGAGAGCAGTTGTGAAGAATCGATACAATTATGTAACAAACGGTAACCAAATTTTAAGCATAGTACCCGTCCACGAGACTCAAGGGAATTGATACCCAAAAGTTTAAGCCTTTCTGTGTATTCATAATGGTCTTTATCAGTCTGTAGTTTGTATAGTACAAAGTTTACCCTGTTAATATGTGTGACATAGTAAGGTAATCAGTTTATGCAGCAGTACTCTAGGACAGATCTAACTAGCGCATTGAAAAGTGTAATCATTGCCATAAAATTTGAAAAGCCTGCACATATTCTTTTAATGAAGCCACATAGACGTAAAGACCGATTTATACTTGCATCGATGTGAGAGGTAAAGGTCAGTGCACTATCGAATACTACGCCTAGATTATTTATTTGAGTGACTTGTTGCAATGTGATTTCATTCAATTGAATTTGGAATTATTTAGGTGCATGTTATTGTTTTCACACCATAGAAGGATATGGTTTAGGTCTGTCTGTAATAATTTGGACTCATATAATTTCGTTACCTCCTTAAAATTTTTTAGGTCGTCTGCATAAGACAAATAGTGACAGTATTCGAAGGATGAATAAAGATCATTAACGAAGAGTGTAAATAAGATAGGAGCCAGGTGGCTTCCTTGTGAAACTCCGGAGGTGACATAAATTGGTTTAGGTTTTACATGCGATATTACAACCACCTGTACTTGATTCTCTAGATATGACGATAACCATGAGAGTAGTTTTCCATTAATTCCATAGAGCGCGAGCTTTTGAAGTAATAGCTTGTAATCTACTTGGTCAAACGCTTTTGAGAAGTCAAGATATATCGAGTCCACCTGTTTTCCCAATTCCAGCGAAGCATTAATGATGTTTGTATACGCTAAGACAACGAACACTGTGCAAGACCAAAGCACTGCACAATGAACAACACACAATAAACGCGCGAAACACACCAAAACATTGTTAGAACAGTGTCATTCAGTGTGTGATGTTTATTGTGCAGTGCTGGTGTTGCACAGTGTTCGTTGTGTAGTGTTCGTCTTGAACATTTGCCGGATTCGCTAGTGATACTAAATTCCCCACTTTTCCACTGAGGATGGCAACTTACTTGCCGAAATATACAGTATGTCCCCGGATTGAGTTTACAATAGGTATGATTGACCAAAAATGTTCGAATTTAATATTTTGGGATTCCGCCCTGCTTGGTGTGAAACTTATTTTTAGTTTATGTTCGATTTTTTAAAGTGAAGTAGGCCTTTACAGCTGAGCAAATACTATTTTAGTTCTAGGTAAACTACCTTTTCCGTTCACAGTGCGAAAAGTGTTACCAAGAAATGTTATTTAGAATGAAAATCTATGGCGTTATGCAAATTTTTAGAATGATCGGCCTACTTTAATAAAATGCAGTATTGTTCAGTTCCCTTTTGTGTCAACTTCATTTTCAACTTCGTTTTGTGTCAACTTTGTATCAGCTTGACTTTAAAGAAACAAATCTGCAATTGAAACTACAATCATACTTTGAGATGGGTTAATGATCACAAAAACAAAAAATATGTATAAGAAATTGTCAATTAAATTATTAAAACAAAAAACAAGTATTAAGTTATTCTATTAACCCTCCACCTTCGTCGCTGCATAATTCAATCCTCCGTCGCAGTTCCTTAAAGCTATTCCGGATTTCCTGAATTGGTAACGCGGATATAACATCTTTTATTCGATTTCTTAATACCTCGGCATCATTGGGTAAATTTTCTGCATACACTATTTGTTTTAAACGTCCCTGCAAATAAACATCGGCAATAGTCAAATCTGGGCTCCTTGGGGGCCATAAAACTGAACCATTCCTACCCATCCAACGGTGACCAAATTTACGGTTGAACCAATTCACAATAATAATTTTAAATTAATAATTTAATTGAAAATTTCTTGTACATATTTTTTGTTTTTGTGATCATTAACTCATCTCAAGGTATGATTGAAGTTTAAATTGCAGATTTGTTTCTTTAAAGTCAAGCTGACACAAAATTGTCACAAAACGAAGTTGAAAATGAAGTTGACGTAAAAGGAAACTGACCAATACTGGATTTTATCAAAGTAGGCTGATCATTATGAAAATTAGTATAACGCCATAGCTTTTCATTCTGAACAACTTTTCTTAGTAACACTTTGGCGCACTGTGAACGGAAAAGATAGTTTACCAAGAACTAAAATAGTGTTTGCTCAACTATAAAGGCCCACTTGACTTTAAAAAATCGAAAGTAAACTAAAAGTAAGTTTCACACCAAGCAGAGCGCAATCCCAAAATATCAAATTCCAATTCGAAAATTTTTGGTCAATCATACCTATTGTAAATTCAATCCGGGGACATACTGTATATCTGGATTTTTCCGAAAGGTGTGTTAAGGGTAATTTTATTTACTTTATATATAGATAACGTGGTCAGCCTATAGGTATATACTATGTGGCAAGAAAAATCCATTAAAAGTATATATCTTCAAATCAAATATAGCAGAAATGTTTACTATCTTTAGAATAATAAATTATTCGACATTTATTGTAACATTTCTACCTTTTATAGAGAAAATGTAATAATAAGTTGCCGCTCCAGCCACACAAATACATTCTGCTATTTACGTTGACATGCTTCTAAGAAGATAGTGTATTGATCCTGTGGAAACTCATACCAAACAACATCATGTAGCTACTAGAAGTTCATTGGAGAGTTAGGAAGCATACCAAACCTTCGATCCATCATGTTTATTCCTTCCTGTAGGATTGGTCACGAATGGACCAGTGAACTGCGATCTTATCCGGGGCCGAGACCTGAAGCCACTCAGGCCCCCTGGTCCTCTTCTTGGCGGCCAAGGTCTCATCGCTGGAGTTTGAGAGGAAGTGAACCTGTGGATCCGGTCACTGCGATTTCTATCATCTTTCGTCGTTAACAATCTGCGGGTTGACTAATACCACATCTTCAAGCGTCGAGAAGAGTCTGCACCCTCCGGACCAGGCACCTGAGCATTATGGTCTTTGTACCGTTCCTCAATAATACTCTCAGTTCCGTTCAAGCAATCCCTTGTCCTTCACAAAGGTCACTATTTTGCTCAAAGGAAATATTGCCATTGAATCCTTTACATTTTTACCGAAATGCTTCCACATGAGTTCCTTCAGTTTTTCACAGGCACAGATAATATGTACTCTTGTTTTCTCTTGTGTTTTTGCAATATTCGGTTACTAGGCTGGTAACGAGTCTAATGTCTTTTCTGCTGCTACTCATTAAGTCAGCTGATAATTTTGTACCTAGTCTACCTAACAGTGATCTAGTCTAGAATTGACTTTCAGTCAATTTCCATTTCTTTGAATGTCCTCTTTAAAGTCAAAACCGGATTTCCAGTCTTGCAAAATCCTTCGATATCCCGCATGTAGGTTTTGGTGCTAGTAAGTTTCCTTTACAGCGTTCCCTGACTAGCTCATCGGCAATTAGGTTGCCTTTAATGTTTTCGTGTCCTGGTGTTCCAAATTAACCACACGGGTTGTCTTGTGTCAGTACGTTGAAGACTTCTTTGCAATGTTTTACCAGTTTTGATCTGATAATAGGTTTTAGAACGGCCGTCATATTCCACACATGTTTTATGGGCGATAGATCCGGAGTCGCGTATCTCAATTACTAATACTGATGTTGACTCTCTTGCAGGAATCGTCGTCTCGCCGAGAATTGCCTTGCTGGAATATGTAATTATTTAGCGCTTGAATATACGGTAAAGCGAATGGTTCCAAAACTTCGTGGATGTACATTTGAGCATTTAAATGGCTTCGAAAGAACACTTCTTCACTGTTTTTCTATTTTCAAACGTTGCAGAATTCTTGGTTTCGACAAAACAATGCTCATCATCAAGCACGCTAACTTTTCGCCTTCGCCACCACTCCGGACTCTTGTCAAACATGTGTGGGACATTGTGGGTAGAAGAGGCTTGGGAATTTACCTAACACACTTGGACTTTGGAAGCTCTGTGACATGGAACATACCATACATTGATTGCTATGCAGTAGATCAAGCTGATATCGATTGAACTTTTAGCTTCGATGCCACGTGTTACTGAGTGCGTAGATAACCTAGGTGGCTCTATTAATAAAAATTAAAAAGCGCTTCCTATTATTCTTTGAAATTCCAAAGATTTATTACTTTTCAGTTAATGTTTTCTGCCAAATGTCTTTTAAAAATTGCAACGTCTTCTAGGTGTTGCAATTTCTATCAGGTAGTATATTTAAGTTGTTTCTACGAAAATGTATTGTACAGACGTCACAGAATACTTACAATATGTTTTAATTTAAAACATATAGTCCTTTCAGTACGATTTCTAACATACTACTTTATTCAAAATCCCATTACTGGCACTGGACATCAAAGATATTAGTTTTATTTTTAGTGTACTTTCTCTTGTGCTTTACTGACTCTAAAATATATCTACAGTTTAGAATGTGTTTTGTGCGCCACTCAATTAGAATTGAAAACTGCTGATTTTTTCCGAAATTTGCAGAAGGTTATTTGTGTTGGTGCAAAATGTACCATATGTTGTTTAAATCCAAATATACATATTTTTTATGGAGAACCGTAAATTACTTCGACTCAGTTTAGTTATCATAGATTTCTCGTCTTCTAGTTACACTATGCTGGATGCTTTTATCTTTTGTGGCGTAACTTTGAATAGTGAATTATGGGCCTAAAACAGTTTGGGATCCACAAATTCAATAATTTTCAAAATTGTTGGTCCCTCTATATCCTTTGAGCACCTGGAAGTAAGTTTTATATTATGGAATTAAATAGCTGTTCTCAAGTCTATAGTACAAAGCCGACATCAGAGAATGCCTACCAAGCATTAAATCTTGTTTATTTCCAGTCAATCTATACTTACAAAAAGCATATATGACTATTTCTTCTTTGATTTAGGTGGCGTACCCTTCATGACAATTACAATAAATAACATGCAGTTTTGGCACGCATGCAAACATATCCGACGTGACTATGCATTCAGCATTTCAATCCAACTGTTGAGTTATGTACAGTTGGTTATCGTACAGGAAATTTTGAATCGGGAAAACCCCATTGGCATCATTGTTATGAGAGTAGGGTGGTAACAGACAATGAAGAAAAATAGCAAATGGCATAAAACTTATTCAACAATTCAACACGTTTCTGTTCTGGTATAAACGCTGATTCTTTACTTGCCGAATGATTGGATGAGAAATATTGACGAATTGGCTTGACAAGGGTGTTTAACTTCGAAGAAATAGGAAGCGGTGGAAAACGCGTCATCGAATCCTAGAAGAAAAATTGTAAGGTTTTAAAGATTAAATAGCTCTCTACAGCTTCAACACGAATAGTGCTGTTAGCAGACTTTTTTATTCGCTATACACTGCTTGTTACTGGCTTTAGAATTCTTGGTACTAGATTGTGGCAAGAGAGCAAAAAATGATAATAATAAAAAAGTCGGAAATGTGAGCCATGCGGGAGTCGCTGCAATTCGAATAACGCACTTGGTTATAAAGTTGGTTATAAAGACTCCCCTAATATAAAACTGAATCGCATCTAAGTTTCTGGAGTCAGAGAGACCCTCCAGCTTCGTTGGTAAGTAAAACAAGGTTATCCCAACCGTCTACGTTACTGATTCTTTTATTCGTTGTGAAGCGAGCAGCAAAGTTACTAGAAAACTCTATTTAAAAGAAAATAAACGAAATAAAAATAAATTGAGGCAAGGGAATGACGTTGAGAAGCACTTTATTTGTCACTCACAACACCCTCGAGGTGTACAGCGTTTCAATAAAATTCAAATAAGCTAGCTTCGTATAGTACTTAAATAATGCTTACAAAATTCTCGGTAACCATTGGACTTCCAGAGACTTGACACACACAGCTTTAGCAGAATGTAATTACAAAAATATGTGCCAATTAAAGGTGATCCCCTTTAAAATACTAAATAGAATTAAATATTTCGTTAAACAAATATCTAACTAAATTGTTAACGGTAAGACAGCAAAAGTAAGAAAACTCTTGTTAATTGAAAACAAATCACCGACTTTGAAAATCAAAATTAATTAAATAATTATAGGGAATTTTTCTCAACAGCTCAACGAGACCAAAATAAAATAAAGACGGGATTGAGCGCGACGTGCTCCGGTTGTCAACAGTCGTAGGGCGTTGTAGTCGCTGTCGGGACGGAAGTTGTCAAAGATGGCAGGTTTCCTCGCACTTGGTGTTAAAATGTCGGGAATCCAGCCGGACACAGCAAATTTAAGACTAAGGCGGCGGTATAGAGCTAAGGTCGGTACTAACAATAAGTGAATCGAGACCAACGTCTTTCTAGCTTCTACGATAATTCTTACATGTTCCGAATGTTCTTAGATGTTCTTAAATAATCTAAGCCTAACCTAGCATATACTGGCACTCTAGTAGCACTGTACTAGCACCCTACAACAACGTGCAAGAGAAAATGACGACATTGTAATTAACAAAAACAAAAATTCGCTTCCAATAGAGGGAAAAGCAAACGCATAACGTGGCCAGTAGCTCGAACAGTAAAATTGGGAAACCATAACTCCCAAATGCACACAACGATAATACTTAACTTCCCAGAGTCGAATTCGCGTGCAAATCCTCGACAAGCGAGCTTTAAAAGCGGAAACGGAATAACCGGTTCATGGGGAACGACCTGTTCAACGGAACGTCAAAAGCAGAATGCCTAACGCGTGCATTCAAAAGGCGCGAGCTGTATCATAACTACGGAAGTGAGGCGCCATCTACACGTCAGAAGTTGAAGTGAGAGGCCAAACATAACAAACCGAAACTCTGTGACAAATTGAGTATGCTGTAGGTTTTCCGGGTTCGTATCATACTATCTATGGTTGGTGTTTCCTTTAACAGTTGAATACCATTATCAAAGATTGGAAAAGAGAGCATTAGCAATAGAGAGTACACTGGAACAACATGAATTGGTTTTGCAAGAGCTTCTACACGACACTGTGGAATTATCGCTTACTCGAAGCAACAAGACAGCCGCCGATTACATTGGTAACCACTGCTATTGCAATACTCATTATTAGTAGGTCATTCTGATGCTATGATTCTGGAAGATAAGTCTGTTCAATATACTTTGGATAGGAATAAATTACCCTGAAACTGAAATTACTATTTTTCTATAACTATGATGACCACCTGCGCGAATTTCAATCATTCATTCAACATTTTTGGTCTATTTTAACAAGAAATTAAAGTGACTTGTGATAAATTACTCCAAGAAGGGATTAATTCGCTTTATTTCTCTCAATTACTGTATTATTTACTTGCACAGTATTAGGAACAGGCAAAGCGCGATAATGCAAATGAGGTTGTTACTACAAGACACCGTTGTTTAATTAAAATTGTTTTACCCCAAAAAATGTCGTTGTCTTTGTTCTACGAAATAAAAATAAAATAAAAAACAAGAAGCAACGATTAAAAGGATTACTTTGCTTGACAATAAAACTCCGGTATAAGTATGATATAACTACATAAATGGAAGCAAAGTCAATAGTCCTGTAGTGGTACAATAAAAGTCGCTAAACTAGGATAGTTTGATGTTTTACAGTTACCGTTCTTCCTACTTTCAGTCATTATTTATAATCTGTCTTTATTCAGACATTATCGGCACTCTATATTGAGTTTTATGGTAAGTAGACAGCAACTATTAACATAATCTTTTTACGTCAATGTTATGACTGTTTTCATAGGTATAACGACATGCCGTTTACCATAGATCAGGATACGTTCATAGTAATGGCTTATTCTCGTAGTGGGTCGCTTAAAAACACTTAAAATATATAAAATATCGGTCCACCAAGAATTGCATGCTCGTGATTTTGGTGCTCGAAGAGAATACTGCAACTGGTTCAACAAAATATTTGATAATGATGAAATATTAGATAAGAGTTTTCTTTTCTGATAAGGCTTGTCTGGATATGTTAATAGT
This sequence comes from Chrysina gloriosa, assembly GCA_038088585.1. Taxonomy (NCBI): domain Eukaryota; kingdom Metazoa; phylum Arthropoda; class Insecta; order Coleoptera; family Scarabaeidae; genus Chrysina; species Chrysina gloriosa. The sequence continues at coordinate 25,931,250 of CM076091.1, forward strand.
TACAATTATCGCATTTGGTCATCCGAGAATCCACATGTGTTCAGAGAAACAAGTTTGCATCCTATAAAAGTTGGAGTTTGTGTTGCTATGTCACGTAGACGCATTGTGGGACCGGTATTCTTTTATGACACAACGCCGCTAGATATAGAGAACATTTATTAGAACCTTTCATTAATAATCTAGATGACGAAGAACTGCAGGAGGGTTACTTTCAGCAAGATTGTGTTGCACTACATACAACATATGCTACTTTAAACTATTTAAGAGAATTTTTTGATGAAATATTAATTAGCAAAGGCCGTTGGCCAGCAAATTCCTCAGATTTGACTCAGATTTCTTTTATTTGGATACTTGAAAAACAAAGTTTTTGGCAATGCACTGCATACTTTGGAGGATCTGGAACACTCAATAACAGAAGCAATACATAACGTAGTTGTAGACACATTACAAAATGTGTTTGCCAATATGAGGAGACGAGTAGATTTATGTTTACAGGCCGATGGTGGTCATTTTGTACACTTATTGTAGTGATTTCTACCGTTTTTAAATACAACATATCGTAATTTGGTGCTGCAATATATATAACCAAAATGAACAAATACAGTTCTTTCTTCTTACATACGACGTCCAGTTATTCGTTTATAAGAGTTGTCAAATCATTATCAAATTATCTTCAATGTTCAACAAACTCGTACCAATTACTCAATGTTGCCAATTTAATTTTTTTCTCCTTGCGGACACTTGCATGCAATGCATCATATGTATTGACTGATTTTTTATGTAAATTTCTGTGCATGAAGCAAATAGTAATAATTGACACAAGGAATTAAATATAAGGTGAAACACCCGCACTGCTAACATGTATGCACGTTATGTGACATAACATATATTTTTAGGGTGTCTGTTTTTATTAGTTACCACGACCACGCGTTAGCGATGCTGAAACAATAGGAAAACTTCCCTAATGGTAGACGACACCAGAATGACAAGTTATCTATCGTCAAGTATCATTTTTCACGTTCCCATTTCCGCATCTTCGCGTTAAATATAAACGACATCGATAGCAGGCAATTTGCGTTTCCTATCGACATCATAGGCGTTCACGGTCGCATAATAACAACAATAACCGATGAATTTGGTGGTACATTTCTCTCGTTTTATATTTATAGCGACATAAATTTTGCAATTAATTATATCAGTACAGAATACAGAAAACTTATTATGTATAAATCACTTTTGTTAATATGGAAACAATTAGACGACGATGTGGCAGTCATCAAAATATTTCCTTTGTAATTATCCTCATAAATATTGTCAGCTTCAGAAATTTTAGATCTTGGATAGTGTATTCGTTCTAAATTCGTATCCAGACATGGTCATAAATTTTATTTCAATAAGTTCTTATTCGATTACTTTCCAAGTCATCATTAACGTTTTCTATTTGGTTCTGTCGATTCTGTCTACATCTTTAATGTATAATTGTTAAAAGTGAGTTGAACGTATATGGTTTTAGCCTATACTGACTGTTGAAAATAAGATGTATCTAGAGTGTTAAATTGTTACAAATCTTCTAAAGGGAAATATCTTTCTTGGATTTATTCTCCTTTTCGTTTTTCTTCCGTTAAGTGGACTTAGAGTAGGCTTGTTTCAAAATCATGCCTCTGTTGATGTAGATTTCCAACACTCATTTTCACTGCTTAGATTGTCGTCAAATGAAGATTTGTCCTGTTCTGAAACTGTGATTTCAGTCTGCAAGTAAAGTTTCTTACACCAGCTAGGTTGTTATCCTGCTATACAAATAACTCTCCTATTTTGTATGACTTATTGACTTGTATAATACAGGGGTTGCTTTGTTAGCCTTGGACATCGCTAAAAAAACAGTAAGTCGATTGAACCTACTTTATTGTTCTGTAGAGTATCTTTCACGAAGATTGGTACACTTTTGCATTCGTTCAAACTAAATATTAGAGCAGTTATTCCAATCCTACGTTGGGATAGTCACACTCGTCATTTTGAAGTCATCGACTGGTTCTCCTAACGACTGGAACTGTTAACTATGCAATTCATTACTGATATTTGCGATCGGAAAGTAATCGCTGGTGTTTCGGTTGTGACTGTATGTAGACTGTTTTGGTAACTCGCTGTTTTGATACTACAAAAACTTAATTGGAACTGTATGTGAACTCATACTGTCTTGATAGAGCATGCTGCGTCATGCTGAGTTACTTTTCGAAGCATAGCAATTATATCTGGCAATCGAGCTGTGGTATACCGCTCGACGTTAATTGTTCTTCAACCTTCTAAAGACACTGTAGCTACACAACTTGGTTTTTGTACACTGCGAGAACGGATAATGTTTGTTGAATTCTCCTCATCCTGAAACACCTAAGCAACACATACACGTTCTTTTACGAGTAGCATAAATAAACTCGCGATTCGTTACCAAATGCTGTAAACGTTTTAGGCATTTTTGTTGTTGAACCAGCTTAAAATCTTTCGGCAACAGTTAGCGCAGGTAGCCCTAAGGGAAACTAACTATCTCACACCCAGTGTATCATGCATGATCTTTCAGATTATTGTCTGAAATGCCCAAGAATGTTTCAATTCCAAGGTATGGCACTAGTCGACCTTCTAGATCAGCTGTATTTCTTGGCTACTCGTGGTTGACGTGTCTGGAGATTGTCGTTGAGACTGGTGCGATCAGCAGAGAAATGTCGCTTGCCGTAGTATTTCATGACATACATTGTTCTTGAAATAATCTTCTCCAGAAGATACTGTGCGATACATTTGTCCACTCAATTCCACATTTTCGAACGATACATCAATTTTAAAATTCACTATGACTTGACGTAAGCCAATTATTGAGGTTAATTGTGGCTCTTCAATTTCATCCATGGCGCCTTGTATGCAGCTACATGCCACACTGAAAAGACTTCTCTCTTAGTAAGTTCAATTACCACCGTGAAACACTGACTTTATGCTAGAAAAAAGAATAGTACGGTAAAAGGAAGCATGTTGTCTTTAGCGATGAAATGCGATTATTTTTGTAACAGCGCGATGAAGAACAAACAGAAGTCAAACTGGGACTTTTAAGCCAGAAAGTAGTAGCAATGTAAATAAAAATTTTTTGGACCGAACAAGTAATTGTTCACACGGACTTACTGACTTACTTGAATAGAGATTTACAAACAAAACATCCTTTTGTTTCAGTTTTTGGCAACCAGTTTACAATTACAATCACCATTCGTTTCGTGTATGGAGAAATAGGTAGTGAACTTGCATGATTAGTAGAGTTGCTCAATTTACGCCAATGGTACTACAACTATCGGAGACGACTTTAATAGAACAGCAACATTGCGCTATACGAATAAAGATGGGTTCATACTATACTACCATGAAGCCATCTTTATTCGTATAGCACGATGTTACTGTCCTAGTAAAGTCGTTTCAGATTGGTGTAGTACTATTGGCGGAAATCGGGCAACTCTAATGATTAGTCACTCTATCGATGAATCCATAGAATGATTAAAGTTAAATTTTCCAAAGTACTTTCACCGGAATAAAGGAATCAAACCTATTGCTATTGCATGTTACAATTGCAGTAATATTTTAATAAAATTTGTCCAAATAAAATTCTTGCAAAATAAATACCTTTTAATGCATGGATTATGGAACAAATATGCAAAAGTAAATATATAATATACATATATACTAATATTTTATTTTCCTTCTGCAATGTTTACTGTGAAATCTATTGTTATTCAATATTTATTTCAGTGACAAGGCATTAACGATTTTTGACGAAATAAAAGTCTATCTTTGTTGCTATTGCTCAACGTGAACAAGCTACTATTGTACGTAAATGAAGTCCTAAAATTTAAAGATAAAATATCCATAACTTTGTCTTAATTAGTATTTTATAATTACTACTTACAAACGGTTAAACAAGAGACGATAATTATACACATTTTACTGCTATAAACATACAAATTGAAGATCAATCCATTTGTGCGTGATTATTCCCTCCCTTCTTTAGTAAAATGTATCATAATTTCCTTTTAGACGTGACGTGAAATAACTGCACTAATTTTCTGTATCTAACGCTTCTAATGCTTTACAGTGCAGTACGTTACTGTATAGCCAGACATTCCGGGCGACATTTAGCATTAGAAGTAATAAAAACAAATGTTAGGTAATAAAGTGCAGTCCACTTTGGTTGGAATTAGTGACACGTACGGTGTACGTTGCTGAAGAGAAAATTGTAACGCTGTTGCAATTCACGTGAAAAATGTTCTTCGTTGCTTTTCAAAGTACGCTTTTGAAATCATATTGTAGAATGTAATTAACACGCTATTTAGGTAATTTTTAAATATGTTTCTAAGTAGAACTCGCGTTAATAAAACTATGTTGGTATTTTAGATATATGTACATGTATACATTCCTAATGACAAGACAATTGCAATATAACAAAATTACCTAAGATTTGTAGGAAGATTCAACCGCTTTTTCCTTTAAATAATATCCATTAGGTGTACTGCAACCAAATTCTCTAGGCTACTTTTCTACTTTTCAGAGAGTTGGTTAATGTCCTTCTTAAATTGACTTTGCAGGTTTTAGTTCATTAACATTTTCATCTAATACGAAAAGTATCTCAAACAGTAAGGAAGCAAAAGTATTGTGGTACTTACGTACTTACGTACTTACGCAAGATACACAATGCACACAATGAAACATCCGAAAAGAGAGATATATATTACGATGGTTGACCGATATGTTGTCTGAAAATGATTTAGCATCACTGGGAAATTAAACGAAGGCATTGGTTTGGCAACTAAATGGTTGTGGATTTTTAATAAAGCATATTTTTGTGTGAAACGAAATAATTCTATTCAGTAATCCATACTTCCTCTCCGAATACTTGTACCCTTTGGTAAATGTCTGGAACGTCGAAGCTTGGGGAGGATGTGCTCTAACATTGTTAGACATAGAAGTCAAACGTAGATCTCCAGCGTATGTCTAAACTCTAGAGGATAAATACTAAGAAGCCTTACCGAAGGAAGGGACATCTTCTAGCAAACTGTAATAAGATGCAGAATGTCCCACCCGAAGACTCCTTCTACAGGCTTTGAATTTATGCGCTTCAAGGAAGATGTGCTCGAGCATTGTAACGCGTGGGAGTCGAATATGTACCTCGGGAATTGTCTGAACCCTAAAGGATATAAGCTGAGAAGCCTAGCGAAAGGGAAGAACAAGTTCCAGAAAAATGAGGGCAATATCGCCCTCCGAAAACATAGCAATGATCCATTTCAATGAACAATTTACGGTCCATTTTTATCAAAAATCATGTTTTAGGCTGTATTAACTTCCCATATAGATAAAGCTTTTGGTTTCTGTCCTTTAACAAAAACTGAACCAAGTGCAATTGGGCACCATAATTATTTGTGAACATTTTTAGCATCTGGAAACTTTTGCGAAGAACAAAGTACGAATAATCTAATGGCGCAAGATAGAGATCATATGTATCTCTTGTTCGATGGACATATTATAAACAGTTGAACCTTTCTTCGTAAGTTATCAATTCTTTAACAAAATGAGTCGTTTCCTGTAAAGAGAAACTCATAAATCTGATTTGCTTACGTAACTAATTTGTTCTAAATGGGATACATCGAACTTCCTGGTATTCCGACGATTACTGTTTTTCATCTTTGAGTGAAAAATCACCATAATCAATTTGAGATTTTTGCTCTTTTAAAGCATTACGCACAATACATAACTTTTTTGAGTTTTCTATTGATTTTCTATTTTGCGGAACTAATAACGTAAAATGAGACAACGATAGTTATTTCTTGATATCCTTATTGCAACTGATGTCAAAAACAAATTACACAATTAAAAGGACATTTTTTCAGAACCGCCAGTTCAAATCTTAAATTATTTAGTTGCCAAGTCGTTATTAAGAATCTTCACAAAACGAACAAAATAATCAGGTGTTCTTTTGAGGGACTTTATTAAGTTATCGAAAAAGCTCTTTGCATGGATTGACTGTGTACAAACTAGATGCCTCGTGTACGACAAGAGTATTATTTGCAATTAACGGCTTTTAAACGGAGGCGTATTCTAAAGCTGAAAGGTACTTATTTCCAAGAAGTCGCTCGTAAACTTCCACCTAGTCATCCCACGGTTCCGGCGTTGAAATAGGCAGATGCCCGATTTCCTTTCCATTAGGGCACACTACACTGTTGTTTCATTGAAAAGTGCGACCGAATGGTTCAATTGGAACTTTGGAAGTTACTACGTATTATTATGCTTACCGTTGACATGACATCACCGACATATATGAGTGATATGGCACTACGAAAAAACGACGGCAAGTTGCATGCAAGAGTGTTGTCTTAGGCAATGAATTGAAATTTTATTTGCGGTAGTATTACTCGAAAATTTAATAAAATCTGTAGATAATGAAAAAGAAAAGACAATCGAAGACGTCAACCTTTATTTTTAAATGCAGAAATTTTTACAAAAAAAAGTATTTTGACGTCATAACTGTCGCAGATATGTAGAACGTCATCCTTTTTCTTTTGACTGGTAATCCCAACTTTTTGTAACGCCGTTTGGAAGAGAATGTTTTTTTGCGTGCACAACGATGATTTCTGTGGTAGGTTACATTGAGAAAAAAATATTTTGAGTATTCCAAACATTTTTATTTACGTTCAGTTGTAATTTTTTCATTTAAAATCTAGTTTATTTCAAATAAGGTCCAATAAATGTTCCTCAAAAATTCAGTGTTTGCTCCTTTTGTCTCACAATCCGATCGTATTTGTCGTATTTAATATTTTTCTTTAAATAAAAGGTAATAAATTTCAACTTAAAATGTATTGTTGATTTTGTGCTGACAGGTTTGATATTTATTTATCTTTTAATTAATTGACATAAAACTAACAATGGCACATTTAAGAGTAGACATTTTAATGATGATTGGTTTTGGAGATAAGTTCCGAACACAAGAACTTTGTGAATTGTTCAATAATAAGTACCCTGGTCAATAATCCCACCACAGTAAGTTAGGTAGAACACAAATTTAGGGGCTTGGGTCACGTAAGAGACAACAAATGAAGCCGTGAAGTCTTTTTGCAGCAGTCAATTGGCCACTCTACCGGCCTGAAATGGCTAAAGAAGAACAAATGGCAACCGTACAAAATAAAATTAGTTCAAGAACTTCGCGAGGCTGATTTTGACCGAAGAGTTGAATTGTGTGACATAATGATGAACCAATGTAATATTAATCCGGAATTTTAGGAAGATGCATAATTTTCTCCGACAAAACTGTCTTCTGCTTAAACGGGTCTGTGAATACGCAAAGCTGTAGATACTGGGCACCTGAAAATCTGCACTGGATGATAGAAGGAAATACACAATTTCGACGAAAAATTAACGTATGGGTCAGGATTGTCGGTAACTCAGTTATAGGCCTGTTTTTTCTATTGAAGGTGCATTAAATGGAAAAAATTATGACTATTCCTGCAGCGAAACACAACACCCGAAACTGTTGCTCTTGATCCAAATGCGGATCATCCCCTCTTGCCGGATAGCGCCTTATGATATCAGCAGGATGGTGCAACGCCATATTATTCTCGTGGTGTTCGTGATTATCTTAGTACCATTTTCCCAAACAAATGGATTGGTAGGCGAGAAGCAATTGAATGGCCTACAAGATCTCCCGCTCTAACTCCATTCGATTTCTTTTTGTGGGGTTATCTCAAATCCAAAGTGTATCTAGACTAACCTAATAATATTGAAGATTTGAAGATTAGAATAACCGAGGCAATAAGGTTAATAACTCCCCAAGTATTACATAATGCTATAAACGAATTTGAACGTCGTGCTCATTGTCAACACTTAAATAGTATGCAGTTTGAACATTTAATTTGAGTAATTCTAAATTTGTTTGCAAGTTTTGAATTTTTACTTAAACTTTGATTCTTAAATTGAATAATACACAAACTACTTTTTTTCTCGAAAATCTTGTAATGTAAACTATCTCAGAATTTATCATTATGTATGCAGAAAAACATTCACTTCTAAATAGCGCTATCAAAAATTGGGGTCACCATTTAAAAGGAAATGATGTGACGGTATATCTGCGACAATAATGCCGTCACAAAATAAGTTTTTGTAAAAATTTGTTCATTTAAAAACGAAGGTTGACGTGTCCGATCGTTTTTACAGCTTTATTGATTTTGTTTCAACCTGTACGCCCACACTGTATGTTACAGTATGCGTCTTTGAAAAGAAAATAATATGTCATTTTCTACATCTACCGCACACTATCCTTTAGTTCTCCAACGGAATATACCTTTGACATGGACATCTCTTTGTGCATACTAATTAATATTGGTGAGCTATGACACCAAGTCAATGTAGCTTGGCTAGAAATTTGAAGAGGTAGCTTACAATTAAATAAATACAAGGCGGCCGTTAATAAACTTATTTCGGTTAAAATTTTCTGTTTGTACAATTTTGAACTACATATTTTCCATTCCCTTCCGATGACAAACTTTTCCACTTTTCTAATTATTACATGCATATTTGTTAAACGGTAACACTTCTTGGTATTTAAGACGCGTTTCGGTTAAAAAGAATGACTAGGACTGTTTATTGCAACTATTATCTTCAATTAACAATATCGGATTCCCCTGTTATTGAGTAATGGCCAAAACTTTTCGTAGGCTCTTTCTTAAAAAAGTAGTTAATTTGAAAATAGTTATAAAATACATTAAATAAGGATTGTGTTGCGAATTTTGTATATCTATATATATATGGGAAAATAACAGGTAAAGAATGTCAACTGCCCTAAATTCAATTTCAAATGGCGCTGTAATCACTAATTTCGACTATTTTCCAAGTGACTAAATACGATATAGCCAAAAATGTAAGTAATAAGATAAAATCCAAGTAAATGCACCTCATCATATAACACCCGGTCATATCAGTCGATTAAGGACGACAATTATAGTATATGTAGCTTTATGGGCCTATATTTATTACATAAATACGTATACGCCGCTTTAAATATAAAATAGTGGCTGGTACTAAAACCCACACAAACTTTTACTCGGTCTTCTAGTAATATGCTTTCTGTATAAATTTATGAATTATATACCTTGATGATATTAGATGGTAGATGTGGATTCGTTTAAAGTAATTTATAGTTTCTACGTAGAGCATGTTCTAAATCTTGTAAATAAAATTACCTTAAGTTTATGTTACAGCAGCGAAATACGGAATAATTCTGCGCTATTGATGAGGTTTCGTCAAGTTGCTTCCACAAGAGTGGGCTTTGTTTGTCTATCAAAAAGCAACTTATTTTTATTTCTTTATATTATATGATTAGAAGTAGTAGTAATTAAGAGCGTATTAAAAGATTTTTATAGTTTTTAGTATCCTTATTGAAGTCACTGTGTTACAAGCAAATGCTTTTAACTATAGAGGATTCATAATATGCTGTCTTGCTTTTGACTGTAATTCGGTTGGAAAGGATACTGTGTTTCGGCGTTTATACAGCTACTTCTATCGTGTGTATCCCTGAAACGCTTTTAATTCTATGACTGCTGGCAATTTAGAATTTTTGGTAAAGTCTGGGATTCAAATTTTGACCTCAGAAGCTACCAGATGATTTTGGATCCATTAAAAAGCTTTTCACTTAATTTATAATCTTTCGTCAATTCTGATATCTACCTTAACACTTTATTAATTTTGTTCTTCTAAAGTTGCAGTGATTTAATCGGATTTCTAGAATTTTCATGTTACATTTCAAGATTTCAAGTGTACAGTCCAATATCATGAATATACTTCGTGACAAGCAGCCCTAATATTACATCGTACCAGACAAATCACTTAACCGTTGGACCGGCTTATGTAACGGGTGTGAAGAGACAATTTTTAATTAATTGGAGCAAGAATTTTATCAACAATTCGTAAAGCTTGTTTTCGAGCTTCATACAAGTATAAAGTCAAAAAAGTATAATTGTTTAATGAAACTTTACTAGCACAAAATCTGATAAATGATTAAGTCTCGTTAATTAAAATTGCTCAAAATGGATTTTAATTCACTAAACGACAAAATGCTTGGAGAATGAGTCACCTATTGAGCGATCTAGATCATTTGCAACCTGCTCCGATTAACAGATACCATGGTAAATGACGATCTTCAAAGACATTAATCTATTTCAGTATCGTAAGTAAAAAATCTGAAAAAATATGGAAGGGGGTATGTTTAGAAGACACATTGGTAGTAGAAAAATTCAAAGTTGAAATTCACATGAGTGTATTATTATGGATAGCACTCTTTTGAATTTTTCAGAATTTTCGCGTCGTCCAGTTAACATTGACGAAAAATGAATAGCACATAATCCGCTATTACTCATCAAATATGGCGGCTATTGTGTTGAAAACTTGGCAGAAACGTATATAGATAAAATGCTTTCGAATATTTGATAAAAAATTTCATGTCTGGGGACCGTTGTTGAAAACAAAATACATATATAATGCCTGCAATGGATCAGTTTACCTTTATTTTCAGTCTTCATATAACCCCCGGAGAAAGCGTGTTTGTTATAATAACGTCCTAAGGAGTACCATGGGTTGTAATGTCTCTTCTGTACCATTATTCAATATGAAACAACCTGGCTCAATCTTTTGAACAAACAAGCACACTATTTATAAAACAGATCTCTAATTTAATCCTTTTCCGTCTTGTTTCAGTTAACCCGAATGAACACAAATCAAACCACCTTAATTAAAACTGACCATGCGATTAGGACTGCTATTAATGTCCTTAATGATCATCACGACCGGTAAGAGCGACACGTTCACAATGGGCTACTTAACTGGATCCCAGAGGCTGCCTGGAGACCAAGAATACCAGCGACCCGGTTTAACTATTTCCGGGGCGATATCACTAGCTGTTGACGAAGTTAACCGCGATATCTTAGGGCGGATGGGCCACAAACTCGACTTCATCGTGGCGGAGACATACGGCAAGGAGAAAATAAGCGTGCTAGAAACAGCGAACTTGCGAGTAAAGAACGTTTCAGTTTACATCGGACCGCAGGAGACTTGCGAACACGAGGCGTTTCTGGCGGCAGCGTTCAACTTGCCCATGATTTCATATGTAAGTAGAGCTAGAGGTTAAAGTGTTTAACCCTTTTTGAGAAACAAACCGTTCTAAACAAACAAAATTATTGAAAATTAGTCACTATAAGTCTAGATAGCTAAGTCATCTTCAAAATTTTTGGTGATGGTGAATGTCTAAACATCCACATTACCTACATATATTAGCAATATAATGTTCACACCTATTAGTAGAAAGTATATATGTATACAAACGCTATAACTATTTATAAAATTTCACAATTGGCTATACTATAGGTGACACGTGACTTCAGAGATGATAGGTCGAAGCTCTAGGATTGGTAACATTAGGACCGAATCGAACTCTCAACTTATGAAGAAAAACATATTAGAGTATACTAAATATATGTAGAGTAATGTCATCCGGGTTGGTCATCCTTTTAACTTCCGTTTAAGAAAGAATATGATCCAAGCACATCGCTGAAAAGATCTAGGAAAAAGGAACACTTTTGATGCAAATTGTAAATTGATTGGGGAAAAATTAGGCTAGGTTGCCCCATCCCTGAAAATCATCGAAATTTGTGCTGAAATAATTAAAAATGACCTAGAAAACTAAATGTAGTGAAATACAAAGCCGAATTTGTTGTATTTTCCTTTTTCTTATTGGATTAAGTAAAATTTTATAAGAAAATGTCGCAGAAAACTGTATTGAATAGCACATTATTCGAAATTGCAGTTCCTGGAAATAAAATACATCGATATTTTCGCACTTCAAATGCACGTCTCTATTGCATTCAATGCATGCCATGGCGTTGTTCCGGATTAACCGACAAGTCCTTGTTTCTAAACAGATGAGGCAAAAATCTTCATCCGGAAAGAGCTTCATCTTCGCTTTTTGAGCGGGTGACCTAGTTTAGCTGGTGTTTGTGTGGCAAACTTCATTGGAGTCGGTCTTTTTGTCGCGTTTTTGATGCTTCTCATGTAATACAGAGAGTCTCCGTTGCAAAGTCAGAACTGTGCTAACCATGAAGCATCGTCCTCGAGTTGATTTTTTACTGGTGCAGTAGCCTGTAGAGCTGCTACTGAGGTCAAAACGGAAGATAGGCTTGACGCACGAGATGTGAATGTCAATAGCCCAGTGTACGCAAACTTTGGGGACATCCGAAATCGCTATATCCTCGTCATTGCCTTCTGCCTTCGTAACAGCTCGATCATTTTTGTCTCTTACCGCCGCTTGCACAAGGTCCGAATCCATAAAAATGTTCGGACTGTATGGGACAATGCTCGTGACTAGAAATTCAGCTTTGTCGTTTTGTGGCGTCAGCGCCAAGTCTGGTGTGGATTGGACTAACAACATGCCTGGGATGTGTCAAATTTTCAGAAGTTTACCAGCGTGGTTCGTGATCGAAAGGGAGTGGTACCTCTTTCGATCAACATTTCGATGACTTTTCTTCTAAAATTGCCTATAAGTCAATTCGTTAGGCAATTTGTTGTATGATTTGCATCCTCAGTAGTCAATCGTTTTTTGTGAACTTGTTAGTCTGTTATCCTCATGTCGTTACGATTTAGTGTGCGATATTCGTGATGGTATCCATTTTGATGAAAGGTTTCTTTATTTTGTTGTACATAACATAGGATACTGATGATAGGGTAGGTATCGCTTTTCTAAAGTGGCCTTTACAACTTTCCTTATGTTCAAGACTGTATAGGAATCTTATTGCTCTTTTTTGGAGACTAAATATCCTATTTGATTCCGTCGACATTCCCAGAAGAGTATCACTTAGCACAGAAGAGAGTGGAAATTTGCAAAATACGCCGCCTTGGCTGTTTCTATATGTACTAGTCATACCAACATCCGGTCGATATCGACCGATTTTTTGCCGACATTGAGCCAATCTTTTTTCTTCGATTGGACGCGCGGCTTAACGCACAAAATTAATGTAGACCAACCCTGACTACTCAAATGGTTCAACCTTGCCGATAAGCGCCATTGCCGCATCGTTTTACACCACAACTAAACATGTTACAGGATTGAATATTTCCCTTGGTTGATTTCCAAACATGAACCACCCAAAACATTCACAAAGCTTAGCTTGACGATTGCACGTTTCCACTTCACTTTGTGATCTCGTATTCACTGGCGTTAAAATACACTGAGTATAAAACGCATGTTTTGCTTTCATGCTCCAAATTTGTAATATCACGAAAAATTCAGTGTCACTGAGAGAAGTTTTGCCCCGCTCGCACATTGGCGGCGCTAATAATCAGAACTAAAAATTCGCAGTGCACTCATCTAGACAAAGGGCCAACCCTGACAACATCCCCCTATATTGACGCCAATAAGAGCAGTTTCAGATTAACTTTTAATATACGGACATGTTGCTTATTCTCAGGTTCTCATATACGTATATGAATTATAGCTGATTGTAGGTATATTTGTGAGTACAATGGCAAAATGAAAAACTTTCAAACCGGAGGATTATGTGGTATTATAAGATATACGATGAAGTTTCATGAATTTCCCACCGTGCAATTAACCAACCTGCGGAAACACTTATAATAACGGTATGTGCCAAAGTATACAGTACTGAAAATGCGTATCTCATGTGCACGCAGGTACGTTGACGGCGCACGTATTCTTAGTAGCACGAGGGCCGTTCAGTTGTGCATACGGTATTGAATTTTATTATTTCCACTAACACAGAAGTGATAACGAAGGTGCGAGTATAATATGCCGTGTGAGCAAACGATTAAACTAGGCCGATATCTGATTCACCACCATGGTAGCATTCCTTTTACAGTTACCTAAGTCTAGAGAAACAGGCTGACCGGACAATTTGCTTCAAATTTAAGAAGGTTATACCGAGAGCCTATAGATGATGGTATCAATAGGATGGGACAACTTGCCACATTGTTCAATAACATCTTGCCATTCTGCAAAAATACTTTGCAGGACGAATAATTCCATATGGTGGTAAATTTTCGTACTCATCCCATATGCCCGGTTTCACACCACTAATACCTGGGGGTGAAGCATACTAAAAGAGAAGTTGTTCAGATATGCACATCCAACCAGAATGTCGTCTGCATTATGCGAGAAGAAGCTGCATTCCAGGCTATGCGTGCACGGTTTGAAAACAGCTTACAATGCGACGGTGCACACTTATATTATGCAAACCATGGTGATTAATCCCTTGACTACTGTACGTCCATCTGTGCGTCCGCTAAAAGGTATTGGTCTGGACTATGGACGCACATGTATAATAAATACCAGGCAGAGTGTATTTATCGGTACGGACTATAAAAGCACGTCCCCGGTAAAGCTTATGATATGTACTATAAATGTTGAGTAACAACTGGATGCAGCCCGGTGTCTGCTCGAAGCTTTCGTAGTTAAGGGCTAAGGTATAGAAGAGTAAAATCCATTGATTACTGTATATTCTGGCGTATATGTAGGTATATATAATGTCAAAGATAGACGACGCTTAAAAAGACGGTACTTATTTCCATCAATGGCAAAATTTGATTTTTGCAAAGAATATATTTTTAGTTTTAAAGGTGGTTGACAGATGGATTGACCGTGTATTAAGCCTGTACATCAGAAAGGGAAAACCGGTATTTATTAGATGGTCGCAGATTGGGGTGCTATATCTAAAATCATCTAGGTGATGTTTTTGTAGCATAGGCCCGGTGCTAGTTCCCGTTTATTTTCTAAGCTGAAACTTTGAAATATGCTGTTTATTGTTATTCTAACTGAATGAGTAACATTCATATTTAGCAAAAGTTTACATTTTTGTTCTTATTGTATTTTGAAATCAAATATATAAAATCCGTGTCAATATTTACTAACTTATTGGTTTTAGTAATGGCAAAAGTCTGCTTTCGCTTATGTGATGTACATTTCTTCTTAAATATCGAGTTATAGAAAGCAATGGCAAGGTTACTCTTGATTTCATACAAAAATAAGAGCTACGCATTTATGTACATATGTATATTTACAAACGTGTAAATCATGTTTTCCAAGAATCCTAGCAGACAGTAAATGAGTTGTTTGTAACATAATCTTTAAGCTTTTTATACATATATATATATATATATATATATATATATATATATATATATATGGGACTTGATATTCCTATTTTGTTGACATATAAGTCTACCTACACGAAATTACGGTTCATTCATAATTGTCAACAAACAGAATTTACGTACTAAATTGAACCAAACGCCCTCGTTACAGAATTTTTATTTCACTTAATTCCTTCAACGATTGTAAGTATGTCACAATATTATGGATGCTCTCATTTTCTGTATAGATAATAGATATTATTCGTGTATTGTCTCAGCCCAATGGAATCTGTTATTATTATTTGGTATAGTGGATTATAAAAGATTTTCCATTAAGTGCGATCGAACTTGAAATTGAAATAAACCAAGTTGTGTATGAGATATCATTAATTATTTCTGTTGTATGAAAGAGAATTCGATTACATTATGTATGGAATATAACATACAAACAGCGCATAAATCGGGTTCGATATCATTGATGGTATTGGTTATGTTGACTTTCAAAGCATCAATCGTCTGCGGCTTATTCGCATAGACCTCTGATTTAACAAGAAACAGTTTAATGGCATTAAATCACACGATCTCAGTGACCAGTTGACGTCGCCAAAACGCGCGATAACAATACCGTCGAATTTGTCATGCAGAAGGTGTGTAACATGTAGTGCCGTCTTGTTAGAACCACAATTTAGATCACAAAAATTGACTACCATCGACCTATACCAATCAAGTATAAGGTTAACTGGAACGCTGACGTTACAGTGAAAAAAATGAGACACTGCTGCTAGAAAAGGATTAACATACTTTAAGGTATCACTATCCTTGTTGTACTCATTCAAACATATGCAAGATAGTTGCACCTGGCGCGATAATCTGAAATAACGCCGCAACAGGTAAAGCTACAATGGAAACGAATACAATGCAGATAAATATATAAATGACACCACATAATGTATAAAAATTTATTCCATAAAAATATTAACTATTTACAAAATAACATAAGAAAGTAGATCATTCCTACAAACAATAGACATAACATATAAGTATAGGTAAAATATTAAAAACCTGCGTATTAACTACATGAATACATTGCTTTCTCTAATTACCTGTTGCAATAACAAACAAAAATTAAAAAACATTTAATTTAGCTATATACATATAAAATATTTCGTAATACTAATGCTATATGTGGTAGAATAAAACAGTTTTGTGTAACTTATGTCTTATATTCGCTTTATCGCCTAATTTTGTAAATTTTTTTTCGCATGCGTTTGAATTCTTACATCCGCATATGTACTGCTGACAAATTTTATGATCTTCTGAAATATCAACTGGATGTGAAGGATAGAATAATGTTTTTATTTCAGGTATGAATTGCTGTTGAACTAAATTTGTAATCCTTTTTTTAAATAAAGGTCTTTGCATGTATCCCGAAATGACACTCGCTCTGAAGGCTTTCTCTGTAAATTTGACGATTTCGAAAATAACTATATCGTAAATATCTATATTGTTCAATTTTCAATGTTTATTTTTGAGATAACCAATATCGAGGTTAGATAATGGGCTGATAACTAATTAGAAAATAATTGCCTGTGAAATTTTATATATCCAAAAGGAGTCCATTTATTTTTACAACCATATTCACTACAGTGTTTAACCATTTTCACTATTAAACTATAAATATTGTTAAAAAACCAAATCCTAATCTGATAAGCACATAACAGTTAATGAGCGAGAAGAAGATAGAGATACCTTACATATATCTGCACTCTTCCAACACAAACGGCACGTTTTTCATTGCATAGACACATTAACGTGCGCGTTCCATTACTATATCTATTTCAATGACCTATACCTCTTTCCAAAGACAGTTATGACGCTGTCACCTTCATTTTGGTAAAAGTACGGGCCAATGATTCCATCTAACCAAAATCCACACCAAACATTGACCTTTTCTGAATCCATTTGCAACTGATGGGTCTCATTTGGACTATTATGTTCCCGAATGAGACAATTTTGTTTCTTGACATAGCTATTCATCCAGAATGGGCCTCGTTACTGAATTTGATTTTCCGTCCGCAATTGGAGCCCACTTCCAACTGCTCCAGAGCCCAGTCAGCAAAATCTCGACGCTGCCTATGGTCGTTTACTTTCGGTTCTTGGATCAATTAAATTTTGTACGAGTGCAAAAAATTCGCCGAGTTCTTGGGTGCGACGAGGAGTTGACTGCCTCGGGTTATCTTGCACACTCTCGTTCACTGCAGCAATGTTTTTTGTAGACTTCACGTTTCGACGACTTACGGGTGTTGTTTGATTGTTTACTGAACCAGTTAATTTGAATTTGTCCATAAAACGATGAATAGTCGATTCAACAGGACGATCGAGTGTACCGCAGGCGGAAGTAGCTCGAACGGAACACTCATTTTGATAGTAAAATATAATGATTTTGAGGCATTGCTCAGCAGTGTAACTTTCCATGATGGGTTTTCCAACATAAATGACTATAAGCTCCAAATTTGACAGCTGTAGCTTCACCAACATCTTCGCTATACTGCATAAGTTCGATTGCCTCTATTGGAAAACGCATTACGAGTGTAGATTACTGTTGAAGAAACTCGATACTTGTCATATACCAGAAATCATAGGCCAATTTTTGCCTAGTTATCTCTTAAATAAGACACAAATTAAACACGTTAATAGTAGAGTAAATAGAGAGTAAATGCACATTAGCAAAAGGCATTTTTTCCGGCAATAACTTTCTGTTTTCTTTCATTTCTTAATATCAACGGCGGCTTCTGATACCGTACATTCGTAGCTGCAGCGAAGATAACATTAGTTCGTATATGCTTCTGTATCGACGGCAATTGCATGTTGGTAAATGTCGGTGATATATGACTATATACAAACGACTGCTATCTTCGCTGCAGTTACGAATAACATATACATCAGAAACCGCCGTTGCTTAATATCATCGAATGTTTAGTTCACAATTTTCGAAAACCTTTGAAAAAGATATCACAAATTGATTATCCATTATACAGATTCTACCAAATATTAATTCATCTTTGGTAAATTCGATACGTAACTCTCATTAAGAAAAGCTGGATGAGCTTCACTGCTTCCATATTAATTCAGTATCAGTAATTGAATAGGTAGTTTATCCAAACTTTGTTGCGTATTACTGAATGTGTGTAGCCCCTTGTTTGATTTATACTGCCTATAAATACTTGCGTGTGGGGTTGGTTGTAATTTGTATGCCGCAGACCTGTTATACGATATTATTGTATCGATTTCTTCACTATTCGGATGCTTACTTGGTGCTAACAAAATTAATTACTGTTCACGATGATTATTCGGAAGTTCTGATTGCTAAAATAGTTTGCTTCAATTTATAGTGTCGCGTGCCAAAAAGAAACATTTTTGCTTTATTTTATTGTTTTTATTTATTGGAGGGATTTATTTTCGTTCGAGATTGCTTCAAATTCTATATTTATTTGTTTCTAAAATCTAAGTTCTTCAGTTTTTGATTAACTCCAAACTAAAAAAAATGGTATAACATGTTCGTAGTTTGTAAATGAGAAGCGGAGAGAAGAACTATAACGCATCATTACATCTTTGCTATTTTACAGAATGATCTAAATATAAGCATAAAATACATCCATACTTAATATGGAAAGAACCAAGTTTGATATGAAACCCTACTATTTATCTGCTTATTTAAACACAGTGTGTAAATAAAGTAAGGAATAATATTCATATTTTATTATCGTTGTCTGGAAGAAAGCTCAAACACATTAGTTTTTTTCCTGAAGATTTTATGGTCATTACCTTTATTTCTTTAGTTTACTGCTCTATGACGTCATCGAGTTCAGCAATACCTCGTTATTATTTGAAGTTAGTAGTTTTTGAAGACCAAACGTGTTAAGGTTAAAAGTAACAATTGAACTTACAATAAACATACGGCGTAAAGATTTGTGCATATATATGTGTAAGTTGATTGCTTTTTACTTATAAAAATGATATATGATCTTACTTATCTATTCGAGTGGATTTTATTAAAATTAGCATTGTCGACACACTTTCAATTAGTGAACATTTGTAAGTAACGTTTACGATATCTACACTGGCGCGTCTGTCAGAAAGGCAAAGGATTGAGATATTGATGATGATTGGATACAGTGAAAATGTTAGATCACCAGAAGCAGTTGTTCGTCTCGCTAACGAGAAATATTCAGATCATTCAATAACTCTTGTGTCAGCAAATTGCTCAAAAGAATATGGCCACGTTGGTGATGCTCAATGTAAAAGAACATCTACTGCGGATTGTGATATAAAAATTAATATTTTATTAGAAATTGAAGATAATCCGAACAAGTCAACAAGAGGAATATCGGCATAATGTTTGTCATCGAAATGTTTTCAATGTTTTAAGAAAAGCAAAATACCACCCGTACAAAGTAGCGCAAGTTCATAAACTAAACGAAGATGCTTGTGATCGTCGACTGGAATTTTAAAAAGTGATGAATGATGAACTTAGCAATCAACCAGATTTTCTTAACTATCTGATCTTTGATGATGACGCTACGTTTTGTTTAAATCCACGCGTGCACAGACAAAACTGTAAATACTGGGCAACTCAAATTTCCCACTGGATACAAGGAACTCATAGAAAGAATACACAAAAGTTGAGTGAGCTAGGGCAGGTTTTACCAGCGATCATATTTTGGGTCTTTATTTTTCAATGGTTCATTAAATTAGAAGATGTATTTGGATTTTCTTAGATTTGAATTAATACTTACTCTAACCATATTATTTCCAGATGACAAGAACTCAGATTTAGCTATCTTTATGCCTGGTACACCACCGCATTATTTATTTGATGTTAGAGACTACCTAGATGAAATCTTTTTCAATAGATGGATAGAAAGATGTGACCCACCGGAAAGGCCAGTTCAATCCCTTGATCTCATCCAATTTGATTCTTTTCTTTCTGGGTATTTAAAGTGTCGTGCGTATCTAAACATAGAGATATTGAAGAGCTAAGAGAAAAAATTAGATTAGGGTGCAGAAATATCGACCAAGAAATGAGGAAAAATGTTCTGGAAAAGTTTCAACTCCGACTTTATTGCCAGGAAACAAATGGGTGATAATTTCAATATTTATTCAATTGAAATTAAAATCGATCGCTTTATTGTTCATAAAATAAATTATTTTTCGTTTTTGAAAATTTCAAGTTTAATTATTTTCCTCAAGTCCTCCGTATCTATAAAACCATTAATTTTAAATATTACATTTGGGGTATTGCTAAAGAATAAGTGAAAAAATTAAAATGAACGTCCGAACTTTTTTATTAGGTGTGTAAGTTTTATATGTGGCAATGAAACCGAAAAGGAAAAGTTATTGGAGATCACATACAGTTATTGATAAAAGTATTTAGCAGATTATTTGATATTTAGTAGTTCCACACATATTTGTGAAAGCGCATGTTAATACTATAATAAGAGCTGGAATTGGGTAATTTTCTCAGATGAGACGAAAGCTAACATGTTTGGATTTGATGAAAGAAAAATGGTTTGGAGTAAATCTACTAGTGCTTTAAATAATCTCCTTCGCCTTCTTCTTTATCCGCTTCTTAGTGCCCTTTCAGGCATTGGATTGTGGTTCCGGTTTTGCTCTTGTCCATTTCTTCCACCTTGTGCTGTCCCCTGCTAGTCCTTTTAGGTCTAGGACTTTTCCTTTTTCCATCCCATACTCCTCGATGTGGTCCATCCATTTTCTTGTATTTTTCTACTATTTCTAGGCCCTTCCATATAAAATATTTGCTTTACCAATCTGTCTGGGTTTATCCTCACCACATGTCCGTACCAGTTTAATTACTTTGTTTTGATTATTTCTAGTATTGTTTCCTGGTTAATTGTTTTCCTAATTTATTCGTTTGTTATTGTGTCCAGTTTGGTTACCACTGCTATCTTTCTAGTATGTTTCATCTCAAATGCATTGATCTTTGTCTCTTGGTTTTTGTTTGTCGTCCATGTTTCAATTGTGTATGTCAGGCTTAGTACTGTAATTATGTTATGGATCTGCAGCTTTACTTCCCAATGTATTTCTTCGTGTCCCAATTCTTGTTGAGCGCGTAGTAAATTTTTGTAAGTTTGTTTTCTCTATTTTCAATTCCCTCTTCCAAACTTCCATCGTTCGTCACTACGCTTCCTAGATATTCATAGCTCGTTACTTATTCTATTACATTTCCTTTACGTTTTATCTCGCTCTCCAACTGTTAATGTTTTTTGCTGATTATCATTAGTTTTGTTTTTCTGTATTTACTTCCATTCTCATTTTCTTTATCTCTTCTGTTTACAGGTTTAGCCGTTTTTGTATCTTGCCATTGACGTTTGATATCAGTACCACATCGTATGCGCAACAGAAATCACTTACCTTCGCCGGTTCAAGGTTTTTATATCCTATAACAGTATTGAGTATTTCTCCCTTTTGCCTTATTGTCTTTGTTATCTTGTCTATTATGATTGTAAATAGTAGTGAGCTGCTTTTATACCTATGTTCATTTGGAAACGTTCCGATACTTGTCCGTCTAATAATATCTTTGCCTTCACCTCTACATATGTGCATCTTATAGTTACTGTGTCAAAGGCTACCCTTAAGTCTATAAATGGCAGGAACAGCTTTTGTCCCTCTTCCATCTTCTTTCTTTCTATAAGTGTTCTAAATATGTCTATATTGTCGTTAATTCGTCTTCCTGGTCAAAATGCCATTTGTATGTCTTTTTCTCCTACGTATCCTCTCAGTATTTTCTCTAGTATCTTCGTATATAGCTTGTAACCAGTTTGGACAAGACCGGTTGCTCTATAGTCGACAATTGTTTCTGTTCCCCTTGGCTGCGCTTTTCCCCATCAATTAGACCATTTCTGGTGTTATTTCATTTTCTCCCCCAGCTTTCCATATTTTCATATTCTGCAAGGCTTTATCTACCTCTTCCTCATCTATTTCTCTGCATTCCTCTGAGATTTATTTCCCTCTTGTTTGTTCCGCACTGTGTTTTTTTTAAATTCGTCTGCATAGTATTCATTACAGACTTTTAGTGTTTCCTATTTTAACTTGGGTCGCGTAGATTTTGAACAAGAATGCTAAAAGTGAACGCAAATAAAAATGTTTTTTTTGTTCGTGTTTCGTTCTGTATCCAGAAAAACGTTCACCTCCAAACGGCACTGTTCAAAATCAGGGTTACCATTTAAAAGAAAAGGTGACGTCAGATCTGCGACAATAATGACGTCGCAAAATACGTTTGCTTGTAAAAGTTTGGGCATTTAAAAATCAAAGTTGACGTATACGATCGTTTTTTTACTATTTACAGATTTTATTGATTTTGTTCCAAACTATACATCCACACTGTATATGCGTATATTTACAAATCCTTCATGATTCAATAAAAGTAACTTTTCAATTTCTATTTACTTAGGTTCTCCTTTCATCCACAGGCAAACGCATTGTCGAGAACATCAACAAACCTGTTAAACTGCTTCAGAAGCGCTGCGTAAACGTAACATTGTGTAGAATTAAAATGTAGTTTACGACGCTATAAAGTTAAAATTTTATTCCTGTGATCTTGTACGGTCTGCATAAAGGTAGTTTTTGCCATAAATTTCAAATATGCTATAAAATTAAAGGCATTCCATTATTTTTTCAAAAAAGTATGTCGACACCACCACATCGGCTAGGCGACCCGAAACTATGATAAGAAATCTAGTTCAGATCGTGAAGCAACCATTAATTTTAGAATTTATGAGGATATTCAACTTTTTTGTTTTGAACATAAATTTCGCTAGGCATGTGCGCAACTGATTTATGTCTCAATGTTAGCAATGTAAATTGTTTTGGTCTTATTTGAAATATATTCCTTCAAACATAGCATATTTTGCGCTCATTTGAATATAGAGATGTACTTTATTGAATCCATGTTGAATACTAGCTTTTATGTCTCAAGGGGCTCGAATGACATAGCTTAAACGTAAATTTCAATTTCAATAATTGTTCAAGATGCTCTCCTTTGCCTGAGTGTGCATTCTACCTCTTCTGTATATTTGTATATCTATATATAATTGAAAAGTTAGCTCTCTGAAGAGCATCGGGAGCCGATTTTATGGATGTTCGCAAAGCCATAATTTTATTAAGTAATTCTTCTCTAATCTGGTAATTTCTGGCATAAACTCAACGCTTAATATTAATTAATTAATATAGTTAGGTCTAGTGACCTCGACGGTTAGGAAGCTGGTCCTCCTCTGCCAATCCATCGACTAGCGAAGTTGTTATTTGACACTATATCACGTCGGTAAGGTCCTCACCACACAATTGTTTAATAAAATTGAGTGACACGTGTTTCACTAGCAGGAGGCAAAACCGTATAATATTCAAATACGCTAAAACTTTCTAAAATGAAAAAATTACATAGAAAAGAGGGGTCAACCATAAACTTTGATCCATACGTTCCATAAACAGACCTGCTCACCTTTTTCAAGTTGATACTGTCAACTGTCTCGTGGTTGACATTATGTCAACTATAAAATGGTGAAGTGTATATTCTGAAGCAAATACTAGCTAAATTTTTTGCATTTTACTTTTTTCCTTTATTTTCGTTTCTGCTGAGGACAATAATCAATTTAGAAATCTAAATACGTATCTAAACTGGCGTGGTAACGATAATAACATTTTTCATTGAGTAAAATTAATGTAAAATCGTTTTAGTAAATATGTAGATGAAATAGAAATAGACCACCACTAATGGGTTTCTTTAAACCAATCCAATTATTTTCTTTATAAGAATCTAAGAACGTACCGCATTAATTCAAGAGTATTCAATCATGATCATCATGAACAATTGGTATACGTTATTACCAGTAACTGCTTCAGTATTATTAGTTAATTCATACCATAGAAACAAAAGATATGGGAAATTTTCTAAAGGATCAGTTTGTTAAATACTAGACAACAGACTATGAAACAGGACAATTGTTGCGATAAACTCGAAACCAAATTCGAAAGGCAGTGGACACGTTGATAGGATGCTGCGATCTTAACAAATATGCTGACACCATAGGATTAGGAAGATCTGTAGAACCAATTATAAGGAAGAGAAAATTTAGTAACTTCTCCTCTGCAAATACCAGAGGGTAATCAGTCTACGACCTAAACATTTTAGCTATCGATTTCTGCAGCTGGTTGATCTGTTACCGTTTCATGATAGCCCCGGCAAGAGCTGCTTGTTGCCAAACTTATTCTCAAAATTTTAATTTGGTATACTTTCCAAATTCTGTTTTCATGAATATAAATCCAGTTTTATTTTTGTTATGAATTTAATGAATCTCTCGAGTCTCGAACCTTGTCTACATGGGATTGACTGTCTTAATTATCTTCATACCACTCTGGGGACCTGCAGCTAAAAGAGATGAAAAGCCAGCTACGGAACACAATAAACCAATCAGCAAAAATACGAATTAAAATTGTTAAACATTTGACTTAGTCCATTTTATTAATATAAAACTAAAAGCGTACAATACAAGTGCACAGTAATTAAAAATAAAATAAAAGTATCGTTTCGATTCGAAAAAACAGTATGATCTTCCTGAAATTTTGGATAGTCCCTCGGGTTTGTTCTTGTAAACTGTTAAGAGAAGAGGATGTTTAACATTGCCTGATGAGGCTTAGTTTTCAATTCTTTGTGAAACTGCTTATAAGGTATAAAGGAACGGTTGATATCCGTTTTCTAGTTTAGGTTTTATTTCATCGATCTGCTTCTGTAACCTTATGACTTAATTTGTTCAAATTATCTAAGGAAAATATTACATTTCTGCTCTGCGTTAAAGAAGCATAAAAGAGGAAGAAAGGTAAAAACAAAAGTAAAGACATCCCAAAGATGTAGAAGGATTTCAGTCAGCGGCTAAGAAAATAATGTCTTCCCTATATGTACGTTTTCAAAATTGGAACAGGATCATTGAATTTGTGAATGTACTAAAATGTGCAGTTTGAAAAGAGAATATGCTTTTGGAAGTTCAACTTTCAGCACGCTGAAGTTTTCAGTTTATTTGAATATACATATGTACGAATAAGCATTGTTACCTCTTCATAATATCAAATGTAATATAACTTCCAGTATAAATATCTAACAAAATCTTTAAATAACTTACAAATTAGACGTCAATACGAATTCCTTCTCTTAATTACAAACAATATTTTTTCTAACACACGATAATTAATTAACACAATTCATTTTTAATAGGAAATTCTGCATATTAAACAGTAGAATATTATTTATCGAACTACTGGGGAGATACCTTATATTGACATCTAACTGATTAGTAGTGATCCTCTTTTGTCTAATACGGACAAAAATGTTTTTGAAAAACAATTACATATATTAAGTGATGGTGTGTTAGAGTAAAGGTGTCTTGTGGATTTATTATTTTTGTTGTGTTTTAGCATTTAATTTAAGAATAACATTTTTATTTGTTTCAGTATTGTACTCACAATGAAACTTCGGATAAAACCAGATATTCTACATTCGCCAGAACGAGACCGCCCGATTCGCAAATATCTAAATCAGTAGCTTCTGTACTTATTATGTTCAATTGGACACATGTAAGTAATGATATTGTTATGTTAAAACGTACTCATTGAAAACGACTGCTATTTGTATATTTGAAACAATTTATGACGTGTCGGGGTCTGGCCAGGAAGACGTTTTGTTGAACAAAATTATATTTGTTAAGTTTCTTCCGTCGAATATAAAATACAACTACTCCAAAACGCGTGCTTATCTTCATCGCTCCGTTTGTTATATTTTCGTAGTTGAAAATAGAAACAGACGACAAGATTCTATCAGTAGGTAAGTATACAACATTTACACCCTGCTAAGTAAAAGCGTTATCTGACTAATCCAAGTAAAACATTACGAGGTTGTGGAAATTCGGAGTATTTTAAAGAGCATAAATCTGTAGCAAGAAATTTAAACTAGTGACTATCTAAAAGGTTTTAAATTTGTCTCTAATTAACGTCGAAGGCTAGGATAGCTTATAACTAAATAACATTAGATATAGCTCATGCCTTTTCACTATTTTTGTATACTAGATTGTTGGACACAAAATATTTTTTATACTCCTCGCTCTTTCTACCAGGTATAAGGTTAAAGTGGCATCGACTTTTATGGGCTCCATATTTTGCCAACTATTTTATCTGTGTACACCATTTCTACCTCTTCCAATTTTTCTCTTTTTGACGACTACGATCCATACGGAGAAGGAAGCAATTACAAGTCTCTTAATAGACCATGGTTTTCGTTCTCTCATAAGTATCCCTCTTATCTTAAAACACCTATTTATTATTCTATAAACTGGGGTAACTGGTCTACATAGAAACATATGCTACTTTTAAATTTTTTGAGCAATTATGGGCACCGCGAAACATGGCGTGGTATCTGCTCTAATGTTAATGGGTACGGTACCTACAAACAACAAACATTTCTCGCTGTAATGTGGTCGTGTATAATAATGTGAGTTGTAGGTGTAAAAGGGTCCAAAGATTTCTACAAGTGGCTGCAACATTATCTTCAGTGATCTAAACCATCTGAATATGGTAGAGCCATGTGGATAGTTATCTACAACCGCCAGCGGTATTTCCGTGACTGATCTAATATCAGTACGTGTATAAGATGGTATCGCAACACCACTGGCTACTCGTCTTTCTTCCACTGCGATATTTTATGGTGCTTACAACTTAATGGGTATGGTATAACTGATTGTAAATTGAAGTGAGTCGCTCGGTAGGACGTGCCTCCAACTACTACGACCTATCATACTTGTTTCATAACCTAACCCTTTAAAGTCCAGAATTCGCAGACCTTAACAGCATCCTCGTTAGTGTGAATACTCTTGCTGCACCAGTGGGTAACTCTCGAACTTCCAAGCCAAGACTAAAAGTTTAAGAGAAAAACACTATCCACATTGTCACAGTCTTTATCCCTAATGATATTCGGGCATATCTTTCCTTAAAACTGCATCTTCAACGGTGTAAGTGCTCTTATTTCATGAGTAGGTAGGGCCCCGAATTTCCAGACTTTTGGTAAAAAGTGCAAGTTTTCGGGAAAGAGCAGTACTTACATTGTCACAGTCTTCGTTGTTTATGCTGTTAAGCTATATATTTCCTTAAAACAACATCGCTGCGAGTGTGAGTAGTCTTGATCTAAGAGTATCTAGGGAGAATCGGCTTACTCTAGACAAAGTTCTACATATCCCGGGAAAGTCTACAAATGATTCAAGGAGCTCAAACTCGCGGTAAAAGTGTATGTACGGACAGGTCCAAGTATGTATAGCAATAGGTGATCATACGTTTGCCTTCTATTGTCTCTATTATGTCTCCATTTTCCAAGGGCTAGTTATACAGCTTAATGTGTCTCATACAGGGCCGAGGTAGATTTACTCCTGTAATGAGGAATGCTTGCTCGTTGTGCATCAATGGCTGGTGAGAATTTCCAAAAAATTTTATTTTTAGCCTTTTTTGTCCGCACAAACAGGTATATCCTATCGATAGGTTAACGTCCTCGGATATAGGGTCTTTAGAAAACCCACCTTTTCTATCTTTATCTTATGTTTTTCTATTTTCCCTGAAATTCGCCTTAAAATTGAAAATTTGAGTTTTGCTCTTTCTTATATATATTATTCCTATTGTATTATATATTATTATTGCTCTATAATTGTTACATTGTTGACTGTTTCCTGTCTAAACAATTATGGCGTATCCTATTTGCTTCAATCGAGAATACATGTGGTGAAATGCTTCCTCTATTCCTATTTATTTTTATTCGAAATTGCCACTCACGAATTTTTCTTTATGCTTCTATTTCTTGATCTTTATCTTTTATTCAACTCATTCCACACTACCACGATTGAACGTTTATTTTCGTCACAAGTAAATATTGACTTAATTTAAATTCAAATATTGAAATACTTATATTCATTTAACCTGAGAAAGCACTTCTATGTGTGCATGCCCTGGTCCAAAGTCAGTTCTGAATATAATCCCTTTTAAATGATAAAAATATGTTCAAAGCTAACAATCTTGGAGTGTATGATATGGAGGAAACAATTAGCTTCGCTGTCATCGAAATCACTGACTCTATTATGCCCAATTCTATTGTCTATTATACACAAATATTGCATATATACACAATACATATATGTATATATATATATGTTGCAGAGTTTGTCATAACTAATGTGTTAAATTTATTTACAAACGCGGGATCATTAAACTCCGCGTACCATCCAGCCATGAATGTATAAACAGAACAGTTCTTATCAACAGAAACACTTCACCGTGCTTGACATATGGCAGGGATTTCATTTATATTTCTTTCTCTAAATTGTAAGCATTCCCCTTTATTTTTCAATCACTGATGTCCGAAGAGTGCCGACAGACATGATTTACGGCCCGCGTGGAAAACGAATAACCAGTTGACCTTGTTCCAGATATGAACCGAATATTAATACCTACTACGTTTTTCTGAAGGACAAACAGTACTCGACCTTAGGGTTCTAAACATGTTCCATAGGAAACTTTAATATTAAGAACATTAATTATGGTTTTCCTGTGATAATGGAAAATTTTCTGTTTTACAAATTTTATTATATCTTTTTTGAACTTTCTTCTGTTTTAATTTAATCTTATGTTTTTTTAAGTAAGTATCGTTTTGATATAAAAAGAACACAAGTGCAATTTTTTCAACAATTTTATTTTTATAAGAAAAGCTGTACCTTAATACACCCTTCAACATAATTCCCACCAATATCAATACCAACCACAGTTATCATATCGTACAACCAGTTTCATCCTCATAGAAACTGCCACCTGATTTGCCAACCACTGCACCCCGGCCGTTTTAACCCCATCGTCATGGTCGGGGCGCTAACGGTCTAGACGTCACACATAAACATAAACAACACAATTAAAATGATTCGGTCAACTATAATAACCTCCCGGTAAAAGGGTGGGTTAATCACGTCCGAAGATATCGGAGATTCGTAGTCATTATCACATAAATATCCTTCAGCCAGTTAAAACACCAATAACTATTTAAAATGGTTTTCAAATTTATATTTACTATAACATGCAAAAAGTAGGGCGATATATATGCATATGTATGTATAATGATCAACAAATAAGTGTAGGTACATTAAATATAAAACTCTCTGACATTAAATTGCATGATTCGCACCGATCCGCTACCTGTATTATACCACAGTCCTTGTGAAATAAAATATGTTTATATACATAAATGTGATACATATTACATATATATGGTATACAGGCCGCCTTGTTTCCTATTATAAAAGATAAAGATTTTCTTAAATAAACAGTGTTGTGCAGAATTGAATGTTAATTGAAATTCCGTTGAGAAAAATGTTAAATTCCGAACAGTTCAGAAATTATTTTAAAAAATCTGAAAATCAAAATTTATGTACTTGTAACAGCGAACTGTCATACAAACCCAACTACAAAAATAATAATTAAATTACTGAAATAATCCACCACTGTTTGCAATGCAAAGTTGGCACCGTTTCTGCACACTATTAATTACTTTACAGATAGTATTGACATTAATACCGTGAAATACCGCAAGTGGTCGATTCTCCGCGAGCTCGCAGTCTTACTGGTCTTGATCCCCAAAGTGGACGAACTGCAAGTATTAATTTTTAACATTAAAGTTTATAAATTTCGTCACCACTGTTGTGACCACATTGCCACGGTTGTGACATTGTCGGTACTATTCACGCAGTTGACATTTGTGAAGGCCTTAATAAGATG
Source organism: Chrysina gloriosa (assembly GCA_038088585.1). Lineage (NCBI taxonomy): Eukaryota > Metazoa > Arthropoda > Insecta > Coleoptera > Scarabaeidae > Chrysina > Chrysina gloriosa. The sequence goes on from CM076091.1 coordinate 25,961,316, forward strand.
ATATAATACATTTGATCACTGAATTTACATTTCACGGTTCATTTTCAAATTAAACTCTATATGGATTTATCTCTCGACCATGTATTTTGATGTACTTTCATGGTACAAACATGGTAAAAGTATGTATTTCTGAAGGAGGTTTTGTATCAACTTTTTCGATATCATCCCTTCTCACGGGGTCTAGATATATATTCCCCACACGGGGTCGAAGAGTTTCAACAAACGTATTGATATTAGGAATATCATGTCCATATTTGAATTGATCATCAGCTTGTTTTTTCAAAGTGCCGCCAATTCCATATGCTGGAACTTTTCCATCTCAATGCAATATGCTGGACGAAGCTTTGTGAATGTAGAATAATTGATACGAAGATAATTGTTTCGAGTAAATTTAGTATGAAGATCCAGAATACTAGCATTCATGAAACGCTTTGAGATTTGTTGACCATCCACTTTTTTCAAGCTTTTTCGAAGGGTTGATTTGTTTGCATCCAAACATTTTTTTTCAAGAACAACTGGAAGAATTTTGTCTTTTACAATAGGTCGAAGCGTGTTCTGTTTATGGAAGCTCTCTAGATGAATGTACAGGAACGATATTGTTTTTCACAAAGACGAATTTGCGATATATTTTTTATCTTTCCGCATTGAATTCTACCCAAGATTTGATTAGTTTTACAACTATTTGTTTCAGGGTAAGATTCTTTCGGCAGAATTATCTCGCTGGATATTAATCGTTGTTTTACATCACGTTGTACTACTCGTCCTTTAAGGAATTTTCTGACTGCCGATTTCTTTGCTTTCTTCTGGCCAGCTATATTTTGTGTTGATATAGCATTTTGACACTGTTTTTCAAGAGATTCCTCTTGATTTTGTTCCTTTCTTGTTGGGATCGTAATTTTCGTTTGCGTTCATTTTGTCTCTTTCTTCTGCTCCTCTTTTCTCTTTCTGTCAATTGACTCACTGTTTTTATATTTCCGGTTTCCTTTCTTTTGTAGTATTTGACAGTATTTTCAACGAATACATTCGAGGAATCGAAACATAGATCACAATTTGCTTAAAGTAAGACACCTGCCACGGTTGTGACATTTCACGCGTGCCACGGTTGTGACATTTTGACAATTAATTGCTCATTAAAAAAAGCCACTTTGAGTTAAGAGATTTTCCGAACATTTTTGAGTTTATACTAGCGAGCTTCATGAAAAAATTATTTGATGCACGATAAATAACATAATACTTTAGAGATACAAGTGCCACGGTTGTGACACAAGTTTTTGATATATACCGTTTTTTGATATTTGTATAGTTATAAAATAAACACAAATTACTCTGAGAATATCATTTTAGTGCGATAACTTACGAGGACGCCTGTTGATAAAAATCGACGTATGTGTGGCGCCATGCAGTTTGCAATACGGCTGTACCAACACAAAAATTTAAAGTATATTATTTTCTTCAAAACTCATGGACACTTTCCAAAGTCAAGTTACAAATTGAAAACAAAAGTTGTGACGGGATAAAATGTTCTGAAAATTGGGCTTGTGGACACGCCACGGTTGTGACATTTGTAGCGCCTTATGAACTTAAAATGTATTAAAAAGATTATCTGATCATTAAATTCATCAAGAACTATAAAATAAACATTATTTGAACCTAGTAATGTGTTCAATTGTTTGAAAATTGCTTAACTATGTATCAAATCTTCAAAAGACATAAAAGTGAGAGCTCGCGAAGAATCGCCCAAGTACTGCTTCCTGCAATTCTTCAACGTTGTTGTATGTAGGACCATAGACTTTATTTTTAAAAGTACTCCATGAAAAGGTATCAGAAGTAGCCAAATTAGGTGATCTTGCAGGCCAACGTACCGTTCCATTAGTTGCAATTATCCTATCATTCAATCGCTTGTTGAAATAGTCCATAACGGCACGAGTATTATGCGAAGGACATCCACCCTGTTGGAACCACATCTGTATAGTAATTTCTAGTAGCAACAATTCTATTAAATCTTCGATCTCTTCTTGTAAAAAAAGAGAGATACCTTTGTCCCGTCCAACTATCATTAAAAATAATGGCGTTCAGTAATCTATTATTTATTATCCCTACGCCAAACATTGAAACCGAATCTAACTTGATTTTGAACTGAAATGGAAGTTAGTTTGGGAGTAGTAATGGTTATTACGTTTATTAAACATTCCACAATTGGTAAACATATACACAAGATGACATTCTTGAAATTGGAATTTGTGTTCACTCAACCCAAATACCCGTTGTAAAAGTGCAATCTTCTTTCTGCATCTCCAGGTCTTAATCTTTGAGATGGTTTAAATTTATAACACTTGTACTTGTGATTCTTCAAAATTTCTGTAACTCCAGCTTTTGGCACACCTACACTCTGTCAAATTTCTCTAGAAGAGACACACTTATATTAACACAAAGTAAAACTAATTCTTCCTTTTCTGCATTATTGTAATTGTACATCTTTGGTCTTGCTGCAGCAAACGAACCTGAATTCTTTAGATTCTTGTCTAATAACAATATCGTTTCACGATCAGGTAATCGTCTTGATATCGTCGATATTGAGCTCTGTATGTTTGACCTGTAAATTCTATGTTGTTGTAGCACTTGACATACATACAAAATACACCATATTTTTCCAAATTTTCTATTTTAAGTTGAAGTTATAACACCGACACTACTGAAAGGCACGTACGATAACATAGATAACGTGATAAACAAAAACCAAAGCTACTGTGATAATGACACTATTGATTTCTACCTGTAAAAAGAATAAGCTCAGTCTTTCAGAATTTTGAAGAAGTTTCCATATCGTGTGATACATCATTGCATTCAGAACAAATCCCCTCTTAAAAGGCTAAAAAATTGCCCGGTACCAATTTAAAATTTTGAGGTTAGGTTGGATTATTAAAAATGTGCACAAACGAGATTGGTTTATTAGTTGACAATGAAAGTGTTTAAATTTCCATGCAAATTGGTTCAAGCTGCATCTCGGTGTCTTCGGCAACAGGGAAGTTGCGGCAAATGAAGGAAATGTGGAGATTTTGTTTTTTTTTAATTTTGAACAAGTGGGCCATGCCAAGGGGGTGTGGAGATAGATTCTTAACGAGCTCTCGACCCTGCACCTTCTTGCTAATTTCTCCATCTCTCTATCTCTTCAAGTGCAGAAGTTGTCCATGTTGTGCCTACGAAATCCGGACATATGTTTATATTCAGCGTGTCCAAATAGGGGTGAAGAGCATAGGGATCTTGGAAACGGAAACAGTTACAAAATCGGTTAAATGGGACGAAAGTTGTAGAGTCAAGGGATATGAGATAGATATATTTCCAATATCTGGCTCGGTATTGAAAATAAAAGAAAATGAATATTTTAGATTTTATGTTTTTCCGACGTTATTGTAAATGATATCAAAAAAGACAATAATAGTTTGCTATTGCCACTGGTCCAATACATAACGCAAGGCTAATTCGTGACTACTGGAAATATAAGTTTCCAGGAAAATAAATTGGTACTTTTCTACAGTACCATGGCTAGCTCGTTCATCGGATCTGACGCCATTAGACCCTGTTTCTGTGGGGAAAGATGTAATTTACAAAGAGCTTTTGCCAAAGCACACCGCAGATGATAAAGCATGTTCTGGCGTGCCTCTGTTTAGAAAATAATGGCGAACATTTATTATAGTTTGTTCTTTTTAAATTAACAATCTCAGTATCTGGTTTAAGTTCTACTTTTAGTGTAGCATTAAATAGGAATGAATTTAATTGTTATATTATTGGTTTCGTATTATTGCTTCTATTATTTTCACTGCCTATTTTGTGTAAGCCGTGATGACCTAAAAGCAGTGAATATTACTTTATTCCTAATAAAATGAACAAAAATTCTTATATGTAATGGGGTTATAATGTAAAGTTCTATCAAAAAACAACATTTATTTTTTTTTCAGTTCGTTTAAAGAAAATAATCTGATCATCTCGAGAACTAAGCACGGTACACAAGTTTTATCTACACCATATTGTGAAGAGTTAAAGGTACCAATGGCAGAATGTTATTATTTTTTGACTTGTAATAATGACTATGACAATTTTGTTTAATATCTCTATTTAGATTTCTTACGTAATGTATGTATCATTTGAACTCTGCAACTTTCATCCCACTTAGCTAATTTCGCAGCTCTTACAATTTGGAGGATCCCCATGCTGTTCATCCTTATCTTGTATATGTACCGATTGGCATATGAGCGTTCTCAATATGATTTTTTTGAAGTGTACTTCATGCCTTCAAAACCATTGGACTTCAAATTCTTATATGACTTTTAGAAGACATCAAGCTAGTTAATTATTTGTTGTTAACATTTTAAATCGGACTTATCTATATAATTTTAATGACCGCCCTAGTGCAGTTGTGTGAATAAAGATAACAATGGGTGACTAATTGTTGCTGGATTTTGTTTGTACATATAGATTTTGTCTAATTAGAAGTTTGTAAAAGTTGTTGTAGGGTCAATAACCAGCTGAACATGACTAAGTCAGAATTAATTTGAAATTGAAAGTAACATTTTAATTCATCGAACAATAACAATCGTAATGAATGCCAGGCTATTATATAAGTTAAGTATGTTATAAGTTGCTGATGGTTTTCTAAACCATTAAAGAACATCCCAGAAGTTTATGCTACAAAGGAAATAAATGGCAAAGGTGTTTGATGAAGTGGTACTAAATATTGCAAAATATTTCCAGAAATGTATACTTACTTTTTATTCTATTTCTTAACATGCTTTGCAAAATAATCTAACTTGTTATGTATTCACAAAATTTAATTTTTTTATCTAATGTCATGGATTCATTAGAACTTCTACATCTGAAGAGTTTTTTTGGGTCGATAGTGACCTTTCTGACCTTGCCAATTTTATTTCAGCCTGAAACGGTGATGTAATATTGCAGCAGGAATATCACTCCTTGTAGTATTTATTTACATGCAGTTTTCATTTTTAATATTTGAAAAATTATTTGCCAATATTTTTAAAACGCTATTTGCATTACTTATCAATAGCAATATATGAGTTATCTTTGTAACTGTGTAAGTTATTATGAAGATCACTTCTGAAATTCTCTTATTAAAGTTGATTAATCAGTAGAGAACGGCAGGGAAGATTTTGTTTGGATTCCACATTAACGGTTTGTGTTCAATACGCCCCAGTTTACCTTTTCAGTGGTCTATGTAAGTGTATTTATACAGAAATGGGTAAACTGGGTGTTCACGGCTTAATTCGCAGCTGTTCGAAAAAGCCTTCCTTGCGATATGCGTAGGTAGTTGTTTTTCCGAGTTCGACAGTTAATAACACAGCCCAACAATATGAAACTTTTTGTTGGGTGCGTGTTACAACTAAGTTTGATTATATTGGATGTGCTGAAAGTTGGAAACCGTTTTCTTCTATCTGCTACACTTTCTGAAATATAGCGCCAATAACTTATAAATGGGTTACCTGCATACAAATGTACTTCGACGCCCCTGCCTCCGGATTAGCCTCATATAACACTTGATTTTGAGTCAATATGGTACCAATATCGAGTTATCAAATTCGCCAAGACTTGATAAAACAGTTTGTAAAGGCTCCCAGTTATAATAGACCATACTTCGCTGAAGCTTTTCATGATCGTCAAATAAGATAACTCATAAATGATAACTGCTTTCGTATAGTCAATAACTGAATTTGAGCAAAGTGCGTGGACGCCATTTGTGCTGTTTGTCAAACACTTTTTGGGAAATCACAAAGCTGATAATGATGTTGAGCTAGTAAACAATATGCTTAAGAGTTTAGAGACCTTGGATGTTACATGGACTCTTGGACAGCTTTCGCGAAAATTTGGGTGAAGCAGCGAAGAATAAGGTGGAAGATTTTACCAGGATATAAAAGTGGACGACGGCTGCTAGCGAAGATGGAATACATATCTGATGACAGATTATTGCTGGCAAGTTCATTCAAAAACGTCCCGCAAAAGAAGCTTTGAATGTGTCAACTCACTTTTTCCTTTGATTTGATTTAACCTTTTGAATTGTTATTTTAGTATTACATGTATTATTACTGTAATGTTACTATCCTTTTTGTCATAGGAATGTTCAAGAGAATTAAATGTATGTTCTTTCTTCAATGTTTTCCTTCCTGAACCATAAGCTCAGTTAAAAATAGGGTAACGCTATTTTCATATCTAAGAAATTAGAACGTTGAGGGGAAAACTGTTGTCAAACACAACAATAACTGTTAGGCGGTGGAAAAATCTTACTTTTGGGTACTCATCTGTTCAGGTAGCGGACGGCGGAAGCAAGAAAATGGCTGTCGGCGTTGGTAGAACAAAATTTTGTGTTTCAAGTTTGAATTCTCCCAAGAGGTTGAGCAATGTCAAGAAGAATAGATGCCTACAGGTGTTCCGCCGGTTATTACCCAATTCTTCCAACATGACTTATATTACTATATATTCTCCCTTGTTCATTACTATCTGAAACTGAATATATGTATGCTAGAAGGGTAAATTGGACAATGAAATTGATATGATTAATCCAATAAAATACTGGTTTCATCAGATCACTCTGTATTTTAGAAAAAAAATGAAATTTCGAGGAAAAAGGATCTAGAAGGGTTATCTTACATTAGCTTTGAGGGAACTCTGTAAAGAAAGATGAGATCACACGTAAAGGTGATAGGATCTTGCCGCATTAATAAAGTCTTCTGTATTGATGAGTATTTGTCGATTAATAGGTAATATTAGAAAGAAAATTTAGGATAGACGATACATACATACAGGATACATACGAACAGGATAGATGTTCTTTCTGCGAATTCCATAACAATGTTGTATGATGTATTCAATCAATGTTCTCTGTATTTGAAGACGCGATAAATATCTATTTCGCTTTCCTATAACAAAATAAAAGAGTAGAACGTGATCAAAGTTACAAATACGTATCTATTGGTGCCTCCAAGAAATTTACTTGTAAGCATCTTAAGCAATTGGAACCTGAGAATGAAAGCAGTTCAAACGGCCGACGATATCGAAATACTTTTCTGCGTCGTTCTTTAGCTAGAGTGCAAACAGCTTCTTATAAAATCTATCTAAAAATCAATTTAACTTAGTAAATTTCCGCAAACGAACTGTTTTGAAACTACTAGTTAGTCCGTTATATATCTGATGACAGTTAATATTAATTTTGCATACATGTACAGACACATGTATTATTAAAAGGTGATATTGACAATCCTTCTCACGATATTCTTCCGTGGGGATGATTTCATAATTTTATTTTGGCTATTACTAATAGACACCGTCGATTGTATTGTTTTATTCAAATACGCTTCCGTAAACAAAATGTTGAATATTTCGATTCATAGTTGTGATGAGCAGCAAATATCAAAGCGAAATATGTACATATTTGTCCCGTGGATACGTCGACAAATGCGATGAATGTAGCGATGAATGTTGCGATGAATTTTGAATAGCGCGGAAACCTGGAAATAGTTAAAAATAATGCTCTCTGAAATTATTAGGTATAAAAAGAGAGAATAGATTTTGTTGTCAAAAATGTGGTAATCATAAATTTGAACTTCTGTTTCAAGACTGATATAGGCAAGCTGTATTTGATTGCAATGAAAACTGTTACTTTATTAGAATTTCGAATATTACAAAAAAGAAATCATATAGGAAAATGTATATCAGAAAAGGATTGGCATTGGAATCGTGAGGAGTTACACAGGATAGATTCAGAACTGAAGATATAAGACAATTAAATATACAGTCCACATTGGAATACATTGAAAAACGACAATTAGAATGATGGGGACAGTTGCTGCGAAAGAAGACATCAAGGCAAGTGAGAAAGATATGAACACCAAGAATACAGAAAAGATAGCAAGCAGGTAGCCCGAGAGAATTCAGTTATTGAGAAAATACTATAAAGGATAAGGGAAATATAGAGAGAAGATGTTAGTGACGCCTACGTATGTACATAACCACAGAAAGTTTAGACATATTGCGAGAAATTTGTGATCGCTGTTACTCTTCTCGGATAGGTTTAGTTTCTTTGATCAATGCTTGACCCATCTCGTCCTCGTCCTAATGTAATGTCTATGGTTACTGTCAAATATTGCAAGGAGATTGTCTTGGGCACAGCTTTCGGGGCGTATATTGGAATTCTAAGTTGCAGATGAAAATATTGTGTTCAGCGCAGAAATGCATTTTGTGCTTATCTCCTTTGCTACTGTCAAGCTACTGGCAAGTTATGTTTATGTATCTCCCCTTTTTTCGATTTTAACGTTGAAATTACTCACAACTAGGTTGAAAGTATAATTTTTTGCCCCTCTAATTTTTGTCTCAAGTTTTAACGAGTAGGGGAGAGGCGGATAGTATGAGCCAGCGGGTAGTATAGGCAATTGATGGTTTCTAAGGTTTAACGCTAGCTAGTAGCACGCTACAGAGCTCTACGAATAGAGGTTGTGTCTTGACACTTCATGCAAATAGTTAGTTGTTGCCATTGCAGCGTGTCGGAAGATATACTTTATTTTGTTTTTGTTATCCTTTCCAGTGTTGCTCGGCATAACTTTTGAGAGTGGTTGTATTGAAATAGGTAAAACATTAGGTAAGCACACTAACTTATTATCATGGTATACTATGTCTAGAATATATTGTAAGAGTTTCAAAGAGTTGCTTTCCGTAGTTACGGTTCGGCGTCATTTTCCCCTGCAGCTTCGGTCGGGTAGTATGGGTCATACTGACGTCGGGTTGTATGGGTCATGTAGATTAACACATGCTTTTATTTCAGTGGACGGTGCCTACATTAGAAAAAGCCTGCAGGTAAAGGCCGTGGAGAATGGTCTGTAGAAGACATGAAATTAGCGGTGCAACATGTTTTGGAAAATAAAATATCTGTTCGGGTCTCTGCAAAACGGCATAATGTGCTCAGAAGTACATTGCAGAGGAAATAGGAAGTATGCAGTCTAAATAAAAGCTAAAATACGTATTTACACAATTTAAATTGAATTTGTATAAAAATTAAACAATTCTGTTAACAAAAATAGGTTTTATTTATCTTCACTCCTGTTCTTTAATTGTGGCCCATACTACCCGACGCCGAAAATTGTGTCACGATTACAGCTATAAATTTGAAATACCACACACATTTTATTTGATCAATTTTAATTTCGTTTTCAGTGTGTGTGTGTGGAGTTAATGTTTCACTACTTAGTATTACCTAATTTTAGATGATTCTGCCTATCATTGAATATTGTCTGACATTTTCTGCATGAGTGGACCATACTGCCCGCCTCTTTCCTATATTTTTGTTGTTGCAGTAGCTGGTGGGACCGTGGTCTCGCATTATGCTCATGTTGACCAGGTGGGTTTTGATCGTTATAATTAAGATCCAATAACAACTCTATTTGTCGATGTATTCATATTTTCAGGAAACTAACCTGCGTTTCCGTTTTTGCTTACAAAATGGTATTCGCTTTTCCAATAGATTTCAGGAATGTCCCGCTATTGTTGAGTTTGAAATCTCTTTTATAATATTGATTAGTCTACTACAATGAAATAGTCCAGGTGTGTCATGGGCCTGCGACTACATTCATCAGTAGATGCTATGTTAGGCTTACAATCAAGATAATATTGTTACAAATTTCAATACTCAGATATTTCAAATAATTATAACTAATTCTAGGAGTATTTCAGTTAGACGCAGGTAACATCAATGCAAGCTAAAAATTATTTACAACTGCATCCAGGTGTTCATATAATATTGTAAAACAAATATTGATGATTTGCTGATGATTTGCCTGAAGGTACATATTACTAATTAACGGTTCCTTCTGATATTCTTCCTCATATGCGCAATGAAAATAAATGTACAACGGGTAAACATTTGCGATATTAAATTTTCGAAATATCACAGCAGGAGGGAAGCGCCTGCTGGTTTATTAAAAAAGGTTTCAATATTGCTTCCCACACAAGTCGAATTTGCATCCAGTTAAGGGTGATGTATAAAATCTGGTTTATTGTTTTCTTACAGGTCGTATTGCTGTATTTGAAAAGTTCCGACTCGGAATTCGGGCACATAGCTACAGTAATATTGAATTCTCTGAATGCCGTTGGTGTGACTGTGGTGGGAACTCGTTCGTGGGATACCCCATATCATCATGAATACGCTGAAAATCCGTTTCATAAATTAGTGGAGGATACCTACAGGGACACCCGAAGTAAGTATCTAAAAATTTGTATGTAAGAATGTAAATGATTTATTGCAATTTGTGGAAATAGAGAATTGATCAGGACAATTAATTTTTGCTTACAATATACATAATGTGCTTGTTTCACGCTTTATAATATATACGTTTCCCTAAATATTAATTGCTTTTATAAGTATCAAATTTCTACCAAAGAATCTGTCCGCTAAAAAATTCTTCCTAAAAATTGTGTTGGTTGAAAAAAATGCATATAATAAGTTACATTTTCAAGTAATGAGTAATCTAGGTAATATTTTCACTACTGCTTGTATGAATATCTAATCCAAAATACCAAAGTTGCCGTTATTTCGTAAAATGTTTGAGATGTAATGGTGTATCTGTATACATTTAGCTTTCATAAGATCTAAACATCCCGACTCTAGAAAAACATTGGAAAAATCTTAAAAGGCAGAGTGGGAAAGAGCCCATCTCTGTTACCACCCCTAAGTTCAGATGATTATCGATCCCCAAGATCGATCTCCACCTCGACTAATGATCGATCGCCCAGCAGATTTCTTTAATATCGGCCGAGGTAATATCCTTGACGACAATGAACTTCCTAAATGAGGAATTGTCGTTTTCCTGATAAAGTTTTTACAAGATGTCTTTTTATTCCCTATTTAGTTTACATAGTAAACTAAATCCCTACTTATCATCCCCAAAATTGCCCGATCGCAGCAGTTTCCCAAGGAGATAGAAGCGCTTAAAGATTTGAGTTCCCTTGAGAGGTAACAGAGATTTCTATTATCAAAGTGATATATTTTATCGAAGACACCTACCTAATGGGGCAATAGGAAGGCACAATAAGCAAGTGAGCTTTGCTGTAGTGGCCTTGGAACTACACCCTTAAGGACAAAGAAAAGTACTGCTTTATATTGTTAGAGTATTACGGAAAAAAACTTGTTTCTGTAATATGCCGTTACGTGACGAATATATCATGAAATACATGCTGGATTTTAAGTTACATGAGTTTTTCACTCTTTTGTTGATCTTTTACGTGTAGATATTGTTAATGACAACAAAAGAGCAAATATTATCATTCCACATTTTTGTTGATGAAACCACTCTTTAACGAAGGAGTAAATGATAATGCTGCAGCAGTTTTATAATGGCGTTTACGCTGAACGATAGTCTTCTTTTATACTATATTGTTGCTGCAGTTTTTGTGTTATTGCAGGCGTTAGTTCCATAACTGAATTATGTCGAATTCTCGTCATTCAAACGGTCAAGCTTGTCAAAGTTTGTTTTTCCCTGCAAATTGTATTTGGTTCCCTTTGTTCACTACTAGTGTCGCTATGAAATTAATGAATTGCAAATATTTAATGTTTATCCGTAACTATAAAATTTTACAAAAACATTTATGTGTAGTATGCTAAAACTGAATTTAGAATGACTTAAAAATTTGCCAATCGAAAGTTGGCGAAAATTAATACTATACTGCTAATATCAACTAGCATGGATTATTTCCTTGTCATTTGCATTTGTTCTATTAAAATCTTTATGGATTTGCGAATTTTCAGCAACACAGGGTACCTACAGCATATAAAAAAATATATGTATGTCCTCATTTCAGAATACCATAAACGAAGGAGTTAAACGAAACTATAAACGCAAGCATTTCCCCAAAACTTACATACATACTTGTGCAGAGTTACAATCTCATATATTATTTTTTCCTTTGCGAGATTTCTTACATCAGTTGTATTATTGCATGTCTCTTGGTTTGCGTTGCGTTGTTTGAGTCCCGATTGGACTTTCCGGCTCTATGATTTAAAGTTTAATAACGGATGTATTTCTATGTTTCAGTCTATGTAATTTTGGGTCACCACTACGAGCATCTCGGTCTCATGATTGCCATGAAACGGAAGAAGTTGTTTGATAAGGGTGAGTGCACAGAAATTGTAATCGTAATTGCTTGAGATAAACGGATTTGTTTTGTTGCACTTTAAAATCATAAGACCGGAAACTACATACGTATATCGATGGGACTTAGAACAAACCGTATTTTAGATCGAATTCGATATAACAATACATAGGCACAATTATATACAAATTCATGGTAACACATTTAGTTTATTGCATCAAAGCATTCAATGCATATCTAACAAGATACATTTTATGCAGAAGAATTTTTGGACAAACGACATTACCAATTTCACTTTCTATCATTTACAGAGCATTGACTAAAGACTGAGTAAGAAGGTTGCATAGTTATTATTAATTATAAGTTGACTTCATCTTATGCACGTTCTTCATCATCTCATGGTAGTTCTTGCATTTTCGTTCAAAATAGTCTTGAGGGAAATAAACTGGTTGAGCTAAAACAAATGAATTTAGAACTAAATCTAGAAATCAGTGCAGTTTTACTTGATAAATCTAAAATTGTAAATATTGATATTGATGATCTTATTCCTGCAAGAATACCTATACAATAGTAGTATGTGGAGACTTCAATTTAAATTTGATGAACGTTGATTATAGAAGAGTAAGAGATACTACAGATTTGCTGTTATTCTCTGGTCTCGTACAAACAATTGTGAGGACGATAAAAAGAACCAATACTTTCGTTAAATTTTCAAAGTAGTACAATTGCCACTGCACTGCCACTGCACTGCCACTGTGGAGTATTGATTGAGATCTACTTTAACGTCATCAAAACCCAAATCAATGTACGAATACAAACATATTCGTACATTCGTACAGAAATAAACTGGCTGGATGATAGTCGAACTAGGTGCCGCATAAAGAGACAACTTTATGAAGCTTGATTCTAGAATGACAGAATTTCCTAGAAGTATGTAAAGCATATTGTGCAGAATTAAAGCCACGGATCCAAGAAACCAAAAGATCATGTACTAGAAATTTCATAATGGGCGCTTCCAATAAAATCATAACAACGTGTAAGATGGTGAATAAAACAATAGGAAGAGATTAACAAACTAACATAAATTGCACCTGTTTGGATATGGTTAACGAAAGGAATTTCATTTTACCACATTCAGGTAACAGTGACACGATAAATTCTATTAATACAAGCTGCATAAAAAAACAGTAACACAATGATTCTGTATGGAATTGAACCTGTAGATATAAGGAACATTATATATTCTTTGAAAAATACATTGGCACTAGAAACTGACGAAATTCCGACCAAGCTACTAAAATCTCGTGCAGATATCTTGTGTATTTCACTAACCAAAATTTGCAATCTTTGCTTTTAAAAAGGAGCATTCCCAGATATACTAAAGCATTCTATTACAAACAAATGTGGAAATGAAAGTAATTTTAAAAACTACAGACCAATAGCATTACTATGAGTCATAGCGAAGATATTAGAGAAGGCAATATTAAATAGAATTATAAACTTTAGAGGAACAAATAACATTTTGTATAAATATCGGAATGGATATGTGAATGGAAGGTATACCACAAGTCTCATATGTATGGCAATTGTTAAGATAAATAAGTTAACAAAAGAAAACAAAAAGTAGCGGCAATTTTCTTAGAATTGTCAAAAGCCTTTGATAGTGTGAATTACAAAAGACAAGAGATAACGGGATTCAGAGGATTGATACATGACTTAATAAAATTATTCTTAAAATATCGTCAACAGTTTGTCACGGTTATGAACAACGTTACTTCTATTCTTGCACCGTTCTGTTTTTACCGTGTACTAATGATCTACCAAGTTTAGTTCCGTATGCACTAACTCTAACTCTAACTAACACTATCGTACCAGAATACAATAATCTAAAATTTAACACCGCAATATTAAATACTTTGAATGAAGTGGCCAATTTGTTAAAGGAGAATGATCTGGAACATTTGTTGTAATTTTCATTGAAAGCTGAGAATCCTGTCCTATTGAATTTCAGTGGTAATAGGCTCTGGTCAGTGAATCGTTCGACGTTTCTTGAAGTTGTGATAGATGAATTATTAGATTAGAATGGTTAAGAAGATGGGCAACAATGGAGTCAACAGAGAAGTACATGTTGACACAGCTTCAGCGGCGTACTACATTAATTCCAGAATATCGTACGGAATCATCTTCTGAGGCAATTAGATAGATGCAGGAGGAATCTTTGTGTTACAAAAGTCATGTTAACGAAGCATATTTCATCTAAAAATAAAAGCAATCATATGGAGAAACATTCAAAACATACGGAATACATAGCTTACCCTCGCTGTGAATATGTACATATTGTATAATACGAGTGTGTTCGTTCGCTAGAAAACATGATGTACTGTTACGAAAGTTTGAGGACATCACCGATAATAAACTCGTCAGTGTCCGGCAGGTGGTCTGTATATACCGCAAACACAATTTACCAGGGTGCACAGAAACGTTGTTACACAAGTTTGATATAATCCTCTTCTCCGTACAATGAGACGCTTACCCATAAAAAAAAACTAAAAGAAATATGAAAATGTATTTAATTAACCCTAATCAGACGGAACAGGTACAATTATAACTTTTTCGTTTTTCATTGCAATAACTTTTTTCACAAGCAATAGAGGCCTGAAATTTTGTGACATCGCCAAGATTAAATATTAGAAATTTCAGAGAATATTTCGATGCCTTCCCTATTATTTAGGGCATTTAAGATCTAGCACCCTTAAGAGACTGTGCAGGTACAATTGTACTTTCATATATGTCTTATGAGGAGCATGCAAGAAAACAAAGAAAAACATTTCTTTAATTTGAAGTATTTTACGGTAATAACACGTACATGAAGCAAATAAACTACTCCGCAACTTTTCCTGTGTGCCTTTGTTAATTTTTTCAAGTACTGAAGAGCTTTAGGGTAGTCCCCTTTTTATAACAAGTTTGTTGTACTAACTAAACAAACTTCTGTGTGGGATAAATTTATTGCGGGTATTCCCCGTGTTTGTATTTTCTCTAGTAATATTAGCGTAAAACATACGATATTCCTTGCGTTTTGAATTGCACATGCTTAGATACATATTATTGAGATGTAAAAATAATAGTTTTTATAAATAGTAAATGAATAATGAGTTTCTTTTTACATATTTATTATTTTAGTATTAAATAATTTTAATGTGAAATAATTTAATCCTTTTACTACGGAAAGTCTTATCTACATTGATAAAACAAAACAAAGGGATACCTATACCGTCTTTTAACGTTGTAAAATTCAGCCGTTCGACTACGGTTAAGAACCGTTTTTATGAAATAGGAGACTTTTTCAGTGAAACTATTGCCTGGAACGTATTGTATTTTCTGTTACTATTATTACTCATTACTATTAGTAATGCTTAATACGGTAGCATACAGAAGCATTATTTACAGATGCTTAGGTTATGCGCTAACAGCCTAGAACAAGGAGACAGAATAATAGAATATACAATACATGTCTACGGAGCGGATCTATAAATAAAACAATACATCTGTTGAATTTCTTATTTTCAATTCATATAAATATGTATTGGATTAAAATATAAGGATTGTTGAATTAATCGATGAGTGTAAAACAATAAGAAACAATTAAAAAATGGCAAATAAAAAAACGTTTCCCCCGGCAGTGTCGATACATATATTTTTTTATAGATACATACATAAATAGATATTTATTGTCGTATTTACGAATAGATACGTAAGTGTCAGAAAATTACTAATAGAAATGAAATCAAATATACTGTTCACATAAGAGTTAAAAAATGCCATATGTACATGAACAAGCAGAACAAAACAAAGAAGATTACAGGCAATCGCTCAAATAGTCCGCTAATGTGTAGTATTCTCTTTCCAATAACACCTTCTTGGTTTTTATCGCCAAACCTTTACATTTCTTTGTCTTAATAATAAACATTCGACTTATCTCTGTGGTTTCTGATCGGTTCCCTGCGAAACTTCAAAAATTAGTATTGCCTTTCCTGTGATAGTAGCATCCTTTCTTCTCGAAGAAGTTTTAGCTTTGACGCATAAGTTGTGAAGTATCCGGTATACATTCCTTTACTTTAAAATACGAAAAAGATCATTTTTCTTAATGTGCTTAATTTCACGAATTTAAGGTAGTTATCACTATGAATAAGTAATATAAAGTTATAAGTCGTTGATACGATGCAGTGAGCGATATTGTACAGCAATAGAGAAAGAAATATAAAGTAACTTATACGAAATATATTTGATTAAAATATAGACCGACGGGAACCTGAACATTTTTTCAACGTTATGGAGCAGTGGGCGGTTCGGTATCGTATGTATGGTTATGACTAGAGGCCGGATTATATGCAAAAAGTGGAAATATGCGCATAAATATGCAGATGTTTTGGCCTAAATATGCACTTTCTTATGAAAAATATGCAGATAAAAAATAGGAATAATGCTAGAAAATATAATACTATAGAAAAAAATATTCTATTATGTTTACTACAAGTTTATTTATAACATTTTTCAACATAATTAACTATGAAAACAATTTACAATTACATATTTCTCAAAGGTTTCAATAGAAAAATTGTGGCGCTTGTCTGAAAACATGCATTTATATATTGAAAAAGTTTGTTCTACGTCCACGCTTGTTATAGGAGCATATTTCAAATAATAAATATCCTCTATTGTCAACTCAATATTTTCTACTAACTCGCCACACAAGATTTTAGCAATATCCTTTAGCTTTTTAAAACCCTCATTTTTTTCTATTACACTTAAAAAATTTCATACACGGATTTTCCCACCCTTCCTTTAACATCAAAACATAACTTTTCAAATTTGCTTATTATTTCAACGCTCTCAATTAGCGACATAAATTGTTTTTCCAATTGCAATATAGAAGTGGAAATAAAACTGTAGTTGGCTTTAATAAACGCCAACTGTTGAGGTATTTCTTTACTCGAATACACCTTTTGGGAGTCTAGCACAGATTGTGTATCGCTATCAAGATCCATAATAATCGTCTTTATTTCTTCATAATGATTTGCATGAAAAATAGCAGCTTCCAACCACGTTCCCCATCGTGTGATTACTGGTTGGGGAGAAAGCGGAATACCGGGTAGATGTTGTTTGTAAAACTGAACTCTTAATGGAGCCTTTAAAAACACTTTCTTAACACTACTAATTGAAGTATTTATTGTTTTGACGCCCGGATAATTACCAAGATTTTTTCTTCATTGAGCATCTACGAGGTGTTAAAGGCGCAACAAGAAGAGACAGAATTAGAAACAAACAAATAAGAGAAGATTTGAAATTTGTACCGGCCTTGTAAATAGTGGGAGAACAATAATTAGGAGGGTGGGGTCATTTACATAGACTAGATGGTGATAGGCCAGTTAGAAAAATATGAGAGGCAAGAACTTTGTATCGGAGACACAGAGGTAGACCAAAGGAGACGTGGGACAAAATAATAACAAAAATACTGCTAAAGAAGAATTTGAGATGGAGTGAAGCAAAAGCGTTGCAATGGACAAAAACGAATGGCACAAGTTTGTGCACAAGATATAGAGTGTGATCCCGACACCTCACGATATGAGCGAAAATGATTATATATGTATATACTTTATCGAGAAGGCTGATTAGTTGGAATTCGGCCATCTGAATAACTAACCGTAGTATGACACAGATTCAACTTCCAGTGATTTACTATTGGCTGTCATTCCATAGCATCAGTTAGACGACCTCATCATATCTGACAATTAACCAAACTTCAACGTCCAACCCCAAAGTCCTGTAGTATGGTGGACGTTTCGCCCACAATGCCTTTTCACCTTGTTACGGCCATTAATTGTTAAAACCCACGTCATTTGATTTTGTTCATCATTACTGATATTTGCTGTACCACTTCAATCTTCAGTTAGAATGTCCAATAGGTCAGATCCAAAAGGATCTAATTATCCTCATCTAACCACGACTGTCTAATTTTCTAGCTGATACAATATTCATGTCTGAAAACCAACTGTTCTAACTTTCGATTATAAGGTATTGACTGGTTAAGGGATCTTACCGCCTTTTTCTAGATTTTCAGTGCATATTTATCACGTTCACATTGCAATAAAATGCATTGCGATTCATGCAATGGGTAGAAAAAACAAATTTCCCATAAACCAATAATTTTATTTCTGTTAGAGTCACTTTAACGAGGAAAATATTAAATTCTTGTTGCGTTGGTTATTGTGCTTGAAGTATTAAATCTTATTGTTTAATTAGTGTATTCATGTTACAAAAGTCATAAACAATGAGATTTTACTTTAGAATTGTATACTTCTAACATTATTCAGTATTATACATACTCGTACATACATGTATGGACATATCTGTATCCGATCGCCGTACACACAATCAATCAAGCGTTCGGCGTCTACGCTGTTAGATGGACTTCAAATGCTCTGTGACGCTGCTTCAGCAAATATTGACAACCAGCATTTAGTAACCCACAATATGTCCTTAACATTGGGATTTTCATTCCTATTTATTTATTGAAGCAATAGGAGCTGGAAATGAGTATATCCATCAATGAGCTCATTTTGAAGAAGTGCTCTAAAGAAAGGAATTTTTGAAAAGCTTTCGAGTAATGTATTCTGATTTAAGGTGGGCATGCTTGGAGCCACAGATGGGCAAAGTAACTGACCAATGTTTTGTTGTGTTTAATCTCATGTGCAGAGAAACTTTTATTGAAACTTTTTCAGATACGGTTGTTAGTACCTACTGTGTATAGATCCAAATCCATTTTTCCACAATTATTTAGGATTAAATGTTTTCACATCAAAGCACCACTGAATAGTTTCTTTCAAGTTTTCTAATTTGTTCCACAAATGGTGAGCAAATGGGTAACTTGGGCCTTCTAATTCGTCAATTAATTTCCTTTTTTGGCACAACTCAGACATGAAGCTTATTTAAACCTTGAGGACGTTTAAAAGATTCATAGGCGCAATTTTCTTTAAAAATGGAATTTTGTATTATGAAACTGATACAGGTAATCATTCACATACAAAACCACTGTAAGCCAAGAATTCCATCTTGTGATAACAGGTGCTCAATAAAGTCTTCCTGGCAGAAGTGGAACTTTTTCTCTCAAGTAGCTTAAGTATGAACTTTTCATTTTTCTTGAAAGAAGGAAGACTGACTTGACTTTCGCTACAATCATATTAGGCTCCTTAAATATCTTGACAAGAACATCGCCAACAATATGTACTTTGTGAGCCCAACACTGGTAGTGAAGTATATGTTTTCCTATAAGAATTTTCAAAAGATTGCTACAAGCAGACATGTAAAGAGGTGAATCTGATACTGATTACTTGGATATAATCGATTTCATAATCTTTCAATGTATCGATAATTACTTCGGAGCATGTTGATGAATTGAAAATGTCAAGAAAATTAACACTTCCTGAAAAATATTCCTGAGTCAGCTTGAAGTCGATTATTTTCAAAAGCACACCAAAAACACAGCAAACCGTCCTTGCCTATCTGAGGTTTCGTCTGCTGCTACTACAATGGGCTTTTTTCAACTGTTACTGTAGATAATCTTTTTGAGATTGTCCACACAGTAGTATAAACTTTCTTCTTAAAGTGTAACCACCTAGAAACCCACCTGACCCTGGTATATACTTTGTAGAAAATTCACGAACAGATGATCCAATTTATGAAGCGGGATGTTTGCTTTGAGAAACATGTTTACAGTATCTTTCCACAAAAATATTGTTTTCCATTTTTGCTCGCTTTTGTTTCTCAAACCTATCAAAAATAGTGGACTGCCGCTTGGCTCCTGGGGTAGCAGCCATTGAAGATTTCCTTTTGATGTGAGTTGCTGAAAACATGTGCTTTCTCAGTGTACCTTTTTCACACCCTTCAACCGAATGTTACAATACTTGTACATCGCAATTTTCTTCTTCAAACTCTCTTACTCTTACTTCTAAGGCTTTCTTAGGGCGGCCCATTTGAAATTTGTAATAAAGGAAAATATGTTTGCTTATAAAACAGGTGCCCACACAAAGCTGTACGAATAAACATTGTTTCCTCTCACTCACTTAACTGACAACTGATGCGCGGGGAGAGATAAATCATCTTGAGAGTGGGAGATGAGGGAGAGAGAGAGACGGAGGGGGGGATGAATCATTTTGCGGGGACACTCAAATTCTTTGATAAAAAAGCACAAATTTATATATATTTCGTATCTATTCGCAAACATAATAAATTTTCGCATAAATTCGGGTCTATTTAGTAAAAACGAAAATTTCGTACCTTTACTTATAACTCTTGAAAATTAACATGGCTAAGATAGGATATCTGAATATATGTAAATGTGCGTTAACCATACCTTCACAGGATGAATTTAAAATGAATGAGAATACACCATTTTCCTGGCAGATATCAATAGAATTCGTAACAGAGATGACGTAGTAATGCATAAAATGCAGACGACATAATTTTCTCATCTTGCCCCATCACATCTTCTGTGTTTGTCTTGTGATTTTATTTATATTATCCAGTGTGAGGGTCATATAGACTTTTTATGGGTTTTGTTGAAAACTGACTGAAATTTTAATTTCATACGTCTCGAAAGTTACTTTACGTCTATTTTTATATCAGACCCAATCAGATAGTATTTAGTCTACTGTATTCCTATGTTTGCATAAGTATCAATTTAATTGAGATGGTGGAATCACAAACGGTATTGGCAATTTCGTTTATCGGTCTATGCGATTGAACGTAATGAAAGTCATAACTTTTACCTCTTAAATCTAATGAAATTGTGGAGACGAAAGTGAAAACAACTTTTTCAGTAACCAATTACTTTTTGAATGAAGATGTATTGACTGGTACGAAGTTTGTTTTCTTTTTATATATACATTATTTCATATACATTTTTTTAAATTACTTTGTTAAGACACATGAAAAAAATATATAGTAAAACCCCGCTAGTCCGACTCTCCGCTTAAGCCGACTATGCCGCTGAAGAGACCTTGCTGCAAAATCTCGACTGCCTTCAGTGAAGCAAAAGACCAATTCATTTTTTTGTTTTACGGTAGGCGTAACTATACTGTACAGTAGTGTACGTGCATCAGGTTCGTAGGTTTTCACTTTTAATCAAGGTGCTGTAGTGTTGTACTGTATGCTTTAGGCTTACAAGAATTATTGGCTGTTTAACTTTAGATTTGTGCTATAGCTAATATTTTTGTTATACAAATTATCTTCCATTTTCGCCTTTAGCATGAGAATAGTAGTACTAATGAGTCTCCTGATAGTCCGATCTTTTTTATATATATATAACAAAGCAGTTAATTTCAGAACCATTGTAAAAAATTAAGTGATATACATGTTGATGTGATGTGAAAATGAAAATAATAGTTGTATAAATTGATTATAAACCCTATATATCAAGAAATCCGTATTGGGGTTATTACCTTCCCACCTGCCAAAATATAAATAAAAGTCTCTTGTCTAAATAAACTGATATTTCACTCAAGATGTAATTACGAAAATGGTTAAAAACCATTCTGAAATATAGTCTATTAAAAACTTGTTGTTTTACAATTGACCTATAGTGGTAGTGCTAATGCAAAGCTTAGTAAGAGATGGTTAAAGAAAGCAATATAATAGATGCTCCTTATGAATACAGTCCAACTTAATAGGAATACACAACATCCTCTTGCCACAATTCATAATTGATTTGTAGAACCCAAAGGCGGTCGTCGTGTCAAGGTTAAAAGTCAAGAAAGTCGTTCTTGTATTGCTTTTGTGTCAGAAACTACCTGCATCCATCATGGTTGAAGGCAATGTACATATAATATATACATAGTGAGATAGAGGCCACCTTGAATATGGACTTGTCATCTATTGTCGCTCGTTTCTAAGGTAGCAGTAAATTCACACTATAAACTTGATGTTGCATACGACACGTGTCGCATATGCATGTCGCATTCGATTTTGTTCTTTCTGTTGGTAGAATAATATAAATATTTCCTTTGAGGTAACATATCAAATCAGTAACATCAAATCCTATGCCCGCAGCTGTTGCTAAAGTCAAAGGATCTTAAAGAGTTCTTTTTTAAATTAGTGACTGACTATAACGCTTTGTCGATTAACTTCTACCAAAAAAAGGGGTCGTAGGCCCTGACGGAAATGAACCGCTTTTCTGTAATTGCTTTTCTTGGGTAATGGAAAGCAAGTCGTTAATCTTTTTGTAATTTCATTTCTTCGACAACATTAAATTCTAATGTTGTCACGAGCTGTGTCGTTTTATCATATTTCATTTTATTTGTTCCGGATAATTGTCACAGTTTCCCATTAATAAGATATTACTTATTCTCTCCAGTCCGTGTCGTATGATAAACGTAGATCACTATCCAATCCACTACTTATCGGATCTGGGGTGACAGCGTTTGGTATGTTGAATTTATCGAACTTTGATGCACGCGGTTGGCAAAAAGAATGTCAGTGTACTATGCAACTTCGGCACATGCTTTATGTCGCCTTTTGTTGCTTTACTTAGAAGACTTTGTTCGTCATGCGCTATTGCTGCATAGCACGTGTTACCTCTGTGGACTTCCAGTTTAAGATGTCAATATAATCAATGCATGAAGATTTAGCTTTGAAGAAGCTATATGCTAGGTAAATTCCATGCAGGCTGACTGACTATGATTAACATACAATTGTGTTAAATGGAGCATATAAGCTTGGATATATTGATCTGAGCCCGAATCAAAATGATCAGCAGCTGTTTGGGTATCCAACCATGAGCTGAAACCTCGAAAAGTCACCTATCTTGTAGTATTTCATTGAAATTGCTAGCTTAATTTTATTCAGAGAATTGGATCGTGTTACAACCTTGGTTTCCAAACTTACCTTTAAGGCGACATCCTGTCAGTTTACACAATTTTGCACAACGCCCATTCAATAATATGAATTAAAAATATTAAACATCTTTACATTTACACATTCATAACAATATGCAAAAGTTACTTTTATCATAAGTTCTGTATTCGTTTTATATTCAAATATGTTTAGGGCGCGCTTAATTGTACTGTGTAACACTTAGTTTGGAAAGCACTGCTTTAGAAGATCGACGAATTGCTAACGCCAATTGGTACTCAACATTTTTGCCGGCAGTTATGCGTGAACTTAGAAAAATTGGACTCAAATGAGCGTGTCGAGGTTGGGGCGCTTTCGAATGTTTAGACTTTTATCTTCGCTCGCCCGTTTCGTGCATTTGAAGGTGTTTACGTCTAATACTTGGAAGTCATTACCTGTTTCATCATAGATTTCTCTATCCCCAGCTTACATGCCTGCATCATGACAATACCAGCTCTCACGCAGCACGTCAAACAATTGATTATTTGGAAGAGAAAAACATCGAATAATGCCTAATTGTCCGTATTCATTCTGATTTATCGCCTAATGACTTCTTTCTTTCTATTCCCGAATGTCAAACAAAGAATACTATTGAAGCTTTAAAAATTATGTTTTTCAGATATCAAGCTTGAACTTATGCAAAAGGTGTATGTTGTGAAAAGCAATAAAGCAGTTTGTATAAAAATGCTTAATTCGTAACTACTTAAAAGGCATCTGAGTCTTACTTCTTAAAACGTTTTAACGGAAAATGCCATGAAATCCAACGCGTTTAGGGAGGATTTGAAAAGAGTTTTTGCTGTGAAGCTAAAATTTTATGTTTGAGGATGTACACGAACAATTTTTGTAACTAGTACGTTGTAAATATTTCCCAATTTAGCTATTTTTTCTATTGCACTTAATTTTTGATTTGTAAAGCAAAATAGTATTGCCGCACCAACATAAAATATTAAGTGATTTTTAACGTGACAAACATCGGAAAAACGCAATGTGCTAATATATTTAGAAAACGAAATTTCTTAAATCTTTAGGTTCAAATAACAATATGTAAAACATATGTAAGTAAACGCTAAAACGATAATTTGGTGATAGATTAGTGTCTGAATTTTAGGTAGGACTGGATTATCATTTCTTCTACTACAACAAAATGTTCGTAAAATACATTTGTACTTCTCTCAAACGCGTATTTGTTTTTTTATGATGCAATATGTATAGTTATGTAATACGCAATATAGCGTTTTAGCTAAATTCCAAAATAATATTTATGATCAGAAAGAGAAAAACACTTAGGTTGCGGCGCATCCACCAAAAATGTTTTCTATTATTGCGACATTTCACGAAACATATTTCCAAGTATTTATGAGCTAATAAAGTGTAAAAAGTTTTCTCAAAATATACGGGGACCTTCCACTTTAAAGCATTCTATCTCTAGGTTAAAACGTGTCTGGAAAACTTGTATCCTATAGTTCATTTACATGAGAACAATATTCAGTTAGTTTGCATTTACAAGGCTGTAGCCGAAGGATAAACTTCGTTGGATTATTGTAAGTGACAAGTTCCCTCGTTCTAGAAACATATGCAGTTGGGGTCGATTCGAACAGTAGTTTTCTACCTAAATATATTGGAATAACAATCTAGCGTCGACAAATTGAATTGACTACTATGTGTTCTCAGGCATTTAAAGACGGGAACGCGTGATATTCTTGCTAGTACATATGTACGTCAAGAAATTCGTGGAAATGTTGAAAGTGAAAAATATACGTTTTATTAATTATTTAAAAAAAAAAAGCATTTTATTGCCCTAAAGGTGCTATTTAATGTCTTAATTACCTCAAGTTAAAATTTCACAAAATGACATATCTGTAAACATATAATAAATAAAATTATGGGTACCTACTGAAAATACTTTTTATTTACTATATTGATGTGAAAACTCCTTTTGTATGTACGCAACACTTGAAACGAATATATACAAATCAGACGTTAAACTTCAATGCATATTTTGTTCGTTAATGCGAGGCTTTAGCTGGAATATAAAAGAAGATAAATTGATAATAACATGGCCGTTGTTTTTTGTTTTCAGGCGAATACTTTGTCATTGGCGTCGATATAAATCAGTACGACAAGCAGAATCCTACTGCGTATTTTCGAGGTCTATTGCGCGAAGAAAATGATCCAGAGGCACCTGAGGCGTTTCGCAATTATATAGGCGTTGTAGCGTCTAGTCCTGTAGGTTATGAGAGCTTCACCGAATTGGTTAATTCGTATATGGTTAAGGAGCCTTTCAATTTTCCGAATCCACTGGAAGTTATAGGCCAAGGCAAGAAGGTAGAGTGACATTTTATTTAATATTAGCACGTGTTTGCACCAGTCTATACACACGAGTATGTAAAAGTTTAAACAAATCGTATTAAATCTTTATAGAATATAAAAAGATGAGACTGCTTGGAAACATGGATTATGTCTTCAATTACTGTTTGTGATTTCATTAATATACTGGATATTTATCGACAACATGCTCAAACAGGAGAAATCACTTTTGATTATTTTATTGTCAGCTGAAAGGGCACATTTTATTGTATACTAATAACTACCGAATTTTTCTATTTTTCTTCCAATTATTAGAAATGATCGAACCGATACTATTGTTAATATTTAGCATTTCTTATGCTGCATAAGAATCATCTCTAAAAGAATAGCAAAATAGAACACCTACATTAATCTCCAATAAATGATCTACACCGATGTGCGTTTGTTAGGCAACTCTCACAGAAAGTTGTGCAACGGCTGCAAGACAGTCTGCATTGCATATACCAATAATTGTCACGGAGGAAACTGTTCTTTATTAATCGCAGACTACAACCATAGACTAAGTTCATCCTTATTAGGACTCTTCAGTACGGTACAGCATTCTAGGATTAACAAAGCAATTTTTACAACTAGTGTTATGAGAGTTCATCATATTAAATTATTTCACCAAACTAGTGGCTCCATCCGATGAACGCAGATAATTATTGGCATACCCGCGATACATCGTAACAACTACGAGTAATAAATAGAAACCCAATTTCAAAAGATACTTGAGAGAGCCGGATGCTGTTGTCAAAAACTTTCGATAGTAAGAAGCAGCCAAATTATGATGCAGTCATTAAGACTTCTAATTCTATCGATTTATAGCGCTAGTTAGCGGTATGATCAATACAAAGCAACAGAAGTATTGGAAAGACTTCTTCAGCGTAAATTGGAGAAAGTCATGAACTAGTGGTGGTCATCAAAAGTGGTTTACGATACTGAGTAGGGATTAACCTCTAAATTACCCAATACGAACTTGAAGTCAGTTTGTATTCAGTTGAGTTAGATGAAATAAAAGCAACAAAATAAGTGAAGCTCTTCGAAACGATTTTCCTGTCCGTTCATTTTAAGGGTCCATAGACGAATATAGAGTAAATATGCAGGAGCGGTTCTGACCTAAAATCCCGCAAGAAATAATGAAGGGCCCTGGAAACGCAGTTCAAAGTCATCGATGTAGAGAATGGTTCAAAATGTACGCTTCATCCAAATATCTACCTAAATCAAATGAATTTTTGCTACAACCAGCGAAAATCCATATTAGCAGACAAAAATGTTGTCAATTTACCATATCGCTGAAAATCTCAAGTAAGAACCGAGCGTCAAAATAATATGATAATTGACATGTTTACGAAGAAATTGGGTTGAGGAAAAATCTTAGCATAGTAATTCTGAGATACTGTTCGCGCGAAAATGGCATCGCTTATCGAAATATGATAAAGAAATCCGTTACTGACGGATTTACAGTGAGAAACTGGCATTGCTTGGGCTATGATACTAGTATGAACGGCACTAAGAGCCCCCTTTGCCTAGATGCCTAAAATAAAGATTTGAGATTGCCCGACAAAAACTTGTTTAACGACATAAAACATGATTTTTATTCATGCTTCAATGATATTACTTCCCGATTTCTTTCTTTTTAGCCAGCGTTTATTGCTGAACATAATACGAAATGCAGCTTTCCTTATACTTTGAGCATGCAACTAAACTTCGAATACTCGCGTCTTTTTCCCAAACACCGCCACTCACGTTGGGTCCATCGGACATGTAGCATTTTGAGGCATTAATATGGTTCTACATTATCGGACTGATAAATTAGCTTGGGAGAATATGCGTATAATAAAGGAAACAATACTAGATCAATAGTTAAACATATTTCTTATAAGAAGGAACAAGCATGCTTTCTCTGAACAAGGGCGCATCTAGAACGAGATTGCTCGAATTCTCGAATTCCAACAAACAGTGAAATAAGATCGGCTGAAGTTGAGGGAGGATTCTGAACAAAGGATGCGTGGAATTTAATAACTAAGTATATTGGATGTTTGTGCCTGTATATTGTTGGGAGAAATCATGAAAGTTTGACTGCAGAAGACATATGATGAAAACACATAAAGGAAGCGTCGGCCGAAACTTAAAACGCTTTAGTGTTATACAGAATTCGAATTGAGGGACTGGCTGACACCCCGCTCCCTCTTAAAAGAAGAGCTCATAGAAACTGCGACTTGAAAAGCATGCTTTCTATTTTTTTAAATATAAGAGATAGGGACTGTGAGTGATCTTTATTGCAAAAATGGTAGAGTTCTCGAGTCCTAGTCTGATCAGTGTGCTCATCTGGTATGAACTTTGTGCCAAGCACTTCTTGTCTTACACATTTCTCTCGTTAAATTTGTTAGATGGGAGCAACGTTTTGGATGGTCTCCTGTACAGAGTAATGCAATTTCTTTGAGAAACAATATTGTGACGCATGTGTACCTTTCAGTGTTTACAGTACATACATAATATTGATGCCAGCTTTATTTATAAAAGCAGATCACTACTGACCAACGAAGGTGGTATGAAGCTTAAGAGCAATGTCCACATCCCCTTCTACTGAATTGTAAAATACGTTTATTTCGAGTTTGTTCTTATTTTCAGCTTTTGCATCTATAGGATAATCCAGTTGTATCATCATGCAAACAGATTATATTTTGGAAGTATTATATTTTCGTCTTTCTGGAGCGCATGAAAGACAATTGTAACGTCTTCCTGTTATGCGTTGAATATGATGCTTCTTTGTATTTATAATTGTCTTCTAAGGTGGTACGACGTGAACCAATTACCGCATGTTATATTGTGATAATTGTCTGAAGTAGGAATAATTGGTCTCTCTTCAACATAACTTGTATCAACTTAAACAGAATAAGGGCCTTAGGGCTGCTTTCCGACCTAAACCTCTAAATTTTGTATGAAGATCGTTTTGGTATCTCTAATCGCAAATATTTTTAGGCAATAAACTGTTTGAATGCTTCCTACTAGTTACCAGTTTACTAATGGCTTTTCCCTATTCTCTAGGTCGCTTATCATCAAAATGCAAGTATCTGAGTAAAGATATAGATCGCTGTTTGGAAATATTCAAGCAGAACCTCAGCATTAAGCCGTCCTCTTTGAAAAAACAGCTAAATAATGCAGTCTCAATTTTATTTTACCAGAGTCATTTGTTTTCGTTGAATTTCGCAGACAATTATTTCCAAATATAGTAGAAGCCGCTTATTGTGATCAATTTGGAACAAACCCTTTTTGATAACATTAACCGAATGATAACAGTAAGCGGAAGGTAAATATAAATGTATTTTTCTATGCTGATGTAGTCAATAATAAATATGTATGTATGTAATCAAATTATTTAACGACTTACAAATAAAATTCAAGGGAAAAATTAACGATTAATCAACAATTTTTAATATTTTACCAAATTTGTTTATTTTTTATCATCGATACAATACGTAGGTACATTTATTTACACTTTACAATTTCATTCAGAAAAACTGGTCGATCGTCGTTTGACGTTTATTTTTATTAATAAGATTTTGTATGTATATTTCAAAATCATAATATCTATCAAAATTACTTTCTCGGAATTGTACACCACGTCGGAGAATATTTAACGCTTCTTGCATCTGGCCATTAGTTGGCGGCTCTTCAGACTTTTCCTCTTCTTCTTCTTCTCCTACTTCGGGTAATTCAGGATTACTTCCTTCGGACGATTGATCCACAACTTCCCGACAAATGTCTGATATAGTCATTGTGGCAGCTGTTTGAACATCATTGTCGATATCCACCCAATCGGAAAATTCGCTTTTGGACAGACCTTGAACTACAAAAAAAAATTAAAAAATATTAGTTAGATGTACAAAACAAGTTCTTTTTCATACCTTCTAAAATGTCAGCGCACGTTTCATGGAGATCAGGTTCTTCATCACCAGTTTTGGAAAAACCTCCTTTTCGAAAACAGTTTCGGATCGTTTCTGGTTGAACTTGCCTCCATGACTTCACCAGCAAATGCAGCGCATCTAGAAGACTGATTTCTTTTGCTATCGCATCTGCAGTAGGTGCATCTCGATTCTCATCAAGTTCTTGTATAATTTGGGCTCGAATTTGCCCTCGATAGTATTCTTTGAATGTTCGAATGATTCCTTGATCACATGGTTGTATCAATGCCGTAGTGTTCGCAGGTAAGAAAATAAGTTGGATGTTCGTCAAAACTGCATTCACTTTGTGCGCAGTACAATTGTCTACTAATAAGACGATTTGGCGTTTCAATTTTTGTCCCACCTGAGTAACCACTCGCTGAACAAGACACTTGTCATCCAAGCATTCGCATTAGCAAAATACTCCACGGGCAAAGTTTTAACACCTTTAAAACACCGAGGATTCTTACTTTTTCCTATCACTAGAAGTTCTTCCTTTTCACCTTCCATATTAACAGAACATAACACTGTTACTCGTTCTTTCGAAGATAAGCAACCTCTTACTTTATCGTTTTTGAACAAATAAGTATGATTAGGCATCGCGCGAAAGTAGAGTCCTGTTTCATCTGCATTGTAGATGTCCCGAGGCGGATATTTTGCAATAATTTCTGGCCATTCCGAACGCATCCAGTCAGCGGCTGCTAACGAATCAGCACTTTTTTTCTTCACCGTGCAGAGGTCTATAAACGATGTTTTCTCGCTTTTTCCACCATGAGCCATCCGTCTGTTGCAATGAAATTTTCTTTCCCCATAGTTTTGGCTATATCTTCTGCTTTTTTGACGCATGATAGGACCATTCACAGAGGCATTTTTTTCGCGAACATTTGTAAACCAAATTTTTAAAGCTGATTCAACTTGATTATCCTTTCCAGATCTTTCCTTTTTCGTTTTATGTTTTCATTCGAACGCGCACACGTTTCTATTTCTGTACGATTTTTAAAATTTTACACAACAGCGGTTGCGAAATTTTTAATTGTACCGCAGCATTCCTTTGACTCATTTTCGGAAGTTTATCGAAGTTATCGAGAATTTGTCGTTTTTCTTCGTTCGAAAGATCGCGACGTTTTTTATTCACTTCTGCCATGACCACGGTGGTTTATGCGAAATTTCAATAATTTACCCGTACACAAGACTGTAGAACGTGAGATTCGTAGAAGAGTATAGGAGAAACTGAATATCATTTAAACGAACGGACCTTTCATACATAAAGTACATCAAAAAAAAAAGATGACCTCTTCATAATATAGAAATAACAATTCGTTAGATTGTAATATGCGATATGAGAGTTTTAATTGAAATCGGCGAGAAAAAGCGGCTCGTTCAAAGGAGTTGCGCTGCAGACACCGTCGCCTGAAGAAACTTTCCGACAAAGGTTACTATTCATAACTAATAACATTAAGCGGCTTTTGATTACAATATGCGTCTTTCTTTCAATGAGTTTTAAATAGAGTGATTTGGGACCAACGGTTTTCGATAACAATAACCGTTTGATAACATTAACCGTGATTATAATAAGCGGCTTCTACTGTAGCTGGAAATCTGAACACTGAACCGAGAGACCGATTAAAGATATAACGGCACCTCACTGTGATCAAGCCCTAAACTGCAACGAAATGGAAGAAAATTACACTGAAGAGACTGTTATAAAGAATATGAAATGGAAAATATAGAAATATCCGATGAGAAGGAAATGAGAGCAGTAATCAGAAACCTAAAGGTCAACAAAAGGCCAGGAAAGAATGGAGTACCAACGGAAAAGCGGAAAGAAAGTAATTTTCTGGAAGTATATTGTAGATGTAATTAAAGAATCAGAGAACGAACTGTAGGGTTGTAGTAAAGGGCAGAATGTTTGGAGTGTTAAACGTTAATAAAGGGCTAAGACAAAGAAACTAACGGACACGGCTACTGTTCAATTCAACTAGTAGAATGCACACAAAGGGAACTATCTGCAACCACAGACATCAGCACATAGCTTATGCCGATGACATAGTCCCTATAACACGATCCAAGCAAGAAGTGCAAGACGTATTCATAAGATTTCAGGGCATGGCAAGAGAATATGGACCAAGAATTAATGAAAATAAAACTAAATACATAGGAATGCGAGTGGCTGATGGTTCTAATGAGATCGAAATCAATATTCTGAATAACTCTTTCCAAAGTTACATTTTCAAAAAATTCACCTATTTAGAAATAGTGGTTTCAAACGATACAAGTGAACAAGAAGATATGCAAGAAAGACTTACAAAAGAAAGTAACAAAAGAAGGATCGTTGAATCGGATAATAAGAGCGAAACACATCAGTAGAAGAGCAAAAGTAAGGCTCTATATACAAGCAACAGTGTTATATGAGTGCAAAACATGGACTCAATCGCTAGAAGAGACTGGGGCACGGAAGATGTTAAGGAAAATGTACGCGGGCATTAGAGAGAATGATATATGGAGAAGACGAACTAATCAGGAACTAATGGAATTACACAGGGAACCGAAAATCACTGCAAAAGTTCAGAAATTGAGATGGTTGAGGCATTTACATGGAACACACGATGGACAAATAGCAAAGTTGATGATGGAGGAGGGGACGGGAATGAGAGAAACGGTGCCCGAAGAAAAGGTGGTTGCATAGAGTGAATGACCACCTAAAAAGTATGGGAGTAAAACGGTGGAGAACAAAGAGTGGAAAAAGATCAGCCAAGCCATGGCCAACAGAGCCTGCAGAGCCAATTTATCGCTGTTATTATTGTTGTCATAAAAATCTTTTGGATCATTATTTTTATTTAAAATTTGTTTGACTTTGTTCAAATTCTATTATCTAGACTCTTGAACAACTAATCCGGTAACTACATTAATTTTGTGTATCTTCCGGGTTTCTGAAACATAATTTAGATGTCTACTTGTATTAATAGAACTTATATACAAATTTGTTTTTATAAGGCCATTATTGTGCATTACTGTCACGTTCAGAAAATTTAATGAGGTATTAGATTCCGCCTCATACGCAAATTTTAATTTATTATGATAACTATTAAAGAAATCTAATACTTCATCAATACTACGGAATTAAAACAGTCATCCACACAACACATGTAAAAACTTACCGTATTACTTAATTTTGACAAGCAATTTCGCTGTACACCTTCCATTACCAGGTTTCCAATATTTGCTGACAAGGTAGAAACCATTGCAGTACCAAAAATTTCTTTATATTTTCCATTTTAATATATATATATATATATATATATATATATATATATATATATAATTTAAACAAAGTTTGGAAGCTACGACGAACACTTCTTTTGGAAAATCTGTAAAATCTTTTATGAAATTTGAAAATTTTTTATATAAAATTGTTAGTGCTAAATTCACAGGAATATTAGTAAATAGAGAAAACAATAATAATAAACTGATTAATTCGAAATGATTAGGAATTGTTTGATTTCTAAGGAAAGCTACAGATTTTCATGAATTTTTGACATTATATGTACTTTAACTACAATATCGCTTAAAAGAGAGAAGATTGTAAGTGGGGGAATTAATGCAGTTTGTCGGACGCAAAGTAATCTTATTTTTAAGTACTTTAGGAATTCCATAAATTTTAGGTGTTAAAGAATTTAGATTTTTAAATTGTTACTTAAATGATTGGTGATATATTTTTTCGAACTAACTATTTATTAGCTGATTTACTTCATTTTGTAATTTATTTGTTGAGCCTGATAATAGTACCGAATAAGTTTGTTTATCTTCCAGTAAATAATTCATCTAAGCTTCGTAATCAATACCATTCATTTAAAATAAAATATAGATATTATAATAACAAAATCAGATAAGGAAGAAAAAGCAGTAATATTAATAATTATAACAGACGGTATATTTCGTTGCATAGTTATTATTACCAGTTCATCTATTGCCATTTTACCAAGCGTTATTGTGCTATTATTTCTCACGAAAGTGGAACGTATGGTATTTAGTGATCTACATAATTGTCACTGCACAAAAATACACTTCATGCTTTAAATGTATAAGGATACCTAATGACTGATCCACTCCAGAAATATAATAAAACTCTCATTTCCCTACTATTCAATTGTTCGCCACTGTTGATAACAATATATCTAAGTATGACTAGGTTTGTGTAAAGGGAGAAGTGTAATTTTCTTTAGTGTTGAAGTATTAGCTTTCTCTATTATGATATTAACGAATGTGCCTACATTTATACATACACACATGATGGATGTAATATGAGGCAAAAATTTATGAACATGTTTTCTAGTCGCAGTAGTATTCTCTTCTTTCTATCTTTGGGGGTTTGGGGTTGTTGACACGTTCGTGAATGGCGACTGCAGCGATATTGTAAACAACCAATAGAGTTCCAAAACAGAAATGGATCTATGAATGTATGAATACATGTATCACATATGCGATATCAAACGATGTACATCTGCGTTCGATTGCTACTTTCTTTAGAGAGCCTTATTTACCAATTGAAGATAAATTTACAAACGTTGTAAAATTGCATTTTGAAACGCAGTTTAGATGCTCACAGATCAGATGTCTACAACAGCCTTTATGGAATTTTAAATTTCTTTACATTGACATGCCTTTCTCCTTTTATTAAAAATACATCATTAAAATTTTAATGACTACTTACAAACAAATTGGCAAGGTAACACCGAGAGTCAAGAGTTTATCTTTTTAAGGCGCGTGCACTACACGATTATCTGTAAAACTCTTCTAAACTTTGAGATATTACAACCAATTTGTTCTTCTTTATTTTGTGGTCGAGTGTAATTTTGTTTCTTTACATCATTCTTGTACCAATTCCGTTATTCAGATAAGAAGTTTTAATTATTTTTCTATTACAATTTTAAGTGTTAGAAACTAATATAAGATTGTAGAAGATATCAAGTCAAACATGCTAATGTTCATTACATTACAATATTTAAATATTTCTTAAAGAGAAGTTTTCGCCTAATTCGAACCAAAGTAATAATTCTAAAACCAATTTATATGCATATTACGAATTTTTTTCGACATACCGCAATCTATTTATTATGCTGTCGACCTAATATCGGTACTACTACCAGCGCGAGATGACTTCGTGATCACATTCTACATTTATGGTTTTTGCATGTTTGAGTGCATGCACCATCATCTTCGAGGCATAGTACAGTTCGATAACCTTTCCTAAAATGACTGGAATTTTATTGTAAATTCTAGATCAGAGCGGAAGCTGCATTTCTATACGACGCCGTTCATATTTATGCTAAAGCGTTGAAGACAGTGCTGGAAGCGGGTGGAGATGTTAAAAATGGTACCGCGATTATTAATTACATGAAACGTAGGAGCTATAACAGTGCAATGGGGTAAGTAGAGAAGTGTGGTCGATGTATGTATATATGTGATAAATGTAGGTTATGCAAATTACTAATAAAATAGTGTAGTTTATTTATGAAGACCATAAGTGAAATATTCAACACAAGTGGACAAAGTCATTTTATATAATCTTCTTTTTGGAAAATCAATGGAATATCAGAACACAGAGCTTTGGCGAAAAAGGATTACAGTTCAATACTGGCGTTTATATATTCCTCGGTACGTTTTCAAATCTGTTTAGATTTTTTGTTTGTATTGCGAATACCGTCTGTTCACCAAAAGCAAGTGGGTCAATATCATCAGGCATATAGAATGTAATTAACAACGGCAGTAAAATGCTACGACAGCAACTAAGGGTAATTCCCTCTATTTTTCAAAATCTATGAGATAACACAAAGTCTAAAGTAATGGATATGAAATATCGTGTCCCATGAAAATGTATTCTTGAGCAATTGCTCTTTCTGGTATACATATCTGTTAATATGTATTTTCGATGCAGAGGTGTATCTACATACATATGTACATATATGCGCATAATACGCTTTTAGCTGTACAACCCTGTGCAATAAATGAATTCAAAATGCATAAAGAAAGAACATACAGCCAAATAGTTTTAACGAAGAGCATTGGCATGCGCTTATACAGTCTCTTTCCCCCTCGTATATTTTGAACGGCTTTACTTCTAATAATGAAATTCGGAGGGTGAAAATAAACGGATGTAGGCTCCTCAACTAGTCGTAACAGGTGACGTAATAGTCATAGATGACGTCACAGGGCTACTGTGACCAATAATTTTAAATGGCAAGTAACATTTCGTTTGAAAGGAATTGAAAATACCTATTCAGTCATACTTATTTTGTTTGGGTTCAGGTTGATGTTGATGGATAAATAATAAAATTATAGTTTCGCCGTTAATTACTAAAGATTCTAAAGTCCACCTCTGGTTTTGTAACTCTCTAGTTCTTTTTACTTTGCTAAGTTTTTACAAAAGTGTTCATACCTTGAATATTTAATTTAATTATTGTTTAACGAGACATTTAAGTGTTTACATAGACATAAAGATGCGTACTATAACCGACAAAGTAGCAACTGCCTTATAATTGGTAGAAACCATTTCCATGCAACGTTCCCCGATCGCCCTATATCGAGGACTTATTTGAGAGAGCTTCTTCGGAAGTTGGAAGCAACAGATAGTGTTCAAGATG
This sequence comes from Chrysina gloriosa, assembly GCA_038088585.1. NCBI lineage: Eukaryota > Metazoa > Arthropoda > Insecta > Coleoptera > Scarabaeidae > Chrysina > Chrysina gloriosa. The sequence continues at coordinate 25,997,338 of CM076091.1, forward strand.
CTAAACGATCTGGTTGACCAACAATTAGTAATGACCAAAATATTGACATCATTGCAGAAATGGTAGTAAATCCTTCTTCTTCTACAGCCCAAGTTGCGTCTATCTGTGAACTCACTCAAAGGGCAGTACATACGGTGTTGGCTAAAAACAGATTTCATCCGTACAAATTAAAAATGGTGTACCAACTTTCAGATGATGACACCGACCGAAGACTAGAATTTTGTGAAAATATGTCCAACCAAATTAACCAACAACCAGACTACATAAAAATAAATTGTTTTATTGACGAACGTACTTTCTCCCTAAATGGAAATGTTAACACACAAAATGTGAGGTATTGAAGCGGCATCAATCCTCACATCTTTCTTGAAAAACATATACAATTTACAGAAAAAGTAAATGTTGGGGCAGGTATTTTGGGAAACCACATAGTTCGGCCTCTCTTTCTCCATGCTAACTTAACCGTTGAATTGTACCTGTAGATGGTACGAAACGCAATTGAGCTGTTAATTCTTGAAATTCTGGAAGATAATCCAGATGAATTCGGCAACTTACAAATAATGTTTCAACAAGATGGTGCTCCTACACACTATTATAGTGCACTAAGATTAGGAATATCGTGGACGACGAGGATCGAGAGAATGGCCAGCTCGGTCACCGGACCTCAACCATTACACTTTTTTCTGTGGGGGTACTTGAAATCTAAGGTTTACGCTACAGCACCTGACAGTATTGACATTTTTAAACAACGAATTGTTGAAGAATGTAGGGTAATTTTCGCTGATACATTTGAATGGATACGACAAGAGTTTAGAAATAGGATGCATTACTGTCACGAAGGAGATGGAGCACATTTTGAATACTTAATATAAAACCTGGCATATTTATTAATTAAATGCAAAACTATAATTTTAGTATTTATTTAATTTATCCATCAAAATCAGCCTAAACCCAAACCAAATTAGTATGGCTGAATAGGTATATTCAATACCTTTCAAACGAAATGTCAGTTGCCATAAGGCCCTATTTAAAATCATTGGTCAGAGTGACCCTGTGACGTCATATTTGACTATTGCGCCACCTGGTACGACTACTTGAGAAGCCTACATCCATTTATTTCCACTCTTCAAATTTCATTATTATAGGTGTAACCGTTCAAAAGATGCTAGCGAGCGCGAGAGGGGGGGTCTTTTGACTACCACTGTAAAATTCCAACAAAGCTGCAGAGTCTACATTCCTAAAGGAATGACACGTAGAAGTCAAATTTATACTAAGATCTTTAGTTGTAAAATTTCGCTTTAAAACAAGTTTATCAATTAAATAAGCAGCAACAACTAGATAAAGGAATAACACATACATGCATATTTCATTTTATGATGTTACTCCACGTAGATACCATCTTGACACAATGCTGAAGATAGTCTATACATCTACATTCCATTGGCAATAGTAGCAAATATTGTAACTTCGTCCACGTACGCCAAAACTGAATAGGGCAACGACAATAAAAGATTAATAAAAATATCGAGCAACAAATTATCAAGTTCAAGCCTCGAAAAACACCAGGCGTGATATTGAATTTTAGTGAATGAAAACGGTTGCAAAAGACAATTAGTTATACTAGAGAAGTAGAACATCTTCAGATCACCGAACGGCTTTATGATCGATAACAGCATAATAAATTTATATCAACTTGAGTAATATGTTGTAAAGAGTTTGTAAAGTTACGTAAAATTGCCCAGAATTAAACCAGGGGGCGGGGTTCCGAAGGTAGAGATCTAGCGCAGACTGAAAGAAACTCGAATGAAAGCGACAGCGCTAGTAGGTAATAAACAGGGACCGCTGGTCAGCGAGAATGGAGTAAATCAAAAGATTTCAATTAGCGGGGTGATAGTGTTTAGAACATCGACATAATGGCTTAAACTAGCTACGGCGGTACAATAAGCCATGAGTTTCAATGCAATGGACAGGGATCACACCCTTAAGGGCAAAGGAAGAGGTACTTCATGATCGATAGTATCAAACACTCGTGAAAAATTAATGTATGTCAACTCAAACATATTACTCCAGTTGATAGACATCTGCACTAACTTTCATACAATAATATGGATTGGGATTCGGAGCTCTCTTTTCACGTTTTCATAAACGGCATTTGGCAAAAATTCGTTGTCGCAGTTGGAAACTTTTGATTTATTTTGATTTGAACTTTATCAGTTCCACATATATTCTTCTTCCACCAATCCACCTTTAGAAAATTTACTTAGTCTAGTGGTATCTATACCTACAACGCTTACGGATCATTTACGCCAAAATGTATGCTTATTTCGCCTCTTGAACTGACTGTACATAAAACTTATATTTCGAAGAATCGAATCCATGCTATTATTAACTTTTTAACTTTTCAGTTATATGGTCTACATGGATGAAAATGGGGACGCCGAGGGAAACTACAGCCTTATAGCTCGTAAATCGTTGCCAGACAACTCGAGTGAATTCGGACTGTTTCCCGTCGGAATATTTACCCTCCACAGAACTAACGACACTTTACCTGTAAGTGAATTATATTTTCCTTAGTATCTTCAATTTAGTAATAAATTAGCACCAAATATATAAGCGCATACTTCATTCTTTTCAAGTAATTTCCCTTTTTTGGAGAGAGAATTATATAAACAGTAACTCATCGTTCAGACGTTTGAAAATGCGCGTCGTAAATGATTATAAAATTTGAGTATTTGTATTTAAGTTATTAATCATAGAAATATTGAACGAATCAACGTTCGAATAAACAATTTCGAGATACCATCTTTTATTCAGATATGATAATTATACGAATTTTAGATTCAATCTATATGTTATGTGAATAGATACTACCCACCCCCAATATTTTCTCAAGTATGTAAAAATAATTAAAATATCAATAAAACGACGAAGTAAATATATATACCAATATAATATTTTATTAACATTTTCAATATTTTATTGATTCACCAGCTGCTTTTATTAGAGATTTCACACGTTTCGGAATACTACTAATTAATTTCTGGCATAAATCGCTGGAAGTTAAGTTCCATTCGTTGAGAATTTATTAAATTATTAAGTACCGCTTCTTTCGGGCTATACGCCCATTTACGCCCGTGTTTTCAGACGCCTTCTTACCGCACCTGGAATCTTAGAAATCCTTAGTCGCGACCACTGCTCACTGCTTAGCTCTTCCGATGATTTTCGTCCGTCCTGCAAAGCCATTCGTTCTAAAAAGGCGATCTGTTCTTGCAGTGGTTCGCTGTTTCTATCCTCATTTAGATCTGTTTTCGAAATCTCTGGTTTGTTTATAGCGTTTAAGAGTAGTCTGAACAACACATCGCGAACACTTGATTTTTTGAAATTGCACTTCGCGTTACGCCTTGCGTGCTATATAACACAATTTGCCAACAAACGCTATCGAATCGTCTATTACCGTAACTTACCTATAAGCAATCTAGCGAGGTACTAACGATTTATATGCGTTTTATTTGAATATTTTCTAAGGAACTAATAATCAGAATATAATATATTTGCTTCGCAATGAATAATTAGTTTAGTACTGTCATAAATCTTTCTTACACTTTTATTACAATCCCTCTTGTACACATATGCTTCTCGAATTACTTAAACCATGAAACCGGGTTTTCTTTGAAGTGCCTTCATATTCACATAGCTGTGGCTATAAGAAACGAACAGTAGGTCTACTAGATGTGCTTTATTGTTTATCAAAGTATCTTCGAGGAAGATGGATAGACATTTTTATTTGTCCAAACCAAATACTAAAGCCATTAGGTTGTTAGTTAAAACTATAGTTTGAAGATATTGACTGCTCCTTCCGGCAACTGCCACTGTTACACTCCATTCTTGATCCTTGGACACGCAAAAAATGGTTGGAACTTGGGCCGAGACTACACGAAGCATTATTTTCTTTTTAGTTAATCAATACGAGAGATTTTTTCTATCCGCTGTGTCTTCCTAAGAAGGCTATGTTTCTTTTAACAAGTCTTGTTGCATATTTTAAAGTAGTTGTTTCCACATTTAATAATTGTGGCAGTTGATAGATATACGAGGAATGTTTTCCAAAGTTTTATGAATTACAAGGTATTTTTTCAATAAAATCTCCATCTAATAGAATACACTTGTCCCAACATGAAACTAATGTTTCTAAACCATCATCAAAGAACTTCTTCGGAGCCTGTGTGATGCACCTATACGTAGCAAGTTTTACCTCAGTTAAGGCCACAAATCGAACAGCCCTTAGCGGTTCTTTTCAAATTTTGGAAAAGACAAAACTTACTAGAAGCCAGATCTGGAAAATAGGGTGGATGTGGGAGCAGTTTCCGACGCAGTTCATTTAAAGTCATTAGTTATCCTTCGTGCAGTATAGGCTCTTGCCGGTTGCAATAACTGACGCTTATGCAACCTTTTAGGCCGTTTCTTGCAGAGCACCTGCCGCAATGGGACAGATATAAGACTAGAATAATATTCTGCCAGAATACACTAATCATTACTTTTCCAACCGACAAACTGTATCTGTTTTAAAGGGATGCCTTTTTTCTGGTTTGCGCCATTCTTACGACTGATTTTTGGTTTCAGGATTGAAGTAAGGTATCTATATTTCATCTGTAGTTATTATTCTTTGCCAAAATTGGTCGCCGTAACGTGCTAAAAATTTTTGAAGTTGGTAGCATATACCGGACCTATTGAATTTCTGTTCCGTGTTCTGTTCCCAACATGGTCGCAGCGGGCTAAAATCTTGGTCACGCCCAAACGTTCGTGAAAATCTCGTGAATCTCTCGTGTGCCTGTTCCTGTAGTTAGGCTAACGTCGTGAACAATTATTCGCCTATTATCATCCACTACGTCTTTTGGTGACGTTCTGCTAGCTTTAAGACGATCGATTCTTCAAATACATCTTGCAAATTCTGAAGGCTTAATACCACCTTCAAATAAAAAGAAATTAATAGCTCTTTGTGATTTAAATGCGTCTTCCATGATTGCAAAATCATCGGTACGGAAATACGTCTGTATCAGTCAAGTAGCTGAATTATAGTAAAGAATACTGCGCGGGATGGCTACGTAAAGATGTCAAGACTTGTCCATGATCAATAGCGGGACCTATAAGACGCAACGCAATTGAACTAGAACCAAATTCTTGGAACATTCGAAACATCCCTTGTATCCTAAATATTTATGAAATTAACTTTGATTCTATCATCTTCCGTTATTTCGAGATTGTGCTTAATGCATGCTTTTGAGGCCACATATTAGATTTCTACGTTTATATCTCAAATTAAATTTAGCAACGTCTTCACTCTTTATCTATTTAATATATGACCTCCTTTTCTACTTCTCCAAATGTTTTTGTCGCTTGTATATACCAACTCCCATATTCATTTGTAATTGTAAGTCATTTTGCAATCATTGAATCTAAATTCTTCTCTCCAGTTTGGTAACTTTTGAGTGCTTTGACCTCAAATTATATGAAATAAAACAGTGTAAGTATAAATCATTCTTTTGGGTCTGTATTGGTAAATTCATCTTATCCTTCATTTTTATTTGAGATATGTGCAAATAGATGTTTGTGATATAAATAATGAATTCTACGTTTATTTGTCCTTTTCCTTATTAGTTCCCACACACCGTTATAGTAGTCAAACGCTGTAACCACGTAGGCACATAAGAAAATATAAATTTGTATTCTATCATTATTCTTATAGCATCTGTTTTAAAATAAAGATGTCGTTTTTGGACCAACTTTGAGTTTCTGTGTGCTATTCTAATTCGCCCCTATTTGCTTATTCTTTACTCTTGCTTTCAATGTTAGCCTTTTTTATCTTATTTCCTCTTTATTTTCTTCTTGTACAAGAGCCAATTGATAGTACATGCTCTTATGGGCTTATGACCCCTTGCTCTATTCTTTTTAATGTAAAAACAAAATTGCATGACGTTTTCAGCACCGTTACAAAAAATGTTCCAAAATGCTGCCACCAATATTAATACATAAATGTGCTCACTGTAGTCATGAGTAAGGTTAGATACAAGAGTGAATGCTGTGTTATCATTAAGTAGTGTAAACCAGACTCACGCTGTTACTTCTACGAATTTTATTATTCAATGGTAACTTATCATTGATAATAAAATTCGTAGAAATGACAGCGTAAATTCGGTTTACACTACCTAATGATAACACTCCTTTATCAAACCTTAGTCATGAGTCACGCACAAAGTGCAGTGCATTTTGTTAATGAATTGTACTTATTGACTCATTTATGCGACTTTTATAAACTAATTATTTTAAAAGAAGTAGAAATGTAGGAGGTTTAAGTCGTATAACCGAGGCGGCGAAATAATCGCTCCTCCGTGCCCTATCCAACGGTTATCGTATGTGTCATTAAAATGACGGCTAATATCTACGCGAAAATGTGGAGAAATCCCATCGTGCATAAACCACATCTGTTGGCGAATATTGAGCAGTATTTCTTCGAGTAATGGTTGTAGGAAATCTAAATCAGTTTGTCCGTCCAGACGATTACGCCGCAGTATAGATTAAGGGGAACCCTCGTTGGTAATAAGTACGCCATATAGCATGGGGATACTCCATCGCCCTATTGTGCGTATTAATAATTCCTTCGCAAGAAAGAATAGCTTCATCTGTCAATAGTATTTTTGTCAGAAAATTATCTTCTGCACTTCTTTCTAATAGCCATTGACAAAACTGCACTCGCTGGAGATAATCATCTGATGATAAAGCGTGTACCCATTGGAAACGATAACAATGCAACTGATTTCTCCTCAAAACTTGCCAATTCGTTAAACGAGGCAAATTATGTTGCGCTCCTGTTTGGCGAGTAGTTATCCTAGTAGTAGTAGTCATCCGCTACTAAATTTGACACTGATTCTTCTGCACGAATATTCCCTTCACCACCATCATCCTCACCTCATCGAAGCAGTAGGGAACCTATATCGCGTTCACGTTGAACAACATCAACAAATGTTTGTGCTGCCGGTAAATTTCTATTAGGAAATAACTCCGCATATCGTGTTCGAGCGCGCGTAGAGTTTTGTTTGTGATTCACCGTAATTAGGCACGATATCTACCCGTAAATAGGATAACACTACACAATTAATTTCTTATCCATTATCCCAATTGGGTATTGCTACAATCACAACATTCGCATTCTGTGGTATCAGACCGGGTCATTATTTCCAATTCAACAACCGTATCGGAACGATAAGTCATCACTAGCATGTGTTAGCGCTCTGACAGCGAAATACTAATCCTTCGCTTATAGTATGTCTAGGGCATTGCATTCTAATTCAAATAGCACAATCTCGAAAAGCCTACACTGGATACCAAACATTTTTTGCTATTTCTAGTTTACTTTTATTAGGAAAACTTTTTACTAGTTGATTTACTATGTCTTTGAAGCATATGCACTTAAATTTTTAAAGTAAGTTTAAGACGCACGCTGTATATTGTAAATAAAGCCCTAAGAATGCCATTGGAGCACACACCTGATTTCCCATAAATCGTGTACTATCAATTCGATTTGGGATAGGCTGTAGACTTGCGTAATTTGCATGATAGAAGCAAACGCCTTTGATCTATTTCCCATACTCTTTTTCGTAAACGTAACATAAAGCATTCGATGGAATATACTAAGTGATTGTAATTTTTTCCATAATTTCAATTATTTCCCTTATATACACTGAGTGACATTGCAACACCAAGAAAGGGTTGGAATTTATGAATTAAATTTAGTTGGAATATTCACCTATGTTATAGTAATAAATGATCAAAGTTTAGGAGGAAAATCTTTATTAGTTAAACAAAATTTAATAATTACTGCTAATAATGTGTGGAACGGCCCCTCTGATTTATACATTCATTTACACGTCGTGGCATTGATTAAATAAGGTAGTTTATTTCGTCTTGGAGTATTGCGTCCCATGCAAGTTGCACCTCATGTCTCAAAGCCTCCAAAGTCAAAGCAGGGCGCTGCAAATTTGGCAACCCTCTACCCATTATGTCCCAAACATGTTCAATGGGTGAAAGATCTGGAGATCTTGGAGGTCAGGGCAAAATATTAATCTGGGCCTATTCAAAGAAGTTCAAGGAAATCTTTGCTACATGAGGTCGTGCATTATCCTGCTGGAATAATGCATCTTCAAGCTATAGTAAGTATGGCGGAAGATGTGCTTCAACCACCTCCGCAATATATCGCTGTGCTGTTATATTGCCTCGAATGAACACCAAGGGAGACCTGCTATCGTAAGTAATCGCACCCCAAACCATAACACCCACGACGCGGTTCAACTGTAAGTTGAAGATTCCGTCGTTTACCCCGTCTTCTTCTGACTATCTTACGACCGTCGTGCATCCCTAAACAAAATCTAGATTCGTCGCTAAAGACAACACCACGCCATTCAATATTCCAATGAGATCTTTCATTATACCATTGTAACTGTTGGTGACAATGTTCCGCAGTCAAAGGAAGCACAAGTTGCGGACGATATCATCTTAACCCAACACTTCGGATTCAGCGATAAACTGTTGTAAGGGTTACATGGCGTGCTTCTTCACCAAACCATTGGCCACTAACTGCCCGAGTAGAGGAAAATCGATCTCTAAATGACAGTTGTCTTAAGCGACGATTTTGACGCTCATTCGTTTTTCTTGAAGCACCGGTTCCCCCATTTACGACGTTCCTGACAATCTTCAAACCATGCACAACACACTCGCATTACAGTAGACCGGTTTTGATTTACACGGTTAGCAATCTCCCCAAATGAAAAACCAGCTTCGCGCAAACAAATAATTCGACCTCTATCGAATTCGCTTAACTGATGGTAGTTGACTCGTTGCCGTACTCTAGGCATGATCAAACAAACAAATCAACTGAATAACAATCGAAATAATGTTAATTAACAATGAAACAAACAACAAATTGAACGATAAATACAGATCGATGAAGCTAGCAAAAAATTAATAATAACTGTCAAATGTGACGTTATTACATTACCACTTGATCCCAAAAGTTAATCAATTATTATTTAATGGTAGCCCAACAAATCTACCAAGTTTCAAAAAATATCCTACTCTTTCTTGGTGTTGCAATTTCTGTGTCACTCAGTATACATACAATGTATAAACTCAGTATAGTAATATGCTTTAGTACCCGTTAATTTCGAACTAAGGAATCAAATGGATATTCTAAAACCACCACTTTATCCATATTGACTCTATTGACTCAGCTTGCATTTAGAGAGTAAATACCTCTTCGTAAACGTTTATATTGCAGGATCTATAACTGTAGACAGTTACAATTCAATTAAATTGGCGAAAGCATACACATGATAATTGTTATGTTAGCAATGTAATAGCAATGAGGGGAAGTAATTTCTAACCGCTAATAAACTTCAGCTTATATTTTTATACAAATGGCCAAAGTTCAGAAGTTAACATATAATTTGTAGAGACAAAAACAAAAACTAAAAAGAAGATGGAAATTGATGAAGTAGATGAAACTATTTAATTTTGATTATACACATGAAATTATCTAATTTTGATTATGGCATATTTATATACATTCAAGCATGAAATAGCAAAGACTTGACTGCTAAATAACTTTGCGAAAAAAAAAACCATTTAGGATATAGGATAATGCGTAGTAAAATGGATCTTTGTAGAAATCTGGAAATATATGTATAATTGTATTCACTACTGTTTATTTTATATGACAATGTGCAAGAATACAAAACAAATACTGATTTAGTCAAAGTGACCCGATATTCGTAAAATTTTGTACAGAGTGATCATTTCATATGCTGAACATTTCTTCTTAGTAACATTTTGCTGTATTATTTACCGATTTTCAAAAAGTGCAAATGTGCATAAAAGTCTTTTTACATCAAGCAGGACGGCATCCCCTAAACACAAGAATGAAATTCCAAATTTCTTGTTCAACTATACATATAGTAAAGTCAACCCGGAGACACACTATATGTACAATTCCCTTCGAAACCCTAAATATTTATTACTTAATATCATTATTACCTCAAAATCTTTCTAAATGCAAAATCGGGTTTGAAACACTACAAATATGTCACATCGCGGTCACGCTAGAAGGATAAATAAATAAAATGCAATACGCTGTGACGTGTAAAGGGCAAGACAGGATCAATAACATTTCGTCTCCAACGGGTATTTCAGTTATCGAAACGTTATCGAAAAACCCGTGACTCCCAGAAATTCGATTATATTCTGTCTGCATCTAAATTTGAACTTCATACATCAGGGAACTCCAAAACACCTAACCAGATGTTATTTTCTTTTCGAATTACGCTGAAAGTCGGAAATTGAAATAGTTTTTCAATAAGAATTGTAACCATTCCAGCCAAAGTATTTGCATATACATGTAATTTATATACACCAACGAATTTAATTCTTCGCTCGAGTCGCTAGAGAATTTTACGAAACGTTTCGAAGCAAATCTGCGTGAATTCCAGCAGCGGAAATTATTAAATACTTGTCTGTGAATGCATGAATATCAATTAGAATAGGTGTTGCCTTCAAATTAAATTATATACCGGCAATTCTGTGTGGGGCGGATTATTATAAAATAAATTTAATTTGAGGAATTGTCGAAATTCTAAATGGGATATAGTTCTCCGTGCATACCAGAATATGAATTAAGATATCTTAAACCTTTACTTGTTCCTATCAAAGAACAACACTGTTACTTCCACTGTTACTTCCAATCCAATCCAGAAGACAGTAGTATGCTTCATACAAAGAATGCGCCCGCAAGTTAGTAATTTATAAAAATTCCACAGCGTTACAATACAATGAGAATATTTAACAAACAGAAAATGCGATGAATGTCTTGACATAATTTTCTGTCGTAACGTGGGAATAGAATATTCTTCTCGCCTAAATAATACATCGTTGACGGTTAAAATCATGACGTGATTATTGTAGAAATCCAATCTCATATAGTTTTTACTGAATTTTTATTAAGTAATTATTAAAATGATGTAGATGATACACAAATACTAAACAAATTGATTTAAAAATGAATGTAAACTATGACGTTAAGGGTATGAAAGGTAAAAAACTGAAATTCTTTTACTCAAGTTAGCCTAACGGGGAAGCCTGACATTTTATTAGTAAGAGTAACACAATTATAAAAATTCAAACAATCATTGATCAAAGACACGTAATTGCACAAATTGTTTCTGAAAAGCCTAAAATGTAAAAGAAGAAGGGCTTCGCGACAGCATAAAACTTTCGGCAAACATAAAAATTTAATTGCTTCTAATTAAATGTATATATATATATATATATTTCGTGACCTTTTGATACTTATCTTATATGATAGATCTCTACCACTAATAGGTCAATAAAACAAGGCTGGTTTGCACGATAGTTATATTTTCAGAACATTTACAAACGTTTTCGGAACACCTTCTTCAGTGAAAATATAACTAGATTAATATATAAACAAACATTTGTTTTTTATTTGGGAACTATCAACAAAATAACTAATGACTAGGATTTCTTGATATAGAGGATGTGTAAACAACTTTTATATATATATAAATTATAAAAACTAAATTAATGTGTAAACATACATGCAAATTAAGTAAAACCTTATATCAAAAAATCTTTGTCGAAACCCTAACAATTCTGTTCAAGGACTAGAGAAAACGCAAATTTAAAAACCTAGCCAAAGGTTTCCTTCTTAAGAAATGCAAATGTCATTTTAACAAATTGCTATATACATTACTCAAATTTTGAATATCGGTCCTGAAATTAATAGTTTTAGTGTCTTTCTGTATATTTATCATTTCATATATTAGTCCTTTTTATAATTATTCTCTGTTTTTAATATAATTGTGTTTTCAAAATCAAAGTAATGCCCAAGATCTTTGTAATGCTTTGTTACAGCGGTCATTGCACCAAAATCATTATTTAAAGAATACCTATGACTATACAACCTTTTCTTTAAATATGGTTTCGTCTGACCGATGTAACAACCATCACAGTCTTTACAGTTTATTTTATAAACTACATTACTCTGATTTTGTTTAATTATTTTAGATTTAGTATTAGTAAAAGGAGATCTGTTACTATAATTTGGAATGAAAGTAATGTTTATGTTGTTTTTATTAAATTCTTTTTTATTTCTTCGCTTAAACCTTTTTTATAAGGAATAGCGTTATAGCATTTATTGTTATTATTTTTAATTCCTCTATTGTATAATTACTTAATTCTATTTTTTATTATTTTTCATAAAAACTATTTGGATAATTATTCTTATCTAAGATTTCTTTAACTTTGTTTAAATTCTTTTCTCTAAATTCAGGATTAGCTAATCTAACCGCTTGATCAACTAAACCGGTAACTACATTAATTTTATGTAATTTTGATGTTTCTGAAAAATAATTTAAATGTCTTCCTGTATTGGTAGACTTTATATGCCAATTTGTTTTCACAATGCCGTTATTATGCATGACTGTCACGTTCAGGAAATTCAATGAGTTATTAGGTTCCCTCTCATATGTAAATTTTAATCTATTATGATAACTATTAAATGAATCTAATATCTCATCAATACTATCCTTTCTTACGGAACAAAAACAGTCATCCACATAACGCCTGTAAAAACTTACACTAGAATTTAGTTTTGCCAAACAAGTTTGCTCTAGGTCCTCCATTACCAGGTTTGCGATAACTGCTGATAATGGAGAACCCATTGCAGTACCGAAAATTTGTTTATAAATTTTATTTTGATACGTAAAATAAGTGGAATTTAAACAAAGTTTCGAAGCTGCAATGAATTCCTCCTTTGGAAGATCTGTAAAATCTTTTATGGAATTCCATTTTTTATCTAAAATTTTTAGTGCTAAATCCACAGGAATATTAGTAAATAAAGAAACAACATCTAAACTGATTAATTCGTAATTATTAGGAATTGTTTGATTTCTAACCGAATCTACAAATTCCCATGAATTTTTCACATTATATGTAGTTTTACCTATAATATTGCTTAAATTTTTAGATAAAAATTTGGAAAGATTGGGGGAATTAATGCAATTTTGAAAATGATTCAATAAAACGTAAGTTCAACAAAATTAAATCCGAATTCTGTAAAAAGACCTTAGCTTTATCAATAAATGAATGTTATATTAAAATTAAAATGTTAGAGAATGACATTTCTAATATTAAAAATGTCATTCAAATGTCGTTACAGGATTCGGATGAATTTTTAATGTGACTAATATAAACTATGAAAGAACTTTTAATAAAATAAAACAAAACAATATTAATAAATTTAACCAGTTAAGAAAAATGCAGGGATTGATTACCCAATTTTACAAGAAGATTGGATAATCAACCTAACTGATAAAGAGATTTGTCAAAATGTTAAATTAATTTTAAGTCTAGGTCCTAAGTTTTCTATAGATTTTGTCATACCGATAGATGATTTTATTTGTAGTATAGAAAATGTCGTTCAAAATTATGAGGAAAACTTAGAACCTAACTTAAGACATAAGTTGGTTAACATTTTGACAAATTACAAAAATAAAGAAAACAATAAAAATAATAATAGTAACAATAATATCTTTCAAAAAGCATTTAATGAAACAAAAAATTTTTTGAAATCTAATGAAGATATTATAATAACTAAATCAGATAAAGGAGAAAAAACCATAATCATGTGTAAGATTGATTACGAAGCCAAAATGAATTCCTTATTGGAAGATAATCAAACTTATTCGGTATTATTATCAGACCCAACAAATAAATTACAAAATGAAATAAATAAACTAATAAATAGTTGGTTTTAAAAAATATATTTCTAAAGATTTAAGTAACCATTTAAAAATTCTATATTCTATATCTCCAAGAATATATGGTATTCCTAAACTACATAAAGGTAATATTCCTTTACGTCCAATCGTAAATTGCATTAATTCCCCACTTATAATCTCTCCAAATTTTTATGTAAAATTTTAAGCAATATTGTAGGTAAAACTACATATAATGTGAAAAATTCATGGGAATTTGTAGATTAGGTTAGAAATCAAACAATTCCTAATAATTACGAATTAATCAGTTTAGATGTTGTTTCTTTATTTACTAATATTCCTGTGGATTTAGCACTAAAAATTTTAGATAAAAAATGGAATTCCATAAAACATTTTACAGATCTTCCAAAGGAGGAATTCATTGCAGCTTCGAAATTTTGTTTAAATTCTACTTATTTTACATATCAAAATAAAATTTATAAACAAATTTTCGGTACTGCAATGGGTTCTCCATTATCAGCAGTTATCGCAAACCTGGTAATGGAGGACCTAGAGGAAACTTGTTTGACAAAACTAAATTCTAGTGTAAGTTTTTACAGGCGTTATGTGGATGACTGTTTTTGTTCCGTAAGAAAGGATAGTATTGATGAGATATTAGATTCATTTAATAGTTATCATAATAGATTAAAATTTACATATGAGAGGGAACCTAATAACTCATTGAATTTCCTGAACGTGACAGTCATGCATAATAACGGCATTGTGAAAGCAAATTGGCATATAAAGTCTACCAATACAGGAAGACATTTAAATTATTTTTCAGAAACATCAAAATTACATAAAATTAATGTAGTTACCGGTTTAGTTGATCAAGCGGTTAGATTAGCTAATCCTGAATTTAGGGAAAAGAATTTAAACAAAATTAAAGAAATCTTAGATAAAAATAATTATCCAAATAGTTTTTATGAAAAAATAATACTAAATAGAATTAACAAATTATACAATAGAAGAATTAAAAATAATAACAATAAATGCTATAACGCTATTCCTTATAAAAGAGGATTAAGCGTAGAAATAAAAAAGAATTTAATAAAAACAACATAAACATTACTTTCATTCCAAATTATAGTAACAGATCTCTCTTTTACTAATACTAAATCTAAAATAATTAAACAAAATCAGAGTAATGTAGTTTATAAAATAAACTGTAAAGACTGTGATGGTTGTTACATCGGCCAGACGAAACAAAATTTAAAGAAAAGGTTGTATAGCCATAAGTATTCTTTAAATAATGATTTTGGTGCAATGACCGCTGTAACAAAGCATTACAAAGATCTTGGGCATTACTTTGATTTTGAAAACACAATTATATTAAAAACAGAGAATAATTATAAAAAAGGCTAATATATGAAATGATAAATATACAGAAAGACACTAAAACTATTAATTTCAGGACCGATATTCAAAATTTAAGTAATGTATATAGCAATTTGTTAAAATGACATTTGCATTTCTTAAGAAGGAAACCTTTGGCTAGCTTTTTAAATTTGGGTTTTCCCTAGTCCTTGAACAGAATTGTTAAGGTTTCGACAAAGATTTTTTTATATAAGGTTTTACTTAATTTGCATGTATGTTGACACATTAATTTAGTTTTTATAATTTATATATATATATAAAAGTTGTTTACACATCCTCTATATCAAGAAATCCTAGTCATTAGTTATTTTGTTGATAGTTCCAAAATAAAAAACAAATGTTTATTTACATATTTATCTAGTTATATTTTCACTGAAGAAGGTGTTCCCAAAACGTTTGTAAACGTTCTGAAAATATAACTATCGTTCAAACCAGCCTTGTTTTATTGACCTATTAGTGATAGAGATCTATCATATAAGATTGCTTCTAATCTAAAGCCAAGGTTTAGCAAGCGATGACAAGTGACTCAGCCGAAGTAAATTTTTAAATTTAATAAGTCGACCGGAAAAATTTAATTAAACTAAGAAATGTATTGAGTAATTGTACAACTTTCGGCGAAAATTATCTCAATAACAATGTCTCGGCGTGTTGATTTCAGTCACCACATTAGTCGTCGATGTTTCACTGGACGCACCAGCCTCAGCGATGATGTTGATAAAGTTCCACCAAGGACAGCAATTACGCACAAGACATGTCAATAGTTCACATATAACTCGAAAGACAATTTTTGCGCTCTGGCAGAATATCCAATTATTAGATTCCGCTCCCAATGATCAACACTAGAAGTCCCCCAAGCACCCAATGCCTTCAAAATGGCTATCTCAATTAAAGATTAGAATAACTGTTTAAAATTTAGGTTGAACTACGAGAAAATTAAAGTATCAATCTTTGTGGAGGATATTTTCAGAAGCAATATTCCAATCTACCGACTGATTTTTATTGCCATATGCATGTAATAGCACTGCCGGTCTTGAATATCTAATGCTTTAAATTTATTTATTCTTTCTTTCCATTTTGCCTGCTGTCCCTTTCTTTTGCCAGTTCTCAAGTTACAGGATATCCCGGCCCTTCTTAACAGCTGTCATCTGTCTCTTTCTTCGGTGTTCCTCGCTTCCTTTTTGCTCCAGCCATTTTAGTCTCTACGTCTTCGCTGCGTGGCTAATATATGGCTTTCTATATATTACCGTAACCTCTTTATTTGTTTTTCTTTGCCAAGTTTCACTATCTATTTTTAGTCTTTGGAAGATCCTGCGCAGCATCTTCCTTTTCATATTTTAAATTTAGCTAGGTTTGTTTATTGAGGATTCACGATTTGCATCCACACAACATGGTTGATTGTATTACTGTTTTATACATACCTTTGTTTTGATCTTTCGTGTCACCTGTCGACATTTTCATTGCCATATACTTAGTGTGGTCCTCATTTCTTCTTAGTCAATGTTCTTAGATTTCTTCTCAATTTTCCAAAATTCCTTCTCGAGTTCTGCCGTTGCCCTCACCAACAACACCGCATCATCAGCATGTGTTATGCATTGTTCTTTACAGTTATAGATTATATACATCTTTGGATGCCACTTTCCTTTGGAATAATTTAAATTACAAATTTAAATAAACTTGTAGGCAAAGGAACCCCTTGCGTTAGGCCACTTGTAATTTAGAATCTTTCTGATAGCACGCTGTCTGCTACTGTTCTGTAATATGTCCTTCTTAATACTATTTGTATTAGTTCTACAATCTTTTTAGTATTCTAAATTTGTGCAATGATGTACCTATGTACACAAACATTGGTACACTCCAGGCCCTATACCAGTTTTGCACTACCTGCGGCGAACGAATACATCTAATAATAGAGCTCCAATAACATACATATTATCTACATATACAGTGTGTCTAGCTAGGTTCGCGACAAATGGAAAACTTTTTTATTCTTGGGTTTTTGAAAGAAAGTTATTCTTTATAAAAAGTTCTGCTTCATCCAAAACTTAAATCCAAATTGTCAGATTTTAATATTTGTTAGTCATATACGAGATATGATAAAAAATATGAAATTAGTATAAGAGTAAAGTACCTTTATTTTCAATAATACTTAAAATGTTATAAAGAATAGTCGTTCAGAATTGGAAACTATACAATTTAAATACAGCATTTACACAAAAGAAAGCATTGAAAATGTTACACAAATGCTTCAACATATCCGCCTTCTCGTTCCATACATGTAACGGTTCTATCACAAAAATGCCTTAAAACCCTTCTAATTGTTTGTGGAGTTATTTTACGGATTTCTTCTCTAATAACACGTTCTTGATGGCCTACATCCGTAAACGGCGCTTGAATATAAACATGTTCTTTTAAATAACCCCACAAGAAAAATCAAGTGGGGTCAGATCTGGAGACCGAGGTGGCCAACGTATTCAAATTGTATTTAAATTGTATAATTTCCAATTCTGAACGACTATTCCTTATAACATTTTAAGTATTATTGAAAATAAAGGTACTTTACTCTTATACTAATTTCATATTTTTGTTATATCTCGTATATGACTAACAAATATTAAAATCTGACAATTTGAATTTAAGTTTTGGATGAAGCAGGACTTTATAAAGAATAACTTTTTCATAAACCCAAGAATAAAAAAGTTTTCCATTTGTCGCGAACTTAGCTAGATACACAGTATACATGTTGAATCGTGAGCTTGCTTAGTCAATGTAGCCCTAAGGTTTGCCCATACGAGTAATTCAGTACCTGTTTTATTCTAAAAATCTGGTCAATTGGTGAACGTTCTTTTTTGATACCACTTATGATGTTCTCCTCCTTCTTTCTCTTGCTGTATGTTTAATGTACCACAAATTACTTGCAAATTTTATATGCTAGCCCTGTGCCATTTTCGCTAAGTTAGTTTGTCCCCTTTTTATGTATTAGATATTCCAATTACTAAGCATTTTACTTTGCCATATTCGGCTGACTAAATTTGCAATTCTTTCCCATTTTATCTTGAACTTTTGTTATTTACATATTATGTTTTTTGATTTCCCCAATTATTTCGTTATTTACAGATTCTTTTATTTCCCATCGTTTTTCTGCCTCATCATCGTGAACTCCATTTCCATTTCGTCTATATCCCCATGATCATCTTGTACTATGTCCGAAAACTACTCCAGCTATTGTTTAATATTTCTTTGCGTCTATTTATAAACTCTCTACTTTTCTTATGGTCGTATGCAACCCCAAAACACGCCTTTCGTAATAATAGTCAAGAAATCTCCAATAATACAATACATTTATAACACGAATTCCATTACACACAACATTATTTCCGAGGATGGTGACGGTCATCATTAATGTTAATGCTATATTGCGTTTTATTTAACATTAGCTTGTCGTTATATATTTTTAATTCACGCTTTTCTCTTGTAAAGGTCGTATCCCTGTTATCTTAGTTGAGTTGGCGTTACAGACGTTCTTCGATTTTCTAAGATCCTTATGCGGGCAAGTCTAAAGTCCCGCAGTGGTTAATTATTTTCTTTATTTACAAATCCCTTTGAACACAGAGAGAGTCTTAATTTGGAGTGTAACAAATGCTCGACATGCTTTTTATATGTCATAAATAAGGTTCGACAAACAAGTACATAAATTATAAAGTAGTGTAAACTAGACTGACGCTGTCGCTCCAACGCTTGTCTCCACTTACGCGCAAAACGCAAAATTAAAATTCGGGGGTGTGACAGCGTCAGTCCGGTTTACACTACTTGTCATACACTCGTTTGTCGAAGCTTAGTCATAACGTAGTTTTCAATTCAACATGAAGAAATGAAGAAATATAGAGGCGTTCCATTTGAAGAACTAGTCGGTTAATTACCTGTAACACCAGAAGGGCAAACAAGTTGAAAATATTAATAATTATTTAATACATTGTTTAATACTGACTATATATCTATGCCAATTTTCAATAAAATAGCGTTAAAAATACTAAATGTTGGCTGTCGTTGCATCCCCCTTTTACTGTTACTTTTGCTTTCTGTTATTTTTCCACCAATACTATTGCTGGACTCCATTCATACATAACCCTTGGCCTTTTTTCAATTGGTTTTCTACTTATTTTGGCTTGAGTTAGATTGTTACTGTAATGTCCTAATAAAGAAAAATGAGATGATATGGGACTCATATTTAGAACAAGATCTGGCACCAATTTCCAATATTAATAGCACTATTGTAACCTATAAAATCCAAATCACATTATATCCCTCCGTTTTTAAGATTTCTCTTGCATTTAATATTTAATCTGTTGTACTACGAACCAAGAAGAAAATTCGACTACTTGATACAACATCTGCAGACCGTGCAATACCTTTTATGGGGCAATCCTTACATTATGGGCAACTTTCCAACGCTGGTGATTCATGATAGTAGGTATCAAAGCCCCTCCAATTTAAACATAGAAAAAGACCTTCAAAATGATTTTACTTCCAATTTCTTTTCACAGTACAGACGTCTGTAATTGTATAGTAAGTGCAGTGAAATTATATGTTTCAAAATTCTATATTAGAGTATTAGAGTATTATGATGAAAAATGCATCTATTGCTATAGATTACTAATGCACACAGGGTACATTTCGGCTTGGCAGTCTTGCTTTATACAGAGCTGACACAAACCTTCGGGTTGAAATTTATTTATACGACAGCAGTTTGAAATTCGGTATTTAAAATACTTTTACAAACTTCATAAATTTAATTCTACGTGGGAATAATATCACATGAGGAAAATTCACTCATCTGAAACAGCAGTAAGTCCATATGACAACGATTCACACCACATGGCTTTTGTATTCTGTACTTTAAGCCGCATGTTTGAAATATGTGAGTAGCAGTTGGTTCATTTTTAATTTTATCTGTTATACATATAAGACTATATTTGTATGCAAATGTAAAATATTCTGTCGTCATATCAGCAACTATCTAAATTAAGCATACAGAGAGTAGTCTGGATAAACATTGACATATTTTATGGGTAACATCTCGGAGTTTGTTTACAAATAACTGTTTCTTTAAAAGCAATTTTAATAACAGAGGAAAAGGGAAAGATGATTTATGTGCCTTTCAATTGCATTTATTTAAATTTACATTAGAGGAACGGCGTTAGTTCGGAGTCTCGAAAATAAATTCCAGAATTTGTTGTTTTTTTTTTGTCAACTACTGGAACTATCTTTCTCTTTAATTTTAAGTTGTAATCTAAGCTTGTATTCTTCAAATCAAAACAAAGAAATCATTGGAATAAATAGTTAATAAACTTTGCCATGCTGCATTATTGTTTTTATGTGAGAGAACTGATGAACATTTTTTTGGTATCTCCGATTCCCTGTTATCCATCGAATAGTGTTATTTGGTTAAGATTATCTAAATTACATCGACAAATTTGAGATCTGATAACGATGCGATATACGCAAATAAGAAACGACGAATTTTTTATTTTATCTGTCCAGGCGATGAACATATAAGTACACAGATTACAGTAAAAGTTTCCATAAGGAAAATTCCAGAAAAGGCTAACAACTTAACGATATCTAATTACAACGCACACACTCTTCTCAAGATTTTCCTTTCATCAAATTTACGGCGGCCATATTTCAAGAGAGAAATTATATCGACAGATGACTCTGCATCTACCTTTATGTATTACCAAGTCAAGTTAATAGTTAAAAACTCTCTCTGGCATGGTCGTGAATCATCAGTAGCAGTTTTATGTATGTAGATTACAATTCATGAGATTCATCGCATTTGGGCAAAACTAGGATTGCAAGAAAAAATTAAAATCGTACAATTACAATAAATATTAATTAATTCTGAACCTTCAGCCCATAATGAATATAATTTTCCTCTAAATATTTGTTTCATTAAGTAATTACACAAATTGTCTCCCTTTTTCTGAAATTATTACAGCCTCTTCGTGTTATTTTACCTAAGTATCCTGCTATATATCTACTATTTTCCAAAAACTTATTTCTGCTTTAACAGTACCGGCTTTAAGACTTCTTGTTGTAAGAACTTCCACAATAATTTGATGGAGTAGCAATCCACTTTCTACTGAAGTCGTTCCATTATATATGAAGTGTTTCCTCTGTCCTTTGTTAGAAATAAGTTGAAGGTGAATGATACTAGCAGCATGTTTGGAGTCTTTGTCAGGTTGGTAAATGTACTTTTCGCACATTTGCTCGAGTCCACGGTGCCGCATGCTTTCTTTCCCGATTCTTCCCTAAACTAGTGGAATGTGTGTTCTCACAGCTGTAGTCGAACGTAGTGTCCCAGCATTATCGTGGTCGTGGTGGCATTTTATTCAAAAGTCTAAGTACTCATGATATTAGCTTCCAATCCTCGTTATATATCACACGTTCGTTTCTCTTCGCTGATACGTATCCGCTACAGTTCGTCAACTGGAGTTTCTTTGCCCCTACTTCCCCTGCAATTATGAGGCATTGGTTCTAATATATCGTATCTTGACATTTTCATAGTTGATGCAGTGATTACCTCCTATATACACGAGAAATGTTTCGAATGTTCTGTGAATGTTGCTCTAGTTCAAATACGTAAATTTTATAGGTCATATTATTGGCCAGAGATATATCTTGACCTACCTTTATGCAGCCACTCCGTGCAGTCCAGTTTAGTATACTTCAGCTACTTGACTAATACAGACGTATTTCAGTAGCGCTGGCTTTGCAATCATGGAAGACGCAAATCACAAAGAGCTATTAATTGATTTTCATTTGAAAATGGTGTGAAACCTTCAGAACTCATTCAACGTCTGCAAGATATATTTGCAGAGTCTGCAGAATTTAAAAGTACCGTCTATGGATGGATCAATCATTTTAGAACTGGCAGCAGGTTACTAGAAAACGATCAGCTAAGTAGTCGACCGAGCATATGTGCAAATGACAGAAACATTGCGGTGGAGAACCTATTGAAAGATGATAGATGAATTTCGTGAAGTGTTATTGTAGAAATAGGCACATAACAGGTTCATGAGATTCTACCAAAACTTAATATTCCATATGGAATACCATAACGAACAGAAAGGAGTTTCTAGGTTTTATCGAGTTGACATAAACAAGGAAAGATTTGACAAGAAATGAATAACTAAGGATAAATCTGTAGAATATGCGATCGAGAACAAATATCAAGTGTTGGTAAGAGGGGGTGTTTATTATCCTTGTTTCAGTATCCCGAAATCCTTTCCAATATGAGATACTGTACATTACCATTTATGTCTTAATGTCTTCTATGGGATTTGGAAGAACTGTATTATACCTGAATCATAAACGAAGAGAATGGTAAATAGGAAATAGATTTCAGAATTTATTAGTAGCAATATAGGGCATTAATTCAGGAACTAATATAAATTTAGATACATATATTTTGTACTGGTTAGTCGTTTATGTCGGATTACAGTTATAAATAACGGTAGTATTGCTCTGCATTGCCGGAACTTTATGACCCTACTATTTTATCTCTATACAGTACCGTCAAAT
The DNA here is from genome assembly GCA_038088585.1 of Chrysina gloriosa. Classification (NCBI taxonomy): domain Eukaryota; kingdom Metazoa; phylum Arthropoda; class Insecta; order Coleoptera; family Scarabaeidae; genus Chrysina; species Chrysina gloriosa. Next base: position 26,020,173 of record CM076091.1, read on the forward strand.
ACAGACGTGCACATATGCGCTTTCAGTTCGTTTCTTCCTTCACATTTGAACTGAAGCTATTAAATTAACCGATAGTTTAGATCATTCACCTATGAAACAAGCAAATAATTTATCGACTTTAATTTAAGTGTTGGCGTATTGCAATAAATAAAGTGCTTTTGTAGGTATTTTATTCGCTCTCGTATATTTATATTACAGAAACTTACATACACACTGCTTTCTAAATTAGCTATAAAACTTTCTCAAAGGCTTTGAGGGCGTCATTCAAAAATATATTGTAGGCATTTCTTTCGAAATTATAGACAATTTCTTGTTACACATCGACGTAATAAATTCAGAAAAGCTCTATTTCTTAAATATTCTATTCGAAAAACCATTTTGCGGCTTAGCAAAGGTATTATTCTCACCGAACATAAAAGATTCACCACCCAGAAGGTGTTGGAATAATTTGATTTAATTTGATAGAATTGAAAAGAATAATATCAAGCAGTTTATTTTTCACTGAAAATATGTTGAGGCACCGCGGTAATTTACGAAGTCGGTAACATGTTATCGCATCGAATCCAAACATGTATCCATATCAGCTTGCTCTATTGCATCCCAACAATCTGTATTTCATATGACAGAATTTTGAAAGTCAGCGGTGAATTAGGTAAATTTTCTGGCCTATCCATAATGTCCCACATATGCTCTTTTGGGTAAAACATGACATCTTGGTGGCCAATGCAAAAGTTGACATGGTTCTCTTCAAAACTGTTCAGCGTAGTCCGTACAATGTGAGAATGAGCATTGTCATGTTGAAACACATGATTCTCCCGTGTTTGGAGAAATGGAAAAGCATGGAGCTGCACTACTTTCTGAATGTATCGCTGGGCGGTCATACTGCCTTGAATGAAAACCAGGAGATACCTTTGTATCACCTTACTAATATAATAACCCGCACAGTGCGGTACACATATGCTTAAAATAAAAATTAAATGTAACACCTTTCTCCACGTCTAATCCACATGCAGCTCTCGTGCATTTCCAAACAGAGTGTTTATCCATCACTAGAAACGATACCATGCCACTTCGTATTCAACTGAAATGTTTCTCTCCGTACATCAGACTAAACATTGTTGCCGGTGCAAAACCGTAAGGGGAGTCATTAAATATGGTTTAACGGCAAACTAAAAGAGCGAATTCGGCGATAAGCAGTACTAATACACACTGAAACTTTGAAATTTGTTAGCAATAGATCTGGTTGTTAGAGATATTTATCTTGGAAACTATCATAGATATCTTTCTTTTTTTTTAGAATATAATTTGAAGTATATTACATAGTCTAAAGGATGGCGGAAATTATTTTCGGATAAATTAAATAACAGCCTACCGGGCGCCCATATCCCCTTTTTTAATAGTTTCTTTTTAATTCATTTATCACAAATAAAGTTTTGCGTAGAAAACGGTCCTGAATAAGAAATTTAGGCCACTAATAGCAAACGTATTAAAAAAGATAATAAAGTGTCAGTTGTCATTGATTGATGTACATAGATAAGTGTCATTCTAAATATGAAATACCTTGAATTACTAATTATTTCGATGATCTTTGAAAGAAATACGAAATATGTTCAAATAGATATGAATGAAGTAGAACTTAATGTAGCTAGATATCATTACAAAAATACACGAATTGTGTCACGTATACCGGTGTAGAAATACATATATAAGATCGCTGTTCCGAATGATATACTAGTAGCATTTTTCTTCACGCAGTGTAATGGCAGCGATTAATATAGCTAATATGTTAAACATGCTACCAGCAACGTTTCAAGTGGCTAATATCGCAGTAATTCTTTTGACATCTCAAGAACTTGATTTACATGATGCTTTGAAAGATATGATTGTAAGTCCTGAAAACATGTTCTCTTGGAGTTTGAACGATTAAAACAACCGCATGAAGCGCAATTTGTGGTAAAACCAATCGGCGTTCTGTCCAAAGTGGGAAAAAGAATTTCAAAAATCCAAATCCAAAAATCACAGAGGTATTCTTAAATAAATTCAACAAACTAGACCGAGTGATTCAAGTGTATGCCATCGAAGTCATAGACTCGAGGACGAGCAAAAACAACAAATCTAAAAAGATTTAAAAGGAAAGAGGTAGCCGAAAGCAGATGAACTGTAGATGAACTCCAATTAGATATTAATCAATTTAATCAGCAATAAACCCAAATTAAAGAATTTAGAGCTCGCGACAAAATTACGTAGTTTCGCCTATCGAATACTGCTGGCGCTACAACAACGGATTTGAATAAAAATTCATCGAAATTTAAATTTCAACAGGGAAGAAAGGCAAAATGAACCGATGTGGAAATTAAAACGTAACAGCAATCATTATTTAATTTGGATTTTTCTATGTTGCTGTTAAGAATAGTTCCCTGGCATTTAAACTCCATGAAAAACTAATTACAGGGGATCTCAAATCGCCTCCTGTAATAGCAGCTATATATCACGATCTCTTTGGAATCCAGTTGTTATCAAGAAGAACGTAGTTTACATTGTCTCACACAGTATGTTATATATTCTTAAAATATTTTCCGATTATCTAAAAGTGGACGAAAGCCTTACAAATTATATTAAACATTTACACTTATTCCTACATAATTTATCAGTAGAAAGATCATATGCAAAAATTTATTTCTTTATTAAAAATGATTTGTCAGTAAAGATTATAAACAAACGCATCTGTACCTGCATATAATCAGAACTCCCGGGCTACATATTTGTCGTGCCGAAGCAATTCAATACCTATTGAAATGGAACGGCAACAGTTTAGTTGTCACAGCAGTAAACTACTAGTCAGTGGCACGTTTCAAATTTGTGCGTGACCAGTTGTTAATGTAAACGCTGGAATTATTCTTTGGTGTATTCCATGTTGGCGTGACAGAGAAATCTTAACTAATATTCGAAATTAATTATAGATCGTTTGAACGTGGTGAAATTAATAAGACCCTAATTAATGATGGTATGTTGTTAATAATTTGATTGTCAAACATAATTGATTAATTTGAATTTGAATGACGAATGGAATATTCCTAATTTATAACAAGTATAATATCGACTTGTATTTTCGTCAAAAATAAGCCTGAAACTTTTCATTTATACTCTGCCGTGTACTGTGCATATACATACATATATACGTTTACGCGAATATGGGGAAAATACGCGGGACAAATGTTTGCGTATATTTTTTGTGACGTATGTATATAGTCGTTATTGAAAATGCTATGTATATCTACATATCTACAAGAATGGTTAATATTTAACGTAAGAAAGCAGTTACATCCACATACACAATCACCCAATTTAAACCCTATCGAAAATTCAATGGTGAAATAGGAAGAAGGATCCGGTCACAAAATATTAAATATAAAGAACAGTTAAGGGAGGCAATATTTAAAAAATTGAATTTGATTGAAGCAGAAGTAACAAAGAGAAAGTGGTAAATGGAATGAAAAACCTACTGTTGGAAGTACTCCAAGCAAAGGTGATCATACAAGTTAGTAGTTAAGAAAATTCACTTTATACATTATTATGAACTGGCTGTATGGAATCTTTTTTGTGTTTTAATTTATACCTCTTTACTATATACATATATATATATATATATATTTAGCAGAATAAGAAGCTTTCAACTGGGCGAAACCACTCAGTTGTCTAAATACATACATACATATCTGACATTTTGCCAAATGTGGTAAATCTAGTTAGTACTTATGCATGCACGGTTGGCGTTTTAACAACGCAATATAGGGGCAATAGTTTGCAATACCAACGTGCGTATTTTACGTTTATCTAACGCCGGTCGGCGATGACCGTCAAGCGCGATGTTGTCGTATTGCTGTTCACTTTTCGCTCCCTATATTACACGGTACGGAGATCACCGGGTATATTATACCCTATGTTAGCAAATATTTAAATTAACGGAAATTGATGTACGGGATTACGGTTTTCTCTCTTTAATATCCTTCGTTTCCACTATCAGGCTAAATAAATCACAAAATTTTGTTTCAAGAAGGTTTCCGTTTACACTGTGAAATGTCATTCTGTATACAGCGTGTCCCAGAATTGCTGGGACATGGAGCTACCACGTATTGTAAAGGTCAAAATAAGTCGAATGGGCGCAATTTATATATATACCAAAATGTATCGTTTGTCCGTGAGAAGAGTTCAAAATTTAATTAAAAATCACATTGTTGTACGCTGTTCAGAAATGCGCGAAACAAATTTAATGAAATTTGGGAAAAGTACATTCTAGAGGATTACCCTACTTTCAGTGAACACCCTCCCCCTGATAATTTTCTAAAATTATTTCCTAGGGATGGTAAGGATGGTTCTAAGCCTTCTTTTAACGGGAAAGCTTATTCATCATCTTCATTTTCTGACTATTATAAAAACTCCGTATTTCGCATAGTTTCGAAGGAAAAAATTGTTTTCCCAAATACTGATCACCTACATTCTTGGTACAAGTTTAATAAAATTATAATACAAAATTCACTTGGCGGTGGACACAAAGACAAAACGTTTGTTACAACAGGTGTTCAATGTGACCTCCATCTTCGTTAACGCAGAGGTCAATTAGGCGTAAAAAATTGAAATGCACCCTTCTGAAAACATCGTCGTTATTTCGTAGTGCGTTTACAGCATTTTGAATTCTGTCCCACAGTTGTTCGGAATTATTCATTTGGACCTGGTACACTTGTGTTTTTAACGCTCCCCAGATGAAGAAGTCGCAAGGATTTAAATCTGGAGACCGCGGAGGCCATTGAATGGGTGTCCCCTACCAATCCATCTACCAGCAAATTGTTCATTAAGATATTCTCTTACGGCACGTGCAAAATGAGGTGGTGCACCGTAGTGCATGTTTCGACGCAAATTAAGGGGCAAGTCTTCCATTAATTCTGTCAAAATTTCTTGAAGGAAATCAACGTAATTAGCGCCATTTAAACGATCAGGCAATCGAAACGGCGCAACCAAAAATTGCCAATAATTCCGACCCAGACATTAATTTTAAATTCTCGTTGATAATATTTACCTTTAATAGGATGCGGATTTTCATCTGCATAAATATGCCCATTGTGTACATTAGTCATGCCGCAACGTGTAAAACAAGACTCATCAGTAAACAAGATATTAGTGTAGAATCCGTTGTCGACTAGTCTGCGGTCCCGAACAATTTGTGAAAATTTTAAACGTGAACCCTGATCAAGGGGCAATAATTCTTGCACTAGTTGGATGTGGAATGGATGAATTAATTGATCGCTAAGGATCCGTCTTTCAGTGCTTTTTGAAATCCCAGTCTCTCGTGGCAATGTTCTGGTACTAGCCTCAGGATTGTTATCAATCATTTGAAGAAACGTTTCTTCCGCAATGGGTGTTCGGGCATGTCGAGATCTTCCAGCGTTAATTCTGACTGGCTTCAACATTCCTGTTTCTCGAAGACGTCTTTCGATTCGGGCAAAAGTTTTGTGATTTGGAGTTCTCCAGTTTGGATACCTCTCTTGATACACGCCGACGTTTTCGCGGCAGTTACCTTGACAGTATCCAAGAACTAATAGCATGTTTGTCTGCTCATTAAAAGGGAAATCCATATTTGATAGCTGCCAAAGTAAGTGCAACAACAACAGAAAGAGGAATTAAAGCAATAACGATGCTCGCGATAAAAAGCAATACAAAACCAACTAAAAGTGAACAAATTATTGAAATTATTTACTGTCAACAATAAACTGGGACGATTATGAATTTGTTTCCTCCCAAAATCATGACTTATGTCTTTGTGTTCACCGCCAACTAAATTTTGTATTACAATTTTATTAAACTTGTACTGAGAATGTAGGTGATCAGTATTTGAGAAAACATTTTTTCCTTCGAAACTATGCGAAATACGGAGTTTTTTAATCCTCTAAAACGTACTTTTCCCAAATTTCATTAAATTTGTTTTGCGCATTTCTGAACAGCGTACAAAAACGTGATTTTATAAGTAAACTTTGAACTCTTCTCACGGGCAAACGATAGATTTTGGTATATATATAAATTGCATTCATTCGACTTATTTTGACCTCTACAATACGTGGTAGCTCTATGTCCCAGCAATTTTGGGACACGCTGTATAAACAAAACTATTGCTGCGCCGCGCTGGCAAGTACACTGCTTCAATCGCTACATTTCAGTTTAACAACCTTTTAAGTGAGAGCATTTTATAGTCTTTTGACGAGGTAAATAATATTGAAATTCGTGCTGTCATTGCGTATTTCTTTTCTGAAAGACTTAATAGCAAGATTCATAACAAGATAAAAGGTGTCTTGAAGGACTCAAGTGCAAGCGTCAATAAGTGGGCTCGTAGACTCCAATACCATCGTACCAACATTAAAGAAATCTCGGACTGGACAAATTTGTCTATATATCAGAAATGACCGTCGATTGAAGTGTTTAGAAATAACAAAGTCTATAAAGATACTTACCCAAGAAACGCGTAACATAGATATAAAACAATATTTCCATGAAGAAGTAATCCTTATAGTAGAGATTAAAATTTCTTGTGAATGTTAAGGAAGTTTTCGATTAAACAAAGCAAATTTTATGCACCGAGATATCACTACAGATCAAACTTCGGTAGAGTATAATGTTCCATCTGCAGAAAAATCTGTTATCCACTTTTGGGATGCAAAGGTGTTATTTCGTTGGTTACCTTCTAAAATATTACAGACAAATTCTACGTGAATTGTTTGAATACATGAATTCAAAAATTATAGATAGGTCTCCGATATAGCGAAAAAGAAAATCTATCCGCCAGAACAATGTCAGACTCTGCACGTACATATATCATTACAATGACAGAAATTTGCTATTTGAACTTTGATTTGCTTCAATGCCCATTTTGTTCATCGCTATACTACTACTTCTTCTCTGACTCAAAGGGCCAGCTAACATATCAAAAAGTTTGAACAGGTTATGTGAGGTTATACTTATCATTAATGCCTATTTAAACTAAATAGACAGTTCCTAAGAAATCACAGACACTTTCGATCATCAACTGATCAAAATCGTCGAGGTATAAACAAAATGAACAGGGGATTATTTTGAAGAATAAACGTAATTTCGAACCGCTATGCTGTTTCATTCTGATTTCAAGGATTTTCCAGGCCACCGCTGTAAATTACATTGGCTTACCTGTTGCTTGTTATATTAACAGAATTTATTCGTTTGAAATAAGTTCACTTTTCGTTGAGTCCATAGTATACCTTTCTCCTGGTAACGGACTAGACAACGTTCGCTCTGACCGATTTTCTTATCAATCATTCTATATTCTGTTAAGGCATCCTTGGTATTCCCATTTATATCAATTCTTAAATGTTTTCAGTGTTCGATACCGTAAAATAGGATTACTTATAAATAATTTTGAATATATTTTGTCTGTATTTTTACAACTGAAAATTAATTTTGTAATGAAAATTGTAGTATCAACGCGTATTTTCGGAAAAAAGCTAAAAGGTGATTTTATAGTAGCTCCAGTTGTAAATCTACTTGGAAGTGTTCTTATTTAACGTGAATGTTAGATCTATATTATGGGTAGTTGCTTGGAACACAAGCTTCAGCGGTAAATCATTGCTGATGAAAAACGTATTCATGTTCCAGCGACATCCCAAAAAAATAATACAGAATTTCCAGTGTCATTAACTCTTAACGTGACTGGCCAAATTTGGCGTCAATCTAGAAAATCTATTGAAGGGCTGTTGGAGGTGTAGATGACGAATTATATCGCATGAAAAAATGCCGAGAATACATTTTATTTCATCTCGTTAAATTCGAGTATTGTAGATATTTCTATTAATTTTATATTACTCTTTTCATCTGAAAAATGTTCACAATATCATGTGAAAAAGAACTACCTATAAAATATCTCAATAGATTATTCCAAAAGGTACACAAAAAGGATATTAATATAAAACATAAATCTGTATATATAAAAATGGATCGTGGTTTGTTGGGATGCTTAAAACTTGAAAACGACTGGACCAAATTGGATACTTCCTTCTGCGTGTTTGTTCGTAATTGCTACGCGAAGGTTTAGGAAAAAGAAAAGTCGAAAAAATTTTGGGCAAAACAAAATTTACCGGGTCACCTAATAAAACATAAATATTGATAAATAAAATTAAAGGCTTAACTATAAATATGTAGTAAGTTCTTTTAAGTAGATAAAATGGGAATTCCTTTTAACACACCTTCATTGGTCGAAACAAAGAGATTTTCCCTTGCCACATTGCCACCGCCAAAACTCAAATATGCATTTTGACGACTAAGTTGTAGTCTTAGTGGACATACTAGATGAATTAAGTTCGTGTATAATACTGTCTATTACGTTATGAACACCGAACAAATGAACACGGTATAATGATTTCAAAGTTTGCGTGTAATGGGCACCCACAGAGAATGTACGTAAACTCTACTAGGCCAGTACTGCACTATTATTCTTTCAAAATGTACCTAGATATCTATTTAATAGGTATATAAGTCGTAAGGTGAAATTTTGTTAATTACGATCATTGTAGTCATTATTTCTGGGCTTCAGTAACGGTAAAAAGAATTGGATAGAAACGGGTAAGAAGTACAAAGTGAAAAGAGCACAAAATACTAATTCTAGTTTACTGACAAAGATTTACTGCAAGCATGGGCAACCCTCGGCCCGCGTGCCACATGCAGCGCTCGATTAAGACTTGTCCGGTCCGCCATTTAACTTTCCGTCGCATATTAGCACGGCCCATCAAACTTGCTTCATAAGGATACTACAAAACTGTATGGTTTTCAAGATTATTCGTCCTATTTTTTATTTGGCCTAATTTACTCTAGGCTACAAAAATTGAAAATCTTATGCTAATAACCTTGTGTAATCAGATATCTTCAAACTAATTAACGTTGGATTAAAGCTCTTCAAAAACCACATCAAACATATGCTTTCCAATTTATGAGCGCACGTACCTAAAGTAGAGCATCCTTATAGTTCGTAACGATTTAATGACGAAGTGAAGTATCATAGACACAGATCAACAAATACAGACGGAGCAGTTCCCATAATTTTCATCGTGAGTTGGTAAAGATAATTTCAACATTGTATATACTATGTGACAAAAAAAGGATCACTCAGTAAAAGTATATACTTTTAAATCAAATTTTGTACAAATTTTTACTATGTTGAGAACAATAGATTATTAAATTTATATTGAATAATTCGCACCATTTATAAACAAAATTTAATAATAACTTGCCGCTCCATCTAAACCAATACATTCTGCTGCTCGCCTGGACATGCTTCTAAGAAGATGACCGATTGGCTCCTGTAGAAGCTCATTCTAAGTGACTTGTAGGGCATAATTTAACTGTTGTCAGTTCGTTGGAGGGTTAGGAAGCGTACCAATCCTTCGACTCGTCATATCATAGACATATTCTGCGATCGTGCAGGCCAATTGAGAATATCTTCCAGGAATAGTAATGTAGCTGCGGCAATACGAATCCAAGCAGTGTCTTGCTGGAATGTGGCATTATTTAGCGCCTGGATAATGGTTACGCGAATAGCTCCAAAACTTGTTAATTGTATATTTGAGCATTTACATTGCCTGGAAGGAATACAAAGGGCGTCCCATTTCCTACGTCAATTAGACAACAAACCACCAATTCTTTGATAAATGCAGTCTCACATTCTAAGGAAATTTTTGAAAACTACCGTTCTCTTGATCAACATCGAATTCGTTTACGACCACGATGGGCCGACAAACAGAAGCGAGACTCGTTTGAAAAAGCGATATTGTTCCACTCCTGGTCCCATTAAGCTCTTATATTACACCATGCTAATCTGAGGGCACGATGCCGATTAGTGAGAGGCAGTATTAGTCTTGGACGATAACAAATCAACCCATACATATGAATAGGGCGATATATGGAACGCATTGTTATTCTATGTCCTATCTATGTTCAAAACATATTTCCCACAGACCTTGAAATACTACGCCGATCCGTAAGAGTAAGCAATCTTAGTTTCCTATTTCCCCGTTCGGTATTAATAATAATAATAACAATAATGAACTTTATTACCCAACGGAAACCAATTACAGGGTATTTTAACAGAAATAATTACACGTATTAACATAATTATACAAATAGAAAAAATAACCTAAAATTGATTATATTATTGTAAATAGAAAAAGGATTATTTTAAACAAAAAAAAATCCAAAGAAAAATTATAATAATAATAAATATATACAAAAATACAGAACTTAAGAATTAAACAAAAATATCATCAAAGTATGAATTTGCAATATTGAGCATCCGGTTAATCGGTGCATTTCTCAAAACATTAGTTTTTGCTGCTTTTAATGCAAACGTCACAGAGAAACGAGCAGATGGCCGAGGCACTTGAAAGCCAATGAGAGACAGCAAATGAGATGAGTCGACGCCACCATAAAGCAACGTATATATAAATCGAGCACCGTGTGTGCATTACGGCGCTCAGATAAGGATGTCATATTATGCCTGTCCAAGAGCGATGTGTAGTCAATACCTCTGGGAGGATACATACCACCAATTTTGAAGGAAACAAATTTCAAGAATTTGCGTTGAACACGTTCAATTACTAATTGATAGCAGAGATAATAAGGTGCCCAAACAATAGACGCATATTCCAGCGCGCTGAGAACCAAGGCAAAATATAGTTACTTCAGAGTAGAAGAGTCAGTAAAATATTTAGCGCAGCGCATAACGAAGCCTAATTTTTTCGATGCTCGCAAACAAAGTTGATCAATATGAGGTGAAAATGTAAGGCAAGCATCAAATAACACACCAAGGTCTTTAAATCTGTTAATGATATATACTATATGAAGAGCACAGAGAAGTATGTTTGCGGGTGTAAAATACTGAACAGCATCTATTCACATTAATAGTCAAAGAATTAACAGAACACTAACCAACAAAAACGTCCAAACTAGACCAAGGGAGACTAATGTCAGTTACAGAATTAATAACTGAATATAATTTTATGTCATGCGCACACGCAAGAACAGGACATTCTAGAGTCTGAAGAAGATCATTAATATAAACCACAAATAGCAAAGGTCCCAAGTTTGACCCTTGTGGAATACCAGATACAGATATGAATTCCTGTGAGTTAAATCCATTAAAGCATACATAATTCGCCCTTCCATCCAAATAAGATGCTAATAATTTATTAAAAGAAGGACTTGTTCCTAAAGCACTCAACCTGTGGAGTAAGACTTCATGATTTATGGTATCGAAGGCACAGGATAGATCAGTGTAGATCACATCAATATGCTTCTGATTATCCAATTGTTCAGAGATAAACTGGGAAATAGTGATCAGATTTGTAACAGTTGATCTCCCAGGAATAAATCCATGTTGAAAAGGTGACAGATGCTGTCTTATGTTGGTTAAAATAAGTCAGTATATAAAGTGTTCAAACGCTTTAGCAAAGTTTGAAAGTATCGACATGGGCGTATAATTCTTCAGTTGTGTTCCATCACCCTTTTTATACACTGGAACAATTCTAGAACGCTTCCACAAATCAGGAAAGGTCGACGATTTAATCGATAAATTAATGATACTAGTCGCCAATATTCGCCAATACGTATCGAGCATCACGTATCAAAAAACTAGGGAGTGAATCATCTCCAGCAATAAATCCAGACGAAAATGAAGACATTATATTCAATACATCATCTTCTGTGATAAAAGGGATTGTAAATGGTAATATCACCAGATGTAATAAGATCAAGCATAACCGGACTTTGGTTTTGATTACTACGAAATAAATTTGCAAAAGCATTAACAATATCTTCAGGAGTATCAACTAAATTGTTGTCATCATATAACCTTTCTGGAATTCTAGAAGAGCCTTTCTTAGAATTAATAAATGCAAACAATTCCTTAGGATTTTCTCTTACAGATCGTTCCGCATGTTGAGCATAAATGGTGTAGGAAGCAGAGATCTGATTTTTGCAAACAAGCCGCATTCGTTTGAATTCGTCCTCATAATACAAGATGTTCGTTTTCTTCCAACGACGTCTATAAAGATTCTTAGTTTTTAAATTAGCAATAATTGATGGATTGAACCAAGGAGGATATTTTTATGAGATTGAAGCGGAACTGAACGTGTCAGCACGTTATAAAGTACATTTAAATTAACGTCACTGAAACTACTAACACAAGTCCAATCAGTATTAAGAAGATCATCATAGAGTTGTATAAAATTTGCTTTACCACAGAGATATCAGCTATTCTAGGGCATCCACAGTCTCTACTACGATGCTGTTTGCCTTCTTGAAACCAATTTCTTCCAGCAACAAGTAGTAGTATTTCTTTGCATCTGTCTAGAGATTGCACGAAATGCAATATCCGCTCCATGTACTCCAATAATACGGCCCTGTTCAAAATCGCTTAGATCCCGACAATTGGATTGTCTTCGAAGTCTTATTATTTCACTAATTCACAACTATAGACTGCTATAGTCGAATTACCCAAGTAGACTGATCCAGAATAAAGAAAAGACATTGTGTTTGGGCGAAAACCGACATAAAGGTTTATAGTTTTCCTATTAATTTTGTTATCATTTCTTATTCCCAACACCATGAACTTCTGTACAAAATATGGTTTACTTTTACTGGGTTATTCGTATTTTGTGTCACATAGTAAAACCTTAGATTGACTGCACACATCATACTACATAAATTCTCCTCTCATTTGCTGCAAATTCTAAAATAAATAAATTGCTATCCCTCCCATGTATGTAGGTATAGAATGAACACACTTGAGTTTCATTTTACACATACATTTGGTGGTATTCATGTGTGCAGAGTGTTGCAATCGGTTAATTATATCAGCATCTCGTTATTTACACCATTTAAAAGTTTTCTATTGCGCATTTCAAAACAAACAAAACATTAATGTGCCGCACTGTTCTTGTAATTATACAAGTATAATTAATAGCGAAATTAATTTTGCACTGCAAGCAAAACATAGTGTATCCAACTGTTCAATGATTTCATCACTTGTATTTCGTATGTATGTCAGTTGGAAATTAATCAATCTACTAAGGGGTTCATTACCAACTAAGACATTGTAACGTTGTCTTACAATAATGTTAAGGAAAGTGTCTGTTTTATTTCTACTTTATATCCAACAGGTAGGTGGCTCGTTTTCTACTAACAAAAAGTCAATCATATCTGCTTATCATTTACGTTATTAAATATTTCATATTCTTATTCAAATATAAACAGCATATGTTTTAATTTTTTGTTTTAATTTTTCGTTCAGGTCGTATTCAGTGCTAAAACTGTAGGAATTCCAACACAGCAGGAACAAGTAAATCTTCTAACAAATGTACAAGAAGTATTCGAAAACATAAAGTCGGTTGTAAAAGATGAGGGCAAATCAACAGACCTCTCGGTAGTTGAAGACGTCAACAAAACCATTCGCAGATCACTAGAACATTTAACTATGGCCGAAGAACTTGCCATAATTAGTAAGTGTATACGAATATGTATTAAAACATAAAAAGATAGATTTTCATATACATTATGAGAACCTATAAATTCTGTTTAATAAAAACAACATCATATGCATACTTACTTACATTTATTTGCAGAACTTATGAACTTAGAAAACCAAAATTGTACCAAGAAAAAGAAAGAAGTAGTTCAAAAGAACATGGAAGAATGCTTATCTCTATTGAAAAATTGTGGGGTTTCAACTTCAAACGAAATAGAAATGAGCTCTTTCAAAGTTTCCAATGTAACCAGCTCCGCTCTGGCGGAAGGCCAAGTTTTTCTGGATTCATTAAGAGATTGTGCAACAGGACCGAAACTACAACTTATACAATGCTATAGAAATATAATTGCGAAGCAAGTAGTCCCTTTAAAAGGAGCTCCTGCAAGCTGTTCAAGCTCATAAGTCAGGTCATCTGGAGTCAGTACTAATAAGAGCATCAGCTAACGATTGCGTGGACGATATTCTAAGAATGTGTAAAGAGAAACTGTCGTTTTTGTTAAACGAAGCAATGCAATGTACGTGAATTTAGTGATGAAATGTTTAAATCTTTTTTTCGCTACAAATAGTAATTAAGCTTGTTTCTAATAATTTCTGACAGTAAATCACATCAATTGAAAGTGCTCCTCTAATTGCCAGCGGATCATGCGTTCCAGATAAATTTTGAAATTGTGTGATGTAAAGTTCAGTATGAGTAAACTTCAGACCAAAAATTACATGTACATCTGATATAAATATGATACAATTTTAATAAAACCTATTGTAGATACTATAAATATGTTTATTATATTGTGACCGACCTCTAGGATTATTTAAATTGATATCTTAAGGTGTGAAGCAGTGAACCTAGTCGGCTGGTAATCTGCGATTTGTCTGTAGTTTACCTGTTATTCTAAAATGGTCACTTTTATAAATATATTAAAATAATAACTTGGTCTGCAGTCTACTTATGACCATGAAGTTGCTGATGTAAATTTTGTGTCTGTTATACTGCACTATAATCTGTTGTTATTACCAGGACAATAAATTCGGTAAACACTGTATGTTTATAAAATACCAACTGTGCTTTACTCGTTTACTTGAAGTTTTTAAGTAATTCTAATTTAATGCAGGCCTACTCTTTAAAGATGTTGAATTCTTGTGTACCAAGCAAATTCCATTATAGGATCACTTTGGACTGTTACCTTTGATCATTAGTTACATTTTACGCTCCGTCGATGCCGAGACTGGCAGCACTAACAGGGAATGTAATCTCTTAGAATTTCTGGAAAGGAAAATCAAGCTTTTCAGTATCATAGGTTTTAAATTATTTATAAACGGCGATATATATGTATGTACAACGCACGATTTATCGGTTCGAATGTGTGTTATATACTTAACAGACATACTTACATATATTCTCTTAAAGATTGAATCGAAAAACGAAAGTGATTCAATATATCAATCACTTGAAATATTACATCATAAAATTGCTCTGGTTGCATGAAACTAGGACGAGGACCGTCATATTACGACTAAAGGGTTGCCCCAAATTAGAATTGTAAAACAGTTAAGGATTAAACATCCTTTCAAAGCAGTTTTAGTTAACTAGTTGATATTTGATTAGCCACACATTTTGTGTGGAACCTAGTAATATGAATTAGTAAGTATCTGTTACCCCTAATAAAATTAAAAAAAAGGAGCGGTGTCATGGGACACCCGATAAGAGCGACGCTCTTTACGCATTTGATGCTTATTTGAATAAAATTCTATAATCCAATAAACAAGGTATAAAGAAAAAGTATTTCATTTCGAAACCGATGGTAAATAAGTTGAAGTTGAATTTGAAGTAAATTTGAGTCCGAATAATAAAAGCGTCATCTGATGGGGGAGACACAAATGTGTCGGTGTGTGTGCGAGTGAGATAGAACTAATGAAAGAAGAAGGATAGAAGAAACGCGTTCATCTGACGATTTCAAGCGTCTCACTTTTTCCCAGTTAAGTCTCGCGGCATAACCTCCCTAAAAGAGCTTCGCTCTAAAATTAAATACATATAACTCTTTTTTCCAGAAATTCTGATATCTATGTATATATAGGGACACTGTGGGTAAAGTCGGCACTCCCACGTGTTTCAGAGATGGTGTGTATGTGGGTTCAATTATTTTGTTGTATGAAACCTTGGTAGGCACTGACATAATTTATGTCTACAGTTGCCAGTTAGGTTTGTTCTGTGCAGCGTGAGTACTTTTCTTTCTTTTTTGTCAAATCTGATTCAATTTCAGTACTTCACACGGAAGCAGCTACAGGTAAGTAAATATTTCAAAAATTCCGAATAAGTGAGTGTAAAGCTTCCTTTATTCGATGTTCTAACTGATAGGTTTTGTCGATTTTTTGTTCGAATTTTTATCATTAGCGTGATGATGTGAAACTTGTAGACAGTCATAGTGGCCCTAAGTCGGCACCAAACAGGTGGTCCTGAGTCGGCACCTATTTCTTTGCTTCTTTGTGTTGTTTTTCATATAGTTTTTGCCGAACGACCATTGTAGCATCTGCCTGTTGCCGAAATCAGCCGTATTGCTGAAGAAAAACGGCGTCGTCAACACAACGACAAAGGAAAGAACAATATAGGACTAGACAAACGAACAATTTCTCATTCGTAACAAAGTTCAGAAAGCCCCACGAACTGCGAATTTGGCGAAAATAACGAGAGATCGTCGCTTTTCCAATTCATTTTTTCTTTTTAATTTCAAATTCATGTTTTTCAATCTCAAACATTGTATAATGTTATTCATGCTATTCCGATTTTCAACACTGTAATAGAGCAATTATCATTCTTCAAATACGCTTCATTATAATCGAAAAAATTATTCATGTTCTCTTCATTTTTAACTTTGTAATTAAAGAAGATTATATTTTATAAATGAAAATACACAATCATACGTGCTTCATTCTTCTAAATGTTTGAAATGTGTCTACATTAGGTTTAAATTTGAAGAACATGCACTTTTTCCTATATTTAAGCAAAAAAGTAGGGTACCGACTCAGGACCAGGGGGTGCCGACTTCGGAACACTACTTTGAGAGATGATCAAAATGCACCTTTTCACTTCGCAGTGGATTGCAACTGCAAATACCACACTATATCTTTCTAAATGACATCAAATTGTAGAATAATGATTGCTGTACACAACCAAACACTTGCTAGCGCCATCAAATCGGATATACCTTCTGTTTTCGGCCAAATGGCTTAGTAGGCGGACTTAGGGCCACTCTCCCCTACATATATATTTCAACAACAGAGTTATACATATATTCGGTGTGGTTTTACGTCCAATTTTTAGAGACAAAATACATTTTAAAGGAGAAATACTAAGCAAAAGATTAATCAATTAATTGAATATAATAATATAACTAATTACTGAATAATTTCTACAAATGCCATTATTTTGTCAGCGCTTATCTAAGCTTAGGAAATCGTGTAAATCGACCTGTAATCGAAATATGTTACTAAAGATTCAATCGAAAATAATTATTGCTGTCATCTTTCAACTTTTCACTTGTTTTTTTTTTAATAATTAAACATTGACATTTTTTACAGCGAAATTTATTATATTATTTTTATTAATTTACCTTTTGAATTTGCTTGCTCTTGGGGCACTTGCTTTTAACTGCTTACGGAAATTGACTCCAGGTAAATTGGAGCCAGCCCGCATAGTCTAGCAAAATGGCTGCTCACCGATGCAAATAATGAATAGCTTAAGAATTCCTTTAAATGAGTAGGGACTCTTTCCCCTTTACTCTAGTCATCCCGTTCGACTCGGACTTATTGTCGAACATCCTAAACTACATGCATATCTACTTACCGTGGGTTTATCGATGAAATCTTTATGGAAGTTTTTCTTCTGGCAGAATCGGAAAGCGTAATAAAGTTCGTGTGCATCACCAAGTGAATTTCATTCACTTATCCACTAGAAATGATAAGTTCGCATACATATCTGAACTTTTCGGACGTAGTGAAATGTTTTCTTTTCAATAAAGCCTCCTGCGATGCTTCAACTAACTACTAACCTAGTTCTATATCTGGAAGAAGTGTGTGTTTCTAAAAACACTATAGCTGTTCATTTAATTACTGTGTCCCTTTTCATTGTTTCCTAAGAAGCGGGTATTAAAATTAAGAAGCTAATAATTACAGTGACACCGAGTAAATTATTTGTACTTTGGAAGTGGCACTAGTGTTAAGAAACTATTTTTAACACTAGTATTGTAGTGAATTTTAAACAATCGCAATAATTTCCTTTCAGTACATATAGTAATATACATAATCGCTTGTAAAATTTAATAATCAAATGTCGGTATAGAATATTATATCTTATTTTACCAAGTTTAACCTTTGTTAACTTGCGTTGACAGTATCAGGTTTGAAGTTTACTTTTGCTACTGCTGCGTTTGTTCTTCATCTCTTCGGATACAAACGTAAACAGATTGCTTTATAGCCTTTCGCACCCACAACATACGGTATCCTGAAATAAAAATATACTATCCAAATTTGTCAGTAATTTCAAGAATATATGTACTCGGATCTTCATTTAGAGGCAGGCTACTTACATATAATAATATAAAGCAACATTTTAATCTGAGTTTGGAGTTTGAATCAATCTCGTATATGTTTTGTAACCCATTTAGAGACTTATCCTTCGAATTTCCTGTACCACAATACCAAAGTATATTTTATTGACGTAGTTTCCACGAAAACAGTTTAAAATACCGCTAGGAAGTATATATAATCTGCTAAATTGAAATCTTGTCTTTTATTACCTAAATAATGGTAGAATCAATTCGAAAGATATTTATAAGTTATAGCAACTATTCGCGTATTATATCTTTCATTTTGATAAACATTTATAGTTCATCACTACAAAATGGGGAAACAGTTCAAAATTGGTAAACTATATTTGAACCCATTCACATTTTTGCGAAGTATTTCCTAAAACTTCTGCAATTATGTATAAATCTAAATTTAAACACATTTTCCAAAAAACATAAATGAGTGCCACTTGTAAAACATCATCTTTGAAGAATAATTTCGCAATATACATTTAACTACATAATAGATTATTGGAAGAATGAAGATAACAAATGATTATCTGGATTCACAGTTCATTCGATTGGTTTTTTCATAACAATAAACAACGACCAGACTACAGTTATGATGCCACCATTACTTTGCGGTGATAATTTTCAGTAATCAACGATTGAGTTAAAGCTATTTTATTTTTCTAAAATTGGATTGTACAAAATGTGTAACTTAGGAGAAAATCAGCAAATTACTGCTTTAGGCTATTAGTCGAAAAGTTATGAGCAGTTTTGAAAATGTAAAAAATTTTTACATGTAATATTCCAAAGTAGGTACAAATTCAGTACAAATAATAGAAAAGGAATATTGCAAGTACCACCAAATTCAGGTAATAAATAGGGTATTTGTACGTAATCTACAGAAACAGTTAATAAATACATCTTACGCATCTGAAAACCAAGATTTGGAGGAGATGTTTTTCAATCAGTGTCCGATTCGTCAGTACCACCACAAGCTAAAATGAAATAGACAAGTGAATGGCATAATCGCATTTCTGATGATGGATCGGATAAACAAATTTTGACAAACGTCCCACCTTTTTCAAGCAACCGGTAATGACTATTGGTTAGAATTGTATACATAGTATGTCGTGCTATACAACGTGCCCCAGATAACGTTTCCAACATGGGGATCTCGCTTATTGTATAAGATAAGATGTATAAGATAGAAGTTTGGTTAGATTTGACAAGACAAGACAAATTGTTCCTAAGGACTAATGAAATTATACAATATTGTTCAATTTTCAAATTTCCATGTATTTTAGGATTTATGGTGAAAAAATGAAAAATGTCAAATTTCTTTTTCTTGTAATTACTTTTGGTCTAGTAGATACATAATATCTTTTCAAATTATCCTACGATTTTTTTATGTAGAATTTAAATATCGACGTGTTTTAGTTTTGATCCCTAATTTAAAATTTTCTTATGGACTGTCAACTCGGCTTTGAAATAATTGAACGTGTTTTTTCATCCTCTTTACAAGGATATATCACTTGTACCTACTATCTATTTTTAAAAATATTAGAGAAAATTGAAAAAATGGCATACATTTTAGTCATGTAGTGACAGGCTAGCCATATATGAGGTGTGTAACAAAGTAATGAGACCGATGACTTTTCGTTTGTTTTATTCCAATAACATGACAATTCAATATTGGCCTCTTCATAGTAACTGCCTTGGGAAGCGACACGGCGCTGGGGACAACTCTTTCACTCCTCATAGCAGTGCTGAAACTCGGATACTGGAATAGCCTTCGTCACAAGAACTCAAATCGGGTGAAAAGGAAGGCTGAGAAAGCACAGGAATATGCTTACTGGCCAGAAAAACGGTTTACTGAAATTTTTGTGTGACAAGGCGAATTGTCGTGACACAACGTCCAGTTTTTATTTTGGTGTTTGGTGTCACACGCATAACCCTTTTTCGACGTCTTCCAAAAACCTTTCGGTAAAAGTGTTGATTAGCCCTTTAACTTGGAGACCCAAACCCCTGTCAACAATTCCCTGGCTATCAAAGAAGCAAATTAATTTTTGATCTTTGACTTGCTCATTTTCGCTTTTTTGTCTTAGAGAGCTTGGAATGTTACATTTGATGCTCTCGTGCTTGATTTCCAGGGTTGTACACGGTCGCTCGAAATTCGTGCCACTCATTGTCAGAACACACAAGCAAAATATGCTTCACTAAAACACTTGCTACGGACAAACAGTGCAACTTTAGTGAGTTCCAATTTGGACCAATAGCATATCACATGTTCACCTGCCTCCCTCCAAAGTAGACCTCATTGGTGTGCTCATATGCGATAATTTGAACAGTTTCTTTGTGTTCACATCATCGGGTTTGTACTGTAGTTATAAATATTGCATTCTATAGTGTATAGTTTGATTCAAAAATTGACACTTTATTAAGAAGGGAAGAGAGTTGGACTGAAAGTAAAATAGATAACAATCGATAATATATTTTATTTTTAGTTATTCACTTTCTTTTTAAAATCAACTGCTGGCAATTAGTAGCTCATTACAAATGAAGGGCACAATCGAAGTGAATTTTAATCTTACGACAAGGTACACTTGAATTCTACAAAGTAATTGCGAGGTTTAATTAATCCAACATACGAACTGCGCGTACGACAATTAATTCCACTAAACCCGTCCAACTACAGCAAATCCAAAAAGCCCGAAACGAATGCTGTCTTTCTTATCACCCAAAAAACAACCTGCCTGTACTGGGGGTCTTTCCGTCCGGGAACTCAACCAAATTTTCCGACTCGTCCAAAACTGGAAAGTTAAGTTTCAATACTTCATTCCGAAAACGAAAGAAGATATGGTTGTATTGCTAATAGCAGATATTTACGTTTGTCAACTACAAATATTATATTTACATATATAGGTGTACAGTACGTACATACCAGAGACTAGAGAATTTAACATCTTCCATTTGCTTTCTGGTTATCCTCCTAAAACTAATAATTATGGAAACTTTGTTGGTTGTTCTTCGAAACTGTTTGAAGATGATGAGTTACCACGGAAAACTAAAGAAAGTGCAAATTACTTATTCGACTTTTTGATCATTTAATATCGCTGTCTACGTAAAACATGAAAGCAGTAAATTAAAATTGTATACAACGATATCGGGGATATTCCTATCTCTAGATTTAGTGAAATTTCCACTCCATTAAAATATTGCATTTTTTGCTGTACTAAGTAAAACCATGCATTGTCGTATTAGGGTACTATACACCGTTCGCCTCTGTTCATCAGCATCTTAACAATTGCTGTTTTTCGAGCTTGGCATTAACAGATTTATCATCTGTAGTTTAACATTCTTCCAAAGCGGTTTTATTGAATGACCAAGTCTGATTACTGGTTTGTGGAGAGCTATTGATAATTCTTATCAAAATTTATAGAATAACCACCACCAACTCTGATCTGACTTCATTCGTCGATCTATGTATGTTCTTACCTTTGATCGCAAACATTGCTATTGCGTTATTTGTTAGATTACAGTATTTTTTGAAACGTCTTCAGGCTTGTTTTCAAATAAGCATGCGCTTATCAGAGAACTTATTTGAAAAATTTGAGTAATGAAATGAAGTATTTCGAACCCTCTATTTTACTTAAATTGATCGGTAATTTTTGTTAAACACGAGCAACGAAATTAATAAATTTGTACATATCTATTATGTATTGATTTCTTTTCAGGTACTTCAATTAACTGACAAAATTGACTGGGTTTTGGGTAGACCTCCGATTGCAGTTCCCGTGTGCGGATTCCAAGGAGAGAAATGTATTTGTAAGTAATTGATTTGTACGATATATTTTATAATATACACACGAAAACAAACGTAGAACGAGTTATATCTTATGAAGATATTAGCCTTAAAATTCATCAAATGTATTTTACTCCGACAATATTAAAAAACTGCAGGCACTCGTTTCGGCAATTAAATAATCTTCAAAACCACAGAATTTGCGTTTTATATGATATGGCTAATAATCGTAAAGTCTTCAGTGTGGCATTCGATTGAAATTTATGTGCAACACGTGATTCCTATTATTCTTCATTTGAAATGAATCATTGCATTGTTGAAATATGTATGTTAACCTTTCACACTCCGAGATGGTTAGGCTTTATTCTTATATTTGGCTAAACCAGTATCTCTTACATTCGTGTTTTTATATGAATTGATGACCTCTATAAAATGAAAATAAGTATAGGTCAGAAATATACAATTGCGTTTTTAGAATTTTTATTAGTATTGAGAACTCAAGTTACAATAATAATAATTTAAAAACCAAGGGAAGTGGGCAACGGTAAGCTGCTCCAAACAGAAACAGCAGGAAAATTAACGAAGTGTATATTAAGGACTGGATAAATCAAAATAAAAGCGGAACGAAGAAGAAAAGGATTAAGAACCAAAAGCCGAACACACAAAAATAGCGTAAAAATATGTATTTGCAGCGATATTCGATAAACAGTGAAACTTACCTATCAAATAAATACAATAATTCTTGGGCCATTCAATAGAATGGCACATCATAATAACAAAACACCCTACAGCAGTCACTATTGCAAATCACACAAAAAATTACAAGATTAATCAAACAGAAAACAAATAAAACACTACACATCGGCGAATAAGTCTGCTCGCATTGACTCTTGGCAGTACAATGCAAGGTAGAAAGGATTACTAACTACAAGTTATAGTCTGTTAAAAAGATGTTATCATAGTAGGCCTCAGCGAGACGGAACAGATTCGCCATGGGAGACCGTCACGATGCGCTTGTTCTTGCTGATGGAAGGGCGAATCTCGTTGTGGTGCGGCTGGAACTTCTGCGGACGTAGAGATTCACGGAGGCCAAAAGTGCCGGACAGTCAACCAGACTGTGGAGTAACGTCCACATAAAACCCCAGCCCTATATATCCCTCCTACCCGCGAAAGACTGTCTATTACGCCGAGCCACGAGTCGATTGTAGTTGTATCCTCTAGGAGGGTAGGTACCATCGAGCCGGTAAGATAGACATTTTACACGACGGCGCTGAATGCGTTCGATAGAGTGAGTGGCCTAATAAGGCGACCAGACTATTACCGCATATTCAATTGTGTACAGGTAGATAGAGTCATATTGGTTGCCAGGAGTGCTTTCCACTGCGCATAATAAAACCCAAAGACTTGGAAGCAGGAAGGCAAAGCTTTTTTAATGTGAATTGTGAAAGTAAGTCGAGAGTCAAAGTGGACACCAAGGTCTTTTATAGAATTGACAGGGGTAAATGTTCACCTGCCAAAACATAAGTAAGATGCGATTAGAGGAAGTGTTATTGTGTGAAGTGAAGTGAAGTGTAAGTATTAGACAAGCGTTGAGCAAAGGCCTCAACTATATCCTGAGATGACTCAAGCACAAGGTCATTATGATGCAATTTGCCCGGCAGTCTGAACTCACCTTTTCTAGAGCGGATGGAATTAGAAATTTCTTTAGGGTTAGACTGAATGAAGTCTTCTGCTCTGTACACAAAAAGCTTATAGACCTGAGGTATCTGTTGTTTGCATAGTGTGTGCTTTTGCTTGAATCCACACAAGTAAAAACGTTCTTAGATTCTTTCCATTTATGTCTGTAAAGCTCTTTGAGTTTCAAATTTGATATCAATTCTAGAGAGAACCATGGTGGATAATCTGGAAACGAGTAGGAGCTGGAGATTTGAGGTACGGAGCAATTGATGGCTTCATGCAGAGTTGTAATACATTGCAGATCGCGGTATAAGGTATCACAATCTAGCGATGGGAAAAATTGTTATTTTAAAATAACAGTTTCAACCGTTACGGTTATTTTGAAATAACGGTTGCAACATAACAGGTCATCTTTATTTCGTAGTCAACAGTTCTACATGATAACATCATTGTCGTTCCTGAAGATTAATTCACATTATATCATGAGTTTTATTTTTATTTATTTATAATTGTAATTAGAATTGTTCTTTTGTTCCACATTATATAACGGTTTTGTTTATAGTTTTTATAAATATTTTTTTATATAACATCGTTCTTTTATTTTACATTTGGTCATTTCAGTGCATACAATTAGTTAGAAAATATTTCCACAATAAAAGTCCGACTCTGATTTGACTACCGCCGTTATTACCGTCCAACAGAATATGTAGGTACGTAATAAGTTATTTTTTTAGTGGAGCTGTAACGGTTATCTATGATAAACGCCTTAACTGCGTACGCTGCAAGTACATTTAAGACAGTTCGAAAGCAACCGTTATTTTCCCAGCGAGATAACAGTTGCAACCGTTACTGAATCCATAACGGTTATAAAATAACAGATAATTAAATAACGACCCATCTCTATCAAAATCAGCTTTGCAAAAACAGTAACGTAGGTTATTGGCTGAAGGAAAGTTATGAAGATCAATCGGTCGAGAGTATTTTAGATCAATACAGAGGCTAGGATGGTGAATATCTTCAGGAACTCGTCATGCCCAATAGAGAAGAAGTAGGATAAATTCGAAAGAAGTAGATCCAGCAGTCTGTGGTTAGAGTTCAAGACATTATTAAATCGCTTGAGATCAAGCAAATTGCAAAATTATTGAACTGGCAGATTTTCCCGCAGGTAGTGGACGGGTTAACAAATTCAGGAGGACTGAAGTCCCCAGCAAGCAGAATAGGTTTGTCAAATAAAAATAAAATATTTCGAAATTCTGAAAGAAGAGCTCCAAATCGATAACAGAAGTATCCGGAAGTATATAGAAAGTAAATTTATGAATGAGGCATTTGCAAATGATAAGGTCAATAAATGGAACTACAGAAGTAACAGACATGGTGTTAATTATTGCAAACAATTTTATTTGCAAAGGCATTTGTAATTGGAACACCACCACCCAAACTACGATTAACAGCATTGAAGTTACGGTCACTTCGTACAACAGAATAAGAGTTAAGGTTTAACCAAGATTCTATAACAATAATAATATCATGGCTAACTAAGGCCGTTAGATAAAAACCATCTCCATATTTGAATTCAGTGTGAAATATCCTATTCGGATCAGGTACGTTCGTTCATGTGACAGAAAAGAAGTTTCATTTTGTTAACCAGTGTTATTGTTATAAGAGCAGATCATTAATGTTATTCAAAGTTCATACCAGTTTTATCCTAAACCAAAAATTGCATTTAAATATGTACAATAAACATGTATGATTTAGAAACATTTTACTGTTAAGTTTAGTAACGTAATGTAATTGATGCAAGCTGTATTTCTTAAGTTCTTAAAACTATATGCAACTGATCACTTGTGTCAACCTCAGCTATAGTTTATACCGTGCATGCGTAACATACTGATTATCAGCTGTGATTGGCGTATACTATGGATACCTGTACAGCTTTCTATATGCAAATTAGTCCTCAGTTTGTAACATAGATGCAAATTTAATTAATCGACTGATATATATGTTCATTCCAATATAACGGAAACAACATCGTTATCCATGCTGCTCATTTTATATTTCACTACAGTGACAAAGGTAGTGTTAGGCAACAAATTAAATATCAGCTGCTTTTAAGCTGCATTTAATCGACAGTTGCGGCAAAAGAAAACAAAAAACTAAAATCTGATCCCTTTCATTTCAGCACACACATTTGAGATCGTTAGTGGCGTAATGGGCGGAATAGTAATTATTGTGGCAGCGATAATCTTCTTTTTATATCGTAACTGGAAATACGAACAGGAGCTGGACAGTCTATTGTGGAAGGTGGATTTCCGCGATATACAAATGATCGACGATGCGAACGCTAATTCGTTTGGCACGAAAATTAGTAGGGTAAGTTAGCTAAAAGGACATCTATATTTATTTCATTATTTTATAAAATTGAACCAATAAATGGATAAATACATACGTGGATATTGACACTTGCAATTAGTAACTTGATTAGCTGGGGGTCCTTTCCTAGTTAGCATTGGCGATTATAAGATAAACGGCTTGCATGTGTTATTATATTAAACCATAACTCTGCTATTCTATTTTGTTAATGTTGACAACGTTCAACAAATATAACTTTTAATTCTAATTAACAACTTTTTGAAGACTGCTTTTTCATAGAGTGAATTAATAATAATTAATTAATAAAGTAATCAATGTGTGAACTCCTTGACCTATTTGAAATAACTACAATGGAAGCCTTCCGTACAACAAGATTATTATTCATACAGACGCACTGCAGAAGATGAAATCCCATATCCCAAAAACTGTACAAAAGATCTATCAAATAGTAACTATTTGTGCTGGTAATTAGAAAATATGTTCTATATGTAAACAAACAGTTGTCTTTATTGGGAGTACAAATAAGTCTCCGCAATTTTTTATCAAAAATTGGCCATTTATTGTGAAAAATTGGTATTTTATGTTTTATTCAAAGTATTGTCCATCGCTAGCTACTACTTTTTCCCATCTTTCTGGCAGCATACGGATATCGCGTCGGAACAACGGTTCATCTTTTGAGGCTATCCACGGATCGACCCAATTTTTGGTATCTTTATATGATGTGAAGTGCTGCTCAGACAAGACATGTGTCATCGTTCGGAAGAAGTAGTAATCGGAAGGGGCAATGTCTCGAGAATAGGATGGGATAGGACTTCCCAATTGAGTGCTTCCAAGTAGATTTTGACCTGCGCCGCAACATGTGGACGAGCATTATCATGCAGGAAATTAATTTTATCTGGAGTAGTAGTGTGCTCGTTTTTCTCTGAGGGCTCGACTCAATCTCATCAATTCTGTTCGGTAAATAGTCCCAGTAATGGTTTCGTTCAGTTGGAGCAACTCATAATACACGGCACCAAGCTGATCCCACCAAATACACAACATGAGTTTTTGTCTATGAATATTCGGCTTGGCTGTCGATGTGGAAGCATGGCCACGTGGTTTCCACGATTTCCTCTTCTTTGGGTTATCGTAGTGGATCCATTTTTCATCACCAGTGACTGTACGAGGCAAAAAACCCTTTTGTTTGTGCTTGACAACGTAGCATTTCACATGTGCAAAATCGGCATTCAACATTTATCGGCTCAATTCATATGCAACCTAATTTCCTTGCTTTTGAATCATTCCCAATGATTTTATACGATGTAGAATTTCTTTGCTGAGTCACTCCTAATGTAAGTGCAACTTCTTGCATTTGGTTTGTTTTTGAGGTCAAACTCACTGTTCTTAAACTTATGGAACCAATCACGACAACTTCTCTCACTTAAACTGACGTCACTATATGCTTCTACAAGCAATGGATGGGCCTCAGTTCCAGATTTCTTCAAATTAAAGAGGTAAATCAAGAATTCCCGCAAATAACGCTTATTCGGCTCAAAACTCGACATTGTTTCACGAAAAAAATTATGTGATGCTGATAAAAAATCGCTAATATTTTATAGTTATGGTCCTGCTAGATGTCCAACTTTACGTTTATGACGGTTTATATCTGACAATTTGAACCATAACTTACTGGTGGGGCCACCATTTTTCAAACAGCTGAGCTTTATTTGTACTCTCGATATATGGACTGTCAACATAACTAACCAGTGGGATTTCTTAATGTATAGGATCTGTAATAAATTTATACATATAATATTTTTATTCTTGCGTGTGTCTGCACACGTATGCAAAGCATAAAATCAAAATAAATCCACATATCAGAAAATCTTTGTAGAAACCATAACAATTCGGTTCAAGGACTAGGAGAAACCAAAAAAACCTAGTTTAAGGTTTCCTTCTTATGAAACGTAAACGTCAAGATGAGCCTCATATTGCTTAATCTTCCTATACTCACGCATACGGTCTGTGAGACCGATTTATATAGTATAGTATACGTCTTTCATTTTGACGTGAGTATAGGAAGGTTAAATGTACTGCTTTATACAGGCACTTGTGATGATCGACTACCAATAGTAAATAGCAATACTTCCTCAAACTGTTACTTCGACAGCTCCGGCAATGCATTTTCGTCGCTCTAAGAACGCCAAACTGAATCGCATTTCATCGTCATCAATATTGAATTTCATTCTGCCTTCAATGCTAGCATTCTCTACAGCGCTTAGTTATTTAAAGACGGGTCTTAGCCTTATGTTAATAGGCTTTACTCTGCTTAACTAGAAAACTACTTTCACTATTCGCATACGCGCATTTGGCCGCTCATCAGTGCGACTGTGTGAAGTAGTTTTCATTTCTATAGAAGCACTATATAAGCCCGGGTGTTAGATGTTCGTACATATGAGAGTTCAATTACGAAATTCGGCCATACTAATTGCGCGTTTAGAATCAAATAGCTGCAAAAATGCGCAATTAGTACATTATGGCCGAATTTCGTAATTGAACTCTCATATATACGAACATCTCACAGGCTTTACTCTGTTTTTCATCTAGTCAATGTATTGGATAGCGCTCCCCTTTTTTGGTTTCTGTGAGCTAATAAGTAGGAGTATCCGCTCTATTTGTGTCTGTGTGTATGTGTATGATCCCTAAAAGATCCACTACGCTTAACCCCAATGGCTTATTGCGCCCGCTAGCAAGTTTACATTATTAGTGCCCCGCTAAAGTCTACCATTTTGGTACTGGAAATCCTTTTAACCTCATTTTTCTTTACCGACCAGCGGTCCTAATTCTTATTATCTCCAGCTCCAGAGTTTATAGAGAGCAGATGAGCTTCCCCGCACTTCATCAAGGTGTTAACTCTATAGAGGAATGAGTATCATATACCATATGGAGTATAATCGATATTTGTTACCTTCCATAACTCTATTATGAATTTAAGTACGTTCCGAGTGAATCAAAGCCGTAAATGAAAACATTAAATTAAAGTAAGAGTACGATATATTTGCTATTTAATTGTCACTATTTATTTCAATATAACTTAGTGTGAAAATCCTATTTTTGTTTTTATTTTCATGGAAACGTCTGGAGTGAAAAGATACGACGAAACTATTCTTATTACCGCCTTTTATGTTGCATTCTACCCCAGTTTCCATTTACGCAGGTTAAAACTAATCTGCTGTTCAAACTTCCTTCATGCAATTGAAAAGTTTACTGTAAATTTGCTTTCCGCAGCATTCGATTTCCGAACCGTACCAGCTCATCAATATATATCGCGATTTAGACTAAATCTCGGGCGCGTTCCCGAATTTTTACGGTAGATTTGCGCAAAATGAAAATTATCCCATCATTTCGGTAGATATTGATTCAATAAAAATTTGTTTCATTCCGAGAAGTTAACGATTTGAAGGTCAGTCTGTTATAACTTTTTAACTTTGTCTTCGGATTATTTAAATTGATTTTTAGCAACCGCCTAACTTTTATAAATTGCAAGTTATACAAAGCGTATTATTTTATCAACGTTTATATATCAAGTCTCGTCAAATATTTCATTTAAGTAAAATTCCTTTCAGTAAAAAATTTAATTTGAAAATATTTTCCTGCCTGCTAGATCAGAAACGAAACAGTAGGAATGTTCGTAAGCGACGAACTGTGCGCATTGGTTTTTCACGTAACAATAAAGAGGTTTGCCGATATGGGATTAACAACCTTTTGTCGGAAAGCTTTTTATAGTTTATAAAAGCCGATAATATAAATTAAAGATTATTTTCAATAAACTGAAATGGAAAGTGAAATTTGGGGCGTCCTTTTTTAACTTTATGGCTTTTATTTTTACAGCCCATCCACCCTTTAATAAGGACCAGCCAAGTGTCATTAAGTTCCAATCCCGATGCCGACTTCAGATACTCCTCCATCTTCACACAGATAGGTATTTTTAAGGGCCGTGTCTTCGCAATTAAAAAATCTACAAGAAATCGATAGACATCACGCGAGAAATGAAGAAGGAATTCAAAATGGTGCGTACGCAATTCTGCTTTTTTATTTTACCTTGTCAACAGCACGCAATTCAACAGGCGACAGCCACTTGATATAGATAAATTATAACCAGAAAATCTTACTTAAGTTGAGGAAAATACGAATACTACCTGCTTGCTGCCCGGCGAAATTACGAAATTAATCATTTAGTTTCTTTATATTTGAAATGTGGGAATAATAAATTTTGGCTCTGAAGAATAATATACGTTTCTATAGTCTATTTATTTTCAGGTGACATGTACGTCATAACCAATGATTGCCCAACATTGTGTTATCCTTTTGTATACATTTTATCACAAGATGGTAATTCATCATTTGACATTTCATATTTTACTCGAATAGAAAAAAATAGGGTATACCTTTTATGTTAACTTATACCGCAAGCTCAAAAATATGTGTTCTATTTTGAGTATTATTATTCCAATTACTATGCCTTTATTGCAATCGTTCGCACAACCAAGCCATAACTAAAACAATGAAACGATAGGTACCTATAAGCAACACTGCCCTTGTTATTTTCACTGAGGGTAACCTAAATTTAATACAAAGCATAGCATTACGCGTATAATATGAGGGAAAGTGAAGGTATCATTATTGGACTGAAAATATTGGTAATGACCTGCATGTCATCTCAGAATAAATAGAAAATAATTATGTATATTCCTTACCATTAATACCTCGAGTAGTAAACTATTTTTCAGAGCCAAAATCTTAATAAAATAAAATCGGAAGGACTATCTATATAACGACCTAAGAATTAGGTATATTTACGCCAGGAGCCAGCGGCGGGCGCATAAAAGTTTACACATAAAATAAATGATCAGAAATAAACTATAACAGGTGCTCAAACAATTACCATCTTAAGGGTCATCCGTGAAACAACAAAGTAAATGACATCTCGAAAATATCTGCAACATTAGATATGTTTCCACAGTTGTTTCAATAAACCGAGTGCGGCCTGAGGAAAAAATGTGTTTATATGCAGAAAACGAACGTTTTACATCCTGTGATTACCGTAATTAAAATAATCCTTGGAACAACTTAATGGTTCTGTTGACGCATTTTCACAAATTTATCTTAATGTGTCAAACTCAGAATCTTTCTCTAAAACACTTTCAAACTTTCATAGAGCACAAACGTTTTTGCCTCTTTTCGAATTTTAAAACCACGTTCTTATTATCGTATCTCATTATCAAAATATTTATGATAGCAAAACGCAGTCAATAACCATGTTCTCCAACGTGTAAGCATCGGCTCTGGTGGCTCAGGAATACCAGGGCACAGTCTGTAAAAGTCGCGAATACGTCTTTGCAATTTGGCAAACACTGCTTTTGTATGCGCTATTAAAATATTAAATATTAATTCGCGAATACGTTAAGTTAGCACAATGTTTTAAAGAGGCCGGTCTACAGAAAGCATATTTGCGGTACCATCACTCATAAACATTAACAGTTGGTTTGCTGGAAGTTCGAACTTTGCCAATGTATTTAACAGTACCTGCAGGAAATCAGCAGGCTAAGAAATAACAAAGCTCCCGGTAGAGATGAAATAGAAGTGGAATTAATCAAGTACGGAGGATATAAACTACAAACACAAATAAGCGATTTGATTAAGGAAATTTGGAAGCTAAACAGCATCTCCGAAGAATGGTGCACCGGAGTAATAGTGCCTATCTATAAAAAAGGAGATAGAGAAAATTACAGGAACTACAGACCAATAACGCTGCTAAACGTCACTTACAAAATACTGGTAAATCTGGTGAATACACGATTGAAAGAACAGGCAGAGAAAATCCTTGGTGATTATCAAAATGGCTTCAGACCCAACCGATCGACCATAAATGCTATACATACGGTATAGCAAATAGTCCAAAAGACATGGGAGCATGGCAGAGAAATACATCTAGCCTTTATTGATTTTAAGGGACTCTTTGACACCGTCAACAGGAATGAAATGATAGAGGCACTGAAATCAATGAGAATTTCCGGAAAATTGGGGGCGCTGTTAAAAATGGGTCTCAGAAAAGCTAAAGTGAGATACATGCGAACAACGACAGACTCGTTCGAACTAAACAAAGGAGTAAAACAAGGAGACCCGCTATCTCCAACAATATTTAATTTAGTTTTAGAAAGTGCCATTAGAAAAGCCAAATTAGACAGAAAGAATATAATGGTTGATGGATTGCAAATAATAGCGTATGCAGACGATGTCACAATAATTGGAAGCGTAAGAACAGGAATGACGCTAGCCCTGGAATGTCTGGAGAGGGAAGCACGAAAACTGGGTATTGAAATCAATCAAGCTAAAACAAAATACATGAAGATAGGAAGAACTGAGACCAATACGCGAGGCTACCTGAGAACACAGAACCACAAATTTGAGGAAGTTTCATTGTTCAACTACCTAGGTGTAATAATAGACAGGAATGGGAAAGAGAGGGTGAGACAGAGAATTTTAAAAGAACTACAAGCGTTTGGACGAAATAGGTCACTACTGAAAAGCAAAACACTAACTAGCAAAAGCAAGATGAAGATTTAGAAGACTTTAATAAGGCCGGTCATCACGTATGCAATGGGGACCACAGCAACCAGTAAAAAGGAACAAGAAGACCTAGAAATAGCAGAAAGAAAATTTTTAAGAGCAATATTAGGGTCGCACGTCACAGAACAGGGAGTAATGAGACCGAAAACTAACAAAGAAATAGAGGATCAACTTGAGGGAGAAAATATTATAAGATATATTAAAGCTCAACGGCTCCAATAAGCAGGCCACATAATGAGAAGGAAACCAACGGATATGATCAGAAGGATAACCCAGTGGATTCCGATATGGCGTAGAGGCTGAGGATGACCAAGGAAGAGATGGAGAGATGCCGTGGAGGAAGACATAAAAGTGATGAAGATAACCGATTGGAGATCAAAAGCAAGGGACAGGAAAGAATGGAGGAAAATAAGACAGCCCGCCAGGACTCATAGCAAACTTTAAAACACAGGGAACAAGAGGATTAGTTCACCTCATCAAATAGAACTTCAAAAACGTCATAAGACGTTAGCCATAGCCCAAAGGGCTGAAAGGCTTGATGATGAACGGTCTGCGATTGACAAAGCTTAATTTTTCTCACGGATTATTGGCATATGCAAATCGTGCTCACTTTGTAAGCTTTTGGTCAGTTACTTGATAACTGCCCATTAACGCACCTAATTCATTAGGTGGTGAAATATAGAGAGTCCTCCAGATTTGATTTTATTAATAATAATAATAATAATAAATAAAAATTAATCTAAATTAAACAATAATGGATAATAATTAAAATGGTATGAAGAAAGATATAATCATAATTTATCCATCTGAGGTGTCTTTTTAAACACTTTAAATGCGCTATATTTTTCGTTTAAAAAGGTATCGTAAAATGCGAAAAACCGTTTCAGTCGTTTGAAAGGAGAAATTAAATTACTACAAAGAGCTGCCATCACTTAGTGAATAATAAATCGATAGCAATTGTCTGTCGTTCCTATATAGAATTAAATAATTCACAATGATCCCTACACGTTATTACTGAACCAGTCAATAATTACTTACCCAAAATTACCTGTGTATGTTATCAATGAAAACATTTTCCAACAGCTTCCCAACGATATGCCATATGCGTTTTGGTTCCCTCTGGATACTACAGAAACGGTTTTCAGCATTTGGAACACATACCCGGTATGATATACACAAGGAAAAATGAACTGTTATACATATCTACATATCCCAATTAATAGAATATCTTGATGTCTATATAATCACATTTTCATTCAATGGACGCTGTAGTCCTATGTGTAGTATTATGTGTTTCGAAACAAATAATCACTACTTCCTTCAGTGTTACTCGTCAATCTCGTCATGTTACGATCGTCGCCTTAGAGAATCGTCAAATGGCCAGTACTAATTGGCGCTCAACCGAGTCGGAAGTCATTAACCAAGTTAGAAAAAGCAACGCATGACGTTGAATTATCCCTCCACGACGACAATGTATTATCTCACACATCAATACCATCGAACCCATTGTTCGCATACTACCGATTTTAATTCAAATGATTGATTTTTGTTTCGCATGTGCTAAAAATAAAGTGCGTTTTCCAATACACGCAGCGTATGTAAAACCATTCACAGGTCCTCTTTTTAAATGAGAAAAGTGTTCCACCACGTGCAAAACAGTATGGATGATAAGAAACGATACTTTCATTCATCAAAGTATCAAAGTCATCATACCTTTTCCTGTAATTCTTTCAGCGGCCTTCATACTATAAGGCACATATTACTATTTGTAATTTGTGTTTTTAAAGTTTTTAAAGATATTGTAATGAAAGTTACCCCACGCCAATATATGTATGTGTTTCTATGCTATTGGAAACAATTTACAATTTCCCAGTTTCAATATCACTTTACACCAATTAAGCAATTGATTAATTGTTTTAATTCACCGTCAATTTAACCATATCCAAATTGAAATTTAATTAGTGCGTAGAAGCTCCAATTACAGTACAACAACGCTACATCTACAGTTTCTGCATATACAATCGAGAAAATTAATTTTTGAGCATGAAATGGAGTTTCATATTAATAATATTTCGCGTGAGAAGGTGTACGATTGATTTTAGAAATAATTATGGTATAAACGGGTTTGTGTACTTCGTAAAAAGATTGAACTTGCCTACCTATTCCTTCACAACAACAACAACAACAATAATGTATGCATAATGAATGGGTGGCTGAATTTGCGGGTTGATGTGGAACAAAGACAATAATAGCAATTTTCTTTTAAGTTCAAGCATAGGTAGGTCAGCTAGTTCATTTAATGTAAAACAGTTTTAAATATTACAGTCTATTTAGAATATCTACACGTATGTAAATGTCAAAGAGTGGCTGTACTGAAAATATCTTTGGTCTAGTAATACTCATAAGATTATGACATATACATATCTGTCTTTTAGGTACAATATAAACCATATATTATGTTAGAGCTACCATCCCTTTTTATATAGTGAGCATCATGCTAATATATCGTTAATAAGAATTATATATCTACATTTGCATATGATACTTTTCTCATCAAACATAAGAAAGCAGGACAAATAGAAATATTACTTATAAACTTCATTACATTTAAGTAATACTTCCTTCTACTCTCAATTTCAATTATTTCACATGAACTAGATCCGAGACATCCGCCACGACAACTTGAATGCTTTTATCGGAGCGTGCACGGATCCACCAAACATATGCATCATAACCGAGTACTGTACAAGAGGAAGTTTAAAGGTAAGATATTACAGAGTTCCGCTCCAGAAATACAGTTTAAAATGGTTAGTTTGCGAAACTGGAACTTTCCAGAACTTCTAATAAGTTTTCTAGAGTGGCATTCTTCGACGTGTATGATCAATAAGAAAGCAAATATGAAGCTTCTGTAACGTAATAATTTCTGTTTCCTTCCAGGATATTTTGGAGAACGAGGACGTCAAATTAGATAATGTGTTCATTGCGTCCTTGGTTGGTGATATACTTAGGGTATGTACCATAATTAAATACCTTCTTTCGTATCAAAAATTTGTATAAAATAAGGTAACATGTACCCAATATGATTGGAGTTTTAAAAATAATTGCTAAAATGTAAAAGCAATAATTATGCTCATATTAAGAATTGATGTAAGGGAAACAACAAATAACTTCTAATAACAATGTTCAAACGTGGCACCATGCGTTAAATATAAAATATATATCACAGTCTATAACAGCAAATAGTATAGCAAGTATAGATTTTAGTTAGTCTACACCTGTTACATTGTAAGTTGACGCACAATTCTATATTTAAAGTTATTGTGAAAACAGGATATAACTAGACGAAGCTTCTCTTAGATTTCGCCCGGGTGTCATTTTTTGAGTTTTTCCGACGTCTTTATAGATGGCATTCACATTAGAGGAATTAATCTTTAGGGTTGTTTAAAATATAGATTTAGATTTTTAAATTGGCTTGTCGTAAAACAAGTAATTGCAGCTCACAATTTACCGTTCTTCAATAACCAACATCCGATCTTCTTCATTGAAAACGACTGTGGTTATGTACACCAGCTAAGAGGGTCAAATTTGTCAAACGAGAACCATCCTCCGAATAACCTGTAGATATTTTATCCTGTAATAAAAATTAAAGTATTTACTTTCCAACATATTTTCTTTAGAAGCAACTTATCTACTAACTAGTTATTTCTTGTTAGAAAAGAAGGGTTTAAAAAGATATTATACTTCTATTGGTTAGGTATGCACGCATAAGTTGTA
This sequence comes from Chrysina gloriosa, assembly GCA_038088585.1. NCBI lineage: Eukaryota > Metazoa > Arthropoda > Insecta > Coleoptera > Scarabaeidae > Chrysina > Chrysina gloriosa. The sequence goes on from CM076091.1 coordinate 26,056,564, forward strand.
AGTAGTTTCCATAGTTCGTGAGGTTATCTATGATTATATATATATATATAATTCATAGTTTTCATTATTTGTTGTATAAAATTGGTATGTTAGGAAAATGAATAAGCTACTTTGACGTTTTAGATACTTCCAGCTAACACTCGATAACGTGAATACCCGATATTGGAAACATTGCGCTAATGTGAACACAAAATTCGTACTATACGATTATACGGAACGCTCGATAACGTAAAACTATTGTAAGTTCGATAGCTCGATAACGTCTACGAATAATTTCGAACGTTACAAATGCGTTAAAGTTACCTATGAAAATCCAGTTTGATCAATCCCCGAGTTATCCAGTTATCTAGGGTAGTCCCCGATTTATGTAGCATATATCCATATTTGAACTTAATTGTGTACATCCCCGGGATAACTCATTGCTATAACAAACACAGATGCTTATACTTGCGTATACGTACATATGTAGTTTTGATTTTGCAAAACTAGTCTTAATTACAACTTTGTTGGCTGATGTTCGTTCTTTAATACACGATTATAAAACACTATTTTGATTTATTGTTATCCTTAGTGTTTATAAAATGTTGTTCGAATATTTCTTGTATTTTATTTTGACGTATTAAGGGTTTATTTTAATAATTTGCTCGTTAATAATCACCTTCGCTAATGTAAACATTTCGATAATGTGAAACACCTTGGTCTGAATTAGTTCACATTATCGAGCGTTGGCTGTATTTGTTTGTACAATATTTATAAAAGTAATTTCGTTTAAAAGAAAGCAGAAAGAAGAGTTCAAGAGCTAAATTTGAAATTCAAAATTTTATTAAAGAAACAATCTTGTACTCAAATAACAAATACGAATCTAAAGTTCTGAGAGGAAAAAAAAAAACAATGAAGGAAAAAATAGTGATTTCTATTTGTCAATTTCAAATTTTTAAGTCTCTAGTTTCAAAATCAAAATTTCAAAGAATGTTCGTTTAAGAAAGAGATTTTGAGAAATCACAGGATAGCTTTGTTTTGCACAAATCGTGGGGTTTCCTCACATATTAATTATCATAATATATATTATACTAGGTGTTAAACTTACCCAATAACCTAATATCAAGAAGATAAGAGAGTTACAGGCTAATTTCTATATTTCTATATTTAGGGGTAAATTTAGGTGTAGTCACCTAGACTTAATTCAGTATTATATACGGAATGTTCAACTGTAACTCAATAAATTTTCCTTAACTTTTCATGAGTTTCGATTCCAGTTTGTGGCATGACATTGAAGAAGAAGAAGAAACAAAGTCATGTTCGATGAGCAGTTCTAGACTAATCTAGGAATTGGCACCAGTACGTTGCATTAATTGTTCTTACTCGTGGAAAGAATTCAGTAGAACTACACCATTCAAATCCAAGACAAATCCACCGGCAAGACAGAATGTGACAAACAAACCAGCAGTAGAGATTTTTGCGTAATTGGTTCATGACCCGCCCTTCTTCTTTCAGAGAACTTGTATGTCGATGTTATTTTATTCTAGAACAGCCGTTTCGGATAGTTGTAGTACTGTTGGCGCACACTAAGCAACTCCAGTTATGATATGATATATTTTTACCATCAATTCTAGCTCTGGGAATCAACAACAAAGGGATTTTTTTATTTTACAAGATAAAACATTTTGTTCCACACTAACGATTTGTAAACTACTTACGATATAAGACTTAAAGAATTATTTATACGTATGTAAAGTAAAATGTTCTGTTTAAAACACTGCGGAAGAAAGAAAGCTTTCAATTATAATAGAACATCTTAATTAATTTCAAGTCACTCAAATTTCGCTTGAAATACGTTTCATTAACTTAATTATCTGCTTCTAAAGAATCGCGTAGAAACGATTAATTAGCAGCGCTGATTTCGTCTACACTGGAATTTAAAAGGCCTTAAAACAATAGAATACATGATCTCTTTCTTTCAAATTAAGCTTGGTATGCAGCCAGTACGATAAACGTAAAATTTAAATTATAACTTTCAGCTAGACAAAAAGAAATATAGGAGCGTATTGAATTATAAGAAATAACGCATTCGCCCACGACTGATGGAGGAGAATTAGATTTCGTTTATCCGTTAACAAAATTGGATTCAAACGTATTAACTAGTTTAATTAAGGCGGGCATGTTAAAACGATGAACGGTTGCTCTGGGTTTCATCACATAAACTATTAAGTTTGTTAATTTAGTAATATAGAAAGTTGTGAACTAAATAATTTAACCAACTGAACTGTGCGTTTAGATAGTAAATGTTAGATATTACGTAGATTTATTTCTACTGTTTTGTTTTCAGTAACATTTCCACTAGTATGGGTAATCCACTTGAATAATCTCAACTTGTACATGCTATAAACTTGTTAATATATAAAATCTAAATAATAATTACAGAATATATGCTACAGAAATTTAACATTTTTTTATAGTTATTACAGTCAACACTTATAACTGTGAGCATGTGGCTGTGCTTTGTAACATGGTACTTCAAATGTTGTTTAGGGAAAAACTAATGCCGTTCACTTACGCCTGAACACCAAACAAAATACATAATTGCCACCCGTGAACGTCCACTTGCATTCCCACTGGCCCTCAGCTACAAGTTATGCTTCGATGCGGTATACTACGTAAAAGAATATCACTTATACGGCAAGCACAAAAAATACTTCAGTATTAAACGATGCTGAAGATAATGAATCATGAATGTGACACGCTACGATTCTACATCATCTATTTCTGTGGAAATGTGAAAAATATATTAGAAAGGAATAATAATTATAGTGAAAACATTTGGAACTTGCACCATGCACACAATTTTTGTGATTTCATTTTTATGGTAAGTGCAATAGTCGGCGGATCTTAAATAATGAAGGCTTGATTAGTATTTTAAAACAAACAAAGATATTGCTAATCGTTAAGTATGTGTGTTAAAGTGTCTTCCTTTCTTTTAATTCTTGTGTAACAGAAAACTAGAAAACCAACGTACAAGCAGTTATACAAATTATAACAAACGGGATTCAAAAGTTTCGTACAGGACCTAATGAGATATTTATATCCTTACATTGAGCTTCGTCTATGATCAAAGCTAGCAAAAATATTGGAATTCTACAGTCAATGAGTTAGTGGCTTAAATAAAAGTGGTATTCGTCGTTCCCTAAATGACTTCGCGAATTTCACAGCTTTACAACAATCACAATTAGTAGTAATTCCACGGGAAACTTGATTAGGGGTAGAACGGTCAATTATTTTCGTTTCAAAGCCTCTGTCTTAATTGGCACATGTACGTACGTATATATATATATATATATATATATATATATATAACGATAAAATGCACCACGTGGGTTGTATATGATAACATATAAGGAAACGATTCTCGGATAATTTCGCAGAAAGATTTACAGCCGATCGCCATGAAGTTATCCGAAAGAGACGCCAGATGGGGTGTACACTCTAGCAACTCGTAGGATTATCTGAAACTGTCTACGCAGAAAAATTGGTTAGTATATATATGTAGTCACTCGGTGAACCAATACTATTGGAAAAATAATGATAATTGGCTAAGGGAGGGGCTTTAGAAAAAAAAAGTTCATTTTTTTTTTCGAGATAAATTTCAAACTTTGACCCAGCCAAAAAAATGTGTAGTTAAATAATTTTTAATTAGTCTTAGGTTCATCCATTGCACATAAGTATAATAAAAACGTGTGTGAAATATGAACTTGATCGGTCAAATAGCTTTTGAGTAATCGTGTATACCGATTTTCAAGTCATTGGAAAAAGTTTCTCAAGGGAAAAGCGTATGATTCTGTCACTTACCGACTACTCAGCTATTCCAGCTCGACATAATAGTCCTTTAGTTTTCTCGTAATATTCATTTTATCTCATCCATCTCCCCTCTGCGTGATTTGCGGGCCTCTTTTGTCGCCAAGGAGTTGCGCTTCTGTTGTCGCTCGACTCGTTGCCGATTGGAGTTGATGGCAAAATTCTTCGCTTGCTTCCCAATAGTCAAGCCAAACTCTTGTGATAATATTCAATACCGGAGAAAATCCTTCATTGAACAAACTGCCAGCTATATACTCTGAAATTTTCACAATTTTTGGTCCAGAATCCAGATGCTTTGGAGATAAACGCTAGATGGTAGGGTTGAACCTCTCGTTTGCGTTCTGCGTATGACCACCTAAACATCTCTGCAGCAAATAATGATTCGATAAATCTTGGAAAATTGGAAGGAAATGCTTCTGTACGTTAGAGTGAAGGGTTTGAGGGCGTTTCAATTAGGAAGGATCCCCTTCGAGAACTTCACCTTTTTTCCATTTGCACCATCTATCTTCTCCCTTAGGACAGAGATCGTGTTTCGAATTTTCATCTGTTGAGCACAAATAGTAGTAGGTAGCCATTATGGCATTTTTCATATCATTCACACTGTTCACGTTTCTTCTGATAGCCAAATCCATAGTAAATTTGAAGTTTCTTTATAAAAGCTTCTGTCAACTTTCCTCTACCTCCAAGCTTATTAACTTTTTTAATATTTCGGAATAGAGTATCCATTCTTACCTCAACGTGTTCAACGCACTCACTTTTGTGACTGGAAATTCCTCACGATCACATCCAAGATTGCTTTAAATATTTTAGAATCTCCATCTCCAATGTAATTGGAAGAATATTCATCGCTCTCCATCCAATTCGCGAAATTAATGAATCTATGGTATGCAGTGCTATTAAGTGATTTTAAGTATTTCGACTTAGTAGGAATAGTTTTGTTTTAGTGTTTCTAAGTTTCTAACGAAAAGTACTCAAGAGTTTCTAATTTAATTTTTTACTAATTTTCTATTGAAAGAAAAATCGTTAGGTTTATATATTTTAAGCCAGTTTCCAATCCTGAATCGTAAAATGAAGAAGTGTACAGGGTGTTTCATTTGAACAATTAACTGTAGTAATTTCGTGCATAACAAAAAATGTTATATACAGCTAATACATTACTTAATATTGACTGTATGGATATCAATTTTCAAAGAAATGACTTTGAAACTGGCGAAGATAGTTGACCATTCCAATACTTTTATACTTATCCTGTACAATACATACTGGGCTCTTATTTGAAAACTTTCAATGGGCTGTTCTTTTTTTTTTTTTTTGAAAAGGATATGGTAAAATGTTGAAAACCGTTTCAGTAGTATGGAGGAGGACCAAAATAATCTTAAAAGTTGGCGCAACGCCCACTTCCCAGCCGCCCCAATTTGAAAATTTTAACTAGCAACCGCCCGTGTAATACGGTTACGCACATCCTGGTTTGATTTCTGCGGAACTTTATAACTCACCAACTTTCAACGTCTCCAGAGGTATCATATCTGATCTTGTTGGCGATTCTATGTGACTTCCATTAATACATTGGTAAGGAAACTTTTAGTATCGAACTGGCACATTCTCCGCACTAATTCTGAACAAATATCTGGTGCACTAGATGATTTGCGAAGAGATAATGTTGGAGTGGTTGCAAACTGCCCCAAAACTTATATCTATGTGTATCAAGTATTCGTGATTTTGCACGTTTTCCATTCGTTACCGATTCCTTTCTTCATATTTCGGGATTAATTAACGGACCTGTGTACACAGCCATGACATTGTTTCAGGCATGTCTGGCTTATTGTTAGCCCCACAGATAATAGTGCATTGTGTACCTAGTACTAACCGCAATATATTCCCGGATGAACGGCAATCGAATTTGTTGACTTAGGCGTTAAGCCGACATCAACAAGCATTGAAGTCCGGAAATGTGTTTTTACTGCGAGGTACACATACTATTTTTCCTGAAATCGCAATCAATATTATTATAAATAAAGTATTTTTATTAATGCATAAAATTGTACAATCTAATTGTTTATGTTTATTTCCTTGGCAATCACCGTTCATGTATTATTTAAAATATACATAGAAACCTCTACTAGAGTAGCATATTTTGGGATCTGAAATTGCGCTGAGAAAGCAGACATTTTTGAGTCATTTCGGCAAAAAGAATTTAGCCCTATCTGGCAACGTGCACACCATTATAACATTTAACTGCATAGATTTCGTTTGATGGCACCAGAAGAATATGAGATAATGAAATATAATGAAACCACCAAGTGATTTATTTGGATATGGAAACTATTTTTTACATGATTTCAAAAATCATAACCAAACCGCTTAACCCAAATTCGTAGTTTATAATTGCCTGATTAAAACTCAATTTCTTTTCAACAATACTATTGTCTTGTTAGTTAAGTAGTTCACAATGATCCTTATGTCTTCCTACTGTTCATACTTAGTTAATAATTACCTATTCGAAATTACCTTTTGTATAACGTCAATGACAAGGATTTGCCTAGAGCTCTCCAATGATGTGTTGCGTGCGGGGGATGGTATTTCAGATGGTATTTTTGAAGTTGGGGTAACTTTGGAGGCAGGGACTAGAGGGTGACGTCATATTTATAAGATAATTTTGGTTCCTGTCCATACTATTGAAACTGTTCTGAGCATTTTAGGACACCTTTTTAAAAAAAAAAAGAAATATAGCACATTGAAAGTTTTCAAACGATATTCGCTATATTCCTATTGTACGTATTAAAACTTGTATTCTACACTTAAAGCCGTATATAGCATTTCGTTCACTCCTTTAGGGTTGAACACCAATAGACTAGAGCATTATGTTCCTTGTATCGTTTCTCAATAAAACTCTCACTTAGGTTCAGGCACCCCGTGCTTTCCACAAAGACCGCTATCTCAAGGGAAGTCTGAGCGGGTTTCCGCCTGAGTTTCTTCAGTTTCTCATAAGCACAGATAACATGTATGTTAGTTTCCTCTTGTAATTTGCATCTTCTACACCACCATTCGCTCACTATTGTCCGTTTACTAGACCGGTAATGGTTCTTATGCCCGTGCTTCTTCTCATTACGTTAAGTGAGAATTTTGTATCTAGCGCACCTAACAATGTCTTAGTATAAAATTGTCGTTCAGTCAATTTCCACTTCTTTCTAGCTAAAATCGGATTTCCCGTCTGGTAGAATCCTTCGATAGTTTTGTTTAGAGCCTTCCTTGGTTGGTTCGTCGAGAATTAGGTAGCCTTTAAAGTTTTCATGTACTGGCATCCAGATTAACGATACGATGTTGTCTCTTACCAGTTCATTGAGTATTCATTTCCAATGTTTTACAAGTTTTGGCCTGGTAACCTATTACTAGGTCAAAACTAGTAAAACCTATTTCATAACGACTGACATAGTCGCCTGATTCTCAGTCATTATGTTTAATGCAACTTCCCTCTAATTTCTTCACCGCAGGCTGCCGTATGCAGCAAAGGTGTGTTAGTCTCAACAGCTCCAGAATCCCTAATCTCAAACATTTAAGCATAATCTTTTCTAACTTCTGGCGAAATCTACTATAAAATGGCAAAGTAAGGAAGTAGTACTTAATAGAAGCATTTAAAATTATCGAAAATTTACCAGCTTTTTTAAATCAACAAACTAACAGTTGTAGAAAAACTGCAATGTAATTTCGGCGCCAGAAAGAGCTGAAGCGATTTTTGTGCTTATTGTGGAAATAGTATTTTTTATGCGCATTTATATCACTTCAAAACCCCAAAATGGTGATTAACTGTGAACGCAAATGCAAGTAAATCTTGACGAGTGGGGTGAATATCAATTACATCACATGCTTTTCCAATCACCACGCCTATATTGCATATCTGGGCCATTTTGAGTGGCCTGTATATGTTATTGAATTAGAATGTAGTTTCAAAATGGTTAAAAATCGAACTTCTTAGATTTTCTAAGTTCGACAACCTAACCGATAAATAACGACTACGTCATAACGACACTTAACCTTTGGCCTCTTAAACAATGTAATAATCAAATCTCAGGTTGCTATAATCGAAATCATATTAGTTCCAAAGTGAATAGAACTTGTATTAGTGACTTCAATATTGTTTACTTATACTTACATTTAAAGTATAACTTCTCAAAGCTCACAAGTAAACGTATGTATACTGAAAGCGTACTGAAGTACTGGTTGATAGTTATACTAAATATATGAAGTGAGTACAAAATAAATTGTAAAGATTATGATGGATGTTACATCGGTCAGCAAAACAATATTTAAAGAAAAGTTTGTATAGTCATAAGTATTCTTTAAATAGTGATTACAAAGATTTAGGTCATTGCTTTGATTCTGAAAACACAATTATTTAAAAAAGTATATAATTATAAAGGGACAAATATACGAAATGATAAATATACAAAAATATGTTAAAACTATTAATTTATGAAACGATATTCAAAATTTAAGTAATATATATATAGTAATTCATTAAAATGACATTTACATTTACTGATAAGGAAATCTCATGCCCTAAGCCTAAAAGCGGAAAACGTAAATTGAGTCCCAATTGCCGAGATAAACGTAAGTTGAGTCCCAACATACGGCCATAGGTACGTAAGTTGAGTCCCGGAATCCGAAATAAGGTACATAAATTGAGTCCGATTAATCTATACCGACAAAATAGATTATCTGTACTATAAATGGACTCTATAAGGTTGTGTGGTGGAACGCTATCTTTTGATATTAATAAAAAAATATTTAAAAGTGGAAAGCAGTTTATTTTCGGATTACTACTATACAACATATGTATATACAAACATAGAGAGTAAGAATTGTTATGGAAACATGTGTATTCAAATATTGTAACACATACCTATTACTAAATTACAGAAATAAACTTATGTCTATTGGAAGATATTTGAATGATACTTTTTTCACAAACTGATATAAGGTAATTTGTTTGTTACGTAAACTAGTCATTGCTTCTCGCAAGCAGATCTCTTTTTCAATGATACTTCTAGATTTCTTGCTCGACTTACTTCTAAGTTGAATGTACGTCTCACTTTGTATTCCTTTTAAGACCTCAATAAATGTAGAAATGTTAGGGTGTGGACTGTTAAAGAGTCTGTTAAGTCGAGCATGAAACGATTCGCAAGCGTTAGTTGTTCTGTTAGTGGAGGAGGAAAATTCAGCCCACACTTGCGGAGGAAACGGTGCATCTTCCGATATATATATATATATATATCACAAAATTCAGTAACTTGCTGACTATCAGGAAGTACAGCCATTATGTAATCAGTAAAGACTTTTGGTACGTCTCTGATTTGGACTTGTAATCCCGCGATAGACCGAGAAACTGAATTTTGCCAGCTTTAGCCTAAGTGGAAACGACACCCCTTAATTATTGTGTGTGGTAACACTGATTGCACGGCAACATGTATAGCTTTTTCGAAATTAATAAACACATTTATGGGTCAAAAGCTCAGTCCTATACTTGAACAATTATTCACTAAGTTTCTAAAACAATTTGTATAAGTTTCTGCAGTTTTGTTGGGTAGAAGGAAAAACGCAAGGGGCACATACAAATCATTGTTCAAAGCGTGAAATGTAAATAATTGATAAAAATATTTAGGGCAACTTTTAAACGTACCATCCACATAAGCATAACTTGCACGGCATAGTGTTTCCTAAATTTCTCTTCGTCGCAAATCCAATTATTTTGACCTGGGAATCGTTGACGAACACAAAGTTTTCATTGGCGTTGGTTTTGATATCCATATTTGCTACCGTGGAAAGCGATTCTTCAATGGATTTTGGGTACACATGATTCGATTGCCGGGCATTTTGCAGGTTACTTTTGATTAACAATATATCCGTGCGTGTAAGTGACTTGATATCACTCTCTTTCAGGGCCAAATGAATCAGTTTGGCAGGTCTTGCACAAATATCGTCGGCGGCTTTACGCTTTCAGGCGTCAGCTTCTGACGTTGGAATTGGTTATCTTCCATTTTTTCATGGTTGTGAGGAAAAGGACTTTCCAAAAGTTCTTGATTTAGACCCACTTTCAAAAACGATTTACACGTACGTTTACAACACGTCCAACGTTCAATTTCATTCGCCAAAGATTTATGGAAACGAAATTTAAATCCTTGTAGTACCAGAAGGCTTCTGCCTTTTTCACTTTTATAATTTCCATGTTATTTATCTAATGTCACTAATATATTTGGTCACTGAATTTATAAACTAACATTTACAAACCTGTAGCCTCTATTACAAGTACTATACTACTAAATTATAAATTGGACATGGTAGAAATATTAACTGCATAACTACCTGTAATTACACCCTGTCATTAAAATGCAGTTAGGGCTGATTCAGGTAGCAGGGACTCAATTTACGTATTTCTGCAGAAAGGTACGGGACGCAACTTACCTAGGTGAAGAGGTAGAGGGACTCAATTTACGTCGACCCGCCTAAAAGGCTGGTAGTGCAAATTAAATAATAAAGAAGGAAACCTTGAACTTGGTTTTCCTTTCCTTTCCTCTCTGGTTTTCCAGTCCTTGAATAGGATTGTTAAGGTTTCGACTAAGATGTTTTAATCTAATGATTTATTTGCATAAGTGCGCGACTCGCATAAAATAATAATATTAAAATATTACAAATTGATTATAGATCTTGTATATCAAGAAATCCTGGTCGTAAGTTATTTTGTTGATATTAGATAAAAGCAACTGTTTGTTTAAATATAGTTTTATTTTCACTGACGAAAGTTATACGAAGACGTTATTTATTAACGAATTGAAAATATGTTGATGTTGATATGTTGATTTCCAATTTGTTGCTAAAAGTGGTACAGAATATGTAAAAAGTGTTGAAATGAATGTAACTAATAGTAGGTGCTCATTTTGACAATTTAATGGATAAATCACAGATTGAGAAGGATTCTTCTGTAAACTAACAACTGCTACAAAAACGTTTTGGATCAACGATTGGGTTCCTTAAAACTAGAATAACTTTTAAAATGATTGTGTTTTACACTATCTTTCGTATATTATCAGTAGAAGTGGTCTAAAAATGTTGGGTATGGTACAGAATTCCTTATGTTTTCGGTATAATTTCCAGTCTAGCTCCAATAGGAAAACAAAGTGTTATACTTCAACTTAAGTAAATGCCATAGAGGGTCTAATGATAAAAACTTATTACAATAAATTGTCCTATGAAGAGGTAGGTGTAGATTAAGACAATTCACTAAAGAGTTATATATCGCTACTAGCTACTGAAAGAAATAAAAATTTAATACGCTATCAAATTTTATTGAAAGAAACACTCATTTTATATATACATTTGCGTTAGTGGAGAAACTTCCAAATTGAAAGAGAGATATACATTTAAATTTCAAACGGAAACATTGAGAACTGTTACGCGTTACAATTTTTATAAACAGTAAAAATAAAGCTAAATCGAAAACGAATAAGTACATGTGAAGGGTTGATAAATGTGACCGACTTATCTCGTATTGTAATAAATTGAAAAATAAAAGTTAAGTAATCCCTTAGATCTTACAGTGATTCTGATGAATGTATTGCACAGTCAATTAAATGAAAATGAGTTTCTGGCAATTTCTGAAGAAAGTTATAAACGAGCTAATTTAACTTCCAACGCTAGCTTCGTCAAGCGATGATGTAGACAATGGAATATCATTGCAATTAACCTGATAACTAAGGAGATTCAGGGTGTTTTCTTGGAAGATTTTAATTCATCTGGATTACTGGAAATTCAGATACTATTCATACTGCTAAAAATGAAACAAAAAAATGCATAATAATGATGTCTAGAATTTTTATAAAAATATTTATATATTCGCCTACATTTTCGCACTATTGTATTTGACAATCCGAAATAAATCTGAGTTTGTATAATGTGGTTTAGTCTAAGTACTTTTTGATAAAGTTATATTTATATCATTTTTGTTCAATTCTTTTTCTATTTACCCAAGTTTATTCAAGTTCACCTTTATAATATTATATATTATAGTAACAAATTCCTTTTACTAGTACCAAATATAACAGAAAAATCGAGCAATGTAATTTATAAATAAAATTGTAAAGACTGTGATGGATGTTGTATTGGTCAGACCAAACAGTATTGAAAGAAGAGGTTGTAATATTGTAGTATTTGTTGAAATGGTGTATACATTTCATAAGAATGAATTCTTTAATTAGGTTTTCCGGCGGCTTTCTCTAGTTCTTGAACTGAGTTGTTAGACCTTCAACAAAATTTTTTTGACAGACAGATGCAGTGGTATTTAAAGTTTTATACTATCAATTATTTCCCTAACACGGTTGTTTGTTATTCTTTCTCTTCTTGATTTTCTCGCCGGCCTTCGTCAACAACCAATTTCTTTGGCCTTCAGTATTTGTTCTATTCTTTCGTTTTTACCATATTTTACTGCCACACGTTATAGTACTTCAGATTACGGTAGTATATATTCTTTGTTTATTTGTTTTAGTTGTCATCTGATCCCAGAGGGTTCCATTGCTTTCCTACTCTATATGTTCTTTCTCTTATTGCTTAGTAAAACTTGCCGTCATTCGTAATTTTTGAACATAGATATTGATCATGTTTGCACTGCCTGATATGTTCCCCACTTTGGAATATCTGGTCCTGTTGCATACCTCCGAGTAGTTGGTTTCCGTCTACCATGATCTTGGGCTAACACCATCTGATCATCTGCATAACTTACAAGTAGCGCATAAAGTGTCATATTGTAAAGTGGTATGCACACAGATTTTCCCTTATTTCTATTCTGGCCTATTTGTTGCTCTGCTTTAATAGTGTTCGCGTTGGTATTGCTGAATTCTAACACTTCCCAAAGACGTTCAAGGGGAACACTATCGAGTCCTTTTTAAGATCGACGTATAGTAGGTGTATACGTTGATTTCTTGCTGTTTTCTTTTCTATTATTTAGGTTACGCAGAATAGAGTTTTCGCATTATTTATACAATGCTGGGATAGTTTGGTCACTTGTTGGAATAATTGTTTCTGTATTTTAGCAGCTCTAGAGGAATTTTGCCACGACCAGAGCCTTTTTCGTTCGTCAAATATTTGCATACTCTCATTATTTCTGTTTCCTGTAATCTTATCGGAGATATCGCTATTTGTACTATAGTCTCGTGTGTTTTCAATGTCTATAAAGCTCACTTTAATTTCTATTAGTACATTTTCAAAGCGTGTTTTCCATTTCTCTATTTTAATTGGGGAAATTATGTCTCCACCTTTTCTTGCCATCGGCTCTTAATCAATTTCCAACTTTCCGTGCTCCTTCTTCCACCAACGTATTGATCTTATTACAATTATTTTCCCAGCCTCCGTTCTTTTTCCTTGTTATCTCTTTCCTTACTGTTGTTCAGATTGCTTTGTACGCGATCCTATCTTCATTGCGTTTTTTGCTTAAGTATTTTAGTTTTTTTCGTCTTTTTCCCTATATCTCCGTGTCCATTCTGTGATCCCATCAATATGGTTTTCTTTTGTACTTATCTATTTTGTAGAGGCTGAGTGCGTCATGTGCTACTGAATGTATATAGTATTTTGTACGAATATATTTTTTTCTATAGTGTTTAAGTGGTTTTATCTTGTCATCCAGCCTCTTCATGTATAATGTTGCAGTCTCGTGTTCTAAGCTCTCAAGGTTATATTTTGTTTCTTCTGTTGGTTTGTCTTGTTCTGTATCTTCTAATTCTGGTATTTTGTTTGGCGGAAATATTATATTGGTTTTGAGGAAGTAATGATTTTCTTGTGAATTTCTTATACTGTTTCTTATACGCTACATGGCACCGACAACGTAAATAACAAATTGGGAGAAGACAAATTAAAATATTACGCGAACTGTAGCGTGCTTGTATTATTTATTTCCATGTAACCATTACCATAAGTAAATCATATTGAAACTTATCTCACGAGGAGCACTGTCGAGCCTAGCTCCCTCGCCAGTCTCTAAGAGAATTGCTCGCGGCGGCTTTACAATTAATTGTCACTATATTGCATTGTCAAAAGGCCAAGTAATCTTTGTTTATAGCTATTATGTTACCAGCAGTCAATAGTCAATCATAATTTTTTTTTTTGGTTTAAATAGAACGATTTTTCTACGATAATATTGTAATTACGAAAACAGTTAAAACCGTTTCGAAAAACATGTTATTAAAGAACTTGCTGTTTCCTAGTTGACCTATAGTGGTAAAACTAATTTAAAGATAAGGACATAGTAAAAGTACTTCCAGTAACGCATCAAATTATTAAGCGTAATGAACTAGGGACAACTAAGCAATGATATAAAACGTGATGATTTTCAAAATAATAAAACTAAAGATATTCGCTTGGATTCTACTATGTACAAATGGTGTACCCAAGTTTATGAGATCTTATGGTAATGTTGAAACCTGTTGGCATGAGTAACAAATACAGAAGCAGTTCAAGGCGAATGTGGTTTGCTTAAACAAATTTGGATATTGATATTGGACAACCTAATTTCGTGCTTGAACAATTGAATGCAAACGATGCGGTAATTGATGAATATTTGGAGAAATAACCAATCAAGGTTTCATTCAGGAGTAATATAATTTCCGATCTCTTATAAGAAATGCTTTCCAAAATAATGGTTTATTTTGAAAAAATTTGCTAATGGAACATTGAAGCAAAAATTGGATCAAAAGCGATGCATTTTATGGCTCAAGCTTCTACCAACTCCTATATTCGGTTCAAGGAGGAATGGTATAAAATAACAAGGACTGGACTGTTAACATTAAAATATCATTCATAGTGTAGTTTTTCCAGATGCTACATTATGAAAAATGTTTGTCTAACTAGACGAACAAACATATCCAGAAGAAAATAACGGGCTGGAACAAACATCGACCTCTACTATTACTATGCCAGAAATTCTGAAAGTATTCCAAAAAGAATAAAATGAAATAATTAATAAAAACGGGCTTGTACGAAATCTGACGAAGAAGGTTCAGTGTTTATTGACACGGAAGTTAGGTATGTTGTAAACGTTTATTGTGTGTTTTTAAGTAAAGAAAAGGCGGAAGCTACACAATAATTCTGCATCGTGTGGAATTTAAAAAAGTGTATTAGGTGTCTAATCCTTAATCTAGCAATAAGTTATATGCTGCTGTATTTATTTCAAAATATATATTTGTAAAATTTAAGAGTATAAATAAATTTGGATACCTTTTGAAGGTATATGTATTTGTATGTATTCCTGAATCTAAAATCGAAGCTAATACAAATAAATCGGTACAGTTTTAAAGTTAAACCAAGCAGAATTTAGTTTTTGAATCCGTCTTTATTGTTTACCTTCGCATCTATAAATTAAAAATATGTAATTATCTGCAGAACCGCTATACACATTTATCTCACAAATACTCTAGACATTGTTCTTTGTAATTTACTGAATTATGATCAAAGTTAGTCGAATGTATTCATTTTCCGAACGTGCATTTCAGGGAATGATATACTTACACGAGTCTCCTATACGTTTTCACGGATCTTTGCACACAGCCAATTGTTTGGTGGATTCCCGTTGGGTGGTGAAACTCTCCGATTTCGGATTGCGAGAATTCAAGCGTGGCGCAGATGATCTTTGGCTAAAGGATCCTGCCAAGATCCTCGAAAAATGCGGAAGTAAGTATTGATGTTACTTGTTTTAAATCCCAAAACCTTTTCAATCCTATATCGTATCACCTATATTAAAATGGTTGAGTGATTTCCATTGTTCTCATAACAAAATGAATTATGTACTATAAGAAATGTAGTAGAAAATTTAATTTCACGACAAATTCTGACATCAATTTCTTTTATGAAAAATTCAGCGCGATTAAAAGGGGATTAAATCATCACCCCTCTTGGAAAGTCAGCAGTATTAAACGCGGAGTACAGACGAAAATTGGATTTGAAAAGTTTAATATTTTTGCGGGTGATGAGAAATTAAAATATAAGCCATCGTATTTTAATTTAATGTAAGTAATATACTTTCAGTCACAATTTTATTAAAACTTAGTAAATGCTTTCATACAACTCTTAAATCACGTCATACCGTATTTATTCCATAAGCCGTACGTTCTTCTAGTTCTTCACATAACTTCAAATTTTTAAAACTTTTTAATAAAGCCGTATATCTCACGAGAATAATTTTATTCCCACCGCAGCAGTAAAAGTTCCCTTGCACTTCTAAACTTTTAGAAAGTAATTGCCCCAGTTAACTGGCATTTTTCGACATAACAAATATTTTTCACGAAAAAGCATTCACTGAACTGCCAAGATGAAATATGGAAGGTTGTTTAAATTATAAGTGGTTAGTGACAAGTCGTTTTAGAAATCGCTTACAGAGTTTACTGGAATTATTTTTTGAGATCGAATGTAATATTGGTATAATCTGTTCAGTTGTAGGCTAAATAAAAGGGTAAAATAATTGTGTAATACCATAATTTTATGGACCTACATATGTAGAACGTTTGTTACCATCACCACAATGTAAGCACTAGTCTGTGGTATATTAGCAAACCAGATAGGGATCTACCCAAATTAATTTAGAACATTCTTTTCCCCAATCATAAAATGGTGACTTTAAGCTAAATGTAAAGTATTCAGGCAAAATTAGTTTTATTTTGACTACAGACTTCATGAATACTTGTTAAAATCCAAATCGGATGTAAACTATAATTGGGTGATTCAACTAATTATACCGCGAAGCGTTGAATACCATTCTAAAAGTACTTCGTACTGCTCAACTTAGAATTATGTACAAGAGAATCAGAATTGATGGAACTATCGATAACTCATTTCAGCAGAATGATAAATCTACTAACAATGCGGATATTCTCCTCTTTATCATCCATTGTTCGCAAAATTATGAACATACACTCCCGAAGGAGAAACTTGAACGCTTATAATATTGCATTTAATTTTACAAAGCCGTTAATGAAATCGATTAATTATCTACAATTATATACTAGTAACTTATGAAGTCTATGAATAAAGTAACGGGGCTCTTGGTACCACGTTCGGACTGACAATGCTATGGATTCGGTTGCCACATTATGCTTAAATCTTGTGAAGGAGACCATGTGTATTATACAAAGATCAAAATTTGCAATTTCAAGCAACAACATACATGCAAGGACATACCTGGGTCGCAAATATAGAACTAGCATCAAAAACCAATCCATGTTCTTTGCTTCTGTCAAAATAAAATATCAATCACCCTTATCAGCATAAAATTCTTAAAGGGCTAAGCAAGAGAGCTGGTTGTCTGTGTGTGACCCATAATTGTCAGGAAATCCGTCGACATTCAGGAGCGATGGCAAAAATTGAATCCGATTAACTACCAGAACTACCACGAAGACTAAAAGCAAAGTTTATTATGGTGCGTGGATACGCACCAAAATCACCTGGATGGATATCCAGGAGAAATATTTCCCCATAGCGAGTAACAATACAATCGAATCCACCTATAATGGACTTGTTTATAATAAAAATTCTCTTATGAGGAACAATTTCTATTATTTCTAAGTTTCCGGGGTGGTTCATTATAAAGTAAGTTCCAGGGAAGAATTGTGTTTCATTTCATGGTGAATAGTAATAATACTAACAATAGTAATCGTAAACTAGCCTGGATGTTTTTGACATTCATCAGGACGTTGACACTTATTCGCCACGTACGAAAGACATACATTCCAGAAGCGATGTGCAAATTTCATTTACCTTTATTTTAAAATATGAAGAAGTAAAAACAGAGAATTATTCTCATTAGTGTCTCAGCATCTGTCTATAAATTTTCCAATACCATTATAATGAAATATTGCCGGTATTGGACCGAAAAATGTAGATATGCCAGATACTATTTCGTTAAAGGTCGTCAGTGTTTTTTTCTCAATAAGATGGTTCTACATATTGCAAGTAGTATTGTCAATCTGGTTCTTTCAACCTAGCAGCCATTCCTCTTGGTTCCAGCATTACCCTAATGCAAAATGGCATCATTCCGATTAGTTGAAATAATGTGCTTGGTTAAGGTTAAAACAGTATTTCAGCGGTCTGTCTATTTGTTGGCAATATATGTCAGTACATATTGTTCTGTTCAAGATTTAAAAATTAGGCTAGTGGACTATTTCCATATAATTATAACAAAAGCATCACATAAACTTTTTCCTATGAAATATATGCTTATATGTAAACTGGGCAGATATGCGGTATCAGCCAGTGGCGTGGCGAGCGCATGAAAGTTGACGCATAAAATAAAAGGTAAAGAATAAATTATAGAACGTGCTGAAACACTTACCGTTTTAAAAGTCCTCCGTGATATCACAAACTGGGCAATATCTGTTAAATATATCAATGATTAGAGACATTTCAACAGCTGGTGATGTTATATTTGCATACATAAAATAATCTTTGAAACAACTTAATGCATTTTCGTATTACACACCAATTTTTTCGCCTTCTACAGCGCATAACTGTGGGTGAATATCATTCACAATTGGAACAGAATCCACTAACGACACCCAGACATTTAGTAACTTCTCTATTCCCTCCGCTAGTCCGAAGTAGTTGTTGTGAATAGTTTGTAAATCTCTTTTAACCTGACTACCTTGAAGTATTTACTGGGTTTTCTTTACTGCTGCAGCCTCTTGTCGGATCGAATTTTAAAACTACCTTCTTTACTTGATCAAAATATTTGTTGTAGTAAAACGCAGCCTGTAACCATGTTCCCCAACGTGTAACAATCGGTTGTGGTGGTTCAGGTATATCAGTACACAATTTTCTGAAATAGTCGGGTACGTTTCGGGGCGTTTAGAAACACTGCCTTTGTACTAGCAATTAATGTATTTACTGGTGGATAACATGTAGGAATATTTTGTGCCACAAGATTTAGAGCATGGATTTTACACGTTACATGCAAGTTGAAATTACTACTACTACGAAAGGAAAGCATGTTTGCGGCATCATCGGTCATCAACATTAAAAGTTGCTTAGTTGAAACTTCAAAATTGTTCAATGAGTTCAACACCACCTTTAAAATCTCGTCGGCAGTACAATTTACAACTCCTTTGGAAGCAAGTAAGATGGAGCATGACGGTTGATGTTTTTTACGATCTGTTTCATCCACACACAACCACAATTTTTTAACTTTCAATTCCGATTTAATTCTTTTTCAACATGTTCACGAGCAAATGGCACTAAATTTTGTATCGATGTCCGACTAGGTAATTTACAGTACGCATATTTATTCCAGAAGGAGACAAATGCTTCTTTGTCTAGTAAACGAAACGATAGATTATATCAAACAAGCGTAACACATAAATCAAATATAAATTTTTCTTGATCTCGTGTGCCACTTTTTCCAGAAGAATGCCGTGTGCTTTCGATGTGACGTTGACAATGGCTTCTGGACCAACACGTTAGAGAGATATTACAAACTAGTCATTGAATTTTAGCGCCATCATACATTAAGTCCGGCATATTCACTATAAGTTTTTGACTGTGTCTGCCATTGGTCGTTTTCACGACGTACCTAACTGCGACATTTTTAAAGCAAACATAAGCATACAATTATGAAATAAGTTACGAAAACCTACATATACACAGAACTAGTTGCATACAGCATTGATTTAGTTCGGACGCTGTAAACGCGTGAAATAAATAATCGCTGACTCCCCATCCCCTTATCTACAACAGTGACTGTTACCGCTGTTTACCCAGACTACTTATATGCTTTAGTCCATGCTTTCATGGACTTATGTACGTACTACAACTCAGTCAGAATACCGTAAATCCTTTTATCTCATGGGGAAACTGCTGCAATCGCGCAGTTTTTGAAGTGATGAGTACAAATTTAGTTTACTAGGTAAATGGGGAAATAAATAAGATCTAAGAAAAAAATTACAAAACAAAATCTCTTTTCAGAAATTGATGGTGGTTGGGGAACTTCGACATTACCTCAGCCAATACTAAAGAAATCTGGCGAACAATAAATCTTCACACAAGGAAGGGGTCGACCGTGGGAAATGACCTGGTCTTCAGTTTTTCTTCAAATCTTATCGCAGTGTCCGATCATTAGATCATGATGGACCTGTGCATTCCTTACATGGTAGGAGACGTAGATTAGGTTATGTAGAATCCTGTTTTAAAGGGTCTCCAATCCTTTCACGTGGATCGGGTCTGGTGAGGACGTCGCCATAGCGCCCTAGATCGACAGTGGCTAAAGCACCGATGTATAGAGAACCAAATTGATTTTTAAGTAAAGGGGACTCCTTCGCCTTAAGATAAAGAGTAGCATGTTACGGGCAGTGAAAAAACTGGAACAGAGCTCTTCAATTTGTTTCTTCAAAGTCCGACTCTGATCAAATTAAACCTTCAGGTAGTTAACGTCAGGACTCCACGGAAGTACGACGTTGCTCACGCGGATATCCTCGCCCGGAGACTTCTTTCTTCGCCTACACCTAACTGCTATCCATTTCGTTTAAATTACACACTATCCGTCGAAACACCCACCTAAGGAGACAATAAATAGCGCATTGTAGGTCATCTGCATACACGGCGAACGCTGTGTCGGGTTCTGACAATGATGAAGACGTGCGGGCACAGAAACGGTCTCTGTCGAACGCCAAACTTAATAGCAGACCTAACTATAGAGAAGCTTATTCCAAAAACGACCTTTCCATGGGCACTTGCAAGATCGAAGAAAATAACTAGTTCAAATTCTGTTATTAGTTCGGTTGATCAAGTGAAGATGGTTGCCGCGACTAGTCTTTTCAACAATTTCGAGAGTAACTTGATTGGTCTGAAATGGAAAAGGAAAAAATAATCTTTCTCGGACATGCAATAAGCAATAAGGAAAATACTGGCACCGGATTACGCCTTGAGGATTTCTCGAAGGTGCTCCATTGCTTCTGGCGGTAATCTCTTCAAAGAATTGATGAATTATTCAAGACCTATGTGATTTTATCAGAGAAGGCGGCCTCCTCAAAGATGGCCACGTCTGGAATATTTTCACCCCTTTAAAATTTTCGAAGGATTTGCACACAGAGTGTCCCAAAATCAAAGAGTCACTTCTTAGTGTAACTAGAATGGGGTTGTGGTCGACAAAAGTTCTGGGATGCTTTCGACGGTTACATTTGCCGAGACATTCGTGCTCAAACTGTAGTCAAGAATGTTCAGAATTGGGCTGGTAAAACAGTATACCTGCACGATAGTGCAGGTATACTGTTTTACCAGTCCAACTCTGAACTCTCATGGGCCCACTTAAAAGTTTGTTTTAAAAATGTTTATATTAATTTTTTATTTGTTTTTGTTATTCCTACATCTTCTTTAGTCAGTATTTCACTCACTAACATCCAAGTTAAGGTAAATTGTTCTTAATTCCTTGTACTGCCGTCTCCAGCTTGCATTTCTAACTTTTAACCAAGTAGTATTATAGTTCACAGTTATTTCAGTTTGATTTTTCTGACCTACAAATATATAAATAAAAACGTCCTACTTAACAGCTATGCACTGCTGGCGTGATAATTTGTTTGACGAAATATGTACAATATGGTGTTGCTTATTCTTGAAACAATATAATATCGTAGTCAAAATACTACATTGGAAGAAAACCATCAGTGTATAGTTTCTAGGTAGAGCATATGTGGAGATCACAAAAATAGCGTAGATACTTTTTGGTAGTTGTCATTCTCCAGGTTTCTCCGTGATTATTATTGTTATTAATTATAAAGATTGGTACGTTAAAGAAAATATACTATTCTCCAGGGTTCTTGGTTTCGCATCGCTTCGGATTGAAGTGGTTTAGAAAAGAAGTGTACTGACTTTCCCACTTTCTCCATAACTACTCATGATCTTACCTAGATAACATTATATGTATGTATATAGTTATCTTCAGGAATTTCTGTCTGGGTCAGATCGTCTGTGGTTATACCTTTTCATGGACTTATTTTTTAATATTCTCCCTCCTTTCTCACTTCACATATATGTATTCCCATAATTGCAAGCAATGATGGTTGTTATATTCTTTTAGCATCTTTGATTGGATTAATTAATTTATCGCAAACGCCTTAACTTTTTCCTGAAGATTAGAAGGTTTGACTACATGTAGGTGTATACAAAATCGGTGATCGATGCGATATACCCTACCATAAACCTGCCGCTTTCGCTCCAAGTGTACTTAAGATGATTAGTAAGATTTTGTACTCATTAATTTTTCCCGCAGCAAAATCTCAAATTTTATCATGGATTTACGAAGAGACGGTCAATGGTTTCTAACAGATTTGGACTTTTTCAAAATCGGTTGATTTTTACGATAGCGCGATGAATGTTTGGTTTCACAATATTTCACCATATTTCACAATACGATATTTAAATTTATTTTATAGCTAGAGAAAGAATTAAGTTACAAAGACATATAATTCGTTTACATAAACTTCGTTACTTAATTAAGAGTAGTGTAAAAGAGGTATATGCATATGTATATACATAGACGTACATAATTATAGAATTACGTAAAATAAATTTGAAATAATCTTTTGTTTGCATGAATACCAGTGTATTTATGTATGTATTCATCACCATCTTTTGTGAAAATGGGAAAAGCCGTTTCTACAACCCGAAGGTTAGTACAATTCATCTACTTATAAGGGAATTACCGGTGAAAGTTGGTATTACACTCGAATCTAGCAAAGAAAACGACGTTTATTAGTATTATCAAATGTTTGCCGTACAGGATTACAAACGAGTAATTGCGTATTTCTTCCACTTGCGCAGACGAGTCCAAGATGAGAAAAAGGAAAAAGCAGAACAAAGACTAACTCCGTAAGTTAATTGAAAGTAACGCTGGAAACTGAACATAAAAACGAAGATGTTCCCAAAGTTACTTTAAAATAAATTGACTTCTACGTAAGCAATGAAAATTATTAAAGTAGTATGTATAATTGTATTGAATTTGTATTAAATTAATCTTCTTGTGCAATTATTCTTAGAAGCCCAAATTTTGTGATATATTTTAATATGGATTCAATAAATACTCCCGAAGCCTTAACGGCATGAAAAAGTAAAAGTTAGGATGAAAGCAATTTGGTACTAATTGGCAGTTAAGTTCGGGAAAAACAACACCTTCAAGGAATACGTAAATGTGTTGAGAACATCTAAATTTGATATACATAAACAAGTATTCTTAATACTTTTATTGATTTTGAAACAAAAAGTAACTAGTTTCATGAATTGAATATCAGTGGTGAACCAGAATTCATTAAAATTGGTTTCAACATTTTAATTTAATTAATTTCGAATGATATTACATATATTTCTAGGAATGTAGCAAACCTACAGTGTTGAATGATGAAAAATATGAAATTTAATATGTGTTGAAATGAAATCGCTATTTCTCATAGCTCGCAACATGTGTGTGGATTCTTTGCTTCCTTAGGCCACACAATATTGGCGGGTCGCAAAAGGCAGATTATACACACTAAATGTTCAGTTAGCACAACAAGTTTCGTTTCTTGTGGGAGAATGTAAGAAAAGCTACCACAATACCTAAATTCGGGGGATGTTTATCGACAGTGTGGGGATAATAATATGTTGTAGGAACATAACCTCGGAATTCGTATATTGCAAACAGAGAGAAAATTAAATTAAACAACTAAAGATGAGAATATCAAATATTAACGAAAAGAATTCTGCAAAGCCATTAATGAAAAATACAATACGAATAGAAATACAACTAATGAAATAGTGGAGGAAATGGACAATACAGATGAGGTAGATGAAGAATATTTAGCAGCAAAGGTAACTAAATGGGAGAACTTTTCACAAGAGAAATTTCGAAAATAAAATTATTTGCACAAAAAGTAAAGCAAAGCGTAAACAGAACAGGCACTGATATACATATACTGTCTGTCTAGCTAAGTTCGCGACAAATGGAAAACTTTTTTATTCTTGGGTTTATGAAAAAGTTTTTCTTTATAAAAAGTCCTGCTTCATCCAAAACTTAAATTCAAATTGTCAGATTTTAATATTCAATCACATTCACTTACATTTAGTTTTTTTAATTCTTACACTTTTCTCAACTACAAAGTCAACACTTTGATGTACACATTTTTAATCTTAATCTAGAATACTCTGATAAACAATGTTTGACTAACTCTGTCACTATCATCGTTTACGCTTGTCAAAATACAATAAGTAGAAATGCCTGTAATATTAAGTAAAGAAGATAAAATTGAAATCGTCTTAATAGTGGGCGATAATTACAAAACTTTCAGGGAAGCAGCAACTATTTTTAATCAGCGGCATCCTGACAAGAATATTCACCACGAGACGGTAAGACAACTTTTAAGAAAATTTAATACTTTCGGAAATGTCGAAAACAGATTTAACAACAAACGCCAAAACCATGTTGCTGATAACGAAATGGAACTAGAAGTGATACTATCAGCAATAGAACAACCGAGGTGTTCGTTGCGGAAAAGAGCATTGTTGATGTCAAACACTATAAGCAAAGATTCGGTAGCTGAAATTCTAAAAAAACAAATTTCATCCCTACAAGCCTACATTTGTACACACTCTAAGACCAGGTGATAATGACAGACGATTGGAGTTTTGTGCCGACATTCACGCAATATTAGCAGATAATCCTTTTGTGTCGAGACAAATTTTATTTTCCGATGAAGCAACATTTACATCGAACGGAACTGTATCGAGTCAAAACTGCCGTTGGTGGACAGATGCCAACCCACATTTTACAATAAAAACTCGAAGTCAATGTGCGTTCAAGACAAATGTATGGTGCGGAATCTACAAAAGTTATGTAATTGGACCTTTCTTTTTCACCAATCTTTGAATGCCGACCGGCATCTAAATCTTGTGCAAAGTGAAATTAGTAATTTTATCGACAATCTTCCATTGCTGGAACGCCAACATATTTGGTTTCAACAGGATGGTGCACCTTGTCATAGCAGGTTGGACGTAAGGCAATATGTTGAAGATTGTTTTAACGAAAGGGTTATACACCGCTTTTCCACAATACGTTGGCCACCTCGGTCTCCAGATCTGACCCCACTTGATTTTTCTTGTGGGGTTATTTAAAAGAACATGTTTATATTCAAGCGCCGTTTACGGATGTAGGCCATCTAGAACGTGTTATTAGAGAAGAAATCCGTAAAATAACTCCACAGACAATTAGAAGGGTTTTAAGGCATTTTTGTGATAGAACCGTTACATGTATGAAACGAGAAGGCGGATATGTTGAAGCATTTGTGTAACATTTTCAATGCTTTCTTTTGTGTAAATGCTGTATTTAAATTGTATAATTTCCAATTCTGAACGACTATTCCTTATAACATTTTAAGTATTATTGAAAATAAAGGTACTTTACTCTTATACTAATTTCATATTTTTTGTCATATCTCGTATATGACTAACAAATATTAAAATCTGACAATTTGAATTTAAGTTTTGGATGAAGCAGGACTTTTTATAAAGAATAACTTTTTTCATAAACCCAAGAATAAGAAAGTTTTCCATTTGTCGCGAACTTAGCTAGACACACAGTATATACAACGCACAAAAATACGAAATAATGAAAACAAACATAAAGAAAACACATTTACAGAAAATGTGCAATTATTTTCAAATGACAAGGTAGAATCTGAAAAATCAGAAAATCACAATACACAAAGGATGAAATTAGGCTAAAGCATCAACGGAGATTGTAGGAAACAGTAATGAGACTTCATAGAAAATTGATTTATGCTGATCGTTTCAAAATGACTTATACAGATCAAGAGCAACTAGAATTGCTAAAAAGAAATTTAGAATAGGTGATATAATTGTAGAATCAATCACGAAAAAGATTACAATACTAGCGAGAGTTAGCACTTAGGCTGGGATCTTCGTATATTATACAGAATGAAATTTTGTTCAAGTCTTATAACTGACCGAACGATAGAAGTGTTTGTTTTTTCGACAAGAAAAAAGAAAAAGGAATGTATAGGAGGAAACAACAAGGAATATTTGCTGCGTGTTTCGCGGGGTACCGTATGTTTTGCTGGGTAAAGTACACAGAAACAAAACAAATTGAGTTCTTTCCAATCCTCAAGATAATTCCAAGGAAGGAAAACGACATTCAAGAAGTAAGTGGCTGTTAGAATAAGTCAGGGAGATCTAATGACACGCAGAAACGAATACAGCTAGCAACAGAGTGAGGTCGGGGGTAAAAGTTATCTTTTGAAGATAAAAAGTTTTAACAAGTTTCTACTTCAATAAGAACAAAAATTAGATTGTCACTACGGCGGTATACCAAACAAACGGGATGTTGAAAATACATATAAATTCTTTACTTACGCTTCCTCTCATTCCGATGATTATGCTTCAATGCGATCGGCCTGCAAGAAAAGGAGTTAAAACACGCAAAAGGAATGAACTATTTAAATATTGAGTAGTGAAAAAGGAGAAAATAAAGGTACTTGAATACTAACAGATGAACAGACTGGACAAAATATTCTCGAACCGCTTTTCACAACGTAACGTAATGAATAAAAGGGAATCAGTAAATTTATAAGTGGCTTATAAATTTGTAATTATGTGAACTCCGCGTAAAACATAAGAAAACATTCAAAGTTTTATTTACATTCAAGTTTAGAGGTTAAACATAGGATAAAAATATCGTAAACAATATAAAATTAACAAAGAAACTAAGTTAGCGACGTTTAAAGAACTAACTTTACATTGGTATTTGCAGAAAATAGCGGGACATGTGTGATCCGTATTAACTTAATACTAATAAGAAACTAAGGGAATCCACCTTGTTTAAGGTAATTAGCCTCTCGTTGGCAAATGCATAAACGTTTGGGCATAACACACCGCGCTGAGACGTATAAACACTTATAGATGCAACTTATAGAATAATATGGAGCAAAGAACGCTTGGGGTAAAATCTCCTATCTTTCTCTGAGGGGTTTCCTTAATCGTCAATACGGGGTTCGTACTGATATTGTTCAGTTTGGTCTCGCTGCCCGCTTCTTGAAACAGATATCCTCAAGAATGCGAGGAAACGAACGTCTCCGAAATTCGATTCCACGGATCTTGGTGATACGGATGTTATGGTATTCGAAATATGTCTTATTAATACGCTATTGATGTTTTTAATGAAAAACTTTCTAATACGCCGGTGTTGCATTGCGAAGATTATTAAAAAATTCAATGAAACTGGGTCGGTAATGAATGTACAGAAATCAAAGAAAAATACGATTAAAATGATGCAGCTACATTATTAGCAATAGCGTCAGTTTTACATAACCCGAAATTATCTTTAAGGAAGCGTGTAAAAACACTGGATTTAAGCAAAAGTGTATTACACATTCGTATTATTAAGGAAAACAAAATTAAACTGTTTAATCCAAAGATGCGGCATACACTTGAACCTGGTGATTAAGAGAGACGTGTAGAGTTTTGTTTATGGATAGGTGAAAATTTCCTTGAAAACCAAAGATTTCATAGATTTATTTTTTTATCGATGAATGTACATTTTGCACAAACGGGCACGTATCTTGACAAAATAATCGTCATTGGGCTTACCAGAATCCTAATTACATAATAAACAAACGAAGTCCACGTTACCAAAAAGTTAATGTATGGTGTGGAATTTTTTATGATCGGATCATTGGCCCATATTTTATAGAGGAAAATTTAAACCAGCACATGTATTTGAACATTTTGGAACATTTTGTCTTACCATTCCTTAATACATTAGAGCCAGTAGTATGTACGTAATAATCTGTCTTGGTCAGACAATAGTTACATAATCATTTTGGCGCAAGATGGATAGGGATCTTTTTGTGGGGTGCCTTAAAGCAAAAGGTTTATTCAGATGATATCCACATTCCACATGATAGGGAAATATTAAAACAACGCATAGAAGAAGCAATCCATGATCTGAATGTGCCGCGAATCATTTGTAAAGTGTACGGTAGATTTATTAAGTTAGCGGAAAAGTGTGTCGAGTTGGGGGATAGCTATGTAGAATAGTTTTTAAAAATTCGAATTTTTATTTCGAAATTTGTATTTAGACTTTACGTTAGTATATAAACAACTTTGTTTTATAACATTTTTGTAAAAAATAATAAATAGTAGTACTTATCCCTTGAAGCATTTTCATACTTCCCTAATTTATTAAGACCCTGTATATGTGATCTAAAATTTTCTTATCGTCAATTCATTTTCTCAACAATCAGAACCTTTTACAAAGAATGACTTTTGGTCGTAAAATGAATAATTAAGATTTATTCCCTAATGGGTACCCCATCCGTAGACACACGGTATATTGAGAAAGAAATGGATTGCAGCCATTGAATTAACCATCATAATAATTACTATGTTAGTACATACATTATTTGGAGACACTGAATTGGTCGTAGAAAAACTAAATTAATTGGTCTTTGTACTGAATAAATAAAAGATGATTAAAAGAACGTTCATTGCGCTAGATTTTAACGTGAACTTTAGTATACCTGCCAAAGTATCACAGAGATTATTTGGCATTTTAGGTTCACCTAATTTAAACCAAGTTTCACAACACTACTATAAAATAACAGAAAGAACTAATATATTAATCGAAGATATATTTAAAAATACGAATATTTCCAGCAAAACTTTAACATGCACTTATCTGATCGTATAGCTCAAATTGTGATGTTCATTTTCCAAAATCAAACCACACTTAAAACAAAAATTATAACAAGAATTCATGTAAAGGGTATTACCGAACTGAAACTACTAGTTAACACGAAACTCTACTTTCCTGAAATCTTGGATACCAACGAGTTATTCAGCTGCTTTCATAATATCTTTATACCATTTGTCAATATGTGCTTTCTTTAAAAAAATAATAACAATGAGAAGTACAAAAAATGGCTTTGTAACTGACCGGTGAACAAATTTGTGGTTGCATACGAGTAACACTTTCGCTAAGAAAATACAAAGTCATTACACCAGCTACCCCTGATGAAGCAGAGCAGGTATTAAAAGAGTTGGAAGACAAACATATGAAAGATATTCACAATACTTCAGCATACATTTTAAAATAAAAACGGAGAGAAATAGTCGTACACCTGAAAATCCCAATAATAAATGCATAGATCAGACTATGTTTCCAAGTTTAGTTGAAGTAGATTGTACCTACTTTTCGTTCCCATATTTAAGAGTGGTAATAGAGAGAATTGTGAAAATTATCGTCTGATTAGTGTTCTACCAGCAATGTCAAAAGTATTTCAGCGAATTATTTCGACAAGATTAATCCGCAGAGCACACCTTACCTCAGTGCACCATGGATATCGCAAAGCGCTTTCAACAACTAATGGAATACTGCACATAGTAAATCACATTTCCAAACCAATTGATGCTGGCACATGCACTGAATTGAACATGGTAGACTTATCGATGCAATCAACCACAGCACCTCATTAAAGAAGTTGGTGTAATATGGAATCAGAGGAGGACCACTAAATTGGCACTGTCGTACCGTCGAAATAATAATAAGTTCTACAAGAATCCACCCTTGGTTTACCCCTGTCCCGCATTTACATCAATAACCCTTCGCCAAACTTCGAAGAAGTCAAAGTGTGTCCAAATGCGGATGACACGTTTCTTCCAGTGCAAATAAATTAAAAGTGAATACAGTAAGATGGAAAACTCAAATTCTCCCATATTCCCCATATTCCCATATTCTGCAAACTTTCGCAGAAAATCTTTGTATTGCAAGAATTTTGTACAATTTAAGGTTCTATACTTTAAATATAAGAGCACTCGGAATAAATAAAATGCAATACCTAGAACGAGGTAGGTAGGTACTCTTCCAAGAATAACAAACTGTTAGAATAGCAACAATCCGCTCTGGAGTTTTTGCCTTCCTGTGGATGTAGTAGACCATAAATACTACACGCAAAGATTAGCCATAATTTCGTCATTTTGTAATTGGAATTTTCTCCTTCTATGTGAATTGATTTCTTATGTTCTGTTTTACAATTAGTTGATCTAATAGTCGATAACCAAAACAAGTTTTCAAACGAAAGTACACGTTGCCTTTCGGTTCAGCGGCATTAAGAGACTTATCTGAGTTATCTATTGCCGTTTTTATGCATGTTTTTCGAAGTTACAAGAGCTATATTGTTCGTCAAAGACATCATGCCGTTATCAACTGATGGTTGTACGACTACATCATTATCGTTGTTTTCAGCATTATTTCGGACCGAACTTGGTGGTTGTCGCTTTTGGGGAATTACGTTAGCTGGCGATAAAATAAGCTTTAATTGGCTCATAACTATTTGCGTGCATCCGGCGCGGCGTGACGTACGGGGAAAAACTGTCTTTCAAAGTTGTAAATAACGTTTTTATCACAAAAATGGAACATAAACTTAAACAGTTGAGATAATCTCTTATGGAGTAGAACAAGGAAGAAATAAAAGAAAATAAGAAAATAGAAACCAATCGTTTAGTCCTAGGCTCGTGAAAAACGAAACAATTCTTCTTATTCTTATTCTACATCATATTTTAATGACATTTAAATTTCTGGGAAAGAAAAGCGAAAGGGAAAGGATCAACCGAAAAAGGATGACATGGAATCTCATGATGATTTGTCGAATTTTGCCAAGGTTTTTGAGAATGTTCTGTATTTACATTTATATAAAAACGTTATACCTTACATATCGCCTAATCAGCACGGCTTTGTTCGTGGTCGGTCAACTGTCACCAACCTTGTCAGTGTTTCTCAATTTATCTGTGGTGAGTTGGATAGCCGTGGCCAGGTGGATGTGGTCTACACGCATTTCAGCAAGGCCTTCGACATCATTGATCACAATATACTAATGTATAAACGAGGTGATGCCAGCAATCCTGAAAACTACCGTCCCATCGCAATTATTTCTGCATTTGCGAAGGTATTCGAGTCGTTGATTTATGAACAAGTCGCATTTCTCACTAAATCCTCTATGTCCTTCTGTCAGCATGGATTTACCTCACGTAGATCAACCGTCACCAATTTGTGCACTACGTCGCAGGTTATAGCTGAGACATTGGATTTGGGTGGGCAACTGGACGTAATATATAGACTTCTCTAGAGCTTTTGACAGTATTCACCACGAAATATTACTTCACAAACTAAGCTCGTTTAACTTCGATAACGCATTGTTAGCCTTGTTTGAATCATACCTAACAAACCGCCAGAATTACATTTATTACAATGAATTCAAATCTAAATATTACGTATCAGCCTCAGGAGTCCCTCAGGATTCGAACCTTGGTCCACTTTTGTTTAACCTGTTCATAAATGATCTCATTATATCGATTCAATGTCCTGTCTTGGCTTACGCCGACGATCTCAAAATCTATCATAACATACTTTCTTATTCGGATGTTGATCTTCTACAGCAAAATTTAAACTTAATTTTTTTGGTGTTCTGATAACAAGCTCACTCTAAATATCGAAAAATGCTGCTTCGTTAGATATACTAGGAAATTAAGCATAATAAACTCAGCTTACCATATCGACAATATACCTATCTCTTGCTTGTCATCCGTCAGAGACTTGGGTGTCACTTTTGATTCGGCGTTGACATTTTCTGAGCATATATCTGCCGTTACAGTTTCTGCCTATAAGACACTGGGTTTCAATATTCGAACATGTAAAGATTTTACCAATTTGAATACAATATGTTCACTGTTCTACGCTCTGGTTATCAGCAGATTGGAATATGCGTCTACGGTCTGGTTTCCGATATACAGTGATATACGATTTTTGAAGTATCTGTCGTACAAGCAGGACGGTCTTTATCCGATTCAAAATACTGATTATAATGATCTATTAGAAAGACACGGTTTTCAATTACTGGCTCAGCGTAGAATCCACATCAGTGCCTCCTTTATGGTGAATTTGATTTATGGTAAGCTGAATGCCCCGGAATTACTGTCAAAGGTCAACTTTCTGGTGCCACGCCTTGAATCAAGATCGGGTGACTTAATCATGGTTCCTACGCCAAGAACAAATATTCTTCTTAAAGCTATTTCATTCCGCTAAGAACTTCAATATTCAATATACATAATCCTGTAATCTAAGTTTTGAGATGTTTTATTTTTCATTGTATTCTATTTTTGATATTGATTTGTAATTGATACTATCACCACCTTATTATACATTATATTTTTGCACTGTATTAATTTTCCGTATTATCCGTATTATCCATATTTCT
This sequence comes from Chrysina gloriosa, assembly GCA_038088585.1. Classification (NCBI taxonomy): domain Eukaryota; kingdom Metazoa; phylum Arthropoda; class Insecta; order Coleoptera; family Scarabaeidae; genus Chrysina; species Chrysina gloriosa. The sequence continues at coordinate 26,088,726 of CM076091.1, forward strand.
TTTTTGTATTGTCCCTTGTTGGATTTATTCTGTTGGGTAATAAATAAATATTATTATTATTATTATTATTATTATTATTATTATTATTATTATAAACTGTGTGGGTTTGGCCTTAGTACACCATTTCTGAAGTTAATTCAATCATACTTAAGTAATAGATGTAACTATGTACACTATAATGGCTATAAATCCTTTGATTTTATTTCGACATCTGGTGTCCTGCAGGAATCAAATCTGGGACCTTTGCTATTCATTCTGTACATTAATGGCCTCTTGGATAATCTATCATGTCCTGTGTTGGCATATGCTGATGACATAAAAATTTATTCTAATATTAACAGTTGGAATAATGTTTCAAATTTACAAGACAATTAATTTTAATTACATTATTAACTGGTGCGCTAAATTTAAATTTAAATTAAATCTTAATAAATGGCTGCTACATTTCTTTTACCTGTAAACTTAATCCAATTGCCTCTAACTATAACATGGGTGGTCACTCCTTGACCAAACTGGATGTGGTTAAGGATCTTGGTGTGCTGTTTGATCATGCCATAAGCTTCTCACCTCACATAACTCACCTTTGTCTTTCTGTTTCTAAGACTTTGGAGTTTATAATTCGCTCTTGCAGATCATTTCGTAATGACCAATTGCTGAAATCACTTTTTCAGCTTTATTATTAGTAAATTAGAATACGCGTCGCAAGTCTGGTCTCCTCATTATATCTATCTTCAGCTGTCAATTGAAAGGATTCAGCGTCGTTTTCTTAAATACTTATCATTTAGGATGGATGGCATTTATCCCGATCGAAGAATTGATTATAATTCGTTGCTGGGGAGGCACGGCTTTAATTCTCTAACCTTTCGGCGTGAATGCAGTGGTGCCCGTTTCATACGGAAATTGGTACATGGAATCATTGACTGTTCGGCTTTGCTTTTCCAGTTAAACTTTTATGTTCCTAGATTATCGTCTCGTTTTCACACTACATTTTTATACCATTTTCTAGAACTAATTTACTTAGCGCTTCGCCACTTGCTACAATGTGCCGATCTGCCGACTTGCATTACACGGATATTTTTGTTAATTCTATTAATGATTTGTAGTTCCTTTAATATTTTGTATTTTTCTTTTAATGCATGTATGTAATTATTATATTTTTTGTCCTGTTATTGGTAATTACTGTTAGACAATAAACTATTATTATTATTATTATTATTATTATTATAGTGATTGTTACAATAAGAAAACATTCAAGATATTTTTCAACGCAACAAGATGCACAATCCTTTAATAACACTATACAGTGAATACTATATACATCTTCTCTTCTCTATGAAACTTTGTAGAACTCAAATTGATGTTGTTCTAAACATAACCAGCGTTTATTTCTACTTCTATTTGCATCTTCAGTTGCTATATTTCTATTTGAGTAGAAGTCATTATTACTATGTAGTCTTTGTAAAGAAGGTCTTCAATTACTATTGGCATGAAGTGCATTGTTCATACATATGCAGTTCTTTTATTAGTATCATTAATTTGCTAATCGCATGCAGACGATATAATAAGGATATCTCTACATACTTACTTCGCATAAATCAGTTTTAGGTTTGCCATTACACTATTATATACGCTTCCAATTCCCTGTATAATTTTTAAAAAATTTTAAATTCGTCATAATACTCAAGAAACCGTTCATTCTCCTTGAATTTGATATATTCTTATGTGATAAAATTCTTTTATTTCATTACTATCCAATTTTAATCGGAAATTTCTAAATAACGTTCTGAAAATATAGCTTTTAACTCCAGATTGATTACTTGATTGACCTAAAAGTGGCAGAGAGGATATTTTGAAGACACTAAATTAAATATATTTTTATTTATATGAAGATATCGAAGCTCATAGCAATAGAAAGAAACATTTCTCTTTTATCAAAGTCTAATTTGTAGAAATTAATAATTTACTAATTTTTCAATAAGCTTAATAACGTTTAAGAACTAGATAATTGAAAATATCCGTAGAGGATTTCCACTTTTATACCGTTTCAGTATTCTTTCCTGGCAAAACTGGTGTTTCAAATCCTATTTCTTTTCTTTCTTTTATACTTATATTCCAGCCTAAACTTAGCTTCTTTTAAGTTCCATGTTTAATATCACGAAAATATAAATATCCTTATTTTTTGTCTTGATATTTTAACACCTTAACTCCACGGATATGGGATAATAAAGTTTAAGTCGCAAAAGCCAAAAATTTAATTTTCTTTCGTACATTCAACAATGACATATTGAATAAGAGCTCGACTAATTGATTTTATTTTTATGCATATTTTCTCTATTACTCCTTCTTTTTTCTTGAGACACCGCAGTTACGTCTAGCGAGCCCATATAGACGTGACACAGCATTGAAATCACACTGTGCTTAAGGGTTTTCGGTACTTATTTTCAAGATCGCTTAAAGTGAGTTTTTTTGGTCGGTTCGAAAACTATTTCCAAAGCTGTATATTTTAGTTCTAAAAGATGTATGTATAAGGATGAAATACTAATTGTTTACAATTTAAGAGCTCAGGCAGTTAAGCCGTGTCGGAGAGCATTTTTGAAAAATCCCGTGTTATACTTGCTTTCTTGAGATCCAAAAATGACGGTAAGTCCATGGTCATTTTTCTATTCCTTGATTGAGGTTAAATTCAACAACAAACAAGGAATTTACAAAAAGCTCGTCGATAAGTCGTAGCTATCGTAACGAATACACGGTATGCAAAATTTCGAGCCCGTAAACTTACGCGTTCTTCACTTATTATTGAAAAATAAATAAATAAATAAAGCTATAGAAGCTCTTAACATTGTAAACAACTAGTATTTTATCGTTACACATACTACTATCAGATATACAACTTTCAAAATAGTTTTGGAACCAATAAAGAAAATTAAAGTTTAACCAATCTTGAAAGAAAGTACCTTACACCCTTAAGGTGTTATATATAACGATGACAACAAAAGTAAAAAGAGAAAAATAATTTAATAAAATCTGTTATTCATTTCCTTAATCTAAAATCCCCTGTCTATGTATTTTAGACTTTCCTTTGTTAGCAATGTGTGATTCCATAGATAACACAAAAAAACAAAATAACACTTTTTTTGTTGCATAAAGTTTTTCTAGTGTTGTTTACTAATTTGGATGCGCTGATTTCAAACCTAACCTCACATTTCTTGTAGCAGCTCTAATTAATGAGATACAGGTACCGTCTTAAATTTACATAAGTAGTCGATAGTTTCTATCAATAGCGGTGTAACTTAACTAGTTCCTTTATAAATTTCAGTATGTCTTCCTCAAGAAGGACGTGTTTAAATAATCCTGATTGTTTTTGTGTTATTTGTGGAGAATATATGTTCCAAAAATTTCGTTTAAATGTGTCGGACTTTGTGAAAAAGGCATACTTGGACTACTTTGGGTTTCCGTTGCCGTCAAACGCTAAACCTTCGATATCAAGTTTGGTATGTAAAACATGTGTTGAATCTTTGCGACTGTGGGCAAACAAGAAAGACCCACTTTTAAGTACAAAGCTCCTATGATTTGGCGTGAACCATCCAACCATCATGACGACTGTTATTTCTGTGTAACGAAAATCATAGGAATAAACCATAAAAATTGCTCTAAGTGGATATATCCAAACTAAAAATCTGCCATAAGACCAGTCTTGAGTATTAGTGACACATCAACACCACAGCACCCATGTACATCTTCGCAAAATTCAGACCAGTGCAGCGGACAAACCGAAAACGACGACAGTGGTATCGACAGTGATTTTGATTGCTACGGTAGTCCCCGACCACTAAATCAAGATGATCTAAATGACTGGATCAGGGACCTTGGACTTTCTAAAACGGCATCAGAAATTTTAGCTTCCCGATTGAAAGAAAGAAATTTGTTGACCAGAGGAACGAAGATATCGTACTACCGTAACAGGGAAAAGGATTTACTTCCTTTCTTTACTCAAAAAGATAATTTTGTGTTTTGTACTGATATTCCGGGCCTAAGTAATGCAAGCGGATTAAAAGAGTAATATCCAAATCAGTGGCGGTTGTTCATTGACTCGTCAAAACGAAGTTTGAAATGTGTACTTTTACATAATAGTAACAAACTTGGTTCCTTACCTATTGCTCATTCTACAAAGGTTAAAGAAGAATATCCTACAATATCTTTAGTTCTCGACAAAATCAAGTACAAGGAACATAACTGGGTTTTATGTGTTGATTTGAAAATGGTAAATTTTTTCCTGGGCCAACAAAGTGGCTACACAAAATATCCCTGTTTCCTATGCTTATGGGACAGCCGAGCGAAAGCTGAGCACTGGACAAAAAGAGACTGGCCTTCTAAGGAGGCTTTGATTCCCGGTAAGCAAAATGTAATTAATGTTCCACTAGTATCCAGAGACCGAATTATATTGCCTCCTTTGCATATAAAACTGGGGTTGATAAAACAGTTCGTAAAAGCTCTTAACAAAGATGGCGAATGTTTCAAATACATTGTAAAAGTGTTTCCAAAATTGAGTAGTGAGAAAATCAAAGGTGGTATTTCCGATGGCCCACAAATCAGGAAGTTGATAGATGATAAAATTTTCATCAACCATATGACAGCTGTCGAGAAATGTGCATGGGAAGAGTTTGTTTGGGTAGTGAGGAATTTTTTGGGCAATAGGAAATGTGACGGCTACATTCAGCACGTTGAACAGTTGCTGATACACTTCCAGCGGCTTGAATGCAACATGAGTATTAAGCTTCACTACCTTCACAGCCATCTAGACTATTTTCCTGAAAATCTCGGTGACCTAAGCGAGGAACAAGGAGAGCGCTTTCACCAGGATATTCGCACTATGGAGAGAGGTATCGGGGGCACTGGAATGAACATATGATGGCTGATTATTGTTGGAGCATTCAAAATAGTACTCATATAACATCTCACTCTAGAAAATCCAAAAAAGGAAATTTTATTCAGAATAAATATATTTAATAAATTTTTTTAACTTAAACTATGTGCATTTTCAATGAAAAATCCTGTCACTTCATAACTCCAAAACTAGAGCTGCTACATGAAAACGGCATATATTTTTTGAAATCAACGTGGAAGAACTATTCAGATTCATGTAAAAAATCTCATGCAACAGACATGCTGTTTTCCAGTGTAATCAATCCATAACAGATGGTGATGATAATATAATTTTTAACTTGAAAGGTACTGTAAGTCCATGTGGTATATTACTAATGGATGGATTGCTTTTTTCATTTTATTACTGTATTGCATGTTTGAAATCATGCATGTATGAAACGCAAAGTACTAATTATACATATCGAAAATAATCATTCTAAAAGCAAGATGTTTTTACAGTTTCGTGGAGAAAGCAAGCGTAAAGTCTATTATTAAATTATTATCTACTATATTGATATAAAATAACTGTGATTGATGTTAATATACACATAATGTGTGCCTTCTTCAAGAGTTTTTATGTATACTAATGTATAACTATACTGAGTAATATCGCAACACCAAGAAGGGGTTGGAATTTCTGAATGAATTTGGTTGGAATATTTACCTATGTTATAGTAATAAATGATCAAAGTTTGGGAGGAAAATCTTTATTAGTTAAACAAAATTTAATAATTATTGTTAATAATGCGTGGAGCGGCCTCTCTGATTTATACATTCATTTACACGTCGTGGCATCGATTGAATAAGGTGATTTATCTCGTCTTGGGGTATTGCGTTCCATGCAAGTTGCACCTCATGTCTCAAAGCCTCCAAAGTCAAAGGAGGGCGCTGCAAATTTTGCAACCCTCTACCCATTATGTCCCAAACATGTTCAATGGGTGAAAGATCTGGAGATCTTGGAGGCGAGGGCAAAAGATTAATCTGGGCCTGTTCAAAGAAGTTCAAGGAAATCCTTGCTACATAAGGACGTGCATTATCCTGCTGGAATAATGGATCTTCAGGCTCTTGTAAGTATGGCAGAAGATGTGCTTCAACCACCTCCGCAATATATCGTTGTGCTGTCATATTACCTCGAATGAATACTAAGGGAGACCTGCTACCGTAAGTAATGGCACCCCAAACCATAACACCCACGGCGCGGTGTACGGGTCTCTCAACTGTAAATTGAAGATTCCGTCGTTTACCCCGTCTTCATCTGACTATCTTACGACCGTCGTGCATCCCTAAACAAAATCTAGATTCGTCACTAAAGACAACACCATGCCATTCAATATTCCAATGAGATCTTTCATTGCACCATTGTAACCGTTGCTGACAATGTTCCGCAGTCAAAGGAAGCACAAGTTGCGGACGATATGATGTTAACTCAAAACTTCGGATTCAGCGATAAACTGTTATAAGGGTTACACGGCGTCGTTCTTCACCAAACCATTGGTCACTAATTGCCCTAGTAGAGGAAAATCGATCTCTAAGTGACAGTTGTCTGAAGCGACGATCTTGACGCTCATTCGTTCTTCTTGAAGCACCGGTTCCACTTTTACGATGTTCCTGACCATCTTCAAACGATGCACGATTTACATTCTATTCGATTTACATGGTTAGCAACCTCCCCAAATGAAAAACCAGCTTCGCGCAAACCAATAATTCGATCTCAATCGATTCGCTTAATTGATGGTAATTGACTCGTTGCCGTACCCTAGGCATGATCAAACAAACAAAACACGTAAACAACTGAATAACAACCGCAATAATGTTAATTAACAATGAAAAAAAAAACAACAAATCGTACGATAAATACAGATCGAAAGAGCCAGCACAAAATTAATAATAACTGTCAAATGTGACGTTATTACATTACCACTTGATCTCAGAAGTTATTATTTAATGGTAGCCCAACAAATCTACCAAGTTTCAACAAAAATATCCTACTCCTTCTTGGTGTCGCAATTTCTATGTCGCTCAGTATAATACTGAATTTCCAATGTTTGTTTGGTTAACCCTTTTGCGAAGTCAATTTCGGGGAGACACATTGCCTACTTCGGCCGACTTTATTTGTGGCCTTTTCCAGATATTTTATTCTTGAAGAAAGTATGCCTATGTATTCGCATAGTATGTGCGTAAGTTTATATTTCACTGTTGGAAACCCTTAAGTTATCATCTCTGGTTCGTCTCGTTATTTTGAGATAGTATCTCAAATGACAGTGACCAATTTATTTGTTAGTAACGATTATAATATGAATTCTTTAATACTTTGGGTAAATAAAATGTCATTAGATATTATTACAGAGTTGTTAACAGTTAATCGGAAGTGATATATTCACGCGAGAATCTTAAAATATGTATTTTTACTCCACGAGTTTGATTCATTATTCTTCAAATATACATATATATAAACTGTGATGAATACTAATTTAAACGAGTTTTATCATTATTGAACGAGTATGTATTTCGTATTCCCTTCTGCTTCCAATTTTGAACGGTCATAAATTTTCAATATGCAGATAACGCTAACTACAAGTAAATTCAATTAACGACAAATCTTTTTATGTAAGTTTGTATCCTCCTTGAATGTTAGTCGATTACACCGATCTCAACTGTTTCAGGAACTTGTCACGCAACGTAATTAATTATATTATGGTTACAGTGCTACTGTATCGTGCACCGGAACTTCTCCGCATCTCCAGCTCCTATATCACCAGCTTTCAACCGATCGGGTCACAGAAGGGGGACGTCTATTCGTTTAGCATCATACTGTACGAGCTATTCAGCCGGCATGGACCCTTCGGCGAAACCGGACTTTCAGCTGCTGAAATTCTCAACCGAGTTATACATTGCGACTTGGTTCCTTTTCGGTAAATTATGTAAAAGCTTAACAAACACATGTTGCGTCGTGCATGCTTTTGACCGTATAATATTAAATTTTGAAGGTTTTGTGTTTTTTCGTTACGATGTAGAGCGGTGTTTACTGCTTAACGTATTTTTAGTCTGATGTAATGGTTAATTAGGTGGGCCCTGTTTTCCCAACAGGTCTACATAAACAACCTTAATTAATGAATAATTGGTAGATGTTTAATTTTAGATATCCTGTCCTGTCTAGCAGTTTTTATAATGGTAGATAATTAAGCTTGGATAAATGTTTTTGATTTTTCTTTTTCTCCGGCAGCAATGCATGGAATAACCAGAAAAGAAGAAGTAGGGTTTTATTATTGTAGATCAACTAAACCTTCAGTTTGTTTTAAACTACGTGTTATACGTAACTTCTATATCTAGCAACAAGAGAACATTAAGTTTCCAAATATTTCCTAAGAAAGAGAGGTAAATCAACAACATGCATTTAAATATATTTAATCTACATATTCACATATTACCTGGCCTTACATCTCTGTAATGCATCAAAGGCACGACAAGCAAATTTGTACCTGCGCTTATTGTTAGTGCGAGTGGATGTATTGAATTGTGGTTGACGCTATTAGTTTATATACAGGCAGCGAAATTTAGCATGATAGTACCAAGCATCGACTTATTATTTATTACTATATTAGCTCAATATTTTAGATAACGTTTACATTAAACGTTTTCTATGACCTTAGGAATATTGTTGTTGTTCTCCACTAAAAATTAAATCATTTTACCCTATTTATCTCTCGTAGGTACCTGCGTTTCTCGATATATTCTCCATATATGTATGTATATTTGTTTAAAAATATCCTTTGACTAGAATTGATAATAACAGAACGAAGTTGAACGGCAGTTCTTCGTATAAGCAACATAACCAAGTTTTAAATTTAAAATTATAGTCATTAGAGCGCTCAAGAGAGAATTTCACTAATCTTAATATTGAATATATTCAATATTACTCATTCTATATAATGTACAACGACACAATTTAAGCATTATATCCTATTTCTTAGGCCTCAACTAGATCCTCTGGAGAATTGTTTCGACTTCGTCCGTGAATGCCTAAAGGAATGTTGGGCGGAGAACCCGGAAGAGAGACCGGATTTCAAGAGCATAAGAACGAAATTAAGACCTTTACGGAAAGGCATGTAAGTATTAAGTTCCTTGCGGTGCACTGCAGTGTAATGCTTTCGCTTTCACGCCGAGCTTTCTAGCGAGGTCCGCACGAACACTAAGTAACGCATCTTGTTTCCTCGCCAAGCTTATTTTCGTTTATGGATTGAACGCTTGCCAGTTTTTGATTTATTTTACTTCCGGAAGCTTTTAAAGGAATTGGTCACGTTTAATGTAACATTAAATGATGATTGATACGTTAAATCACTTAAATCATTTTGATGCAAAGAAGCATATACGTATAAAGCCGTTTTATTAACTTACGCATTAAATTAAAACAGTAAATAGTTCAAACAAAATGTAACATTTGTAAGAGAAAAAGATCACAGAAAACCCGAAATAAATTGTTGAAGTTTCGGGAAGAAATCGCGTGAAACATTTTGAACACCGCAGGCGTTACCTATATTTATATTTTAGACATAGAAATAGAAACAGTAGTAACATTCTGGCTTATTTTTATTACCATCAAGTGGATTTTACACCTTTAACGACGAGTTCATCATTAATCATTAACCATAAATCCATCGCGAATGTTTAGACAGAAAAATTTAAGCACTCGTAAAATGCGGTAAATATGTACAGCAAAGTCAAGTGGATCTTCATTTTTCAATGTTCAAAATTTTGCTACACCTCACACAACAATGCCATGGCTATAAGACAAGTACACTGCGGTCATTAATTCCACTGGTAAATAGAATTTTGCTTTCTGCTTATTTCTTTGGTCAAATAAGACCAACTTTTATATTATTTTCTCCACTGGTCCTGAATATGCTATCCAAATTTGTTTGTCAGGCATAGTTCTTGAGTAACACGCGTTGAAAATTTTAAAAAGCGTTAATTTTTTCGCAATTTTCTTCCAACTTTATATAGCTTAAATTCTTGGCAGTTCAAAAGGTATTTTTACATGACTTTCTTCTGCATTTTGTAGTATGAACATCTCTTTTTAAAAGCCAATAGTAATCGGCCATCACGTTTTAGCCTAATTTGCATTGATAACGCGATTCCATATATATCCTGGTGAATAATTAACCGTGCTCGTCGTCGACATCACCTATGTTTCCCGAGAAAGAATCTAAATGTGAATAAAGAAAATTTATCTTCAGTGACCTATTGCAAAGGCTTTTCTCTGTAGTAATTCCTCCCCAACGTCCTTATATTAGCCCGCTTTGTTATTTCCAAGAAAGTGCTTGACTACTTTCTTGAATGACTCTCGTGCTAGTGTTTCTTGCTCATTTTTGATTTTTGCGTTACTGGGCCGTGTAAGTTTGTTTCTTAAAAAGCTAAAACCGTCACCGTTTCTACCCATTCCTTCAACAAAATATTTAATCAACCCGTGTTTAATCTGTAGAGCTGACAGAGGGGTCAGGGGCTAACTGACGACATTTTTCGCTCCCGAACGAGCTGTTTTTGATGGCCATTGTTGTTTTACATAATGGTATTGTCTATGCCTGATATCCCACTCGCACAAGAAGTAATAAAATTTGGTATATCCTTGTTGAAGACCGAGTACAAAGGCAAAGACATTCATATGCTGTGCGAAGCCCGTTGGTCAAGGAGCTAAACCGTAAAAATGAAAAAAAAATGGTGCCTCATGGACAATTTATGACGGCGGATTAATTAGCATCCAAAAATACATAAGACACAGTACTCGGCATACAAGAAGCAAAAACAGTGTTTACCAGTCTTATTACGTCGGGCGACACAGGCGGTAATGCCTTCGAACATTTGTTATGATTAGTAATTCATTGCACCGCTAACAGAACTTTAATTTGCAGATATTTCATTGACTTACTTCTACATAAATTTGACGAATAAGTTTTGAAATCCTTTTCAAGTTTATACATCGAATTAAAACAGCGGAAAGTTAATATTAAATACAACAAAATTTGTAAGAAAGAAAATTTTCCTATCACAGGAAAGCCGGAAGAAATTTATAAAGTTTCGGTTGGAAACTATTTTGTCATGCACATCAAGTTATGAAAAAGAAGTATAGGTTTGCTGTGTTGAGAAAGAGATGTAAACGATAGTGAAATTATGCCAACATCTTGAGTAAACTCAAGTCTATGTTCAGCGTCGTATCATATAACTAATCATACATGTCCCTAGTAAACACACACGACATGTATAATATTTATAAGATACGACTCCGAATGTCGAGTGTGCATCAACAAATCTCTGGCGATAAATTAGTCAGCGGTGCGGTACCGGTACCTGTTAGGTTCAATTTCTTTCCATCCTTTTACACCCAATGACTTGCGTTTACAAAGAATAGAAAGGTAGAAATCTACGAACTTTCCAATAAATGACCTACACTGAGGTTTACTTGCGTTTATTTCAAAAATCTTGTCGATAAATTTGATGCATTAGTTATGACAAACCCCTATATCATTTAGTTAATTAAAAAATGAGTATTTGGAAATGCGAATAACAATGTTGGTAAATTGATAATAGTTTAGTTTAGCGATTGAGCTGCAAATATATATATATATATATATATATATATATATATGTATATATGTCAAAAGCTTGTTTTAACATGCAGATTGAACAACTTTCAAGAGCAAAAGCATTTATCTTCAATTTCATTATCTATTAAATTACAAATAAGAATAAGGAGACTGTGGTTAAAATAATATATAAAATAAATAAAATTACCCTTACCACACCTTTCAGAAATAATTCCAGATACGTATTTCGGTAACTAAGTTGCCATCCCCAGTGGAAAACTGGGGAAAAACTTAATATAATTCCTCCAATTTTCCATTGAGGATGGCAATTTACAATTAGTCACGTAAATACGTATCTGAAAATATTTCCGAAAGGTGTGGTAAGCGTAATTTCATTTCCTTTATATCTATCAAATTAATTAATTTATGAAATGAATGATTAGTTCGTTAGTAATTGCATAAGTAACTAAATTTAACAATAATAATAATAATAATAATAATAATAATAATAACAGGCGGACTTGGTGGTGTATTGGCTTGCATGTCGGTCTCTAGACCTAAATGTCGCGGGATCAAACCTCAAATGCGGTGATTTTTAATTGCAGATAAAAATCTCGACATGCCTACTCAAGTAGGATGCGGTAACGGTTGGCCCCTTGTCCACACGATGTTTTGGCAAGTTTAAAATGTCTACTGAGGAGATAGAATTTTTTAGATTTTAAGTGCGAGGTGCATGCTCGACACTTAATAAATCCAACCAATGATCTAGTTGTCAACTCTATAAATATAATAATAAGAATAATAATAATAATAGTAATAACGGTTATTTCAGCAGTAAAAACAATAGCGCAGTCAATAAACATATATCCTCACTACAGTTAGTACTAGAAAAATATTACTTCGTATGAATGAAAAATATTTTATGGTGAATGGTGATGAATCCGTTGTTCTCCTTCTGTCTGACTAAACACATCATCCATTATTCCCTAATCGATTTGATCTAACATCTTCGTCGGTCTCTATGCTTGACGTTCAAATCTATCTTCTCCTGAAGTAGAATTTTTTAAGAGGGCGGTAGTGTTGCAGGAGTAGATAAGGAGAAACAGGTCACCAGATATAAAAGTTACCGCCTATTTCGAGTATGTGCAACTGAAAATATATTTCTTTGGAAAATAGGTAGAATAGAGGAAACCCTAATGACAGTAGTCAGAAGAAGACGAGAGACCAACAACACATTACAAGAAGGAATATTTCTTACCGCAATTATCTTTTGCGTTGCCTCTACCTCTCGTAGACCAATTACAAGACAAAAATTTTATTCAACAGAATACATTTACCTGTAATTGACCTACAAGTGGTAAGGACAACCCAAAAGTTAAGTTCATATTCGATATTCATATAATACTTATCGTAAATGACATCATAGAGTTGTTGTATTGGTACAGATGGACACCAGCTAGTTACAAGTGGAGAAGCAGGCGACATCGGGTTCAACTTATGTCAATAGATAACACGAAACGCGGTCGTACGCAGCACTAAATTAGCACAAATTGATAGAATAGGCAAACCAAACCATCACTTCGAAAGTGAAGCTGCGCGTGAAACGCTTGATCATCGAGGATACCAATTTCTGCATTTGGAGACATAAATATCGCTTTATACAGGGGCGATTCGTAAAGGGAGCTCCGTTTGGTTATTTAAAAAACACTGATACATGAATAGGTTTTTATTGTATACAACTTAAAGCTACTTTCAGGTACTTTTCTGCATAGTTGCCATTAAAATTGAAACATTTGTCATATCCATAAACTAGTTTTTAATGCCCTCTTCTTAGAACTCTGTCGTCTGTGAGTTAAACCATGCTGTAGCAAACCTCGGTACAAAACTGTACGTGAAATTTGAGGGAAAACGACAGTTCTGGCCACTTCTATAATTGTGAATCGTCGATTTCAACGAATTTTCTCTTGGACATTACCCAAAACTTCGTCCGTCACAACAATTGGTCTTCCACTCCGTTCTAAATCATGAATATTAGTCGTCCTTTTCGAAAAATTCGGCGTCATCTTCTAATCACACTGTCACTCATGACATTTTTACCACAACCAGAACAAAGTTCACGATGAATCTCAGCAGCCTTCATGTTCTTTGCACACAGAAATTGGATAACATCACGCAGTTCACAATTGGCAGGATCTTCAATTGCAGCAACCATTTTAAGCGACCAAAGTAGCAGGAAAGAATGTCCGAACGATTCTCTCACTAGCACTGCCAGACTTACATTGAACCTGATTATACGCCGATATCTCCACTCCTCTGCCCACTAGACGAAAACAGAACGTACCTTACAAATCGCCCTCGTAACAACATACTCCTGAAATGGTAATGTAGTCTAATAAGAACAGCATTTTGAATCTTTCCGGACAAAGATTCTGGTCAAGTTTGTTGAGAAAAGCATTCTAAACTATCCACTTTCTGAAATTATCTATTTTGTATTGTGTCACTTCATTTTTTACGTTCATAACCTGAATTGTTTGTTCGATTTCTTCAAAGGATCGATTTATCCCCTTAACAGATTTTTCTTTCTTCAATACCTCCATACTGGTACTAATTTCACTGTACTTTTATTCCGCATCTTATCCAGTCTACTATTCAAGGTTTCGTCGTTATCATGGCATCTGTCGTATTATCCTGTAACTTCATTCAAATCACTTTTAAAACTGGAATAATATATTTCTAGTTGTTTGTGGTTTACTATCAGTTTCTAAAGGTCGTTTAAATTTGATTTAGTTCTTTTCCCGTCATATTCAATTGCGTTGTGACACTCCAGTTCGCTTTGAACTTTTAACGCAGCTCCCTGCTACGAGATTTCCAAATCGATAATTGTTATCTTGAGTTCCTTAATTTCTTTTTAGATTTCTCCAATTCCGTTTAAAAAGACTCTGAAATATGCTTGTCTGATTCCTAAATGATATGCAACCCCCGAGTGTTAAATTTAAACAAATCGAATTGTCATTGTTGTCCGTAATTCGATGTTATTTTCTTCTTAATTTTTCAAAGCCTGGGTTTCACTTACCGTCTCTGAATTAAGCACTTAAAAGTACTTAAACATCTCGGTAATTAGACCATTTTTGTCCGTCAAACACCAGTTCTCTCTTTAAATATATCATCGACTTCCTTCTTCAACGTTTTCACCTTCTGTTTTTTCACCAACTGTTCTGATGAGTAAAGGATAGTCCATAATTTTCTTTAAGGAATTCGTTAGAAAATTAATATAAATATCTTTGTTGAATTTCTTTGATTTTTCTTTTTATGATGGTAATTCAAAACGATGCCATTTTCTGTAGTGAGTAATTTACCATTTTTCCTTGTAGTACTTCACATTGATTTCTATTACTTCTACCCTGACCTTTGTGCTTTTGCGAGATTATCCATATGCATATCTGCCACAGTCCTTATCCTGCACATTTTGATAATATAGTTTTGAATTTGGAAGTATTCACAAAATGTCCAAAATCTAAATGAATTTGTAGCAGGTGCTCCTCTTCCTTGAAAGTAGGCGAAATGTTGAACATTCCAGATCCACTAGATGATTATGGCAATTATAAAGTTAAAGTTAAAATATATCCACAGTCGAGAATTAAATGCCATCACTTTTATATGCTATTAGGCGCGTAGTATACCGGCAAAATTTGTAATGGTAGTTAAGACTGTTAAGAGCAAGACGTTGATATAATGTTCGTTTGATTCCTACTATCCGCTGTAAATTTCATTATAAAGAGAAAGAAATAGCACGAGCTAGTTTCCTCAATAGAACTATTATCATAATTACGAGATTATTACAAATAATCGAAAAATATAGAACCCAATGAATTCACACTTAGAAAAGATACCGTCCCTAATGTCGCAATTCGAAAAACATTTGTCATATTTTCTTTATGCCTGTCAAAAGGATACAGCAGTTTGCAGCTAAACATTCTTGAATACAAAGTCGCAATGCTTTTGTTAAGTATTGGGTCGAGTGTGTTTCCTTTTAAAACTATTACAAAATATCAATCTATTGATCTTACAATCTGCAGATTCCGCCCTACTTGGTTTGAAAAGAATTTCCACCACATTTTTATTTTTTTAAATCAAGGCTGTTATGATAATTGAGAAAAACTTTCTGTTCCAATAAAGTGTCATTTCGGTCAACAATATACCAAAATGTTATTGAGAAAAATTGTTCAGAATATTAAATTATTACCATATGCAAAATTTCACAAATATTAAACAAGTTTGATTAAATCTGTATTTGTTATTTATTCTTGCATTGTGACTACAGAAAAATAAATATTCTATACAAGTTACCAAAAAAAAAAAAACATAAATGTGGGTTTCTAATAAAGTATTTTATTAAAAAAGAAAAGGAAAATGTATAACAATTGCTCAATTGGAATTCCTACACCATCGGCACATTTTATTTTTTTAATTTAATGATCTAAAACTCGCATAATACGTAAATAATTGGATTATTATTAATAAAATAAATCATAAATTGATTGATTGAATTGATTGAATCAGCACTTTCACGAAGATGGATTGGACGATGTGGTCCGGTACATTGACCAGCAAAATCGCCTGATTTGACCCCTTTAGATTTTAGTTTATTCATGTGATCTTCATGACAGTGTTCAATTATTAAATGCCATACCAGAAGTATTTGAAGAGTTTCGACTTAAAGTGGGAAAATGTGTCGATCGTGAAGGAATTCAAATTGAGTAATTGTAATGTATTTTTTTAATAAACAATTTCATTAGAAACTTACATTATTTTTCCTGTTACAACTTATACAGAATACTTACATTTCTGTAGTTATAATGCAAGAATACAAAACAAATACTGATTTAATCAAAGCAACCCGATATATGTTAAATGTTGCATATAATCATAATTTCATATTCTGAACAACTTTTCTCAATAATATCTTGCCGTATTATTGACCGAAATGTCGCTTTACTTCAACAGAAAATGTTTTATTTTCAATTGTCATGACGCCCTTGATTTTCAAAAAGTGAAAATATACTTGAAATTCTTTTCAGATCAAGCAGGGCGGCATTCCAAAACATTAAAACGTGATCCAAAAATGTTTGATCAATTGTACTTATAGTAAAATCAATCCGGGAAGACACTATACAGTAAAAATATCGAATACGGTTTGTTCGTCTCAATAACAACGGAGTAGTATGGAAAATAAGTTTATACTGTAATTTTTTTTTAATGTCTGCTCTACGCTTAAGGTACTACAACTTTGATTTATATGCATATGTATTTCGGATCAAACTTACAACTGCCATATTATAACATAGTACTACATAAAAACTAATTTCTGAAAAAAACTAAAGCACAAGACTGATGTACAATACTGCAATAAATCATTTGACATTGATATATGTATCACATATACTACATATACGTATCTGTATAGTGTTAAAGATGAATTGCTTTTCAGAGCATTTGGGGAATCTAGATGAAGTAGCGAAAATCCATCGGCTTTCAATAAATCTGGATGGGATCGTATACATACACGATTTGAAACACTTCAGTTATTAACTTTTTCCTATATTATCTCCATTTCTAGCTGTGTTTTTTGCTGATACAGTAAAACTACAAAATTGATTACTTGTCTTAACATTTGATGGAATTTTAATATATCTTTCGGTATAACAATAATCAGATCACTTACTGCTTCCCTCCATTTTCGTTCCTTCTTGGTTTTCGATCCTATGTGCTTCACTATTATATCGTATTGTATCACTAAATGCCTCCCTCCTTCTCACTGTATTCTCCGGGCTTTGATTACTTGTACTACACTAGGTTCGTGGTATAGGTCATAAATCTCTTTGTTACTTCGTGTTTCCCATGTGCTGTCTATCTCCTTCCCTTCAAAGAACCTGCGGAATATCTTCCTTTCCCATACTTCCAACCCCATTTTTTGTGATTTCTGACAAAGGCCACGTTTCGTACCCAGACAAGTACTGGTATCGATCTTAAAATAGCTTTGCATTGACGTAGTTTCGTTCTCACTTTTACCTGTTTTGACTTCAATATTTCGAAGATTTCCCCTGCGCAGTTGTTGCTCTTAGCTATCCTTAGGTCTATTTCGGTTTCTTCTTTGCGTTTTGTTATCTATCAGAGCTCCCAGATACTTACTTTTGTTCTCGTTAATTTGCAGTCCCACTCTACTTGCTGCAATTATTAGTTTTTTTGCCAGCTCTTCTAGATGTTCTATTGTTGTGGCCAGGAACAGTAGATCGTCAGTGGTCGCACTTATAGAAGTTTATATTGTTGCTCTTTATTACCACCTCAGTGCTGCGTTAAATAACAGTGTAGAAATCGGATGCCCTTGCCTTATTCCGTTCTTCACTTCAAAATAACCTTATGTCATTTTGTTTACCTTAACTCCGCATACTGTGCTTTGCAAATTCATTTTTATGAGCGCAATTAGCTTTTCATATTCCGTACTCTCATTGCATCGAAGATCCTTTCCCTATTAACAGAATTAGAAGACGCTCTAAAATCAATAAATAGCATATATGTAGGTTGGAATTTGATAATCATAAGCTCCTATCAGAATATGTTTCAGCGTGAATAGTTGATCCATGGTCGATCTACTTTTTCGAAAACCAGCTTGGTACCTTCCTATAACACTTTCTACGTATTTCTCGATTCGTCTCTCAATCAGTGTGGCCATGACATTATATACTGTGTCCAATAGAGCTATTTACCTATAGTTACTACACTCGAACCGGCCTCCATTCTTGAATAACGTATAATATAATATATATGTATGTATATATATATAATAATAATAATAATTATTCAGGAGTAACAACGTGTTAGACTCTCGGGGAGGTCAAGGTGAAAAGACCTAAATTTTGCTAATATCGTTTATTGCAGCTACAGAATTTTCACCCTCAGATTAAGGGCATCCTCAGTGTAGACAACCGTGATATTAAGATCCCCACAAATTACTTAGAAAATCCATAGTGAAAACAAGAAGGGCAATGAATTTTAAAGCCTTTGAGAGACTTAAAGTAATTACAACGACTTTATTCCATTCATGCGGCATTGCCTCAGTATTCCAGACGTTTCTAACCAGTTTGTGTACCTTATTAATTACCACTTCGCGGCCGTATTTGATGTTTTCTGCTGTCACCTCGTTCTTTTCTGAGTTTTTGTTATTTTTCATTGTGTTTATTATTTCTTCTATTTCGATTATTGATGGACCTTTAAATCCTTCTGCATTTTGATTACCTTGTTCCACATCTATACTTTCCTTTTTCATTGGAGCGTCTTCTTCTTTCTCATTCCTCCCACGTAGAAAATATTGTCTCCATCCATTAATTTCTTTTGGAGAGCCAGCTGTTGGGGGCTGGCCATTCTTGTCCTTGAAATACCGTTGGACTCCTTTGCTTTCAGTCCCAATACATTTGACGTCTTTATGTGAGTAGTAGCATAGTAAATTGCCATACTGAACAAAATGGACAGAACACTGCGTAAAGGCCGTATAAGGAACACTCACAACTGCCTATAGGGCTCTAGAGTTATAGACCTCTTTTCCACTCCATACTTAATTCCGTTATTTCCTCGCTATCGAGGTACAAATGCAGTTGTACTTATTCAAATTTAGTACAACCAAAGCTACTTTATTTTATAATCTCTTGCATTACATACTCCTCATTGATTATTATAAATGTATATATATATATATATATATATTTCGTGACCTTTTATACTTATCTTATATGATAGAGATCTACCACTAATAGGTCAATAAAACAAGGCTGGTTTGAACGATAGTTATATTTTCAGAACGTTTACAAACGTTTTCGGAACACCTTCGTCAGTAAAAATATAACTAGATAAATATATAAACAAACTTTTGTTTTTTATTTGGGACTATCAACCAAATAACTAGTGACTAGGATTTCTTGATATAGAGGATGTGTAACCACATTAATAATTAATTGATATAAGGTTTTACTTAATTTGCATGTATGTTTACACATTAATTTAGTTTTTATAATTTATATATATATAAAAGTTGGTTACACATCCTCTATATCAAGAAATCCTAGTCACTAGTTATTTTGTTGATAGCCCCAAATAAAAAACAAAAGTTTGTTTATATATTTATCTAGTTATATTTTCACTGACGAAGGTGTTCCGAAAACGTTTGTAAACGTTCTGAAAATATAACTATCGTTCAAACCAGCCTTGTTTTATTGACCTATTAGCGGTAGATCTCTATCATATAAGATTGATTATTATATACATACATACATATTACCCAACTTTGCTAAAGTGTTTGAGCATATGCTCTATACTGAAATCTACACAGCTGTTGCGCGCTTTTTATCTCTGCATCAGCATGGTTCTGTGGTGGCATGGTAGATCGACAACCACTATCTTGACCCAGTTCTTGAGTAAGGCGCTTAGCAGTCGTGGCCAGGTGGATGTCATTTACATTGACTTCTCTAAGGCGTTTGACTGGACAAATCATGTGATGCTCATTGGAACATTGGATAGCTTCGGTTTCAGTGCAGTCCCTTTAAGATTTCTTTGATCGTACCTCACTGATCGCAACTGCTATGTTTACTATAATGGTTACGCATCAAACGCCTTCTCTCACCTGGTGTACCTCAGGGTTCTAACCTGGTACCCCTATTATTTAACTTGTATCGTAACGATCTTCTATGCCACATTAATTGCTATTTGTTTGCCTATGCGAATGACGTAAAGGTCTATACAGCTTTTGTAGACTGCAGTAGGTTGCAAATTAATCTCACGGCTATCGACGCATGGGCTACTGTATGTAATATACCTCTGAATATTTCTAAATGCGGGGTGGTGTCCTATACAAACTCGAACACTTCTATTTAATATAGCTACAAGTAAAGAGCACGCCTATTCCCAGGAAAACTTATGTTTCTGACTTGGGAGTTCTATCTGACGTTAGATTGCAATTTACGCAGCATATTGACTTCATCATCGGCCTCCAAAGCATTAGGTTTTGTTATTCGTTCTTGCAAAGCAGTTTACAAACAATAACGCAATAAAATCTTTGTAGTTTGCGTTTGTCCGATTTAAAGTCGAGTACGCTTCTAATGTCTGTTTTCCATATTACATTTACCAAAATTTAGCAGTTGAACGAATACGGGAGAGGTTCTTCAAATATTTATCTTTTAAATCAGATGGAGTTTAGCCGGACAAGGGTACTGAATACCAGATTTTACTTTTTAGACACAACTTCATTTCTGTCTCTGATAAAAGAAACAACACCGGCGTGAATTTTCTTCTTAAACTCCTTACCAGTAGAATTTATTCCTTAGATTTTCTATCGCTAATTAATTTCACTGTAATTGCTCGTAATACTAGACACTTTAACACTTTTCATTTTCTCAGAGCTAAGGCGAACATACTACTAAAAGCACCAATAACACGTATGATGGGGAATGGAAATAGGCTTGAAATTGACCCGTTCTCCTCATAAACATTGCCGCTACCAAATAATATTTAAGTTTACACTTTATGTCTCTTTCTACAATATTTAATCTGTTGTACCATTTAGTGTGCACATTCATATCGTAAACTTTATACTGTAACTGCGTTTGGGCTGTTGGCCAATAAATAAATTATTATTATTATTATTATTATCATTGTAATTACTATTATTATTACTCAAAGCCTCATATTTTCTTCCTAGGAAACCAAATATATTCGATAATATGATGGCGATGATGGAAAAATACGCAAATAATTTGGAAGTGTTGGTAGATGAACGGACTGATCAACTACAAGAAGAAAAGAAAAAGACAGGTAATCACCAAACGATGAAATTATCAGATGTCACTAATATTTGCAGATTTTGAATGCTGCTATTGCATGTCTAATTACAGAAGCATTGCTTTTCTAATTACAGAGGCATTGCTTTTCGAAATGTTGCCTCGTCCGGTCGCTGAACAACTTAAACGAGGTCATAAAGTAGAAGCAGAAGGTTTCGACTGCGTTACAATCTACTTCAGTGATATCGTCGGATTTACAGCTATGTCCGCTGAATCGACTCCTTTGGAGGTAAATTTTAAGAAGCTTTGTTGTTGTTTTGGTAACTTTTGGTTTAGAAATATGAACATCTTTGATCTCTGTCGTCTGTTGACTTTCAGATATCCAAAGCATACAATCTTTATTTAATCCTAGCACTTTAAACGACTTTGCAGGTGCGTTGCATGGTATTTTAAAGTTCAAAGAAAAATGTTCCGGAGTTCTTTAGCCTTGAAAGAAAATAATAATTATTATTTACTGCGTCTTTTCGTATTTTAAAATTTGCTACTAATTTATTATGTTCAAGACGATATTCCTCTTACATCGAAAATATTGATAGCGCAGCTGACCGAACGTTCGTTTTTCACTATGAAGCTTAATTAATAAAGTCAGCTCGTGTATAAGCTGTGCTGAGATTTCGCTTTATGATAACATAATTTCAAATTAACGGAACAGCTAAAGTGTATCTACATGCAAGAGGGAATTTTAAAATTCGCTGTATTTTAATGCGAATACAATTTTAATGTTCGCCAACACGCAGAACTACATTGTGGAATTCCCCAATGCAATAACCGACAATGTTAATTTCCTCAAAGTAGTATGTAATTAGCAAAGTTAAAATGCTTTTACGGTTAAAGCAAATGTAATATAAAACATAATTACAAACGCAAAATAAATTACTATTTCTTCTAGCTTTTACACTAAAGAGCTATCTTATGACATCTAAACTATCTTTGCTATAATAGAAATGAATTGCCAACAACTAGTAGGATGAACGAAGTGTTTGATACATTTGGGGGATGTACCTAGAGTTTGCTATACTTATTCTTCAAAGTACATAAATGCAACCAATCTTCATCAGCGTACGCAATCATTCAACTTTTTCAAGTTTATAGATTTAGTCATAGCATCGTTCCCCAGACCATATTATTATTATTATATTATAAACTGAACGTTTGTAGGCAAAGCGGTAGGGTAGGCACACAAGCATACACTGACATTGAACCCGAAGATTGTGAAGGTTTTATTTGTGGCTATTTCCATTAAACTGTGTTTCAATGACAATAAATTAATTAAACAATGGTTTAGTATTTCTTTACTCTTTTTTCAACCACTATTCAACCAATATACGAAAATATCTCAAAAGTATCTTTTTCTTCCAAATAATTATTGTTTTATACAGGCAGCCACCGTCTTGTCCAACCCATACGACAAAACAAGACACCTGATTAGTGTATCAAAAACTGTATTGCTACAATTTAGCATTTTAAATGTCTTACTTTCGAAGTGGATTAAATGGTAAATGGTGTAGTGATTGTAGTAGTAAGAAATCACGTTTCCCTCTATATTACTAATTAATAATACTGTTGTATCCAACACAGAAGCGAAACAGAACAACTCCGTGGTTAATTTCAAATGTAATAAGGCGCACATTACTCTATGTAAAGTTATGGCTAACATCCGTCTGCTAAACATTCTAAGTATTCCTGAAGTTAGATCAATGATTAATAAAACATCGATACACAAGTGCACTTTTCGAGAAAATGTTATTCTCACTAAAGTTAGTCTTTTGCTTCTGTTCTTGCAACATTTCACACAACAGTTCATTTTGCTACAGTAAAATAATAAAAATATAATACGATGACTTAATTAGAACTGATATCCATATCTTAACAAATGGTTTACTTCCTCTTAGCTTTACGTGCAGTCTACGTGGTCTCTGTCTCCTAGATTTGACTTGTCTGGCACGAAGCACCAACTTTCTCGAAATGTGATGATGAGAAATAATGTAATGAAACTTTTATTTCAGCCAAATTTGAAAGTGTTTGCTAGGTTAATCGTCATTTACATACATGATACTTGTATTTGGAGTAGTACTTCCTTTGCCTCAACAATGAGAGGTATTTTCTCATCATATCCAGTTATCAGTTATACAGCACGACATTAGCTGCTTTGCTCTCTGGAATCAGCATGAAGAACTTTCTAAAATTCAATACCATACGCTTAAGATAATCTTTCTTCAAGATAATCTTTTTGGATCAACGGATTAGACTGTTACTCAATAAAAACCCCATCCTCAGAATTCAAGAGAAATTCGCTCTTCATTACAAGTCACAATCCAATACTAGAAAAAACAACTGTGAACCAATATTTGCAGATTTTGAACCATTGTTGAACATTAATGCTAGTTCATTGATGCTGTGTGAAAATCTCAACACTTCGAAGCGGAAAACCATCTTCCAAGATGTGAGAGTACACCGACAACCGGAATGTACAAGTAATCATCACATGGAAAAATACTATACAACGCAAAGAAGACTAAAACTCTTACTACAAACGACGACCTATACATAGTAAAAGAGACGATCTTCTAAGACAGTATAGGGCAGAGACCAAAAGAGAATACCAAATTAATTAGATATGGAGAGGTGGAGATATGAATAAATACGGAGCAACAATGGAACACGATTCAAGAAAAGAAAGCGTAGATTAAGTGGTTATCGGGAAAAAATCTCAATCAAGAAAAAATTATATATAAAAGGGACAATTAAAGATGAAAGTGATTTAATATAAAAACGAGCACTGGGATAGGTTATGCAGGGATATCGATGGAGCACGGAGGCTTAGAAAGTCATCAAGAGAATAGGAGGTAATAGCGGTAGTAACAACTTAGTTCAAATAATTATGTCCAAATAAATGGATCGATCATTACTGAAATCTATTACAAGGAAACTAAAACTACCCAAGAAATAAAAGAAGAAATAGCGGACATTACAGAGGAAGATATAAAATTAGCGCTAAAAACAGCAAAGAATAACAAGGCCCCGGGACGGGGACACTTAAGAATGGGATTACTGGAAAATGGTGGACATACAGTAATAAAGTTCCTGGAGAAAATCTTTAATTAAAATAGATATTAGAAGAAGATAGATAAAAAGTCGCCCTATTTAATTCACAGACTTTCATTTGAAAACTTCCCACCTTGAATAAGTCTTCAATTAGTAAAATTATTACAATTCGCAGAAACACGCGGAGTTTGTTTTGAAGGGGGTATTTAGTTAACTATCCTTTCTAAATTATTTATTTATATTTATTACCACAGATAAATCATACAGATAGACCATCTAATGCAGTTACGTAACATCTTAAGTATTGCAGAGATTATAGGTATTTTCTTGCCTAACACATGATCTAAGATAGGAATCGTTTACATTTGAAACCGTTTGCTGTTATCAATTCTCATATAAAAATGGGCTGTCTCTATGACATTACTGTACTTCGGCCGCTGTTGACCTACGGCGCTATGGCCTGGTCCTCAGCTGCATGCAAGATGCGTGACGCATGTGAAAAAATTGGAGGTCCTTCATAACCGGACTCTCCGAATCCTAGTCGACCCTCCTTACTTCGTAAGGAATGCACAGATCTATCGAGATCTAAACATTCCGACTCTGCGTGAGTTCTTAGAACAGCTCCTGAAGTGCGCGTGGGATAGAGCCCGCGCCAGCGAAAATCCCACAGTTCAGATGGTCGTCGATCCCTAATATCGACCCCCTACCCGAGTAAAGATACGTCGTCCAGCAGATTTCTTCACTATCGGCTGAGGCAACGTCCTTAGGTCCCTCGACGACCATCAAATCCCTATACAAGAGACGACAAACGTGTAAGTAAGTTGAAAACAAATTCTCTCATTTTCACAGCGATAAACCCCCAATTTAGCTTGCCCAGCAAGCTAAATTTCTTTCATCAATTCCCAAGGCTGCAAGACTGCAGCAGCCTTTCCCCTGAGATAGGAGGGTACAGGGCGGTTTTCCCCGCTGACCCTAGATTTTGAATTAAAGTTCCAAGCGCGCATTACTGTACTATTACTTCTCAATAAGCAGTAACTTGAAAAAAGAAAACCAACATTTGAACTAAAAGATGTGAAGATGTACAACTTATGACTTTTTACTAAGAATTTTAACTGAGTTTAATATTTGGACTTCAAAAGTTGTTCTGGCGCTTATCCAAGTTGAAATACGTGCTCCTTAAATAGCTCAGAAAGTTGTAATTAAATTAAAGAAATTTTACTATTAAATCGATACTTCTCTTATCATCATTTGTATTAAATACCCATTATTGTTTTTACTATCGACATAGTTTGGTGGTCACTTAAATGTTTTGAGCAAAATGTTTTCCACTAATCATTAAGACGTGCTAAATGAAATATTTTCTTTCTTTGTAGGTTGTGGACTTTTTAAACGATTTGTACACATGTTTTGACTCAATCATTGAAAATTACGGCGTATATAAAGTAGAAACTATAGGAGATGCCTACATGGTTGTAAGTATGGTACCTTTCTCTTTTCTTAACTATCGGTTTCATTCTTCCCAATTTAAACAATAACGAATATGTATGGTGTTTTATGTCTATTTAGTTTGCATGTAAAATTGCAGGGAAAATTAAACTTAGATATCTGGTAACTCTTTCTTTTCAGGTTAGCGGTCTTCCTATACGAAACGACAATCAACACGCAGCGGAAATTGCCACAATGTCTCTGCATCTCCTATCGGAAGTTAAGAACTTCACAATAAGACATCGAACAAGCGAAAGACTAATGCTTCGAATTGGAATTCACTCAGGTAACAGTAATACCAGCTACAAACTACCTGTTCTCGTTCTATTTTAGGATGTCGTATATTGATTGCACATACCAGTTGATAATCTTTGTAAAATAAAAATTAAGATTATTTCGACAATTTAGATTTCTGAATAACCTCAATATAAATAAATCGGAATAGTGTTAATGAACTTAAATCGTCGCCCCTATATAGCTATTATTATAATCCCTTCATTCTAGGCCCCGTTTGCGCCGGAGTAGTAGGTTTAAAAATGCCAAGATATTGTTTATTTGGCGATACTGTGAATACAGCGAGCCGCATGGAATCCACCGGCTTGCGTAAGTTCATGAATTAAAAGTAAAGTACCTGGTTAGTTAATAAATATCGTAACTATTTCAGCATTAAAAGTTCATTGCAGCAAACAATGCAAAGAACTCCTTCAAGCTTTGGGAGGATATCATCTAGTAGAAAGAGGCTTAGTTCCAATGAAGGGCAAAGGAGAACAACAAACATATTGGCTTATAGGGGAAGACCCAGCAATGCGATCTATGAGAAGCTATCAAAGAGAAATGCGTAGAGCTCTAATAAATGGCCTCAAACCCATTAAAAACGGACAAGTGGATAGTAATGGTCACTGTATCATTCCGAGAAGTTCCCTTAAGAATAGAAATAGCACTATTAGGAGTCCGTTAGCACGTTGCATGAGTTTTGACAGCCCAAAGAAAATAAGATTCGCAAGTGGCGAAAATCTGGAACTAAAAATGCGTTCCAATAGTAAGTGCTTGCAGTCAATCGCAGATAGCAGTCCATGTCGGAAGTCAGCTAATTCTTTAGTTGAGAGTTCGAGCGACTGTTGTAATGAACCATGGAAGACTTCTAGTACATCTTGTCCGTGTATAGAGAATTTGGCTAACTCTACCGTTACACTTGCCCAATCCCAATTTTCCATGTTCTCTAGCGATGATAAAAGTATAAAGCATCAAATGTGTTCTAGTGTACCTAGCCTCCATCCATTACTTAACGTACCAAAGAGCTTTGTGGCCACGTCAGCTCCAAACAGTCCAAGAAGGGAGGATGACAGTAATGAAATACCAATACTAAAATTTTCAAATCTTGAAGGCATCACATCACAGCCAGAGTCTATTCCTCTTTTGAAGATCACCAATACAGAAAGTCAACACGTATAATAAGCATTTTGCGTGTACAACACCGATCTAATCCAGCAATTGTTGAGCTTGTTATTACTTAATATACCTGTACCCATCGAATCCCTATTTATATCACGAAAATGTTTCTGCCAAAGAGTTCTAAAGGCCATGAACTAATTTACGGACTGATTTTGCCCCTTTACATGTTCATAATTAACGATTTTAATGTTTTGTGGAAGTTAGAACAATAACGTTTTACAATCAATGTCTAGTCAAAATATTTGTAAAGATGTACTATATAAAAGGCTCGTGTCTATACATAAAATTATACATTTATTTTTGTTTGTTCTTACATTCCAAGTCATATTTATTGTATTTATGGTATATTTAATATATTGATGTGATGTCATAATTTGTTTTATATTTTTCTACTAACCTAATATTTAATATTGATCAAAGAAAGATCAATAAACTTTAATCCTATTAATGAGAAATCACAACACTTTTGATATCAGGAATTGATTACTGAACTATCACGCTAATCAGCCCCTAAAACAAACAAAAAACAAGTCGGGATGTTTCTTCCTTCAGATAAAATGTTTATTTCTGAACATTGCATCTCACAGTCTTCTATAAGCAGATCCACTACATTCCCTGGTTGCAGAAAATAATTTGTAGCAATGTTTCCATGTTGGTCACCGAAGCAACTTCAACATTAAAGATTGTCTGAACTTAAAGGTTTCATATCTTGTATGGCGATGACAAATGTTAATAGTTAATGATGACAGCAAAATTGTCTGTCGACTGGTGATGGCGATAGGAACATTCAGATGATAATGGCGAAAATATTATTTGAAACATTAATATATAAAATTAAACCGTAATTTGAACTGATCTCGGCGAGGGTGTGTACCAATCCGGTATCTAGATGGGCTGCTATGTAGTCCTGGCAAATTACTTTAAACATCCCATTGATTACGTTTTTGCCTGAAAATCCCTGTCTATTGTAAAGATATTTAAAGTTTTGGCTAAAATTAATTATTAAGGTCTATATGTACAAAGAAAACAAATCACGTCGAAACAATATTTAAAACATTATATGTTCTTTATTTTTCTTGTTTGCGTAATATTTAGCAAGTTTACAGTTGCGAAAGCACAACAATATATTTTGAAAATTTTCGTTACAATCGCATAAAAACTAGGTTGTTCAGTATTGTTTATTATTTTATGCTAGTATTTATTGTTAGTTGCTGTGAAGCGAAAATTATTCTATTTCTTTTTATGTAGTTATTTAGCGCTAACAAAATTTTGAAGTATTTCGGTTTCTTACTAGCAAATGCTCGGTAAAGATTTAACACAAGAAGAATGAGCTGTTACAGACCCTTTTTAGCGTCGGACAAACATTCATAATGGGAAAATGCAAAGTTGCAGGAAATAGCTTCTAGTTCTGTATCTCGGTTAGCAGAAACCTTTAACGAGGTAACACCTCTACAGAAATGGGAAAATAAGAAAAGCTCACAGATTGTTCGATTAAAAAGAATTTGGAGGAAAGAGGCATAGATGGGCCGGAGACTGATCAGACTGACATTTCACAGACGAAAAGGAATCGAAAAAGGTACACAATTTAATAGATCATTAATTATTAAATTAATGTTTGCATCTTTTATTTTTAAGATTAAGATTTATTCGTACTTTTATATGTAGACTGTGCGTGTAGAAAATCTTGAAGATTTTGGCGAAGAAGCAGAGATGCTATACAAAAGGATGTTGGGATACAGTAAAACAAGATAGCACTTTCGCCTGCAGTTGAGAGAATCCTACGAATGTACTCGCCATTGAAATCATACATTTTTCGCAAGAAAAATGTGCTCAGAACTGTGGCTGAAATTTGTTCATGTGCAAGTATCAATATTTAACGATTCCGTGAAAATGATGGAAGGAGACAAGACTAGCTTTATAAAAGTTCTCCAGTTGTTTGTGGATTTCAAAAACAAGTACACAAACCGGTTAAAAAATGATACATTCCTCTGACCATAAGAAATGAGTTAACAAAACTTATGGAGGGTGATCAAATCGACAGAAATTATTTTATGGGGCACATTCGCAACTTTTATCACAATATCACACAGTACCTGCAAAAGTGCATTCATCAATACAATGAATTCAAAACGTACACTTTGATTCAATTAAAACAAAGTCCGAAATGGGCCGATGTACAACACACATACCAACAATTATTGGTGCAGATGTCAATGGCGGCCATGACTTTAAACAAAGACAGCCTGTTCGATTGAGTAAGTTACGTGTCAAATTACGTGAACCACGATGTCCTAAAGAGATGGGAGGAGGTGAAAAACAATACAGAACAACGATGGATGGAGATGTTCGAAAATTTTAAAGAAAATGGAATGCCATTCAAAAATTGCCTAGCTTGGCCGCCTTACTTTTAAGTTGACCCGAAAATTCATAGAATTTTATGCCCATCGAAAACGTACGGAATCGACTGAAAAGTAAGGCATACGAAAAAGAGAACTCTACGAAGGAAATATTAATAAAGCATATACGGAGTGTATGTGGAAACGACGGTGACATAAAAACAACAGTTGCGTCTTTCATTAATACCGGATCTTAAAACATGTTTGCAGGGCACGGGAACAAATAATATGGGCAACTAAGATTCCGCTGTTGCTTGTACTGTTTTAGTAAACGACCCAATGAAAGATTATACCTAAATGGTCCCAATTATTTTATTGTAATTTCGTTTATAAGCTCTAAATAAGACATTTTCTAGTAAGTTTTGCAGTACTACCAAGTTATAAGTTATGTAACCAATTTTACAGAACGTCACGTCATTTTATTTTTACACCCCTGTAAAAACTGTTCTCGTCATCCATATATGCGTTTCACGGTTACACCGATCATCAATACGACGATTGATGTTTGTACTTATTAACCTTCCTATACTTCACGCATACGGTCTGTGAGACCGATTTATATAGTATAGTATACGTCTTTCATTTTGACGTGAGTATAGGAAGGTTAAGAATTCTTCCCACGGTGGGTTTGCCAAAAAGTGCGAGTGCGGCTACTGCGGAGGTTTATGGCAACTTAGTTGTCCACTTCTGTAGAAGCAAATAGCTGCAAAAATACGTAATTAGGTACAATGGGAGAATTCTTAACTGAATTCATACATAGCTAAAAAACATCAATCCAATAAAAACAGAGTTTAACATATTGATGTTCTTTAAAAAATCTCTCAAATTCTAAACGGAACTACTTATGTGCGAACTTTCGAAGGGACTGGACGAGAATATTCTTTCCAAAAAATGCCCATGTGTTAATGTTCGCCACGAAATACACAAACACTCCTTTTTATTCAAGAAATGTGGCGGGATTGCGCATAATTCAATCGCAATTTTAGTTATAACGCGCAAACTCGGTTTGACAATTTCGCGTAGAAAATTATTACCACTTCGGTTTTATGGTTTTGATAATGCTGGCGCTAGCGAAACACGTATCACCGAATGTTATTATTAAACAAATGTGTAGTTGACCGATGTGATATCGTTTCAGTAAAGACACTACAGTTCTTGCAATCACTATCATAGAAAATTATTATGCAAAAATTATCTAATCAAATGGTGAGAATATGAAACGATATTAAATGGAGCTAAGTTCATAAATTTAGATATTTAAATGTCAATAAATTTAATTAAAAGCCGTAATACACGATCACGAGTTACATGTATTTTTCATGAATTTATTGACAAAGTTTGAATTTGATTGTGTACTGTCATCATGTATTTCTGCATCAATTTTAACACGCAATATTTCAGATTTAGATGATGTTCTATTTTTGAAGGTCATTGTCGTGAATTTTTACATGTAATATTGCATGTATTTTACATGTAAAAATTTAAGCGTGTATTATTGCTCGACAATTATAAATGTCGTGTATCTGTCGAGGATGTGCACGTAAGGTTGCCTACAGCATTCCTTGCAGTATCTCAATGATAAAATAAATGAAAATACCGTTTTCTTCAGTTCGGAGAAGTAAACTGGAAAGGCCCAATTACACTAGACAATTCTTTGTGCTAGAGGAGGGACAATTAATAGTTTTGTTATAGAAAGTTGATAAGGAATAACCTAAAAACAAACAATTTGTAAAAGAATCTATTACCGTTACGACACAGACACGGTCAACGATCTACTGTTCTAAGAATACGGGGATCAATTACACTTATACAGATTGTTTCATTGATAATTGTCGATATGACAATGAATAGAGTTTGTTAAAAGGATGGATGACATGTTACTATTAAGTAGTGTAAACTGGACTTACGCCCTGACTTCCCCGAATTTAATGTCGCGCCTTGCATGTAAGTGCAAGTGGAGCAAAGGCCGGTTGACACTATTTAATGATAACACGTCATTCACCTTTTAACAAACTCTAGTAATGAGAAATGAGAATAGTTGGCCCAAAATAAGAAGATTTAACCTTAAACAATAAAATATTCCTTCCAACCGAGATACGGGCGTTTCATTTAACCTTCCTATACTCACGTCAAAATGAAAGACGTATACTATACTATATAAATCGGTCTCACAGACCGTATGCGTGAGTATAGGAAGGTTAAAAGCAGGGCGATTAAAGATCAACATATTTAAGTGAATTGCTCATTCTTTTGTAAGTAAATTAAAATAAATAATTAAATTTTATCGCTTACGTGCATCTCACATGATATCAATAAAACAATTGCGATTAGTAGGCCCTGGTCTATCGATAAATGCACACACCCACAATAGGCTGCTGTTATTTGTTTATTTTATAACTGTGAAAGAGTTAATTTTCATTGAAAAGTGTAAGACTAGTTACTGTTGTAATTTATAATAGCTTTTCTTGTGAAAATGTCACGTCATAATAGTTTTCAAATGCAGAAATGCGAGATATGGTATGTGTTTATGCACAAGAAAATTACCGAGGGCGTCCTGCTGTTCAAAGATATTTACAATTATATCCCATCCTCATGCACAGGACTTCTAATCATATTTACAATCAATTAGCGGGATCTGGTCAATTTTATCTAAAGCGAGATGTAGAACGTCCAACAAAAGTTGCAGTAGATCAGGAGGATCCATCCAGTTAAGTACCAGGCGCTCATCAACAATAATTGGAATAAGCCATACTTCAGCTTTCAGAGTACCAAGAAAAGAAAACTTAAGACCTTACTATTTCACTCCGTTTATTACCCGTTTAATATCTCCCTTTGAATCACCTGTAAATTTAAATAGTGACTAATTCATGCTTACAATTTCCCCGAACTACACTTTTTATGAGTTGGACCAGTTGCCTTTAGACCAAAGAAGAGATATGTATTTTTGCAACATGACACCCAACAACATTATTTCCTAGTAGTGTGGAATTATTTAAGTAATTACTTTCCGTATAGACGAATAGGGCAGGGAAGTCAATTTCCTTGACCTACTCGGAGTCCAGATTTTAATCCACTGAATTTTTTTGTAGGAGATTAATACCCGACCAAAATTATGGAACCAAATATAAATTCTGCGATAAAGAAATCAACCAAACATATTTTTAAGGGTTAGGACAAATTTTAACCCAAAAATTGAAAAATGTATTGAAGTCAATGAAGGCTAATTTGAAAATTTATTATAATACTGTTGATCATTTTTATTTTGTTACAAATAGTTCAAATACACTTCTTATGAAATATTTTATTAAGTGTTTAGGTCAAATCGTTACATTTTGGGCCAAGCATTTTCGCTACCATATGGACAATTATTAATGAAACATCCATGATATAAGAAGAACAGGTATGCTCCTGCGTATTTATTTGTGACGTCACTTGGGCCAATTACAACCACTTCAATAAGATCGTGTAATTAAACATAGTTCGAGCATTTCAATAAAGCCGTACGAAAAATAATAAAATTGAGAAATTACGTTTTTTAATACTAACTAGAAATTTTAATGAGCAAATTATTAGAAAATGCCCATATTACTCATAAATTTATTAGGCATACCTATATTACATATTTTGTAAATATTGCTGGCAGTCTATTTGTTACGCACATAATGCACACTACAACAAAAATTACGAAAATAAATGTTTTAAATATATGTATTCTTCAATAAAATAATGTTTTGTTAATAGCAATATATAAAAAATATAGCTATGAACCTGTCAAATTGTCATTTCGTTCCTTACTTTTATTTATAGATGCTAGTGTTTTTAAAAGTTGTTTCCTTATGATTTAATTTTTATTGAAAACTTTAGCAACATAAAACGCACACAAACAGATGAGTCAAACGCGATCAGATGTTCCTATCGTGACGACACTAGGGCCAAACCACGCCCATGCGCGTTAAAGACGACTTTAGGAAAATTTACGACCATACTTACCTATTCATATATTATGTGAAACATCTATTTCCCCTACGTGATCTGCTCTACAAACAGCCAATCACACCGCTACCTTTTTGCGTTTAAATTTAAAACCGCTCCTCCGAATTAAAAAACAAAATTATATATATATATATATATATATATATATATTATATTATATTATTATATTCTATGTAATTGCGGCAACAAAAAATCGGCCAATTAAGATAATGTAGTTTAAATCTGGCTTTTCTCTCGTCAAATGTTATTTCATTTTTAAATCACTATTCTGTATTTAAGTGCTGCTAACAAAATGCCAGTAATTAGATTACTTGGGGGAGAATGATCCATAAGAAGACTAAGTAATATATTGGGAATCTCCAAAGGCACTAACTACTGGTTTATACTGCTGAAAGTTTTAGAAAACAAGGAAGACAACACAAAATTTTAGTTTTCCCCTAAAGGTTTAAGCGAATAAACTTTTTAAACACACACATATATATGTACATATTACTTTGCAAATTCTGCTTTAACACTGTTTCTTAACAAAATTCATTAACGAATTGTTATGAAACTACCCCCGTAATATTATTTTAAGTGGCGCCATCTTTGATGTCACAGCCTAATTTTTAAGCTAGGAATTTGCATTCATGGACTTTAAAATTGGTTGTACTCTATGCTTGCGTGGCATGACGTCACAGATGATGTGTACAATTTGCATTTGTGTATGTGTCAAGTTTCTTAATTTTTGGGGTTAAAAGCATTTTTGTTAGTGTAGTTAAAAAATGAAGATAATACTACTATTTGCCCTTCTTTCATATGTTAAATGTACAATACCCGTAAATAATAACATAATAAATAAAAATGTGGATAGAATGATAGACTTGAACTCTCAACTAGTTAAAGTGAGTGCAAGTATAACCTTAGAAAATACCGGTAAGGATCCGGTATCCAATTTTCTACTGTATTTAGAACCTGATGTGAGGGGTTCTTTAGCATTTATATCCGCCCAAGATGCTCTTAAAGAAGACCTTAAATTAGAACCTGTTAAAATCGAAGGACTCGACAATGCCTACAACATAAAGCTGAGACAGCCACTAAACCAGGGGAGGACAGCCGGTGTTGCTCTTGAATATGTTTACACTAATGCTTTGCAACCATATCCGAATGCAATATCACAAAAGGACAGGCAATTAGTTCGTTATTTTGGTAGTCATTATTTTTACTCACCATACAAAACAACAAAGCAAACTACAACTGTGACATTAAATTCAAGAGATATTGAGAGCTACACCAAGGTAAAACCAGTTAATCAGCAAGATACAACATTAACATATGGACCATACAATAGCATCGAAGCATTAACATTCGATCAAATGATCGTCCACTATGAAAATAATGCACCATTTTTGACAGTTACTAGAATTGAAAGGCTAATTGAAATTTCACATTGGGGAAATATTGCTGTACAAGAGAATACTGAGATATTACATAACGGAGCAAAACTGAAAGGTCCATTTTCCAGATATGATTATCAACGTGATTCGGGCAACACACATCATAGCATAAAGGCTTATTACACAGTACTACCAGCCACAGCACACAGTATTTATTATCGTGACAGTAATGGAAATATTTCAACATCACAAGTTCGTTCCCGGAAGGAATGGATAGAATTGGAATTGCGTCCAAGGTTTCCACTATTTGGGGGATGGAGGAGCTCGTACACACTTGGTTACAGTGTTCCAAGTTATCAATATTTATTTAAGACCTCAAATAGTCAATATGTATTGAAGATGAGATTGTTAGATCATATATTTGATGATATGCATGTTAATGAATTGGAAACTAGTATTGTACTGCCGGTTGGTGTTACAAATATAAAGTTGAATACTCCCTATGAGGTGCAAAGATTGGATGATGAAATAACATATAAGTATCTAGACCATTTAGGTCGTGTGGTCATTAAGCTTAGAAAAGAGAATTTGGTTGAGCAACACATCCAAGACTTGGAAATTACATATGATTGGCAACCACTCTTGTTACTTCATGAACCAATATTACTTGCACTAGCATTGTATGCATTTTTTGTATTGGTAATTATTTATGTTCGATTAGACTTTTCAATTCATAAACCAGACCATTCTAAAACTCAGTAACAACTGATTGATATTTGTTTGTACTATTTCTTAAAGAAATTAAATGTCAACTTCATTTGTACAATTTAATTTTTAATTAAATGTAAAAACTTATGATGTTTATTATTAAATAATAGCAATTACGATTCATAACTCTCTGAGTGTTATATCAAATTTTTTAACTATATAAGTATATAATTTTTTAATTGAATACAAACTTCAAATTAGTAAGAATATCTCCCTATTACAAACACATATTTGAGAAAATGTAACAATTTCTACACTGGGCTGCTGTAAAACGAAAAAAATTAAATCTTTGGCTTGCAGGGTTTGGATTTTCATCTTCATACTTTATTGAACCAGGATAGGAAATAGCTATTCCCTCATTAGCTATGAGCATGCTGGTTAAATACATACTTGCCATGGAATGAGGAAAAGCAAAAATCTCGTTTTTATTAAAGAATTCGGCAAGTTTAAAATTTGCGTGTCTGAAAATGTTAAGATATAATTAGGCTGGACAAACAGCGAAATGAGTTACGACAGCCTAGACAGACTCGCATACAGCATCGATTTAGTATTGACTAGAGCGGGGAGTCGACTATGTGGTTGTAATTTCGTAATTGTACGCCGTTATCGCTGTTTGCCCAGGCTAAATATAATGCACGTATAGCTCTCGCGTTTTCTAAATATTACCGATTCAGATAAGTTTTTACCTTGATTGATTTCATCCGAAAACGGGTGTGAGTTTTTCTCCTTAATCATTTAGTTTTTTTACCTTTCGGTAAAAACGATACTTTTCTTTTAATAGCATGTAAACCTCAACAAAATGCCATTTGGCAAAATATTTCTCACATGAAAATATTAAAGTAACCGATATATTGCAATTTATAGTTCACTAGCTGGTAAGCCTGTCCCTGCCAGGCAGGAAGAAAGAGAAAATATAAACTAAAATGTTAAAAAATTGAATTTTGCCACGGCCCTTTTTCGTCTTAATTCTCCGCCCACAAGCCAAAAATCAAAAATCCGGCTACGTTAGGATTTCGCCTAGGCGTTTTACTATATGCATACCCATTTTCATCGTTCTAGCCCATCAGTGGGCTTCAAAAAGCTCTGGATAGACAAAAAAGAGGAACACACAAATAAGGAAATTATATATACAAAATTAATATATACATTACATTATGGACAATTGCGGTCTTGTTTATACAGTAGTGGTCAGATAAAGGATAGCGCCAGTGTATATTTGTGAATGGAGCAGAAGCTCTGACAAACAATAAAATAACTATTGAAATTTATTAATTGCATGCCAAAACAAACAAGAAATGTTTTTATTTGATTACAGATTGATAAATTATAACAACAAGGCACATCAACGACCACTTTAACCAATGGATCGTATGAGCAATGCCAAATGTCTACCCGAGACTTTTATAATAGGGGTAGTCCTTGTCGGCAGTGAGCTAATGAAAGTTTGGGTATAATGACCAGTTATTTCTATTGGGTTTAAATCTGGACTGTTTCCGGGCCACTTCAAGCATGTAATGCCCCTCTTTGCAATTGTTGCTTTACCTAATCAAAACAGAAATTAAAAAATCTTGTATACTTATGTGGACACTGTCGCAATTTCAAAAAAGATATTTCTTATAATCTCCGCTCTGTGACATGGAGCAGAATTGTCGTTGAAAATGGGGTCAATAACCAAAGAAAATAAAGCATTAATGGAGGGTTCCAAAAGTCCTTAAGCATATGAATATCATCAGCGTTTAAATTGCCCAGATTATTTGACTTGTTGGAAATTTACTTCGGACGATAACCATACTTAAATGCAAATCTTTGTTAATTCTTTGCCGAACGTACGAAGCGCCATTGGACTAGTTTAGATTTATTTTTGATTCATCTGCAAAGATAACTCTCTTCCAGTCATTCTGAGTCCAGTTTTGGTGCTCTCTTGCAAAATTTAGGCGAGCTGCGCACATTTTACTACTCAGATTAAGTTTAACACTAGGAGTCCTTGGTGTAAGTCCCACATATTGAGACCCTCTGCGTTAGCTAACACTTTTGAGGTTGCAAATCTATTGCGGAGACATAACACTTTTAAATTTCGATTTTCTTTTTCAATGCAAAAATTACACCGTTTTTTGCTACTGAAAGCATTATGTACACAATATCACTATTTGTCAAATAAGCTCGTATTACAATCAATTTCTGGCAAACAACGTACATAAAAATATCTACCATTACATTGAAAACTGAGATGCTAACGTATTGTACGAAATTCGAAGAAATTGTAGCGAATATATGATTTTTCGATAATGGTAACCTTTATTTGACCACTACCGTATTTATTTTTGTTTTTGCGGACATGGTGTATATGTTTCTGCAGTGGCAACTTGAAAATTACCGCCAGTTGAGACAATTAGAGATCGAATTGTTGGCTTGCACGAAGGTGGTTTTTCGTTTTCGGTTTTTTCACGTAGGAGGAGTATGGAGGGTTAGAAACGTCGGCTAAGAGAAGTTAGGGGTCGAAAAAGAACTGATGAGGTGCAGGACCGCCATTTTCGTCTAATGGCACTAGGAAACCGATTGTCTAGTACCTGGTTAATTACGCATCAATCGTTAGGCAATGAGGGTCGTCCTGTGACTATTCGAACCGTTTATCGCCGTTCCAGGGCTTTCGGCTTACAATTCTATCAACCACATGTGCTACCATTTACGGCTCAACACCGACTGCAATGTTTGAAAGGGTGTAGGTACGCAAATGCTCTGGAACGTGGAGTGACATAGGGTGGTGTTCAGTGATGAATTCCGATTTTGTATACGGATGCATGATGGGCGCATGAGGGTCAGACGAAGACGGAGGGAGCGCCGTAATATTCAATTTTCCCTTGCAAGGCATGTGCGTTGAGACCTGAGAGTTATGGTATATGGTGCCATAGCATATGAGAGTAGCTCCCAGTTGGTGTTGGAATGCCATATTCATCCATATCTTCACCAGTGCGAAGACCCACATTTTTAATAAGATAATGCTCGTCCCCACATTGCAAAAATTTCTCTAAACCAATTCGAAGAGGTCTATGTCAATATCTTGTCATGGTAACCCAGATTTCCCGACCTCTCGCGGGACATTATGGAAAGAAAACTGAGGAGCTAAGCGAATCCTGCCCAAACATTGGAAGGTCTCAGGCATGAATTGCTGGCTATTTGGGACATCATATCAAAAGAGAACTCAATGCCACGAAGAGTGAGGGGGAGGGGAGAGGAGGCCCAACATATTAATGAAGAAAAAATAGAACATGTTAATCTTTTATTTTTTTTTTTCTTTGAAATTTTAATCAATTGTTACTAAAGTTTGTTAAAAAGGTAGATGACGTGTATCATTAACTAGAGTAACTCGAACTGACGCTGTCACTCCTCCGAATTTTATTATTCAATGGTAAGTTGTCATTGATACGTAGAGATTATGTTTGAGATTTGACTAAAATATGTACATATATGTATACGTCTCAAATATGAGCAAAATATGTTGAAAATGTCTAGAATATCTAAAATGTTTCAAAAATTTCAGAATGTCGAATGTATTTTGAAGTAACAAGGAAAAAAACAAACACTAAGAAAATTTAAACAGATTTTAGTAAACAGATACCTATCGCTTACATTTGTATATTAAACATTACATTCTTTACTGTAAAAACAATTCACAATCAAATGTTTTTCAATATTTGCAATAGTTAAATTATGTCTTCTATCCGTTAGTATCGATTTTTATGTTGAAAAATTTCGTTCGACGTCAACTGATGTGATTGGTGCATATTTTAAAACATTAACAACTACTGGATTTTAATCGGTTTCAACATCAAAATGGCCACCGAGAATTTGGTTTGAGAATTTGTCACAAGTGTATACTATCCTAGTGATTGCAAGATCGCCAAAATTATTATGATTCCTAAACCAGGTAAACCAACAGACGAACTTACATCTTACAGGGCCATTAGCCTACTCCCGATGTTGTCTAAGGTCTTTGAGAAAGTCTTTATCAAGAAAATACAAGTGATACTTGGAAACAGTAAGATAATGCCAGACTACCAATTCGGCTTTAGGAACAAGCATGGAACCGTCGAGCAAATCCACAGAATAGTCAATAGAATAAATAGAGATTTAAAAAACAACAGATACTGCTCTGCGGCATTCTTTCTATTCTTTCATTCTTTCTACGTTCGACAAGGTCTGGCCCACAAGACTCCTCTGTAAGACCAAAAATTACTTGCCATACCAAATGCGTGAAATAATTAAATCTTATATATTGGATAGATACTTCTTTGTCGAACAACATGATGAATTTACTGACTTGAAACTAGCCGGAGTGCCTCAGGGTAGTGTTCTAAGCCCCATGTTATTTTTTCTGTACACAGCTGATATGCCAACAAGATTGACTACAACTGCCTGACGACACGGCAATACTAGAATCCCACAATAATAACGAAAGTCTCACTTAACCTGCAAAAATCATTAAGTTCAAACTTGGTACAAACAGTGGAGAATAAAGGCCAACATAAATAAATCGGTACATATCACCTTCACCAATTGAAAAGAAAACTGTCCAACGGTCACATTTAATGGTCTCAGACTTAAACATGAAGAGTGTGTCAAATATCTAGGGCTGCATCTAGATAGAAAGCTCAATTGGAGAAAGCACGTCTTCATAAAAAGAAAACAATTAGGACTACAGTTTAGTCAACTGTATTGGATGCTAGGAAGGAACTCTCAACTATCCTTAACCCTCCTATACTCACGTCAAAATGAAAGACGTATACTATACTATATAAATCGGTCTCACAGACCGTATGCGTGAGTATAGGAAGGTTAAACAACAAACTCTTACTATATAAAACAATTTTAAAGCCAATATGGACATACGAAATCCAATTATAGGGTACTACCAGCAACTCAAACATCGAAATTCTCCAACGATTTCAAAATAAGATCCTTAGAACAATAGTCAACGCACAATGGTACGTTCCTAATTATGTGCTGCATAACGATCTTAAGGTATCCTCTATAAAAGAAGAAATCTAAAAATTAAGTGGGAACTATAGAGCCAGAGTGAACACACACCCTAACCCACTAGCTGTTACATTAATGGACGACACACAGAAACCAGGCGCCTGAAACGTTACAAACCTGCGGATTTACCAAATAGATTTACTTAGATTGTAGATTGTAAATTTGTAAATTTATATTTTAATAAGTGAAATTGTTCTTAAAAAGGGTAGATTGTATGCTATTTGGAATTAAAAAATGTAGCATATTTACAATTATTAATATTTATTTTATATCGCTTTAAAATAAAATTGTTAATCTAAAGGCGGATTGAAAATTCTTTTATATAAGGATAGGTATGTTAACATTTATAATGTGGCTGTAATATCAGCTTAGGAAGTAAAATTGGAGGAATAATTTGAAAATAAATCGATAATGAGGAAGATACCATCCCATGAGGTAGATCCATCTCCAGCTACCTATGCAGAGATGGCGATCAGCTACTACTTTCAAATATAAACAACTCGTGCGGATAGCTGTCAGCACTGATTACCAGAAGATGTTTAATATCTTACATGCGCTCAAAACAACATTCAACAGGCTGACGACAGAGATCTTCCGCAACAGTTCAGAGTGCGATAGCGTATCGTGTTAACAAAAGTGTGCTTAAGCAACTTGCCTCAACTTCGTCCAAATATACCTCGCTAAATTGAATGTAATGTGCTGGTATTTAAATTGGCCAGCGTGGTGTATTTCTGATAAAAGGCGATCGTTTCTTATGGTTAATTAAATAGTTTTTGAATTAATCACGAGCTGTGAGAACACTGTTTTTATCATTCTTTCGAGAAACATGTTTACTTATGATAAATATAAGTGATATACTCCGAAGCACATTCGTATTAGTGTGTATAGCGCCGAAATTTAAGAGGAGATAATAGTAAGAATATTGGACTTGTGTGTGTACTTATTAGTGAATGTAACAAATAAACTAAATAGAACTGAGAGAAATTGTGTGCGGCATAGCAGCCAGGCAGGGCTTTATATAATTGGTGATATGAAAGTGAAAATGTTAAACGATTCGAGTAGTTAAATGTTAATTTGATGGACTACTATAGAAAGTGCCAGATATCATCTTCTTTCTTACAGTTTTAGAACTTGGCAACTTGTTACATATCCAACATACATATGAATGTTTCTGCGTCACAATTTCCATTCGGAAAATACATGTAAACTCGAACAGTAGTGATTTGATAGCCGATTTAAAAAACTTCTGCCTCTACTTCATCTCTAACATAAACGATAACCTAAGGACAAGGCAAGCATTACGCGATTGTGCCGTTGTTATTGTTATTGATAGTCTTCTTGAATTTTTAAACTAGAATCACGTGATGTGTGTTTGAAATAAGTTCTGTGTTTTTCTTGGTATTTATCTTGCACTGACGCATGAACGGTACCGCACAGGGTAGAAGCTTCGGCCTTGCTGGTGACCACAAATTCCATTTTTTTATTAACACATGGTAAGTTCCAACATACTCTTAATATAAACAAACTTTTATGGTATTTTTATTGCCAAGGTCAACGGGATTTCCTATTATCTATTTATGAGCTGTATTTGATCTAATTATCAGTTTATATTATATTATTTATTCTGGTTACCTTCAAAGTTTTGATTTTAGAAAAGAAAATATGCACGATTAATCTTACCGTAGTTCCTAAACTTAAGCTAAGTTCATTAACTTCAAGAATAAGTACTATAACTAACTTCTTGGTAGACAAGTATTTCACAATAATTAATTAATTCTGTTTGGACCAACTGGTATTGACATAGTAAGAAATAACGAATAGAAAAGCAAGACGTAAAGAATTCACTGTAAAACTTAAAATTAAATATCTATAAATTAATGCCTATCACATGAAATATTTAAGGAATTTATACAAAATGAGTGTACTATGCTATAGCAAGCACACGTGCTATGAATAGATTATGAAGAACTTTATAACCGTTTTCGTATCTTTGTGGTCTTCGCAGAACATATTCTTCACATGTATTTATCAGTAGCGTTACTATTCATAACGGACACCAGAATCATTTTGAACGCACTCAGAAATAGCGTTCAAATAAGCGCCAGTTAGTGCACCTATGACTTTGCATTTGCCTCTTCCTTGCCGAGGTATGACAATGAATAAAAGTAGGGCGTATCACATTTTTATAGTTCTTTAAACTCAAATATAATGGTTTCTACCTTTATCATCTTAATTTTGCGTATTTCGACATGTGAGCTGTCATCCTCAATGAGTTATGGGAACACGTACTTGCCGATATTCAAATTGGTGTGGTATAGGTAAACATTGTTTTGTTTGAGGTAATACTGCGTCAAA
Organism: Chrysina gloriosa; assembly: GCA_038088585.1. Taxonomy (NCBI): domain Eukaryota; kingdom Metazoa; phylum Arthropoda; class Insecta; order Coleoptera; family Scarabaeidae; genus Chrysina; species Chrysina gloriosa. The sequence goes on from CM076091.1 coordinate 26,132,015, forward strand.
AATATTGCTTTTCTGTTTCTGTGGCTCACTCCTATATTGCTTACTTCAGTTTTTTTCTGTTCTAGATTTTTAAGTTTTGTAATCACCAAGAAAGACTTACAACCTTTTGTATGGAAACCTTTATTGATTGAGGAAAACCCATGCAGAAACAATATCAAAATAACTACTTTTATAATTCAAAATATGTACATATGTATAATGGTTTATGATGTTAGTAATAATGGTCTATTATTTTCATGGAATTTCAGTAGACTAAACTGAGCTTTTCATCAAAAGAATTGTACGCAATAGGGCTATTTCATGTTGTAAGAAAAAGTGAATTTGAGTTTCCATAACTAGTTATTATATTGCACCAGCTGCATTCTAGTTGTCGTGTCATGTATCTACCTATAGATGTACATACCTACTCGATTTGCTACAAGAATCGCTGCAAAAATTTCGATGAAAGATATAAAGAAAACAGAGTGCAGTAAAAATTTATTAAATTATAATCACTACACTTTTGTATGCGTTCAATGTGTTGTAACTAGTTTTCAAAGGACCTACAGTGCATTTTATTGTTGTCAACCTGATGCAAAAAGACATTATTCGAAATCAGAATTATGTGGACAACATATCGCTTATTTGAGGACATTTCATCTTTCTAAAGAATAATTTGGGTCCTGCCCCAAAAATTTTATTATTCCTAACCTGCTTCTTTGTGTAGATGTTGGAACCAGAAAGAAGCTCTGAAACCACTTTCTCTAAAAACCAACGAAAAAATTCTGCACGTGAACATTGCATGATTTCATGTCCTTCAATAAAGAAATTCGCATCTTATCAATTTATTTTAGGTACTTCAAAAGAAAAATAAGTAAAATAAGAATGGAAAGCAATAAACAGCCTACCAAATCAGGGGTAACCATGCAAACGCTACCCAATCGCGTCTCTCTACCTCCACCAAAATAACTAAGTTCAACCTCATTCATTTCACTCTACTAGATCAGAGAAATCGAGCGAATTTAACACCGCCCGGTCCGACCTCCATAAAAATAAAAATTAACGAAAATACAAGTAAAACAAAATCTAATTGTTTTTGCTATGCATTTGGTGGTACTGGAAATTTCTTCGTTAATATGTAAATCCTATAATTTTTGGAATAGGTTTCCTGTTTAACACGATTCCCATGTGAAACAACCAATTAACATCGACCGTTCGAGGATTTTTTAAGGCGATGATAAGAGCATGACCAGCAACACCGTAAAACGGCGATCATTACTGCTAAACATTTCGTGAACATACGAATTTTGTCTAATTAGATTAATTTTGGAATACCCAAACTATCGACTCATACGAATCTACTTCGTCACCTGCAACAATGTTACAATACAAGCACCTAATTTTTCGCCCATTCTCTTGTCCTATTTGACACGAACTACTTTTTCAGTTTCGGTCAAATTATGTCGAATCCAATCTTGAACACAACTTTTTAACCGATAAATGTTGATGCAAAATTGTTTATAGATATAGGTAAAAAATCGCTGGCAGCATATTAGGCGTTTAGATTCTCGAAATAGTGAGGACGGAAGTTTGACAACAGCCTGAGCAACTAACAACTCCCTACTCTTCACATATAACGTTACCAATTTAACGCGTAATATGTCATATATCGTGTCGACTCATTTACGATAAGTTGAGGGCCGAGTCATCTTCATGATTTTATGCACAACATGTACGATGTTTTTTTTTTGGATCAGTAACAAATTGTGGTGCCGGATGATGCTTGATCGCTATAAGTATTAGAAGAGGGACGATCTACACACTTTATTGAATTAAACCTCTTCTAAGTTCAATATAATCACCGTACCAAAATGTTTGCAGTTTCATTTAATTTTTTAAAATGTGTTCTAACAGTCGATGCTATCTCACCTAATAAATATCAAATTTTACTGTGGTAAATTTACGGTACTTTGGTGGTTGATGACACTAACCCCTAATCCCGACATTAAAATAAAAATAAATAAGATTTGTTAGCCAGATCTATAAATATTTACTATTAGAGCTAATAGAATAAGGAATACTATCTCGTACTTAGTTGCCCGTTCCATTTTCTATATCAGTATATTCGACTTTTTATGCGAATATCAGACCAATGCGACTGCCATGAGTATAATCAAAACTCTAAGCATTAAATTTCAAATAACAGCCTCGTGCTCGATTGTATTTTCTAATTATAAACATGAAAACCACTGGTACATTCCTTACATCACAAACTACTAAATGCTGTGTAATATTACCTGAAACGTATTACGTAAGGAGGCAATCAAATGAAATAGATATACGTGACGATTATCATGATTTCAGTGATGTTTCCGTTCAGGCTTTAGCTATCAAATATGATAGCCACAATGTATTCACATGTCAGACCACAGCTATTAAAAATTTATCACTTAGACGCAAACCTTGTAAAAGTTTGACTACGCCCCCTCCCTCCTCCCTTCTCCCCTGCGATGTGCTCAAACATGATAGCCATGATGCGTGCTGAAAACTTGTGTTTTAGTCTCATGGGGAGCCGCGACTGTTGTTTTTTTGATAACTAGGCAACAATTCATCATTACCATTAAAAATTTAGCCAGATTAAAAAAAAACTCTTACTTAAATTTAATGTTGGATAGTGCGTATTACGAAAAAATTATGGTGGCCCCCGGTGAACATTAGCAAAATTGGTTGGGCAGTCAATGTATTAAATGTACTAGATTTGTTAAACTAGTGGTATTTGTGGGATGGAAAATCGCACCCAATGTTTTAAAAATTGAATGCAATTAAATCGGCAAATCCGATTAACCACTGAAAAATTATTTTCGGATATTGTAGAACAACAATCTTAGAATGTGTGACGTCAAAAAAGCATTTGCAATCTTAATTATAATTTGGTTTACTGATAGTTTCAAGCTAAGCAATTTGTTCACGTATGGATAGTTGGGTCTAAATTTTATTAATCGTTATTCCCGAGGTAGATCTATTTGAGATCCGCAATTAGTGGCATGCGACAATGCTTGTCAAGAAAGAAACGCCATTAAATACATCAAAAATAATCTAATTTCAAGGATAATATCTTATCACCTATGATTTCGGACCAATATTTAAATTGATTATTTGGATTTGACGATTTGTTAAACTGAAATTTTGCGTACTGAAGGCTACTCATCTGGTTTATTAACAGTTACAAATCAGAAAACTGTTTGCAAACTTATAAGACTATAATTGTTACCCGCACTTTTGGCTTTATATATGTTAATATTCTTGGCCAAAAATACTTGAAGAACAAAGACAAAACTTTATGTTATCAAAATAATACCTAGGCCATATCTAGCAGTCAGTCCAAATATCGATAGTAAATTCTTAGTTTTGTGTTTGATCTGAAACTGTATAAGATGCTAATATTCCGTTTCACACCTTTAGTTGTGGACGCTGTATGAGAGAAAATCTGTTGTTGTTGGAAATGTCATATTTTTACTAAATGTATATATATATATATATATATATATATATATTTCGTGACCTTTTTTATACTTATCTTATATGATAGATCTCTACCACTAATAGGTCAATAAAACAAGGCTGGTTTGAATGATAGTTATATTTTCAGAACGTTTACAAACGTTTTCGGAACACCCAAAAACGTTTGTAAACGTTCTGAAAATATAACTATCGTTCAAACCAGCCTTGTTTTATTGACCTATTAGTGGTAGAGATCTATCATATAAGATATTTTTACTAATACAAACGTCTGCATTTCGCGGATATAATAAACTTTCAAGTAGCTGGACAACAATGTGGGGTGCTGAGAAATAAAGAAAAGCGAAAAACAAAACCCTGTTCTGGTAGTTACTGGTGTCGATAAATGGAAGAATCCGTCATGCATGTATACGTAGCAACTATATATTGTACATTTCCGTTCGTCAGTCTTTGAAGATCTTTGTTTTATACATTTTTAAAGCGAAGCTCTTTTAGGGAGGTTCTGCGGCGAGAGTTAACTGAGAAAAAGTAAGACGCTTGAAAGCGTCAGGCAGACACTTCCTTCTATCTTTCTTCTTTCGTTAGTTCTTTCTCGCTAGCATCAGATAGATGGTGCTCTTAGTATTCGGACTCAAATTCAACTTCAACTTATTTACCATCGGTTTCGAAATGAAATACTTTTTCTTTATACATTGTTTATTCAATTAAATTTTTTTACCTTTTATTGAAATATGCATCAAATTCGTTCTTCGTGCTGTATAGGGTCTTGCATGTAAAGGGCCTGCTGCAATGGACCATATAAAAGATTAGAATTATATCCTGCGTAGTACCTTTCGGTAGATAATCCATCAAAAAGATCCCGTCGCAATCTCTTACCGACCTGCACGTCCTTTAAGCGCAGTTCCTTTCTTCTGGTTTGCACCATTTTTTTTTTTTAGTTTTGGTCTCAGGCCTATGAATTTCTGTTCCAACCCCTGTATCTACTCCTGCACTAACACTAATTTCACGAATAGTTATTCGCCTATATTTTTTAAGTGCTTTTCCACGGCAGCAAAGTTTTATTTCATTGTCGACCTATCGATGGATTGTACTTATTGACTTTGCAGACTCTCCAAATACACCTTGCCAACGAAAACGATTGCTTCCATGATTCTAAAATGAGCGGTAGGGAAATACATGCGTCTGTATCAGTCAATTAGCTGTTAAACCAAATTCTTAGAACATAGAGGTACTGAACTTACTTATTCTTGAATCTCTGTTACGATAGATGTCGAGGTGGAAATAGTGTAATAATGGACTAAATACGTTGACAGCGTCAAATAATTTCCGCTTAGCAATTGCCAGAAATAATTTTCAGTTTGTTATTTAATAGTAATGGTTTCATGTGAAGTAAAATTCTTAGATTATGACTAGTTCTTATATCATGTGTCAACATGTTTTTACAATAATGGCTTATATCCAGAAGTGTTTTAAAATTCTAAATACGTCGAAAATAGCAAATACAGCGCAAACCAACGGAATGAGAAGTTTTCAACGAATTAAAACTATTAGGCTAGGCGCACACGCATCGATATCGATCGTACGGAAAAATATCGTACGATCAAATTTTTTTAGTGGAACAAAGAAGAGCATCGGAGCGTGCACAAGCTTCGAACTCTACACGATACGGCATGATCTCCGTGTTGATGCAGTGCATTACCATTACGATCGACTTGCCGTGTACAGTGGCGTATATGATCCAACGAACGCTTGCACACTCCACGATTTTTATTCGTACGATATTTTGTCGTACGATCGAAAATCGATGCGTGTGCACCTAGCCTAAACACATCTACTGTGAACTAGGGGTAATATATAGAAGTGTTGATGAATATGACAGTATTTGTTTAATAAATAAATAGATATTCATGCAGTAGTAGTATCCAGTAGGAGAAATGGACGCAAAAGTGTTTCAGAAGTCACTGCAGTTCCTTCACAAACCAAGAGCGTTTGTTAAACTTCATTTACAAGAAGCTGATCTTCGTAAAAAAATGCAATAAGGAAACCCTTCTATATGAAGGAAATAAAAGTAGTAGATTGGAGAAAGCAATTATGGAATACCGGATTAAAATTCATGATTTCGGTTCACAAAGGCATGGTCTTGTAAGATCTCGGGCACAGCAGTGGAGCGTGTACTTCCTATCATTAAGTACGGCGCTGGTTAATTGAAGATGTAAGGTTGCTTTGTAGGTGTGTTATTTTGAAAAGCCATGCTAAGGAAGGTGTGGTATAAACGCATTTTAGAGGAAAACGTATTAGTATCGGAAACGAAAATGTTAAGTGCAAATATTATATCAAGAGGATAATGAATCAAAACACACTTAGAAACTATGCCGACGATATATATAACAATTAGAGGGGGAAGACACCACTATAATCATTGAATGAGTATCCTATTTTTATTGCGCAAGGAACTTAATCGTGAAGTGCGAAAATTTGCACCAACATCAGTTAATGATAGTAAGTCACTATAATATTGTAGAAATCACGACTGTCCGAATTGCTAATATTAATTGGAAATTGAGTTTAAATGATTGTCTATTTACTTTTTCGGCGCCACTAGGACATTTTTCTACATAAATTTGACGTTGAGAGAATGCTAACCTATTGTGATAACCTATGAATTCAATAAAAAATCTCAATATTGAATACCAAATAGCAAAGCCACGTGCCTACGTACATATCCTTTAATTATAAACGTGAAAACTTCTGTTACGTTTCATACCTGATGACCATGAAATAACACTTGAAACGTATGATGTTAAACAAGCAATGAAATAAATACGTCCTCATGACGAACATAATGTTTATAGTACAACAGCGGTCAAACAAAACTTATTAGCATTGCGTCTATAGGAATTACTTATCTTTATCATGATTATGTTCAAATGCACTTAAAACGGTCCCACTAAAATTAGTGCTATGAAATGTAGCAGCTGTTTGGTAACGGAAACGAGAACTTCATCGAACGACTTTAGAAATAGATATTTAGACGAGATCGGAACAATTGAGAAAAACATTCGATTGATCAACACCGTCGCTGATCCAGCTAGACATTCAAAATCTATTGAGCATCGATGGAGTCTTCAAACTTTATTTTTGCCAATCATTTAAAATCTCTCTAAAGTGGAACGTACGATTGATCAACACCGTCGCTGATCCAGCTGGACATTCAAAATCTATTGAGCATCGATGGAGTCTTCAAACTTTATTTTTGCCAATCATTTAAAATCTCTCTAAAGTGGAACGTACGATTTCCGGGCAAGGCTCCAAAGGATAGTCTGGTTTTCTATCACTAAACCCAGTGCTGGGTTAATGATTTTAAAACTGGCGGTGGAGTTGATTTAATGATAATATAAGTCCAAACTTATTTTACACAAGCGGCCGATTTTCAAATTCCTTAATTGATGTCAAAAATATTTACTCACAGAAGGTGTCACTAGAATCAAATCACTTAAATATTTTTACTTTTCTTATATGCTAAACAAAAGTTATTTCGTACTGCAAGAATAGAAGGCGTTATTAGCGCCATCGAAATGCAGATGAAACGTCCTGTCGTGCTATGTTTCCTTGACAAAGAAGAAATTGATTAGTTTTGGATATATTTGCTAACACTGATGTTTCCTGTTAAACAAAAAATAATTCTAATCATTATTTAATTACATAGGTAGCACTGTAGTATCATTGCAGGCGTTTACTGAATATTACTCTAGCTTCATACATGCGTATAAATATAGGTATAACTAAAATGGTAAGCATTAAATTTCGAATAAAATAGCTGTAATTCTAAATATACCTTCTAATTATAAACATGAAAGTCACTGTTACATATCTTCCTTACATTATACGTTACCTAATACTACATAGTAACACATAAAGCTTGTTTGGTAAAAGAAGGAAGGATATGAAATACGTATGCATATATGATAAACATCACGCTTTTAGTACGATAATGATGAAGCAAAACGTGAACGAAGCGTGAACATGAAACAGTTGCAGATAAAGCCTATGCGAATTCTTATTTTATAGTTGGCCCACTAATTCTGTCCACTAATATTAAGTCAACTGAGAAATTTGTAAAAACAATTTCCTTTATTGGAGATCGCATTAGATTTATCAATAAGTCTAAGTAGCAGGGCAAGTTAGTAAGTTCTATCGACCATTGAAGGCTTCCATAATCGTGTGTTTACAAATTTTTTATAACTTCAGAGACAAAGAACCTAGAAATCAAACAGCTAGTATTTTTTGTCTGTCATATTTATCCTTATGAAGTAATTTGTTGCATTGTGTATGTGCACTAAGAGTATTACTCTGTAATATTTTGTATCGCCAACAAAGAAAATACAAATCATATGAATCAGATACTTACTTCATTAGCATCAAACTATATCCGAGGTTTCGTACTTATCATCAATTATTTTTTACTGCCAAGAGTGTAACAATGTTATGCAGTTTACAGCTATCAATTGTAGAATCGATAAGATAGGAATTGCATGAGGTGTGTTAAAAATTTCCTAAATTTTTAGTTTTTAAGCGATATTTTACAGGGCTATCTTTTTCTTCAAATGTTTTTTTAGTTGGCATTATTACCTCCGCTCGTTATTTAGAAAAGTTTAAGATCCATGCATGAACTTTCTGAAATTTGAGTAGATTTTCATTTCTATTGGTAACGTTAAAAGCTGGTGAAACCACATTAATGTTATACAAAAAGAATGTTAAAATTATAATGATGAGGCTGATAGTTTCACTTGAACAAAAATTCAGCTACTCTAGCGTTGGTAATTTTGAAAATTTTCATAAGATTCTTGAAGGAAGTCTATCAACCAGTATTTATAGCGGGTTCCACCAGCAGTTACATACGCTCTACTGGGCTATTGATCTCCCACTTTAGTCGTACAAATTACATAAAACTATCCCTTTCTATCTTAAGTTTCGTTGCCATTATAGATGCGGGTGGCTTATGTAACCAACTAAATTTAATGATGACGTTTGACAACGTAGATATGATTTTCCATAACCCGTATTGTAACAATCTCCCGGTGGAACATGCAACAGATGAAACTTAGTAAGTAGGACAAAACTTGTCTATGGCTATTTTCCCGGTAAAATAAAGAAATAATTCCCTTCTTATTTAATACGCAAGTAGTATTTACATTATAGACCCTTTGCGCAGTTTTCGTGCTACTTGTAATCCAGAGGGTAACAGTGTTTTTGCATAGGTAATAGTTATTTAGTTAACGAACGCGTCCGCTGTATCTTGTATCTTAAAAAGGTGTTCAGCGAAGAAATTTAATACATGCATTACCGTTCAATCATCAACTCTCGACATCGTTCTGGAAAGGAAGGTTGATTGACAAATTCTAAATTGTTTTTGTTTTTTGCGCTAATCTGTATCACAAATATACGTACACTCCCAGTCACGGTAGTTGGGACACCTCGTTACATTTAGGATATTGTGCAATAAAAATTCAAAATCTTACACAATACCGAGGAATTCTACTGCGTAGTAATTATTACTGGTTAGTGGATCATACAGCATTATTAGGAATGCTGCACTAATGGAATTTACAATAGAACTTAATCTTAATTACAATAATCCCTAATAATCGCAATATAATGATTTCATAGTATTACCGAAAGAAATATTCAAGTAGTATTACAATGCTTTATGTGTCATAAACATTTACAAGGGTATTTCCAAGAACGATTTTATGGTCATCAAGGTATTATCCTATCCCTCTAGTACCTCGGGCCTTTCAGTTTACTTCTAAACGTCTCCGTGTACGCGCGATGTGCAAGTGGGCGAATTTTGAAAGTATTAACAGTGAAAATGCCACGTGGAAAACCGATCAGTGTTGAAAAGCGATCGTCCGTGATCACACTCAATAAAGAAGGGTATTTTGTTCAACAAATTGGCGAAAAAGTGCATCTGGCAAAAGCTAGTGTAGCCAATATTATAAAACTGTACCGTACAACGGAAAGTTTAAATGACCGTGATCGACCAGGTCCGTCTCGTATTACGACCAACGTTGATGATCAGCCAATCGTTTTAATTAGTAAACGAAATAGAAGACTAACAGCACCACAAATAGCAGCAGAATCAATCGCGATCGTCAAAACGCGGTGTCAGTGAGCACTATTCAACGTCGCTTGCGAGAGGCAAACCTATTCGGACTAAATTGCTGTACGGAAACCGCTACTAAGGCGAACCAATCGTTTAAAACGATTACAGTGGGCCCAACGACATCGAGATTGGACGGTGGAGGAGTGGAAAAATGTGCTTTGGACTGACGAATCCAAGTTTGAAGTGCTTGGACAAAATAGAAATGTTTATGTTCGGAGATCAAAGACAGAAAAATGCTTCGCGAATGTCTAGCACCCACTGTAAAACATGGTGGTGGCTCAGTTATGGTGTGGGGTTGTTTTTCGTACGCAGGAGTAGGAGATCTCGTTCGGATAGAAGGTATTATGAGAAAAGAACAGTACATAAATATTCTAGAGCATAATGCTGTACCTTCTGGTCAGCGATTGATGGGAGAATTTCACCTTCATGCAAGATAATGATCCTAAACATACGGCGTTAGTATGTAGGGATTATTTGAATACACAACAAACACAAAATACCTTGCAAATAATGTCATGGCCTCCACAGAGTCCCGATCTTAACCCGATCGAACTCTTGTAGGATGAGCTGGATAGACAGGTACGAAAAGTGGCTCCAACTTCGAAACAACACCTTTGGGAAGTTTTACAAGAACAATGGAACAGTTTACCACCCAACACACTTACAAAACTTATCGATAGAATGCCCAGAGTTGTTCGAGCCGTATTGAATGCAAAAGGAGGATTCTTCGACTAGAAAAGAGTTTAATGATTGTATTTGATAAATATTATTATTTGCAATCATTTTGTCATAATAAACCAATATTTTGTTATATAACTGATTTTGTGTTCTATTTTTATTTTTGTGCAAGTTAAATACTTATATTGAAAAATATTAACTGTCCCAACTTTCGTGACTGGGAGTGTATATTCAAACACAAATATGCTCTCCATTTAAATCAGCATTACACGTATGAGTATTACATTTCAATGAAAATTGTTGGTCAAGGAAATAAGCTCTATCTTTATAATCGAAAAATCATGAACAATTAAAAACAAGAAAGTTGAAGACTCTTTGATGCGCTATAAAATGAAGTGTAAACATTTTCTTGGAAAAGAAAGAAATTGAAAGAAAGCGTATGAGGAGATAATTTTCGAGGTTAAGGATGTGAACGTAACTTTTTTTTGTTCTGACGCCGTGGCGGCAAATTTATAACATCTTCAGACATACATGTAAATTTCATTCTGTTTATAGTATTTTCCAAAAGTATTCATTCTTAACGAGTATGATTCAACAACCGTCATGCGTTGGAATTGGAAGGCGAAGGAAAACACATTTATTATTCTTGTTATGTGAGGTCGTATCCGTTGCATTCCAATTAATATTATACAGCTCGCGGTCATATTTTATTACTTATACCTGCTCACACATGCCGTGTGTATATAATATCGATAATTCGTATAAAAATTTCTTGTTACACATAAGAACGCTTCGCGTTTGTGAATACACGGTGTAATTCCCGGAATAGGTAATATAAATTGTTGGGAATACATTCCGATAGTACTTTGGCGACAGAGTATCGACCGGCTTAAGTGTATATCGTATTTTTCATTCTGAGTTTCTCTTGAATTTAATATGGTTTTAATATGGAAAGAATCCTGCCTTTGCAACTTTGTTGCTTGGGATAGATGCGGTAAATATTTAATATTGATGCCGCTCGATAACTTCAACTTATCTAATTATATTTTATTCTATCTATTATAACCAGTTCAAAATATAATCAGTGTGTCGCTCTTAACTCTTAACCTTCCTATACTCACGCATGCGGTTTGTGAGACCGACTTATATAGTATAGTATACGTCTTTCATTTTGACGTGAGTATAGGAAGGTTAAAACATAGATTTCTAAATATTTTCTGCCTACTTGCTGTAGGTTATTCAAATTATAGTAATATCATCATAATATCCACATCTTGATTTTTATAGACATATATATAAAAGTTAGACATGCTTACAATTAGTCGGCAATTTTGAATAGCGCCTTGCTATAAAATTATTTTCATGCAATGTTCATCACATGTGCGTCTTTATCTACGGTATCACATTCAGATTTCATTCAAAATACATATGGTATATTGCAATCTCAGAGAAAACAACTACAAACGATGCAAAGACTTAAATGTACTGTGCTCTTGGTTATGGATTTCCTGGTAATATATTGAAGCGATTTAAGGGGTTATATCCACTTAGGATTGGAACAAAGAAAGTATTTTCATAATTTTTTAATCCATAACCATGATATTCAATCAAAATAAACTACAACTTATTTATTAGTACCTACATGTTTAAAGGTGTTTGTACAAATTTCTTCTTTCGGAAATCTTGAAAATTGAAGGACATACAACTATTGCCCCAGAACACCGCATTTCTCCCATCACCTGCGATGACCACGATAAATCAGAAACGATTTAGCTCCAATCAAAAGACCAAACATTCTTCATTAGTATGTCTCTGAACGGAGTTCGTGAACGAAGGATTTAGCACAATTTTGTTTTGTTAGAACATAGCGAAGATTTTTGCAAGAATTAAGGTTTTTGAGGTCGTAAACTTGTTTTTTCTTTTACTTAAAATATGCAAATTAGGTCTAAAAATCCCTTAGTTCACGAACCGGCTATTGTGAATATAGACAAAAATGTGTAAGTTACAGGTTGATAAGTAGGATGGTTTTCGAGAAATCGTGGTCATCGTAACGCTATTTACTGAAAAATACCATTCTGAGATAATCGCGTTCAAAGTTTCATGTCTACATTTCGCACTACTAGAATATATGTATTATTTCTGACTTACATAGAATCATCTATTCCGGGGCCATAATGAGTCCCTTCTACATTAGTAGCAGTGTCAAAAACATTAATTTGATGTTGCCTACGAGCCATTCTTCCTTCCCTGGTAGTTTTCTGTGCGCGCTGCTCGACAATGGACAAGCGTTTCTCGTCCTCCTACGCGACAAATTCATGAGCATATAGGCCGCAAGGTAGTCCCAATGCTTCGAAAATCTTCAAAACTGCAATACGTCCCTTGTTAAAAATGCAAGCAGCTGTGTATGATGTTATTTCAACCTGTATAATACCCCCAGGAAGATTCATCGGACTCATTTTCCAAATTAGTCTATTATAACTCTCATTACTACTATGCGTAAATCCGCCGACGCATCTTTCAAGTAATTTTTTTGAAAGAGCTTTATAAACAGGCCCTATAGCTTACAAAACATCGTCTGCTAACGGCTACTAACTATAAACAAACCCGGGCGTCTTTTTCCTCGTTGTTCCAGCTGACAACATTGCCACTTACACCGGCGGGACATTTTTCGTGTTGCGGATGTTTGTAGGTAGAGCTGTAGTGGTGAAATGTTGCCCAAATATCATTAGCCATTGCTTCAGTGGAATCAGGATTGCAATTTATCGCTAAGCCGCAGTATGGAGTCAATTTGTCGATCAATTTACCGGTTAACATTCCTTTGCCACTGAGACCATTATTCTTCTTTTTACTGTCACTTAATCGAGTGCCCATTCTTTTTGCACCTGCCCGATGCACTTTTTCTTGGTTACTACCAGTTCTTCATAGTGTGCAGAATTTTTAATAGCAGTATAAGTTTTTGAATCATCATCTCCAATATAATTTGCATATTAGACACCGTGCAATTTTTCAGAACGTTCGAACATTTCCAACATGGCATCGACCTCCATTTTACTGGTTGATCGCGAGTGATTTGATGTGCACACAGCGTCATGAACAGCCTTCCACTCCGTGTACTCAGATGCATCCTTTTTCTCTCTCACATTTGATACAATTTGTAGTACACGCTTTTCTCAACGATATCCACAATCTTGCCTGTATAATAACTAAGGTTTGATAAAAGAGTGTATGATATGTTATCATTAAGTAGTGTAAACCGGACGGACGCTGTCACTCTGTCGAAGTTTATTACTCAATGATAAGTTATCACTAAATAATAAAATTCGTAGAAGTGACAGCGTGAGTCCGGTTTACACTATTTAATGATAACACGTCATCCACTCTTTTATCAAACCTTAATACTAACCAATCAAGGAAGCAATCTACTCTCAGCTGGCATGACTCGAAGGGCTATTCTGAAGTGTAACTTTGGTTTTAGTGATTGAATCCCTCTCAAATTTTGTTTCAACATTCCAATGAGAACATGCAATAAAAATGTTCCGATTTTTTCGACCCACCTAAGTGCATATAACCCCTGATTGGGCGGAAAATCAAGAAATTACAAAATGTAATTCAGAGCGACTAATTTTAGACCGATACTATAATCATTAGTTTTCTGGTCATTTGTTGATAAATTACATTTCATAAGCAGGAAACTTTGACTCGGTTTTCTGGGGTCTTTCCTAGTCCTTGAACACAATTTTCAAGGTTTCGATAAAGATTTTTTGTTATGGAGATTTATTTCGATTTTATCTTTTTCATATGTATGCCGACGCATATAAAAATAAAACTATGACATTTGTAATTTTTTTTTTTTCACAGATGCTATATATCAAGAAATCCTAGTTGTTAGTTGTAATGTCGATAGCGTCTGTACAAAAACAATCATTTCTTTACACATACATGCAGTTATATACCACTGAAGACGCTTGTACGAAACTGATCTTAATTAACGTTCTGAAATATAGTTGTTAAAACCCAATTTGTTTTTAATTGACCTATAAAGTGGCGGATAAAATTTAAAGGATAAGTGTAAATATAGATCACGATATACATATGTATACACATTTAATTATGTTTACCACATACAGTGTTTTTCATAACTTATGCATCAAATTAATACAGAAGAAGATTCAAACAAAGTAAAACAAAATTCGTGAGAGAAAATATTTCCTAATTTCTCTAACAGAATAACCGAAATTAATTTTTGAAGTTTCGTAAGGAAATAGAAGGAATTGGTCGAATACCGTTGATGTTTGCTGTTTAGGCGTAGAAATGTACTATATGCTAGTAGAATTCGGCCCTTTCTTTAACAAGGTCAAGGTCATTGTGATACGGGCGCCCCAGTTTTAACGACGAGTTCATTGAACTTCGAGTCTTTAAAGTGCTCATCCATAAATCTGTCGCCTTAATTTACTCGAATGTTTACTGTTTAGATAGAAAAATGTAAACGCTACTATAGGCGGTACAATATTTGTTGAACCAGAATTCTTAGAAATTTTAAGGTTCTTACATTCAGTAAAAATAAGTCCAATATGTATAGCAAAGTTAAGCGGATATTAGGCTTCAATCAATTAGAGTCCAGGCATGGGCAACCTTTTATTGTAGAAGTTTTATGCTGCGAGTAATCTTGAAAAATATACATTTTTGTGGTATCCTTATGATTCATTATGAATTAAGTTTAGACGGGCCGTGCTAATATGCAACGAAAGAATTCAGTAGCGGGCCGGGCAAATCTTACTCGAGGCCGCATGTGGCCCGTGGGCCGGATGTTGCCCATCTATAAATTAGACAGTCTATTCTCGACTCGCCCTAACGTACGACCGCACTACGAAGCGTTCGGACGCGTGCGATGTGAGCAACTCACCAAGTAGAATGTTAACATTTAAGTACCTAGGTTCTAATTGTAAGGGTCGTTCCGACTTCCCGAAAGAAACCGAAGTCATAGAAACGGTCCAGATCGAGAATCGAACCCGTATCTTTTCATATATTTAGTTTCCTATGACTTATTGCTAAAATCTAAAATGAACAAAAGACTTAGTCCAAAAGTGAACAGATCTAGAGTTACTTTATCAAAACCTTGAGACCCATGTAATCGAATTCAATTTTAAAAGAAACTGTAGAGAGCACCAATCTAAATCTAAGTTAAGAATTACCGGCTTAAGTTTTTCTAGTTTCAGTTATACTATTGTAGGACTTAAATTAAATCGAAATTTATCTAGAGCTGGAAACAACCTCCAAGCAATTGTCTAATTAAAATGTAATGTTATGATAATATTTTGGAAAGTAAGTAATGGCAAAAGAAAGCAAAATGGTAAGTACACTATGACATTACAAAAAAGGGACGACAAATGGCTGTTGAGAAAGCTTGTTGCTGACACATGCGCTCTATTGTCCTGAAGAAAAGAAATACTTGTATACAAATTGCTTTGCTTATAAATATTATGGGTTGAATAATAAATATTGCTCTTACATGAACAGAGAATTTTGTAGATATACTTAACATATTAACTGCGCTATGTCATGGTCAGTCTACTCCACCACGTCCACTGTGATTTGTAAACTTTTTATTTGTTACGTGCGTTTTGACCTTATCATCTTCAAATACACTTACTTACTAAATACACTTACTTGCTTTCCCCTTATGCGAAGTCCTTTTATTGTGAAATATAGGTACATCTATGTAGGTCTCCTTTTATGCGGTAAACAAAGGGAGACTTAACTTACGTCCACATGCTTGGGACACGCTCCATAGTTTTTGAAAGCCTCATAGAACCAAATCCATCAAAGCAAATTTAAAAACTAAGAAATAAGAATAGGTAGTTTCTTTTTTAATAACCAAAAATAATTTATACATCCCTATAAAAGATGTATTTCGGTCATTGACTGTGTTCGACGTTTATTTCTATTCCGAAAGTCAAAATGAGGACCACAAAACTTTCAACATCTTGTACCTCCAGTAAAATTTACGAAAGAAAACGTCTACAAAATTTAACTGATGTTCATGCTACCGATTTATCTTCAGAAAACTCCAGCGATATAGATGAAAAAGTTGCAACTTGGCTGGTTCCGATGTTAGTTAGTTGCTATACACTTTTAATTAATTTCAAATATGTTGGGTGTTTATTTAGGACAGATATCGACATTGTCAGTTGTTACCATAATTAAAAGCATGGTACTCGAACTTTTTCTTTTTAGTTAGCATGTACAATTTAACATTAAAACGTTAATATTCTAATTACAAAAGTGTCTCTTCATTCAGCAAACCATCAGTGTTCCTGCAAACAATATATTAGACTAACAGTAAGTAGCAACATAGTTTTATAGGCGATGCTAAATCTACAACAGTTAAAGATTTCTTACTTCGTTGCGTAGATGGTTATGAATATGTTTACATTGTGGGCCTAAATACAGTAGTTGTGAAGGAAACGGTGATTATAAGAAAGCGTGCATATTTCCGAAATATGAAAGCCTCTACCTTTTTGGCCGTTATTGTTATTACAGACGACAGCAAAAATATTTGTAACGTTGTCGTATATCAGAATACTTACCTATCCAGATGTCATATGAATGGAATAGGCTTCTGAGGAAGCAAATTTTGTATTTCTTGTTTGAAACCTAAATGCACTCATCTAATTTGAGCTTGTTGATAGTAATTATAATTGGTATGCATATAAATACCTTTTATTTATTAGAACCAACTGGACATTACATTCATAATTACTCGATATCCTGTTTATCAACGGAATTAGAATAATACGTAACTGTAACCAATATTATTTAAGATATACATATATTGTTATGATTTGTGCGATAATCGTTTATAATAATTAATAAGGATATTAGATATCAATTAATATAATGAGCTAACGTTATATTACTGTTTGTAGTAATATAAATTGCAAATTAAAATTCTACTCTTTCGTTTCTTTTGCTCGAAACGCATATCCAATTAACAGGTGTTGTTTATATTTTTCAAAGAAACAACGTATGAATAGCCTAGGGTTATTTTTATAATCGTTTAGATTACAAAACCAGTACTCATAGCTTATTCACAGAAATTTCGTAATTAATGACTATAGCCTGAACGCTATCCTTTTGTGTGATTTATCTTAATGACAATAACTGAGCGATCCAGAAAGTGATACAAGTGTACTTTGCAATAACTACAAACACATTGAAACCATTCTATGTATAGCCGTTGTAGCGGAATAGATCAAAGTTAAACATCTAATCAAGGTGAGTTCATATAGTTGTAAATTATAACTTTTAGAATGAGTATTAGAGTAGATATGTTGCTCTCACGTGCATATGTAAGTACATTTCAATGGGCAAATTCTTCAGACTGGATAGTTAACGTCTGTCTTGTCGTGGCGATAATACGTGATGAAAATTATTATTGTAAGTGGCAGCGTCTCATAGATTTTAATTCTTTAACTTGAAAATGCATGCGAAAGTTGAATTCCATTAATGAAAATGGAATCCATGTTAAGGAACTTAAATGAAAGACTTCAGCTTAAACGAATCCCAATCTAAATTGATTTATTTGCATTCTTCGCTTTAAATTTATTTGATTACTAGCTAACCGCATATTCTCAATCAATCTCAATTCGATATCGCACTCGAAATTTCATTGAACAGAATCACATTACTCGTAAAAGATCAAGTAGATGAAAGGTTTCGTTTTGTTGGTCCCGCAAAACATTCGCTAACATTACTGCAAGTTTTCATTAATTGTCGCGGCTTGTGGTAGTAAATTGTGGTATAGTATGTAGTTATTGAATAGACAGTCGGGAGTTGGGATTATAATCTCATCACTTGACGACGGCGTCCACAACACGCTGTTATTTTATCGCAAATGATAACGGGTTCAATCCGGTTGGAGGTTGGAAGATTCAAATATCTTGTATAAAATGGACGCGTTTATTTATTTAAGACGCCAGATCATATTTGTGATAAAATTTAGGTCAAAGACAATTTTGTATTTAATTGAATGCGCACATGCAAAAATCTATGATGGAGCCAAAGCATTGACAAACTGATAATATTTCGTTGTGCATGAATTACGATGTATGGATTAATAAATATAGGAGCATATTATGGGCAAGCAGATTAATAGTAGCGGTAGTTAAATTCATTATTGCATCTGGCAGTGGGTTTGTGACATCATTATATTCAATCTGACGAAGAAGAAATGTATGTGGTATAAGAAACTCGCTAGCTGGTTACTAGTGGTTAACTCAAAATATTCTTAGTAAATACACCTAATTGTCTTTGGACATGATAAATACGTTCCCAAAAAATTCGTGTAAAAAGATACTGGCTAAATAGAAAAGTAGTAGATTGGTCCCAGACATAAAAAAGCAACTGCAAAGTACAATAAACAATATTTAAAAAATCTTGTTTTCCGTGCTTACACATTTTAATTCATTAAATACATTATTAAAAATAAATTATACTTTCAAAAAAGAAAATATATCTGAAACTCAATAATATAAAAAAGTAAAAATAATATAACAAAATGTTATGCATTGTCACTTTCTGACAATAAACGCAAACATTTGCATAAAACAACAATATTACTGCTATCATTAGAATTATTTTGTACATTATCTTGTGAAATTATTTCTGTAGTCTCCCGTATTGATAATTCAGTAGTTTTTAGAAGGAAATCGGTCATTAAAGATTGTGTTTGATTTCGTGATAAACCGTTATCAAGTTCCCTGTAAGATGCCGTTAATTAAATTTAATAAAATTCTGCAGCTCGTTCCTCATCAGAATCATGCTGTTCAAAATTATTACCTATTTTCCTGGCAAGAGCAGGACCTTCTTTAATTAGAGTTCCATTTAAAATGGGAGGATTTTATTCGTCATTATCCCTATGTTCTCTGTCATGATGACTCTCAAGGGTGTGGTCTATAATTTCATTGTCACTCAAGCTTTTATCAACTGATAATTCCTCTATATCGGCAAATGATAGATCATCAAATCAATCTCCACCAGTTGTATGTGACAGCGTTATGATGGATGACAGAATCAGGATCTTTGCTTTTGACACATTCTGGTCAAATAGTTTTCCAACACGAGTTCACGAGATTGATGGCTTTAATTCAGCTAACGCTAACCCAATTTGATTAATGCAGTGCATAATAGAAATTTTTGCATACATCAATGATTGTCTAGCACATATTGGAATGAACTTTTTATGTAGTATGTTTTAAAAGTAGCAATTATCCCTTCGTCTAGCGGTTGTATTAAGGATGTAGTGTTAGGTGGAAGAAAACAAAATTGCACATTTGGGTGCTCCAAGACCGAAAGGCGAACATTACATTAAAACCACCGTTAGTTTTAACATACGTTTTCCTGAAGCATTGGAACAAAACAACAATGTTACACCGTCCTTTTCTACTTTAAAACCACCGGCAGTTTTCTGCGATTTTGCAACATAAGTTGCATTTTTTTTCCAAAAAGGCCACTTTCATCTACATTCCAAACTTGATCTGGGGTGTATCCCCCATCTTCAATAATTTTTGAGGAAATTCGTTGGTAGCCAATTTATATGCAGATGCAGTTCCTCCCTTAATTTTTATATTGTGGAGAGCATGTTGCTTAAGAAAACCTGTACTTGCAGAAAATTCAGGTTGTTTTGACCGAGATGAAGTGCCTGGCTCAACTTCTTTAATACGTTTACAGATTCTTAATGTTGTTTGGTTAATAGTAATTCCATCTAGTGGTATTCTTTTTGTGATTTATCTTCAATCCACATTACCAAAGCTTTTTCTATCTTCTCTTTGAAAACATCTCTTATATATGACGACGATGTAGCACTTATTTTTGTTTCAGAACATACACATTTTCTGATCGCAGTTTTATTTTTCTTAATCGTTCTTATGATACCTGTAGCTTCATGAATACCGAAATGCTTTTCTACAGCCGTTACACCTTGTCCTGTTGCAAGTTGATCTAAAATTTTAATATTAGTATCTAAACTGATCGCCTTCCCCTTCGTTTTTATTACAGGTGAATGATGTGGCATTGCGTTAAGGCTATCAAAACGCGAAGTTACTATGCATGTTTGTGCGGATTGAAAATGAAAAAATTCATAGAAACATTAAAAAAATGAGAAAAATCATCAAAAATTTATGGAATATTGAAAATCGTGTTAAAACAAAACAATTCGTGTAAAAATATATTTTTTTTTTGTAACTCGTGTTAAATCAAAGGCGTGTAAAAATAATCGTGTAACAACAACGGCGCACTTACTGGTTTAGTATTTCGTCTCTGCACCCTTGTCAAAATATGTGAACAATGACATAAATTAGGCACAGAAATGAAAACAACTCTTAAACCTCACTATGTGAAGCTCAACTTTATTAAAATTGAATCACATGAGCCATCGAACTAAAATATGAAAATACAAAAAATATGAAACAAATGTTGATAACCTTCCACGACAAGTACGTTAATGTGACGGATGAGCCTTCTGATTGACATACATTCTTCTAAACGTGATTTTTGAGCTTTTATTACAGCTACAGCTGAAAATCGGGCTTCGCACAAATAGGTTGTCGCAAAGGCAATGAGGATTCTTACAGCTTTCAAACTCAGAGTTGAATATTCATTTTTGGTTAAGAGCCAAAACTCCACCAAATTGGAAGAAGCAAATTTCAGACTGTAGTCGCAAAACAGTTCAAATAAACTCTGTTCTTCCTGCGAAGTGAATTCTCGTGGTGCTTGAGCATGGAAGGGATTTTGGATCCATGCAGGTTTCTCTACACTTTCTTTCTCAAAGTATTTTGCAAACCAGTCAGTGAGTTTTGAGAGGTGCTCCTTGAAAAGAGACAGGCTTGTGAAGCAACAAACAAACAAGGAAACAATGTTAACCGCTATCCTCATTGATTTTTCTTAAACGCAGCAATCCCCTTCAAAAGTTTGAAAATGCGCATGTTATTGCCTTGCAGAGACAGGTTGAAGAGATTCAGCTTGTCAAATATATCACACAAGTACACCAGTTTTAGCAAAAAGTCGGGTTCGGCAAAGTACCTTGAATATCCATGACCTTCCTCTTGTAGAAAATTGTGAATTTCTTGACGTATGCACGTGATAAGACGTTGCCACGTGAAAGTCATAGAAAACTGCAGTAGTAATAGCGGTGTGTTCTGCTCCCATTGCAGTGCATAGGTATTTGAAAAACCTGGTTCTCAGTGATCCAAAAAGCCACCGGTAGGCGGTAGAATAACCTCTTCTGCGATGGTGTGAGGTTTTTTTGCATTTCGCCATTCTGTATGCGACCTTAAAATATGGTAGCAGTACGTTGCTTGCTACTGAGACTTGTTTAGTAAACAAATTTTTTGCTTTTGTAAATCTTGCAACTTCTTATTCAAGAATTCCCAAGATTTTTCAACCATGTTAAAGTGATTAGTCTCAATATGTCCCATTAGCTAACTAGGAGTATATAGGCAGTAGTACTTTAAAACAGCACATACTACCGTTTCTCTTCATTGTTTACATATACTGAACTGAAGCCAAAATTCAAACAGTTATTATCGTATTTACGATATTTCCTATGCTTTGCTACACAAAACCGTTTACCAGATATGTTCCATATCTTTCTAGGTAGTTCTAGAACCTACGAGAACGGTCTAGTCTAGATGTTCTACAAAGTTGCATTCGCTTCAAAACCCTGTCGAAATGTTCATTCCAGCATATTCCAGATCACTATATTTGCCAGCGAGCCAGAAGAAGCCAGAAGAACGAGCGAAAACTGGGCGAATATTCTAGAATTTAGACAGGCAAAAGGTTTCATAACTTATTCCCCAGAAAAAGCCAAGAAATATCTCGAGTTACAAGAAAAAGTCGTATAACTAGTCACTGGTCACAGATCACCGATGATGACGGTAGGTATCTCTGGTGTACTTCCTTCGAGGATAAAATATCGAGGAAAGGGTACTTGGAGCCGACTGAAGTGGAAATGTTTGCATCCTATGAGGGTTGCATATCGCGTAAAATATGTACGATATTTACACCTATAGGATATGTACTACGCTATCGCACACATGCTATGAACAAAATATAAAAAACCTGACCACCCTTTTTTCGCTTCTGTGGTTCTCTCAGATAATAAAAATCCTTAACTTGTATTTATCAGTTCACAACGGACCCCAGAATCATCTGCAACGCAATCCGAAACAGCGTTCAAGTAAGCACCAGTCCGTACGCCAATCAATTGCAGGCACTTGTCTGTCTTCCAGAGGTCTGTCTATGATACCTAATTGAATACAGCAGATCGAACTGTTCATCAATGTAATCTGAATGACATATGTTTAAATATCTAAATAGAAACTCAGACCTTCAGGGAAAACATTCTATTTACCTCTATATCTCTTGTCTACCTACATTTGATATTGATATTGATATTGTAGTTGGCGATATTTAAACAGGTAGTTACTAGCAATTTAAATAATAAGCCAAACTACTATGTAAGCGTTAAGTTTAATAGAATCAACTGCGTTAATTCAAGAATAGTTACACGAAGTGGATATATAGTATTCTTTGGAAAACAAACTTCTGATTTTCAACCACTTTTCGTTTTGATGTATACATTTATGCACACAGTTAATTTTGCACTTGGCAACTGATCCTTACGTATTACTGCTCTAAAAATTTGCTATTAAACACAGTTCGTGTCTGGATGACGTACTACAAATTTAGGATGCTTTGCCTATAATTATATTGTCAACTCTTTGTTGTATGGTTCTTGTCAATAGTTTTGAAAGGTCGGGTTAGTGTTATGCATAATTGGAGTGAATAATGCCCACATACATCAACCAGTCTACGTAATGGAAGAAATAGTTTCCAAATAATAAGCTAACTATTATTATCAGATTACATCTTTATCTTTAATTTACCTATCGTGATGTGTGATATGTTGAAAGACTTCAATATATCCCGGATTAATTCATATCCACATACTTTTCCCTTTTTCCCTTGTTCCACATGTTCAGCTGCTTAAAATATATGTACAACATATCTGTAAATAAAACAATTCTTCCTGTATATACATGTAAGGAACAAACACACCAGCGAATTAAATATTTTGTGTTTTATTTAGAATACATCAACATAATACCGCAAGAAACAGATACATGTCCTTACTAAAACACTCGTGGATCTAATAGAATGGTGAATAGGGAGAGAAGAAACAAAACAAGTAAAGTAATACAAGGACGTTATACTTCTCAAAACAATTAGCGTGTATTGTACGATTTTGTTATTGATTTGGTAAGCTGGCGACATAAATGCAAATTTTAAAATCAACATTTGGATAACTGTATAAAAAATTAGAAATCATAAGAAATGATCAAATTTCGTTTCATTGTTGTTTACTGCAAACTTCGAAAGGTGCACAATTTTGTGTATGAACTGCGAACAAACATTTATTCCATTTTGAGTAATTACAAAAGTGTGGAAACCAAAGAATCACCAAGGCTGCGTATCTTGCAAGCATGGAACCATTCAAAGTATCTCTATTAGCAGTTTCTAAAAATATCCGTTAATTATTTTAAGCAGTGTGCATTGAAGGAACAGAGATAGATTAAGGAAGAGGACATCAATACAATGAAGAAAGTAACCGAAAGGAGAAAATAGGAAGACGTCAACGGATGCAATAGAAACAAGCATGTCAAACAGTAAAGTGTAGTAACGATTGAGAAATAGGATTAATGGGTATGTATAATAGGATAAAGGACGCCTTCAGGAACGAGTCAGTATTTCATAATATTAAATGGTGGTTGTGTTTTTGCAAATTTACACAGTAAAAGGACAGAATAAGGTTGTGTTAGGTTCCTCTTCATATATAATATTAGATCAATATTCCTCTCCATTATATGATGCGACGTATAAAATGTATATAAATACATACATTTGCATATTGTTTGCCTTCAAATGAAATTATAAACAGGAATTTTAGGCTATTTGTATAACTACGATCAAATTTTAATAAACATTATATCAAGTTTTTTTAGAGATTAATCGTTTCTGAAGCGTTCTATTCGTTTTAATAGATTTATTAGTACGACATTTGTTTTGTATCTTTCTTCGTTTTTCAGAACAATTCAACTAATCTATTGAATCTTCTTTATTACCGTTTAATCATCATACAGCATAATTTGCAAAAATTTCCTTGTAGACATTCAGAAGAATATAATTGAGGTTAGTTATTTCTCGTACACTTGCAATACTGAATAGTTACTTATTGTATAATGGAAATTTTCAATTATAAATACTTA
This sequence comes from Chrysina gloriosa, assembly GCA_038088585.1. Lineage (NCBI taxonomy): Eukaryota > Metazoa > Arthropoda > Insecta > Coleoptera > Scarabaeidae > Chrysina > Chrysina gloriosa. Next base: position 26,156,678 of record CM076091.1, read on the forward strand.
TCTACTCCCAGAAAAGTAATTGTTGCTTGAACGTATAGTATCTCGTTGGGAAAGCATTCATCTGTTGCTTCTAATCAAGCCGAATTTTATTGCTTTATTTTTGATCTAAGTACGCTTTAAATTGACAAACTACCATTCGAATAATCGGTGTTAATTATCTTTGAAAATTAATAGGACATTTTTATTATTCAACCGGTCACCACGTGAAATTATTTAGCAAAAAGCAAGCCACCTCGTTATGATCAAGTTTTTCGAAGTTGTTTACATTGTTTTCTATTTTTAGATATAACATACTCTTGCGACAGAATTTGCTAATGTGATCGTATTTATATTCACATACACAAGTTATGCGTTTGCGTCTGCATGTGTACTGTTTGGCCTTGTGTACGTTTACGTATTTAAAACGTATCACTTTGGTATCAAATTTTTTAATTGAGCAGTAATCACTCTTCTACGAATGAATATGCGAAGTTGTGCGATATCTAATAAGGTGCATACATATGGAATGGTGAATAGTTGTCTTTTCCTAAATCTGCAATAGTTCGTTATAAATATTAAATAGATATGTAACAAGAAGTGGAGAAGAAATTGTAGTTGATTATAGTACAGATCGGTTTGCTATCTTAATAATTACATTCCCTCAATATATTATGTAACTATACCTACATACATATACTTGTTGAATTTACTTTGTCCTATATAGATAAAGATTTGGTTATCAAATCTTATTATCTAAACCTCCAATCTACCAAGCAATCCAATTTGTGATGTCGGCCATGTTTACGGTATACCTATAGATATTATTTAAGACGTAAGTATTGTACCGAAAAGAATAATTTCTTTGAGTATGACATTAACCTAACCCCAAAGCCGATTGTTCGGAATCCTAAAATATACAAAATAAATAAAATTCAGTATCACCAGTGATATCCAACTAATGTCCAAGACGAATACCATACAACGAGCACTGTACAACTGTAAAGCACTGTACAATGAACGTCACACACTGAACACCCGCGCGAAATACACCAAAACACTATTCACACTGAACAAGTGTCGTGTTCAGTGTGATACTGAATTTCCGCTGGTTTTCACTGACGATGGCAACTTAGTTGCCGAAATACATTACATACACAATTTCATATATCATTTTAATCACAGTGTCCTTTTTCTTATCAGGATTATAGACTTGGGGTATGAATTCGCTCGTTAATTTTTGTGGCTACCGGTGATTAATGTGTGTTACAAAACATACATATTAGAATTTTATAATGGGTCACATAAGTATTACAGACTATTTGTTAACCAAACTTTCTTGATAACTAAAAGAAAAGACAATATAACCGAAGACTAAATATTACCAGCTTTAACTACTAATTTTTAAGATTGTTAACGCAGGTACTGTTTTATGTGAATTTATCATAAAGGAACCATATTCAAATCCTTTGTTAAGCATCAACTCTATTGATGAACATGGAAGTAAATCATGAAGATGAATTTTGACAGAGTAGGAAATGCTATACTTTTGTATATGACCTTTCCATTTTTTGTTTAAAGTAAATGTAAACAGCAATTCTTGATGGAAATCTGACTATGACTTTTCAAGAATTTGTTCGTATTTTAACGAAAACGTAAGAATACAGAGAATGTATGTGCCTCTGCACATACATAATGAATATGATAAGTAGTTAGGCGGTCGCTCTTTACTACCATCCACTAGCAAGGCGTTGGCAGTGGCATTATCGTCTGCTAGCACTACAAGCAATCTGCAATTTAATCGTCCAACAGACACTGAAGCTAGATGCGCAAATAGTACTGGTGTCAAATGCATAACCTTTCAACGCCAGGGTTCTAATTCTAGTGATAAGGCTTCAAATCGAGTCTCACAAGAGAGTTGGCTCTAATAGAAGGCAAACGCAAAGATCTAAATTCCTTTCTTTCAATCACTTTTGTGGGTATATTATTTTAGAATATTTTAGTGGAAAACTGATAGAAAATTATTAACATTAACGGTATATAAAGTACGTCAGCAAAACTTTTGCAATTTTCTCGAGAATTAGGGCGAATGGCTACCAAAGCTGGTAGCAAGGTACTCGGGGAGGTCCCTCAATAACATATTCGATACCCCTCAAAATCCATTATTCACAACCTTGACGTTCCCCTGGTTAGTGTGCACAGGAAGATAATAGGGGAGGAGGGGTTAAAGAAGATATTTATTCACAGTGTTATCAACATATTTGCAAGCGACCTTTGAACCTTACTCATCACTAAAACTAAAGATTGTGAGAACATATTTAACCAAAATAGTGGACTTGTACACGGTTTCTTTGAACGAACTTCTCAACTATCATACTACTCTTTAGTTCGTTTCGCTCCACTGTGTGACCTGCAAAATCCATGTATTAATATTCTTACCGCTATTATTCTTAGCAACATTCGAGATTAAATATATTCTCAGACTAACCGATAAGATCATAGACAAGCAAGGCCGTAAAGATTTTTATGAAACATTTGTTGTTGCAATGGTAGTGACGGCAAGGAGATAATACCAACGCATATGCACTTTATTATCGGCTAAGTAAAGTTTGCATTCGGAACAAGTACAAAGGTAATAAATTTACATATACGTACCTACGTACATATATTGTACATGAACTATAAAATATTTAGCATCAGCACAAAGAGATCTTTTTCGTGTTTACATCTAGCATACGCTCTATAATAGGTACTAAATCATTTCTCCTTTCTCTAAAACGTATGCAAAGCTATCAAGTTTTAAAATTCCATCATCACCATCCGTTTTAATTTTACAGCAGAATCTACGTGTGCCCATTTATAACTTTTGTTACATATCTCGTTTTTTATATGCGACCTGCAAGAAATCGTTCAATATTGACAAGTTTTCTCAATTTTTTTTATTTTGTTGTTTAAAAAGTAAATATTTGAAAAGAAATTTAATAAATTGATATTAGAGGTAGTCTCCATGATTATAGTAAACGCTATAAATGATTTTATTTATTTACGTCTTTTTCCGTCTCGTCAAGCCTTCGGTAGTGTTCGGCTTGTATGTTACGTAAAGAAGTTTGCCGATACCTGCCATACAGAATTGTTGTAATTTAGTGTCTTTCTACGTATTATTACTCAATTGGGGGTACACCATGTATTTTTAATTCTAAATTGCATAGCTAGACAATCGAAACAATTGCGATATTGTGTATTATCACCAAAAGCTAGAAAATTTATAAATGAAAGTATTTTTCATGTAAGATTTATTCGAGAATACATTATTCACCCTTTCATTAACTCGGTCGCTTATTCCCTTCTAATGAAACCGCGTTTAGGGTGATATGTTTTCTACTTTATTGTTCGCAGATATCCCTTGGAAAAGTTTAAGAATACAGATCTGTTGCGTTGTTTTACCTTATTTTGTTTACAAAATGCGGATATGGCGTTTTCAAGCTAGTGCTTGCGTTCACAATCTTAAATTTATTACTTTATTTTAATTTAGTTTTGTAATTTATACTTTACTGCTCTATTTGAGTACATTATGTCCAGTATATAGATAGATCACATCAGTTAACTATTCGTAGCTTTGTTGAAACAGGAAATTGTTTAGCTGATGCGACCCAACTTTTTAATTCTATTCAAAAACATACTATACATTAATGGAATACTTGCCTGTTTTTATTTAAACGGAAATCACCAAATTCTTTCTACCTGTATGCCAATTGTCTTATAGTATTCCCATGTATTCCAAAATTTCCCGATTATGTTCTTTTAAAGGAAGTCAAGAGGTTTTGACGCACTTTAGATATAGCTGCAGCATCGAATTTACAAAATATCTTAATTTTATACGTAAATTTTGAGTACTTATTCACATTAAGCTAAGAATAACTGTAAGAATCGTAATTCACTGAGAAAGCAGATACAGTGGTAATTTTAAAATTTATGGTTTTGCAATTCATATTTGCAGAACGAGTTTTGTACTTATAATAAAAATTTCATCGTGCAAAGGCCTTGACTATTTAAAAATTTAACGATCTTACGTCATTTTCGTTGAGTTTAAATTTAAACTTAATGACTAGTTTAGCACATTCTGTTGTGGTACTTTACCTCAAACATTCTACTCCACCTGAAAATGATTTTAATTTAATTAAACTCGTTTTAGCTGTACAAACGACGTTTTCCTTCGGCGATATTCAAATTAATTATTTACGACATGATATTTCGGTAAGGCATTACGAAGGCTATAAGGTAAAGCTTCATTGAATTTATGTGCTTTTGGGCACCAGTTTAGTCTCGCATTATCAAAAAGGGTTTGTGCGTAATTAGACCTGCAACTGTGAGGGGTTTATTCAGTTCATGATATTACATTGAAGCAGAGCTAATTTCGCAAAGATAGGGAATGAAAATAACACCATTAATATATAAAAGATACTCCCACAGACAAATTTTAGATGTTTGCATGAATAATTCACTAATTAAATACGTGGTAGCATGAATTTTATTATCTCTACGCTAACAAAGTTTGCAAATAAGAAAAATTAGCTCCGAGAGAACGCCATGTATATGTTTGAGAATTTGTGCGAAGGTTTTACTTATTTACATATATGCAGGTATGTTGCTTTTAAAATTATGTTGTAAATCAATTAACTCGTATTTGGAAAAGTGATTTCGTTGCTAAAGTTTTTCTATATTAAGTCGTATTACGTTCATCGGAGATAAAATGCGTTATTCTACTCATATCGTGCACCCTTTTCCGACTGAACGGCAGGATTCCTAGTCCTACAATCGTAATATCATCGTAATTAAATGTTGCAGACGTTACTACCTCCACGTGACAATAATATCCAGTGTCGATGAATATGTTTTACTAAAAACAAGAAAGAAATTGCATTTGTAAATAACAAATTAAAGTATTGAAAAGAATAGACAATATAATTAGATGAAATAATGCAGAATTAAGTTAAAAGTGTATAAAAGGAGACTGGTTAAAACTTCTTAGAGAGAAGTACTACATATCATAAAAAATCTTTAACTCTGCGGTCAATAACCGGGTACTCGGGTAACTTTTTCAAATTAAAAATGCTCACGCAACTTCAAATCGTCGCTATTGAGGTCTTTGAAGATAATAAAAAAGGAAAAAATATATATATTATTAGTTAAAACTTTATTTAAAATGGTTTTACATTCGACACCTACGCGAGTCAATGACCAGGTACCGCGGTACCCGTACAAGTTTAATCTGTTTTTCTACATAACTTACTTTTTTAAATTATAAGCGCAACAGGCAAAGGTTTATAGTAAACGATTTAAAAAGAAATACCTTTATCAAAGTAGAACAAAAAGATACTGTGTGTATGCAGAAGAGAATTCTCTCTATAGTTACATTTGGCTTTGCGACAGAAGACTAACAATAAACATAGCGACTTAAAGCAAAAAACTTTCGTAAATTTATTCAACAAAATTGTTCATACATACCTTAATATATGAACGGAAACACCATCTACATATTACCGAACTTAAAACCATAATTTTTAATATAAAAGTGCAAAAACAGCATAGAGTTACCGGGGTGCCCAGTTATTGACTAACGTATATTTTTTTGGTTATTGACCGTAGGGTTAACCACGTTTCTAAACATTTTGACTGACAAATCTCGAATGCTATTTGGAAGTCTATTACAGGAGATACTGTGATTAAATTCACCGAAAAAATCAGCAAAACTATAAATTTTGTCCAGAAAGGAAAAACTGCTACCCTGAAGTATATTATTGAAGTATATACTAACATTCGTTTTTTCAAAACTTGTAAATTCTCATATATTATTACATCCTTGCAGAAGAATTTCACGAATCTAGCAATTGTGTCACAAACAGCATTAAATTAAAAAGTGTCGATACCGGTTAACGGTTAAAACGAAGTGGTTTTAATTTTGTGCTTTATGGATCAAAACCCGTGAGAAATTTTATTCCGCTGGCCTTTTTTACTGAAGAAAACAATTTGGTTATCGAAATACCTGTTTAGAGATATCCAATTTGGTGTACTAGAGGTATCTGTATTTTAATTGTCGCAAGTGTTGGGGTATAGTTATTGCTAACATTACATCAATCGGTAAACCCCTCACCATACAATTGTTTATTAATTCTGGGACGAGTGTTTTGCTGGCGACGTGTCCAATATCTTCAAACTATATCTCTCTCAACGAAAATCAATTTCTAATTTTACTTACGGAAACCTAACTTCCGTCTCTACTCGAGGATTCTAACAAAGCTGCTTTTTAGATTAGTTGATGCTAAGAAAAGGTTCACTACGTCATTAATATTTTTTAAATAAAAAGTTGACGTCAACGATTTAATGACTTTTTCTAGAATAATTTTACTAGAAGTCATGCAATCCGATAAATTTTCCTGTGAGCACGTGCCGCATCAACATTGCCTTGTGTATCTGACTATAACAAGTTTATTAAGTTTATTAGCACTTAACAACCCAGGCTGTTGCTTTTATTCAAAACCTTTTGTTTTAATGTGTGTATATTGCTTGGTAAGCATCTAATTCTCGTGATGAATTTACACATTTTAGTAATTTCGATTTTCTGGCCTTGCACAATTATATCGTTTGTATGCTTTGCTACATCAGATGAATCAATTTTATCGTAGCGATAATGCTCGATGCGGTATTCTTGAAACCTAGTGTTGATTGAATGTTTTGTTTGACAAACGTGGAGCCTACGAATTATCACAATCTTTACATTCGATTTTATAAATTCCACACGGTTGATCCACGGCTGTTTTGTTTTTAGGCGTGCCCAATAAGTTCCTTAACACGTTCCTTAACGTTGAAATGATACTTTGCTGAGAAGCCAACAACCAAAGTGATGCATATAATACACTTATCAATATTTGGCGGCATATAATGGATAATTGAACGTGTATTGACAATTCTGGCCAAATTCTGGCACACCGTGTGTGTCATAGGTCTCTTACTTTTAATTTTATCTATATGGCCACATGACACATCCCTTGTGTCACCATTATTTTGGCCATTTCGGGTTGAGTGTCCACAGAAATATTTATAAGAATGGAAACAAAGTAAAACACTAATAAACGATACAAAAACAAAATAAACTTCTTCACTCCTCTGAAAATTAAAACCCTTATAGAAAGCTTATTTCTTTATGTGGTATTTCTCGAAACACATGTCTTAGTAAAGTAGTATTTGTAGTAGTAGTATTTTCACCTTACAGAAAATCTTACAAGATCCAAATAACCGCAATTATTGTACCTGCCGTTGTCAGTTGTCGTATAAGTTGTGGAAGCATCTCCGAGAGGAGTTTCCTTATAATTTCCACCCAAAAAGAGTAAAATGTTATTGTTTTGTTTTCTTCGCTTTTTATTTTCGTACGACCTCTTGTTAGCGAATCCCGAAGTCACTAGCCGTTGGTCGGCTATTCTGGCTTCCCAAATGAACATTACCTAAAACCGCAAGTTCCACTTATGACACATGTGGCTTCTGACAACAATATCCGATGTCCCACCATTTGTGTCAGAGGCAGCCAATGTGTTAAGGTATTTTTCGTCGTGAAACACGTTGTTTATTTTATATTGTTTATATCTAGCATATTAAAATTTCGGGTGGTTAATATGTCATTTTCATCCCAACTAATTATAATAATTTATAATGTTAAAATGGTGCCGAACTGAGTTTCCTAATTTGAGGTGATTACTTTTCAAAATACTAAACGCTTTATGACTATAATTCTAAAAATTAATGGATATGCTTTATATGTTTTATACCTTTAAGGAACATATATTATATTTAATCCGATTGAAAGTATGTCCCTTATATTTTGTTGCGTTTCAAATTGGAGACTAGCTTCCGGTGATTGTGTATTGAAGACGGGATTTTTGAGATATAAACATTTCATCATCAACAAGGAGTAAATAAAAGAGGGCGAACACCTACATGACGTTTGCTAACATATCCGCATCACCCATTAAACGTGATGACCGTGAAAGCATCTCTTGGCATTAAGGCGGTCACTAATAATCTTACGAAGAGTTTGATGTTGATAACTTGTGAAGAAGTGTTGACACTTACGTTAAATTAAAACCAATTAATGGAAATTTTCGAAATACCGTCGTATTAAATATTTCTAAAGTCCATGTTAGACATCGTTATTTGTACGGACTGGAAATGGTATTAACTTGATAACGTATGTGCTATATATTTAAAGATATTTAGTAGATCATTTACATTAAACTCACTAGAAAGGAATATAATTCTATGAGGAAGTTTTTACCTTCCAAGTTTATTATTATGTTATACCATTACACAATTATATGTTACCGCTTATATGATAAAATTAAACATTACTACTAATCGGAATTTAGAACGCTGTGATTAGTTAAAGAACTATTTAATTAGTTTTCTTTAGCCTTGTTGTGTACCATGTTAGTTTATACATAGATTGCGGGAACTATGTTAAAGTAAAATATATTCTGTTTTCCGTCAAGGTTAGTTGTTTGTATTTCTAAAGTTCCAAGATCCATATTGTAGCCATTCTGATCATTACACCACTTTTCAGGAGGATTTTAATATATTAGTTTGGATCTGTTATTGCTTGTCCGCATGTATAAAATGTTTGAAAATTTACTAGATCCATGTAGATACTTATATAACCTTTAGAGAAAGTTAGAGTTACTTATCGATTTTTCTCTAGGTGCTATACGACGAGAAAACCTATAATATTAGACTGCTGTATGTATGCATGAGTTTCTCTGTGCAATTAAAAACGTATAATGCAAGGAAAGTTTGACTTGCAGGCTTGATGTCTTTTTCAACTGACGGAGTGATTAATTACGTTTCTAATATTTTAGTAGTAGAATAATTTGCCACTAACGATACTAATACTGCAAAGTGTGTTGCGAATTTAATATATCACATACCAAGAAAATTTTTAAATTAAAAATCCAACAAATACGTAATTATTTGCGCTTAATTTCCATAATCTTCACAACCATTGATTGAAGATATGTGGCAAAATACTGTAACTCGTAGATTATCCAAGCGCTATGCAGATTATGTAAGAAGCAAAGTATAGAACGAAAGTGTGTCGACAAGTTGAATTTTCCAGTTTAATATATGATATTCCACAATAGTCAGGCACTTGTACTATGTACATTGTGTTTTCAGTTGCATACTCCATATAAATATAAAATCTCATCTCACATAACAGTAAGATCTATTCTTCATATTTATCAAGTTTCATGATTTTCCATAAAAGTAGTTATTATAGTATATATAATAAGTAGTATTACAAGGAATCACTTAGATTCATTGACTCTGAAAATGTTTTTCTTAAAGCAAATAATTTTGAATCAACTAACATCAGTCATCTATGCATTTAACAAATTTCATGATTTTCCGTAAATATAGTACTAATACGTATTATCAGGAATCACTTAGGTTCATTGACTCTAAAAATGTTTTTTTATTAAAGCAAATAATTTTGTATCAACTAACATCAATCATCTATGCATTTTTATACTCTAGCACATTCCTCTTATACTGCATCAGGTAAATTATTACTAAAATAAACAAGAAAGTGGAACATGGTATTGCTTGCAATTTGCAGAAGATCTATGCTTACATTAAGTGCATTCCAAAAGATAAAGCAACTACATTATTGCTGCTTATGCATAACCAATTCGCTGAATAGGTCTCGATTAATAGATGTACTTTGTACTCATTGAGGGATTAGGAGTTATGGGATAAATGTAACATTGTGTGTACACCGTATCTACTGCTTTAAAAGCAGAAAGCTGAAGTATGATGTTCATAGAGTAACATTCTCGAAAAGGTCGTCTTTAGTTATTTTCGCAAGTAATTTATTGCATAAGGACTAGAACACTAAAAATACGTTTTGTTCCAGGATTACTTAGTGCGGCCTGTACTGTACGCGGTTAAACTTACTCAAGTAATTGGATGTAAAATAGAATTGCATTACAAGATATAGTTTTGGTGAGGCTATTATCTGTGAAATAAAAGTAGGTTGGCACCCACCCCGGTCATAATTTGTCCGTATTCACAGCTTGTTGTAACAAATCTTCTAGATAAAATCTCCTTAATCCTTTATGCTTTTAGTAAAATAATATTTTATTCCTAGTAACTGTAAATCTGGTTATAATCAACGATAAAATAGCTAAAATTATTGTATTCTAGATTATACTAAGGAAATAGTATGTGTTTAGAAAATGCTATTATAAGAATTTTTCATTTTCGTACGCGCTTGAAAGTAATTCAACAAAACGCAGACAAGTACTATAATGTGTTTTATTTAAGGCTGAGTTACTGTATCCACAAATTCATAGTGGAAATGTGGCAATTAGCTTCTGCAAAAACTTTCAAACTTGGATATAGAGTAGAATAGAAAAAGCATATTAACAATCTTAAACCTTCAAAGAGCAGGAGTAAATGTATCGATTTGTTAGAAAATATATGAAAGCCCTGGACGCTAAACATTTAAACGCAAAATGTCAAAGCACTACTGAATTCGTAATGAAAATACCTTTCCAACGATGTGTCATAAATGGTACTTATCATTCAATTTAAGATTTTTAAGGTGGTGGTGGGCGAGCTTGAGGGGGAAAGTTTAGTATCATGATATATTGATCAAAACGGTACCCTCTATAAACAAAAACTGAGCTGCCTTTGCATTTTTAATTTTTTTTTTTTTATTTCGGATGTAGGCCGCTTTGGAAGTTTTACAATAAACACACAGTATAATATTTATTTGCTGGTAAAATGGGTACATATAGGATATTAAATTACTGAAAATTGGTAATGACATGAAGAGCAATCCAGTACTTTTTCTAATTATTAAAATGAAAACAGTATTCGTTATTATTATTATATGAATTCATACGTTAAACCCGTAAATGTTGGCCTATACCGTAAGTAAAACTTGCTTAAAAATTTGATGTAGTATACCATCTGAAAGATAAAAAGTCATATATTGTAATTGTGTAGCCATAACTAGCGATTAGTTCTCGAATATTGCCAATATATGTTGCTTGTAACTCAACCCTGATTAGTTTTTGTGTCTTTATTTCTCCACAGTTTCTTGCATGCACTTCTTTCGCAAATATTCTTCATTTGTTTTATATCTAATAATATGCACAGTCCTTAGACTTTGAGCAAATATTTTCCTTTCTGTACCGCGGTCTTTTTGTTTGTCAATAGTTTGTCATCCTTGGTGTGAATTGTGTGTCCTTGCAATCTTCCTTCCTTCCTTTGGCTTTTACACCCAAAAGCATTATTAGCACAGATACCGCTTGTGTGCTACTTGTATTTGCTAACTCATTGTAATTTATCGTTTTAATTTTTTCCTAGTGTCACGACTGTATTCTTCCCTACCCTGGTCCTTGTTCTGGCGCTTACCAAATGGTCAGCATAATGTCCTCGTGCAAGCATAATACCTCTACACGAGGTGATGAGGTACCGTTCATCTGACGTACGTGAGTTAATTAAGTTAAATCTTCTTTCGATATCTGGTTTTAAACTTTACCGCCTCGGCAGATTTAACTCTGTATACCCTTGAACTTGACTCAGAAAGTGGGGTCCACGATATTATACACAACAGCTCTAAAGTTTGGGATCTTCACCAATACAGATCGTTACACATAAGTTATGATGAAAGTCCACGGCAGTTGGAGTAATATAAGATCTTTAAAAGCAAACTTATTCAGCGGACGACCAAAAGTGGACGGAATCTTAATATCGTGTACGGAAATGCAATTCAGAAGGTAATTAAGTTAAACTAGTTTTGTTACCCCATTAGAATCATCTCTAATGTCTATACTAGAATGTTCGTAAATTGCATTCTATCGTAATAGAATTTTATAATACCGTATGTAATAATTATTATGGTACACTTACATTAAATAAAATCTGGCTGAGTGAGGATGTTTGTGATGGTGAGCTCTTTTCAATAAACTAATCCGTTTTTCGCCATGATTGCAATTTTGCAGTTATCGTCCGTTCAAGAGGTAGTGGTTGCTTTATTGCACTAAAGGAATACAATTGTGTGTAAACAAATTGATGTCTCTACTATCAGGGACTGTGTTCCTGTTATAGATTTGTTTTGGGGTATAAATGGTGTTCAATAATATTAAGATGGTTTGGTTTATATATATATATATACATATACATACATATAGATATAAACCAAATGTAATTGTGTATATATATCTGTGCGTGTGTGTGCAAAAAAATGCTCGGAGTAAACAGTCAATGGAGTTGTTAGTCTCCTTTTCCAAAGTAAATTGAAGTCCACTCCATCAACATTTTGGATGTTACCATCATTAGAAGGGACACAGCGTTGGCGACCAATTGGTGTAGCAAGAAGACTTGGTCAGGTAGATATATTCACTTCTTACGCTCCTAAGACACCCAAAAGATTGCGACTCTAATCAGTCTGATTGATAGACCTGTCTTACTCTCCAGTTAGATCTTTGTTAAGGAAGCTTAAAACAAAAACTCAACTTTTGTATAAGACTAATATAGTTTACTAAATATCTTACAATGATTGCAACAAAGTTTATATAAGTGAAATGACACAACACCTAAAAAAGCGTTTATCACAACATAGGCTAAACAGACTTCATGCCGGCCAGACGCAGAGCACTTTATCCAACCACATTGTTAATCAAAACCACTCCTTTTGCTTTAGCAATCCGAAAGTTCTATACACAGAAACGAATAACACAAAGGGAAAATTTGTTGAGAGTTGCTTTATTAAATTGAACTCGAATGCCGTTAATAAAATATCAGAATTAAAAAATTTACGTTTATCTTATCGACATTGTTTGGGTACGTTTGCTCCGCATAACTTTCTCGTTCCTCTTCTTTGAGGGTTTCATGTACCCTCAAGTTTTAGGGATTACAAAATATTTTTTTAATGTATTAATTAATTTGAAGTATAATTTTGCATAACCTTGTATTCTTGCGGTTGCATGGTTGTATGCTTCCTTTTCGTCCTCTCCTGTTCGCAGGTCACCTGCATCGGCGCGTGGGCCCTTCTCTCTCCTTCCTCCTGCGTCTTGCTTGGTCCGGATTTTGCGGTTTTCGTTACCATGTTGTTTTACTGGTCGACACATTCTCGTGTGATTGGGAGATTTCGGGTGTTTTAAATTTTGGACAAATTGGAACAGCTTCGTGGTGGGTTAATGGGATTTCTCCCCGCATCATCAAAAACTAACGGGTAAGCTTGACTTTCCTTTTCTTTCCTTCTTTCTTTCACCACCATTTGGTTTCCTTTTGTTTTGATTTTGATTCTGGACTTTGTTACCTTTTAGAGCAGGTATGGGCAACCTCCGGCCCACGGGCCACATGCGGCCCTCGTGTAAGGTTTGTCCGGCCCGCTACTGAATTCTTTCGTTGCATATTAGCACGGCCCGTCTAAACTTAATTCATAATGAATCATAAGGATACTACAAAAACGTGTATTTTTCAAGATTACTCACAGCATGAAACTTCTACAAAAAAGGTTGCCCATGCCTGTTTTAGACATTGAGAAAGGGCTGAACTTAACCTCGAAACGTCTGCCACATGTGTCACCCATGGACATTTAATTAAAGTACACTCCCAATCACGGTAGTTGGGACACCTCGTTAAATTTAGGATATTGTGCAATAAAAATTCAAAATCTTACACAATACTGAGAATTCTACTGCGTAATAATTATTACTGGTTAGTGGATCATACAGTATTATTAGGAATGCTGCACTAATGGAATTCACAATAGAACTTAATCTTAATTACAATAATCCCTAATAATCGCAATATAATGATTTCATAGTATTACCGAAAGAAATATTCAAGTAGTATTACAATGCTTTATGTGTCAAACATTTACAAGGGTATTTCCAAGAACGATTTTATGGTCATCAAGGTATTATCCTATCCCTCTAGTACCTCGGGCCTTTCAGTTTACTTCTAAACGTCTCCGTGTACGCGCGATGTGCAAGTGGGCGAATTTTGAAAGTATTAACAGTGAAAGTGCCACGTGGAAAACCGATCAGTGTTGAAAAGCGATCGTCCGTGATCACACTCCATAAAGAAGGGTATTTTGTTCAACAAATTGGCGAAAACGTGCATCTGGCAAAAGCTAGTGTAGCCAATATTATAAAACTGTACCGTACAACGGAAAGTTTAAATGACCGTGATCGACCAGGTCCGTCTCGTATTACGACCAACGTTGATGATCAGCGAATCGTTTTAATTAGTAAACGAAATAGAAGACTGACAGCACCACAAATAGCAGCAGAATTCAATCGCGATCGTCAAAACGCGGTGTCAGTGAGCACTATTCAACGTCGCTTGCGAGAGACAAACCTATTCGGACTAAATTGCTGTACGGAAACCGCTACTAAGGCGAACCAATCGTTTAAAACGATTACAGTGGGCCTAGCGACATCGAGATTGGACGGTGGAGGGGTGGAAAATGTGCTTTGGACCGACGAATCCAAGTTTGAAGTGCTTGGACAAAATAGAAGAGTTTATGTTCGGAGATCAAAGACAGAAACAATACTTCGCGAATGTCTAGCACCCACTGTAAAACATGGTGGTGGCTCAGTTATAGTGTGGGGTTGTTTTTCGTACGCAGGAGTATGAGATCTCGTTCGGATAGAAGGTATTATGAGAAAAGAACAGTACAGAAATATTCTAGAGCATAATGCTGTACCTTCTGGTCAGCGATTGATAGGGGAGAATTTCACCTTCATGCAAGATAATGATCCTAAACATACGACGTTAGTATGTAGGGATTATTTGAATACACAACAAACACAAAATACCTTGCAAATAATGTCATGGCCTCCACAGAGTCTCAATCTTAACCCGATCGAACTCTTGTGGGATGAGCTGAATAGACAGGTACGAAAAGTGGCTTCAACTTCGAAACAACACCTTTGGGAAGTTTTACAAGAACAATGGAACAGTTTACCACCCAACACACTTACAAAACTTATCGAAAGAATGCCCAGAGTTGTTCGAGCCGTATTGAATGCAAAAGGAGGATTCTTCAACTAGAAGAAAGTTTAATGATTGTACTTGATAAATATTATTATTTGCTATCATTTTGTCATAATAAATCAATATTTTGTTATATATAACTGATTTTGTGTTTTATTTTTATTTTTGAACAAGTTAAATACTTATATTGAAAAAATATTAAGTGTCCCAACTTCCGTGACTGGTAGTGTATATTTTGACTTGATCGATATTGTCAAATATCAGCAGCGCGCACTCGTACTGCCTGCAATTGACAGCACTCGTAGTTGATTACGATGGACATGCTGCGTAAATCATTACTTCTATAATATAGAGCAATATAACGTTCTAGAGCAAACTCAATAAATAATCAGACAACAGCTACAGCAAATAATACTGAAGAAATGAATCAAATATTAAGTAAGAATTTAAATATAATTTTCAGAATATTGTCCCAAAACTTGAGCATCCTCAACGAGTTTCTCTATATTATCTGAACACATTGCTTGTTTATCTGAGACATTATATAGAGTACAAATAAGCCATACAGATAGCCCACTCAATACATTTACCTAAAATCTTGAGGATTGTATACATTATAGCTATTCTTCTTCATCGGGGCATCATCTAATATAGGAATCGTTTACATTTGAAGCTGATTGAAGCTGTCAACTCTCTCATAAGGATAGTCTATCTGTATTACTAATCTGTACTACTAAGAGTATCCACAAAATTTCGTCCTTAGTTAGTAGAATACTGTCAAAAAACATCATTGAATATTCTGAAATACCATTTCAACAGAATTCTTTGTGTATAGCCAGGATATAGCGTAAGAATCAGAAAATAAACGTATATGTGCTTCAGATTATAACCATTTAGAATTCTTTTATTTATTTATATTTAATTAGATTTCAGGCATAATGGAATAGTCGAATGCTATTCTGCTCTAAACGTCCTTTTGAATTTTACCTGTTTAATGATATATATAAATACTTTCATTGATATTCTGGTTCTACTGCTACTATTTCTACTCTTGCTTTTAGTCATGGCATTAGATCAACGATATTTTCAGAAGGCCTCAGGCCGAGATCAAACGTAGTCGACCCAACACACAAAATATTGAAGAATGCCAACCTACTTCATAAGGATTTTTCCGTTTAGAGTTCAATTAGCTTGTTTAAAATAAACATGAAATATGCTATAAACAGTTTCTATTTAGTCTTCTTATCTTATGGTGTTCGGATGAACTGATATCGTTTTACATTTAGATATATATTACAAGGTATCATTTTCTTATTATTTTGTATTTTTGTTTCTTTATATGAACAGCAAGTAATTCAGACGTCTCTGTTATTGTTTGATATAGTTTTGCACCTAAGTGTGGATTCTACACATTTTCTGTTTCACAATACTTTAGACAGAAATTGCAAAAATTAGTTGGAAATTATAGTAAACGAAAGTTTGAATTTTTCTAACACGCATAAACCAAAATTTGAATTTTGCTAACACGCATAAACCAAAATTTAACAAACTTCTCATTATCTTTATCTATGTATGCGGTTAATATCACACTAAAAATACATTTTCCACACCATTATCTCTATTTACAGTGATAAACAATTTTCATCTTTTACGACCATTTATGACGATTATAATTTCGAGAAAGTTACACCTTGCAATGCAAAAATCAGATTTTAAGCTTCAATAGCGAAACGTTGCCACTAACGGTCTCGAAAGACATTGCTATAGTTATTCATATCTTTAGTGTATGTAGTCATGGATGAAATTGCAGTTTTCTATACTTATCATACCTAAATTGTATAAGCACATTCAGCAAGCACTCATCGAATTTCAGTCAGATAGAAGTACTGCTGCTGTTGCCCTGATATTCGCACACATTATTGATTTGATGAGCAAAGTACATTTTCTTTGAAGTAACATAAAATACGAAAATACTCTTAGTTCTTCTTCCACTGTTGTCCTGCGAAATTCTTGGGATTATGGATTTTCTCTTCTTGCAATGCATTTTATTAATTATTATTGCCTAATTCGCAAATATTTTACAGAAATTGAATGAAATACATATAATACCTCTTGGAAAATGTAAGATTCTCTGATTTTTTTGATACAAGAAATATAATTTATAAATAGTTAACTCACAATCAATCTACTTCGAAACCAGATTATTATCTAATAGTTGATACTAATTTACAAAAAAATAACGTACTGCCTAGTTTCCGTCTAAAGTCGATTAAGGAATTGGCAAACCAAAAGAAGAATCTCAACCTTCTAAGAAATTATGTGTGTCTATGATAAATCAATGGAATTTATGATCATTTGAAAGAAATCGTCAAGCTATATTTGAAATCCAAATAGTCATGTATACTATATATTCCAATATTTCTTGATTTATAATAAAAACATGCAGCAGGCATTAATTGTTTTAAACTTCGCAAAAGACAGATAATCGTTTTCATTACGATTGGAAACTGCACTTTAATGGCAGGGTCGTTGTCGAGATGAATTTTTGCCCTATCGCTTACCCTCCTGTGCCTCACGTCATGTTCCTAGGAGTAAGTTCTAAAATGGATGAAAGCTTGAGAAAATCGGTGGTTTTAGTCGTTGACTTTTTCTTTTTATTCGTGTCGTCGTGAAAGTATTTGGCCGTCGTCTGAGACGGTCAACGGTCTCAGCTAGAACTGTAAAAATTGCTGCTCATCGTATCTTCGTCCTAGGCGACGGCCTGTTGTAAAGGTTGACGACCATACGTATGGGGTTGTTCGATGCGTGAGCATTGTTTTATCTTTACTGAAATATTTCTCCCGTTATCGGAAATTGTTTGGAACACATTCAATAAAGCTGGAATAAATAGATATCTAGAAATTTAGTCCAGTAAAAGGTAATAGTGTTTTTATTAGAACCATTTATTCAACCATAACTTTAATCACGATTTCTAAATTTTACCTTTAGAAAACAAAAGTAAGAAGTTGAACATCCTTGAATGTTAAGAAATTAACAACCAACTTTTACTTAATGACGAAATAGATATTAATAATTCCCCGTTACTAAATATGTGTACAAATCAGTAACTTGCTCATTATCTCTTACATGGGAACAAAATGCTGGCAAAATCTACGCTGGGTAGAAGATTGGCGACCTTTACAAGTATTGTAATACATACATATCAGCTTTTTTGCATTTATGTTGATGGTTATTCATCGAGGACTTTCCTATGTACTAGAAGTTGTGATTTTCCACAGAGAAATTAGTAGGAGGATATCACAACAAGTTGCTCTCTTTAAGACATATAAAAATGTTGGTTGAATTTGAGTTCGTCAAATTTTCATTTGTTAGGAACAAAATATTGTACACCTCTCTCATTATAAGACGATATTCATTATTATGGATGAAGGTCCGCAAAATGAGAGAGTAAAAATACAACGCATCAATTTTAAGTTATTTTTAAAACTATAAATCCTGGTCTAATTTCAGCCCAAGTTGATATACATTTTATACGAAAGAAATATAGACATCTTTGTATTTATAAATCTAGCTGTCTCTCTACATAAAGTAAATACCAATATTGCGGAAACATATCCAAGCTTCGTTCGAAGAACTGGATGTAAGTAGTTAGATTTTCAGAGTATCTGTATCATTCAGTTATTTATAAGAATTTAAAATTTTCGAGGCAGATTTGCCGATCAAAGCAATGTAAACGGGAATTGGACACCGCCGAGATTTCTTGGTACACTCTCGGTATTAGGTTTCCCTCTATTGCAAAATGAAAATGAAGACAACTGTTGAGATAGGGCAATGAATAAAGACTAATAATTACTATAAAAGAAAGTTCTTTTATTTTATATCATTTGCACAAGAAAAAGAACACAACCGTTTATTTAACCGATATACAACAGACTCATGCAAAGTTACTTAACGTATTGACACACGAAGACTGTATCTTAAACGCAGCGATATTTCTCACCCTTATGCCAGGTCAGGCCCTTTCAAGTACATAATTTACGAAAGGCCTATGTGTTTAGGTATCAATTCATTTTTTACGTATGTTCTCGGTATGCGTCGTTCGACTCGCATTTAAGGTCGTGAGAATATAATTATTCCACAGTTCTCCAACATTAACTTCTCGATTTGGAAAACATGCATAAGATTCGCTTTTGTTATGACTACAATCTTATTAATCTATAATTAAGCGCACGTTTTTTGATAAAAACCGTTGTCCTTAAATCCAACAACTCTCACAGGTTCTTTAAAAAACGTGTCCGTGATACCGGCTTCTATTATTATCGTTACGTTTTCGCGTTGTAACGATATTACAAGCGTTACGTGTCAAATTATATTTCCTTGCTTTTACACGTAAATGATTATGCCCGGCGGCAATTCAAAACAGTAGACACTCAGGCACCGAAAGTACAACTCGCTTCGACGGCCACCTGTGCGGAACGCGCTAAACAAAGATTGCCGCTATTATTTCCAATAAACAGAGCCTGGACTGTCTTAAGTTACAGCTACACCTACGGCGCATATTACTTACATCAATTCGCGGAAAACGAAACAAAAAAGGTCGTATAATAACTATTTGCCGATTGAGTTACGTAAGTTGGTACTTATGTAATAAATCTCTGGTACATACACGTCTCGAACCTACATGTGTTTAGATACGCGAACAACTTCGATTTCTCAGCTTGAGCGAGCTTTCCAGTCCACGATTACAAAAATTACTGTTTCAAACGGAAGTGCACCGTTGATCCATGCTAAATATACATATGTAAATAGAATGTAGTTAAAAAGTTCCTAAGATTGACTGATATATGTATGTAGCCATGGTATGAACTATGTTGAATGTTTCATCTTTTATGGCTATGACTTCTTTGGGGTTGACAGAACAGCAGGTATACTACGAGACTTCACTAGGTATGGAACTTCTTGCTCTTATTGGACCAATTTGGTTACCGCGAAATATGTTTGTACTATATCGAGTTATATAAGTTATTTATGCAGATGATACACAATTGTATTATTCCTTTCGGCCTACTGATTGGAGACTAGCTGTTGACAGCATTAATAAGGATTTAAGCTATCTACATCGAATTTCTGTGGAACACTGTTTGACGATAAATCCGGATAAATCAAAAGCAATTCTTTTGGGCTCCAGGAAAACATGTTGCAACATCTCTTGTGTTTTTAATATAGAAATTAATAATGTCAAAATTCCACTTGTCGAAAGTGTAAAAAGCCTCGGGCTTCTTTTTAGATAATACGCACAGATATCGGAAACAGATGTCGCTTTATATTCGTAATGCTTATCTTAATTTGAAAAACTGTTTCCTTATAGGCACGTGTTTAATGAAACTATTAAAAAAATTATGCGAAGCTTTTGTCTTCTCACAATTCGCATACTGTGTACCAATTTATCATTCAGCTCTGGATACTTTTACTCAAAATCGCATACAAAAAGTGCAAAATTCATGTTTGAGGTATATTTATGGCATACGTAAATTTGACCATATTTCCCATAAATTGGACTGTGCCCGATGGCTCAATATGCATGATAGACGGGAATTTCGCTGCCTGGGCTTATATCATAAAATACTATCTTTGAGGTCTCCGCCGTATCTGTATCAAAAGATCACATTTAGGACAGATGTACATAATCTCAATACAAGATTTCGGGGCAAAATTTCTCCACCACAACATACAACGGCACTTTATGAAAGATCCTTCTCATTTCAAATCTATATATTGTACAACAGTTTACCTGTTGAAGTTTCGTGTAGTACCTCATTTAGTAGCAGTTTGAGGGAATATCTGAGAGATGGACGGGGTTCTGGTGGACGCAAGTAGTTCCTCATTTTGGTTTACACTTTTTAGACAGGAATACTATTTACTTTTCTTTAAAAAATGTTAAATATTTTGTGGCTTGAATTGGTATGAATTAGTATTTTGCCTCTATTTGCATCATCGAAATCTTTTAGATTTAGGCAGTGTATGTGTGTATATGTGTATATGTATATGCATATATTTGGGTGTGCATATATGTATTCTAATATATCAAGGTTGAGTTGCAAAGCAGCATTAGCTGAACTTCGCCTTGAGATTGCGACCTTCACTCTCTCATGTGTACATGTATCTATATTTTGTAATAGTTGATGCAATAAAGACCTTATTATTATTATTATTATTATTATTATTATCAAACGGAAAGAAAACAACAATCGTGAGATGGTGAACTGTGTTTCCCTTTTGAGGACGAAATTAACCAAAGAACAGATGTGATGCTTTTTTTCCTCTATGTTTGTTTGTGCGTCGAAATACCGGACTTTTTCGTTATACATCAAATTAAAACAGACAAAAATTCGTAGGAAATAAAACAAAATTTACGAAAACTATCGCAGGAAATCCGAAATTAATTTTTAAATTTCGGAAGAAACTGATTGGGAACTGCTGACAGTAAGAAGTAAAAGCGGTCGCTTCTTATTTAGACGAAGCAATGTAAACGTTAGTAAAATTCGCCCCCATACGTTAAGCAAGGTCAAGTGGATATTGCGATGAGTCATGTTGGTTGCTACCGCGTTCGCATAATGTAAATCCGATCCAACGTTATAAACTATATTTTTGTGGAATGAATTATATCTGACATTCGTTTGGTTTAAACAGACACTAAATTTTCTTTCAGCCAACATTTTGATACCGTTTAGCTCAACCAATGTACTTCATTGCGTAAGTAGAACATAAGGCGAATCTACTCAGTTTAAGTACATTTACCGGTATCGTCGACTATAAGTTCTTGGCGATCATGGTGTTATATCATTTACATAGGCCATTACACTTGTCGCTGCCTGTACGCCCATTAAGCGTCACATTAATGCGTAAAGAGCCTTCAAATTATGTAATTTCTTGCCCTGAGATAATTAACAATTTTTAATGTCTATGAAATTCGCGCGACATTTTATGAACTTTCCAATTTCCTTCAGAACTAATTGCGTACCCGCAAGCCTGCGTTTTTAATTAAAAATCTTAATTGTTGCATTATTTCTTTAGTTTCTAAGAAAGCAAACGTATTACCGCTGACCGTTTATGGTGTCATCAAAAAATGTGTTACTTGTCGGCTACGATTTTGTAATCTTCATTACGAATTTCTCTCATGCCACTGAACTGAAATGATGATAAGCATTTATTAATATATAACCTAAATAATAATAATAATAACCTAAAATTTATTATTTGAACATTTAGCTATACAAACAGAAGAGAATGTTTCTGAAAAATATACATCTTTATAGTGAAGTTATAAAAAATAAATTATTTTTTCCAGATGTCGGGCAGTAGATGTGTGTATTAATCAAACGCAATAGTACGTAATAGTGACGTTTCGCTATTGATTAAATAGCATCATCATTAATCAATAGCGAAACGTCACTATTATGTACGATTGCATTTGATTGATGCACTCCTCTACTGTCGATATATCGAACAAATATTTTTCTTATTAATTCCACACCGGATAAGAAAATGATCCATATCTTAATTAGGATGTTACTTTTCAGATCGCTATTGTTACTAATCCTTAGGGGAAGATACATTTATCAGTAGCTTTGGTTGTACATAATTAATTTGGCATCAAATTAGATAAAAGATGAAAGGGCGTGAATGAAATATAAATGTAAAAAGACAAACACTGTATACGAAGAAATCCACGTGCAAAACTACGATAATTTTATATCATTCTTGATACATTTGTAATCACTGATAATGAAATAACACCTTTTGGTTTTCCCATTCTGTGTATCCGAATAATTTATCATTGCATTAACATAATTAAGAGCCTGAGTGCTGCTTTTCCGGGCTTTCCCTTGTAGCATTAATTAGTATGTTGTAAAAAATGAAGCAACTAACAGAAGATGAGTTATTTCTGTTTTCTCTATATTTCAATATGGTCGTATACTAAACACGACTGTTATACAAGTAACCATTCCTTCTTTAGCTCTTAAATTTTCTTTTGAAATATCCCTCTATTCCTATTGGAACATTGAATTGCTGTCTGTTTCTTTCATCCATTTCATTCTAATGATGTGACCGGTACCAACTTAGTTTTCTATTTTCGAGTTTTGTCATCGATTCTTGTTGTCGGACCTCTTTTATTTTCGAACTTCTTTTGTCATATTTTGTTTTTCCAGCTGTGCTTTTGAAAAGACTTCCATAGCATTTATTTGGGACTCATATCTTTCGTACTATGCACGACTCACAGACAGATAATATACATACAGACATATTTTAGTTTGTAAGGCGATTGAGATCTAAACTTGATTTTCGTTTGTCGATTTGTATAAAAGATACTGGTTGCCTTTCGTCAGCCCTAAATATATGTAGACGCCATTACTGATACCACATTCCAAGCTCTCATGTGTCGATACTACTCCAGATTTTTTCATCATGTGATTGAAGAATAAAGACGAATCTTTGCAATGTAAACAAAGCATTGTAAACGCTAATCAAATTCAGACCATGTTAAACAAGGTCAAGTGCATATTTAGCTACGACATGTTTGTTTAATTTTACGGCCAGCTTTTTGGCCTCCATCCAACACCGAGTTCAACCACTGCCGAGCAGTGCTTCCCAACTAATACTTTTATTTGTCCATTTTTTTAATCCCGTTTTTTCTTTTACATTTATTAACTTACTTATACTTCATATAGTCTTATAAATAAATTCGAAGCATTAGTTGAGAAAAACCCTGTAATGGTAGCACTTCCTTCAACCACATTCAGTATAATTTATCTCTATGATGTTCGTAATTAGACTGATATTCTCATTAGTAGTCTGGGCAAGCAGCGGCAATTACGAAATAAGTTACGACAGCCGATATATACACAAAACTATTTGCATACAGCGTCGATTTAGTACTGACTAGTCGATGATATTTCGTAATTGTACGCTGTTACCGCTGTTTGTCCAGACTACACATTAATCCATTTATTCATCATGTACTGCTTATCCATCCAATATTGTACGTTCTATGCTGTTTCCCAGTTTTTACTCCATCTTTTCTTCCCGGTCGTTCGGTATCATTTTCCTTTCCCACTTTCATTACATATTTTTAAAAACCATGACTTTCTGATACTTAATATTTCTTAACATTTCCTCCATTACGTCCATGGTTACTCCATTCTTTTATGTTCGTCGTTCATCGCTCTCTCATCATGTTCTTCTAGTCCCTAGTCCAGTCCAGTCGAAATTGTTCTAAGTAGTAGTCCTTCCATGTTTCTAAATTTCCTTGTTTTTTTTTTTTATTGCAATCGCGTTGTTTCTATTTCTTATCCCCCTTATTTCTTCAGTTTTGCTTCCTTTTACATTTCTAATTTCATCCAGATATTTGTTGTTATTTACTATAGAGTGTATACATAGTTAGTTCTCCTGATTTTATTTCTTAAGCGTATTTTTATTATATTCAAGTAATGCTTCTGGGGTATGCGGTATTGGTGGAGGTACCGGTGCACTATGCACTGATTATGTTTGATCGGATGGACCCCTAGTGAGTGAGTGGAAAAGCTGTTTCTGGTCTTCAGACTAGTGAACACACGTTTTTAGAGAAATAGAAGCAACAGATAGAAAAGACTCTTAACCAATCCATCCGTGCATGACAAAGTTAATAAATATTAAAAGTTCCTTTATATATACAACTATCACAAGATTACCGATACGTGTGGATATTTCGTTACGCACGTTCTTTTTCAAAAGGGTCAAGGTCATTCTTTAAGTATCTCTATCAAAGAAAAATAATAAGAATTAACAATATAAAAATAAATAAATCTAAATAGGTAAATCGAATAATAGTAAATCAAATAATAATACAGGGACTGCATGTAAAAAGAGACTGAACAAACGACGAATGAATTCAAAGCGAAAGTACTCGCTCAAACTGTAACTGACGTTTGAGAAGCAAATGTTTAACATGTTTCTTGAAAATCTGAATCGAAGTATTGTTTTTAATAGAGGTAAGCAAACAATTACATATCCTGATCCTTATAGACTTGATTCCGAAACTTGTTACATTAAAGGTGTTCGCTGATAAAGGTAAGTTGTCCAGAATTCTAGTACAATACGTTGATACGTATGATATGTATTAGTATTGATGGCGGCTGGCTCTATTTTTGTATATATAACAAAGCGTTTCTAAAATGTATTCGTAAGATAATGGGAAAATATTTAATTCGCAAAAAATGGGTTTACACGAATTAGTATAGTGTCCAGTACCCATTCATCGTAATTCAAATCACGAAAGATGGATAGAACGGACAGTTTTTGTTGGATGCCCTCTAACATCCTATTGTAGAAATCTACCAGCGCTTTGGATGTTGATTTACCTTTTTGAAGCCATGCTGAAATTCTGTAATAATATTAGATCCGTTAAGAAATTCGTTTAAACAGTCTAGCATACAATACTGCATGATTCTTGGAATTGCGGAAGTTAAATCTATGAGTCTGTAGTTAGATATTTCTTCAACATCACCTTTTTGTGAATGGATCTCACGACAGCTATGTTAAACACGTCTGGAAAAATCACAGCAGCAAAAGATGCATTTACTAGATATATAAAAATGGTCACTAGATATAACCTGAATTATTTGAAAATAGTACGTGTGATAATATTTGGGCCTTAGCAGGTTCTATTTTTAAGATTAATTATTATATCATTCATCTCTGCGTTTCTGTATGGGAACAGAAACATAATTTTGGGATTTTGCTTGATCTTTGAGCGTAAACCGAAAGAAGTTAGATCCAGATAAAACGGTAACGGGAAGATACGAAAAAGTGGTTGAATTCGATCGCCACCTGGAGTTCTCCGTATTAATGCTAATGGGTCGAATAGCATTAGAGTTTGTTACACATTTGTTAATTATCTGCTAAACAACTGCGTTTTTATTATCTAATTTGATGTAGTTATTGCAGATTTTGATTTTAGTCTTTCAAAGAAGGTCTCTCGTTTTCCTTTTGCTATAAAGATAGTTTTCTCGGTACGACTTTTGCAAAATATATAAATCATTTAGCAGAATGCTAGACGTCCAGACTTCCTGGTTTATTCAAGGCTGCCGATCATTATTCTTTGCTTTAAATTATTGAAAGGGAAAAGTAAAGCCATAATACTAGATTAATATATTTAAGAAGAGTGCAAACTTATCATTTATATTGCAACTTTCATATACATACATACATCGTCCCCAGACGACTATTCAGTTTATATTTATTAGATGTACAATTTTTAAAATCATGTGAGCCAGGGCACTTTAAACGGACCACCGCAAACTTACACTCCCTAGCAAGGTGTCCGTATTTTAATCCTAATGTGAAACGACTACCTCGAGCAGCATCTTTTGCATCTAATAAATTAGCGGCTTCTTGTGTTAATTTGTTTGAAAGTCGCACTCAAAGTTGACATCAGTCTTTAGATTTTTTTTTGATTGCCCGAACAATTTTGAGTGTAGAGTTGGAACATTGATTTAATTTATTTTGCAGAAAAATATTTGCATCAAACTGTTCATGTTCATGAACATCTGTAATATCAGCGCGACATACGATTATTTTAAGATTAATCTTGAACGGACTTTCAGCTCTATAATTATTCCCTATTTTTTGTGCAATATTTGCTTTTAATAAATTAAAATTTTCGCTGTTCTGATATTGATAACTAGGCTTCTGTCTTTTCTTGGAATACTTTCGTTTACCCTTGTTGATAGAGACAAGCAATCGATTGCATGTTTTACTTGCCTCCTGATAGTGTCGGCAGATTTTTACTCTTGAGTCGCTTTAAAGGACATTTCTTGTTGCTGGAAAAACATACGTTTTGATAATCTTCTTCTTCTTCTTCTTTCTAATGGTAACTGGCCAAATTCACCGTAGTAGAGTCGAAATTATAGTTACTTCGAAGGTATTGTATTCGTTATTTTTGCAGTTTGTTTACATTCCCCCTACAAATCTATTCAGTTGAAATATTATAATTAAAGTTGCTGACCTTCTAGTACAACAATTGTATTAGATGCATCAGTAGACAGCTGTTCAACAACGGTAACATCTTCGTTACTACTTACACGAATCGCTGGAGTTAGATTGGTGAAGAGTACAAGAGTACAATGCCATAAATTTCTGTACTCAATTTTGCCAGCTTTCACAACGGCCTCTAAGCATTTCCTGTGTATGTAATTCGACTTACAAGACCTACACCTTTGACCACGCAGGAAAGTAAAACACCCTGAAAAAATTTTATATCGTCTAGATAGCAATCCATATCGACCACTGATAAATACTATTTAATATGCGTCAGCAAGGTTTATTTATTGGTAATTATAGGATTTGCCATGTCCATCTAATTATAGGAACAACAACATATCTATTGGTGCTACGATTAATTAGTTAGATGAATCCGTAACATGTATTGGTAATGAAATTGTCTCCATTTAAATCGATAACCCTAACAACGCAGCATGTAACTGGAAACGTAGCCATGTACTAGAATTGCTTTGATATTTGAACAGAGCCAGTACTAGCGTATTCCTTTGTACGCATTTGTCAAAATCAAGTTAACGTGTTGACTTTTGTATTGGAGAGTGCTTTGCACGGGAACATCGAATGTATACAAGCGTAACGTGCAGTGGAATAGCTGAAAAGCTTTTCGAGCAATAAAACATCACATATCAACGGACATTTCTTGATATACGTTGTATAAGTTATTGTTCTAATTCAGATTTTTTCCTTTGCTCTTTTTTTTGCGATATCATTCTGTTCCACTCAGCATATTCATTAATCCTTAATCTGTATAGAGGCGTATAATTGTTGTATTGAATGTACAAGTTACACATTGCCAGGTACTGATGAAAGAGGATGCTTTGAAAATAAAGTAATCTCTCTTTGTATGTGAATGTACTATACATTATTATACATCAATAGGAATATGCTTTTCAGCATCTGGAACTCTATTTCAAACAACATTCTGAAGTTCCGGTTATTCGCAATAAAAGTAACTACTTGTTTCTTTAATTCGAATCAAATGGTTATCTGTACATGGCAGAATTTGTGCATCTAGTTAGAATTTATGTGACACAAACAGTTACCTGAATTTTAATTTCGTAAGTTTGTAAAATTTGAATAAAATTCTTAAATCGATACGAACTCGGAAGGTCAAAATAAAATAACAAGTAATCTGAAATTTAATCAGTGCGTCTGAAAAGCTGGATGCTGAATAAACTTTGTGAAAACCGGCGGTCAAGCAGTATTTAGAACTTTGGTTCGCATCCTAAATTTTATATGAATTTATGATCTCCTACAAATTAAAATGTACTTTCCATTACCGTTGCTGTAAGCAAGATTGAACACGTTTCTGTTTAGCGCATTCTCTTTCACAATTTTGCGTCTTTTTTAGAGCACGCCATTACTTAATTCGCACCTAGTTGGGCTCACAAGTACGACGGGGATCAATGTATGAACCCAAAAACATGCGGTCAAGGTCGGCTGTAACGCATTACCTTTCCGAAGGAAGAATGAATTGCTAGGTAATGTTTAGTCATTATCGTCGGAATCTTCTTCGTTTATTAGGTGGGTGAAAAAGGGCGATGAAACTAATAGCGTTTTTCTCTTTCACAGTTTTATGATTTGTCGCATTAGAAAAGACATCTTTGTATTTACCTGTTGTAAGAAATTTCAGAGGTCTCTGAAAAATTGCTCCGTAACAACACTGGGAGGTGTTAGGATAACATATTGTGTTAGCAGACAGAGAAATAGGTTTATTGTTAACACATTTTTTAATTAACCCATAAGTTATTTGCTCTATTTCATTATAAGTTTGTAATAGTTTATTATTAAATATACAGGTAGGTTGGAATATTTTTAAAGACGCGAATGTAACTTACCACCGTCGTTAATACTACATTATTTGTGTCGAGAAATATATCTAGATATTTGAAGAGGGCTTTGATTTGCATTTTTACGTGCAGAAATATATTCAAACAAACTACGAATTGCATTCAAAAGATTTATGTTATCCAAAAGTAAAGTGATGGTCAGTGTCTCCGACATACGAACATGTACATAGAAGATTCAAAGTAAGTATTAAATGTAAAAGAAGGAGGTAACCAGAAATATAACTGAAATCTAGTTAAGATAAGAAACAGTACAAGCTTGAGTAGGGAAGAAAAAACCAATTGGATTAACCGGACTTCAATTCGGGAAATATGAAGTTGCTGGTAAGGGTAAACACGAAACAAATTAATCGGTATGCAATGAATTGGAACAAAGCGGAAGTAGAAAGAAGACAGAGAAGAAGTTATTTAAGTTATCGTTGAAATTGTAAAAAATAGATCAGAATTGGAGATACTATGTTGAGAACTTACATAAATAAAACAAGGAATAATAATAACAGATAATAATAGGCACCGCATATAGAATTGCGAAAAAGAACGCGGGGAAAGTAGATCCATTCTAGGTGCTGCTTTTGGCTATGACGAAGGCATTTGAAGTATTAGCAAACCGAAGGTCTCCGAAAGGATCCGAAATATACATATATCGGAAAATATTTGATGCCGGAAGTATTGGAAGAAGCTGTTTTAAATTATGCACGACTGTCGTACGGGGAACATCCTGCAATTTTAAAGCAGAACAAGCGCACAGTAGACAATAGTAGAAAGTGGTCACAACAGAAACGAAGTATTCAATAAAATAGAGTCATGCAAAAAGACACAAAGATCAGAAGAAGAGGTGGAATAACAACAAGAAGAAATATCGACAAAAAAGGAAAATAGCAACAAAGGAGCAAGATGCACGGGAAGAATGATTTAATAAAAACGCAGATGCTGGAATTTCAAAGCCCCACCCGACAGACCTATTTGGTTATTTGCAAAGACCTAGAGCAAATTCTACAGGATATGGGGATAATTGGAAGGGGGAGGGGGAGTGGGGCAATGCACGGCAAATGCACCGCAGACTCGAAAAATATGAATCTAACGAAAGTGATAATGGGAATAGCCAAGATAAGTCTGACTATAAAAAACTAATATAGAATAGATGTCAAACAGTCGGCAACAGAAATAGCTAATGCAAATGGATTGAAGTAAGTCTAAACTATAAATGAAAAAACAGCAGATGATAGAGGAAGTAAATCAAAGTGGAGACACACAAATAAAAATAATAAAACGAAAATAGACAAGTAAGGGGAAAGGAACATAGATTAAGAGAAAAGAAAACTGGAGATGGACAGCTAATCGTAATAAGACATAATAAGAATAGGACACGCAATATGAGAACCTTAAATGGAAAAGAAGATGCATTAGTGAAAGAGATGAAAGAAAATTACCTTTTAGCACCATTTGTCAAAGATAAAAGGTAATGAGCAGGAGTCAGCAGTCAAAAGAATAATACAGTTAGAACCAAAAGGCATACTCAAAGTATTCTTGCATACTATAGAATGCTCTTTCAATTAGTATACTCGACAACGTCTTTTTAAGGATTTTAGTCCCAAGCTTCTTATGCCAACAGGAATATGGTTGTACACTTTGATTAATCGTGTGGTACTCGTACGTGTAGCACTCCTATGAACAATGGCTTTCCGTATTTGTACTGGCAGAAATGTCACCTAGACGTTAGAATCTAAAGATGAAGAACAAAAAGCACAGTCGATTATATCATACATTAAAGAAGAATAGAGAAGAAGGTGAAAGACGTTTGGGTACAGGAAGAGGCAGAATTGAGCATAAACTGTAAATTATTCATGATGGAATAGAAAGATCAAAAACCAAAAAACACCAAAAGAAAAGAATACTGGAGATTAAGAATCGAAAAACTGGGTGCGCACGCCTATACTATAATCCTTCCTTAGCAGTCGAGTCCTCCTCGTCAAACTATGCATATCTGTTCGATAAGTTTTTCGCTGTATATGAACGCAATATGCGTAGGTAGATGTTTTTCGGCAATCAATAATCGTAGCAACGTAGCTTTACTTAATCTTGTCTGTGTTAGAGTATCTGCTATACAATAAATAGAGCAGTAATATGGCAAATACTAGAGGAATTAGATATTCCAACGGAAGTAATCAATCCAATTGGAAGTATTTACAACGAAATGTATGGTAGAGTGATCCTGAATGGAAAAATGTCCGAGAAATAGGAGATGAATAGGGGAATAGGGAAATAGGAGAAAGTGATAGGTCTTCCTTTTCTATTTCGGCATATGGCAAAAAAATGGAATAAACGTAGAAATATCAAATAAAATTAGATAACTATAAATATTTATTCCTCATTACATACCACTAGTATATTTGAAAAAAGGGAAAATAGAGAAAGAGATCAAACTCTAGAAACCCAGCACTGCATTGTTACGGCCAATTGTTACAGTTTTCTGTATCGCTACGCTTGGCATCGCGCTTCAACTTTTACCGTAGATTGCGCCTCGCTTTCGAAGGTTTCTGATACAACTCGCACATATTGGATGCGCGTGTGGAATTATTCCACTTCTAACGTTCAGTTCGACAGGTCGTGATTAAGTTATTCCGTTTTCGCTTTTAAGTCTCGTTGTTGAGGATATACGCGGAAATTCGACTCTGGGAACATTATCGTTGTATGTATCAAGAAGTTTCGCTTCCCCAATTATGCTGTTCGAAATATCGGCCGTTTAGGTTTGCTTTTACCTCTATTGGAGGCGAGATTTTCTTTTTGTTAATCACGATGCGTTATTTTCTTTTTCACGTTATTGTAGGGAGTCAGTGTAGGTTGGTATTACTAGTATAGGACTACTAGAGGGCAGATGTTTATTGTTGAGAACGTCTGAAAACTCATAGGAGCTAGAAGTTGGTTTACCGACATCTTTTCATCAAGTGCGTAAAAACCCGCCATCTTGGAGACTTTCCGTTCCGATACCAATTACCACGACGTACGAAGTTTGACAACCGGAAATACATTACGCTAAGTCCCGCTTTTATTTCTATTTTTGACTCGTTGAGTTTTGGCAAAAATTCCCTAGAATCTTTAGTTAATTTATTCTTATTTTTGGAGACATTCAATTCCTTTAGTATTTTAAGGGAAGGGATCATATTGGTTTTTGGGTAATATAATAGTTGTTGAACGAAACATTTAATTCGTTTAGTAGTTTAAGGGGGATTACAATCACTTGTCACTTGCATTTATTCTTGTTTTTATTACGTTTGGCTAAAGCTGTAAGGTGGCTGTAAGGCCGCTGCAATTCTAATGGCTATCAAGGGTGTGTACACCGCAGATAAAAAGTTAGCTTAATTGAATTTAATTTAATCGTTTCAATTGATGTAACAAATAAAGTGCGTAATTCTTTCAGCTCAATTTGTTTTTATGGTATTTTTAAATAGAGTGTTCAAGTAATTTTGCTGGTCGCTTCACGACAGGATAAAGATCCAGAACGTAGACGGTTCGTGTAACCTCATATCACCTACGAAGGAAGCTAGAAGGTCTCTCTGACTCCAGACACTCAGATGTGAGCCAGTTCTATAATTGGGGAGTAGCGCCTTGTTACTAATTTCGCGAACTTTAATCTACGCAATTTTTATTGGACTACCACGGCCTCCACCTTTATCAAGAACGAAGTGGGTGATGAAGTGGGTAGCAGCATGGCCATCAATACTGTTGTATGGAAAGCAATATTGGGTGACACAAAATAAGGACAAAAATGCAAGGAAGAAGAAGGAGAAATACGCCCAGATAGAGTATGTAACGAAATCATTCTTCATTGATTTAACTAAGAATCTATAGTAAAGGGAAATAAAAGTTGTATGGATATGTATTAAGAGTGGACAAACATTGATTGTTTAAGAGAATAATGGCGACGAAGAGGATGGCAGAGATGAGAAGGAAAGGACCAAGGCATGGCTGGAACAAGTTAAGGAGAGAGGAGAGACCACCGAAACAATTATGAACTAGATGAAGATATTGGCGGGAGACCGAAAAACTGAAAGAAATATTTTAAATTTTAAAGCTTACAGGAACGTATTAAAATCAACAGTTTTATAAAACCAAACGATTTTGCAAGTAAAAGAAATATGTATGGAAAACAAAGGCTAGAAATTACTGCAGACTTTCATAAAATATTAGGCGGCACGTTTAACATACATACGTCACAATATAGAAAGATTCATATTCAAATAACAATATAATCCTTAATACAATGTCTTTGTCAAGCATGAAACAAAATTTCTGTAATTACTGGACATAATACTTGGACATTTTTAATAATTGTTCCACCAGTATAATACGTATATTGAATACCTGAGATGTGTAAAAAGGTGTGGCAGTATATCTACTCGATCTCGACTTGTGCAGGTGTTCGCAATTTTAATAGCAGTATCACAGTTCGGTATGCGTTTAATTTCGGCGGATAGGCATCGCAACTGGAACCTATCACAATACTGTCACAAATAAATCATCCAATTTCATTTGATCCCACTTCCCTATTATGTAGTAACGGATTGTTTATTATAGACGAAATTTAAATGTAGCAAAAACTGCTATTGGTGCAAATGAAAGCCGGTACGCAAGAAGTTAATGGAGTATTTCTTTCGGTATCTGGTTAAACTTCCTTCTTTTCCTGTCAAAGTTACTTGCAGAAATAAATCAGCTCTTTAGTCATTGAATAGCCGTAGTAGCTGTTGCTTCTGTTTATTTAAAAATAAAAATAATTTCAGTTGTATACACTCCAACATAATACCTACAAAACTATGTATTGTTGTCCACCATAAAGCTGTCAAGATCACATGAATTAACCGTGACATAAATATTAAACATAGCCTGAATTAGTCACGACAAACTAATTCGTACTAACAGGAAAAAATCTTCCGCCTACTTATTCATAAGTTTAATAATACTTAATTTGCTTGACATACAATAAATGATTGCTTTTATTTATCAGATCAGCCATTCAATCGAGTCGATGAATAGCAGTCTACCATTGTATTTTTCTAAAGATGGTTAGCCGCATCAATATATATGGAAATCGATTGTTCAAACGAGTTTTCTATATTAGTGGTAGTGATACAAAAGCACGTGTTAACGTTTTCGATTTCCTAAATGTAGATTTAGACTGCTGCAGCAAGAGACTTGAATGTAAATCTATCTGTACATGTCTTTAAATATCATGAAGTATTTTGTCATCGAATTAGACACTTAATACTTATACTTCCTGCCTCAATCTGTATAGAACAAAATGTAGTGACGTCATTATAAAGTACTTTGCGTACTAGAAGAAAGAGTAGAAAAACTCGACGTTGATTAGGCTGACGCCGTATCGGCCGGTATTATAATGCATGTTTGCAGAGATAGGGACTTTGTGGATTGGTAGAAACATTTTGGACGAAATTCTAGTTAAGGAAAAAAGCATTCTATTCAGACCGGTCCAGTGGTATAATTACGACTGAACTTCCATGTAAGTCGTTTAATCTCAAAATATTCTTGTGTAACTATTTTTCCACCAGTATATTGTTTGGATAATATTTGGATTATCTTGCTAAAACGATAACAATCACCCAATATCAAGTAACAACAATTTTCAAATGTGTGTTTGTGCCAACCAATACCATACCGCATAAACATCCTGTTTTTAATACGCAATGTGGCTGATGGCTGCTATAAATATTCGTAGTATTCAGGAGTTGTACTAAACCGATTCGAGTTCGACAAAGTTCTGTATCGTGCATACACGTTTAAAGGAAAATGTCCAACATAAAAGTAGCTGTGGTTACAGGTTCCAACAAAGGTATTGGTTATGCCATCGTAAAAGGTTTATGTGAAAAATTTAATGGAACAGTCTATTTAACTGCAAGGAGCACAGAGAGAGGCCAAGCCGCTGTTAAGAAATTAAAGGATCTTGGTTTTAATCCATCGTTTCATCAATTGGATGTTAACGATCAAGCAAGTGTGAACGCAATAAGGGATTACATCAAAACCACTCACGGTGGTTTAGATATACTTATTAACAATGCTGGAATTAGTGGATATATAATGACAACTTCGACAGAGTTGGAAATCGCCCAGAAGACGATTGATACCAACTATTATGGATTGTTGCGGGTAACAGAAGCTTTTCTACCGTTGTTACGAAAAGATGCAAGAATTGTTAATGTATCAAGTATGCTCGGCCAACTATCACGGATCCCATCAGCTGAACTTAGGAAGAAGCTTAGTGATCCTTCTTTAACTGTTATCCAACTGAGTGGTCTTATGAACCAATATTTAAAAGATGTAAAGGATAACACCGCGCAACAAAAAGGATGGGGTACTGAGAGTTACAATGTGTCCAAAGTGGGTGTTAGCGCATTAACTAGAGTACACCAAAGAATCGTTGACCAAGAATATCCCAGTAAGAATATTTCCATCAATTCCGTACATCCTGGATATGTATCTACAGATCTGACTGATCATCAAGGTGTATTAACTCCAGAAGAAGGGGCAAAATCCTCTTTGTTCGCTGCGTTGGAAGCAACAAATTTAAAAGGGCAATACTTATGGCATGATAACAGAGTCGTAGATTGGTTAGGTTCAAGTTCACCTTGAATTTAAAGCGTATGTATATGTCTATGTATAATATATTTCCTTGACCGAACCAGAAGCCTAAAATCTCGGAATACCCACCTGTAATAAATGCATAAACATAACGACACTTAATAAAAATCTATAAATAGACGCAATTAGAATATCAAATATGTTAATGTGTTTGAATAAATTTATATGCACATAATACTATCTGTATTTGTAATGCAAATTGTTGCGAAGTAAATTCTTTTTATACATATTTACCATTTACGTATCCACCTTCATATTCGAGATTTATTTTCGAAACACGTGACATATATGTACGTGAACCTACATGCATATATTATTTACAATTAGATGTTTCGCGTAGTATTTTATTTTATACTGTATCAGAACATCGCTGACGCGTTGATATAAAATTCGAGTTTCATATGTAGTAGACAACTTATTTGATATCTGCATGTTCTTCAAAATTTCTCATAACATAGATGTACAACGCCACGTTTGCTTTTAAGAATTCACATGATTTATAAATGTAAAAATTTTTGTTTGGCTTGTATTGAGAATAATTACCATATATGAATCTGAAGATAAAAGAAGGTAAGAAGTTGCAGTGGATGCTAAAGTTTCACGTTTACGGTAGAAACTTTAGGAACCCGAAAAATACAGGTTTGTAATAAAATAATAGATTCCTAAAAGCAGATCTAGTTTTTGTGTAAATGCCGTATGTATGTATGTATCTATGTATATGGGCATAATTTAATACGATATTGTAAAATGTTGAACTCCTTGATCGGTATTACTACTACTTACCCCCGTAGGGATAACATTTCATATTTATATGCCACATATGTACAAATAGGAACTTCTCCGTTTATGGCAGTTTACAATCAATTGAGTTTACGACTCTATTATCAAGGTATAACAGATAAGTTCTCACTAATGTAAGTCACTACTACTTACTTATAGTTAGGTAAAATGTATATGTATTGATGTATGCATCGCAAAAGTGTGGTTCCTGATTACTGACATAAATTACTGGCTGCAAGCTCTTCGTTATTCTTTTATTTTCGTAGTGTAAATACGAAAATTTTGGAAAATTTACTCGTAAATAAGGCAGAAATAGGACACGTGGTGAAAATAAGATGCTACAGCAGCAGTTCGGAATAGTTTGAACATTTATTTCAGTATAGTGTAGTGATAAATGTATAATTAAACAATTATTCGAACAGATGCAAATCATTCATTTAGCACCCACGTATTTAACATAATATCATTAAATGTTCTCTACATTACATGCTGCTTACATTTATTACAAGTTGCTCTAAATTTCCTGTCCTTTTAGATTAGCACATGCTGCATGGACTTCCCATTTTAGTGATTGAGTCCTCTGTTGGTGAATACTTCAGTCCCTGCTGCATTTCTTGGTATTGGCTCAGTTGTTTATGTAGATTTATTATAAAATTTCTCCATTTCCTTCTTCACAATTTCTATTAAGAGATGTTCATAATATGAAAGCATTCACAATGATGTCCATTATATTGTAGAAAATTATTACCGGTCATCGCCACTTTATATTAGAATCGAGTGTAACTCAGGTTTCCATTTTATACCGTTTTCAATTTTATAGTTATCGTGGAAATAAGTAAATAGGTAAGGTGATAGCTCTTCCTATTTTTGAACAGTAGAATATTATATTGTTGTATGGAAAAATTCTCGAGTTTTTGGTTCTTAAAACCGCTAAGCAAATCTGGCTCATTCTTCCGCATTAGTGCTATCAAGGTTTCTTCCATAGTAAATTGTAGACTGGGGAAATATGCCGTATGATGAGTCGTCTGTCCTTTTTACAATGTAATATATTACAGAAGACAAAGGACATATGCGTATGTCATACCGCATATTTTCCCAGTCTTATAACTAGTTTGCTAGAGAATAGAGAGAAATATCGCAAGTTATATTTCGCGTAGATTTTCCTATATTCTTTACTAACGTCATTAGAATGTTTCACCTCGTTTCTTTTCTTACTAGCAGCTTGCTTCTCCGATATGAGCTTCGAATTTCCATCCATAGGACGTGAGCTTATTACGTGCTACCCAAAAAGTCAATAATTCTCTATACTTCATTGGAATTCTACTAAAAATATCAATCACATATTTATTTGAACAGTGCTAGATCTTTGAACCCAATCCGTAGTTTTTAGTAGAGAATGCATATCAAAGAGATTGACTGGCTGATATAAGAACGCACCAAGAATTAACAAAGAACATTGAAAACAACAGTGTCAAAAACTACAAATCATAACGACATTGAAAATTTAGATAAGTTCAAAAATACATCACACTCGGGTCAATTGTTTGAGCATCATCAGACCGAAATTAAGCAATTAAAGAATGATCACAATAATAGTTCTAACAGTTCATACCTGATGTTAAGTTAAGTTTACATGTACCACTAAATTACTCCCCCATAATGGGGCATTCCCTAAAACATACGGACTGATTAATGCTCACAAAACCACGTTGCTTATCAGACCTACTGTTTCATGTATAGATTTATCAATATGTGGGCTTTCAAAATATATCACGGTAATAATGAATATTTGAATTCCATTTTTCAGTGACTCGTTTCCTGTTGTTAATAAAATAAAAAATGTGCCTATTCCAAATAATTAATCACATTAAATGTCATTTGTATTTATAAATATATCTAGGATTTTAGTCATAGAAACTATAAAAGAAAAACCAAACATTCAACAATAAACTGCTATAGATCTTGTAGCATTTATGTACTGGTAATAATAATAATAATAATAATAATAAAAAGTGATACTAAAGTTGATATGGGCAGCATTGGTTTGCCAGCCTACGATTTAACAACCTTATTGTGGGTCTTCTTCTAAATCCGATGTCAACCAGTGTATCCAGGGTTTACGGGGTTTACTCAGAAGCCGAGGTGTTTTGAAGATTCCGCTTCATAAAATTTTTGCTATTCTGTTTCTGCAGATGTGATGTGATGTGATCGTTCCACACACATAAAGACGCATCTTTAATTTATAATTACACTCCCAGTCACGGAAGTTGGGACAGTTAATATTTTTCCAATATAAGTATTTAACTTGCACTAAAATAAAAATAAAACACAAAATCAGTTATATATAACAAAATATTGGTTTATTATGACAAAATGATAGCAAATAATAATATTTATCAAGTACAATCATTAAACTTTCTTCTAGTCGAAGAATCCTCCTTTTGCATTCAATACGGCTCGAACAACTCTGGGCATTCTTTCGATAAGTTTTGTAAGTGTGTTGGGTGGTAAACTGTTCCATTGTTCTTGTAAAACTTCCCAAAGGTGTTGTTTCGAAGTTGGAGCCACTTTTCGTACCTGTCTATCCAGCTCATCCCACAAGAGTTCGATCGGGTTAAGATCGGGACTCTGTGGAGGCCATGACATTATTTGCAAGGTATTTTGTGTTTGTTGTATATTCAAATAATCCCTACATACTAACGCCGTATGTTTAGGATCATTATCTTGCATGAAGGTGAAATTCTGCCCTATCAATCGCTGGCCTAAAGGTACAGCATTATGCTCTAGAATATTTCTGTACTGTTCTTTTCTCATAATACCTTCTATCCGAACGAGATCTCCTACTCCTGCGTACGAAAAACAACCCCACACCATAACTGAGCCACCGCCATGTTTTACAGTGGGTGCTAGACATTCGCGAAGCATTTTTTCTGTCTTTGATCTCCGAACATAAACTCTTCTATTTTGTCCGAACACTTCAAACTTGGATTCGTCGGTCCAAAGCATATTTTTCCACTTCTTCACCGTCCAATCTCGATGTCGTTGAGCCCACTGTAATCGTTTTAAACGATTGGTTCGCCTTAGTAGCGGTTTCCATACAGCAATTCGTCCGAATAAGTTTGCCTCTCGCAAGCGACGTTGAATAGTGACTGACATCGCGTTTTGACGATCGCGATTGAATTCTGCTGCTATTTGTGGTGCTGTCAGTCTTCTATTTCGTTTACTAATTAAAACGATTCGCTGATCATCAACGCTGGTCGTAATACGAGACGGACCTGGTCGATCACGGTCATTTAAACTTTCCGTTGTACGGTACAGTTTTATAATATTGGCTACACTAGCTTTTGCCAGATGCACTTTTTCGCCAATTTGTTGAACAAAATCCCTCTTCTTTATCGAGTGTGATCACGGACGATCGCTTTTCAACACTGATCGGTTGTCCACACGGCATTTTCACTGTTAATACTTTCAAAATTCGCCCACTTGCACTTCGCGCGTTCACGGAGACGTTTAGAAGTAAACTGAAATGGCCCGAGGTACTAGACTAGAGGGATAGGATAATACCTTGATGACCATAAAATCGTTCTTGGAAATACCCTTGTAAATGTTTATGACACATAAAGCATTGTAATACTACTTGAATATTTCTTTCGGTAATACTATGAAGTCATTATATTGCGATTATTAGGGATTATTGTAATTAAGATTAAGTTCTATTGTAAATTCCATTAGTGCAGCATTCCTAATAATGCTGTATGATCCACTAACCAGTAATAATTACTACGCAGTAGAATTCTAAGTATTGTGCAAGATTTTGAATTTTTATTGCACAATATTCTAAATTTAGCGAGGTGTCCCAACTACCGTGACTGGGAGTGCATATCATATACGTGTATGAAACAAACGGTAAGTTCAACGTACCCCCGAACTAACCATATATTTAAATAAAATGTGTCATATGATTGCCACCAACAAATCAAAATATTCGGAATTCAGAAATATTGGTTATGTTTGAATTTACTATTACTCTATGCACTATAACAACCATATGATTTATTCCAAGGAAATTTTTGTTCTGTCTATTTTTAAATTAAAATCAGGCTATATTTCTTTTCAATATAACTTTAAAATCAAGCATATGCATGAAGCATTTACGTTGATAGTGATCATACTGCTATGTTTAAGTTAACAGTCTTGATACATTTATTCCAATATAACTAAGAATTTGCAATAAGCGTTTTTTTATCCAAAGAATTAATTATCAATTTGAACATATAATTTAAATACATCCTTATTTCATTTTAAATCAATACATACAAAAAATTTTCTGTGTGCAGGGTCTTCTTCTTTGTCATCCCCGTACGTCTTCTATACGATACTTGTACTCATCGGTATTTCGTTTTATATCCTTCCTTGTGTATTCTGAGATGTTCCTCGGTATTTTGATTTTGTTCACAAAATACCTTTGTACACTTACTAACAGTCTACCTGCCTATATTAAATACTGTGTGTTGCTGACGTACAATTTGAAACGAGGATGTAGCATGGCACAGACTCATAAACAGAATTTTTGTACAAGTGCATAATACATATGTATGTATGTATGTAATAGCCTTGACGAATGATGGAGTTTAAATTCATAGAATAACGTTGTACAAAAGCTGGTAAAGCGTTTTACAATGTACTATGTAATAGTATTCAATTGTTTGATACAATTTAATATGATAATGTAAAGCGGGTCTAAAAATACGTTTGTATATTCATGAAAATATCTATGTATTATTATACTTTTATCAAACCGTGTTCGTGTGATAATAAATAATAATATTGACTGTATCATTAAGTATTTGACCATTTTCATCTTTGCCATAGCCATTAAATAATTCTTTTAGGAACTTTATTACCGTTTTCTTATCAAGACTCCTGTTTTCCCTTATAAACCGTGCGCTCCGTTCTCTGTAGGGCAGTCTTTCATTATTGTTGGAATGCGATGACCCCAGCAGACACAAAAGCAGGCAGAACACAAGACCACTACGAGCATTAAAGATATGGTTCCTATCAGTATTGCTATAAGCAACATACTAAGAACCTAGAGCCTATAAATACTAATATTATTTGACACTGTGAATTCAGTATTATGTTAATCTACTGTTTGACATTATATAGTGTCCGTTAGCAAATGTTTTTGTTATGACGCGCTAGCGTGGTACCTTCAATTCTAATTACCAATTTTCATTAAAACATTGGTATTATTTAAGGTAATTAAATAAACGTTAAACATCTTACTGTTTATATATAGGATTAAAGTGTATTCACAGGTGAATTGCTTAATTATCCTTAGCTGAATAGCATTTGCATCCCGTTGGGTAATGATTAAAATTAATCGAATTTCGTGAATTTAATGATGAGTTGCAGAGTATTAGCGTACGACGTAATACATATGTAATTGGCGTAAGATTGAATAAGTTACCTGCTTACCGTGTGCATCTACTCGAGGTGAAGTTTTATATGATACTTGTAGGAGGATCGACTTAATTAAACTTGTATGGTTATTATTAGCATGGTTTGATGGTTTCAATTAGAAGCACATGCTACAGAATGAGTAGGCAATAAATAACATTTCATAGAAGTTTCTATGTAGTATAATGTTCGATTATTATAAATTTTGCTAATAAATACCGTGAATTCGAAATGAATGTAGGGAAAAAGAACGGTAAGACTAGAAATAGTGTGTAAAGATGATAGTTTTCAAGGGGCAGAAATTATGAAATATATCATTGACTTTTTCAATA
The DNA here is from genome assembly GCA_038088585.1 of Chrysina gloriosa. Classification (NCBI taxonomy): domain Eukaryota; kingdom Metazoa; phylum Arthropoda; class Insecta; order Coleoptera; family Scarabaeidae; genus Chrysina; species Chrysina gloriosa. The sequence continues at coordinate 26,198,880 of CM076091.1, forward strand.
AATAGAATTGCGCGGTACCCAGTTTCCAAGTAAATCCGAACGAGCCATCTACTGTATTTCTTCCGTTGCGTCATTAAGTCATTTCCCACTATTGTTTATTGTTTATAATGAAGTAGCAAATATTGTTATTAATCTATTGAAGACATTATTTCTTAATGATTGGGAAAATTAGATATGATATTATATATATTATATTAGATATTATTATTATTATTAATATTATTATTATATGCGTGTATACTTTGCTTTGTCTAGTAGTAAACACACGATAGTAACAGAGTTTACATTTCAAATTGTGAAACCATAAACAGATGAATTTAAGTGAGTCATAATCATTTGTAATTTACGATCTTCTAGTGGCCACCTTCACAAGGTGATTTGTGATCGCTACTATTTTTAAATCTAATCGTCAATAAATGAGAAGCAGTACTTTTTTCTTATACATATATATATATATATATATATATATATATATATACATATGTAGTTATGTATAAGCTGCGTATTTATTACGTATACAAATCGTACGTGCAGAGTTTAAATTTGAGTTCATGGACACTGAAACGGATATTTGATAGAGCGTAATACACAATTAATTATCATATACAAATTATGAGCGAGTAGGACGAAGACATGCTTCCAACATATGGTAAATTTGCTTTTTATAATCGTCTGTAGATTTTTATAATTATAGTACAAAATGATTATGGTGGTTTCTTCGAGGTTAATCTGAGTGTGTGTGTGTATGTGTATGATTATACGAGGCGTTGTTAATTCTATGAAATATGATTGAAAGTGTTAATTTGCTGCAGGATTAAGATCGATTTGTACTGTTTGAATTGAAAGTATGTGACTCTATCGGTCGATTGGTATTAAGTGCCTTCCGATCTATTGTGGTTTAAACCCTTAAATATTTATGTACTTGACTAAGTTTAATTTGCTGAATCCTTTGCTGTTATAAGGTTGTTCGTGGGACATAAACCGTGTTGTAACAAATGCCGGTGGAACACGTTATACTAACTAGTAATATGTGGATATAACTAACAATGATCTTTCATATGCCGTTTATAGTTTTATCGAAGTGCTCTATCAGCGGTTACTGGAACTCCAGAACAACAGTTTAAATATGTACTTACTCTTCAAGTGCAGATTAAGCCAAACAGCGCTTTCCATGTTATGAAAATTTGTAAAATAAACCACAAGCAAAATAAATGAATATTTACGGTTTCCTTCGTATACATACGCCTTGTTACTCAAATTAAGGTTGCAATTATTTTGCAAATTTCTTTTCCGTCTGCATAAATATCTTAAACTTGATTTTTGAAATAATTTGTCGTGTAAGCAGTGAAAGTGAGGACGATAAAGTGAAAACTATTCATTAGATCCACAAATAAATAGAAATTTCAAGCGACCGTACATAGACTTACATATGTGTTCATTTATAGGTTTATGTAAATATTTGTGACCACTTTACTTTAAAGCAAAACTTATAAATAAGTATTGGCAATTTGCCTGTATCGGTTACCTTTTTATAAAACTATAAGCATGTTATATCCGTTAAGGAGTGAAAAGTGACTAATATTAATAACCTTTCAAAAGAATAGCAACAATGTATTTCTTCGAACTCCAAAAAAGATCTTATAATAGCGCAGCTTTCCTTTTATATAGCTCTGCGCCGGTTTGTAATATCGTAGCAAGTCATTTCAATATGAGGATCCTTCAATTGTTAGATGTCAAAACAACCGGATATTTACGCATTCCAAGTTTTTCTCTTCGTAGAAACAATTTCCATAAAGCCACATTTTTAGAGACTATATAAGCAAGCGTCGCGATGTAATTATTTTTATTTCGGAATAGATTCTTTATCCGTTAGTTCGCATGGAACAATGTAAACCAGATAAATAAAACAGTCTTTTAAGTTTCCATGATTTATATTCGTTGGGCTTGTTTCTCAGGAATTAATTTCTGCCTCAAAGGGTCAACAGTAAACGTCCAAAGTAGATACTTGGCGTTTGGACAATTCCTCGAAATTTTTATATCTTAGTTTAGAGATTCGCACTTCACAGACTCACACAGAGATATCAAAGCACTTTCTAACGTCTGATATTACTGAAATATACTCCTCTATAAATTAATTTCCGTCGGCAACGTACATAGCTCGAAGAGGTAAAGGTAAATACAGAAAGTAAGCTGATGTTGTTTCTACGTCGGCTTGTAAATTGATGATAATTGTGCAGAATTTACTGAAATTCCGTTAAGTTAGGGAAATGTTAATATTTACAAAGTCTGTTTATTCGTGTATGCTCGTGGGGATAGCGTTACATCGATTATCCAGAAATCGTCGTGGTAGGATAGGTACAAGAGCCACACATATAACCCGGTTAGCTGTACTTTGAACCGGATCTTTCCAACTCTATTTCAAATGGAAACGAGAGGAAAATTCTCGAATCTCGTCTCATTCCTAATTATATCTATGTATTGATGTAGTAGGTATAGTGAGATTTTTTAGAGAAAGAATGCAGTTCAAGTAAATGAATAAAATTATTATATTTTTTTGTTACCGGAGAACATAGACTGGAAAATTTCCCGCATTTTATCATAGAAGATCAATCGTTACAAAATTTATAAGTATTTCAGTAACGGATTTACGTAGGCTGTGGATTCGTGACGAACTAGATAACGTTCGAAGAAAGAAAGATTGTAATTAACTTGCTTAATAAGGAAAATTATCAAAGAAAATTGACGAACTAGTTGAGCAAACGCATTCTGTGAAAAAATAAATAAGTTAAATGAATATTCATTAAATAAACTACCTATAGGAAAGCACAAGAAAGCAGTAGGTGCAAAATTTTTGTTCTTAGAAACACGAATGTGTGTTCATCTATAGGTTTTTAATGTAGTAACCAGGTTTCGCCTTTCGAAGTCAATATTCAATTTGATAGAATTTGTATTCTATTCTATTTTGTAGTTCGATAACGTGCCTCTCATCAAAACCACAAAAAAATTCCTAGTCAACTACCTTTCTAAATTTGTTCTGTTTAAAGTGCACTGGTTGAAGTGTATATGTATATATATACGTCCTAAACCACCTTGCAAGATTCTTTTTGTGTATTCTAAAAAAGTGGGGTAAAAATGCATGTTTTAGAATTGTTAGTGCTTCGGCAGTGTTACTTGCTTTGAGTGATGTTTGCTTCTTTTTGTTCTTCACATTTACCTGTTATTATGGTATAGACAAATTTATCCATTTCTTCAGATTCAATTTTTCTATACAATTGAATATTTCTAAGTACTTTAAATACTTTAAAGCTTGTGCTTTCTTGTGTTCTCCCTACTATGTTGTTATTTTGTTTTAGTTGTATCTTTTCATATCTTCTAATTCTTTGATACTTTTAATAGTAATTTCATTTCATCTACATATTCTGCAATTTAGCAGTCTTTATACATTATATCTCCCATATCGTTTTTCTCAATTTTGAATTTCCTTATCTCAATCCCGTTTTTCGAACATCATGTTTACCAGACTGATTAACTTTGGTGCAGTAATGAAATCATCAATATTCATATATTAACAGCAAGCTCTTAAGGTTTACTTTATTATGAATATTTGCTCAGTTGTTTCTCTTCCTTTCCTGTAAACTGCTTGATACTTTCCTAATGAACGCCCAATTATTGTTTGTGATCACCGTTTAATCAACGTTGCTACTTCTTCATAAGATAGATGCATTTATAGTGAATCCCGATTTTTAACCTTTTCAGTTACGGAGCCAATTAAAAGACAAAATCTTTGTGTCAATATCTGATAAAACTATTTTCTTCCTGTATCACTATTGCCTAAATAGTGCGCGTTCTTTTCTGTTGCACCATATTGGAAGTGTAAAATCCATAAGACGGCAATAAGAATCCCACGCGCCGCTTTTTCCCCACGGTATATATATATATATATATATATATATATATATATATATACATACATACATATATCTACATTTGCGCCCACAGTTCTAAAAGGGTTAATATTGGAACTATTGCAGCATTTTCCCAACCTTTTCGCATTTGTTCTGCCTGTCATCTCTTTAATACTAAGAGGTATTTTGTTAATTAACTCCTGTGTGGCATATTTTGTATTCTCAGCTGTAATATCATTATTTTCTGCGCTTATATTATTTGGGGGAGTTTTAAGAACTTGTACTTCTATTTTTACTTTCGTAGGTTTCCGTAGTAGTACTAGTATCATATATTACTCTCAACACTAATTCTTTCCCTTCTTTGAAAGTAGCTGGATAAAAACTCAATTGTATTTTTGGGAAGTGGAATACCATCAGGTTACTTAACCCTACGGTCAATAACCGGGTACCCGGGTAACTTTTTCATATTAAAAATGCTCGCATTTTTTAATAATGAAAATATGGCTATGAAACTTGAAATCGTCGCTATTGAGGTCTTTGAAGACAATAAAAAGAAAAAATATATATTATTAGTTAAAATTTTATTTAAAATAGTTTTATATTCGATACCTATGCGAGTCAATGACCGGGTACCGCGGTACCCGTACAAGTTTAATTTGTTTCTCTACATAACTTACCACTCTTACATTCTTTTTTAAATTATAAGAGCTACAGGTAAAGGCTTATAGTAAACAATTTAAAAAAGACGCTGTTATCAAAGTGGAACAAAAAGATACTGTGTGTATGCAGAAGATACCTCTCTTTATAGTTACATTTGGCTTAGCGACAGTAGACCAAGTTAAACCTAGCGACTTAAAGCAAAAAACTTCGTGAATTTATTCAACAAAATTGTTTATATACATCTTAATATATGAACGGAAATACCATCTACACATTATTGAACTTAAAACCATAATTTTTTATATCAAAGTACAAAAAACTACATAGGGGTATCGGGGTATACGGTTATTGACTAACGTATATTTTTTTGGTTATTGACCGTAGGGTTAATAAGGAGTTGATATTTACAGAAAGATTGGAGAATAAGTGAGTAGGTCTTTTAAATTTACTAGGCGTATTTAGATATTTTGAAATACGCATACCTTAGGTCATCCTAGGACACAATTTTTTATACTATTCTCAATCACACATGAATGACTCCAAGGAATCGGCGACGTTATTTTCGTGACTAACAACGCAGATTTTTATATCTGAACTAGCTGACCCGGTGAACTTCGTACCACCGAATTAATAAATGTTGCCTTAAGTTATTACCTGAGTTTTGGTTTCGTTGTGAAGGATTGGATCTTCTCGCTGGCGGCATTGTAAATAAGACTGTGATGGATATTGCTGACTTTGCTTCTATTATGACATAACAATTATTCATTCATGCGCGCACAATCACAAATGTCATAACCTTAATTGTCTTTGCGCGCACCATGACAACTGTCATAACCTAACACACCAAACGTCGTCAATTTTGTTTAATCCCTAATTTTTTTCTTGATTTTTAAAATTTTTTAACAGTTTTCTTGTTTCTTAAATCTTCGCGTAGCAATTACGAACAAACCCACAGAAGGAAGTATCCAATTTCGTCCAGTCGTTTTCAAGTTTTAAGCACCCGAACAAACCACGATCCATTTTTATATACATATATAGATAGATATATTGAAATAAGATAGGGGAAAGATATCAAAGAATTATAAGTTGTCGTTACTCTTACCCGGGTGAAAAAAAAATTTCTATTGTACAAGAACACCATATACGTTGCACAAACAGTCCATATTAATATTTGGGGACAGTGAGAGCAACAGAATATGCTAAGAGCTTAATAATTATGTCACACATCGATCTGTAGATATTGTTACGAAACACTTATGAAAAGATAAGCAAAAGCTAATGTGAAATTATCCGTAGATTTTGTCCCTAAAATATTGATTACTATGTTGAATGGGAAGGCAGAAAAGGAGCCTCCAACTCTACTATAAATTCACTTTAGCATGTCTAAAGAGTCACTAGCTTAGATTTCCTCACTCTTTCGTTCGTCTTTCTCAAAAAAATGTTGTTTACTTTTTTTTGTACTAAAAATAACAAGAAATAAGTTATATATAAGAAGTCAAATAAATGTATAATACCGCATTTTTCAAAATTTCAACTTTGTCTCAAAACGTCCATTTGTATGACATTTAGACAGTGGCGTACTCTCACTGTTTGGAGGAAATATTTATGATAGCGGTCTCATAAATGTTTTGCTGTCCCCTATAGTAAAAGTGGTAGGAAATCGGAAATTAAATACGTTGTCAAAATTAAAAATTCTCTGGTGACACATCTAATCCGACAAAGTTATGTGATTATCTAAAAGAGGACTTACGATCGCGATACTCTAAATGGTCCCACTGCTTGCTATAGCAAAAACGATGAGGCATAAAGGCTGTGAAATGAAAATTTAGAATCTGATGTAGCACTTTATCAAGATTTCAAGTTTTTCCGAATACGTCTTTTCCTATCATATGCAAAATGGAACAAATGGAGAATAAGCGAGTACGTGTACAATCAGTTTTAATATTTTGTTAAAAATCCATGCGAGGGTTTCTTTAGATTTATTAAAATGGCTTTCTATATATAAATTCTATTCAGAATATTTGGAAGCGTGTATGGATGAAATCTATGAATAACTTTACACCGATTAGAGTTCGAATGAAAATTATTACTTATTTTCACTTATCAGCGCCAAATATTTATCTCACAAATTGAACGTCATATTGTTGCAATTTTTTTCATATTACGAAAAATTTTAATTCACGTCTCACATACAATAAGTACTAAAAATTTTCTTGATATACGAACAGTTTTGCAGATTGCTGTGTATTCGCTGAAACTGTTATAAAAGGAAAAGCAAAAGAAATAGGGACTCGTTTTGTACCCTTTTAACGAAGTTAGAAACAAAAGTTTTGTAGTTACATGTCGTGCTGTTATGTCGGGAACTGAAATTGGATCGTTTTCGAAAGAATTAGAGACAAAGTTGCAAAGTGTTTCGTAAATTGCTGGTGGTGGAATGGTGTGGCAGATTTGCAGAGTTTTACCTTTATACAGCATTAAGCTGAAGTCGTAGTTATAAATGTTATTGACGTTCTATCAGTTCAACATATTTTCTTCAATTGAAATTTTTTGTGATAAGTATATAATTAGGACAAATAATAATGTACTCAATTTATTTATGACAGTATATTGTATGTATGTAACATGTACATTAATTCAAAATATTATTCAGTGTCTCTCTGGGGTTGTTGGTGCTAACCAATTTACAATCCTACAATCCTTCCATACATACATACCCTTGAGATTGTGCGCATCCAATGCCAGGTACAAAATGGATTTAGCACCGTCATCAATGCTCCATTCTCCTGTAGGATTCAAATCCGTCAGAACGTAACCAGGATGGACAGAATTTACAGCAATATTCATAGTGGACTTCTCTCGGTCAAAGTATCTTTGATATATTCTAGTTAGTGCACTCACTGCAATTTTAGCAACGGAATACGAACGTTCACCCCAGCCATCTTCTTTGTTCGTTTTCTTTAACAGCCTTTAAATATTGATTTACCAAGTCGGTCAGTTCAGACACCGTTAGCGTTTCACTACTGAACTTCGATCTTAAATCTTCTGAAGGCAAGCGGGACAGGTGACCAGCTGAACTTGATACGTTAACAATTTTAGCGTTTTCTTTTAAAAGTGGTATGAGAGCTTCACATACCCTCAACACTCCAAAATAATCAGTATCAATCGTGTCTTCGGCTTGTTGCAGAAATTTGTCGTAATCTGTAGGTGTTTCTGTGTACATAATACCAGCGTTGTTGACCAATAAGTCTATACCTCCATGTGTGTCTTTGATGTGGTTTTTAAATCTATTAACGCTTTCTTGATCGTTAACATCCAGTTGATAGAACTTAGGGTTGTAACCTAATACCTTTAGTTTCTCAATCGCCCTTTCTCCTCTTGCAGAACTTCTGGCAGTTAAGTATATTGTTCCCTTGAATCTTTTACATAATCCCTTAACCACTGCATACCCAATGCCTTTATTAGAGCCGGTAACTACTGCTACCTTTGTCGATGCGTTATTCTCGGAGGACATTTTTACTGTCACTAGTCAGTTGACTTAAATGACAAGTTTTTGATTTTTTTTAATTTATAGGCGCCTACTATACATATCTAATCATATTCCTACCGTTTTAAAAGTAAATATCCTGTTTGTATAGTTGCATGTGATAGGTGCATTGATATAGCTTATTTTTATTGTAAAAAGTATTAGTCAAACACACCGATTGGTTGTGGCATTTTATTTTTATTGCGATAATGTTATTACCGCAGAATACTACCGTATTTGCAAAGCTATTTTTGCGATTTTGTTCTGTAAAATCCCCTAAAATTCTGATAGGTAAAATGCCGCTCCATTTATCACCGAGAATGAGCACTCTGCAAACAAATATGCCTCGGGAAAGGTTAAGTATTGATTCCTGCTTCACGGTACATTTGTAGGGAGAAATATGGGAAAATATATTTAAATGTAAGGATATCGATTTTTTCAGATGATATTAAATGTTGATATCTGTAGGTGCTGTGATATGTGATATGCCAAAACACATAAGGAATCGTACGACTATGAAAACGAAAGGGTGTTGTATTTTCAAAGGATGTAACAAACGTTTTGGCAAACAAACTTCTCAAATTACGTAACAAATATGGTTAAACCATAGAAAGAATATTGTACCAATACACTATCCATCATTTTCGAAGATAGTTCTGACCCCTTAAATGTAGGAGTTCGCAGAAAGAAATGATGACGTCTTTCATCCAGATTCAATTGAGTGACTTATACGTCAGATACATCCCTTATTAGTCACGGCCACATTCAGGAGGCGTAGTAGTAAAATAAAGTGTTTTCTCAAATGACTTCTATGGCAATAAATAGTTTTCAAAAATGCGATATTTGGACATGATGCATGTTTTCTGAATTAAATTTGAGTTTTCTATGATGACCTATATCACAGGTGATGGCAAATATTCGTTTTTGCCGGATTCTAGTAGTGTTAGACTAATAATCATCATATAAGAAAATTCAGTTGGTAATAATATGTATATGCGACCCTAAGGAATATGTCTCAAAGCACGTTCCGAATAGAAATAGATGTATCACAACATCATCACCCCATACAAGAAATTTATACCTACATGTACATATACATTTCAATTGTTCATTTTTTTATCTTAACTAGATCAAAGCATTTGTTGCCCATTACTCAACCACAGTCAAAAAGAAGGTTACGTCGGAATTATAATTCGATAATACTATATCAGTTTCTGCAGCTATTACCACGAAAAGTACAAGGTCGGCTGTCTTCACCAGTGAAAAACTCAAAAGAACGCGCAGAATGTGAATAGAGACGCCTACCAGCTGCGAATTTGGTGATTGGAAGCGCTTATTGTACAGTAATGAATCACGGTTTATTCTTCAGCGAAACAACAAGTTGGTTTGATTCGATATGGTTGTGGAACTTGAAATAACCAACAATTTGTCTGGAAGAAACCACAATGTGAAGCTAAAGGTCTCACGGTATGGGCAGGCATAAGTAATGGATGTCACACTCATCTTCATCTCACATTGGTTGATCTCTTTAATACCTAAAGATACATCAATAAGATCTTGTAGCAAATTGTTCTTACATACGCTGGAGCAATAGGAGAAAACGCCATTTAATGGATGATACAGCCAAAAATCCAGCTCGCATTGTCGATGACGATCAATTGTATATACATGATAAAATATGCTCGTTTACAGCAACAATAACTAACGTTTGACGCTGTCTTTCCTTTGTGTTCTCCATTGGAGCTGACCACTTAGTAATCTAGATGTGTATTTGGAATTTCCTAAGGGTTCGATGTGGTAAGGTTAAGTGTTAATATACTTGAAATTGGCATCGATGTTGTTGCCATCTTAGGAAATCACTCAAACATAAACTGGTTTGGAGCTGTGTAATTTTTTCTGTTGCTAAGAAGTGTCAGGAAGTTAGTATTTGCCATTTTCTAGAAGACTCAGTCGAAGTCAGAATTAGAAATTATTATTTCATGTTGATAAAAATACCAATGTTTAACTACAATATGTTTATAATATATTCTTTTCTTTCAGGTAAGTTCTACTCAAATCAAAAAATCTATCATGATATTCTGGTAATGCAGTTCAGTGGATGGAAATTGTCAGTATGTTTAATTTTTAAGTATACAAATTGGCACTAATTTATTAAGTTTAATATACATATGTATATTTAAAGCAATTTGTTAGGTTCTATACATAATCTTCAAAGGAAAGGCGGGTATAATTTAACTAAGTTGTGATTTGCTTTTTACCCAAATTGTTTGAAATTCATTTCCTCCAATCGATATGTAACAGAAAGACATTTCTGTTTACTTTTACTAATCTTTCTCATTTGTAATGTGAATCGATGTAAAAATGTACCTTCCGGTAATAAGAATCGATTTTAAATGAATTCGAAGTGCCGAGAGAGAAAGAAGGAAATGTCGATTATAGAAGGTAAATGCAATTGCATTGACGGGAATAATTTGAGAAAAAATGGACCAGATACTAATAATATGACCGACTATTGGCAACTGCATTATACTCTTTTAAAAGTACCCTTGCGAGGAATAATTATTGTAGGAAGTACTAGTATTGAGAGGATGCTGCGCTAAAGGTATTTACATCAATTTGTAATTTTTGTGGAAACTGAATAGGTATTCTGAATTTTCAAATTGTAGTATGTTGATAATTGTCAATATTAAAAATAGCTACCTAAAAGCTATTTCTCGATAACATGGATTCGAACTTGAAAAGTTGGATTTCCTAAATAGTTACATCAAATAGCTACAATATAACTCGCTAACATTTTCAGGATAGTAGTTTATTGTATTTTGAAATTTTAACCTTATTTTATTATAGGTATAACCAAAAATTTATTATGTATTTCAAATCTAAAATAATGTGGGATCTCAATATTCAGTTTTTAAATGTAATGTAAATTAGCAGTGGCTAAAGCCAAAGCCAGTAATAATAAATATTTATTTATTATTTATCGAACTTTTTAAACAAATTGGAGATATTGATAAGGGATAAGGAGTTACCAACACTTCAAGCAGGAGAATATCTGAACGTCAGTCATTAACCATTAGAAACTATTGGTGAATACATGTCTTTGTCTTATGACGATAATATGTGGATAGAGGCTGGCTAGTAAATGAAACTATGTAAAATTCCCATCTTCAAGCAAGAATGAGAAAGATTAGTTCTCTCAGATGTAATTAAATAAAGTTGTCGAAGTTTATTTTCTAAAGGAGAGCTTTTGGAAGTCTTCGAAACAAAGCCGCATTTTCTTAGAATGAAAGACAAAGGATGATGGTTTATTTAACATTAAAAGTAACGCGCTAAACTAAACAACAGTTAACGGAGAAAACTGACTGATTTATTGCTAAACAGCTTCATGGAAACGATTTATAATAAGAATTAGCAGTCGTTTCTTATTTTGACGTGATACATGAATGCGAAACTTATTTTAGTATTCATTCCTTTATTTCAGAAAGCTCGGTTGGCTATTTATAATATTTAAATATAGAAACAAGGTATGTATTATTTACTTGAGGAGTAAGGAGAAGTAATCCAATGTCACGAAGGAATGATGCTAGTGTATCTTTTCTTAAGAAGCATGTTATGATACAGTACTACAATCACTTACTTTAATAACAATAACAACACGTTAATAAAACAAAAGAAAGAAAACGAATCAACTATTTATGCAAGACTTATCACCCACTCGAATCTGCAACTTGCGTGGGCGGCTGTTATCAAACCCACTGTGAGTTATAATTAGATCTAGTTTATTGCATCTTGTTACAGCTGAACGAGTTTGAGAGGGACCTCACTTCTGCTATAGATTATGTGCTTCTTACGTGCGTATATGCATTCGTATGCAACCAACCTTCTTCTACCCGCTTCTAGCCTTCCACTATCGCACCTTTCTTCTTGCGCAATTCTGTGAGTCTTCTCCTTCAGTAACACAACAGGACCGCGCGCGCCCCGATAAACGAGAACTTGTTCTTCTGTCACCGGTAAATTCCGTGGCCTTGCTTTGTATTCTCACGTTCTTTACTGCTTCTTTTTCTTATGGGCAAACTGCAGTGGACGTCGCCTTTACGGAGCGCGTCGAGAAAATTGCATAACCAAAATGTTTTGAATTTCTCCGGAAATGCTTTTGAATTTACAAACGCAAACCAAAAGGTAATAAAATTGTTCGAATCTCGAAGCATACTGTAATATATAAGGTAGATTGTTTGTCCATTTCTGTGCAAAGGAATTTGTGTAAAGAAAAGTAGCAAATTTTAAGGAATGCATTTGGAACGAAAATATCAATTTCTGAATAAATGTGATATTTATTAGTAAACTAATAATAGAATAAATGCGAATCAATAATTATAATATCACTACTTTGCAGCCATTTTTTAGCGTTCTTTCCTCAATGGTAATACAATATTTAAGCCAAGAAATCGGTGTAGATATAAGGCAGGTTAAGTAAAATTAGTAATACAATTTACATAATATAGATATATTAAATAACGCAGTCCTGCGAGGAACAGTTATGGAAATGGAAAGAGGTGTATCTTATATATTTTCTTTTATGTTGAAAATTAATCCGGCCAAATTTATGAATTTATTGTGGGACAAAGAATCTCCGAAAGCGTTATCACGTTGTCCTAGTCTTCAGCTTTAAAATCCATATTTAATTGTCGCTGTGAGCTCCTGCCACTTGTGTCAGTAAAAACACTCAAATTTCGCAAGCCTGCGTAATTGCAATTCTTCAATAGAACATTCTTTATATAAACCAACTTGTTAGAATTTTTAATTATTTCTCGAAGTAACTAGTTCTGCATTGGAATGGTCAAAATCCGCGAGAACCGTGCGACACCGGTCAAATAAATAATTTTGGTTACTATATGTATAGTTCATTTTCATTATTATAACGCATGGTAACGATAAAGATTCGATCTTGTATGAAAGTAGATCCGCAAGACTATCGCGGTGTTATTTCAAAACTTAACTAGCACCTTAGATTAGTTTGTCTTCATATTAATATACCTATAGAATTCCTCACCCCAAGGAAGTTTTGATTCCTTCACACCATAGACGACTGATAGTAGTTAATGCAAGTAACTCTTCACAAGCTGGTGGAACTTATTTTCGTTTAAACATCACCGAGATTGCCCCTTTGGAAGAAATTTATGTTTAATTTCGTATAAAAGGTCCATCTGGAATATTTTACGTAGCAAGGAAGAGATTATATTCAACAGTATCATTCAAATTGTATAGAATGTCAATTCTGTTGTACCTTCATGTAATATTATTTGTTATTCTTGCATACGTTTCATGCACAGATGTACCTTACATTACTTTTTACTCAATTGTATCATCAGCAAACTGCATAGTTATACAGTTTGCTAATGATAACAGTTGTCCCAATGTTCACAAAGTCGGGAGGGTTCAAAACATAAGCCTCGAAGTTAGCCCAAATCAACGTCATATAAATTTGAAGAGAAGAGAATGGTGGAAACCTTAGATGGAAAAAGGATATTACAACAAAATACAAAAACTAGTGCTCATGTTAGCAAACTAAGTAAATAACGCCGAATACGCAACGATCAAAAGAATTTCCTTTTCTTTTACGCATGTGGTTCCTAACCTACTGCACCAAACTTCGATTGCTTATCGCGCCACCTAGCTATCTTACTATATCCTCGATAAAACGTACCGATATTATTATTGTGAAAGTTTTTATTTTCCTCTTGCCAGCAGGGACCGAGGTCCAAAATCTTACACTCTCAGCCCCTAGCACTCAAAAAGAACATACTGCCAAGTTACGGTGGTTAACATAACGTATAGAACCAAAATAAAAGGTGCGGCGAGGTTAATTTTAGTTTATTTTATATATTCTTCCAATATTTATATGGTATGAAGATATTGGCTAATTTGGTTATTGCTCCTTCGGAGCAACTAATCTGTTCTGGCTTCTGACGGTTTCACAATAAACAAACGAAGCTGTCTTAATCCGGGCAGGGTGTTCATTTACATGCTACCCCGTTAGCAAGATCCTCATCTCTGTTGCATTGTTTGATAAGGCATGCCGCACGTAAATTGGGCCTTTACGATTTCTCCTCTCACCTTTTTGTTTCCTTTGTATGCCCTAGCGTAACGCCACGCACCACAAATTTATTCTGTGGTGTTTTGCTAGGAACACCAATACATTCCTTGACAGACCCAAATTATATTAGAATGTATTGTGCTTCTATAATAGTTGTCTTGTTACATGGCCATATTTCAAATGCATATCTGTATTATGATTTGCGCATGTGTCGACATGGCTGTATCCAACACTTGGTTGAGTTCACAGGTTGATACCGATGTTCCTTCATATTGCTGTGTCAGAAAACCCTACTCCACTGGTTCACAATGAATGAAATTAGTTGGACAGTTGGTTGAACCATTTGTTTGAAGTTTTGCATTTTTGGAACGAATCCTCCAAGATAGTTTCTTTTAGCGAAAAAGCTCGCTGTAAAATTCTATAAAAATCAAATTTTATTAATCCGTGTCACCAAAAATGTATATTTTTGTAGGTCATAATTACTAGTTTCTGGTGGATGCGCCTGTTTTCGACAACTTTTCGTGTTTCTATTTAGACAATGTTGATTTATATGTGCATATACCTAAGTGGGTATATAAATATTATAATAGTATTGGATATAATGTAATTTACAAAAAAAAAGTATAAAATATTGGAAGAACGAATTTCATCTTTTTCTAATTTAATAATTTTGATATTTTTCTTTACTTCTAGGTACATAGAATTTGCCTTATAAATTGTTTCCGAACTTTATCCTTTAATAAACAGGCATAAAATCTTCAGCTGTAACGTTTACTACTTTACACGTTCTACAATAACACAATTTTGATTTTCAGACCATAATAAGAAATCGATTGTAAGAAAGCCTGTACCGAAATTTAACCGTTTAAAAAGTGTACTCTTTGGTATCAAGCCATAGAACTACTTTTTGGTCAATGCTTCAATTTCACCACAAATTGCATATTTTATGCCTACGGCAGCCTTAGTATCATTGTTGAAAAGGGATACTAAACTTTCTTGGCGCTTAAATATCGTAAATGATTCACAATGTTTTTAACGCCATATTAGATACATATGGTGGAATCTTTTGTATTCAAGAATGGTATTTAAGAATTGGCAATTATGATTGATAATATTTTATGATATTTTAGCAGTTTAGCAGATGAGTACCAGACTTTTATGGACACTTCTTACAATAAATAAACATATATTCAAGGCATTAGCCTACTTGGCCTAGCATTCAAGGCAAGATTTTCTGGAAAAAGATCGTGTTGTTCCGCGTTCCAAGATTGTACAAAACAAGAAGAAAGAAGAAAGAACAAGATGTTTTATAAAATCAAAAGAACGAACCCGCAAGATAACGTGCATTGACCTTTCCTTTAATTTTCTATCGGGGTAAAGATTAATATACTGTGGAATGACACATGGATCTTCTAAGTTTTGTACGTTCTTTATTTCTGATTCATTTTTCGCTCTTTTTCTGTATGACTATTACATATATCTACAACTTTGGCCTGAACAATATTAAAATAAATCATCACATTGGGTAAAATACAATGTAAATGCTAATTCATTTGCACACTGTTTAGCTACATCGAAATCTCCCACTATATTTTCGCAAATTTAATATAGGAGACCGTCAGCCTGAATAACTAATGAACAATTACTTATTACTATGAACTGAAACCGTAGCAGTGGAGTTCGTTTTTTCTAATGGAAAATGCCAGAATTAATATTTAAAGTTGCATCCAAACCCAAATTATGTACGAATATCGAATACTTACATCAACGCTTATGGAAAACCCAGGAAAATTAGATAATACGTATGTAAAATAAATTATTCCATCCTAAAGTAGGACAGTTGCTCAAACAAAAGGTTTGATGGAGGGATTCTTCGATAGAATGTACTTGCGTTTTAAAATGCCATAAATTATTGTCTAAGTGCCGATTACTATAGCATGGATTTTAAACAAACTGATAATAATGTGGTACAATATACATGTGGACTATGTATCCTTGCATTCATTGATTTATGAAAAAGAGAGAAAATGATAGTAATTAAATTTTTCTATGACAATAAATCCTTCATCCCCTTCTTTGTATATGATATGATACATTAGACGTAGCAACGTTGATATATGTATGTACTTAAAGGACGATTGTATTCTACAAAATTAGCACGTACTCAGTCCTAGGATAACCCAAATTTCTGTGTACGCTTATCTAAATGTATTCATATTTTGATTTACCGATACATGATAAGTGTATTATCGCAACCGCCAGATAATTTTGATTGTTGAGTTTTAGATGTCTATTCGGCATGTCTAAAGTACTTGTAATTAATGTATAACTATAAAATAATGCTTTATAATTGAGAGCTGATATCGCACTTTGTTCAACTGTTAGCTATTTTCGATTACGTGCCAATTGT
Organism: Chrysina gloriosa; assembly: GCA_038088585.1. Classification (NCBI taxonomy): domain Eukaryota; kingdom Metazoa; phylum Arthropoda; class Insecta; order Coleoptera; family Scarabaeidae; genus Chrysina; species Chrysina gloriosa. Next base: position 26,215,472 of record CM076091.1, read on the forward strand.
GTATGTATAAACAAACACATTTGTGTTTTTGAAAGTGACCAACAAAACAGTTACTCTTAATCCTTGATTCAAGTATTCACTTATACGTTAAAAATTACGGATGCAGTGACATTGTGGCATTGTTTTTGCAGTGTTATCGAAATAGATTTGTTTATATATTTTGAATTTGAAATACATATATACATATATTTAGAATTGTATGAGTAAACTGCAGACCAAAAATTACATCTAATTACATCTACCAATATACGTTATGATACAATTTTAATTTAATATATTGTAGGGAATCATCTAGTCATTCTTCTTTGAATTTCTAGTTTACAGGCAAAAGTTTCTGTGATGTAAAACGTAGTAAAATTAATAAATTCAAATATGAATTATCTTGATATTTAGATGTTCAAAGTAGACGAAAGAAGTTCGCCCTTATCCTACCAGACTCAAGCTTAGAATTAGTTGGTACAGAAAATGATTTAGAAATAGATGCTAACAAATTGTGTTGTATCCTATCATTAATATACCGAAATACTTAACATAAATAACTTACAATTGTACATATATCAAAAGCATGCAAGTAGCAAGACTAGGAATATTACATAGAGACACCAGCGAAATTAAAAATTTCCAATTATCCAGAGGCGGTAAGAGGATGTAAACCCACATCACTGTCGCATCGTCAAAATCGGAATTTGATGTGCATGGATGACTTTTTGTACGAAATAACCCACAGTTATTTACAGAATTCGAATTTATTTTCACAGTTGGTCGATCAGTAAAACTTGTCGTGCTTTTCGTGAATGTAGATGTGATCAATAAACAGGGAATTGTACTCTCTTCTGAAATTCCAAGCGTAAGTTCAGTTTTAAATGGATTTTCTGTTGTAGCAATACATCGTTCCATGAATTATTAAATACGAAAACATATGCCTTATTCAACGCAAGGATTTTCCATTGCATTGGCTTGTCGTATCTGAAGTAGTACTACCAAATATTTGTTTGGGTACCTACGTACTCTCATGCAAGACAATAACGAATAAAGGCCTGTAACTTTATACTAAATTTTAGAGTCGAAAGCGAAACATGAAGAATAATGGAGGCAGCGGGTGAGGACGCTTGACGATTTATTGATTGTAACGGTAACTTCGTTGAATGAAGAATCTCGCTTCAATTATTGTTCTTCAAGCATTGCTTTCTCTAACTTGGTTTCGTCTGACGGCTTGTAGTAATTACGAGTATATGTAGCATTATATATATTACTACTTGTTTCCTAAATGTAATAAAAGTCCTTCCTTCTTATATTACTTGATTCCATCTAGTTAATAGTAGCAGTAATAATAGTAATATTTTTTATTCTTCTTCTAATTTACGCAAGTTCTTCACCTATGCATAATCGTCTTCAAAAACTTTAAAACGATATTTGTTTATACCTATTTGACAGTAGTCTTCCTTCTAGGCTTACTAATGATTGCACAGTATGTATAGAAATGATTAAGAAAATTTTATTGTTGGTATTGACAGGGATTTTAATGCCCCTAATGCGAAATTTGTTCCTCCTAGAAATAAAATGGAATTATATCGTAGGTTACTAAATACGCATTTTTATGATCATTATATGATACACAGAGATTGTCATAACTAATGCGTCAAATTTATTTACAAGATTAGATAAGGTAAAAGTAAGTCGAGTAAAAGAAAAAAATATTAAAATAAATTGAGCAAATGGAAGTGTTTTATAACTACTGCATTATGTATCGCCAAATCTGTTAGATACAGGGATATGATCCCGGTCATGAAAATTATAAGAAAAAGTCCTATAAAAACTTCACTGTGCTTGACCAATGGCCCAGACTTTACTAATGTTTATATTTCTTTCTCTAAATTGTAAACATTCGCTGAGGAACATGTTCCTCAACGGCCACATGGTCAACATGTGCAAAACTTTGATTTATTTAGAAGTTAACTTAGTGGTTCCCGAGTAGTATATGTAATGAACAATTTTCTATTCAATTTTATTTTATTACATGTGAATTTTAACATATATATTTTTTTTTACTTTGAATTTGAATTTTAAATATATTACAATAGATTTTTTGACGTCCTTCTGTTCAGTTGCTGACAAGCTGTTTTCTCATCACTCATGGTTAACTCTCTGATGAAGGATTAAATTGAATTCGAAAGCTTAGAGTTACTAAAAGAGAGACTTTTATTTCTACTCATTCTTGGCTGCCATCTTCCATCTCTACTTAAGTCATTACATCATACCTTATGTGAACCGAGGACTGAGCATTGCGAGACTACTTTGGATATCGGTTTCTGCAGCTGAAAGGGACAAAGAAGTTTTCCATTAGTTAGATTAGATTAGATTACTTGGGGTGGCAATGATGCCTGTTCCACTGTGACCTTTCCAGATCTATAGTGGTCCCCATGCCTCCTCGTAGTACGTTCTCCTGCTTTATTCCTTTAATTAGACTTAGCAGCTTTGAAAGTGGTTCTTCCCCATATAGTTTCGCTTCCCATGTGTGACAGTCGCGTCCTTGCCAATTTCTCGCATTGACACAGTACGTGGACTGGGCGGGAACAATAAGTCATTCAGCTTCATGCAGTGGATTTCAAGCCACCCCTTCAAGAAAAATGAGGAACAAAGCCTAATTAGCAAGCCCATATCAACAAAAATTTGTATTGACAATTTACCTGCTCTAGTACACCAAAAAGGGTGTTATTTCAGCAGAATAACGTACTACATGTAGGATTATTGGAAACAATTGTGGAAACAGAAAGGGAACTGCTGCTACTAGGCAGCATAAGTTTTCTTCCTATAGGTTTTCTTTTGTTTCTTTCTTTAGATAGCTATTTGAAAACTAAATACTAATCATTTAAAACTCTTGGAAATCATATGCCAAAGACTTTTATAGTATCCAAATTCATACGTTCTTAGATAGTTAGACAGTATACTTAAATGTGAGGGGTATACTTTAGTGAAATAAAACTGTTTCAGACAAAATAAATACAGTACCTATATTTCATTTTGTAAAACGAAAATATCTTATTTGCTTATCTGATGTTATTATTAATCCGTCTAAAATTTGTTGGGTTAAAAGAACTATTCGTTTTCGAAATTTCTATAAAATTTTAATGTGTTAAAATCTTCTAGAAATATGAACAAATCGTTAAAAGCTTTTAAAACTTCTAACTTTTGAAGCGTGTACTATAGTTTGCATGTAGGGAAAGAAAGAGGCCACTATTGAGTTGTTAATGTGTATATATGTACGCGGCTGGACATTGTTAAGCCTATTTTATACCTAATTAATTCTAAATCGTTTTCTATTAAGATTAATGATTACTTAATCTTAAGACCTAAAAATTCTTGAACGATTAACGTTACTTTGTGTAATATTAAAAAAGATTAAATGTGCCGAAATATAGTAACATATATTGTTTGAAATGTTATAATCTGGTTTGAATTTTCACTGCATCACCGTCAAAACACGAAATAATTATGATGGCGCGTTATTATGAGTATATTTTGGTTTATTTGGCTTGTGTTCAAGCAGGTTATGCATCAATAAACACATTGTGACTTAAAAATGCCATATACTAAAATGAAAATTATTGCGCGCGACGAGATTTAAGTTGATAGCTCTTTGAATACTTGTTTAACAAATATCACTGATCACTTTAATCATTTATATGATTACGAAATGAATGGTTTGATATGACTAATTTAAAAAGACTGCATTTGCTTCGTTTATGATGCATATTTACGTTGAGGAAGAATTATTGTTGTTCACGAGAGATTGTGTTTACTTATCTCATCCAAGTATTATTTCTAAGATTGCGTAGGACATCTAATGTTTTCTGGCTTTAATCGTTTTTATTATGTTTTCATTACTACAAAACTTGTTTTTCTGCCTAATGTAATGGCAGTGCATGAAACTCTGAGAAGTGTTATTTAAAATGATTATTGTACATTGTACTAACTAATTTTGGGATAAGATATTTATATTTGAACATACATATTAGTCCTGCAAGGAATTTGTATAATAGACACTATACATACAGATAAGGATATTTCATAATATTTCAAATTCTCTTGTTAAATGACTATATTTGGAACATAATGTGAATTGCGAGGCGCAGTTTTTGAATTTTCAAAATTGAAAATTATATTAAAGGGTGTTTCACTACTGAGCACATTTTGAAATAGAAAGTCGCATATGGGTGTGCAATATATTAGAAAAGTATTTACACAATGTATTCATTATCAAGTTAGTACTTGGTACGAATTAAATTATAATACAGAAACTTAGGCTTAAATAAAAATTAAATATGACTTCGGTAATCTTTATAGAGATGTATAAATCATTAAACTGTTACCACGGTACCACCACTGCGGTTTCAAAAGAAAAGCATACTACACTCTTGGTTCCATTTCTACCGCCCTTACTACTATTCTAAATCACAAGGACGTAAAATTCGTGACTAACGGATTCTGACTTAGGGCGGGCACAAACATTTAGCAGTTAGGTTGGACAAACGAGTGCATGATAAGTTATCATTAAATAGTGTAAACCGGATTGACGCTGTCCCTCCATCGCTTGTCTCCACTAACATGCAAAACGCGATATTAAAATTCGAAGGAGGGACAGCGTAACTTCGGTTTACACAACTTATCAAGCACTCGTTTGTCAAACTTTAAACTTTATTCATCACTATCAATAGTGTTTTGGTGTGTTTCGCACGAGCGGTTACTGCGTGATGTTCATTGTGCAGTGCTTTTGAGTTATACAGTGTTCGTTGCATAGTGTTCGTCCTGGGCGTTAGTCGGATATCGTTAGTGATCTTCAATTAACCCAGTTTTTAGCTGAGGATGGCAACTTAGTTGTAAAAATATATATCTGGAATTATTACCGAAAGGTAATTCTATCTGTTTTATGTAATCTTCGGTATCTTTGCCGAAAGAATTAGGAATCCTCTGAAATTACAAAGTAAAAATCAATTCTTAACACTATAATTTCACAATGCATTGGTCACTAAATAATTTTTTTTTAAAGAAAATGATACAGGCTGCTGCAGATCATTGTTGACTTTTCAAACTGCTACTGAAACAATGTAACGCAATGGTACTGCTGAATCAGTCGAAAATGAGGATTATTCCTTATCAGGAACTTATAATACATAACTGTTGACATAAAATTGTGCGATAATCAAGAGGACTCTTTGGACCAAGTATTAACCGTATTTACGAATGGCACTTTCTTTCGATTGCGTTTTTCCCTTAATCCGGCGTCATGGGGGATGGGTCAAAATTACCCCCACTTTTTGAATTGCTTGTGGTTTTATAACTGCACGTGCGTTGATGCCGTTCTTCTCAGTAGCTGGAGATATTGAATTTCTTTAAACGTTTTTAATTTCAATTCAGTCGAACGGCGATCGCACTTCGAGTTATACGTGCTGAAGTTAAAAGTTAAATATGACCCATCCCCGTAATCAATGTATGGGTATTTTATGTATTTTGCGTATGTGATACTATTTTAAGTTGCTAATAACTACTGGGTCATTCTATGTCAAGTGGACCAGTTCTAAAAATCGTCCCCACTCAACCATCTCCAATTTGGCTGAAAATTTATACGGATGTACATATATGTTTGAAACGAGGTTCTGCAAAGTTTTAGCTCTAGGTATCATATACCTGGAGCATCACAGCCCTTTCTGTGCAGGTCCCTCCAACCCCTCGGAGATTTTGCAAAGTTTGACATGTGGCCATTGCAGAACTATGGTAGCTGTGATGCTGAAATTCAACATACTAGCTCAGCTTGTGCCTGTGAACATGAAAAATCTAGTATCACCATCCACAAAACAATATATAGATCGCAATTGAAGCATACTTGTGGAGATATTAACACAGAAACATGGTACAAAACACTTAAAAGCCAAATCTAACCCATTTACGAAGGCAAATATCTCAATGTGGGACCACTCCAAATTCATTTATTTTTATACCACTGGAAAGAGCAGAATTTTTTCTACCAGAATCATATTTTTCTATTTTAGTGTTTTCTGGTTTAAGGAAGAAAAATGCCTTTGAACATGGTGTTATTTCTTTCGCGAAATCAACATTAATTACAGCATCTTTTAGTATGGATATTGCAAAGTTTGTCATGTCGCTATTAAGGTACCACAGTAACTGTGATGCTGAAATTATATGATACCTAGAGCTAAAATTTTGCAGAACCTTGTTTCATATATGTACATCCGCATAAATTTTCAGTCAAATTGGTTATGGTCGAGTGGGGACGATTTTTAAAACTAAAATATTAATTGGTTAAGTTCATAAAAGTGGAAACCTGATAAAAGAATGAAGTGTTTGTTATGTTTAAGCTAGAGGAAGTTGTTTTTGTTAACTTTTTAGTGTGTTTTTGTTTTTGTTAAAAAAGAAAAATAAATATGTTTTCGTTAAAAAAGTCGTGTTTTATTTCCTTAATAAAGTCCGATAAAATCAAAATTTTATCTATTTTTTATAAATATAATGAGATACCTGGAGTTTACTAAGTGGGTAACTGTGAGCCAACCCCCACGTTCGTGTAATTAATTTCCACCCCCATGACACCGGGTTAAGGTTGGTAACTTATTGTTAATCATAGACATACCATGCATAAGTATGTATTTTCAATAACAAATATCAATCGTACATAATTCTAACTTTTAGTTTTTTCTGTTTATATACGAGGTGTGTAAATAAAGCACGACTGGTAGCGTAATGTTTGATCGAGCAATACTAGTGACGCGGGATTTGGTGGGGAGGTATGGGATACGCCATCAGTGGGAGGAGCGATTTGCTAGCGTCGCGTTGTTTTTCCGTAGCGATTGTTTTAGTGAAACAAGGTTTGCTTGTGCGTTCTTACAATGACTTGGATGTTTGAGGACGACCCGGAAATCAAGCGTCAGACAATGAAATGGCGAACTCCACGCTCTCCAAGACGAAAAAACAAGAATGAATAAGTCAAAGATCTAAAGCATGCTGATTAGCTTTTCTGATAGCCAAAGAATTGCTCACAAAGAGCTCTGCCTACAGGTCAAGAGATAAATCAACCCTTCGACCGAAAGGTTCTTCAAAGACTTTGGAGGAGGTTTATGCGTGTGAGACCAAACATCAAACAGAACTGGGTATTGCATCACGATAATGTCATACATAAATTTCAGTGTACCGATTTGTTTTGTCAATAGGAGCATTGCTGTGGCTCCTCAGCCTCCTTATTTGCCCAACTTGGGTCTTTGAGACTTTCTTTTTCCCGAGATTGAAATAACACTTCAAGGGTCGTCGTTTCTGGCACTGGACAACATTCAAACGGTTGCAACCGACTAGCCAGTATTCGAGTTACAGCACTGCTATGAGGAGTGGAAGAGCGGTCTTCAACACTGTGTGGGGTTCCAAGGCAGTTACGTAAAAGGAGCAATGTTGAATTGTAATGTTATTAGAAGCCAAACACTTGAAAAAATCGGTTTCATTACATTATTTGCACACTTTATATACAATGCATGAACAAATGGGGGATTCGATCTTTATGGTATAGACCTCGACGGGCAAAGGTCCTACTACATTTTCAGAGTTGAGTCAAATCAGGATATAGTATCGCTTTGTACTTATAGTGTGTTTGAAATATGTGGTGAAGAAATAAAGTAACGGAAACGGAAGCTCAAACGCAAGACGTTCCAAGCGATCAATAGAATACTTTCTTTTCCTTGATACAGTGATTTGTAGAACGCTGTTCTGACAACAAAATGTAGTAATGTACGTTAGAGGATGATCCAAGACCAAAACGTCCTGCAATTGATGAGATTTACATACACAACAGGGCGTAAGAAAGCTAGTGAGTCGGTTGATTCCACATTTGTTGCTTTTTTATATTGATATATATTGCTTCCCATGCAATGTTTTCTCTATGGATACCTACACATATTTCTACATCAAAATTGCTGTATTATTTGATTACACTGTACTTCAAATAATGTTCTCTATTGGAACATACTGTTTCGATAGTAAAAGATACTGAATAGGTGTATACGACTAGTATTGTTATATAAACAATGCATGTGTTCTAAAGTTATACTGCTGCAAATTTGGCTAATAATTGTAAATTTCATTTCGTCTACAAATATCATGTTATATAAATACTTCATTATATCACGGAATGGAAAATTGAAAGATTTCATTTCAACTGTTATCTTTTTCGACTCAATTTCACCTTACGTCGTCTAAGAGCGTAATAATTCCTACGTAGAATGTTTTACGACTTCGTTTTGAATATTAGAAATGGCAAAGTATCTCATCTCCAACTTTCGTTCGTAAATCTCCCCTGCGATTGTGCTTGGCAAAGTAAATTTTATTATATTGAAAGAGCTGAAATTACAACCGTCTTTTTTGTTCTTTCTTGCTCGTAACTTAGAGTGTATAATGAAAATTTGAAATTGGGAGTTTTTGATTTTAAGAAGACTGTTCTAGACAAGCCATATTTGTTTTTCACAATAAACTTGTTCAGCCGACTTTCGAACATAGAGCTATTTAAAGTTAAGTGGCCCTAGTTATTCTTACGTCTTGGCATAATGTAATAATACCTTGGAGTCTAGTAACCACAGCGGTGAACTAACTCGTCGAAGAAAAGTTGTATAATTGACTTCAACTTCTAGCATTCTCTTTTCTGAGGCCAACCGACTAACAAGTACGTTGTCTGCGTGTTACGCTTTGTTTTAGTTAGAGAATATTAGTAGTAATTCCCGTATGCAGTTTCAGCTAATAGTAGTGATAATAAAGCTGTTTCAAAACAAGAATTTTAAGAAGTGTTTCATACTTCCTTTACCTAATTAACTTTTTGTTTAGTTTACTACAACTTTTAAAGTAGCTTTCAACATATCCGACACCCGAAAGGATATACAGGTTAGAATTAGGATAGAATAAATCAAATAGTTGGTACCCTTACCACATTGATTTGGATACCTTAAAATTTTTATAACTAAGTTGCCATCGTAAGTGGAACACCCACGAAGAAAGACGATAAATAAAATATAACTAACTGATGTAGGATTAATTAAGTGTATTTCAGTCAAAAAGTGAGCATTATTTTTGAACACAAATCAGTTTCTTTAAAATTTAACAATATAAATTTTTTGTTATAACTATATAAGTTAGAAGCAAAGCAAATTGTGGGTATACTGATGTACTTTATGACGTTAGATGACTTAACTCTCCCCTATCCTCATAGCAACATCTTGTGGATCTATTGCCCTCCAGCTAATTACAAAATTAGGCAAAGACTGGAGACACGCCGCAATGTCTAGATAAATGTATTACTAACTTATTATGTCTAATAAGCCACTATTCTTTCAAAATGCAGTTTGTTTTTTACTACCTTAGGAAATTTTTGCACATACTTTTCCATCACCTTTCCGTTTCCTTTCTAAAGTAAGGTAATCGATATAAATTTAGAACTCTCATATTGTTCAAATTAACACGTCTTCTACACATTTTCTTGTAGAAATATATATATGTCATTGGCAGTGCAATACGTATTTAGAAGCAGATTTGGTTGTTAAATGAGTTAAGGAACTAAATCGTTTCGGCTAGTAGATTTGAAACTTTAACGTTGGAAGTTCCAATCACAGAGAAATCGGAGATTCCATCTGTATCTAACGTAAATGTCAAATAATCAATGAAAATGTAGCGGTCGAGTTTCACGAACTATGTAATCGGTGGGCAATAACTGCACAGATTCAATTGGTTAAATTAACTCGGTCGCACTCTATTTCCTTTGGGATTCCAAAGGACTTGTGCTTATTTAAGTGGAAGAATTTCGTGCTATTTCACCGCTTCTGGTTTTATTAGAGGTTTGTATTATTTTATTGCAATCGTAAAATCTTGTTAGCTTGGATGAAAGCTTATTACAATTTGAGTGCGTCGTGAACAATAGTAAATTAGATTATCGTTCAATCTACATATCTCGTGTTCTCTCCTTTTTGTAGTCGCATAGTGGGGATTCGTGGTTTATGATTACTTGAAATATGTTCTTGATTGAAATTTATATTTTGAAGTTTGTAAAATAGACTTGGAAAGCTGCCCGTTTTGGTGTGAAGTCATAAAAGAATTAAACTTAAGAAGCACTAAGGGGTAATTGCAACTATTATGAGTTTTCGATAGGATAGTTCATATGACTTATATATATATACTAGCTGACCCAGCGAACTTCATACCGCCTTAGAATTAATAAATGTTGTTACCTGAGTTTTATTAACTTGCTTATATTAATATAAAATTAATTAAGTTGAATAAAAGTTCAAAAAGGAGCAAATTCACGTGGGAGCAAAGCATTTGCTTTATTGAATGTAAACCAAATGATTCGCGTATCGTTGTAGCACACTCTTCTCTTAAACTATTTGCTGAATGCGTTACACTCGTGTCGATTATCTTCATTGAAGCACATTGTGATATACTATATTTTGCGACTTTATCTATTGTCGGAGCGTTGAATTGTCGTTCGTGTGTTCCAGCGGGGCGTTTATTTGCTCTGATTACGACTTTATAGTTATCACTTGGCATACGATCCAACGCAGTTTTGAACAACCCAATGAGTGCATGATGTTCATGAAGTATTTCCTGCAAATCTTGAAGAATTTCTCTTTTCATTGCGTTACTGATCGTTTGACGCCAATCAAGTTGGTCCTACATATTGACCATGAAGTAAATTTGAAACAATTTTATGCTGTGCGTCTTCAACCGGCTGCAATGATCCAATTCTATGGTGAATTTGTCCTTATATCTGTATAGTCGAAAGGGAAGTGATAATTACTGATTTATGATTACCAAAAATAAAGGTTAGTCTCTTATTAACAAACATTACCTTGAATCGGACTGAATCCGCGTTCTTCAATAATATTTGCTCCAAATGAAGTCATTTGGAAACATGCGCTATACCTTTAAGTGTTCGAAAGAAAATGTCGTTATTCTTGAACTTCGCCACGAAGCAATGAATGCAGTGGCTCAGGTGGCGCAGGCAACAATGGCAATTTAATCTTTCCACTGAGACAGCACAATCCAGGCCTTTCTCCAGCGAACTTCAATGCACCGCAATGGACGCACACAATCTCCATAGGGCCAATTCTAACGAAAGGGTGCGAGCTGTAGTCAATTGTGGAATCGTATTGAAAAGTTCCTCGATTCAAATTAACATTTTAACATTTCCTCTTGCGGCTCGACATTGTTGATGTCGACCATTTTCATTGCCAACCGAGCCGTTTCACGTATGGCCTCTCTTTGTTCTTATGTTTGTGAAACACGAAGTCGGGTCGTACGAATACGGCGCCCTTCTCTCGTGCGATTTCTTCTTCATCTGCAGTGGATTGATTCGCAATATTCCGCTGTCTAATTGCATTACGACTTCGTTATAAAAGATTCGATCTTCTCGCTCGCGGCATTGTAAATAAGACTTTGATGGATATTGCTGATTTTGCTTCTATTATGACACAACAATTATTCATGCGCGCATAATCACAAATGTCATAACCTTAATTGTCTTTGCGCGCACCATGACAACTGTCATAACCTAACCCACCAAACGTCATCAATTTGCTTAATCTCTAATTTTTTTAATTTTTAAATGTCTTAATAGTTTTCTTTTTCCTAAACCTTCACGTAGCAATTACGAACAAATCCGCAGAAGGAAGTATCCAATTTAGTCCAGTCGTTTTCAAGTTTTAAGCATCCGAACAAACCACGATCCATTTATGTATATACTAGAGATGGGACGAATCCAAATTTTCTCGAATCCGAATCCGAATCCGAATCCTAAAGGATTCTCGAATCTCTCGAATCCTTCGAATATCGAATCTCTCGAATCCTTCGAATCTCGAATCTCTCGAATCCTTCGAATCTCGAATCTCTCGAATCCTTCGAATCTCGAATCTCTCGAATCCTTCGAATCTCGAATCTCTCGAATCCTTCGAATCTCGAATCTCTCGAATCCATCATATAATTACAATAATAAGAAAGGACAGAGAGGAAAAACAATTTTACAGGAAAATTTTAAAGCTACTTTAATTAAAAACGATACAGTTTTTTAAAAATATTTATTAAAAAAGTTTTTTTTTTGAACATATTTATATTACAAATGAAATTAAAAAAACAAATTACACAATAGTAAAAGATAAATTATGTTAAAATCTTGATGATTATGCAACAAGTTTTTATTTATATTTAATTTCCTTAGCATATGGAAATTAATATATCAATAACAGTACCGATATCTTTTCAGAAACTTTTGTAAATGAGAATAAGGGAGAGCTAACATAGATAAACAGCAAATATTGCACATGAAAATCTAAACACATATTTTAGTATATAAAAGAAAGCACTCAACCTAAAAGAAATAAGTGAGAATTTTAATTCAGATTTTTATTTAAGAAAACCAGCTTTCGAAGTCGCTCTGAATCCAACCGACTACGTTTTTTATCCTCTATGATGCCTGATGTGCTGAATAGTCTTTCTGAAATCACTGTTGATGGTGGTGTAATTAAGAATTTTTGCTAGTTTCATCAAATTTTGGTATTTTGTGTTGCCCTTCCAGTATTTAAAGATGTCTGCAGTTGGTGGGAGCAGTGGTTCTGCTAAATAGGCATTTATTTCTTCTTCAGGAGATGAACTGTAATCCACATCACTGCAGGTAGCTGGGGTCATCAACTGAGAACAGTAACTCCACATACTATGACCTTGTTCAGTTAAAGATATATCTGTGGCATTTGCTTGAGTTTTCTCTGATGACTGCAGATCACCATTTGTTTGCATATAGATGGACGAAATTTCATTAGCCAGTGTCAATTTAGCTTGCTCAACGTTTTCTTTATTCAAAAAATACATTCCCTTTGAATCGGGGATCCAGTAAAGTACCAATAGTATACAATTTCTCTGCCTCAACAGAATGGTAGCGCCTTTTTAGTGACGCAAGCAAATCATTTCGGAAACCCTGTACTGAACCTTATTTTGGTTTGAAATTTTCTAGAGCACGAATGGTGCAATTCACTAAAGGAATTATTTCTGAAATTGTCACTTTACTTGAGCTGGCCACAAATGTAGCTTTATCAAACACTTCTAATATTCGTATAATATCTTCAATAAGTTTCCACTTCCTTATAAATACTTTGTGGCTGAAAGAACGAGAACCGAAGAGAATCGTCGAGATCTTTCTAGTCAGTGATTCATATGTGTCGTGATTACATGAGTCATCATTATTATTATTTTTTTTTTTGGATTCGAAAGATTCGAATTACGAAAATCGTGCGAAGATTCGAGTTTTCGAATCTCGAATCTTTTCAGGATTCGATGGATTCGAGGATTCGCGGATTCGAATGTCCCATCTCTAGTATATACACATATATAAAATACACAAACTGTTTCTATGTCCGTTATAGACTTCGAAATTATCCAACCGATGTGCCCCAAACCGGTTTCATTAGAAAGGCAATAACGCGAGGATAACTTTAGACCACTAAAAAAATGCATTCGGTCCATTCATGAAGTGGATTTTCGACTTTTCCCATACAATAATTTTTCCGAATACAGACTGTCAACACAAAAACATTGATCTGTCACTGTCATCAGAAAGTTTTATCATTTATGGTTATCGCGTCGACCATGTCAAATTATCGAAATAGAAAATATTAAAGATCTCATAGACAGTAAAAATGAAGGTGAAATGAGGTCAATAAAATAAATCATCAAATTTAATTCAAGCTACCCGGTGAAGTTGTCACGTACAAATCAATTGACACAGTTATAGATGAGGAACAAGCTGTCAACTTTCTAATAGAGTTTCTTAACTCTTTGGAACCATCTGGAATGCCACCACATATCTTAACTTTAAAAAGTTGGTTCACCGTTGATGCTCATCCGCAACTTATTGTTAGACCCTACCGAAATTGTGCAGCGGAACAAAATGGTAAGTGTTGCTGGTTTGAACTTTCCTGAAAATTCCTGTTTTACGCATGGCCTATTATATGTTGCTTGCTCCAGAGTTGGAACGTCGAAAAATCTTTGTTTACACACCTACCGAAAAAATTCAAAACTCGACGGGTATCTGCGAGTATAACATAAAGATGAACATATCCAAAGGTAAACCTATAAAAGGAAACCATTTGTGTCACCCAGCGAGAGATTCACCCAATTGAGGACAACAATTCAACCAGTGTAATACGAAGCAAATTATAGATGGTTCACTTAATTTTACAGGCAAAATACATTTCCGTATTACATTGTTATTACATATGCCGAAGTAGTGCTACCGACATATTCATTTTTAACGAGAATTTGAAATCGTATTTTCTTCTATCACATATCTATCACCAAATACGTATTTTAACAACAAAGTTGTCATCTTCTGTGAAGACAATATAAGCGAACGAAAAGATTAATGGTAATTCACGGGCGAAGCTTTCTTTTCCGTTTGTCTTCTATAGTAAGGATGACAGAGTTGTCATCCACATGTGCTTACTTGCGTTTTCGAAATATCCAGATAGGTATAATAACAATAAAAACTATTTTTAAAACTAATTAAAGCACACGTTTAACTCTTTCGGCGCCAACGGTGAATCTCACTCAGCATCTTGACATGAACAATTTGCATTCATTGCAAACTTGTTGTTATTGTTTATATTAATGCAGTGATCTAATTGGAATCTATACAGATGTAAAATATATTTTATAACTATTTTTCGTGAAAATAAAATTGACTGCTATCCTAAACAAAATGTATCGTTATCTATGTAAGAAAAACTACACCTCCGATTAGAAAAAGAATTATTTCAATTTAACTATATATGGTCTTACTTTATTTTCCTATGAAAATTTGGCGGTGTTGCCGGTTTCCCCAAGGAAAAAAATTTTGGTGTGCAGGAGATTAAATCTATCTACTATATCAATAATTAGTGACTACCGAAAATAATCGAGTCCTGATAAAAAAGGAGAAGTGTTGTGGGACACCCGGCAAGAGCGAAACTCTTAAGTAATTGATATCCATCCTGTCAAATTCAATATCATGACGGTCAGTAATTTGCTTTATACGTGAATTAACTTTCGATAAGAGTTGTGCACTAATCAGTTGTAGTAACTATATTCCCAATCATATTACAATTATATTTACATGAATCTTAAAGCTAGAAAAGTCTCCAGTGACGATTTCAAGCGTCTCACATCCAGCGTCTTCCACACTTTTTCCTAGTTACTGTCGCCGCGGAACCTCAGTAAACGGGCTTCGCTCTAATAAATATACTCGATGAATTGAGTTTCCAGTAGTGTTCATCATGACATTCCACAAAGTTACGGGCAACAGCTCCAACTTTTTAGGAACCATTTTGCTTGGGTTCATTGCAGATTCCAAACTTCCGACTTACCTTATTATTAGTCGATAATGCTAAGTATGTCGATCTTGGAGCTTATGAAAACTATATACATAGATAATCAAGAAATTTGGAAATAAACTTTTTAAGTTTTATCTGTGAATATTAAAGTATATTTCAGGGAAACAATTTTATTTGCTTTTACTTGAAACATCTCCAATATTTGAATTGAACGCGAACATAAATATTACCGAATGTCGTGTAGTGCTTAAACAGAAAGACTTAGTTAAGATGGAAAAGGTCTAACTACGAATATCAAAAGTTTCAATCTTTAACACCCCATGTAATTTTTCTCTTTACAAATATAAATTTTTGACATCACGAATATCTTTGGCCGTACATTTGTATTTATCGATTGGATCGCTTCGTACATCCTTGGCCCCACTTCTGAAAGTATTTCCTCTAAGATTTTCTTTCTGTTCGACGTATCCGTGAACAAATTGGTAGCGACAGCACTAGGATAAAAATATTAAAATTTTCCCCACTGCTTTGCTAATAAATTAAGCAACGAAATAATTATTATAGTAATAATTTTAACAGCGTGAGTGATTGTGAAGAATTTATTTAGCCGCTTGGAAAAGTAAGAACACGGTTGAATTACAACTATTCTTTTCATAGAAACTCCCAGCATATTTTCAATGGAAATTATTCGAACAACATTGAAGTTACTCTATGCCAGCTGTATTTTCACACGTGAATAATTTAATCGTACTGAATGTGTACGTATGTATATTACAGCTACGATAAATATTGGCGCATGCAACCTAGTTTCTACGTAAAAAATATGTGTATACACACAGACAAACTATACGGTCGAATTTTTCTTGTTTATCTTTTCATGTACAAAATATCAGATTAATATGAAATTCGTCTTACGTCAATGTACCTTAACACAAGTAGGTTTAGTAATACAATTAAAACACCAAATTGCCTTTAGTTGTTCGTTTCGAGATGCGAATATGTTTGAGAGTTTAATTGATGACACCTCTTACATATCGGTATTCATTACACGCTCCGACGTGATGTTGCGATAATTTGGGAAATCAATAAGACTGAGGATGAGTACACCATTTCAAATACTCCAGATATCATTAAACTTTAATGGTTGGTTACTTATTGGTTTTGTGTCATACTTTTACAATAATAAATTAATATTTGTTGTATAATATAAGATAGCTTGTAATTATCTATTTTGTCATTTCAATTTGAATACATATGTATAGTCCAGATAGAATACTAATGTGTATATTAACAAGGCATTTGAATAATGCGTACGGATACATAATGTATATACAATTTTTTATAGACATGGTAAATATATCAGTTAACATGAAAGTTGTTAGTATGGTTAAAGCCTACAGTATGGCGAATTCATATTTTGATTTTAACGATCTTTTCCCTTTCATTTCTGTAATTTTCTTACACTTTCGGTTCGAAATTCTTGCGCTGAAATATCTATCTAATAAAATTCAGGCGTAAATAAATGGAAATAAATACGAGGGCTGTCCGAACGTACAGTATGAAAACCAAGCATGCGGCAGGTGATCGGTGTGCGTATTGGTGGCTACACATCTCGCTCTCCACCCGCTCTGTCACTACCGAGTCCAACACATAGTGCAGTGGAAATTCATCGAAAATTGAGTCGAATGTATGCTGACTTCTGAAATTGTTTCTGACAATGACATGACAATGTCTGTCCTCACACTGCTCATGTAACCCAACGGCTATTTTCGAACACCATAGCTTCCAAACTGACCAGGAGCGCAAGGAAACCGTCAAAAGTCACTTCAAATCATTGGCGGCAACATTTCATGAAGAGGGTATTGCAACGCTTGTTCACAGATATAACAAATGCCTCAATCGTACATTACTTTTGGTAATACAATCATTTTTATATTCACCCGTCTTTCCTTTATAGCCTATCGGAGGATAAAAAAGAAGCAGCTCTCATATTAAGCCGTATCACTCCAGGTGATCGCCAGGTAATAAAAAATTTTTCAGTAGCCTCTTTTCAGAATAAATATTTTATTTTCTTAAAATTTTTCCGAAGAATTTTTGTTGTAATTACAATCTGATCTTAATAAAAACCAATTAGCAACTTTTATTCAAATTAACTTATCTCCTAGCAAAAAGTTAAAACTAAGGACTAGTTCATTACCATCCCTTAGGTTCTAACTCAACTCATAACACACGCCACAAGTTAACGTGTACCACTGCTACACCATACTCTGGCTTATGCTATCACTGTCACTTTACCACCTCAAAGATTTCTCCCTCCTGAGTGTTCTTACCAAACCTCTATGTTAACGTCTTGAAGAAATCGTTTGTAACTTCGGGCAAAGTTCTCTGCAATTTCGTTAACAGTGTCCATTTCTAGATCTCTAGTCACTGTCGCTGTAATATGTCGTTAGAATTTGTTAAAAAGGTGGATAACGTGTTATCATAAAGTAGTGTAAATCGGACTGACGCTGTCACTCCTCCGAATTTTATTAATCAATGGGAAGTTGACATCTTTACACAGGAGAAGATGGAATGTCTATCTGGTGGTTGATACATTTTCATACTTGTTCCAAATCTTCTCTTCTTTCTTGGTTATATGGACCTCTCAGGCACAGTGTTACGGTTAAGGTAATTTTCAGAAATTTTGTTGTATTTGCTGTGGTATTTAGATATTATGTTAACAGAAATGTGTTGTCAACTTTTGTTTCTAAATTGTTGATAAATTGACATCAACAGCTTTAGTGTCGTTTAGTAAAGTCCACTACTGTTTAATGCAGTCATTTTTTTAAATTGATGGATATCCAGAGGTTTGTTACTGTTTTTTATTTCCGGAGCAATCATTTTTCGAAATTAGTAGAAGCATCGAAATCGGTCTCTAGGATGAAACTTTGTTTGGTGGGTTCGCCTACGAATCATTAACATTTCGGCTATTTTCCAGATTTATTGATAAAATCGGTAGTTCCTTCCTCAGGAAGTTATTTTTGGATTTCACCCCCATCCCGAATGAGGCCCCCTGATCTAGTATCTTTTTATCTTCACTGGATCGAAATATCCTTCCAAGGTGTTGCGAATACATTGCGCCTCGGTGAAATGCTTTCTGTCCAGTCCTCACCTGTATTCTTTACTGGCGAATTTTGCGACATCAATCCTTTCAATTAAAATAACGAGCTTAAAAACATATTTCGTAAAATAGTCATAGGAAGTGCAACGTTTTCCACTTGTTAACTAACGTCATCCGTATATCTTTGCAACCCCAAATACACTCCGTTAAACGTATAAATCCTGAGTAGTTGCGCTTCGTATTTGGATTTATATGGCATTCCATACGCTGTATTTATTTGAATTATTCCTTATCCTTTAGAGATTCTCTTTCTATTATTAGCGGTTGCTGCTTGTTTACGACAGAGAACGTCCTAATCAGAACAAAGCATGGCTCTTTGTTTGAGACATCAGTTGATAAGGAACTATTTTTAAACAATAGGTACCGACCGTGTACAGTAACGTGATTCACATTTATGTGTGCGTACGTTCACCATGTATCCAAACAATTTGTTTCCCGGTTCGCATAGATTAAACCATTATCGAAAAAGGAAATCTACTTTAAATAGCGTACGTAGGAATGCTTGCCAAACGCTAAACAACCATGCTGGTATCCATGGAATGTCGAAATGAAAATATGTATTTAGTATGTAAGTGAATACGTTAGATGCCAAAGTACTTTTCTTTTGCATATCTCTTAGTTATCCTCTCCAGTAAGTAATATTGTTTAATGGTGCTGTTTTGTTAAATAATGAGTAGTACAAGTTTATACATGTATGCAAATTTTGGAAAAAGTTACACTAAAATTAGTATACGGATCCAGTTCCTAACATAAAGAGTAAACATGCGTCGACACAATTATGGAGATATATACATATACATATAAATGTAAGGTAAATGTTAGTCTTGATAGATAGACTAAGGATTAGAAGACATTTTTAACCGTTCGTGTATTTATTGGGAGCATCGCATATAAATTCTGATCACTAGCTCCATGCATGTGCTGATACTTTCGAGAAGATTATTATTTCCCAAATGTATACAAAATAAAACATTTCTGAAGTGGACAGAAGGTTGCGCGAAATTGGTATTTTCACCAAAAAATAATAAACAAACTCCTAACCACTAATGTCCGATCGCTTTTTGTTTTCAAGCTACAGGCTGCTAAGTTTTTATTAATTGAAGAGGCTTTTATTTAATACAACAACATTAAAAATGTAAGGTATTTAGCTCTACATAAGGTGTTCAATTTGGTGACCTTGTTCTTGAATACACATTTCCAATCTTCGTATTAATGATTGACGGCATCTTTGAAATATGTATGGATTATTACGAAATGTATCAGCAGACTCCACAATTCTGTTCCATAATTGCTCTTTAGTATGTATTTCTACGGCATACACTTCAATACAATGAAAAATCGAGAGGATTAAGATCGGGACTAGGAGCTAACCATGGTATAGGTCCCCCACGACCAATCCACCTATTTCCAAATCTTCTTTGAAGAAATTCCCTTGCCCTTTGAGAATAGTGAGCTGGCGCACCGTCATGCCTGTAGTACATTCTTCTTATAATATCCAATGGAACATCTTCTAATAAAGTGTTCAATTCATTTTGCAAAAGATTTTGGTAGAGTTCGCCTGCCAATCGTCTGGGCAATCGAACTGGACCAATTAGATAACTGTCGATTATATCTGCCCACACATTAATGGAAAACCCATACTGGTGATTCCGTATACGGTATGATGAGGGTTTTCATCGGTCCAATAATGCATATCATGCATCTTCAAAACATAATCGCGACTAAAACCAGCTTCAGCTTAAGAAACCTCAACAGCCTGTAACGTGAAAACAAAAAGTGATCGGACATTGGTGTATAGGAATTTTCTTATTATTTTTTGGTCATTTATCGCGTGGTGCTATGCATTGCAGTTTATTCTATGTCACTCGGTATAACTAAGGAAAAGGTAGTTGTAGCTACAGCAATAGTACTATCTTCTAATTATCTTTCGTTTGCTTCCTCTATGTCACCTATATTTATGGTCTACAAAAGGATGTGCCTGCGGTGCAGACTGCCACTACTATGACTATTTTTAAACATTTTGTATTTCCTATGGTCAAACATATAACTATAAGCGAAAAGGAAGCCACAAAACCAACATTCAAAAATTTCGCTAATTACAGTAGTTTACATTGGAAATGAAGAAAGCAATAGGGAATTATAGAAACCTGACACTTTTATTTGAACAAAAGCACACGCACTCCAAAGGATTGCGAATTTGGAAGGTTATTGCAATTATTTTCATTAGATATTATTAAAATTACGTGTGTTAATATATTTCCGGTATCAGATAAATAATATTACAGAAACAGCATGAAACAGGGTTTTAATCAATAGAGAATGGTTATTTGATTATAATTTGGAATAAGATAATGAACGAGAAAGGCATGAAACTAAACAAATCCAAAACAAAAATAATGATGGTAGCAAGAGATAAAGAGGAAATGCACATACATATAGAAGGAGTCGAACTGGAACAAGTGGATGCCGTTCAGTATCTGGGCATTACAATAGAAAAAATGGTAATAATGACGTGGAGATAAGCAACAGAATACAAAAAGGGAATAACGTATACTATGCAATGAGCAAAGGATTTATAAATAAAAAGAAGTATCCAAAGAAACCAAAATGACGGTATTTAAAACAATTATTAGACCGATACTCACATATGGCTGCGAATCCTGGGTACTCAACCAACGTCAAAGAAACAAGCTCCAGGCGGTCGAGATGAGGTATCTAAGAAGAATGAAAGGAGTTACGAGGGTACATAAACTGAGAAACGACACAATTAGGGAAAATTTACAAACACAATCACTACAAGATTTTATTGAACAACGACAGTTGAGTTGGTGGGGTCATTTACAAAGAATGAGTGATGAAATACGGTAAAAAGAGTATGAGGAGCGAGAACCACGGGAAAGAGAAGCAGAGGAAGACCAAAGGAAACATGGGATAACGCGGTGGGAAAGATTATTCAAAAGAAAGGAAAAACATGGACAGAGGCAA
This sequence comes from Chrysina gloriosa, assembly GCA_038088585.1. NCBI lineage: Eukaryota > Metazoa > Arthropoda > Insecta > Coleoptera > Scarabaeidae > Chrysina > Chrysina gloriosa. The sequence continues at coordinate 26,237,009 of CM076091.1, forward strand.
AACAGCTAGCACAAGACAAGGAGAAATGGTCTGCATTTGTTTATAGCAATACGTAATAAAATGTATTACTGACACCCAATTGGGTATAGATGAATTATCGATTATATATATATATATATATATATATATATATATATATTTGATTACGCAGAAGAACACTTGGTAAATCAAAAGTTATCATTAGAACAATATTTTTAAGTTTTTGAAGATTCTCCGGCAATTTGAAATGTATTTGGCAAAAATAAATTTTTGTAATGCAAAACCTTCGGCGGAAATGTGTGCTCTACGTGTCCCTAATACTGTAGTACGTACTGTGTCAGAAATATTGATTGCACGTCAGAAAATGTTTAAATAAAACCAATTACCCGTATTATTATACAATATTGTCGCAATGTTATGGCATAGTATAGTGTGAGTTTTCCTTTTAGATTTATATTTCTTGAATGACACCAGGCAAGAAGAATAGCTTGTGCTACCTTAAAGGACGTGTAAAGTTCTATAAATGTAGTCAATTGAGTAAGCTACTAATTATTCGATAACCTTCTAATTACACACCGTTCGCATCTACACGTTCTTAATTGTCGACATCAGCACAAAATGCACCTTGCCGTTAGATGCTTTCTAATGTCAAGATTGGCATTATTCATACGCTTATGTAACTGTATACTAACAACTGTTATCGATAGGTACCTTAACCTTACAAATAAAGTTGTTTGCTTATTATTTACACCGTAGAATACCACATTCCTATCACCTACTCAAACAATAGTACATAAACATTCGCCATTATCACCTATATGGTCAATCTAAATATAGAAACGCTTGCTATTTCTATTGCGATATATGCGTTACGGCATTGTCATGTCTTTGTAATTTATAGCTGGAATTCAGAAAGGACGTTTAATACTCGCCTAGATATGAATCGCATATGTAATTTTTTAAAATCCTTCTCTCGACGCGAATAATAAATACGACATCAAAACAACTTGAGTATTGCACACTCCGAGTTGATGTATGTACGAATGCCACCCGGATCTTGATAATTAGAGAAAATTAAACTTGTGTGCAAGTGGAGTTAAGTAATTTGTTGTTGGTAAGGAAAAGAATTAACCTTCCCTCTAAAAAGAATGTTGGAAACAACCAAAGATGTACCTATCACGTGCTAAAGATTCACTCTTTTTGTGTACTCCATGAGGTAATCACTGAAGTCTTCGTACTTATAATTTATTCAGATAATGTATGTAACCCTTCTACGTAAATTAAAAAGTAATTTGTGGGTCGAATTGATTATTATATATATATATATATATATATATATATAAATTAATGAATTTAGAAAATTGGTTTGGAACCTTTGGTGTAACAAAGCAAACACACTGACAAAGTCAATGCACAAATTTCCACTATCACCAAACAAGAGAGATGATCAAATGTGATCATCTCCTGATGATGCTAACTTGGTTAGCGAAACGCGCGTCGAGAGACATGCAATATTTGTTTGGTGATAGTGGAAATTTGTGCATTGACTTTGTCAGTGTGTTTGATAAATTAATGACAAAAGTATTTATCATTTGTTTTTCCCATGGTCATAAATAATTCATACTGGTCTGTGATTTTTACAAGCAAATCGCCCCCATATTTGGCACCTGCAATAAAGTATTCAAGTTATAAATTTGTCGTTTCTCCCACCAATATAAAATTAGCAGTACGTCAATTTGTCGATCTACTAATCATAACTGACGTACATTTTTTATTTGAAAATAAATTATTCTTATTATTAAGTTGTGGATTGGGAGGATGCATGTAGTACACAATTATGTTCGGTAAATTACAGAACTTCTTTTGCACTGAAATATCCTACTTTTTACACTTCTGTACATACGTAAACCATATAAAATATAATAAAGTGCAAATAGTAAAGTATTTCGGAGAGCCAAAACTTTAATAAAATAAAATCTAGATGACTCTCTATGTAACGACCTAATATAATAGGTGCGGTAATGGGCAACTAACGAGCAGCTTTGCAAAACGAACTATACCTAATTTATTAGGTCGTTACATAGAGAGTCCTCCAGATTGTATTTTAATAAAGTGCAAGTGGAAGCATATTTTTAGTAATTAATAAATAATACTGATAAAGAAAATGGATATCATATAGCGGCTATAGAATGATGTTCTAGTTAATAATAAATAACTAAGGTTTGGCAAACGCGCCCCCTTGTTCGCTGAAAGATGTGATTGAGCAGACATACATATATCAAACTCCTATAGGTTTATCGCCTTCTTTCGACAAACGTGTGTCTTGTTCGCTGTATATAGGTTGTTTTTTCAGCGAACAAGGCGCGCAGTTGTCGAACCTCACTACTAATATAACTGGGGTTTAAGATTGGCGCAAAATGACCCGCTTTTACATAGAAGGACTAAATCAAAACGTTTTCCTTGTAGATTCTCCTTGTGGTTTAGAGGTAGGCTATCGTTCCTATTATATAATTTTGGATCCCCGTGTATAAAGAGGACATTTCTGAAATCTTTCAGAAAGTGCAGTATCGAATAGACAAATTTTGATTTCACATGCTCAGTTCTTATCTGTCTTATTATCAAAGGTAGGCGGAAAAAATGAGTGAAATTTTGTGCGGTATGGGATACACTAAATACAAATAAGGAGTAAATAGCAATAGGTAATCATCCGATATCGTAGACAAGACAAATGGACACAAGAAAGTATATTAGTAGGTGGACATCAAGGTTATATGAACTTAAAGAGACAACTAAGATGTATATTAAAGAGAACGGTAGTAAAAATTGGAAAACCGCTAAAGAACAGTCCAGAATGAAAACAAAAATGGAGAAGCGTATGTTCAGGCGATGGTTAACCCTTTGGACTCGAGCGGCGCCGCTTCGGCCCCCGGCAGATTTCAAGTGTCAACTCGAATGGCGCCGCTGCGGCGCCCGCTGTCATTGTAGCCAAATCTTACTTCAGTTTAGTCAGTCTCAGTCTAGCATTCGCTTGAAACAGTCTTGGCAGTAAATACAGTAACTAAAAGGTGTTTGACCCCTAAAATATGGAGGAAGATCAAATGAGCTCGAGTTCGGACGAATTCGATTATGCCGCTTTGGATGATCGTATCCCCAGCAACGAGAGCAAGCGTCTACGTCGGATTCAGATGAAATCCGACTAAACGGGAAGCTCCACGTAATACTATAACGGCCAAAAAGGGACTGCAAGGTTTGTTTTGATCATAGCACGCCTGGAGGTAGGCGGGAAATTCCGTATTACTGTGATACGTGTCCTGCCAAACCTAGGATCCATCTTGGATATTGTTTTACAAAATATCACACCAAAACTAATTACAGAGTGTAATATATATCAAAGTTTGTTGTTTTCGACATATAAATGAATAAACTGGTGAAATTTTATTTTTTGTTTACGTTTGTTTGTTTATAAATGTTTTTAAAGTACTTGTAAAGTGTTTGCCGAATTTGGCCGAAATCGTCTCGAGTTGCTGGTTCGCGCAAGCGAAATACGCCTTGAGTGCAAAAGGTTAATAATTCTTAAAAGAAGCAAAAAAACAGGTAGTACTTATCTCTATGCGCTTCAATCAAACAGATTTTAAAATTGCTGGTCTTTTAATCCTACCTTTAAAATATCAACACTGTTCCCTTTGCAGTCGTTGAATCTCGTTAATCCATTTGTTTCTCACCGTTATGAAAGATGCCTGGGCATCGAATGTATGGGTGAATTTACTTGGATCTGGCAGGATTTATTAGTTGGAAGTTCGTTTAGTTTTATTGTATCTAATCGATAATTACGTCTTACAGATGTTATCTTTATAGGTGTGACAGGACGATGCTAGAAAATTTAATGAAGATATTAAGTGATGTATATAAATATTGTTTGTATCGTTTGAAACAGATGAGAATGAAGTGGTTCTTAGCTGTACCACACCAGTTTGGATACGTGTTTCAATAACTAACTCTTCATTGTACAGAAGTAACGCAGGAATAGAAAGTTATTCATCAACTTTGGAAATCGTCATCTGCCCCATTTAATAGTCGATAGTTTACAGATATCTAAATTGGTATAATAAAAGTTTCAACCTGATTAGTTAAAAATACTTGGTATTTAAAGGCACGGCGATATCCTCAAACAATAGTACGTTAAACGCCTCCATCATGTGAAGGGATTTATCTTCTTCAATTTAATGGGACATTTTATTATCGAGTTGATCGTAATCACCGTATATGCTACGAAAATGTTATCAGCTACCAATCTAACTGCGTCGCTTTGGGTATAACACGTCTGTGCTCTCCTTTAGTTAATTCCTTCTGAAGCTTTTGTAATAGCAATTTATACTTTCCTGTCGTTGCAACGTTTTTAACAAGGAGTTGACACTCGTATACTCATCCTCCAGCTCGATTTTCTTTCCTTGGAACGGAATTAATTTTAAATTGGAAAGATTATCGCGGTGGTATCGTGATTTTCTTAATCAAAGGTTCGAATAATAAAAAAAATGGTGTGTGTGGTGGTTTACGCACGTGTGAAGTAAATACCCAATAATTGTCGTATTTCTTACTTGGAGGTCATCGCGTTTTCATTCTACATGTTTTTTGATGATTTGCAAATCAGTAGGATTCAGTGGTAGAAAATCTTTTTCGGATGTTTTATTTTATTCGTTTCGTCGTTCGCTCGCACATCATACTCTCTCTGTCTTTCCTTCTCAAGCACGCCACGTCTCTCCTCTGCTGTCACCGCTCGACTCGTCGCCTCCCGCTCGCACGTTATACTCTCTCTGTTTCTCCTGTTTCAGACGAAGCAAGTACGCACGTATCCTTTCTCTCGCTCAACGCCTGTCGCCCGCATATCATACTCTCTCCGAGTATATTTAATGCTCTTAGGCTTACGTTTACGCTTACGGTTACGGTTACGGTTACGTATACGGTTACGTATACGGTTACGCTTGTGCTCGAACTGGTACGATGTCCCTTAACCTTTCTATACTCACGTCAAAATATGAAACACGTATACTATACTATATAAGTCGGTCTCGCAGACCGTATGCGTGAGTATAGGAAGGTTAAGAAGTATTTACTTCGAATGTTAGACAGGATTGCCAAATTTTTCCGAGATCGATACTTGCTCTAGTCACCATTTGTTATTGGGATACAATGAATAGCTGTTTCACTAGACTTTTGGACATCGGTTACTGAAACTTGGAAGAGCCTTCACTTACACAGTGGTATATTGTAGCATACGAAAGCTGGAGCTGTGTACTGGCAAGTACTTTCAGGACACTGTATAAGTTTCACACTACCTGTCATAAGGAAGTAGATTCCCACACCGAAAAAAATGTTTAGTATTTTCAATATTACAATACATTCTATCCTTCACGAAATCACGTTCTAATAATTTTGTGGAGAGCAGTTCTGTTTCTACGTAGATATTTTCGATATTTCCAAATCCCAATTTTATCTGAGGGTTGTCTTGTTCTTGAAGTGGTATTACTATTCCTACAAGAAGAAATACTTCTTTGCAGTAATGTCAAGTTCAGAATTTCTGCAATACATGGAACTTCATGTGTCATAATGTTCTTTTTGGAAGTTCCTCATGTTTTATTCTAGATCGACTGGTTCTAATCTTAGTTCTCCAGTTCGTATCCATGGGCTATAACTTTAAATTGACTTCTCACGACTGTATGTAACAACATATTGCATTTATCAATTTGTTTATTGCTTATGATTAATTAAGTTGGGAGCTAATTGTTAATATAATAATAATGAATTTATCAATAGTACCAATCTATGTGCATGATTTGGATTGTTTATCTGTGGGTAAGACTATTATTATTATTAGTATTATCATTTTCCGGAATAAATGAAATTAAGATATTTTCCCAATTATATTTATACGTTTACCTTAATTGAATACGGCTAACATTGATAGCCAACAGATACCAAGAATGGTAAGCATAAATAATACAACCAGGAAAGAATAGGTCCTTGATTAACCAACACAGCAGAGTATAATGTATGGCCCAAACAGGATGGTTGTTTATCAACTATTTGTTAGTTTATATGCCAAACGATTTCTAATAATTCCTTTAACTTATTTCTTTATGTTTGATAGTAGATTTTATTATTAAATATGATGAAATAATACTTTGCAACTGCCAATACCCGCAAAATTTGTTTCTTATGTAATGCATGTTTGTATGTATTGGGCACTTTGTTAGTAATAACGTCGTTAGTGTTTAAAGTTTTTATGTAGTCACGTAGTAAACATATGCGATAACCTTATGACACCATAGCCGACACAAGAAAGTTAGCATTTAATTTCTCCTAGTTCAGAGATATCTACCCAATAATTTTAAAAAATGAATAGGCAATACGAACTTGAGAACAAAATTAAATGCCTTCTTTTATATTAATAATTGTAGTAAATTTTATAATTGGAAAGCAAACAAAAAATAAATGATATTCACGTTATTACATTGTCTATCTGAATTGAGCCCCTTCAGTGATATTCACATAATGTTTCATGAAAATGCACGGCATAGTAAGAGCTATGTGCCTTCAAACCAGCTTATCAGTGTCACTATATCGAACTAAAGGCGAATGAAAACCCATCAACCGGATTCTATAACATGTCTGCTGTCAATACCAGTAATTAATCAATTCAGATCACGGATATATACACTCAAGTGATACTCGAGATGAGTTATATAATCGTCCTTACGTTAGAAGTACGCGTTTGACGCCAAACAAACATTTTAATGACGGTTCATATAACTGAGAAATCCGCTGGTCTTCTCGAATTATGGGAAATAGCAAATCCTATCAACATTTTAATGTGATAATGCTAAGTATGTAATTTTTACCTTTGAGCTGCCTGGTTTTTCCCTAAAGGTTAAATAGTTTGTTAGTACTGCACGTATGTATCTATGTACACTACCGTCCATATACATATATGGGGACGACTTCAAAATTGACGTTTTCGTTGAATTGAACAGAAATATAGAGTAGATTCGTAGTAATATTTATTAATATACTTTTGATATTGCGTAAACAATGTTTAATAAGAAAAAGAAGCACACAATATTACAAAATAAACTTTAACTAATTTTTCGTCAATATGCCTACCTCGAGATTTAATAATTGCGGCACATATTCTTGGCATTCTTCTAATCAGAGACTCCAGATAATCGTCTGTAATTTCGGTCCATGCTATATGGAGCTTCTCCCAAGATCTCGTACGCTGCTAACTCCTTTTTTCGAATACTGCGGTCTAGTTCATCCCACACTAGCTCTATTGGCGACAGATCTGGAGATTGAGGTGGCAATATCATTCGCATTAACTTGCCTTCTTCCTCAAGAGACATCAAATAAGTTCTACATAAACAAGATGAATGTTTGGGGTCGTTTTCTTCTTGGAAAACGAAACCTTGGTCACATAATCTTTCCCCACTTAGCACAACATTTTCTGTAAAATATTCAGATAACTCTCCTTACGCAGGATCCCGTCTATTTTTTTTTTTCAAATCGCCTACAGCTGTACCACCAAAACAACCCCAAACCATCACACTACTTCCAACGTGTTTCACTATAGGAACCAGACACTGTTCACTTGCTCTTTCTTCAGTCTGCCGCCTCACAAACGATCGACGTTGTGAACCAAAGATTTGGAATTTGGATTCGTGGGTGCATAACACTTTATACCATTGCTCCAGCGTCCAATCCTCATGTTGAATGGCTCATTCCAGTCTCTTTTTCTTGTTTCGCTGTTTCAGCAATGGCTTTTTCGTAGTTATTCTTCGCCTTGGCCTTGCTGCAAGAAGTCTCCATTTAACTGTGTGACAGATGTTGGTGGATTTCTCGAAATAAGAAACCTATTTCGTTTCAAAGTTACTATTATAAATTGATCTTCAGCAGCTGTCGTTGCTCTTTTTCGCCTTAACCGTTTTCTATTTCGAAATGAACCAGTTTCCGGCATTTTCTTAAGAGTACTGAATACTCCGTTCTTTGATAGCTTCATTTTTACAGCAATTTGTGGCATTGAATGTCGTTTGCCACGTAATTTTATAATAGCCGCACATTTTTCAATTGATATTTCTTGTCTTTTTGGCATTTTTAACGACGATCTGACATGGAAGATATCAAATTTTAAACTGACGCTTTATTTGAAATACTTGCATACATTTTCCGATATTTTTATAATTTATTTGTTCGAATCTATTCGTCAGGACAGGGGTAGAAAAGGCTTAACGATTAAGTAAGTTTTAAGTACCTATTCGTCATACAGTGCGTACAATGTTTTCCTAAAATTTATTTTAATCATTACTGTAGGGATTAATACAGTTCCAGGTATCGTAAAATGTAAAATAAAGCAATGGTCGTAAAATTACTTATAAAGTGTACCATATTAGGGGATTGTTTGAATAAACTGCGCTTTAAATTTACAAATTACAATTGTAATGTATAATATAAACTTTGAAGATATTAGTATTACTATTTCTATGATTTTCTTTACTTTCTATTGTCGTCCCCATATATATGGACGGTAGTGTATGTAAATACCAGTTTTGTAGAAATTTTAATGTGTAGTATCCACATATTTTCATTTATTCACGTTATGATCGACATAGAATTCGGCTTCATATCCTGTGATAGGCGAGCTATTGACATTCTTTTTCATTAGCGCTTTCATTAGTCCGCTCGTTATCGATGTTTCAATTCGGGATAGGGGGAACTGTGTTCACAGTAAGGGTTTAATTTAGAACGCGTGACCGCCTCTCAAAAGCCGTCGAATGTTTGTGTCACTTCGGTCGAGGAATGGACGAGGGGAACGCATTTTCATCCAATCTGTGATCTTCCCTACATGATTCATTGGACCGATAATCAGAGGAGATTTGCGTCAATTTAATGAAATGCCTTAAGGATGCGGAACAACTTTGCGACACGGACTGGATTGATTACCGCAAAAGGAATTTCGCGTGGCATGTGGTGCTGAAAATTTTAAGTCGGAGGAAAAGTCATAGGGGTAAGTATGGAACTGGGAGACGGAGAAACATGTAGGCCATTAAATGTCGTAAGCGACCGGAAGGTTCCGTAATGTCAATACTTTGAGATTCATCTCCAGGCTCGAGCTTAATGAAGAATACAATTTTCAATGTGCACCTTCTATTTATACCTCAATGTTATTTCTAGTTACTAGGAAAAGTAGGTAAACAATATATTCTGAATTTGGAAATATTTTTAGTAATCAAGGTGTAATGTTTAAAAAAGAAAACTAAAAAACTAAACGTTCATTTGATTTTCTAAAGTTGTTTGAGTTTTAACGAAAACAAATCTTTATTATTTTTATCATATTCCAATTTTTGCAAAAGTGTTTTGTAATGTTTGTTTCGCTATACATGCGATCTATTGTCGTCTTCTTCTTACAATTAATCGTCCATCTGATATACATAGGCATCGTGAATTGGCTTTCAAAAAATTATTTTATTCCTCTCGATCTTTCATCATTCTTCTGCATATTGACAGTGGAGCGCGTGAGGCTACGATTACATGATTGTGTGATCGGCGTGTTTTATTGGAAATCTGCGTCTACTTTTCACGTTCCGTCTTTCCTTCTATAAGCTTCTTATTGCTTTCAACGCTATGTAAAAAGCGACGCATATATCTATGATAGGTGTAATTCTTTCATGCGATCAATCAAGGAAAGAAATTATTTTGATTGATCTGTCAAATATTGCCCAAGAACCCAGGCTCGTGATGCCAGCTTGATGAGGAGCTCACGGTTCAAAAGATTAAACTGAACATGTCCTATTCATCCTGTTACATATGTACGTTTCTAGCTTTTTTAATTATTTCATTGTTATAATGTTGATTCATTTGTAGTTCGAAAGATCCAAGAAATTCTTAGCGTTCGCCTCCAGTAAATTACTTCACACGAATTTATGAGTTTCTATTAATTTCTTTAGAATGCTTTCCGAAATATAGCCACAGGCTGGGTTAAGCATCTAATTCCGCTGGCTTTTCCATATTTTAGTTAATTCATCCATAGCATTTCCCAAAGTAACGATTTCTATTTTACTTCCGTAATATAGGGGACAGTTTTAGTCAGAAGGAACCCAATATACATGAACTTACTAATAACATTGTTATTTATAGTTCGGTTGTTGCTGTTATTGGTGCCGTCCAATATTACTTTTTTTAGTTTTAGGCCTGTCTAGATGCTTTCGTAAGGCCCGAAAACTTTCAGTCAATTCTACATTTAGTCTGAGCTGAGCAAAGTTATTAGTATACAGATTTGTAACAAAATCAACGAAGAAAACCACCACCGCACAATGGAAATGAGAAAGCACGCGGCAGTGGGTTACTACATATTTGACACAATTTCTTACCGGACATTGGTGTTTTGAAAGCTATCTTGTAAGATTTAAGCTTACAGACACATGGACTTATTGCGGCAAAAGAGATACAGCGAAACATACAAGTATAGTATGTGTAAGGTGGAACACTACAAGCGACAGTCTAACAAATGAGATCGGAGTAAGGTTGACTACAGAGAACATAAAACAAATGCTGAATAGTGAGGAAAGGTGGAAGAACGTAGAAAGAACCATTAGAAATATTAAAGACGAAACAGACCGAACAAAAGAAAAGAGGAACGGGGTGGACTCTGGATAGAAATAGATGGCGACATGGTGAAACAATACCGAAAGGTGATACTGCTGTGTACCTATGGATATTAGGAGGGGTTTTAGGCACTAGAGTAGGAGTCTGTGTGGGACGGGGCATGTTATACTGGGGTTCTATAAAGGATTTCGCTTCCTCCCGGAAAGAAAAAGATGTGTAACACAAAAGATTGCATTATATTGAACTTTAATTTCAAAGATAATCAGTCACATCTTTCTTAAATTTACTGAAATGACTCCACTGTAATAAACGATGTGATTTATCTGACGTTTAACACTTATTCCTTTGTGACAGGCTAAGAAAAATAAATGCACTAAGTGAACGCAAAAAGCGTTATGAGAACTAAACATTTTAGTCAGCTTTTAACTTGTAAGCGTTTAAATAACATAGAAAATATTAAATTTTGTGACTTGAATTGGACAATTTCTTGAAATAACACATACATTGGTTACATTGAATAGATCTTACCTGTGAGTAAAAAACTAAAAATGGTTGAAGTAATTCATCGCCGAAGAACAGATTTTTCCATTTTCTGGCAATCAACCTTGTCGAACTGGCGACGAGATACATTAACTGACTAGCTCGAATAAAGGCTAAACTTTTACAGATCTAACAACTTTAACAATTAATATGGTACAGATTACGATTATGCCTGATTTATTTATTTATTTTAGGAAAATATGGTAAATATATCACAAGAAAGAAGAAACTTTTAATGTGGAATACTCCCTTTGTGGTGACGAGGATATTGAAGTGTTGCATTTACATTGGAAATTTTAAAATATATATATATAAATTTATAATATACAATTTTAGCAGTTTTGTCTGAAATTCGGCTGACATATATATATATATATATATGTTGTTAAAATTTTTTGAAATTCATAAAGAATATATAAAAGAAATAAGAAATACAAATAATATTGCTATAATAATAACACGAGATATATTAATTAATTTATAAATTACTTTCGTCCTCACAAAATTTTTTGTGTAATATTTAGAATCTGTAGGAAATTCTGATTGATAATGTTTTTATACACTTTTATTTATTTATATATGTATTTAGTTTATAGCTTCATACAAAAACGATAACATATTACGGTTAGGTACACAACTGTATTCAGAATTGTTGCGATTTGGTCTACAAATGATGTATTTTAAGCTGTTCGTTTTCAAGATAATCGCTGTTAACAATTAATATTCTTAAATTATTTTGGCATATCAAAGAAATTCAGTGTAAGTGTATAAAGTAGAAACCAGGAATGAAACGAATAACGTCAACATAAAAGTGCATTATTCCGAACAGAATGGTGTAATTGATTGGATTCTTGCTTTCCGCTATGTCTTATACATTTCTTTGGCTTTTTGGTGTAATCATATTTGAGAAAGCAAATCTAATATTAATTTTCTTAATAATAGTGGACGGCCGCAGGGTCGGTATGTATGTATATATTTCCTTACAACCGATAGTTGAAAATCAATAATAATAATATACAGTGCAGTCCTTCATGCGCTATAAACGTTTTCACTTTACTTTTTCCTATGTTGATATTTACGAATTTTGTATTCAATATTTTGTCAAAGCTACTTTTCCAAAACCGCGAATTTATGCTGAAAGTTCAGTCCGATAGGATTTCCTTTCATTATCACCTTATTATCAAGTGGATCTTTTCAGCGAACAATTCCATATTTATATCTATATATAGTATAACCTCACGATAAGTTATACAATTTGTGTTACGGAAGCGGAAGCCGCAATGAACCTTGGAATCAAAATCGTTCCATTTCTTAAATTTATTTTAGTGTCAAGACGTAAAAGATCTGGGAAGGACCATTAAACCGCGTAACCATAGACCATAAATAGCGTGAATGGTATCGCACGGCACAATGACTTGAGCTGGTTTTTTCTCAAACGTAATTTATGTGCTGGTGATTCTAATGATGTGCTGTAATAAATTATAGTGACATTTCTAAAGCGGATAAACAAGGTATGACGAGATATTTTTGTTCAAAAGTTTTACAGAAATCAGATTATCAGCTTATTTTATTGCTATTTTAGCAGCAATATGTGACATCAAAAATCTGCGTGTTGATTTAATACTTTTAACCTTCCTATACTCACGTCAAAATGAAAGACGTATACTATACTATATAAATCGGTCTCACAGACCGTATGCGTGAAGTATAGGAAGGTTAAGTGATTCCATTCGCATTTCTTCAATGATTTAATACTGTCCAAGTAATGTTTCAGTAATTTGGTGGCCTCCTATCGTGTACCCTTGATTGTATTGTATTTTTACATTACTTACTAATATAGTACTCGACATAACTTTTCTGAAAATAAGAAGATAAGAGAATATATATATATATACATATATATATATACATATATATATATACATATATATATATATATATGTAGAAGGGACTATATTAATTTGCTATATGAATTAGATATCTAAGTCAGCGCTGATCGGGTAATTTTGTCGTATTTACAAGAACTGTTCTAAATACTTTTAGTAGCAAGGAAACTAAATTTTTGGAAAAACAACGTTACTGCTTTTCAAAGAAAGTAGTCCTCTTTGGCTTTAATAAATTTATTTATTCGTTGAAATCACATATCGAAACACTTCGAGAACACGTTTTTCGTTAAATAATCAAGTAAACGTTGAAGTTCAATAACCAGCATTTGGTGCAAAATCTAGACTGTATAGAGGGTGGGTTATTAATTAGATATCCCAATCCTGTAAAAATCAAATGTTTTTGCCGCAGTATGGGACCGTGCACCGTTGGAATGTAATAAAAGCCCATGGAAATCACTCCGTCGACGATCAGGTTTTACTTTTCAACTACCTACTTGAGGAAGACACTTTCGTGTACCAACCTCCAAGAGTAGTTTCTCGATCTTAGGAATTACGTTGTTGGGGTTTATCTTCATTTTTAAACGTTCGTACTGTTGACTGTTGCGTAGCATTGAGATCGGAATTATAACTGAATCTTGTAGCTCAAGTGGCAATGATAATATCTGTTTTGTAGGGTACATGTATACCAATGTTGGCATACCTTCCACATGTACGCTATTTGTAGCTAATTTCCCCCGGAAGAAGTTACATTCTACAACCGCTGCGGAGCAGGTATATTTTGCTCACACATCTACCACATCATTTTTTAATACTTTTTTGTTTTCTAATATTTCTGCATCTCTTTCAATCGTTTCTGTTTTGTTTTGGTCTTCGACAGGATCCCTTGGCGTCTCTAACTATTCCATTTATAAGTTGTAAGAAATAAAAGCACCTTCCAGATAAGGATTACTAAAGTTCAATTCATCCCATAACGTTGCTTAAAATGCCGGTACCGTGAAGTTCTTTTTATGAACGATCTTTACAGGATGTTAGTGTTTTTGCTTTAAATTATTTAAAAAGAGTAGCGTTACTTTGTAATGCACTGAACGAAAATTATCTTCTATCTATTGTAAATGTTTAAAACCGATGCTGCCGTTGGCAGAAGTACGTTATCCGTCCATTATACGTGTACATACGTACAGGTAATCTTTGAGCAAGTCATAGACATTTGATTTTACTATAATTGTTTTAGAATTATTTACAGAAATATTTGGTGGGGCGGCGATCCAGTGGAAACTTCTGCATAATTTTATAAGACGTTATTCTAAATTTAAGGTTAAACGTACATACTATCACATATATTTCTTTTCCATTAATTATTAAACACATCTTAAACGTCGAATAACAACGTTAATGCCGCCTTTATTCATTAGCAGTTAGCCGACGAACAAATTAGCGACGAGCATTTCAACAGGTTGCGCTGAAATAAGTGTTCCTAATGAACCGTTAAATTTAGTTCCTTCAAATTATAACTTTTACCTTCCTACCGTTTCTGCTGGTACTTGTTGCCTGTAATCATGTAATCGCTTTCCGTCTACCATGCGGAGTGTAGACGTGTGCTACATCAGAAACACGAGAAAACCCTAGTTTCAGTCGTTTCAGATTAATCCAAATCGTCAACGCCGCATAAGGACTATTAACTCTAGATTTATTTTCAGTATTAAACGCTTTATGCATATAGTTATAAGAGCAAACTCATGTAAATTATACGGTAAATGCAATGTATTTCAGATCAATTCGTTCAAAATTGATATATGTTCGTTATTTATTGAGGTAAGTATCTGAAATGATGGAGCGGTAAAATAATTTACCGGTGTTGTTTTCATTATCTAATCAAGTATAAATCTTGTGTAAATTCCAATGTTAATTCCGGAAATCTATATTTGGTCGACTAGTATAGCAGCCTAGTTATTATGTTGCATATTTTCTTGTAAAATATTAACAGAAAATTAGATCAGTATCTGACGAAAGTTTTACAGCTGTACAAATTTATTATTGTATGTATCACTTTCATTATACAAATGTTAATTCTAACATAGTTATTTAGACCATACAAGTTTCTGTTTCTTATAAAAACAGTGGAAAATTTACTATTGTTACATTATCTGTTTACCTAACCGCCGCAAGTATTATTACGACTGTTCCGTTCCAAATCTACAACAACAGAAGTTTGTAAAATACTGTTAACTTTGATGCTAGTCAATTATTATTGGAGTTTTATGTTACATGCAAGTAATAGGCTACATGGTGATGAATAGTTCATTCTTCTGCATGAAAAGTGTAAATGCATGGGAAAAATGTCGAAATACTTTGACTTGAGATACAGTAATAACCATGTAATAACTCCTGGTTACTAATCAACAAATTCTGTGACAATTTCACTAATGACAATTACCAAGTATACATATGCCAAATACAGATTTCACAAACGTACCGGGACGTCTGGGTATTTCGTCAGGGAAGATCTTTTTCAATAAGAATTCTTTAAGTACTTTGCAACGAGGAATCAAATATAGCTTTTTGTCAAGAAGGTCAAGGTTTCCAGTTCGAACATCTGCTTCGAGTTATTTACACTGAATATGACTTATTAATCAGTTTAGTTACAACAATAACACGCAAAGGAAAAAACGCTAAACACAGAGGTGCGAGAGGAGGATGTGGGAGACGTGGGGACTCACGCTAAACAAGTACCCCGAAACGTGAGAGGCAATGGGAGTCCTGCTAACCAAGCACTCCAAAGGAAACAGAATTTACTACGTTGTCATCATTGTTCCTGAGTAATTCTGAAAGTAAATCAATTTTCCGGAAAATTTATTCGATTTTGACTGAATCCCTTAATTTAGACCAAATGATCTTGAAGATAATTGTGGAGGCCTAATTTGAGGTTAACATTAAATTCTGCGTTGAAAACTTCTTTAAAAATGACCTAGACCTATTTGACAAATTAGTACCTGGAGAAATATCCAGACCTCTAGGTTGTTTTGCGCGACGCCCTCTGTATTTTCTAGTTGAAATGGCATCCAATTCTTGCGATTAATTAAAACTTACATATGTTTAAAACTTTTAATCATTCCGGCATTTTGTCAAGATCATAAGATTAGTTTTTCCGTACCTCTAACTTGCAGAATGATTTGTAAATGATATACGTCGAGGGTTATCTGACCTTTATGTATTGTACTGTCTTTTTAAGACGTTCTTGTTAATACCTATCAACATTAATGCGAATAATATAACGTGTGTATTAATTTTTGAATACACGCAGTATTTTCTGTTAATTATTGAATGTATTACTTATAAGATTATTAGTTACCATTAGAGGCAACCAGGACTTAGTTTAGCATAAAGTAAATGCCATTGAACTCAACAATTTGTCATCGTTTCATTATTAAAGTTGCTGGTCATCATCCTTACTCATATGCAAAACTATGAAATGGCATGTGTTGACAAAATAAATCAATTGTTCGTATTAACCATTCTTAGAAGTTGCGTATAAACATTTCAGAGGATTGATAAAATACTCACTTATCTGATCCTTGTCTTAGAAGATCAGTGAACTACATTTCATGTCCATTTGTAAAGTTTATGTACATATATACTTTTAATGTGCCGAAACTGGATTGTATCAGAAGCTTTAATTCACCTCATACATACGTGCAACTTTTTTCTCCAAAGCGGTAGGTTTCTTAGTATTTTTATTATGAGTGCTACACATATGTATATATTATAAGCCAGCATATTTCAGAACACACCCTAATGTGCAAACACATCCCAATCTGCAGAGACAAAGGCAAACACAATCTATATTTGCTAGCACATTAGAGAATAAGTTAAAATGCAATAGTCTGTCGTGTTTCTGTCGTCTTCACTAATATTAAACTTTTATATTATTTGATGGATATAGTAAGATGGTAATAAATAAATTAGGAAAGGAAGTGCAGAAGAAACAAATAGAGAACTCACTGACCTAGAAAATGAAAAGCAGGAATTAGCGTTAGAAGGGAGATAGGCTATCTTTAAAAAGGTTGTAAAGAAAAAGCACAACTACATATGTGGAAGATGAAATACGATAAAAACTTTAAAAGAACACAGTCATGGAATAAAGCACAGAACACATAAAAGAAATAAAAACACCATGGAGAGGATATATACAAAATGACTGGCAAGAATATAAAGAAGGATACAAAAGAAAAACGAATAAGGCAAAGGAGGCATTGAAAAGAACCAAGATAGAAAGCTAAAAGAAATTCCCGCATGACATCGATGAAATTCACGAAATTGATAATAGGAGATTTTGTACAAGAATAAGAAGATTGGAAAGAGCAAAATAAAAAGAAATAAGATCAATAAAGAACAAATAAAATCAATTAGTGATAGAACCACAAAATATATATTAGAAACTTGGAAAGAACATTATGAGGTTCTCAACGCATTTGATAGAAATAGAAATTAAAAAAAAGAAATGGCAAAACAATTACAAGAGGTATCAAAAGAAGAAATTGAAGCAGCCATACAAAATATTGGAACAGGAAAAGCGTGTGGAAATGAGGAAGTAACTGCAGATATTATAATTATAATATTACATCGGTAAGCTCGTCACCACACAATTGTTTTGTAATGAATTCGATGACACGTGTTTTGCTAGCCCGAGACAAGCATTATCACAATCATATACTCCGAAGTGGAGCTGGCGAAGCACATGTCACCGAATTTATTAAGAAACAATTTGTGGTGAGGAGTTTACCTACATATGTTATATAGTGTCGGTAAAAAAACCACAGTCCTTGCAATCAGTTTAACTGCAGAGATGTTATAGCGGGTAAGAGAGAATAGAAGGAAATAGGAGAACTATTCAAAGAAATTACGACAATTCAGAAAATACCAAGAGAAAGGGATAATAATCTCAATCTATAAGAAAGATCAAACTAACTGTGAGAATTAAAAAAGTATGTGCAGCAAAAAGTATTTTCGAAGTATATATATATATATATATATATATATATATATATATATATATATAACAGTAATCGAACAAACACTAGTGTAAGAGAAAATATCGAACATAAATTAGAAGGAGAAGAAACAAATAAATGACGGCATACAGATAGTAAGAAGACTAATAGAATGAGAAATACAAGAATGAAAAAGCTGCATCCAACGTTTAAAGATTTGGAAGCAGTGACACGGTAGGCAGACCGAAGATATGGAATTGTCTAGAAGAACTATACTAAAATAATTAATACTACATATGAGAAAGTGACATGTAAGATACAGATAGGGAGGAATATTATTCGAAAAAATCGAAAGTGGTATGGGTATGAAAGAAGACGACATATTAAATCCATCCAATATTAGACAAATAGCAAAAAGGTCGAAAGGAAAGAGGAAGGCGTCGGAATAAACTAATAGGATATCTAAAACCTACAATCAGTTAAGAAAAGTAATTCACTATATGCAGACAATGTTGTGCTGACGGCATAGTAAAAATCAAATGCAAAATTAATTGACTATTGAGCTAAAGAAACAAAAAGCATGAAAAAGAAAATAAATACAAAGAAAACAAAGACAACTATAGTAAATAAAAGCATGGAAGAACAAATGAATAAAATTATAACGTTCAATGAATCCCAGTTAGAAACGGTGTCAAACTAGGAATATCTAAGGCAACGTAATTACAGAAGATGGACAAATAGATGCTGAAATAACAAACAGAGCAAATAAATTATGAAGGCAACACTATTTAATTAATAAGGCCGTAAAAGGGCATAAACATACAAAAAATGGGAGTGAAAATGCGAATCCACAATGCAGTGACAGTCCCACCAGCTACATAATATACGCCACCGAATACATGATAATACAGAAAGAATGTAAGATAAAAGCAATGGAGGTGAAGCACCTGAGAAGAATTGCCAAATGAGATACAGTTAGAAACAAAGGAATAAGAGAACAGACAAAGCAAATACTAACAATGAATAAAATCAGAAAACAACAAGGTATGGAGATGGCAAGAATTGATGCAGAAAGAACACAGGTAGGGAAATGAAAGAAACTATGCAGAGGTGGACCGAAAAAACAATGAGTTAACCAGATAGAGGAAATTGGAAGAAACAAAAGGAAAACACTAGAAGATATTAAAGCATGGGCAAGGAAAGGAAGAAATGAGTGGTAGAGAACAAGGACTCACAATCCGATACCTGAAAAGTCAAAAGTAGTCGACAAATAGAAGAAAAGCAAGTAGATAATATTTGACAAAGAATTTGTACTTGAAAATTTGATGTGAGATAATCTGGAAAAGGCTAGAGAAAATGAATCAATATGGTGTTAGTTTGATTAAACATTTTTTTTTATTAATGCAGAAGTTTAGAATGTGAGGTGCTTTCCATAAACTAGATGTTTATAGTAATATGAAGGATCTAAATTGGAAGGACCCCAAATTAGTAGTATGCTACAACAAGAATACTGAGATTCCAAAGAGCACTATCATTTGATATTACCGTCTTCTCGATTTCTGCTACAAGTATCATCAAACTAATCACATCATAACTGGGTGAAGATGATACGTCAAAATGGGTATGAATCTTCAGAAAATATTTTCGGAATTACCCCAATTATGACAATATTCGCAAAATATTTATATGTTAGAAGGACAATGATTCACTCCCTGTACGTCGTATTTTGCATATTATGATTTTGTTAGAAGATTTTACAGAAAGGTATATTTGCTTAATAAAGAAATAAACCAATTTGTATCCATGATTGAACTTCATAGTAGTAACGAACGACTGCAAAATTGTTTTGATAGTTTCGACAGATAACATATGAGAATGTGTATAGCAAAGTGGGTATATATGACTAAAATCTATTGTACACATTCTTTGAGTGCATTATATCAACAATATAATATCTACAATACCGTTCCGATTATCTTCCTTGATATGTTATTAGTATGGATGTGTTCTTATTTGTTCCATTGTTATGTAACCAATTGTTTGGTATTATAAAGTGTTGGTAATTCCATCATCCAGAGCGAAAAAATTAACTTTTACTAAAACATCTGAAATGTTGACATAAATATCAGTTATAATTGTTGTTGGCTGCTGGTATGTTACAATTTACCTTTAACAAGCCGCCATATGTTTAGTTCGGAGAAGTTTTGCGTTCAAAACATCTAACGAACTCGACAAGTAGTGCAATTTGTTGTAAAATGTCTTTTTGCATTCTTTTTCCTGCCGGGCGTAATTATGATACTAATAACTGTAATAGTAGAGCAGCTCTTGTTGATTTTGCCGTCCAATTACGAGATAAATAATAATTACGGTTGTAAATGCAAACGACACTGAAATTCATTAACAGAAATCCGGAATTGTTCTTCTATTAATATTTAAACCTGGACGTTCAACGCGGCAAAAACTGGCAGGCGTACGGTTAATTTGAATATTTTCCTGTTTTCTAACGTCCCGTAGTTCAACACCATTATCATAGACGGTCCATTTGCATGCAAACTACCGTACATTAAGTGGACGCAAATTAAAGAGACTAGGACAGCACTCGGAGTTGCAGTCATTCCTGAAAGAGAAATAACAGAAAAGTAGCAGTAGCAGTGAGTTAGGTAATTACCTCTGTTTTTGGTTTTGTTTCTGTTTCCTCCTTCTTTCTTGAATAGATAAAGCTTCTGCAAGCATTCGCTGTAGCTTGCGTTTGTTTAAATTATCGGTTTCATTCACAAAATTAGTGGTTATCGTTTCATACGATGTGATTGTTGATATTACAGAGAATAGAATTTAGAAATAAATTTTTGAGCATATAATGAATTGCAACGTTCCGTATATCATATATTGTTTATAGGTTAATAAAGCTTGTACGCCTGTTATTCATATATTGATAAAATTTTGTAGACTTTTGTCGTATTTTGTTGGTAGGCGAATTTTTCGTTAATCTATTCTAGTGCCTAGTGAATGCAATTACAAGCAAATTTATCAGATTGATGCTATTGTAATTATATCGTGTACACATTTACATATTCGTTGTATGTACTATTTACTTATTTTAATCATGGTTCTTGTTCCGTTTCTGATAAAATTTACACATTTATCAGTTTCTTCCAAGAATTTAAATATATGGTTTACTGCCGTCTATAAAATATTGATTCCATGTCTATATCGGTCTCTAAGTTTGACGTATTCTTTCATTTAATTTTCTCTAATGTTACCTAAACTCAAGAGATTTCACATTTACATCGGTCAGGAATGGGAAATGGTTCTGCCCACATACACCCAAATTTATTCACGTATTCCGACTTCCAGCCGCCCGCACGTCAAGCATATTCTCGTGTTTTTCCTCGATTTTATTTGTCCGTTGAAAGCACTTAGCATTAGTAAAATATTAGAATGCATTGTTTTCGAAAGAGCAAATTAGCTTTCCTTACGAGTAAAATTTGATATAAACCTTATCACCTTTACTTTCAAATAATGGTTTTTAATGGTAAAAATGAAGTAATGCCGAGTAGTTAAAAGATGTGAACAAAAAGTATGTACACAGTCAAAACCAGAATTAACTCACCGAAAATAATATAGCATTCTTATTGTCAGTATTACTACAGTACAGTACTAATTAAAGGTAAAAAATTGTTAAGCAGCCCTGAAGGAGGAACGTTCAATATTGTGTTATTCCGGCATGAATTATTCAAGGACATTATAAAAGTCGTTGGAAAAATATTTATCTAACACAATGGAAAAGGAAACAAAGGTGTTGAAAGAAATATTTCTAGTTTAAGGCAGGTGAAAAGGCTTAGTAGGAAGAATTGCGACTGACCATAGCGTTTTTCGCAGGATACTGCCTACTAAGTTTCATTTTTTTAATAAATAAAAAAAAACCTCGAAAGATCATAAATTTTACATAACTGCAGTTATAGCTGCAAAGCGCGTACACCAATATTAACTTATGGGTACTACTTCTGAGTCAGTAAAAATTTTAGTTGTACTAATATACAAAGAATCAAGTATGTTCTTATTTGGTCAATCATTTTTTGGATTGGTTTGTTACAACTGTGTGTCATACGTGTCAGACTGTTATAGTTTAAATTTATCGTTTGGCATACTTTTCTCTTTCTTAGCCTTTCGATTTCCAAATTCTTTTTTATAATTTTGAAAACCCCATATCTTACAATTTCGTTTTACTACAATTTTTTTTTAAACGATATTTTTCTATTCTTTACCACGGGACTTTCTGTCTCATCGTTTGACGAATCCACCTAGAAAGTAGCACTGTATCTTGGCGGAATGAACTGACTTAATACCTAGCGTTGAGGATATATAGACGCTAGTCCTAGTCTTGCACGGTAATAACCGATTCTCCGAATGATTAGCTCGAAAACTTTAGTTGTCTCGGTAATTAGTGTTAAATTACACGAATATAGTTATCAATTGGTCACCCGAGATTGCCAAATAGTTAGGGTGTTAACCCTATTGACGTGTTAAATCCGACGAAGCGAGACATGGAAACGTACCCTTTCTTTCTCCTCGAGAGGATTTCTGTTTTGGAGTGTGGTTGGCCGCAGGAAATAACCGGACTTCGTTAGTATCAACTAACCCGACGTTTAGAAAAGCATTAATTCATCCTGACGACCGCCTGTGAGAGATATGAATTTCCAATTTTGCGAGGTGGGATTTTTCCTTAATTGCGTCGTAGTTACTTTCTGCAACGTTCACGAATAGTCATCATCATTTTTATCGTGTGGAAATAAATGTCGGCCACGCTTGCTAGCTTTTTGTCAAGTTTGCTGAAATTTAAAATCAATCACTTTTAGTTTTATTTTCCCCCTTTATGCCTGTAATTTCAGCTCATGTAAATATTACAATTAGTAAAGATTATGTAAAATTTAAGCATCGCTTGAACGTCACTTTTGAATTCGAAATAACCTCCGAGTAAGAATATGTATATTGGTCTGTTTTCAAATGTTTGATCTTCCATCTTTTTCCCTTCAATATTTTTGTTTTGCTGTAAATGTTCTCCGGCAGGTTTTGTCATATATTTTTAAATTCTTGTATTTAATATTTGAAATTCTTATATTCAATATTGAAATTCTTTGTTTTCTTCAAACTATAACTACTTAAACTTTGATTTAATAAACACCTTACTTATAAAAACTTACGATTTAGTTTGCAAGTGAGAGATCTACCTACGCGGGAGCAACTAGCTCTATTGTGTCTGAGCGTCAGCAGGTCTTTCAGATACAGTTTAACAGACACCTACTCCCTGAACGCGGTGTTTCGACTTAGCCACACATTTTCAGGAGTCTTAAGGACTCTTCGCATGTTTTACATATCTTTAATTTTTAAAATGCGCGATATGAGAGGAAACACGAAGCAAGGCTTGCGGCAATCATTTCCATTTTTTATAGGTTTTATGAGTGACGGTAGTGCTAGTAGTAGTAAATTTGTTGCTTCTGTGAAGTCCAGTATGCCAACCTCCTCAAGTCGACGTGTCAGCTTAAGAGCTCTATCTTCCTTGAAAGGGAGTAGACCTTCTCTGGCCGAACACGTGTTACGTCCATAGGTTCCAGATATCTGTTCCCTAGGTAATGAGGTCTACTGTTACGACCAGTGGTTACAGTGTCCTCCGCTTTCGTAAGTTTCTAATACGGCTTGCGCCTGTTGGATGCGCGTGTGGAGTGATTCTGCTTGTAATGTTGAGACGAATAGGTCGTTTTCCGGGAATAGGTGATTCCATTTTCGCTTTTAAGTCTCGTTTATCCAGGATATATACGGAAATTCGACTCTGGGAAGTGTAATAGTATCGTTGTGTTAATCTGGAACCTCGCTCCACCTACTAAAGAAGCTGGAGAGTATCTCTGACTCCGGGCACTTTGATGTGATCCAGTTCTATAATTGGAGAGTGGCGCCTTATTACTAAATTCTCGAACTTGAACCTACGCCGTTTCCATTCGGCTAGCACGGCCTGGATTTCCAACTTTAGCACCAACGAGGTGCGTTATTCGATGTGTGTGTGTGTGTTTCATTATTACAATTTAAGCAAAAGTTTTAGAAGCCAGTAACAATGCTTTGACTAAAGCGTCACAGTGGCGTATAAGTGCTTATTAGTTTTACCTACTTCGCTATTCACGTTCACTGCTGAGATTGATATTATCCACAAGCTGGTTGGCCATTCAGTGTCCGGCAAGGATAACAGTTATAATTTATAATCATGGGGTAACGGTGGTGCAACATGCAGTGGAATAACGTTCTTCGGAGTCAAACAGTAATTTCTGGGGTCAGTATGCGGACGGCCGACAATTATTGCGGCTAAGTGTGACCATCCTCCCAGATTCTTAATTGATATAAGTGCGTTGAGGGGTTAAGAAGGAGAGGGTAAGATATATTTCGTGGTAGATAGTAAAGATTGTAGTTTTTGACATCGAAGTGCGTTTTCTCCGCTTAAAATTTTCTCTGGTATTAATTTTAGTATTCACTAATGCCTTAATGTACATATGTTCTGTCAGAATATCTTTACTCGCTGCAATGTTAGTTCCTTTTACCGAACTGTTACGAATATATCATCGTGTTTATACTCAATCTGTCCCATTGATTTCTATCATTTATCGGTAGTACCATATTTCAAACATTTCAGGCTTTTTATTTTGATCTCGAGATATTGTCTATCTCTCACATTCGTAAAGTGCAATATTTGAAATGTAGATACCTTTAAACGTCTTTGCTATATGCAAAAGATATTCTTCGATAGATATAAATACCGTTCAATTTAATTGCTTGCAGCAGAAAACAAGTTATCCAAGAACGTTTATAATATATACAACCATTCATACAATGCTCTTTTGTTTCAGGTAAGAACATCAAACCGTTGATAGAAGGCATTCCACAAGTTGTATGGTATGTAGAAATGTACACACGCTACATTCCTCCAAATATTTTGTGTTCATAACCTAAACCGTCAGTTAACTTTGTTATTTACTAAGCATGTTAGTACAGCTGTAGTATTAACTCAATTAGTTCGATGAAACTAGTGTACGCTAAACTAAAAATAACGTCCGTAAATTGGTAGAAATTAAGAACTTAACTGGATATAATGTTCCGCGCTGACTGTTTAGCTTGAATGTATATTAGGATCATTGTGCCTCTTTTTAATTAATAGACGCGGGCTGTTCTTTCTTCTAGCGTTTCTCTGTAGGCTGCTGCTTGGTAATCTTAATTTGAACTCGCATGCAATGCAATGGAATAATAACGAGGGACCGTTTATGCTGGCATTATTGTATTATTGTTTATTGTTATGCTGATTAGTATTAATTTTGTACCGTTGAACGTATTTAGACCATCTACCAACAGTTATGCGAGTAGAATTTAATATTTCATATAAAGATACGTATGTACGTATTCGTAGTTGCCGCATAACGAAATTCCAATTCACAGAAACACGTAACAGCACATACGGCTGGAAATCACGTTTCTAGAGCACTGAAATGGTTGTGGAATTTATGAACATTTCAGGCACGAAGAAATGAGCTTAGATTTTATATAGGTGTATTACAAGAAATATGCTTCTGACTAAAATTACCACCATAACTTTGCACTATGCGAAAAAGCTAAGAGAAGACTTTACCTTCAGGCAATTTACATACCAAATGATAATGTGAAATTAAAAGTATACGGGAGTAAATTTCACCGAAATATTATAATGACACTTGAAATAAATGATCTTGCTTACAATACTATACGACTAAATAAAGATAGTGTTGCTGCAAAAATGTTCGGTTGAATAAAAATATTTAAGACTTATAGAAGGCTTTGATTTAAATATACATAACAAGAAGATAAATACGATAGATGCTTTCCATACTTTTGATTTGATTGGCTCCAGAAACTTTTTATGAAGTCTGTAGAAATGTATGTTGCTTAAATATTATTTATTAACAAGAAAGTTATATGAATACATTTTCAACAAATCTCCTTTATTATAGTGACCTAAAGGGAAGTTGATAACTAAATTTTTATTTTATCTCAATCCTATTCTGCTTTGTCCTGGCTAATAGTAAGCATGATACCTTTATGAATACATGATGAGGAATATAGAAATTGCATAAGAAAAAGGTGAAACCAAGAGGAAGACATAATATACGAATATAGACAATACGAACGTAGAAAACCCTTCACAATGAAACAAGGCAAGGGAAAATTATTATTGACAAATATTTACCATCCATATTTTAAAAATTAACCGCAATATTTGAACATAATATTATCAGTAGTATTTCCAAGTTACAGTGAAACAATTGCATGTAATGTATATCTGAAACTTTGACTTAATGGAAGCACAAAATTCTTGCCTATGCACACAACTGACACATTTGTGTCAATTGATGGAAAAAAATAGGATTGAAAGAAATATACAGCTGTAGTACTCAAGACTATATTGGGTTTAAATATTTTAGTATTTCTTGAAACACCCGAATTTAGTGGTGAATTTAATGTATTCTGTTAATCATTGGGCATATATTTTACTACGTGCATGTTTCTTCGACACAACCGAAAAGAAAAAACTGATGCGCCATTGTCCATCTGTAGCAATATGTATTTATCCTACAAAATAATGGGAAGGCATTCAGATCCTATCAGTTGCTAGAATAGTAAATTTTACGAGCAAAAAGGGACTGTAGGCACTGTTCGAACAGAGGAACAGGCATTCGAGTTTAGTGCTTTTGTTAACCTTCCTATACTCACGCATACGGTCTGTGAGACCGATTTATATAGTATAGTATACGTCTTTCATTTTGACGTGAGTATAGGAAGGTTAAAAATGGGTTATCCAGTATATCGATTACTTGCTAATGCAGAATGGATGCGTACATAGCACTTAGTAGTACTAAGTTTTCCTCTAAAATAAAGAAGTTTATGGCGGTTGAAGTAAGTTTTTGGTTAATATTAATTCTAAAATTCCTTGTTTATTTTTGCCTTTACACAACTCACACCTATCTATTATGGCATGTATAGTTTCCAGAATAATCGCTATTGCTGACTTTATCAAAACCGTCTTTGAAATCGTAATAGTATCCACTGTAACACACAAAGTAAAGTGAAAGAACAAAATTTCTTGGAAGTTAATCATCAAAAATAAGAAACTAATATTTAATGCCACTGAGAACCCCAATAAAATCGCGAATGACTTTAGCATGATCTAAAATATTTATTACCATTTTCAAAATATTCACTCTTAACCGCGTTAGTTTTTAGCTCTGTTCGTGGAACCGCAAAACCATTGCGTTTTGTAATTCCCGTGGGCTAACAATATTCAGTCGTCTAAAAATAAGGTGTATCCTCAACAATGAACTAACTATAATCGTTTCCTTTTCAAAGGCATTGTTTGATGTTCTTTATCACCCTACGCTGTAAATAGCACTATTAAATTCTTAAACAAAAGTTTCCATAACTAATGCGTCAAATTTATTCATAAAAACTGGGCAAATAAGTTTACTTTTGGGATCGCTAACGTATTTAAAGTCGAAATAACCGACTCCCCACTCTAGTCAGTATGCAGTATTGTATATGTAGGGTGTCGTAACTTATTTCGTAACTACCGCTTTTGCCCAGACAACTTATTTATCGCTAGAGATATGCCGATACGCACTCGCCGTTAGACAGGTTGCCTGGCCAAATAAATATAGACATCGTGTCCAAACTTCTGCTTGATCTTCCTTAACACATTGACATAATTTTACTAGCGTTTATATCTCTTTGTCTAAACATGCGCCTTTATTTTACTTTATGTACATGTCAAAATAATTTCCTTCCAAAACTTTAAAATATTCTTTCGGCTTTCTTGTCATAGTAGGAAAATATTTTCTTTTACAAATGTTATTTTATTTATAAATTTCCTTGTTTCAATTTAATACATAAGTTGAGTGGAAAGGTAGGGTATTTTACAAGATACGCGTCAAAATCATTTAGGTAAAGGTAAGTACGAGGTAAAGGTAAGTCAATAAATGCAAAAGAAAAAGAATTACATCGCCTATTCTACTTACAAGATATTAGACGTGAACATTCTAGTTGGCGAGTTGCTCCTACCAAATTTTGTTTTTCTTTGTGTTTGAACTTTCTTTTGTTTTAATTTGATGCATAAGTTATGGAAACGGCTGTTTAGCTTGCTCTCTTCTGTCTCATGCTTAATTTGTTATCCCTACAAATACTACTGCATCCTCTAACGACTTTTAAATATCGAGAACTAGACAAATACACATACATATAATGGAAGTACCGTTATCCAATACGCACAAGAATGGCAATTGTATTTATATACACCTATGTTAATCCTTTCCTTAAGAATTACTTTTATTTTTGAAATAAAGCTTAACGACGCGACGTCTTTCTATATTTTCCTTACCTATTTTACTTTATTTATCATGCTTTTCATTTGTAAATCAGTACTATTATTATCACCTTTCATTAAGTCAGAGAGGTAATACAAAATGTAATTGATCCAAACTCTCTCAAATCTCTGTGTGTTACCATTCTGTACGCCTAGAATATGTCGTCTATTAATTTCTGTTTAATCTGTATGTACGACTGACTAGTTTAGAATCATTAAATAATTACTTAATAAAAGGTGGTAAAGTTACTCAATGTGATAAACTAGATTCAAGAAACTTCTTCATCGATAATAAAATTTAAAAGAAAATTATTGCACACGTATCTCTACCATTTCAGTTTTCAGAACATTACAACGGTACACATAAGTGCATACGCTCTCTCCCGAGTTTTACGAAATGAAAATAGTTTTCTGTAGTTTGTAATTGCATTTTCTACAAAACAAAGAGTACTTTATGTTATGCGCATAATCAAGATTACTTTGTAACATACTTCCCGTACAGCAAAATACTTCGTTTCCATCAAAGTAGTGATTTATGTGGAAACATAGATATACCGTGTAAATTTTCTAAGGTACAGGTTTTCGCATTCAAAGCAAATCAAGCGCAAGATGAAAAGCCGTGTAACTTCGATGATACTGTCAATCACAGCGCATGTATAACGACCAAAAGATAGACACCGAACGACGTTGATGGGTCAATAAACATCGGTGTAACCCTTGACCTGTCTGATGTCGAGGTCAGATGTAATCAAATATTTCTCTGTTATATCAATATCATCAATCTATTTACGACGAGGTTTATAACTAGCGTGCATTATGGTATAACAATAATGCTTAATAATAATAATAACTTAATATGTCTCGTTATTGTACATGTAAACTATTGACTAGTAATTCAGTAGAATTTTCCAAGCATTTTCACTGTCCAACAAAACACACTTAGAAACTTAATTCGTTATGACGGCGCATTAGTTCAAATGTAAGGAAGAGGCAGAAAGTTTAGTGAAGGGATTTAACGAAATGTAAAAGTTAGAACAGTTTGCTCTGTATTAAAAACACGGACAACTCTTCTTCTAATTGTATGAAATAGGATTGATTGTGTTGATATGAAATTTATGATATCCCACATTGATCGAATTGGAAACAACTTAGACTAGATACATTAAAAATTTAGCTGGTAACGTAGTTCTCTAATTCCTCCCTATGTATTTAAATGTTTATGACAATAAAATAATTTTACCTTATATTTTTGTTGTTTCTCCATACACATTTCACTCCTTAAATTGCAAGAATGAAATATAACTGCCCTTTATGATCTTTATTTTCCCAGGGAAGTACATCGTTTCCATCAAATTTATGGAGCGTTCTATATGCAGCATGAATTTAGCTGGATTTGACCTTACACGATTTATAAAAATGTAGGGACATTTAAAAGAAACTGCAATCTAATTCAATTATGTCCAATCTGAAGCTATGTTTGATTTGATATCACAATATTATTACCTTTCTTGCTTTGAATAGCTACATTTCTGTTTCTCATTACTTTATCGTTTTGATTTTGAGAGTTAACATCGTCGAAATGGTCATAAAATCTTATCTTTATGACTGCAATTGTTATCCCTTAGAGATCCTTTTCTAATAACTAGCAGTTGGCATGTCATCTTATTCTTATTTATATAAATGAGTACGTAAACACAAGAAGCGGTGTTTGACATATAATCAATCATACTAAATTTAGTTTTTAAAACTGTTTTAAGCAGATACGTCAGCAATAATTAATTCTGGACACGTGTTTCGACGAGAAAGTAACTGTGTCTTCCTGAATGATTCCTAGTATTAACAAGCTTAAAGCGGTGTCATTTTTGGGCTGAAATAATAACTTTACAACGTTTGCGACAACTATGATGTAGTATAACTGATATTGAATTCTGTCAGTACCTCCGCATGCTGTCTTACGTGTCTCTGAGTAGTTAATAATTATATATTATATGGTACATTTATAGTCTGGGTGCAAAGAAGGACTTTTAGTCGTATGCCTATACAAATGAGTCACCTACCAAACATTTTCTTAACTCTCTCAAACTCAATGACTTCTTAATTGCTATCAGAAATAAGATTTATATGTAATATTTGAAATTATAGGCATTTAAGAAGTAATTTAATAAGGTTCAATATAAAAATTCGTTTAAGACAAGAAGGGGTGTTTAGTCCAGCATTGCTTAACGTAGTCATAGACGATGTAATGAAGGAAATAAAAAGAAAAACAAAGAAGCTAAAAGTGAGATACAGAAACTTGAGATTAATAGAAATAACGCAAAGTGCATTTGCAGATGATCTGGTGATTTATGCAAAAAATGAGCAGGACAAGCAGAATAATATTGATTTATAGTCAAAAGCTTCAATGGACAGAAATTTAAAAATAAATGTTAATAAGACAAAAGTGATGGTGATAGGAAAGCATGACAAACACATCTATAACAATATATGGGTAAAATGTCGAACAAGTGGATACATATAAATATTTAGGAGTGAAGATACAAAAAACAGAAACAGAAAATTGATGCAGAGATAAGTGATAGCCTCGTAAGTACAGCAAACCTGTATTACTCCTTGAACAATACATTTATTAGGAAGAAACAAATATCTCGGAAAACAAAAATGACAGTCTACAAAACGATTTTCAAACCAGTTCTAACGTATGGATGTGAAAGCTGGATAGTAACAAAACAAGAGGCAAATAAAATACAAGCAATTAAAATGAAATATTTAAGAGGGATAAGGGAGATAACGAGACTAGACAGATTTAGGAATGACAGGGTGAGGAAAGAATTAAATGTCAATCATACGACAGCAATTGAAATGGTTTGCACATTTAGTAAGGATGGATGAGGGAAGAACACCGAATAAAGTATATAGCAGCAGGATTCACTTTCAAGCAAAATATTTAAATATTGAGGAAAATATGGTCACCCAATAACAATCGTTCACACTAAACAAAAAATTTATATGCATACTATTATGTACACCCGAAATATGGAGAACTGGCAAAACAATTAAAAGGAAAATACAATTTTAAAATAATGCTTTTCTTAACCTTCCTATACTCACGTCAAAATGAAAGACGTATACTATACTATACAAGTCGGTCTCACAGACCGTATGCGTGAGTATAGGAAGGTTAAGCGTAAGCAATATATTCAGTCCCAACGAAATAATAAATGAAGCTTTATGGAAGAAAATGCGTGAGGAACTAAAAGGAGAATGGATACAGACAAGAATGTACATATGTATATTTAAAACTGTGTTTTCAAGGTAGCAACAAGCACAACAAAAAGAATATGCGTACTTTAAAATTATCTCAGCAGCTCACGGAATTATAATAAAAGCTTTATGGGCACTTCAAATGTTCGTGGTTGTACGTGCGTTATATAACAGACGCTATTTTAAAAGTGTTAATACGATAAAATAATGCGAAAATGGTTAATAATATAATCATGTTTGCTAGTACAAAATTGTTGCGTATTAATAGACATTTGTACAACATTGTTGAGTCAGAAGTGCTAACTTTTCTGTTTATGAAAATGTAATCCTGGTAGGCGTGGAATTACATGCTGAAAAGGGATTTCTAAAATCGAATAATGATAGCGTGGGAAGTTTAAGTCAGTACTCGATAATACATCCAATTTACTGGTAATAGTCCTGCGTAGGTGACAACTAAGAATATTTGTGGTTTAATTTGTATATTGAAAAAATGTTTATTAAAGCAGAATTCAAATTTCATTCAGGGAGAATCTGGAGCTCCTTTAGGGATATGTTAGTTGAATATAAATAAGTCGCAGGCAATGTAATATATAATAAACTGTATATGACCATTCATTTTTTCATTCACTTACCTATTGTTCGAGACACAGCAAACAATGCTCATTTATTATAAATCATTATCAATCCAAATAACTAAGCTACCGCTCACAACAAGAATATATTATAGTAACTAAATAAAAATAAAAAAGAAAAATACACAATTTTTAAGAATCTACTGTGATGAGCCCCAAGTTCTGGCAGCCAAATAATCTCTGTATTGTAATCCTCGAATTTTTTTTTCAAGCTGCTGGATTATTCTGGATGACTTTTTATATGGAAATTGAAACCAACGCCGTTTAAAGGCCCAATGGTGTCTTTTTCTGGGGAGACGCCTT
Organism: Chrysina gloriosa; assembly: GCA_038088585.1. Lineage (NCBI taxonomy): Eukaryota > Metazoa > Arthropoda > Insecta > Coleoptera > Scarabaeidae > Chrysina > Chrysina gloriosa. The sequence goes on from CM076091.1 coordinate 26,269,674, forward strand.
TAACAAGTGCATAAAGAATATATAAAATTGAATATTTCTACGAACGAACTGAGCTAAAACGACTTACACCTCAGATAGCCTTCTTACAGATAAATTAAAGGTTCGAAGTTGTAAAATAGGCTCGTATTACTCCTATTACTGTTATAAGTATGGTACTTAAAACTAACGTTCTAAATCTGTACAGAAAGTATGACAAGTTAGCTTTAGAAAATTCAATTTGCCCCATATGTTATTCTCCTTTTTCCTTTTCTTAGTTAACCAACGATATAAAGAAGAAATATTCCGGAAATGTTCTGCTTCTAAATTCTAAATCTCCTTTGCATATTATCACTGCAATACGCATATTATCGTATTATTTAGAGCAAACAAGACTTTCAAAGTAGTCAATATATGTAATAGTTCTTCTTTCTTAAAATTGTAGCTGTAAGAAAAGACATAGTCATTAAAGGGATATTTAACGAAGGACAATCGATCTATCAAGTGTAGAAAGTCAAGGAAGCAGTAATTTATATAAAAAGACAATATCTTATTCGCTAGTTATTTGTTACACAAATTATACATATTAAAATGTGAACATTTATAGACAGCGCTGTTCTTTTTTTTTTTGTACGAGCCTCTTTGTAATAATAATAATGATTTATTATCCAACAGCTTAAACTAAACTAATTACAGGATAATTTTATTTTAATAGGAAATATATATGAGAGGATCCTTAAACTAATATGCACTAACTTAAAGAGAGAGATTTTTATTACAAGAATCAAAGTAACTTATTTTGCAAAAGACTCTTTAAGGCAATATATGTTGTGTTAAAGAAGTCCACATCAGCATAGTACATATTCACACTTCTGCACATTGATATCAGTGGGGCATTTGAATGGTGAAGCGTATTAGAAGACGGAATATAAAAAGTTTGTCGTGTTCTGCTATTTGACCTAGGCAGATAAAAAGCTAATTGGGACAGCAAGTTACCAACTGATACGGTACCTTGAATTAATTTATAAATAAATAAAATTTGTGCTCGTACACGACGAATTTCAAGTGAATCATAATTATTTTCATGAAGTAAGATCTCATAACTATAGTCGTGAGGTAAGAATGTTTTATACCTACGGAAGTGCAAAATTTTTAAAAATTTACGTTGGACTTTTTCAATCATGTTCTTATATGTACTGTATACAGGACTCCAGACTACAGAGGCATGCTCAAGTTTGGGCACAATGAAAGCATTGTAGAAACTAATTAACGCATCATTACCACTAAATTGCTTAGTGTTGCGTGTAAGAAAACCAAGCAACTTTAAGGCATCAGCACAAATGCTCACAACATGAGCGTTAAAGGTGAGTTTCTGATCAAACAATACCCCAAGATCCCTAATACATTCACAACGTTCCAAGGAAGCATTGTTGATAGCATAATTAAAGCTTATATAACGGGGTTTACGACAATAGGTTACAATTTTACATTTATCAATATTTAATTTTAAAGAATTTCTTTGACTCCACAAAACAATTGCATCAAGGTCCTTTTGTAAGAGAACACAATCATTATGAGTTTCAATAGACCTAAACAATTTTAAGTCGTCTGCATAAATAAGTGAGTTCGAGTCAATAACTGAGGAAACATCATTGATGAATATATTAAATAAAAGTGGTCCAAGGACAGAGCCTTGAGGCACACCGCTACTAGAAGTATATGTAAATGAACGAAATCCAAAGTTCCTCCTCTCTCTCAGATATGAATGGAGTAAAGAAATCAAATCGTTAGACAATCCAAAACCATGCATTTTACGAAGAATAAGTGAATGCGGCACTTGATCAAAGGCCTTTGAAAAGTCAGTATATATGGTATCAAGTTGCCCACGACCATCCAAAATATCTGAACCATAATTAACAAATGTGCATAAATTCGTAACTGTCGATTTTCCCCTAATGAAACCATGCTGAGTGATGGACAATTTGTTAGAGACATGATTAGAGATGTATTTAAATAACATTGTTTGAAATACTTTAGAGAAATTTGATATTATCGATATGGGTCGGTAATTTAATATGTTATTTTTACCACCAGATTTATAAACAGGTGTAATTCGAGAAAGTTTCCAGAGATTAGGAAAAGTTTTAGATTTTAGTGCTAAGTTGTAAATATGCAGCAAAGGTGTAATCAAAACTTTCGGCAATCCTTAATTGAAAAAGCTGGTATCGAGTCTGCACCCATTGTGAAAGAATTTTTAAAGAGTTAATAGCACAGAGCACATCCGCTTCATCAAAAGCCCTGAGTACCAAGTGTGGATAATCAATCGACGAGGACACGCCAGGAGAGCTCTGTATGTTGAAGTCTGAGAAAACAGATCGAAAATGAGAAGCAAAAGCATTAGTAATATCAGCAGGAGAATCAACAATATTGTTCTCAGCACTCAACATGGATCCCGGGATACGAGTCTGGTTTTTCAAAGAGTTTATGAAATCAAACAATTTCTTTGGGTCACTTTTTATGTTTGCCTCAATAATATTCAGCTAGTCTGACGATCCGTGCCAATGCTTGTTCTAACCAATTTTCTAAACTCCCTGAACCTGTCTCTATAATACTGTAAACCCGTCTTCTTAAACATATTTAGATAATGTCTTTAGTTTTTATATGGATTTTAGTAGTAGTCGAAAACCAACTTGGAAATGATGTCTTGTGCTTCGCATGAAGCGGTACACAAAAATTAAAACAATTATACAGTATTTCATAAAGCCTAGTACATGCTAAATTAACATCATTATATTGCACGACAGTCATCAAATCACTATCTAAAATCAAGCTATACAATTCAACAAAATTAGCAGCCTTAAAATTGCAAGAAGGGGCATCTGAGGTTTGAAAGAGATTATTAGTTGGTGCGTCCCAAGTAATAGTAAATGATAGCGGAGGATGGTCAGCATCCTCTTCTACAAGTGGCAGCTCAGCACGTTCAACATTGGTCCGACAACCATCAGAACAGAAAACCAAATCGAGGAAGCGATTATTGCGATTCAAAATAGTATTTATCTGAAAACTTTTCGTACTAGTAAGAAAGTTACTAACACTGATAGATCTCGCACGGCCGGCATATTCCAACTCAGGGATATTGAAATCCCCAGCAAAAACAAACAGGGTATCCAACAAACCCAGCATCTCAAGCTTATCAAACAGTTCATCATACACACAAGCAGGAACATCGGGACGTATATAAATTAAAATAAAATTAATCACCAAATGGATATAACGTGTTTGTACACAAAGCAATTCAATTCTGTAATCACCGAAATCCCTGACAGAGTCAGTATCCAGTTCACGACATGGAATACCACATTTAAATGCCATAAGTACACCACCGCCGTACGTTTGCCTGTGAGTTCTAAACACAAGATACTCATCCGGAAAAAGTTCGGAGCTAAGTAGACCTTCATTAGTCCAAGTCTCACTAATCATAATAATATCATAATCCATAGACTCAAGCATATTCTTATAAAAAATTTGAGTTTTCGTATTTAAGCCGCGAACGTTTTGATAAAAAAAATTGAAAGTAGTTATTGGTTGTTGGATATTACATCGTTTTTTTCTGCATAACTATTTTAGGCATTCCAAATGTATATTTCAAAAGATATTTTCACCATTGGCCCTACGCCTTCGATAGTCCAACATAATTTTATTTTTAGCATCCATCTCCCTAACAGTCAAGTCCCTGGAGATAAATAACTTAGCTGGGCCAGAAAATGTTTTCAACTTTTTAGCATTGGTTAACACTAGTTTACGTTCTTCAACAGAATTTAAAACGATCTTCAGTGGTCTACATTTATTAGGAATTGGAGCCCTACCCAACCGAAAACACTTGAAAGACTCCGACTTCACTAGATTTTCCGAGACAAAGCTTAAAACTTCCGCAGCAGCCATAGCATCACTCTCAACAGATCCATAATCAGTAAGATTGAACAATACGACATTATTTTCTCTGGATTTACGGTCATTAATTTCTTGAATGATCTCATCAAACGTAAAAGAGGGTGAACTCTGAATCTGCCCCGGAATATCTGATATACAACAGCTGGAGCAGGTCCACTTATAATTCTTTCTAGATCTAAGAAAACGAGTATCTTTATCTGTTAAGCCAGCGCATGTAAGACAAAAGGCATTTCCGCAAACATAGCATTTAAAAATAAAGCCATCAGGAAAGTCCTTAACGCAACTTTTACACGTAAATTGAGACATATTATATTTATAAAAAGGAAAACAGTTAATAGTTGAGAAATAGGAAAACACAGGGATATTTTTCTCGCGCTAGCGGTGCCCGTCGCAGCGACTTTGCAATAAAAAAAAGGTAAAAAAAAAACGGAAAGGTACAGCGACTGACTACAAAGGTAAGAAAAGGAAGCAAAAACACTAGTATACATATAAAAATACGCTTGGCAAAATATCGAAACAACTTATGGAGACAAGGCAAACTTACCACCTAAATATCAAGGAAAGTAATTGCCGGATTGTTTCATAAATAACAATATCATGAAGCTCACTAAATAAGCTTTCTAGTGAGTACAATCAGTACATAACAAACTTTGATTTTACTTAAAAAAAGTGAAAAACACTTATCACGATATCAGCAATACAACTGTACACCTCTCGAGACGAGACGAGACGAGACTTTGAAAGAAATCTGTACGAGAGATTTTTAGTTTGTACAACATAATAATGGTAACTAAACTACCCAAAAAGAAATCTTTATACAATATACAAAGACGCTAAAAAAATCTTTGTATGGAGCCAAAAATCTTTGTCTCGTACAAAAGAAAAATCAGTGATAGACAGTATTGGCCAGTGTATCCCTTGGGTCTAGAATAAATAAGTAAAATATTAATCAATCCTTCCGTTATCTACTCCACGTAGTCAAATTTTAAACATCGCTTAATGCTGACAGCACTTACTGCACCACAGAATAGAAGTATGTATGCATCTCTGTCTTAAACGTTTCCTTTACTACATGCATAACTAAATAAACTTTTTTGAAACTTTTTACGTTTGGCATGTTCACTCTGTGCATTAATTATCGTGCTTAATATGTGATATATTTACAACTGACAAGTGTACAATTTGTCGTGAAATTTGAAAATGGTGTTGACATTCCAGCTATCAAACAATACTGTTGGTAAACCTAAGATAGTTCTGAATAAAGAAAATTATTTGTGCTTCCATTCTGCACTTCGCAATATCCCAATTAATCACAGGAAGATTTGTGACCATTACATATTGTTTTGGAAGTAGTAGCACTCAAAATTTGCGAGTCGAAACCCACACCACTCTACATCCAACATCCAACGTGGCCTACTTTCTGCTTCATACTGTATCATATTATCACAATAAAACTCCACATTCCTTCTTTCTCGGACAAAAGTATTTCTAGACTTAAGACATGCACTGCACAATGCTGTCTATCCCTTTATATTAGTAAGATCTGAGTTTTGCACCTGCATAAGTCTGTACATATTTGAAAAAATTTTGATATTTCATACTGAGATGTAAACATGGAATATCCGCGCATTTCCACTAACGACTTAATCTTTTAATTAGGGGGTGGGGAATTATCGTCCAAGAAACATCTACTACCTGGACAAAGAACTCGATGGTCATTATATATTTGGGTCGCGAACCGTGCGCCGACTTTCAACGTAAGAAGTACAGACGCATATATGTACGTATGTATGTACAGTTATCTTCAGATAAATCTAGGATAACTTAACTTTGACAAAATGTCGAAGAAATTTAAAATTGTTGGGTGTCAGCAAAGATACTGTAGTAAAGGGTTGCTTAATCTTATATATCTGTCAGCCGTATCATGCAAGTACAAATCACATCCGGATAAAAAAAAAAAGAAAATGAGGTTTACCCAGGTTTATGTGAGCATTAGTTGATTACGTTGCTAGTCGGCCCACAGTTCACGATCATGCAATTTTGTTACCTTTAAGTGTGGATTACCCAGCACTTACTTACGAAATTAGGTCTTTACTGGAGACACGCCGAAACTCCATGTTTGCATCAATAGTGTTCCAGGCTGGAGTTTTCAAACAAACAAAGTCTTTGCTTACACTTACACATGATAGAACCTAAAATTTTATAGTGAATGCAGAACCTGGTATTTTCAATCGAAATTGAGGTTCAAAGATATTGCATGCGTACCATATTTTGTAAAACATCACATTTGGGGTACCTATTTAAAAATTTAATTTGCAATATGTGCATAAGAATTCGTAATTCATCAAATGAAAAATTGTCCACCATGCTAAACAATTGTGAATGATTTGCTTTAGCAACCTATTCTTTCACCTAGTAACTGGTCTATCTACTAAAAAGTAAATAATTTCACTGGAACAACGTAAATAGAAACAGATTACTTGGTGAATAAAGTGCAATAATTTTAATTAATAAACACTTTGTGTTTGGAAACCAGCCGCGAGCCAAATATGCAATGGGATTTTTCTATAAATGCAAATTTCTCAACACACTTAACTAGACAATCAATAAATAGCGAGCTGCATTATATTAATTTTTACAATGCATACTTATCACTAGAACCGTATATTTATACCACGCAGCAACCATTTTTTTAATATATAAATAGCATCGTAAGTGTATCTGGACTTTGAGAATTATTGAAAAATGGAAAACTGGATAAACCTGTCTGGTATTTCGAAACGTAATCTTCATAGTTTGAAATCGTCTTCTGAGAATAGAAAATGTTTGTAGAGGACAAGATCAAGGTTACTAAACCTTGAAACTAAAAAAGGAATAACTTTCGTATATACGAGGAAAAGTCAAAAATCATGCACACTCTATTATTTTTAATTTAATTGGACACATATAGGAGTTGAATAAATACGTCATCTTTCTTCCTCCTTTTCGATGCATTTTCTATGGCGGTTCACCTTTTCCTACAAGGAAGATCGCGTGCATGTTTATGTACTGCTTACCATACTCCTGTATTCGGCGAAAATTCTCGAACTCGTGAGATATCTTTGAACGATCCAAAAGATGACAGTCGGAAGGGACGAGATACAAATTTTTAATGGTTTCAACAGCTTGACGTCGTGCGGCGTCCTGTAGTGTCATAAAATAGCACTTTCTTCGGCGGTTGCTCGTCATGTCGCAACACTCGCCATTGAATTTAGTTTAGTACATATTACCGATTTTGGAGGCCAAAGGCTGGTGATTGGTACGTGCAGAACTTCTACACCCCACCCAAATCAAGAAAATAATTCCAGATATTCATATTCATACGTTTAATGCACCTGAGGTCCGAAAGATCCGGCTCGATATGCTAGCGCTGGTGGAGAGCGAACCTCTGATCATCGAGTTTGTAATTTAACAACGGACTAACTGAGCTATTGTAGACTCATGTTTTTCCGGTATAGACCTATATGAATCCCATAGTAGGGTTAGTATTACTTTTCCCACTGAAGGTTGCCTAATTTTCCTTTCTGCGGCTGAGTAAATCTTTTCAATATCCTAACTAACTATGCAATTAATGATTTAGAAAAACTATGACTAATCGGCAAAAAACAATGGTAAGAGCTGTAATCATTATGATTCTTAGGTTCCAAGATAGTAACATTCTACTATATTTAACTACTTCATGCTAGTTATATTTAACGTAACTGAATAAACATTAACAAACTTAAGAAACGTCTTTATGTTCATGTCAGAACACCCACTTTGATTGGGCATGCCGTTGTGGCTTCTTCGCGTCCCTTCTTCCTTGTTTTAACAGGGTGCATTCAGAAACTCACTCATATTCTGATATCGCATTTGGCCATGAATTATGGTGCTGCCTGAAAGAGGGTAGTAGGAGAAAATAAAATGGAGAATACGCTACTGAATACAGCTATTTAGTGCCATAAGGATTTGTCTCTTACATTCTTAAAAACTCTCTAGTTGCGTAATTGCCAAATCAATAGAATACCAAATAGTGGTATATTTCTGGGAGTAGGTAATTATTTAAACGATGTGTTTTCTGACGAAGACAGAAATTTTATGAAAAGTTACAGTTGGAAGTGCGATGTGCGATTTGGAATGTGCGTGTTCATTACGCAACACCAATTCATTTCGTTACTTAGATTTTATACATACATCAAAACTTCTTCGGTGGTCGTCATACATTTAAAGCCTCAAACTAAGAAAATGTTCACAAAAACTGCTAGCAGGGCTCATTAACAAATCCTTAAACGTCTAGTAATTGTTTCCTGTTACTGGTCGAGTGTCGTTTACGCAAGAAGTGTCTTATAATAGCAGAAGGTGATCTAAGAAACTGCCTTCTTGCTAAGTTGAATAATGAAAATAGGTATTGAAAGCATTGTTGTGAATAAGGAAGCTAATGGAAGGTATAGTAACAAATAGAACTTATAATAGATATAAATAAAGTGATGTTACTCACCTTATTCTATTTTATTGTGTTATTTGACTACTGCATGTAACCGATGAAGCAGCAAATGTTTATGTACACTATCATCTTCCTGCAAAAACAAAAGTTGTGCTAACGTATATTGAATTTTGATTAAGTTTAAATTTTAATGCATAAAAGTAATCATAGTCTACTGCGGTAGTCTAAATAGTCTTTACTATTCCTTTACCATAATATGAGAACCTAGTTGTGTGTATACAACTGTGGTTGAAATCATTTGCAAAATTAACAAAATCGCGATGAAATTGGTTATTCCTTTCCATTTGATTTTCAATGAACAGTTTCGACCTTCAGCATTTAACGATATTGGATCAAAAGCGTAGCATTGGTTTATATACTGAAAGCTTTTCAAAAGTCAACCGTGCTGTTATTTTTGCGCATGTGATGTGTATCTACTGTTGTGCATGTACTTAACGTATGTGTAAATACATAAATCAATCAATCAGTATTTCAATTTTCGAAACAGTCATCGCATTGTACAGATTTCCATGAAAACATGTTGGTATTTTAGTTGTAAATCGGATATTTGGAATCTAAACGATTACAGAGACAAGGGAATTGTAATTTGCATAACGGTCCAATTAAAATTTAATGCATTAATAATAAACTTGATATCCCGCTTCGTTTCTCCCCGGATAAAATTCAATTATTTGACCTATTTTTGGGTTGCCATCCTCTCTCCCTTTATTTCAATTTCGCGTACGTTGACTGACAGCGAAAATGCGTGCCTCTAGAAGGAACGTCGCAATTATCGAACGTTAGGCTGAATAATTCAACAACTCAAGACTGTCAAAAACGGGTCTTATGAAATTAGAAATTTAAGAAAACCATTAACGGAAGTGAGAAAGAAATAATGATGAATATTCTACAACAAAGCTGAACGTTCGTGACGTAAAGTTTGGCGCTTTTATTAATTTCTGAAGGTAAAACATCATTCGGCACAACATTCCATATTCTACCGAAGTGGCCATCCACCAATATTTCGGTAGTGTATCTAATATTAAAGGACAAAGACCCAAGAGTATATATGTATATAACAATCAACAGTCGCTAAACGGGAACTAGACAAAAAAGGGAAGTCCAAGGTTTATAACTTAGGAACCAAAGCAAACTGTGTATCACCTAGCAATCACAGGCAAAATTGATAGAGAAGTAAATTGGTTTAAATACGTAATGAAAACAAACCTACGAACTGCAATTATCGGCGTTCCGCAGGACGTAACGATTATCAAAAGAAGAACAAAGAAAAATAGAGGAACAGATGACAGATAACAGATAGAGAAATGAGAGGACTGAAAATGAGAGATTGCATGTATTCAAAAAGTACGATTCATTCGATATGAAAACATAGGAGAAATACTGTGAAGAAGAATAAGGCTGGGTTTCCATGCAATCTACAAAATTTCATTTCTGCTTTATACCAGATCCATCAACCAAACACCTCAATTATTTTTCGCTGTTAGTAGTAGTCCTAGTAGACTTTCTTGTAACTATCTAAGATATGTTAACAAACTTAGAACCACCAAAAGGTTTCTTTGTCCCTAGTGATTAGGAGATACTTAATACCAAATAATTCTGTTTTCCAACATTTCACTACCGTCCTGGATTCGACGTCTAAAGGCTCCAAGTGTAATTCAATTTTAATCAATAAAATTAACACTTGGAATGTCACCGTTTCCTGTGTAATGACTAGATACATACATAGATATCACACATAATATGTGTATTCAAGAACTATTCATTTACGTCCAGTCTATTTCTTTTAGCAGAGCACAACCCCGTTCTATCGTTTTATTTGTTACATATCCTGTATAAATACGTGCCTGGCCATACGTAGGGCATACTTAATATTGAACGTCTGGAAGTGGGGCAAATATAATTAACACGGCAACAGAAAAAAAGTTACTGGATAGCGTGGTGTGTTCGGTGTACTTTACCATTTACGTTCCTGTCAATCATAAAGAACAAATAAGAACGCATTTATGTCAGAGCAGAAGCCGTTCGCGTTTACGTACAGTGAGTTGTAAAGCAAACAACATAATTCACCGCATAATTGGACATTTATGTGCACAATTACCAGGATCTATTAGATTTTTCAAGCGCGCTCATGTTCGCATTGTGGGAGCTATGAAAACGGAAATGTACGATAGGTTTGAGAATCTAGTGGCGAGAATAGTTATAAGAGAAAATTCTTCCAAGCAGTCTCGGCTTCATATAAAGGACGGTTTTGAGCATTCTGCTCTAGTAACTTTGATTAAAACGAAAATTTGCATGTGTTAAAAGGTTATCTATTACTATCAGATGTAGTCTTTGATTTAAATTATAGCCATAACTTGTCAGAATTTTTTACATTTTAATTTTTGTTTGTTTGTGATGATTACTTACAATCAGTAAACTTTATCATAGCCGTATCTCCTGTTTGCTTTAAAAGTTTTAAATCTAAATTATGTACAGAAATGAACTGATGGAGTTACTCCTTCATAGGGTCAGTTCACCTTTCTTACTTTTCGAAATTATCGTTTGAGAAGCAGATAATGTACTCACTCTTAAGATGTTTTAAACGTGTGCGTTTCAAATTGCTCCTATAGTGTATTTAAATGCAAAGCTATATTCCGTATTGTTGTTGTAAGAAAGAACTGAAATTGTGCCGAAAGAGTCATTTAGTCCAAATTGATTATTTAAGTACATCAGAAAAAAGTACTTTAACTAAATTTAGCTTATTATAACTGATATTTAAATCTATCGTATCTTGGCTGCATGTGTATCAAAGAAACAAGCATGTAGTATCTACCACAGACATATTTATCGCATGAACAACGTTTTGTCTTGACAGGAGAATATATGTCGCAGGGAAATGATGAAAATGGAGATTTGACCAAATCTCTAAGGTAGATGATCAATTCACAGATGTTAAAATAACTTTGAAGGGCGATTTGCCTAAAGAAGATAAGTGATTTTATCAAATCGCTCAACTGTTTTAGTGAAAAGATAGAATAATATTGTTTAGCTATTAAAAATATTTATTTAGTACACCATGAATCATTAAATGTAGAGTAGGTAGTCATTGAAAGAGAAAATATTTGTTCGAAACTAATTAACAAAAGAAACAGGTACTTAAGCTGGTATTTTTAAACACAAAAAGTATATTTTTAGTAAAATTTTTAGTGAATGTATTTAATCTGACGGAATTTTGTATCTGAAGAACAGTTTTTAATGAAGCTATCAGAACAATTTTGAACAAGCGCCATGATAAAGAAAAACCCTTTTGGACTCGCGAAAGGATAGAAGAAGCTATCGCGGTCATTGAATAATTTAAATTAGCACCATTACTTAAACTACAACGGACACATAAACAGTTTTATTATGGAAAAAGAATATGATGTTATGGAAGTAGGTACTAAAAAATCTTTGATTTTGAGGAGAAAGTCTGACTCCGATGAAGTTGTGAAAATAGTTCCAATGGAAAATTTTTACCACATAATTCGGGAAACCCATCAGTCAACTGGCCACTGAGGACCAGATAAAATGCTGTATACTTTGAAATCGAAATATCTAATACCTACTTCAGTTGTACTGGAGTTTTTAAAGCTGTGCACAGTATGTCAGTCTAAAAAAATTCCAAGAAATGAAATCGTTGTTTGCCTAATTGTATCTAGCGACTTCAATTATCGTGGCCAAGTCGATTTAGTTCACTTAGAGTCGACCACAGATAGAAACTGCAAATGGCTATTGCACTACGAGGACCATGCAACGGATTTACGACCCGTTGACTTTAAAACCAGCTGCTAAAGTAGCAATGGAGCTATTACAAATATCTTTAGTAGGTTGTCTTCATATACTACAAAGCGACAACAGCCGTGAGTTTACCACTGTTGTCATACTAGAATTAACAAGCCTGTGAATACCTCCTTTTATCGAACCACTAAACAATTACTTTACAAAGCTCTATTTGGAACAGAACCAAAAACAGGACTCTAATCTAGTCATATTTTGAAAGAGTTGCTTGAGAAACTTGTTATTAAAGAGGACTTGGATCTACTTCTTAATGACATTATTTGAACACCAGAAGACTTACCGGCAGCTTCCTTAGAGAACAACAACGACGCTTCAACTTCCAAAGATCTACCAGCATCTAAATTAATTGATTACAATGCTTCAACTTTAAATGATCTATCAATCGTTAAATCAACCAACAATAACACTTCAATATCGCACGATCTACCGGCAGCTGATTTACTCACCAAAAAGGCTTTAAATTCAGAGGATCTACCAGAAATTGAATCATTTTCTTTACCGACAACAAGACAACTCGAACCAGTTCACAACTCTACTTCAACTCTTGCTTCAACAGTTAAAACATCTCTAGTGTTACTTGCATCGGAAGGGGAAGGAGCTGTCAGCGACAGTAAAGTATGTTGTGTTGTTTTTGGATTGGAATCTACTTGGGCCCATTCATGTGACATTTGTAAAAATCCGCTGCACGCAATATTTGGGAATACAGTAGAAGAAGAAGGATAGGGATCGAAAATTCTATGCTATTTATACCCAAAAAAGAAGAGAGCATTGAAGATCAAAGGGGAAAAGCTTCACAACGCCTGAAAAGATGAGCTAAAAAAATGAAATAGGGTTCACAACAGAATAACATATAACCTATAAAAATAATTTATACCAAATTCTATTCTAAATTCTACGGACTAACCTAAGTCTGCGTGAGATGTAGGGAAATTATCTTTATTTGGAGGTCAAGGATTTAAGAAGCGTTCCTGTGAACAATCCAAAATACAATGTAAAACAGAAAGATTTGCCTGCAAGAAAAGTAACGTACTTTGTAACTCGAGATGCCACAAATCAACGTGTTTTAATAAAAATGAATGAACATTATTATTTATTAATTACATTCACTAAAAATGTTTGAATTTTCAGTAGAGATATTCTTTTTGTTTTTAAAAAGATCAGCTTAAGTACCTATTTGTTTTGTTAATTAGTTTCAAATAAATAATTAGTGTTTAATAACTATTGTTGTATTACTTACTCTACATTTAATAATGCATGGATTACTAAGTAAATACTTTTAATATCTAAACAATCTTATTTCATCTTTTCACTAAAACAGTTAAAGGATTTGACTTTCTTTCTGTAGGAAGATCACCCAACAGAGTTGTTATTTTAACATCTTCCGAGAATTGATCATCTATCGTAGGGATTCAATCAAATCTCTATTTTTAGCATCCCCCTGCAACATATACAGTGAAATCTCCCATAAGCGACCATCAACGGTGCCACAATTTTTGTCCCCTTAACAGAGGTGTCCTTTTAATAGAATGTGAGAAGAAAAACGTTGTAATATATTTACTAATTTACTAAACTTGTAAACATATAAAAACAAATAATAAATTCTCAAGTAAACATGACATTTTCAGTAAATTTAAAAATATAAAAACAAACAGTAAGCTAAAGCAAACATCATATTTTAAATAAATTTAACATACATGTATAATAGGATGTATCTATATAATATGTTGTTTCGTAAGTAGATTATTTTATTTTACATATACAATTTATATACAACACATATATACAATTCCTAAGCAGTTTTCGTAAAAAAGTCAAACAATGTGGTTTGTTCTTTTTGTTTGCTTTGAAATAACTTGTCAACGTGATTAGCTTCTAAGTTTACAGCAAATTCAAAGCCTTTTATGTCGCTCTCATTCTTTGCAAACAATTTTATATTCTTTGCTGCTGTTATGGCATCAGAATGATTTTTTATTGGAGTTTCAAAAAACACATCATCGACAATATCATCTTCTTCATTTAATTCTGCATCAGGATTTGAGATAGCTGCTTTTATGGCAGAATCAAGATCGTCGTCTTCGATTGCAAGTTCACTATCTAAATTAATGAAGTCGGCAGGATCAACGTTAATGTTGTCCGTCGCCACAAATGATTTTTGAATTTGTACGTAGACGGACAAAGGGATTTCATCATTTGCATCAAAATCTTCATACGGAGAAGAAGGAAGATCTACATACAAACATTTAGCTTTTCGAAAACAGTTTTTAATAGTTATGTCGGTAACTTGTTCCCAAGTTTTTTTCGCAAAATATATGGCCTCTAAATGGTCAATAGATTTGGTTAAACCTTTAACTCCTTTATTCGGTCCTCGATATTGTCCGCTTAAAGGAGAGGAATTTAACTAAATTTGAAATTTTATGTTGTCCGGATCCGTTTAAGGGAAAGTCCGCTTAATAGAGGTTGTGTCTGATTTAAAATACATGTGGGCAAAATGGTGCCACTGAAATTGTCCGCTTAACAGAATTTTCCGCTTATAGGAGATGCCGCTTATGAGAGATTTCACTGGATACTATACCCTATATCCAAATCAATATGGTAGGAGTAACAAGTGTGGCTACACACCAATGAAGAAATCGTTACTGACTGACTGACTGAAATACTGACCAACCCTGACGAAAGAATGAATTAATGAATTAGTAGGTGAAGTACATAAGTGCAAATATGTGGTTGTATTAGAATATAATAGTATAGTAATACTCGAATGATTAATTACCATTAGAAAATTCATCTTTTATTACAATTCAATATATCAAAATTTACAGTTAATGTTGGGGTTATTGTTTTCACACTCGCCTCCTTTTGAGCATTTTAATACCCTACAGGTGTTAGCTTCTTATTTTAAGTCGAGCCAAAGACGTTTAATGGGAGAAACAAATGTAACCAGAAATAAAATTAATAACTATTATAAAAAGCAGATACTAATGGTTAGAAAGGCATTGTAAACATTCAGACACATACAAACAACACTTCTACATTACAAGAATTCATAAAATATTACTGGAAATAACCAAGGATACATCGACATTCAATACAGGTTTCTATAATGGCGATATGCCTGAATGAACTGGAGTCAAGGTGAATTAAAGTTTTCGTTTCGTGGACAACGAAGAAATAAAGCAGTGTGGTCCTGGTTTCCAAAAATAAATAAAAAGTTTGTTTGGTTAACTACGAAGAAAAATTGACAAGATAGATAATTCAACAAATAAGTCGATAAATATATTTAGAATAAGAGGGTTTTAAGAAGAAGTACCAGTGAATAAAAGAACCTCACCACACCGGAGAAGAAAGATTTTAAGAAAAAGAAGAAGGCATTTAAGAGAGAAAACATAGCAAGAATCATCATCTAATAATAAAAGAAATTACACTCACACACACACAACACTAGGTAATTATCTTGATTTTATGTTAAATATTTCTCAGAATTTATAAATGTAATTTATTATAATTTATGTTTTTTTATATTAAATTAAGAGCTGGCACGGTGCAATTTTGTTTAAGAAATTAACTAAATTCTCAGTACAATATCATTAAACCAAAAATGTTGATTGGTAGAATTTTCTCTAAAATGCATAACTATTTCTCCAAGCAGCAAATGTAATATTTGTATACGTAATGCTAAATGTTTATAATGATAAATGCAGCTACTTTCTAGAATACTCATTTTAGAGAACGTTTATCTAGTATCTTATTTTGAATGAATTACATTAAGTAAGTCCTAATTTTGTTTTTATTGTCGGAGACAGCTTGTCAATCACGTACATGAAGATGGAATCACTTATGGATGTACATCCATAAGTACATACATATGTAGCTAAAGAATAGCCAATTGATCCTAGTCGTTCATAAAGTTGTCTGCTTGTCTTACGTAACATTCATATACAAAGGAAATTTCTGACGTATACCAACACATGTCATCTAAAGTATGTATATATCTCGTATACAAATTTCAATTGCATTCTATTTTTATGCGAGACGCGATGAAAGCAGATGCTTTCAGTATTTGAAAAAGTAATAGAATAACTACGCAAAACATTAATCTTGTTTAAATTGATAAATAAACACGAAGGCCGAATAAGAACACGGCTTTTGGATTGCTTGTTTAATATTTGCTTAGCGATAATGAGTTCGCACTCATGTGGTTGTAAAACCGAAATTAGATATTTAAATCCAGGATGAATTTAGTTTCATATTTAAGGTTTTGTATTTTTGTAATTTTACTCCGAACTTACGAATAAATGCACGTATACAATGGATAAATACGCACTCGTATACGACTCAACGTTATCTAATGACAGACATTTAATATAGACAGCTTCGTGGCGTTAACATCTTGCTTATTGTAGTCTAAACGATTTCACAATTTTGGAAAATACCAATGACAAGAATATTACGCAAAACCCTATCGATTATAGCATATATGCAATATCATGCATTTCATGTATAAACGCTAAAATTGCTAGTAAAAGATTATACATTTATGCTAATCATGTATAATGTAGTAATATACTAAATTCGAAAGTTAAACAAACATAATTAAATCTAAATACCTAAAAATATTTTTTTATATTGAGGTGACCTTGTAATTTGTTATTCAAGATTCTGCTATACTGTTGATACTTATTCATTACACAAAACCAAGATCGGTTCACATATTGTAAAAATCTATTTATAGCCGGAAATTGTAAATAGAATTGGACCATTAGTTATATTGGAAACCCAATTGTTTGATGTTTGGAACGTTTAACATTTATTTAGATTATATCTTTCGTGTTTCAAATTAACCACAAATTTCTAACTGAGATACATATTTATTTCTTAATGAGCCCGAATGAAGGACAGACCAATAAAAGCACCCACCACCAGGTGCTCGCGTAGCAATGCTGCAGGAATGTCTTTTCGCTAAACAGCCATTTCGAAATTTTCGCTGGTTTTGCTAGAACTACTTTATAAATTAAAGAATTAATGGACCTTTTTCGAAGTAGGTGCTCTCGTACGGTATGCGTATATCAACTGATTATACACACTTAATTGGCTGCTTTTTGATACCGCCTTTACTTCTTTGTTCCTAATCGGTTTGCTCCATTCTGGCTGAGTATTCCGGTCTCCTACCGGCGCGTTTTTCCACCTCTGTATATATCATAATTGCTGGGGACAGCATAGAATTCTTCGCGTGCTATTCATTGAGAAATATGCCCGTTGTCATATAAATCGGTTTATAAATAGAAGTACCGATCGCGGGTTTATTTATAGAATTAAAAATACGAAAAAGAACACCGAGAAACCGGTATGATCAGGGTGTTTGTACGTTCACGGTTGTGTATTCTTTCAATGTACCGTGGTCGGCAGTCGGAATGGTGGAGAGGGCGATTGCATACTTACGGTTGTTATGAAGGTGTACCGTTTCTAATCTCTCAACGGTATACACGTACCTCTCATGTGGGCAGCTCTAAAATGTTTTAAAAGAATATTAGTAAAGCGTCCAATAAAATTCAGCTTTGCTAAGTTTTTGTTATTTTGGATACCTTTATCCAGTATGCGCAATTAGATAAATGGTCTCGAAGTGTTCTCTTTCTGCTAAGATAAAAGATAAATTAATATTATGCTCTTATATTTTTCGCTGATTACGTACACTATACGCAAATCACATTGATTGTTTTATTAACATGAGAATTCAAAATTACACATTATTCAACGCAAATTCTTATAATAATAATAAACTATCCGTTTGTAACATTTTGTGATAAATTTCGTAGCTTAAAATAAAGAAAACCTTCGTACTTACCGTTCTAACATCCATGCCAATTTGATAAAACATGATTTCTGTTTTCTATTAATAATAATAATTAGCGTATAGTAAGTAATACCACATGGCTTTCAAGATCCAAGGTTATAAACACATACATATATGCCTATATATATATATTTGCATATTTATTGAGTTGGGATCGGGCGACTGATGGTTGTGATAAATTCATTTGAAGATTAGGAAATATGCTATCTATGCAAGTCCCAACTTACCAATATTTATTGCTATTGGTACCTTAATTTGTACTCGGTATAGTCAGGATTCAGTGTGTTTTGCGTATAAAGACGTTACCGCGATTTGATAGTCCCAAACGCCAGAATGCGAGTACAATAAATAACGAGTCACATATTTTAATCATTAGGAATATCATATGGCAGTTATTTTAATTATTACTCCTGGCGTCTACAAACAGAAAGCTTCAGAGTTCTCAACGGTTTGCTGTAATACTGTATTGTCGAAACCGAATGTTAAACAAACTTACCAATATTTCATTAGTTTCAGAAATTTACTCTAGAACTAAATATTAAGCTTTTAATAGTATTCGATAATAAAATATTACTGCATAAGTTATGTCTTTCAGACTATCCTTTATTCCGAATTCCTCAAGGATCGAAATTGGGATCAATGCCCATTTCTTTATTAACTAGTGAATCGTTTACATCGTTATCCTACCTGTTTCTCTCGTATGCTGATAATTAAGGTTTGATAAAATAGTGGATGACGCGTTATCATTAAGTAGTCTAATCCGGGCTGACGTCCTTACTTCTCCGAATTTTAATGTCGCGTCTTGCACATAAGTGGAGACAAAGACCGGTTCACACTACTTAATGAAACACGCCATCCACTCGTTTATCAAACCTTGCTGATAAGATAACAAATAGTTCTGGAATTTGTTCATGAAGATGCACATTTTGCATTTATAATTAGATTTGAATTTAACTAGTGTTTAAAGTAGAGAATATTCTCAAATATTTAAAATAGTGATGTGCAATTCTTACTAAAAAGGTTGATTTTATCCAGCTTTGAGTTTTGACGTTCCTTAGTTTTAAAGGGGACGATCTTTATCGGAAACGTAGCGTAAACTAAAGAAGATTATTAGTATTATTACGGTCAGTAATATCTTTATGTGAATCACATTCTACGACAGCATTTCGAAGAGAATCTCCACCGTAACTGAGTTAATTACCCGTATGTACTCCCTCGTCGTATCATTCTTATCCTACATTTTTCGTCTAGCTATTTATCCACTTTTCACAATATTTTCTAGAAAAACTCAGTAGTATGCTACGCTATAATTTTGTATTACGATAATATTTGCTAAATACAATGATTGAGTTTAATGAATATTCATCCAATTTTAAGGATAGTAACCTCTCGCCAACCGACCACCACAAAATCCCAACCATCGGCGAATTACTGAAAACGACGAATTATGGTTAGCTTGTTTTTTATCAGAACATATGTATCTTATTAATAACTTGATCACGCATTTTACGTAAATTTCTAACCATGTCGCAAGACATTTCATTTCCTTGAGCCCATTTAATACAAATATTAACGCCATCTAGACCATATTCTGGATTGGCGGTGCAACCTACACACAACATGACTTCTTCGTCTGATGAGTTTCCCGGTTCAACGGATTCATTTAAAAGCTCATCATCAGTTAAATGTGGTTCATATATTTCAGTGTTCTCATCAAACCTACCTTCAACATCTTCATGTGTTAAGCCCACATTTGGAATTGTAGCCAATTGTATTAATTCTTGTATCAGATCTTCTTCTTCCCAAGTTTCATCATCTCCGGTAGTGGTAGGCCACAGGTTTTTCCAAGATGATTTATTGGCTCGTTCTCCTACTTCATACCAAGCATCAGAAACAGTTAAAACTGCGCCTTTGATATTCAATTGTTTTAAAGTTTCAGAAATGTTTGCTTCTCTCATTTGTATTACCTTTTGGTCCATTGGTTGGATCAGAGGCGTACAATTAAATGACAATTCGTCTCTTGGGCCGTGCCCAGGAGTATTATCCAGAAAAAGAAGAGCTTTTTGTGGCAAATTTTGTGACTTTGAAAAACGAGATAGACACAAAATCATGATGAAACCAGTCGTAAAACAATTCCTTGGTTAGCCAGGTTTTATTTTGACTCTTATAAACAACTGGAAGATTGATATTCTTGAACGGCCCAGAATTTTTAGATTTTCCTATAACTAAAAGCTTCAACTTATGACAGCCACTTGCATTGGAACAAGACATAACAGTTATACACTTCTTGGACACTTTTATGTCTGGAGCAATCATTTCACCAGTATGAACATGCGTTTTACTTGATAAAAGTCGCCAAAATAAGCCACTTTTATCGGCTTTATAAACTTGACCTCCCGTCAAATTAAGTCCTTCAATTTTATTCATGACAACTTCTATAAACGGTGAAACGGCAGCCTCATTGCTTCTCTCCAGTTACGGTGAGTAATCTAATTCCAAATCTTGCTTTAAATTCAGAAAGTCATCCTTCACTAGCTCTAAAGTCATTCTTCTTATAAATTTTCTCATAGAAATAAAGTGCTTTCTGCCGCAACACATCAGCAGTTGTTGCTGTTGCAAAAACCACGCAAAAGGCGTTTCTTCTAATTGCGGGCATTCCCCAGTTCTCGTTGTTTGACGTTACCCTATTCCAGGCTCTGCTTTAGTAACGTAATTTACAATTTTATTTCTGTTCTTCCGAATGTCATAAACCGTTGCCATTCTAATATGAAAGTGATTTGCTGTGTGCGTAAAAGGCACACCATTAAGATTTCCATCTTTTGCACTAAATTTAACGTTTCACGCTTTTTTATTGGATTACGTGGACGACGACGATGCCACTTGAAAAAGTTGTTTACTTCACGAAAACGCAATGAGCGATGGTTGTCGGAGGCGGACCAAAGAAGTGGTTGCTTAAGACCGTGCGGTATATGGAATATATAGTATATAGAGCTATAGAACTGTAAGAGAAGTAGGACGGCAACGGCGGATTACAGAGTGTGATAGATAAACAAAAAAACGGCGGATTGTAGTAGTTGTCGGATAGTCGAGCGGCGGATTAGCGAGAGGGTACTGTATTTATCTTCCTTATAAATACGAATGTTGGCTAACATTTTCTACACGGTATGTGGGGTTGTACGAGGTGTAGTGCTCGGCTCGCAAAGAGGAACCAAAAAGTAGTATCTACAATGCCTTTCACAGGCTGTACTCGTCCAAGATCCGAAATCTGGTTCTTCCAGCACGACAATGCTCCGGCTTGTCAGTCGGTTATATGCACCCAGCATTCTCAACCATCCTCCATGATACCGTTATTTTCCCGGACGACATTGCTTTGTTTTCACAAGGACGGGCTCACCTGAACCGAAGGCAATTTCCTGTAAATGAAAGGTTCCTGCGGGTGTTAGGTGATGAATCTGCCTGCTGTAAAACATTATTAACTGGGGTCGGGCCGAAAGTCTTTAATCCATCTTCCTCTTTGCCGTAGCCGTTGGTCAATAGCGGCCGAAACATCGAGGTTTATAGAAGTGCCTTAATTCTTAGGTGAAGGGGAGTCCTTCGCCTAGGAGAGGGAATAGCCTGTTGCCAGTAGTGACCTGCTTCTTCCAAAATAGTCGAAGTACACTCCTAGGTACTACGAGTTTTTCAACGGGGAGGCTTCCTTCTTTGCATGTACCTGATTCGTTTACTTTCAGTCTCCATTGAAACATCCAGCTCAAGACTACCCTCAGTAGCGGCACTTTTCGGTTATCTTATCGCATCTGCAGGCGGTGTAGATAACGGTGTCATCTGTGTATACTGCGAGCGCAGTGATCAATTCTCGAGAGATATCTAAAATGTAAACTATGAAGAGGCGCGGTTCCAGAATCAATTTTTGTGATACCGGACCAGATTACGTGAGGTGCGCGATTTGGCGGATTTAACTGAGTGTGCCACAGAACGTCTATATTTTAATTAGTTGATGACTGGTTTCGCTGAATGCAGAGGTACACCGAATTCAATACGCGATACTTTTAAAAAGTGAACTAGCTACATTGCAAAACTTTTCTATTCCCCTTTCCAGTAACATCGATTACCACAATATATTTGTGCACAATTCCTTGTTAAAACCCATAGGTGTTGCTTATCTTTAATTATAGCCACTTATGCAATTAAGGACTTAGTATCGAAAGTTTAAATTTCAAATATTTTAAGCAGACTCAGAAGATTGTTGAGTTTGCACGTCTGATAGGATATTTCTGAAAATTATTCGACAATGAAGAAAGTGTGCATTTTAATTTTCTCTACTTTAGATAAAAGACCTACTTACTAAAATCGTTTTAAAAATGTTTCAAGCTATTAATCAAGTTTAATTCTTGCGTCAGTTAAATTCCAGAAAGTGTGCAGATGCATCGGATATATTCAAAATATGGGTCACGGTTACGAATACGAAAGCTGACTCTCTCATAAACAGATATGCGGTTTACGTAATTAATAAAACGGTGGATTATACTTAAAATATCCCAGATAATCTTCAAGTGCGGATATGCTTAGTAATATCATAGTCATTGCAGTGGGATTAAAATAGCAATTACCTTGGTAAAGTTTTTTTGGTGGTTTTCTGTTTGATACACAAAAAATATTAAGTGGTTCAAGGATATGTAACATATTAATAACAGAACTTAGGTATTTTTCTAGAAACATAAACGGTCTATTTAGTTTTTATGCGACTAAATTCTAAATTCTGATTATATACAATATTGTTGTTAACTACCTTAACGCATTGAAATTGAATAAGTTAGGTGTTACTTCCGAAGTTTTGTAACCTACTTTCTAACACTTCAAATTTAAAAGCCCTTTGTATGTAGCAGTCGGGAAGTAATTGACTTTTAGGGTGCTACGGAAAACGGAAAATCTACAAGAAGTCTAATTTTTAACGGTGATTTAGTATTCGCCGTTCACGTTCGAGACAGGAAACATGGTCGATTTCGATTTGCGCGAGTTCGATGATGCTTGTAGCATAGCGCTAAGTTCAGTTTATTAGCGCTGTGGGACCGTTTGTTCCCGTTGGCATTAATGATCCGAATAACTTACTGGAATTGGTATAGCACGGCTGCTTTGTCGAGCTGAAAAAGTCAAATAAAGTAAACTTTAGATGCAAATGTTGACCTAATGGGTTTACCTCGTCGACATTGTTGTTGCGTAATGGATTTTAAAGTTTCACAGTCGAAAACAAATAAAAAATAGTGTTTCTCTCACTTTACTAAATTTATCGACATTCCTTGTATCCATTTGGTAAACGGTCTTTACAAAAACGTGATTTGTCAGTTATGTTATGTTTCACTTTGATTTAGTAAGTAGAAGAGAGAAGAGGGTGAGTTTAATAATACACCCGGCTAGTAGTCCCACAAGGAGAAGATAAGGTAATCGGATTTTTGTAATTTTTGATATTTATGGTACATGTACATAAAAATATTTTGAAGTAGTTCGACGCAACGTTCATAAATTACCAAGATAATCGATTTTGAAGCTTACCCTGCCAGTTAAATCCTCTAGATATGATATATTTTTCAATTGGAAGCTTGGCCAAGTCGGTAGCGTTCTAGTCTGGTATTCTCATGAGATTGTTGGTTCGAGTCTCATCGTGCGGCATTCTTTTTCCCTTCAAAACGCACCATAGATTTTCTCCATTCTTGTTCTCATCTCAAAAATTATGAACAAACCAAATATTATAATAACTATATACAGGAACATTCATCAAGTACTTCATTCATTTCATTCAAGGTCCAAACTACACGTACCATAAATATAAAAAATTACAAAAATCCGATTACCTTACCTTCTCCTTGTCAGTTGAATAAACGAATTCTGAATCATATTACGAAATTATAAAAATTTCTTATTATATAGCAAATGTCCGATGTTTTTTTACGAAGGACTATCTTGTGGAAATATATTTTCAAGTAACCGTTCGATTCATAACGCGTTGGACATCAGCTATTTTTCACAAAATGGTTATTTACGTTTAGGATTTAAAATGTGTACGTTTCGTGTAAAGCAACCTATTCCATGTTTCAAATGAAAATTTGAATCATTACCACATATTTATAAAAATTGTGCGTGCTTTCATTATTTAACTAGACAGGCGAACAAAAAAATTTAGGTCACTTTGAAATTGTGATATATTTTTATGTTATTGTCTGTTTACATTTGAAAATTATAATTTATTGTACTACCTTTCCAAAGCTAAATGTAATAGTCAATATTGAATCGGAAAGCTTTCTTTTGATTTTAACGGTTTATTCTGAAGAAGCAACAAATTTATGTTTACCAATGTAAAAAAGAACTAACATTAATGAGAAAATTTATTTTTAATAACGCGTATTCCCTCGTCTTGCATTACTGACTGCTTGAAGTCGACGAGCCAGACTCTCAATTAAATGACGGATCACATTCTGGTCCATCTTATTCCACTCCTACAATAAAAGCTCTCTCAGCTCCTTGGCCAGTTTTTGTATGCGGTAATGGCTTCGGATACGTCGTCCCACGTCATCTCAGTTATGTTCAATGGGATCCATATCTGGATCGAATGTTGGCCAATCAAATCTTCTAATGCCCACCTCATCCAGATATTCTTTAACAACTCTCCTTACGCCAAGTCCCCTATTATGTTGCATGAAAATCCGATGCTCCCCCGGTATGCATGAAAGGAATAACATGATCTTCTACAACTACCGGAATGTACCTGTGAGCTGTCAGAGAAATATTCTGTATAAGGACTAACTCTGTGCGTGCATGTAAAGAGATGCTTCACCAAACCATAACCAACCCACCGCCAAATAGAAGTCGCTGATCAACACAAACTGCAGCATATTTTTCTCTTGGTCTTTCCAACACTCGCCGACGTTGCGTTGAGGCAAAAACACGACTCATCTGAAAACAGAACCTTGCTGCAGTTCTCATTATTCCATGCCAAGTGATTTTGGGCAAAAGCCAGTCTTGCAATTCGATGCCGGCGTTACACTGGTCATCTTTTAGAAGACAATTCAGCAGCACGAAACATTCTATACCATCCATTTACTAACGTTCAGATCTCTAACTTCTTGGAGTTGTTTTCACCACAAAACCGCGAAAGCTGTTCTATTCCGCAAACTAGCAGACACCAAAAACGGTCATTTCTTGAGGTAGTGACTCTTTTTCGCCCGGATCCTATTTTTCTGGTTATTAGGCTGGTCTCCTCAAAGCTCTGGTACACATTTTGTACAGCACATAAGTTTTTACCAACAATTCTCGCAGTTTCACGTTGTCCCCGACCTTCCTTGTATCAACTTGCAAATCTTGCTACAGCAACGGGATCTAACGTTATTATGACCTATTATACAACCTATAGGTTTTATAGAGAGAAATCAACGCTAAACTGAAAAATAGACAACGTTATGTGAATTTTGAGTTAGAGCTACTGTGCACTATTTCATAAAAAGTAATAAATACCGTGTAAATACATGACAGATACCATATGTTAGATAACATTTCTCCGAAAATACGAATATGGGTCTAGGATCTACTAGTACAATTATTTAAAAGTTGCAAACTAAAAACTTAAAACATCACTATTGCAACCTAAATTTTTGCTCGCCGTTATGGTATATACCACCGGTTTACATAGCACAGACCTACCTGTTTTTAATTATTTCATGTTATAACGGGGGTGGGAGTTCGAAACAAATAGAAAAGAACAAATTTGAAATAGTAGACGGCAGAAATGTGTATTTACATGAAAAAATAAATGAATACTCTCTAACTGCGTCAATTTTACGATACATAAACCAAATTGGATGGCAAAGTTGAATGTTGATTTTAACTATTGTCTCTATTGACCTGTGAAAAATATCATAGAGAAAATAGCAAA
Organism: Chrysina gloriosa; assembly: GCA_038088585.1. Classification (NCBI taxonomy): domain Eukaryota; kingdom Metazoa; phylum Arthropoda; class Insecta; order Coleoptera; family Scarabaeidae; genus Chrysina; species Chrysina gloriosa. The sequence goes on from CM076091.1 coordinate 26,295,711, forward strand.
CGTAGTTTTAGTATTAGCACGTCTGTGTCTCAACGAACTAATCGATATTACGAGAAAATATAAAGACCGAGAATTTTAATTTAAACAAAACGGAATGTCCAGGAAATGTTACCGCAGTACACTGATTTTCAATATTTTCTAGAAAATTTCGAAAATCTTGCTATTTTCTCACGTATACAATATTATAACAGTTTTATTGAAGCAGTTGCAGGCTCGTTTTGCCTTGTAATACCTTTCAATATATTTGGTTTCACTTCTCAACTCGCCCTGTTGCATACCTATCGTCCTTGTGCTTACGGTACGCTCTCTCAGTGCTCCATTTTTGATTCTATATCTTGTAGGTTTTCAATTATACTTTTCAACTTCGAACGTTCACGACAGGATATACATACGAAGAAGGTAAACTAATTCTACCTAGATACGTATATATATATATATATATATATATATATATATATACGTATAAGCATGTACCAAAATGACATAGTGCTTCCAAAGTGTTCATGAGAATTGTAAAACACATAAATTTTGGCAAGAATTGAGGAATAAGACCGTGTACGTGTAAGATTTGTGTACCTTTTATTTGGTTATTTTTGACTTTCGGTTCTGAATTGGGCTACCTGTGTCGGGTGTCGTTGCGACAAGTGATGTCCTATAAAGAATGCTAAACTTTTAATTCCCTACCTATTTAATTGTAGAAACCATTGGGAAAAGATAGTATATCCCGTCCTACGGGTTGTTATACCGGGTGATTTAATGGCTGTCTGACACATGGAAAGGTCCATTGCTTATTGTAAGCCCCTCGCTAGTTTACTAACAAGGAAAGGTTCCCAACCCGCACACGAAAATTTCGATCAAACTTGGTAATTATGTAGAGCTTGCAGGACTATGTAAGAAACCGGTTTCTGTTTCTGCAATTAAAACCTTTAAAGCCGTGAAAAGCCGTCCTGATAATTGAAACATGTCGAAATCCTTATTTAAAAATATTACACTTCGTAATTATTTAGGGCTGGTTGAACTATGTAAAAACTCGGTTCCTGTTTCTGCTAGTAAGGAAGGAGTTGTAACCTCCCCCAAGAATGGTACCGCCTTGTTTACCCATTATTCTGCAATAGGTGCAAGAAAAAATATTCAAACATCTGAGCATATGCGCATCAAAAGGGCGACTAAAATATATCTGATGCGGTAACCATTATTCTTGCAACAGAATTGCCACTCCCGCCTCCACTTGATAGCGAAAACACTAATTTCGATGAGACTTGGGAGTTATGCAGAGCCGGTTAGACTATGTAAAACGCCAATTTCTGTTTCTGCCACTAATGCTTTTGGATGGGTGAGAAGGCTCACTAAAGATGGGACCGTTTTTGCCTATTATTCAAAATACGGGCATATAGCGCATCAGGAGCTCTATTAAAACTTATTTCAATCAGTAACTTTTATTCTTAAAAAATAACCATCTCTTACCCTCATTGTTTTACGGAAACACCGATTTCGACAAAATTGGCAGTTATGTGGAACTACATGTAAAAGCCAATTTCTGTTACTGCCCAAAAGCCTTTGAAGTGATAAAAACCGGCTAAATAAATATTTAGTCGTGTGGATGTGTGAGCTTCAACAGGGCTCCCGACACATAACATACATATCGGTTATCGGTTATGCTTATTACATGTTAAAAAATATTCTTTGGTATGCCTCCTACCGCCACCATTTTGTGATTTTGACGAAACTTGTATATATGTATTATAGATATATGGAGTTTCAAGGGCGCCATCTAAATACGCTTGAATGGATAACACTTATTCTTAAAATTTTACAAACTCCAATAGCTTTTACTCGTTAATGGCCGATATTAAAATATACGTATCCAACATTTATATTTAAATTTTGGATAAAGACATTGTTCCGGAACCTGAACTTATCATAATTTAGTTATATACACATGCTATGTATATATAATAAAGAGAAGCGTAAGTAAATTCGTTTAAAATGAAGTTGTGTTATTCCCATAAGAAGTTAACAAATTAACACAACAAATATGTAGCAGCTCTACAAGTATAAAATGCGGATTTCAGACGACAGATGGGCACCAATGCAGTTTGTGCTATAAGATTTGACACTGCACCATTTTATTGTGTCATCAACAAGTGCCAGACGGGTGATAAATTCGAAAAGCATGTGCATAGTGTTGTGTTGTTATGTAAGTTATGTTCAATATATCGTAATTTATACCGAACAAAGAGCATTCGCAGGCAGCATTAAGTTTTTGTTTTCATTTGAAGAAAACTGCTGCTGAATTATACCGATTACATCAAGAAGCTTATGGTGAACATGCTCCATCGTAAGATAGGTGTAAACGATGGTTTCGGCATTTCCGATGTGGTGATTCCGATGTTGCTGACAAGGAACGTGGAAAACCACCAAAAATATGAAAATGTGGAATCGCAAGTATTTTTGGACGAAGATGATTCGTAAACATAAAAGCAACTCGGAGAGCAATTAGGCGTTAGTCAACAAGCTGTTTCTAATCGACTACGAGAGATGGGAAAGATTCAGAAGACCGGTAGATGGGTACCACATGAGCTGAACGACAGGCAAATGAAAAAGCGCAAAAATACATGACATTTTGCAAAAAAATCATGGGTAGATCCAGGCGCACTATCCACATTGACCGCAAAACCAAATCGCTTTGGTATAAAGACCATGCTCTGTTTTTGGTGGAACCAGAGGGCCGTGGTCTATTACGTGTTAAAACCTGGAGAAACGGTTAATACTAAACGTTACCAACAATAATTGACCGATTTGAACCGTTCGCTGTTTGAAAAAGGCCAGAATACTGAAAGAGTTATTTTCACAATGCTCCATCACATACGGCAAAACTGGTTCATTAAACGCTAGAAGAACTCAGCTGGAAAGTTCTAGCCCATGCAGCTTACTCACCAGACTTGGCTCCTTCCGATTTATACTTGTTTGCATCAAAGGGTCACACACTTGCTGAGCGGTGCTTTGGTTCGTACGAAGATATGTAAAAATGGCTCGATGAATGGTTCGCAGAAAATGGAGGTTTTTACTGGCGTGACATTCACAAATTGCCCGAAACGTGGGAAAAAATGTATAACAAACGATGGAGCATACTTTGAATAAAGCACTTCTTTCTCCTTGCAACAATTGGCAACAAACGCTCCCATCTTTGCGGCCGTTTTTCACCCATATAAAGGCATTACTGACAGAAAAAGAACCAACTTTTGATATAGTTTAATCAGTTCTACATAATTACGAAGTTTCAACGAAATCGGCAGTGGGGGATGGGAGGGGATCATATTTTTAAGCATTTTACCGATTCAGACATATTTCAGTAGTCCTCTTGAAGCGCTATATGCTCATATATTTCAATATTTTTGTTGAAACAATTCCACGGTAATTGGCAAAAACGAAAAACATGCGCTTTTCAAAGGCTTTAATCGCAGAAACAGAAACCGGCTTCTTACATAGTTCTAACAGCTCTACATAGTTATCAAATTTCATGGAAATCGGGGTGTGCGGGTTGGGAACCTTTCCTTATGAATCGTTGTCCACACTAAGATCTACCACCATCCTAATGAGAATCTGTTCTTAGTCCCTGTTCAGTTCCCGCCTCCATTCGAATCTACCTTAGCTTGCGCCGAACAGGTTTGTAAAATGTCGAAATATTATAGGAAATATGGTTGATTTGTTAGATGGCAATCAAGAAGAAATGTGAAAGATCTGTTGACGTTGTTTACGAATACTCGACGCCAGTGCTAGGAGTTGGAAAATCGAAGTGCACATGTGACACAAAATAGTGTTGTGTGGCTTGATTCATAAGTAATCTCGCTCGTATCATTATATGCACTTGCAAACATCTTAAAAATTGTTAAAAACGTTTACCAGTTACTTTTAAAACAGTGAATGGTATCGCGAGTCGGAAAGCACTATTTAAATCTAAAAAAACAACAAGTACTTCCTTTTTAATAACGCCATTTTACTAGTTTCCCACTATATTTTCTTCTTCATTTCCAAAGGAAGTGTTTCTTCTTTTGGAGTACGTTTGTTAAGTACGTAGTTAAGGATCACTTCATGCAAAGAGCGCTTTGAATATGCATAGGAATTATAATCTATTTTGTTACGTACATACATACATATATATATGTATATTTCATTGTTGATGTTAACGTACCCCGTCATTCTACCGTTACTTTCTATTAAACAAAAGAAGTTTTCATTAGTGGTAATCATACCGTATCCGATGAGGGCGATGAGATATTTATCTGTTTGTTATAGCTCTTCACATGTAGTTTCCGTAAAAGTTTAATATACAATGGGATATAATTTAATTTTATACTCACGGTAACGTGTTTTTTTTGTTGAATTGCCGTGTATTCATTTTGCGAAATTGTTTTGTTTTTGTATTTAAACTGGAATGTCCTCGGTTACCTTTTTAATGTGAAAATAAATGTCTGAACACCTTTCTAGCTTAGCGAAAGCTCTTTCAGTTTAGATATACATATGTATGTATGTATTATCCCGATACAATATTTCAATTTTTAAAATGTCCACAAGTAATAAATTCTCAGACAGGATATTTATAAAAAACTTTTGGTAAAAGTTTTAAATCAAGATATATAACAAGACCATAATTTCATGTAATTTTAGTTAGGTATCATCTGTATCATGCATCTTCTATTACTAACACCTTCCCCACTAAGGATGATATGACTATGTGAAATCGTAGTTTTTATTACTCAGTTGTTATAGTTAGTCTCTTCTGTACTAGACAGGTGCTTATGAAGTTGTCCAATTATACAGTAGTGATAAAACTTATATACTGTAACTTTTCAGGTGGTTCGCTTTGACTTTCATAAATCTTTTCTAATATACCTTAATCTATTCTCAGCCTTAAATTGCTAGACCTTCTACAACGCATCTAACTTGTCAAAGAAATATATACATATATGTAGATATTTTATTCTTGAGCAAGACAAGCCTACACATTCGCACAGTATGTTATTGTCAGTGTGTCAAGTAACAAGTGAAAGTGACCAATGGCAAGATCCGTGACAACTGTTAGCCTTCATTCTGTAGCTTAAGGAATATTTTGGCCTTTTCGACAGAAAGGATGATAAACTTTTTACATAGCGTAGTTCTAGAATATTCGCCCAGAAGAAGATCTGTGCTGCTTCTACCCGCTCGCGTATCCTCCCCCATAATGTAGTCTTCAGTAATACCATTTCATTTTTTAGGTTCAAAGGACGGGACCACATTCATTCCTTAAGCGAAGCTATTCCTTGCAACGGTTTTAAGAGCTGTCGTAGTCATTTATATTATTATTATTTTTTTAATAAATGATAAGTTTTATAACCAACTCACATAGTTATATGGTTATAGTTCTACTGTAAATCCTTGTTAATTCCTTTAAGATTTATTACTAAACGATACAGGAACTTCTTCGTTTCCGTTGCGTTTTCTAGGAAAATTTGTAGACGTGCCGGAAACCATCATTCTTTGTCGATTTTCGCTAATGTATAGCTGAGAATGGAAAATGGAGAAATTATTATTTGGTAAAGGACGGTGCTTTAAATTAACCATCGTAGTAGTTCGCTCACGCGAAGTAGTTTAATTCCAGCTGTGATGTATTGCTGGGCCTTCGTTAAAATCAGCTTCGTTGTTGCAACCGTTGTAGGGTACAATTAGGATGTAAATAGCCATCCGTCTTCCTTCATAGAATTTTTGAGGAGGATTGTATACGAAAATAGATCAACTCCATCAACCCTCAAAAGGAAACAGTCGGCACCAAGAAATCGGTTAAGTCCATTGCTTTTTAATATTAACCAGTCAGGTACAACATTTTGAGCAGAATAACTAAGCATTTCTAATAATTCCCATATTCTAGTTTTGCGTAATCATTTAGTTCATTTTAAATATTCAATTCGATGTATTAAGACTGTAAAATCAATTGATCAACCGATTGAGTACACATTCTAGTGTATGTATATAATCTGTACAATAGTAATTATAATATCTATCTCTGGACGAGTGTTGTTACAAGTTTGTTTCAACTTATCATTTGTTATTGGGGAAAACTTTACTACTATTTGGTTATCGGGGATGTTTAACCGCTTTCACCGCTGTTGACTAGGCTAGATCTCCTCAAAAGCTTGGAACCAGAAAGCTTGTTATATCATTTTTCTAACAAGAAAACACGTATCCTTAAAATTCTGGCACCCACACCAAAATTGTTTAGAGTTTCAGGTAGCTTTCAACGTAATTGATTTAAGAGCGTCTATGCAAAGCCTTGTGTTTCGTAGTACTCCTTGTATACATTGCTAGGCACTGAAGTTTGTTGCATGTATCTTCACTTACAAATCATATAACTTCAGTATCTTGACAATTGTTAGTCCATGTAATGTTTTCTGTTTGCCATGCGATTTATATACATACAATCGGTCTTTTCTGAAACTAGAATTAGCAGGATAGAAACAGAATTTGAAACCGACGTTTCGGCTGGGAATCGACAGATTTTAGCACGTCAGGAGGAGGAGTGAAGAAAGTATTGTCGTAGTAGTATGTTATTATTAACTTAAATCTGTTGATTTCTTTTTGTAAGAACTAAATATTTTCCACAGTTTGGAGTAGCAAGTTTTATCCATTGCCGTTAACTTTAATTTTTAATTTAATTATTTTAATTTAATTCTCACAAAGCCAACTCTATAATTTATGCCAATATAAACAGAATTGCTGATTTTCAGTCATATTCAATAGTTGAACGACTGGGTATACTGTTAGAAAGTAAGGATTTCATATCGGTTTTGGACAAGGATAGTAATAAGCCCTTATTTTTACATTCTCTGTAGCGTGAATAAATATATTTAAACTACCATCATGTTAATGCGGAAGATTTATTACACCATTTAGAATTAAAATTTTATAATTGACCTCATTTGTGTTCTCACAATATGAAAAATTCTTAGTTAAGTTAATTTATTTTTAAACTAACGGAAATTTATTTAAAAAATCTGTTGTTTGTATTAATGTTGTAACGTATGCATAGGGTTATACAAAATTAAACATTTATAGGTGAAATTTGGATATAGGTAACACTTCTTGTATTCTTAACTTTTAGAAATCCATATCGCAACATCTTGTTCAACCAACACTTATACTATATACATAAATAAATATAAAATAAAGAAAAGTGTAGGTACGTACAAATTGCAGATGAGCTTAAATAAACCACCATATTACTCTAAAAATGCGAAGCGGTTCTTACCATAGTAGACAGGAGCTAGATTTATTATGGTAGAAGAATAAACATTTAAAGTTAATTTCCCAACTAATCTTTTACACCTGTTGAGCGCTAAAATACTCTCAGCGTAACGTCTAATCTTATAATTTCGGTACACTAAAGTTTGCGGCATCTTTTTTCAGTGAGTATAATTTATTTTAATTTGTTACCCGGATTATTAAATTCTGTGCGCAATATATTTACATTAAGCTTAATGTGCAAGGTAATAACCACTGGAAATTACTGAATAAATATCTCGGACCGTGTACATAAATTAAGATTACAAACAAAACCAAAGTTTAAGGAAGGAGTTAAGGTTGCACTAGAAACACACAAGTTATATGTAAACTTGCAGGCAAGCGTATAAATCTAACAAATACTTAATGGGCTTACGAAGCAAATATGTAGGCGAGAAATAATTTCATACATATACGATAGGATATTTTTTCCGAAATATGATTCTGGTAACTGGTGAATAATGTACACTTCCTTCAAACATTTTCATCATTTTCAGATAGTCAACATTAATGGAGTGTGCTTAAAAAATGAGATTTTTTGAACCAAGATATCCTATACTCTCCAGCTGAAATACCGGCCAGTTTGCTGCCATTGAAAATTATGAAATACAATTTTGGTACATTTTACTCCTTTACTGGCGCACCTTAAACACCATACTTTCCGCCATATTAAACATTGTACTATGACAACAGCGGAATAACTTGCTTCCGTCTTACTTTTACTTTATTGGATTCCAAACAACACAACAATTCTCCAGTTTTGATAATATAAATACATTGAACCGACTAATAAACACAAGGCATACACTGAAACTTGTGTGTTGTGTGTCAAAAAACTAAGGGCTTTTAAGACCCGTTATTTGATTGAGACTTTGCAAGCAATTTAACAATATTGGTTTCATTCCGTACATCTTTCTATTTTTATTATTCGTAGCTTGCGTTTTTTTTCTGAAAACACTACACAAGCGTCCTTTGTCTTTCCCAATTAATGATTTGTAGACCAAATTGTTTGTATTTGTATTGTACTTTTTTTGTTAACTATGAAATAAACTTGGACGAGGTCGAAATAATTGATATGATACATATTATTTGTATGATATCTCATCTTAAAAAACCAATTATTCCAACAGCACACAAAAGTCTCACAATCAGTATACAAAAAGTAACAGTTTTTGTATTAACGTTTTTGAATTTGCGATAGAATCAAGAAAGCTGGAGTTTCCCAATGAGAAATGCAAGCAAACATAATTGATGTTTGTACATGTGAGAGGGATTCGATATGAATTCTCTCACAATGCACGTATTACGCATTTTTACAGTTATTTTTCTACAGAAGTGGACAACTTGCGTTGCCACAGTCTCCTGCAGTAACTGCAGTCGCGCTCTTCGGCTACCCGCCGTGGGAGAAATGCAAATTACAAAATTTTGATCTTCTCTTGCCATCCGTAGACGTACGTTTCGCGGTTATACCGCTCGTCAGCGGCTTTGCAAGAGCTGTAATTTCGTATACAAATTTTATGTATGTAATTTTATGTATATACATAAAATTTGTATACGAAATTACAGCTCTTGCAAAGCCGTACTGACGAGCGGTATAACCGCGAAACGTACGTCTACGGATGGCAAGAGAAGATCAAAATTTTGTAATTAGCAAATATAATAACAGAGTAAATGAAATTGCTGGAGAAATCTAGAGCAAGAGTTCTAGAAAATGGGGGAATAGCAATCTTGCTGAATGAATTTAACCAAACATTAATTATAATTCTGTTTTGTTTAAATCCAAAGCAACAACAGCAAAATAACTTTTAATCACAGTTACCACCTACACCCTCTGTCCCAAAAGTAACCGCAATAGTTCGAAATAAAGCACGCTATGTATGTTATGTCCATAAAAATCATTGTATTTATTCGAAATATTCTCCATGTGCTACAATACATCGATTTGCACGGTCAACGAGTGCTTCAAACGACTTTTTCATGTCGATCTCTGGGATGGCCTTTAGGATGCCGGTCGTCGATCTTTGAATGGCGTCTACGGATGCATAACGAACTCCTTTCTGCTTCAAATGAAGACGAGGGAACAGGAAATAATCGCATGGGGACAGATCAGGCGAATACGGTGGGTGCTGTATCGAATATATTTCATTTTTCGCCAAAAATCGGTGACAATCGTTGCTCGATGACACGGTGCGTTATCGTGCAGTAATCTCCAGCTGCCTGGCTCGCGATATTCGGGCCGAACACGACGAATGCGACCCAGCAAACGCCTCATAACATCGAGGTAATATGCACCATTAACCGTTGAGCCGTACGGAACGAACTCCTTATGGATAATTCCCTTCGAATCGTAGAATGAAATCAGCATTAACTTGATTTTCGACTTCTCCATTCGTGATTTTTTCGGATTTCCTTCTTCTGGTGACCTCCACTCTGCGCTTTGACGTTTGCTTTCTGGTTCGTATTGAAAGCACCACGTCTCGTCACCAGTCACAATCGTTTTCAAGAAGTTTTCATCTGCACGGGCTCGTGCAATAATGTCTTTGGAGTGTTCGATTCGAAGCGTTTTCTGGTCGTCGGTCAATTTGTGCGGAACAAACTTCGAATTGACTTTCTTCAAACCAAGGGTTTCAGTCAAAATGCGCTGAATAGTTGTTTTAGGGATGCCAAGCTCCATTTCCATAAATCTCACTGACGATTTCTTCGAAATTTTCACAAATTCGCGCACTTTTTCCACATTTGCCTCGGCCAAAGTTGTCGAAGGACGACCGGCTCTTTCGTCATCGTTAACATCTTCTCTGCCTTTACGAAATCGTCGATGCCACTCGAACACTTGCCTCTTCGACAAACAATCGTCGCCATAAACAATTTGCAGCATTTCATACGTCTCGGTTGCAGTTTTTCCAAGTTTAAAACAAAACTTAATATTGACTCGTTGTTCGTGACTCATTTTCTGACCGTTTACGAAAAACACTCTCACAGGATGCGTGATGTATCAGCTGACTATGCACCAAATGTCATGAAAATTTGTCAGGTTGGTAAGGAAGAGTCCCACTACAATAATCAATCAACTATCAAGAGATGACGCCACTGGTTTCTGATTTATAGACGCATTGCGGTTACTTTTGGGACAGAGGGTGTATTTCCCTAAACGACGAACAAGTTTGGGTGCTTTTGCAGCGTCTTAAAATTTATTTACTTGAGACTGGTTTCGAAACAGGTGATTTAACAGTGTCTAGGAGGATATATAGAAGATAAGCATAAGTAATCGGAGAGACAAGGCAGCGCAGAGGGTACCATTAGAAGTACTAAAAACTATAGAAGCTGAAAGTGTGTTGCTAGTAGATTGGTATTGTATAGTGGATATATGTGTATAGTGTAATAGAATCAAAATTAGTTTATAATGAATGATATATATGTATGTATATGTACTATGCCCAAGGACTGTAAAGCCTGTCGAGCAATTATTGTATATATTAAATAAATTAAAGAGTTACGGTTCCAACCTAGGTTTTAATTTCTGTTCATATTTATTAACATTCCTTAAAGATAATTGTCGTCCATAAACACTGAGATTTGGTTTACAATTCCAAATGATCTTTGCGGAAATACGACTCCTTAGAACTTTCAGTGCTGCTTGATAATCTAACAATAAGGATTTAGTAGTTTTATTCTTTCGAAAACCTGTTTGATCATATTCCTCTGTAATGTAGTGAAGTTTATGTTGCTGTTTATAATGAAAATCGTTTAAAAACCAACAAATTAATAATAATTTTTCGTACTATCTTTTGTGATGCCCAACTGCTCCTTATTTTTCATAATAATACTCTATCCATACTGGATAATGTACATGGGCATAAGTAAACTAAAGGTAATGCCACTTCACTACTTTAATAGTCTTGTTGCAGAAGGCTTCGTGTACCCAACTTTCGAATCTGAATTCATGGCATAGTAGTGGTATTCTAAAGAAGAGCAAGATTTGAGAATGGCAAAACCAAACACGTAACTTTTATTGGAGATGAATATTATCACCTTCTCTGCTGAGAAAGAAAGTTATAAAAGGAAAAAGGGGATCAAGATTATTGACCTTTTTACCTTGGACGCTGTTATATGTCAAAGTAATTGCACAGCTCACTGAAAAGAACTGAACAACCGTATAATAAACGAACGCATGCAAATGCATGGATCAGTTTCTACATAATTGAATTGCTCCTGTAAATCCTATATTGAGCGGGCTAAACTAGAAATTTAGAGCATATGAAGAATAAACGCTTGTAGGACTTGTATATGTGGAATTCCTTATCAAACTGTAAGAGCGGTAGTCATACAAATAGCGGGGATACTATTTTGCAGGGTTTGTTGTGAGGAAAATGCAACATATTCTCTATGAATTGGATTTAATTTGCTGCAGCAAGTAGATGGATGGAGTACATCTCTAAGGAACCAACCAGCTGCAGTGCAGTGGGCGATGAACCACACCCTTAACCTTCCTATACTCACGCATACGGTCTGTGAGACCGATCTATATAGTATTGTATACGTCCTTCATTTTGACGTGAGTATAGGAAGGTTAAGAAGAAAGAAAGCGTTTACATCATAAAAGATCCGTTTATATCAGAATGGTCCAGCAACATATGTTACTGTAATGGTTCTGAAAAGAACGTGAACATGAATACTAATAGAATATGCTGGAGAATAGGAGATTGAAATTTTATTATAAACATGAACAGTATTAAAAACAAAGGAGTTCCTTCTATATATAATTCCTGATACAATTGCTTGTTTTTTTTTTCTTCGTTAGGGTTCGGCGCTCTTGAGAAGAAATATTTTTGTGGTTCTACGATCTTATTCTGTACTTATACTAGAGATCTTTTTATTCTAATACAAGAATAATTTAAACCAAACCTTTCGTTAGACAACGAAATAAGCCACACTCCTTTTCGTTGTGTAATTTAATAATATTAACTCCTTCAACGGGTTTTGCCCTTTACTGATTGAATTAAAACTTTGCAGGATATCAAAACCGTGATACTACGAAGTATAGACACCTTTTTAAAAGTAATACTAGCGGTATTAAACTAATACAAAATAACAACACAATCAAATGTTTAATTTTTATGATTGCATATGCTCTGTTTATTTTTCATTATATCACCGGTAAAATACATTAATTGCATCGTTTCCTCAATTAAATTGTTGGAAGATGCGTACTGTTGACGAAATTCTAAACACAACGTCATAAACTCTGTCTTGGAAACTTATCAGCATACGATGTATGTAGGTAGTAAAGGAGACATACTACCACTGTAATGGGCTTGGTTTTGCTATAAAAACGTTCCAGGTCTTTTACGATGCCAATACACCATCCACTTCCTACCATTTACGTGTAATGAATCACAATAAAATCACGACAAGCAGATTTACTATAACAGAAATGCTCGTAATAAAACACACCGGAGTTACTGTTAAATTTAGTTTCCGTTTGGGAGAAATGTTTGGCAACCATTATTGAATCTAGTACGTCTATCGTAAAACTAGATATTATGTACTTCAGTAACTAATATTACTCTTTATGAGTGAAGGTCTATCTGAAACCACAATACTACGCTACCAATATGTGTAGTAGAACTTCGTCTTTCTAGACGGAATGATCCGAATTTCTGCGTTATAACAGCAAGAACAAACACCTATAGAGTAAACAAATAAAATAGATTTTTAAGAACGAGGGGATTATCAATTATTACCATTTTAAGCATCACTTCGTCACGTCCACTTACAATAAATTGCCTAATGCTTACAGATATTCTACATAATTTAAATACTTTATCATAGTATGCACCGCATAAATGCGGAGTTGTTTTTAATAGGATCAAAAATATGTAGTGATATATGTACATACCTGCGGTTATCCATGTTATTGGCGCTCCCATTACTTTTTATTATCTGAGGTAGGCCCGATATACATTACTTCAGGTAATTGAGGCTTCATCGGTGATACAAAGTATAGCAAAATTTATAGTCAAACTTGTAGAATTGGTTAGCAACGAGCTGCAGCTGGTACACTTCTCCTTTAGATCATATTTTAATAATAATATTCGGTTTTGAAATTATTCCCACAGTACATATAATTCTTTATGATAGTTTCAAACGATTTTATTGCAAAGAATGGAATCATAGGTTACTGTCTTATAATACTGTCCGTAATGTAGTTTTCTTCAATTTGTTCGGAGTCTGCAACTCATAAGATTTCCTTATTATTATTGGCCAACTGTTTGAGGATTTGTTTGCAATTTTTGGCTCACACTATAATTTTCTTGTTGAATGAATATTTTAGCGATTTTTTGTTTTCACTTCTTTCTTTGTGAAATTGATTACTAAGAGCAATTTACTTATGTGATAAAATTGATCAATTCTGAAAAGCTGGATAACGAAGTTGCAGCAAGTAATATAATCACGCGATCAGACACATTTACACCACAGCATTTCAAGTTCGGTTTTTACATTATGACTAATTCCGGATTATCTGCAAAAATTATACAGAGCGATATGTTTTCGCATATCATTAATTTTTTCGAATTCTTCAAATGGAACATTTATGTATTAATGTTGCATCGTGTTCAAAATTTATTGTACTTTTAATACTATGCGTCATATCTGTGCCAAACTAGTTAAATTTTTTGAGATAAATTCACTATTATTCTCGTAACTTCGATTTAGTCTCTATATTTACAGTTGCTCACGAAAGTGTACATACACCCTGGTAAATTGATGGTTTGGGATAAAAACAAAAATAGAAACGAATACAAAGAAACTGTTTAGTTGAAATAAATGTAAGTAAAAAAGGAGAGGTGTCGTGGGACACCCGGCAAGAGCGAAGCTCTTAAGTAATTGATGTCCAACCCGTGAAATGCAATATCATGACATCCCGTAATTTGCTTTACACGTGAATTAACTTTCGATAAGAGTTGTACACTAATCATTTATAGTAACTATATTCCCAATCATATTACAATTATATTTACATGAATCTTAAAGCTAGAAAAGCCTCTAGTGACGATTTCAAGCGTCTCACATCGAGACGCCTTCCAGACTTTTTCCAGTTAATTCTCGCCGCAGAACCTCAATAAAAGAGCTTCGCTCTAAAAAATGTGGAAGAATTTTTACGAGATTATAGGTTTTGTGTTAAAAAATGTGTTAAATAAATTGTTTTAAACTCACGAAAGTCTACATACACTTAAGAAATTTAAGCGCAAAATCTTTCTTAATAAATAATTCAATAGATGGAATAGACCAGCTTTTTGTGTGTATTCAGCAGGTAGTTTCCTCCACTCTTCCACAATTGTTTCTTTTAGCATAGATTTGTTTTTTATTCTTCTTTTACGCATCTTTCGCTTCAGTTCCTCCTACAGTCGCACAATAGGGTTTAAATCTGGCAACTGGGACGGAGAATGGGGCTGTTTAAGCACGTTGTACAATAAACACTTTCTTACCAACAACGATGAATGCTTAGGATCGTTGTCCTGTTGAAATACTTGTGATGAACCAAGTGGTGTTTGTCGTATACTAAAGTTTAGGTGGGTTTTTAAAATACATACTTAAATCGATCCATAATGTCCTCTATAAGCGCCATATGACGTACCCTAGCCGCCGATATACAGCCCCAAAGAAGAATGGAATCACCACAATGCTTCACAGTCGGTTTCAAATGTTGTTTATCGTATGCGGCACCACTTTTTCTTCAGACATTACGGCGTCCATCTGAGAAATTTATTTTGGTCTCATCAGTAAATAAAACTTTCTCCCAAAACGCCAGATCACGGGGTTCGTACTTATGTGCAAAATCTAATCGTTCTTTTTTTCATTGCGTTCACTTATGTAGGGCCTCTTACAAATAAAACGGCCGCTATACCCGTTTTTCGGAAAACTCTTCGAATACACAATGTACTGGTGCTCCATCATCTGCTATTTTTGATCTGTTGAAATTCGTGTCATTTGTTTTTGCTTGTTTTCACTTTGAACCATCAATTTACCAAGGTGTATGTAGACTTTCGTCAGCAACTGTATATATACATCATTGGAAATTAATTATATTTTTAATACTATGGGCACATCTATCCGAAACTAGTAAACATTTTCAAGATAAATTTTA
The DNA here is from genome assembly GCA_038088585.1 of Chrysina gloriosa. Taxonomy (NCBI): domain Eukaryota; kingdom Metazoa; phylum Arthropoda; class Insecta; order Coleoptera; family Scarabaeidae; genus Chrysina; species Chrysina gloriosa. The sequence goes on from CM076091.1 coordinate 26,311,171, forward strand.
CGGTTCTGATTTACGTTGTATGATTTGAGTCAAAAGGATCCACTGTACATTCTTCTTCTTATTTACTTTTTTTATTTAACTATTTTTCGCACTTGTTTCTGCGTTTTGTTAATTTACTTGTTTCCGGTTTTATTATTTTATTTAATTGACGTTTGTAAACCAACACAGAAAATAGAAATATTATAACCAGCGAAATATAATATATATAATAGATGTGATTTTTATTTTGGGAGAATGTTTTGGAAATCCCATCTTGGCAGTACGGGTACATCATATAAGATATCCAGATAAAAGATCACCGCATAAAGAACCTTTTGAAAGTCTACTGCAGAGATTTGTACAAACTGGCAGTGTAAATGCCAGCAAGAAGAGCTTTGGAAATTTTGTAGCAGATGAAGCATAATTGAATGTTCTCGCAAGAATATATGAAGCACCAGCCAACACGAAATGTAGATCCTAGCTATTCCAATGTCCAAAGAATTTTGAGAAAACACAAACTTCATGACTAGTATATGTATTTAAGTCAAGAACTACATGCTATTGATTTTGAAAGTCGAAACAATTGTTGCAATTATGTTGCTCGAAATATACTTGACAACCAACATTTTTTACACAAGATCTTTTCACGGACTAAGCCGCTCTTAAAAGTATTGGATTGGGGATAAGCATTATCTGCACCATTATGCTACTGAGAACCCTAAATGGACATGCATGAAAGATAACTAGCGTCTTTGGCCATTATAGATATATGATGGGAATGCTGGCGACTGTGTTATAGAACCACATTTTGTCGATCGTCACTTAAAAGGACAGAAATATCTGCAATTTCTTGAAAATCACCCTCCACTTCATTGTTAAATGTTGATTTTCAACTCTCCCTCATTTTTCAGCACGATAGTGTGCCAACGTGTTCCACATATGCAATAATCGGACATGTAACTAACAGATTCTACAAGTAAATTGGTAAAACGAACCGATAAGCTGGCCTGAAAAACTACTCGCCGTATATATGGGAGCGATAGAAGAAAATTTGAGAAAATCAACATATGTATATGTATAGGGAATTAATAATGCCAAGTATATGATTTGATGATGTATATTATGGAAATGATTGCTTACAATAGGTTTATAAAAATTTATTATACTAAAACCAATTTTTTAAACTATTTTAGTTTTTGTCGAAATGTCCGGCAGTCTTTCCATATAAGAATTTAGTAATACGGGAGGTATTGCGGTTTTCCCCACACGTCATTTACATTCAACGGATTCGTAGCTTTACATTACGATCTAGATCAGGCATGGGCAACCTCTTTTTGTAGAAGTTTTATGCTGCGAGTAATCTTGAAAAATATACATTTTTGTAGTATCGTTATGATTCATTATGAATTAAGTTTAGACGGTCCGTGCTAATATGCAACGAAAGAATTCAGTAGCGGGCCGGACAAATCTTACTCGAGGGCCGCATGTGGCCCGCGGGCCGGTGGTTGCCCATACCTGATCTAGATCGTCCCAAATAAACTCAATGGGGGACATAATTTCTACATATTCCGGCTGACTGTTTGGAATCGCGGTTTTTTGGATATGTGAACCTGCCTTCACACAGACGCAGTCCAGATGAACCTTCAGTGTCACTCAATATTTCCAGATATTCTTTCGCCAGTCTTGCCTCTATCTTGAGTAAAGCTTCAACTAGGTTGTTTCCAAAATACACCTATTCATAACTTAAACATTCCTCCAACATTTTTCATGCGGACGTCATCGGACATAAACGCGTCTCCGAGAACCGAATACCTCGAATTTTGACGCATCACACAATGCTGTTTCTAATTGTTTTTTACATTAGAAATCAGAGAGGAAATTCCTTGGATTTTTCGCTGATCTGAAACCAATGTTTTACGTATACCTATATAGCTTAAAGGTTTCAAACTTGCCAGTAACTTATTGCTAGTGGGCAAGGAAAGGCACTGACCACAATTTACAATTTTTTTACTATTTTCTTAGAAAACACAATTATCATAAGGATTGTCTTTACTTGCAATAGCATTATTGTTGTTGTTATCTAAGAACTACCTCTATAATTATAAATTACCACTTCCTTCATACCTAATGGTAACAAAGCAAAGTTGATAAGTAAGTAAAACTAACGAAACCTTTTATAGCAATGGTTTTTGCATGTGAAATTAATTTGAACATTTTGTTACATTTCTTAAAAATATATTGACGTTAAACGGCATTTCTCTTTTTCAGGTGAGTCTTTCAATGATCTACAAACTTCTGAGATGTTTACAAAGCAACGTCAATTTTCATTTCTCCGGTGGTCGTTTTACTAGTTGAACTTTAACCTATAAATGTTTACTTCAATCGGACGAATCCAATTACAAACGGGAAATAGTTAATTAACTTTGCTTACATAAAATTCACTTGGTAAGTAACTACATTCATAATTCTAATTAGTTGTAAACAAGCTCCAAGCTTTCATCTTAAGTAAGCTTAGGTATTTACTTTAGAAACTGCACATGCAGTTAGAACCTTAGTTTCGCTCATAGAAGCTTTATATTATACATTACATCTAAAACAGCAAAGCTTTGGCAAGCTGAATACACTTCATGTTCAAAGCGATGCTTTTTTAAATTCAACTTTGGTTCTTGTTTTAGGATTCATTTTTCCGTAGCTATATTACCATTTACTAATTAAAATTTCTTGTAAGCAATAAAAGCATGCTGTCACTAATTATAAAAGTTCGTGTCTCAGATACCCGCTTTTCCTTTTGAAAAAGACAGGGACGCTGGTCCACTCGCAAACTTCAGAGAAAAATAAAGAACGGAAAGGATACCAGACGAACTGTAGAAAATATACTAATTAATTATCCGAGTAGTGTGTTCGCTTTGTTAGAAACGAAATTCCATTGATGTATAAAGGACATAAAATTCCATTGAGTTCGCTAGTGTGGGTATAGACCTAAAGCGAGAATTCGGACCTTTTGGCGTCATTCGCGAGTGTATATACCCGGAGCATGTGAGTATATCCTAAAGCTTCTCGCTAAAAGCTCCAAAGGAAAAATGAACATACGTATTTCTTGCTACGTTTTTACTGATTACTGGTACGGTTTCCCAGTAAAGGGGCTGGAAAATCAATGCGAAGGAGTGGATATTAGAAATAAGAGAAACATTAGTAATTTGTATATATTCTTCTATATATATATATATATTCATATCAATGATCATGTTCAACTGCTCTAATTTAGAATTAATTGAATTTCTCGAGAGTACGCAAGCAGCTTTGTTAACTCGCTCTCAAATTCCTTCTTTAATGTCACCGTAGCTAGATATTTCTCTCACTGGACTATTATATTTCAGAACATGTTTCGTTATTTCCTCGTTTGTTATCAATTTATATCTCTTGGAGTCCCTTGCTAGTACAAGTGGTTTTATTTTTGAAGGGTGTGTTATCAGGTGTACCATTCTTTCTTTATCGTTTTAATTTTGTAGTCTTTTGGTTTATCAATTGATTTTAAGAACTGCAGTGGTTTGAAGATTCTAGCCTCGTTGCTACCATGTTGTCGGATGCAATTAAATAATTGTGTGGTAAGGAGTTTGCCGATATGGTATACTGCCAGTTAAATTATCAAGTTAAACAAAAAGTTCTCAAGCTAGCTCCTAGTTTTATTTCTGTTTTAATCGCTTCATTTAGCTTCATTATCAGTGTTAATGACGACTTACATTTTCTCCTTGTAAAGTGATTATACGAGGTATGGGAAATATAAAAGTCTGGTGTGAGGAAACCACTTATGACAAATGTGGTGCAATGGACTTTTATTTCCTTCAAAATACGCCTCTTCATTGTCTATATACCGCTACATATATTTCTTCCATTGTTCAAAGGAAATCTGTAGCTTATCAAGTGTTATACCTTTCAATAAATTCATTGTTGTTGACTGAAAATATGTTCCCTTCCATGCACTTTTCGCGTTCCGGAATAGATAGAAGTCCCTATGGAGCAAAATCTGTATCTTCCGGTCAAAAATTGTTCCACCGAGAAGACCTTGTTGATTAGGGCGTTGTCCTCATGCAATCACCAGATGTTTGTCTACAAATTCAATATTTTTCTCACTTCCTCTCTTAACTTGGTTAGCATCCCAACATGGTACTTCTAGTTAACCGCTTAACCCTCGTGATGCCAGAACTACTAGACAGCAGTGCCCTCTACAACCAGTTAAGCAAACCAAATAAACAAGTAAGCCGAAATCAACTGGTTGGCTTGCGAAACATTAAGGTCAACTATATTCTAGTTCTCTTTCTCACAACATTGCTGAAGTTCGTTTCTTCTAACCTAACGTAATCTAAAGTAGCCTTGTAAAATTCTATTACAATTTTAACTATTTATCGTACAGCCTACGGTATAAATTTATTATGTACCAAACCAAAAATATTTCTTAAGAATCTGCGGACAGAGTGATTTTTGTTTTTAAATGCGTCTTTTATTGTTTTTTTAGTTCATTTTGGTGTCGTTATTGTTTGAATTTTGAATGATGACGCCATCGACGTTTATTTTTAAATAGAGAACTGTTAATTTTTCCACTTTTAGATTGGCATGTGTAGATCTAAACATTATTTATTGTATTGGTAGATATTTCAATCCGAAGGGAACAGGAAATGCAGTTATTTAATTATTAAGTTGGATTCGTTTTAGGAACGTTTGCGGTTTAGAACTAAAAGAAATTGGCGAATGTGCCACTGATGAAAATTTGTAAACGTTTGTTGTCTACGTTTTTGATGAGTTATGCTTTCTTTTGGCCTTTTCCTGAGAATCAATGGGGTAAGATTAACTAATTTATTGTATGCTTGTGTGCTGAAGGATTAATGTGCAACATTTTTCAACATTTGAAATTAAATAGAAATGGTTCATGTTCTTCTCACGGCAATTTAAATAAATAATACATGTTTTAAACATGCTGGCACATTGCTGATTATTGAAGTGCGTTGTGTTATTAATCCACCATATTTGATTTTTTCATGTTCCTTCATGTTTCGGTGTTCTTCCTTTCCTTCACAACAATTGGAGATTTGAGTTCATGCGCCTTTTAGTAATAGCGGATATTCAACTCAATAAACAAACGTTGTCGAATGTGTCATACATGTCTTCAGCTTTGTGTAAACTACAGAGATACAATGTACGTAGATGTGTATTTATGCAAAAAAAGACATATCGTACTACGCCGCACTACCAAAAGTAAACGCCTTCTTTGCGAAAACATAATGCTCAATTGCCCATTATACTTTGACCTGGAAATTCATTGGATCCTAAGAATATGGAAAACATACAGAAATAATTTTAAACTAGAGTTTATGAGAGAAAAACACAACCAAAGCAATATTAGGTAAATGTATGAAATACAGTACCAACCTAAAGTAAATCATTGTATAGCTAGTACTCTGCAATAATAAAAATGGTAATAATTAAATATCCTGAAATATTAATAATATTTAGGGCAAACGAAATAGTTTTATTAGTTATGTAAAACATGTTACGAATTAAAATCTATTAAAACAGTAGCTTCACGCTTATACGGAGTAGTGCTAATTTGACCAGGAATTGTCTGCGACTAATGTCAAGGAAAAGGAGTGACCCCAGTATAAAATATTTGATATTATCACCTATTAGTCACTAATTAATACATATGCAGCTATAGTTTAATAGAATCAACAGTGTTAGACAAAGTTTGTGCCTCCTTGGCGTCCAGATACGTATTTACACTTTTTGAATTGTGAAATGGAGAATTACATTTGGTACTGTAGCCTTAGTCAAAGTTTACACAACACTTTTTCCTTTAACATTTTTAATTTAAGGGTGATTACCTCGTTGTTGAAATAAAATTCTTAAGCTCTGTAGTAAAAGAAGCGTAAACCATTTATGTGGCAGCACATTTTACTGTACATATTTTGTTTCTATTTATTACCTATTATAAATATTTCTTTATTATTTATTATCGCTTAATATGTCAATCCCATCACTCAGTTTATACGGTTATCAATTGAATTGTTGATCAAATTTCGTTACTATTATTTACTTTTCGCCTTTTGTATAATAAATCTATCCACTTACTATTTCATTTTATTGATCATAAAGTTTCCGTATTACTTACTTAAGTAGTAAAAACAAACCAGACTACGAAATTGCCGTAATATTAGTAAGCATAAACAATCCGTTGGTCAAAAATCGTTGTTATGGGAAAGTCTAAAAGCATTGGAGAAAATATACGTCTATTTCAAAAATAACACAGGTTTATTTATTCTCACTTATCTGGTTTCACTTGATCGCTATATACTTACGAACGGGTCCGCGCATACACTTTCAGTAACGGAAAGTGCGATATTGGAAATGGTCCAAAACTTACACTGTATTACACGATAGGAATTCGAAAGAGTATTGAGGTATTTATTCCGGAGAGCTTCTTATATGGATTTGACTCGATATTTTACTAATATACAGTAGAAAAAATAGAAATGCAAATGTTTTTCTCTTTCAATTATCTTCTTATAAGAAGTATCAATAATGCCGTATTTTTGTTTTGTAGTACAGAGTGATGTATGTGCATATCACTGGAAAGCTATTATTTCTATTATGAAGAAAATAAACATTCAACTGTGCTGCTTCACTTAACATAACGTCTTAACGTAAAATCGAGATTGTTTATTGGATATGTGCGCAAGTATTAAAACAATTTCGATATTTACCAGATTCCCAAGTTCAAAATTAGTAGAAATTGGGATATTTAATGATTGTAATGTAACAAAGAGATCGGGCGGAGAAAACGCAGTTTATTTAAGGAAATAATATTGAAATTCTAATATTATCCACCATTCTTTTACTATAACCAGATGTAATCAGATGTATGTATGTTATAATAACTTAACAAAACTAGGTCTACTTAGGTAGTAGTTGTAACTACTATTTCCTACAAATGTTAAAAGTAATGAGTATGACTTACGTTATCTGCCATACTATCAAAGAGACAATCAGGTATTAAGAATACATTTCAGGTATTGAAAACCTAAAAATTTTGTTCCAAGACCAGGAAGAACACGACTAAAGTGCAATCGGAAGTTTCATTCTTACAAATTGAAGACAAGAAAATTAAGTTACGAATATCGGTTTTAAAATTTTCACTACACAGGTTGCCCAATATTCTTACTAAATAAGTGTTACGTTTACATTCCGCGAAACCTGCAGTTAGTTAACTAGTAACAGTATTAGAAAATAGTCGTAATCAATTTGAATTCTTTGTTTTTGTAAGATATCTGACTTCTTCGTGTAGAGAAAGTAACAAATCCTTATGGTAACCTTCAGCTAGCAGAATTTTTCTTTCTTCGTACCATCCTCGAATCATTCCGGCCTTTTGAAATGTTATTAAAGTGTTTGGTTTTTCTGGAGGTTAATCTTCTCGTGCCCGTATCCCCATAAGATGTTATCGTTCGCTAGCTGGCACAGGTTTCATTTGCAACCCTGCTACGTGCTTCTCATACCGCGCCTTGCACAAACTAAAAATATCTGAATCACGCGAAAGAGGTTCTTAACATTCCTGAAGATGATATAAGGCCGAAACGCGGTGTCCTGGGTGGTGGTACAAAAACTTGATTCGAGCGCCACTGGCTCTTAAAGGTGATTTTAGCGTTTTTACTCTGTCGCGTACATGAACCAATTTCAAATGTGCCGATACGTTGAACAAACTGGATAATTTCACCGCATTCCATAACAATTCGGCACTTATGTTCCTCTTCCCGAACATGACTTTGCCTTGAGATGTCCGACCTGCAAGGAAGAGGTTAAACACAAAGTAAAAAATGTAACTAAATCGTGAGTTTTTCATAAGATAGACGTTTATTAAATGAAGAGGAAGTTTAATAAGTATTGGAAGTTAAAAAAATAAAGAATTTTAATATTTCATTTTTTTTAATTTTTCGTGAACTTAAGCTCTAAAAAATAAAGAGAGAATAAGTGACTGATACGGGCGTTTGCCCACCCGCAACAAAAGTTCATCACTGAACACCACCCTATGCCACTCCACGTCCCAGTGCATTCGCAACCTACACCACTCCAAACGTTTCAGTCGGTGTTGAGCCGCTAGCAGAAGATGTGGCCAATAGAATTGCAAGCGAAAAGCCCAGGTACGGTGATAAATGGTTCGAAGGATCACGGAACGACCTTCTTTACTTAACTATACTGAAAAGTCGGTATCTTAGTGCCATTAAACGAAGATAGCCGTCCTGCACCTCCTCAGTTCTTCGGCCCCCGTTCCTCTTCGGTAACGTTCCTGGCCCTGCTTACCCCATGACTGATAGGAGCGCATGGTGGTGGATTGGTTCCGGTTACGGCGATTTCCAATTTGCTTGAAGGAAAAATCACCTTCGGGCAAACCCACAATTTGACCTCTGTCAAATTCGCTCAACTCGCGCTAATTTTGACGTTGCCACACTCTAGGCATAATCAAACATCTAAAACAAATTAAACAAAATTAAAACAAGAGAAAAGGGTGAAAATTGAATAAGAAATCGCAAAAATGCAACTACCAATAATACTGGAAAAAATTGGAGGAAGCGTCAGATATGCCATGACCGCTTTTTCCATCGAAACAAAATTTTAATCACCTATCACTTTTGAATAGGTTCACGTTTCTGCCAAGATCGGTCAACAAATACGCACCCATTCTTGGTGTTGCAATCTGCATGTCATGCAGTATATTTTTGGGTTTTCATATGCCACCCCTTCAGATAGATTCTGATTTTGACTTAAGTAGCCAGAAACTTTCCACATATAAAATTTGAGGTCCAAAACTCTGGACAGTGAGCTTTTAAAGTAAAGACATCACTGCCTTCTTACATTGGTTAGCAATCTGATTTTCATTAATGGTGGAGATTTACGTATTGTTCTAGGCTACCTGTTTCATTACTAATTATAACTTATAAAATATTAGCAAAGTATTTTACTTTACACCATCGAACTGATCCCAATAATGTGCTGATAGATAATATTATACTCACTTTACAGTACCAGAGATGTCGTTAATGAACAAAACATGAAAACAATTTTTAGGAAACCTTTTTAGTATATAGGTCAAATAGCATTTTCGTTATGATAAGTAGGATCGTAAAAAAGGTTACCAGGACTAAAAATACATTAAATAAATATCCCGAATCCACATACACATATTTAAAAGAAGAAACGAGTTCTCGGAAAACAAAATCGTTCAACCAACCGTGAATGATTCCATCCAACACCATATCATTATCTGTAATGATGGCGTATTTTGTTACTCAATGTACTTATGTCAAGGCGTCCCAAACAATACCTTATCTAATATATTAAACCGCCACTTACGTAGAGAATGGAGCGAATAGAATCAATATTATGTCCGGACGGCATATAAAATTTTATATAAGTATTCCTGACTTATCGACTTTTGCTGATGATCTATTAACGTAATCTTTTACGGGTAATATATGGCTGCTCAAGCGTGTAATAAAATTTGTAATGCACGGTGTACTTTCTCGTTCAAAATATTTTATGGGAAATATATTTTCCATGACGGAATCGCTTATAGTTAGTTCTGACCAATTTATGTATAGACAGATTGATATAAAATTAATGAGAAATGGAAACAGTATAAAAGGTATGAATGTATTATATATATATAATACATTCGAATTCGGTTCTATATTTAGATAAGTATGTATATAAAATAATAATGACCAGTTATTAGATGGATAAACAAAATATTCGAACTAAACGCAGAGTGAAACTTCATGGGACTTAAACCACCTATTAGTTGAACTTTCTCAGATGCCAAGAAACGTTGCATAAATAAGAGCGAGATAGGTATTCTCCTATTATCTCATAGTGCTGAGTCTCACCTATGTTTGGTGACCAAAAGAGATTTGTATGTATGTATTACTTCTTTGGAAGATCTGCTGTTAGTATGCTTTCCAATCAAAAAAAAAAAAGAGTGAATCCCATATTTAGAATAAGGTTTAATAGAATGCCGTCATGTACTAAACCAGTTTGAATAATTAATTCATCAAATAAAATTCCTCCACTATAAAAACTAATTTAAGAAAACGCATTCTCAATTTGTTAGCTAACGTGTTAAACTAATCGTGTTATACACCATTGACCTGAGACAGCGGAAACAAAGGAAATACTCAGGACAATAGAAATGGCAAAAGCACAAACGGAAAAAAATGTTACCAGAGATGTAGTACCGAACAACAAAATTAGAGATGTAACAGATCCAAACTATAGTGGGATAAACTAGATATAGAGGCCACGAATAGAATGTTGTTATTTGAATAAAACAAGTGAAAAAATCGGTTTCATTACTTTATTTACACACCTTATCTGTACATCTACCTCGGCTTAATTCGAGTTGGCGAAATATAACTACAGGGAATATTTTTAAGTACATAAGTACCGGTTTGGTATAAAACAATACAAGTGCAATTTTTCAACAATATTATTTTTATAAGACAATTTGTACCGTAATCTACTTTTCAACATAACATCCACCAATATCCAAGCACTTACCTATCGTACAACCACCTGCTGGACTCCATCCTCTTAGAAACCTACCACCTGATTTGCCAACCACTGCAGCACGGCCGTGTTGCTGTGATAGTCGTGGCGCCAAGTTTTAAAGAGTGTTCTTTATGAAATTGTGGCAGAGCGCTTAAGTGATTGGAAGTTCCGAAAATGCTGGTGCGCAAAATCAAATGTGTAGCCATTGCTTTAACTTTCATTGGGCCGTACCGTACTGAAGGAGATGATTTGTTAAACATAATTATCGATGACGACAAAACGGCCGGCCTGCAGTGGTTGGTAATTCAGGCGCCAGACTTTTATGAGGATGAAATTCAGAAGCTGATTGTACAATATGTTATGTGCCTTAACATTGGTGGAAATTGCTAGATTAAGCTACAGACTGTCTTATAAAAATAAAATTGTTGAAACAACTGCACTTGTATTCTTTTTTTTTCATTTATTCGCAGTTAGACTTCCGTGATTACAAACTGCCAGCTATAAACGCATTTACAAATATAAATGCCTATACCTCCTAAATCGGTACAACAATGAAACCGAACTTACAGTTAAATGGTAAAGATGATTAGTTCTTTTGCTTTTGTTCCTATAGACCATTTCAATAAAGTCTCTTGTTTTTTCCAGCTAGGCTTCTCAGACTATGTTCGGGGACTTATAATTAGACATACGCCCAAAGCGATCAGTTGATCAGCACAAATTTTTGATAGAAATTTTACAAAAGAATTAACGTGATGTATGCTGATGATTGTTTTAAAATGTTATTAATAAAATTTCTAAAAATATTATGCATTTAAAAATTGTTACAATGTGTACTAAATGAATGATAGACTAACTAAACTCAATTTATTATTCTTAAGCATGCGCATCACAAATTACATTACACGTTGTTAGTTTACCTAACTATATAAACGAATTTTCAAATGAAAATCAACAGGATCTGGCTAATTTAATACTGTGATTTTTCTGTGGATATGTAGGTGGTACAAACAACATACAAATAACGTAATTTCTTTTCGTAAATTTGGTTGAATTCCATGAACGATGTTATTTACATAGGTAATATTCGTGGAAATGCAGTCATTCATGTATGATATTAAAAGATTTGAAACAAATACATAGATGTATCTAACTCGGATACATTATTTACATTCCCAATATATTATTTAGCAAAGCACTACAGAAAAATACGAAATGGTTAAAAATACGCTGTACCCTCCAAGCTATTTTTCCTTTCCCATTTCGTGCATTTAACTTTATTTCAGGCTAGTAATTTGGTCTCTCCTAGCGTCTTTCATCTTATTGCGCCTTCCATTTGTTTCATGTGCCTTTCTACTTTTCTGTTCTTATTGCTTTCAATATTTGTTTCGTAAGTTTTCTGGCTTTCGTTCCTGAGGTATACCTAAAACATTTATGCTCTCTGTCTCTTGTATGTCCTCCGTATGAAAACTTCTGGTGGCTTCATTCGTATTGTTCCTAAATATTTAAGCACGATTCTTACAAGGAAATAAACTAAAGATTTTCATACAGGAGATTGACAACGTGAAAGTAAATGGAACGAAGAACAGAAACATCTGGTAACCAAAACACATTACAACCTCTTAAAGTCTACAATCATGATTGTTAGCAAATTAAAAGAAAAGGAATGTGCTTTGCAGCATATTGCCTTTTTACCACCCTAAAAATTGAATAGCTTGGCAAAAATTGTGTTGGAAAGAAGAGGTCAGTTATAGCGAACAGAATGAAATAATTTGGTAATTACTGAGAAAATTCTATTCCGCTATCCAAATGGGCCCAAAGGAAAAGACACTATATCGTCGTGAAAGATGCATGCTATAAAATGTCCATTCTATGAGATTAATAAATCTAGTGGTTATGGCAGCCAATCATCAATTCGAGGCAAACTAGCAGCGTCGTTCTTCAACAGTTCGCACGTTGTGTCTACAAGATTCTCCTAACGCACATACATTACAAAGAAAGGTGAGCAATAAACTTTCTCAAGCTACTGACATCAGTGTTTCGCTACGAAAAGATGGACCAAAATCGCTACACACATATGGAATATAATTAGAAGAGGGCCTCCAAAATGTTACTCTTCTTTCACAAACAATACCCATTTCTAACAAATTCAAGTTTGGAAATAGAATAATTTGATCGTTAAACGCTGTCATGTAGAAGGAAAAGCGTATTAAGCACTTCGATAACGAATTTTCGTTTTTTATTAGTGTTCTAGTTGTAAAGTTTAGCCGTGTTATACTAATTTAAGAGTAGCAAATAAAAATAAATATTTTAACCTTTTCAAGGAGAGGTACACATATGTGTATGTTTTTTTTTATATAAAACTTATAACACATTTATTTCCTGGAGACAGTTATATGAATGATCAATGTTGATGCACAGTAAGGGTCACAATCTTCTGTTAATGATAATGTTGTCGAAATTGTTGCGTTCGGATTCATCAGAGTATAATCGAAACTTCAAAAGCATTTGTCATGATACTTTTTCAAAGAGAATCAACTAAAAATATGTAAGTAGTGTATCAAACCTACATATATAACTGCCTTCACTTCAATTATTTACCCCAATATCAACTTAAACTATTCGATATGCTGTCCATTTACAACATTCGTTCAAAGTTTCTGTCGAAGAGATCAAGCTATTTTTTGGCATAAATATTACTATGACTTATATAAAATATCCCGCTTATCGAATGTATTGGTCATTACATCTTCACATAAATTGGGATTACACAGTATATGAAACACTACATTCTTGAAGGGATTCGAAGAAATAAAAATATACCTTTATTTTGTGGACAATGAAAATATACCTCAAAATCTACTCACAATTTTATAAACGTGCGCCTGTTTATAAATATTTTGTCAAGTTTGTTTAATACTGCAGCCCCACTCTCTGAATTTTTAGGAGTAGATGAAATAACCATAACTTGCAAGAGCCAAAACAGTACATAAAGTCAAAGCCTAAAAAATGGGACTTTAATGCGTGGATGCGACCAAACAAAAAAATTGAAATGTATCAATCTTTCGCCAAAAAGCAAAAATTTAGGAACAGTACACTGTAGATAGACTGTGCGATGGATTACAGGAAAACAACCACTTGTTTTTAGTTAATTTGTTCACATCAACTCACATACATCTAACAATAAAACAAAAATATATTTTTGTTGTGGGTACTACTGACCCAAATAGATTGCAAGCAGCCAACAATAATCTAATTTCGGCCCAAATAATACAGAAACAAATACGCTGATCCTGTTCGGTTACAACTTCTTCAAATAATGTTACTTTTGGTTGGGCGGATAAGAAAGTGGTTTATATGGTATCTTCCTATTGTGGAAAAGGATTTCAAGATACACAAAAAAGGTGGGATCGTAAAAACAAAAATACATCAAAATTGATAGACCACAAACTATAAAACAATATACTTGTTTCAACGCTGAAAAATAAAAGAGAACCTAGAACTGATGGAATTAGCCATTATCCGATAAGGATGGAATACAAAACCACGCCGAGATGTCACGAAAAAGCTTCAGTAGAAAAACCCGATATGCTTGCCAAAAATTGACGAAAAATCCATGTACCGATTATATGAACGGTTTTCGCGAAAAATGAGGAGCTGTTGTTATTTTGTTTTACTTTTCGTATAAATGAATGTTTGCTAGATATAATCCTTAAGGCTCACTGGCAACATATGTGTGTGCCCAAAAATCAGATTTTTTTGTCAGATTCGAGAAATGTTTGTTTGAAATACATCAATTATTATTATTACTAAAAACATTTTTTGAAAAAGTGGTCCCTGCAAAGGTTAATTCAATAAGTATTGCATATCTCATTCAGTAGGTTTGTGTTTATGGTTTATGATTTTGGAATAGATAAGAATATGTGTTGAACATTTAAACGTTAATTTTTCACAGTATGTGAAATCTAAGTAAGAAGGAAATCCAAAAGTACTCAGATGTAGAGGCAGACAGAAACAAACTGGAAAATTATGGACAAATGGGTGTCCTCATTGTCTTTTAAGCGGTTACAAAAACTAAGAAAGAAACAAGCATTTCTGGAACAAAGTGTTTTATTAGTTTTTAAAAGATTCATTCATTCACTAGATTTATACACTTTGGGATGGTCCCCCAAATAATCAATTGTTTGACGTGTTGTACAGAGGCTGACATTGTGATTATTCAAAATGAGGCGACGTTTTCTGTTGTTTTTCCTGATTTCGTAGATGACTTTTGGCAGACAAATTGTTGTATACTATTCAGCATTAACTATTGTTCCATCATCTAAAGCAATGGTTGCGTTGTGTACAGTTTACGGAAGAAGCCTTTTTTGGAATTCAGTTCATCTCCGTACTCGAAAACAGTGAATTGTTGTTTAGTTTCCGTTTCATACGAATATACCTAAGTTTCGTCACCTGTTACGAAATCGTATATGGATTTTGCATTTGCTCGGTCGAATTTCTTGAGCATTCTCTTAGCACGAGCCTTCTTCTAAGCTTCGGTCAAATTATGCGAAATTTATCCGAAACAGATATTTTCCACAGTTAAATGGTCATTTAAAATCAAATCTATTGCAGTCTTCGATATGCCTAAGAAAGCGTGTACCTCACTGTAAGTCTCATGCCGACCTTCTCTAATCACCTTGTTCACAGCATCTGCGTTTTTTTGGAATAACAATCGATTTTGGTCGATCATCTCGCAATTTACCGCTGACATACGCACGATCACCACCAAATACCCATGCCAGTTGTAAACAGTCTTTTCTGATACTGCTTCGTTAACAAAAATAGAACGAAACCATTTTATGCATTGCCGCTGAGTTAGGTCGTCACGTGAAATTTCCATTCTTGCACAAAATTTCTTTTTTTAAACGTTCACTATAAAGTAACTACTGAATGAATTTTTAAGTTGGCACTGTTTTAACAATAACAAACGTCAAATTTTACAACAATAGCAACGAGACATCTTGATAGTGTCATTTAGTGGTCGTTTGTGTATATATAAAAGGCGCCCCTCGTACAAATTTCTAACCAAAATAATAACTGAAAGTTTGACGAATAAAATGGGCGGCTACCAAATTCATGGGAAAATCGGCTTCAGGAAAGGGCCCCGTACTTTAGATCATCTGCAGGTTTAAGGACACCCACAAAGTACATATTGGCTTAACGTTTATAGATTACGAGAAAGCATTCGATTCACTCGAAACCTTAACAATTCCGAAATTAAGAAAAATATAAGACATAAATAGTTCCTATGGAGGAACCTTTGAAACTACTTTTTAAGCGGGCAAATTCGTTTGAACAGGGTGAGAGCACGCTTCAAAATTTAGATGATTTAAGAATTTTTAAATATGACTCGGTAGTGGGTTGAATAAATACACTAAGATTATATCTGAATATTTCGTAGCTCGAGTTTCATCAGTTACACAAAAATAATGACTATATGAATATACTTCTATTTAAAAAGTAAGGCTGCTCATCCGCACCCTTTTAAGGAATATCATCACTGTAACAGCCTAAAAAAGGCGCTTGTTTGACAATTTATTTTGGATGGAAGAAAAGGCAATATGATAATAGTATTCGAGGAACTTATTAAGCATATATTTAAGTATTGAAAAAAAATTATCATCGCTAGATATTAAAAAATGGCGGCGCCGGAGACATTCCTGCAAGGCATGTTGAATTTAAGGCGCTCTGCGGCACGCGGTGTAACTGGTTCAAATTTGAATTCGGAATAATAAAAAAATCACCTAATCTACATGGTTATAGCTAGTGAAATACATAGGCGATTTTTAAAATATTGATTTTTCTGCGATTGACGAGTATTTGAAGTAAGACATTCAATTTTTAGCCAAATAAGGGCAATCATTTGTTAACAAGTAATGTTTGAATTAACTTATCGGAAATCCCATATGTATTTCACTAGATATTCTTATGTTAAATATATGGTCAAAAATTGGAATGAATAGAATAAACTTTTTTTATATAATAGTTAATTTAGAGTTAATGGATTTTGTTGTACAGAGAGACTTTCCCTTAGGAAGAAGAAGCATTAAGTATATGTAATTACTTTTTGGAAGTAATAGCACAATTAAAGGCAGAGGTAAGGTTTTCGTAGCAATTAACGACTTAAGCTTGTTAGTCATACTGAACACTAATGTCCCAATAACGTCTTCGAAACCTCATTGTCTCATTCCGAAGGACTTCATATCATTCACCTATATAAAATATAAAGTATATAAAGCTAATAATGTTAATTAAATACAATTATATATATATATATATATAAATGAGAAGTAGAAATCCTTAGTAAAAACTTTCTAACGACTTCTATTAATGTACAAATCAAAAGTAAGACCTTCCCAACTGGTATTTGTTTGGCGCAGGTAGTCGTTTCGGAGATGTCCGACGCGCTTCGGGTAGAGCTCGAAATTTCAAGGGAAGAACTTTCTTCCGGGTAATGAAGATTTTGCCCCATATTTCAGAAGGCTCGAAGCATCTATCAAGCAAGTAAAAAAATTCTGAAAAATGTACAGTGGTTTCACCCCTTAACCTTCCTATACTCACGTCAAAATGAAAGACGTATACTATACTATATAAGTCGGTCTTACAGACCGTATGCGTGAAGTATAGCAAGGTTAAGAATGAACTTCTTTTGTTTCACTATTGCACTGACAGTATCCTAAATCATTACTTCTTGCAGATATGTGGATTAAATGAATTGTAACTGGAAGAGTAATAAAGCTAAACTGAAAGAAAGAAAAGTCCGAAAATCTAATTGCGTTTTTGTCTCATGGTGAATTATTCTGATTAGGTTGTTTTCATATTTGTACTGTAACATATATGTATGTATGTATGTAAGTATATTGCGGCCGTATGTTGTATATACATCTACGTATATTTTATTACTATATAAACTAGATATATATTATGTATTTTATAGTATGCGGTTGTTTCTGTTTTCTTTTATTCCATACATAGATCTACAGTATATACACATCCGAAATGTAGTGTGTTTGCATATCAATGTGTCAGACAGTCTGATTGATCTAGAATCTAAAAGATAAACATTGCACTACGCGGACTATTAGCATTAGTGTGTACATAATGTAACATATACAGAATACACTTTAGCGACTGAGAGTATGTTAAAGTCCATTGTTAATAAAGTGATTTCTGTAATGTGATACTCTCCACCGTGTGCGTCGGGATGTATGTACACATTACATCCATGCAAATATTTGTCGTAAGGATGTAGGTATAATGATATTGCCTTATTAAATGTCAAAGTTAGTAAAGACCGTCATGTTTGTCTTGGGTTATACGCGCATATATGTATGTATGTGTACCGCATCGCTAACTGAATTTTTGTAATTTCACGCATTCGCACGTGTATGCATCTACGAATAATATATGTATGTGTGTAATAGAATTGCAACGACGAAGAAATGTGTTTATAAACAGTTTCTAAAAACATATAAATGGAATGTGTGTGCTACAAAATATAAATAGATATGCGTACACGAGTGTGTGCGTAAGGTTTGTGATTAACTTACTATGCCTTTTATGGTAGTTAAAAATGGCATCACCACTTTATCCAAGCTAGAAATCGTGCTCTTTAAGTTGATAAATAAATATATGTATGTCGCACTTACTTTTAAATATTTTAGAACCTTTATGGATACATCTTTCAGACAATATTCACATAAGTAGAAATCAAAGAAAACAAATTAATATGAAATAAAACCAAGTCAGTCGGTGTTTTCATTAAAAGTTGTACATACTTTCTGATGAAGTAAATTCACTTCGGCAGAGTCGTTGCAATGTAACGTAGATGCATTTTCGAACGTCATTACTACAGTGGTCACAGTTAGGACAATGTGGGTTCCGCTTTAATAAATTGTTGAGGAACACAAATAACCTACAAGTGGTAACGAGCAATGGACTATTATAATTTCTTTGTAGTATATTGTATAGGGAAAATAAAATTCAATTAGTTAAGATAGCAACACACTTACACAATTAGTCGTTACAATGGTATTCAACTCAATCCAGTGAACGCTTCCTTGGGCGAATATGGATTGTGACCACAGTTTTGTCCGCATGAGATAGGCGCTCGCTATAGATAGAGCCTCTTCTTTTATATATTAAATAATATTAAATATCTATCTGAGACGATTTATTAATAAAATATACATATATGTTTAATAAAGTAAAATAAACAGTTACGCTTTTTCCGAAGCCATCTATTGATAGAGAAAATAGTAAATAATGCGTACATATATATATATATATATATATATATATATATATATACACGTATGTCTGCACATATTTACAGTTACTCACGAAAGTCATCGCACACCTATCGAAAATGCGCTTTTTGCAGTACAAATATTACTATCGGTACGGAAACGCATGCATTAGAAAAGGCATAAAAATTAGTAAGAGTACTACAAAAAAATACATATTTCACAATAGAGTCTATTCAAATTAATAAAAACGAGAAAACATAATAATAGAATCTCACAAAAATGAAAGTACACTAATAAAATAATTTAAATAACATGAACTAAATAAAAACTAATATTTTTAGGCCTCGTTTAGTTTCAAGGACAGCAGCTAACCTTCATGGCATGGAAAATACTAATTTATCTGTAAACTTTGCTGGAATTTGATCCCATTCTTCTATTACTAGTACTCGTTTTGAGGATTCTAGACTTGTTACGGCACGATTCTGTAATTTTTTTTAGATAATCCCTTAGATGCTCGATGGGATTCAGATCTGGCCACTGGAGCGGAGGATGGAGCTGTTGGGGCACATCATACAACAGCCATTCACGTACTATGAATGCCGGATGCTTAGGATCTTGATCTTATTGGAATATCCATCGTTTTCGTAACTGCAGTTTTTACATATCAGTTTTCAAACGGCCTTTAAAACGTTTAAATATGATTTCTTATCCATAATACCTTCAATAAACGCCAAACTCCCCACTTCAATTGCTGACATGGACCCCCAAAACCATAACGGCTTCCCCTACATGTTTCACAGTAGACACAGGATTTTGAATATCAAATGCTTTATATGGTTTTCGACCTTCCCTCTCCCATCTGAAGTAAAAATCTTGAATTTACTTGCATCTGTAAATATACACAATTGCCAAAATTCTTCTATGCCTTTATTTTGGTGCTCTTCGGCGAACTGTACTCGTTTGAGTTGTTTAGTAGCACTAACTAGGGATTTCATGCGAGGAACTGGGCCATTATAGCCACACTTTCTTAATATTCTTCTTATACACTCTGCACATATTTTCCTGGGAATTTTTCTACTTGTTCGGCTATGTTTGAAGCACTTATTCCCGGATGTTTATGAATTATTTGCAAAACATTTCTTTCGTCTCGGCGTGTTATTTTCTTTGGACACTCTTTTCGGGATTTACTTTGAATATTTTCGGTGCTATTAAATTTATTTATAATGCTTTGCCAATCATATGACCAATTTCTCTCAAAGATTTCTTTTCTTTGTAGAGTTTCGCCACTAATTCACGAATTTCTTTAAGCATTTATTTTCGCGTCGACTGCATGTTTGCAACTATGTATAAATTCTACACAGAGTAATCACCAGTTATAAATGGGGCAATTGCCGATGTATGTTTGTGTTTTATTAGTGTACGTTCACATTCGTGAGATTCTATTATTACGTTGTCTCGTTTTTATTAATTTGAATGGATTCTATTGTGAAATATGGTTTATTTTTGGTAGAATTCTTACTATTTCTTATGCCTTTTCTAATGTATACGTTCCCGTACCGTCAGTAAGATTTATATTACAAAAAGCGCATTTTCGATAGTTGCACGATGACTTTTGTGAGTGACTGTACATACATACATATTACACCTGAAAAGGTTCAACAAATTTGTTTGCCGTATCTTCGTTTCAGCAAGATGAACATATTTTTCTAAATGCATTTTCATTCATTAATTTAAATGGCAGTTTTTTATAATTCAATAATTATTTAACTTGACGTGACTTGAAGCTTCTTCATAGGAACTCTATTAACATTATCACTAACTGATTTTTCTTCTTTACTTCGTCCCTTGTGTCTTTCTGCTTGTATTAAAACATTATCTCTACTTAAAGTTATTTCTAAGATATCGGTTCTCTTTTGCTTGATATCTTAATACAACGCAAGACTGTGAACCTTTCTTTTGCTAGTGAATTTCTTAAGAACTTCTGTTCAAAAAATTAAAATTGGGTTAGGGTCATCACAATTATATACGCCATCTCGTTTGTAGTCTAAAATTAACAGTGCTAGTTCTTTCTTTTCTCTTTAATGTTCGTTCACGTAAATTCCCCACCTGATTAACGCTAGAGGCTACTCTAATACACGCTTAAAACTAATATTATGTTCTGTACCCAATTTATATAACCAACCATCGGATACACCAACATTATTGTAACCCACCGTTTCTGAATTTCTTTGGCTTTTACTTCGATTAAAGGTCCAATATCGAAACAGATTTTCTCCTTATCTTTACGAATCGATTATAGGCCATCGCATCTATTTGCAGGTCCCATAATAGCATCGTGTATATGCAAGGAAAATTCTTAATTGAAATCATGAAAGAAAAACTACAGTCCGCGGCCGGTATCCTTCGAAACGATCGTTTAAAAGAGTTGTCCGTTCAATAAAGATGCCCGTTGAGGGGATTTCACTCGATATAACACCTAATGCAGACAAGCGGTATCTTCTAGTTTTCAATGTAAGTCCCAAATATTCAATCACGTTTGTAAACTTTCTGCACAACTTTCTGAAATTGATGACGAAATATTTGTTTAGTGTTAACTATTCCGACAGTAAAAACCAAAGAGAACTAACAAAACTGTTGAAGCAATTACTTTACACATAACGGAATATATAAGCAAATTAGTTAATCAGTATCATGCGGCGTTGGATTGTATAAACTTCTAAAACAAGTAAATAAAATAGTAACATAGCTCAGATTTTTACGTTTATAACCTCTTTGCGAAAGCAAATTTTATCAGAGGTAAATATTATAAAAATCTGTAATACACATTGGAAGTTGCTATACGTGTGCACAAAATCTGAAATAAAACGACGATAAACGGATTTTGTCAAAGTAATGAGAAAAAGATCGTCAGGTAACACAAACTCTTTCAAACAAATTAATGTCAGTAATACAATCAAAAGGAAACAGTATTAAATAATAAGGGAGTTATTAAATTAGGTATTAATATATCATTTTCATTGTGATATAGGGGTTTTAGGTTAGGAAATGTCGATTATCTTAATTTGCAATATCCGGATTTTCCAGCTTCCGCAATGGAAGGAACAGATACAGATTAGTGAATCATATTAGCACACAATTTTAATCAATGTATGTAATAAAGTCCGGTAATCTACCGATGAATTTTCCATTTTCAAATGGAATAATCCGATTTTTGCTTGTCCGCATAGACCCTGATCCCAATTGATCCTGATGATCGACATTTTACCGTATTTTAGAAGAACTCAAGGCAGATCCCCTCACGGCGATGCCGACGGATACCATGGTTCACAAATTCAACTTTAGGAAAAATTATAAAATAGTTATACTAGATAGAGAGGAATGGAAACAAGGTCCAACCATACAGGCGCAGTCTACCTGGTACACGGACGGCTCTAAGACAGATAAAGGTGTTGGGGCAGGAATATACGAACTCAACGAAAGGACGATGGTCCAGATGAGTCTAAGTAAAGATACCACGATCCTCCAGGCGGAAATAGCCGCGGTACATCTCTGCGTCGGAGAAATCAATAAGCAGCGCGGCTCCAATCGCACGGTGGCCATTTTCTCCGATAGTCAAACAGTGCTGAAGGCATTGGATTCGGTACAGGTCGATTCAAGGCTTGTATGGAATTGTGTGTGTGCTTTGAACGAACTCGACAGTCGCGCGAAAGTGACGATAGCTTGGGTTCCGAGGCACGAGGGCTACCGGGGAAATGAAAAAGCTGACGAACTGGCCCGAGAGGCCTCGTTATTACAAAAACAAGCATCAAATCGGCCATAAGAAAGTGGACCGAGGATAAATCTCGGGAAAGGTGGAGGAACTCACCAGACGAGAGATCGGCGAAACAGTTCCTTTGAGAGCAAATGCCGAAGTTTACAAAGGACCTACTACGCAGGGACAGAAAGTCCGTCAGAAGGATAGTGGGCCTACTAACAGGGCACTGTAGGCTCATAAAGGACATGAACAAAATGGGCTTGACAGAGGAAGCGATATGAAGATTCTGTCAAATTGAGGAAGAAACCGCGATCCATGTATTGTGCCAATGCGAGGTACTGGCAAGGACGCGGCTGTCATACATGGGAGACGAATATCCCGAAGCGAGACTATATGCGGAAGAACCGCTCTCAAAGCTAATAAGTCTAATTAAGGGAATAAAGCTAGAGAACGTACTCTAAGGAGGCATGAGGACCACAATAGATCTGTAAAGGTCGCAGTGGAAGAGGCAGTACTGCCACTTCAAGTAATCTAATCTACCGTATTTTAAATTTAATTTTTTCTTGCATATAGCAATTTTATTCTTCCAACAATTATTTCTGCTATAAACTTGCGCCTCCAGTATTCGTATTTAAATTCGGGGCAGTTTTATTATTTAACATTACCATTTATTGGATAATCCTTCTTGATTCCATATCGCGAAAATCAAGCGCCGTATAAACTCAAAAGATTAAGCGAGAACAACCCGCGGAAATTATGCAAAACATTACATAAACTGCGTTAGTTTTTGAAGACACTTAATGCAGTACGCAGGAACAAAACGTAGCCATTTTGTGGCAATATGGTATTCCTAATAAACACGTGAATGTGCTAGAAATGGCTGAATGGATGATGAAATGATAATAAATTGTCGCACAGGAAAATAATAAACATCGAAGGGTCTAGAATATGTAGTTAATGTTGGTAGACCTTTTCGTTAAAACCAAGAGCTATGTGCAATTAAAGACATACAAATTAGCTGAAGTTGAAAATGTCTTGGTGCATAACCACAAATAAAACAAAATTACTAACACAAAATTCGTGAACGAGCAACATATATAAATGTGGATGGAAAGGAACTAGAAAATAAATCTAAATAGGTTTGCTACTTCGAAAGCATAGTGAAGAGGGCAGGAAGGACATAAGTAAAAGATTTGACTTACCAAGAGATCCATTTACTTTTGTAAACAAAATACGGATATCAAGGATTATAACGAAAAAGTAGAGAATTAGAAATACTTCAATCAAATGTCAATGGGCTCGTATTCTATTGAGCAGAAAATAAAGTAAAAGAATCTAAACATTCTTAAATTAATTTCTAGGAATTAGAAGAGAAGTAGAATTAGAAACAACTCTCTCACAGAAAGAAAGAACAAAAAGGGTAAGTACCATAGGAAAGTGGAAACGCTTAAAGCACATCCTAGGAAAAGTAACATGACAAGCATTTGCTTTCAACATGCCAGGAAAAAGTAATCCGAAAATCACGGAATACATGAAACAGAAATATAGAGAGAAAGATAGACGTATGAAGACATTGCAGAAATAGCAAAGATTTTCTTGCCCATTCCTTCTCTGTAGCTTTTCTACTCCGGGAGACGAGATATGGAATTATTATTTATGTAACAACTTTCCTGACGGCATTATCCAACCACAGAAATAAACAGTGATTAGGTATTTAATTCAAGGAACATTCCGCTTATTAAACATAATATGGCTCTCTTCTCTGCACATATACCTAAGTATCACAAATTAAACATTGGAATGACGCCTGCTTTGCTTTATTATTAACAAATCAGGATTTCCTTGAGTTAATATGTTTTCATTTCGTTAATGAGTCTCTACGCTCAAAACGTAAACATTAATATTAGCTATAAAAACGAACTATTCGTATATATTCAAATTTAAAATGAAGGTAAAGCAAATAATCTACAATCAAGGTACGTTCGTATGTGATTAATTCGCGCAATACTGTCAGAACGTTCGTAGCCCATTCATTAGTTGCTACCTTAAGTTGATCAAGGGAAACTAAAATTAATATTAATTCTACGAGATACGATTGTGAAATAATTATTGGAGATAAATTTTCACTTTATCTAAACTTGCCTCATGCTTTCCGGCATAATTTCTAATGAGTCACTATTTTTGGAGAAAGACGCAAATTTGTGAAAGCTTCATTAAAATAAAATACAAAACTTAAAACAACTGGTGTGCAAAATGATAGCAGTATTATAAAATAAAAAGAAATTTGTCTGTAAAACAACAAATATTCAGTAATATTTGTTATTATTTTATGGTGCGTCCTCTGCTGTAATAGAGTTGATCAGGCACCTCTCTACTGGAAGGCATTTTCAACCGCGTTCTACATTTTTTATGAATCCTGTACGCGTTTCTTACCATCCATCTAACCACCGTTATACACTTCTTACAGCGTGCTTTGGGTCATTATCCTGCACAAATACCATTACGTCTCTTAGTGTGGTAGGGTACACATCCGCCGTCATAATTTCATCGATTTTATAAGTTGGAAGTTCAGGAAAATCATGTTCATGCTACTAGAGATCTGTAGCTTGACAGTATTTTTGACATACGAAGCGCCTTTCATATTTTTATAAATGGCCACTAAATGACACTATTGAGATGTGTCCTTAGATTTATTATTGTGTGACAGCTTAGAAATTGACTGAGTAGTACAAAAATGCAATTTTGCGAAAGAATGGAAACTTCACGAGAAGGTTTTTGTTAGATGATTTTTTACGATTTTAGTAAAGACCTAATTCAACAACAATGAATAAAATCGCCTCGTTGAACTTTTGATCAGAGCACCATCAGAAAATCCTACAATTAGTTATCAGCATTTCGTCGTGGTCGTGTGTATCTCAGTGATTAATTGCGTCAAGGTAAACCAAAATCGGTTGTTATTCCAAAAAACATTGATGCTGTGCATAACATGATTGAAGAAGAAAAGCATGTGACTTACAGTCAGATAGACGCAGTCTTACGCATAACGAAGCCTGCAATATATTCGATTCCGCATGACCATTTAGCTGTGAAAAATATCTGCTCCAGATGTATTCCACATAATTTGACCCATGCTTAAGAGAGGGCTCGTGTTAATTGGTGTAAAGAAATGCTCAAAAAATTTTACCGAGTAACTGCAAATTCCGTGTACAACATCGCAACAAATGACGAAACTTAGATAGATTCGTATGAATCGGAAACTAAACAAAAATCCACAGCGTAAGTGTTCGTAGATGACCTGAATCCCACGAAAGCTATTCGTTCACGAAGCACTGGCGAAAAACTGATTGCATGTTTCTTCGGTTTTACCGAGCATGTCGCAACTATTCCACCAGAATTGAAGAAAGATATTGCTGAATGACATACAACAATTGGTTTACCAGCAATCATTGACGAAATCAGGAAAAATAACCAAAAACGTTGCATTATTCTGCATCATGACAATGCCAGCCCTTACACAACACATCAAACAATTGATTATTTGGAGGAGAAGAACGGCGAATAATGTCCCATTGCCTGTATTCACCAGATTTATCGCGATTTCTTTGTGTTCCCGAATGTCAAACGAAAAATACGTGGACGGCGATTTTCAGCATCACATGCATCTGTCGAAGCCTTCGAAAGAACATGTTTTTTAGATACCTAACTTCAGAATCGAATGTTTCGAGAATTTGTGTAAACGCATGCAAAAGTGTGTTAATCTTAAACGTAAATATTTTAAAACAATAAAACAGTTTGTTCCAAAAGAATTTTTTTCTTTCCTAGTTTTTGTTGCAACTTAAAAGACGCTCGTAGTATTGTGGAAGGTATGTTTGTAGGTCGTACGCACTATTTTCCGAGTTTAAAGGAAAATGAGTTCATTTTGTTCTATCCTACCATCAGATACTCGTCAATCTTGATATCCTCTGGTAAATATGGACCAACCCCTAATACATTTCTTATTAAAAACACTCTTCTTGGTGTTCTAATATATAAATGGGCGTTTGTTAACTTTTTTCTAATACCTGAAGCGCTAATATTTAATTGCAATTCCCTTGCTATATACTAGCCGAAGTAGTAAAAGGTTTGCCTGTCTGTTTGTACCGATATTTTTCTTTTCCTTCTCTGATTTCTACTTTTACAGTCTACTTTATTGTGTTCCTTATCAATTTTGCAGATCATCCAAGTGTATTTTGTCTAAAGTGGTAAGATTTACCCCGCTTAGCATTTTTTCGTAGTGTATTGTTTCCTGCGGCTTATCTGCTAATGTAATAAATAAATAAATAAATTCCGTTTTATGGCGATTTTTAAGCGAATGTGTTATAATAGTACAGCACCATTTATTATTGAACAGCATATCTTGCAAATCTTAAATTTATACACCAACATTATTTTCATTCTAGTAAACTGAAACTATTGCGTTGTTTCGTAAGTTAGTGCACTCATTTAACCTTCCTATACTCACGTCAAAATGAAAGACGTATACTACACTATATAAGTCGGTCTCACAGACCGTATGCGTGAGTATAGGACGGTTAAACAAAACATGTTTTAGTTTTTTCCCAAAAGGGGGAAATCAGTTCAAGTATTACCAAGTGACGAACAAACTTGAACAAAGAATGCTGCTAGATGAAGTAAAGGAAATATCACCCAAGTTAGAACCTTTTGGTATCTCATTAGGTTAATATTTTACGAACATCTGAATAATGTACGTATTTTTGGTTTCGCTTCCAGTTTAACAACAAAAAATCTTGCTTTTGAATCACTTCCATCGCGATAGACAAAAGAAAATGCTTTAGACAGTTTAAACGTCGATATATCATAGTACTACCTCCAATCTGAGTTCACAAAGGTAATACAGGAGAGAAAAACAGTGACGATTTCCTCAAATTTGAAGAGGATTGTAAGAGGAGTACAGTAGTGAGGGCAACTAAGTCCGTAAGTTCATGTTCTACAAGATAGAGAATCGTCATGACTAATGTTGAAATGGAAGATCATATTAGTTTTATGAACACCATCATTGACGTTACATCTTTGATGACCAGATGATTACCATCAATTTTTAAAGCTCAGGCCCTTCCACATTGACACTTAGCAACAACAATTATGAATAGTTACAACTAACCTGGGCAAACATAGGTAATTACGAAATAAGTTACGACAGCATACACAGAACTATTCGCATGCAGCGTACTGACTAGAGTGGAGAGTCGGTGATGCTGTCGTAACTTATTTCGTAACTGTGCGTTATGACCGTTGTTTGTCAAGACTAATTACAACGTACCGTTCATAATCATTACGCAGACAAAGCTTTTGATAATTTGTCCATGGATTACAAGGCTAATTTTATATGTAATAAGCGTATTGAAATGCCCGGGAACATTATTGAAAAAATAGATCTATTCTCATCATTTAAACTTAGGCTCGGATTAATAATTCTATTAGATTAATTAGTTCATTTTTACTACATAACTATTTAATAATAATATTCTTAAATGAAGGATTTATTTGATTGCGAGAACAGAATAGAAAATACTATGCAAAAGTACTATTGAATATTTCTTCTAATTTCGCAACACTGCATGTCCATTTAGAAGTTATCTTATCAGTTAAATAACGGTTCTATATTTAGTGCCGTCTTTAAGATATGATAACAAAGCGATACGCTGTTCCAAATATTTATGTTATGTAAATAGATAATGAAGTCAAATTTTGGTGTGCTTATGCTTTGAGGTATAATGGTTATTATATTTATTTTATGCTCTTTAATATCGCTTAATAGATAATATAACTGACGTTAACGGAGGAAATTACATAAGTGCTTGTACGTACGTACTTCTAGAAAAAAAGGTAAAAAGATTTACTTCAAGTCGTAAAGTACCTAAATAAACTATCACGTCCAGAAGTGATACAAACAGAATGAATGGTCGTGTGCTTTCAGCGCCGGCACGTTTGCAAATGTACGTAATATCCTACCATATAATTTACGGTAACAACGGTACGGTACAAACTTGAATTTTTCTTGAAATTAATAAACGTCAAGGAAGTGAGTTAAATTCACATTTAGCAAAAGTAAGTAATTATTCAATAAATAGATCAAAATGTATGAACATATGTGCATTTGTTCGTGGCAATTACGCATTTGCAGTTATTACCATAAAATGGCTTCTTCATTCTGCAGTCTTATACCCTTGATAGATGATGAAACACTGCTAATTGCTCCCTCTTGCTGCTTATTAGAAGTCAAATTCTATGTCCAAATTCCGAAGCTAACAATAAGTGTAGTTCTGAAATAATTGGTATTACTACGCATGCAATTCAAACTAAACTCTGAATATGCAGTAAAATCTATTTTATTCTAACTCATTTTTTTCTAATATGGGATAACTAATTTTCAGTACGCAGGAAGATACTACTTTGGACTCCAAATAATAATGCATCTACTACCTGCATTTTTTTCCTATGAAACTTAGCAAACTTACAACTAAAAAGTTTGTAACATATTCCATTTACTGACTGGTATTGATTGATCTACGTATTTATCATCAAGTCGTGATCTCCCGCTACGACTTTACAATATTTATGTGCTTTTCAAGGCATCTTCTGTTTCTACTGATTTATATCAGCAAACAAAAAGCTAGTACTCATATCTTTCCGTAGCCTGGTTAAATGATGTGGTCGAGGGGGTGCTCATCTTATATTTCTCCATTATTGATTATGAATTCCGGAACGTATTAAACCGCACAATTAATTGCACAACGTTCACAGCACTACCAATTTTGATAAAAATCACCATTTTAGGAAGACGATCGTTGCAAATAATTAACTACAACAATATCAAATGCAAAATAAACTGTAGATTGGGTAATCATTAAAATAACAAAGAAATACATATTGACACTTTGGTAAGTTAAATTACCCAATGAACAAATTAAATGATTACATTTTTGTCTCTAATTAAGGTTAAATTTCCCAACTGATGATTTGACTATTTAAAGAGCTATTCAAGGAGGGAAGTTTTCAATTGAAAGCCCTCTATATGAGAAACTGAAGACACTTGTCTACTTTCTGGTTGCCTTTTATCACTTTAATTTTCACATTTCGTTCAATCATATTCATGACAAAAAATTTAGCATGGTTCAGTCGTTAGTTTCACATTTAAAACTCTTACGTCTTTTTAAGGTTTAGAGAATCTTAAAAATTTGGTATATTTTTACTTACTCATTTAGATTAGTTTAAACTATTTTTCCTAGCACCAAGAAATCGTTTGTTATAGCTGGTATAAATTGTGCCCAATTAGCATATGTACACGCAGAATAAATGAACATCTTATTGTGTAAATATAACAATTTTTTTTCTGTTTTTGGGAAAGACTTCAATATGTTTATATTATGTCATTCTTATTTTCAGATTCCTTTAAATAAACTATCGGTTTGTCTGCATCGTTGACATTACGTGCATATATGTTATTACGTGAAGCGATTGAGGAATTAACATATTCACCCGGGTCTATTTTGAAGTCGCTTTTATAAATGTTTACTCACCGGCTATAGACCGTAAATTCGCGAATTGCGTTTAAAAATAGCCGGATCCGTTGAGTGAGCCGGAGAAGTGAATAATTATCACGATCGAAAATTGACTTTACATAAGCCGAACTTCATTATTTATGTTGGATTGACTGGTTGAGTGACTGCGTCGTCCGGACGTGCTTCTGCCGTAAACGTGAAACGTTTGGAAAACGGTATAAATTTAATTTAAAGTAAGGAAACGCGCAAATCTGGCTGCGAACGCCGAATAAGATAACGAAATGATTAATTAGCGGATGCCTTTGGAAAAGCTACAGATGTTGCTTCAATTTTATTTTTATTTTTTTTTTTGCATAAGGAAAGGAGTTCATTCTGATGATTTAGATTTCCTTGGAATATTCCGTTTTCTAATGAAACTTAACGAAATGACTTTGATGTGGTATAATCTCGCTGAATGTAATTATAATTTTAATTTAATCTTTCTTTAATCTTTGTTCACAAAGTATGGAATATACTTTTAAAAACAGCAGTCGACATCTGAAGCAAGATTAACAGTACACTTATAATCTGTCAACTACGAGGAATATGATCATAAGGAATATACGTAAACTAGGAAATGATCACAGTATTTTAATTCAAATCGCAAAGGAAGAAGCTGCAAGATAGCTTTAGTACAAGAAAGGTTTAATTAGGATCGTATTTAGATGATGTCACAATTATAATGCATGTATTCGTAAACTCTGAGATTTTTTCAAGGATCCCGAATGTAGTCACTTAAAATAAGCGCCCATAATTTTATTATAAGATATAAATTTAAATCAATTAACTATAGATATTGAAAACTGTTTCAAGGAGCTAACTCTAATACCAAATATAGGGCAGCTATGTATGTAGATACAATTAATTGTTAGACTTTACATACGCGCGAGAGAGAATTAAAGTTAAACTCCTTAACTTCTTAAAGTCATTTAAGCCGTAAAGCTGGGGCAAATTTCAAACATATTGTATTCGAAAGTTATAGAGGATGTTGTTTACAGTCTTCTTTGAAATATGTTTATAGGTGATAGTTGGATTACTATTGTACTATGTACAGTTTTTACAGCTTTAAAGGCGTCCCTCGTGTTTGCCATTATCTTTACATTACATTTGTTTTTTGGAAGGCATCTCTTGATAGAGAAAATAGTGAATAATGCATATACAGTAGAAGCCGCTTATTGTGATCAATTTGGAACAAACCCTTTTTGATAACATTAACCGAATGATAACAGTAAGATAAGGTAAATATAAATGTATTTTTCTATGCTGATGTAGTCAATAATAAATATGTATGTATGTAATCAAATTATTTAACGACTTACAAATAAAATTCAAGGGAAAAATTAACGATTAATCAACAATTTTTAATATTTTACCAAATTTGTTTATTTTTTATCATCGATACAATACGTAGGTACATTTATTTACACTTTACGATTTCATTCGAAAAACTGGTCGATCGTCGTTTGACGTTTATTTTTATTAATAAGATTTTGTATGTATATTTCAAAATCATAATATCTATCAAAATTACTTTCTCGGAATTGTACACCACGTCGGAGAATATTTAACGCTTCTTGCATCTGGCCATTAGTTGGCGGCTCTTCAGACATTTCCTCTTCTTCTTCTTCTCCTACTTCGGGTAATTCAGGATTACTTCCTTCGGACGATTGATCCACAACTTCCCGACAAATGTCTGATATAGTCATTGTGGCAGCTGTTTGAACATCATTGTCGATATCCACCCAATCGGAAAATTCGCTTTTGGACAGACCTTGAACTACAAAAAAAATTAAAAATATTAGTTAGATGTACAAAACAAGTTCTTTTTTCATACCTTCTAAAATGTCAGCGCACGTTTCATGGAGATCAAGTTCTTCATCACCAGTTTTGGAAAAACCTCCTTTTCGAAAACAGTTTCGGATCGTTTCTGGTTGAACTTGCCTCCATGACTTCACCAGCAAATGCGGCGCATCTAGAAGACTGATTTTTTTGCTATCGCATCTGCAGTAGGTGCATCTCGATTCTCATCAAGTTCTTGTATAATTTGGGCTCGAATTTGCCCTCGATAGTATTCTTTGAATGTTCGAATGATTCCTTGATCACATGGTTGTATCAATGCCGTAGTGTTCGCAGGTAAGAAAATAAGTTGGATGTTCGTCAAAACTGCATTCACTTTGTGCGCAGTACAATTGTCTACTAATAAGACGATTTGGCGTTTCAATTTTTTGTCCCACCTGAGTAACCACTCGCTGAACAAGACACTTGTCATCCAAGCATTCGCATTAGCAAAATACTCCACGGGCAAAGTTTTAACACCTTTAAAACACCGAGGATTCTTACTTTTTCCTATCACTAGAAGTTCTTCCTTTTCACCTTCCATATTAACCTTCCTATACTCACGTCAAAATGAAAGACGTATACTATCCTATATAAATCGGTCTCACAGACCGTATGCGTGAGTATAGGAAGGTTAACAGAACATAACACTGTTACTCGTTCTTTCGAAGATAAGCAACCTCTTACTTTATCGTTTTTGAACAAATAAGTATGATTAGGCATCGCGCGAAAGTAGAGTCCTGTTTCATCTGCATTGTAGATGTCCCGAGGCGGATATTTTGCAATAATTTCTGGCCATTCCGAACGCATCCAGTCAGCGGCTGCTAACGAATCAGCACTTTTTTCTTCACCGTGCAGAGGTCTATAAACGATGTTTTCTCGCTTTTTCCACCGATTGAACCATCCGTCTGTTGCAATGAAATTTTCTTTCCCCATAGTTTTGGCTATATCTTCTGCTTTTTGACGCATGATAGGACCATTCACAGAGGCATTTTTTTCGCGAACATTTGTAAACCAAATTTTTAAAGCTGATTCAACTTGATTATCCTTTCCAGATCTTTCCCTTTTTCGTTTTATGTTTTCATTCGAACGCGCACACGTTTCTATTTCTGTACGATTTTTTAAAATTTTACACAACAGCGGTTGCGAAATTTTTAATTGTACCGCAGCATTCCTTTGACTCATTTTCGGAAGTTTATCGAAGTTATCGAGAATTTGTCGTTTTTCTTCGTTCGATAGATCGCGACGTTTTTTATTCACTTCTGCCATGACCACGGTGGTTTATGCGAAATTTCAATAATTTACCCGTACACAAGACTGTAGAACGTGAGATTCGTAGAAGAGTATAGGAGAAACTGAATATCATTTAAACGAACGGACCTTTTATACATAAAGTACATCAAAAAAAGATGACCTCTTCATAATATAGAAATAACAATTCGTTAGATTGTAATATGCGATATGAGAGTTTTAATTGAAATCGGCGAGAAAAAGCGGCTCGTTCAAAGGAGTTGCGCTGCAGACACCGTCGCCTGAAGAAACTTTCCGACAAAGGATACTATTCATAACTAATAACATTAAGCGGCTTTTGATTACAATATGCGGCTTTCTTTCAATGAGTTTTAAATAGAGTGATTTGGGACCAACGGTTTTCGATAACAATAACCGTTTGATAACATTAACCGTGATTATAATAAGCGGCTTCTACTGTATATATATACGTATGTCTGTACATGTGTACAGTTGCTCACGAAAGACATCGTAGGGTTTGTTTCCTTAGAGAAGAGCACATTACGTCAGCGGCGCAATGAACCAAATTTGGGGTTCTGTATACATTACCATGGCAACCGACTAGCGAAAGTCAATGAAACGTCACATTTCCCGCATATTTTCATGACGTAATGTGCTCTTCTCTAAGGAAACAAACTCTACACCTTTCAAAATGCGCTTTTTGCAGTATAAATATTACTGTCGCTACGGAAACGTATAGATTAGAAAAGGCATAAAAAATAGTAAGAATTCTACCAAAAATAAATCTTATTTCACAATAGTCCATTCAAATTAATAAAAACGAGAAAACGTAATAATAGAATCTCACAAATGTAATAAAATACAAACGTAAATCTGTAATTGCCCCATTTATAACTGGTGAATACTCTGTTTCTGTCATCCAACATATCAGACAACTATTTACAAGAATTTATACATAGTTACAAACATGTCGACGCGAAAAGAAATGCTTAAAGAAATTCGTGAATTAGTGGTGAAATTCTACAAAGAAAAAAATCCTTGAGGGAAATTGGTCATATGATTGGCAAGGCACATTCTACAGTGCAAGGCATTATAAATAAATTTAATAGCACCAGAAATGCTTTTGCAGATAATTCATTAACATCCGAGCAAGTGCTCCAAATATAGCCGCACAAGTAAAAAAATTACAGGAAAACTTCTTAGTGCAGAGTGAAAAAGAAGAATATTAACAAAACGTGGCTATAATGGCCGAGTTCCTCACATGAAAGCCCTCTTTAGTGCTACTAATCAACTCAAAAGACTACAGTTTCCGTAGATCACCAAAATAAGGGCATGGAATTTTGGCAACAGTATATATTTACAGATGAAAGTAAATTCGCCGTTTTTACTTCTGATGGGAGAGGGAAGGTCTGGCGAAAACCATGTAAAGCCTTTGATATTCAAACTACTATGCCTACTATGAAACATGGGGAGGAGCCGTTGTAGTTTAAGATCCATGGCAACGACTGGAGTGAGGAGTTTGGTGTTTATTGAAGGTATTATGGATAAGAAATCATACTTAAATATTTTAAAGGCCATTTAAAAACTGATATTTGAAAACTGCAGTAACGAAAACGATGGATATTCCTACAAGATCAAAATCCTAAACATACGGCATTCATCGTGCGTGAATAGCTATTGTACAATGTGCCCTAACAGCTTCATTCTCAGCTCCAGTCGCCTGATTTGAATACCATCGAGGATGTATGAGATTATCTAAAAAGAAAATTACAAAATCGTGCTATAACAAATCGAGAATCCTTAAAACGAGTACTAATAGAAGAATGGGATCAAATTCCAGCAAACTTTACAGATTAGCTAATATCTTCGAGGCTAGGAAGGTTAGCTGCTGTCCTTGTAGCCAAAGAAGGCCCTACAAAATATTAATTTTTGTTATTTAAATTATTTTATTAGTGTACATTCACTTTTGTGAGATTCTATTATCACGTTTTCTTACGTTTTACGCAAACTTCGTATGTTTTTAGCAAGCACTTGAAGAAGACCTACATCCTGCCATGCTCGCTTTTTCATTACAGAAACCGTGCACCGTCTACATATTGGCATATTTGTTCAATGTAAAATCCATTATGAGTGAACAAAATAATAATAAAAGAACCAAAAATACAGAAATACAAGAAGTAATCAAGGCCATACAAATAATCACCAGAAAGGCGAAGGTTATACAAATTTATAGCATAAAAGTCAAATTAAATACATAAATCTTAAAATTGACAGTAATGTCTTTGATAGAGATCACATTTGAATAGAATCTTATTATTCACGACGTTGCAAGGTGTATTTTTCGTGAAAGTGTGTAAATGAAGAAATGCTAAAAACATAATTGAAAATCAAAAAGAAAAATAATATCAAAAATTCATATGAAGCATGGTATAATATTTTGATATTGAGATTTTCGATTCACAGTTCCCAAACTATTTAGAAAATTGTATATCTGACCTTTAAAAGTAGTGTGTGTAACGCTTTTTGTAAATTCCGAAAAAGACGGTAAGCCCATGGTCATTTTTCTGTTCCTTAATTGAGGTTAAACTCAACAACAAACAGCTAACTTACAAGCTTACAGCTCGCCGATAAGACGTAGCTATCGTACCGAATACACGGTGTGCAAAATTTCGAGACCGTAAACTTACTGGTTCTTCACTTATGATTGAAAAAAAATTAAGCTGTAGAAGCGCTTAACATTACTAATAAGAAAGGTTTGACCTAAAAAAGTATCGAACACCCTTAATAACTTTCCGCAATCTAGACGACATGAAGTCCATGAGTTTTTGACAACACACTTCTGTTATTTGATCACACGCAGTTTCCATTTCCATCCGTAATTGTTCTTGTGTCTGGGGATTACTACCTCTAGGTTTTTCAATATTTTCCTTAAGGAAACCCCACATATTTTCGATTGGATTTAACTACGGAATATGCATAGCTCGTGGAAGTATTTCAAAATTACTTGTTATTATGCAATATTTTACTGTTTCCTTGCATTCTGTACGGAAGAATTGTCCTGTTTCGATACGAAGTTATTTTGGCACAGTAAACTTACCGATGGAAACATTACATTGGATACTGCGGTATTGTAAATGGTCTACATTGTTTTCTGTTTCCCATATTACACCAGATCCACCGTAATATATGCAACCCCACACTTTAACACTGAAACGGCCACTGTTGACCAGTCTACGACGAAAAGTTTAGTATATAGACTGGAAACTTATGTATATGTGACGACTGCTGTACATTATGCAAGCGGTTAATTTCAACTTGTATCTAGTTTGAAAATGACAAACTTTGTGGAAATTACGACTACAGGCGCTGGTATGTAAATGGACATACCTAGTAGATTAACAAACTCAAGAACTGTTTCACAATATCTCGCGACCAGAAGTTTTCTAAAGTAATTGCTGGAAACATCATCTATTTTATTTGAACTTTTGGCAAGGTTTTATTGTGATCAATAAGAATGTAAGTTCTTCTTCAAATTACATTTAAATTTCGTAAACGTAAATGAATAAAAGGTGTATACCTAGTTTGTAGGACTAACTGTGTGTTCCGATATTACGCATCAACAAATCAGTCATGCTTAGCCCATGACTACTCAAATTTAAAATCAATTTGTACGTAGCAAATTAGTTTGAATCTAAGAAAGTAAATAGGATTGTCCCATAGATTTCTGAATCGGTGTGCAATGTAATCAAAAAATTGGACTAGATGGTTCTATTTTTGAACCGTTTGAACTGGTCCGAGGTTGATTGATGGGCATAAAGCATTTCTTCTCTCATTTATCACATGGTTTGGCACTTTCAATTATTTATTATTATTATTATTATCCACAACAGATAGAATGCTCATCATATTAAAGTTTTACCATAAAAATGCTTCAATTTATCTTTACTAAAACGATCTCTTTACCAAATTTTATTTATCTAAAATACATTATGTATATATATACATAATTATCTTATTATTTCAGAAAACATACCCTTCCAATATTAATGTATTCAATATCCTCAGATTGTTATCGGTGTTTTAACAAGCTCACGGGGAGGGATCTGTGCAAATATTTTCAACGTATTTTTGAGAGGATTCTCGGAAGGAACCCCGGAGTTCAATATAGGTTTTACGGAGTTAAAATACGCTTTGCCAAAGCTCCCACTTTTCATCTAGATACTTCCGATGGTGAACGAGCGCACACTAGAATGTAGGGCTGGGATTTGGATTATAACAAAATCTTGTACTTCCTGGTGCCTGAAATTCGTTTCCTTGTGTGGTGACAGGCGAATACTCCACAGAGACTGCACACGTACTGGGGTTCCCGGTCAATTTATCACCCTGAACAAATTGTGTTTTATTAAACTGAAAATAAAACATTGAAATACTTATCATGTAGTAAAAGGTTTACAGATAACTTTACTCTGTAGAGAAACTGTTTGTACTGAATTAAGAACGGATAATTTGAAGCGCAAATTATCTACAAAATGATTTCGTATGAAGTGCGACCTTAAAAAGACTACAAAATAAGCATTATCAAGTCACACGATTAAGCTTAAAGATTTCTGACTTATATGATAGATCTCTACCACTAACAGGTCAATAAAACAAGGCTGGTTTGAACGATAGTTATATTTTCAGAACGTTTACAAACGTTTTCGGAATACCTTCTTCAGTGAAAATATAACTAGATAAATATATAAACAAACATTTGTTTTCTATTTGGGAACTATCAACAAAATAACTAATGACTAGGATTTCTTGATATAGAGGATGTGTAAAAAGAAATCCTAGTCATTAGTTATTTTGTTGATAGTTCCCAAATAAAAACAAATGTTTGTTTATATATTTATCTAGTTATATTTTCACTGAAGAAGGTATTCCGAAAACGTTTGTAAACGTTCTGAAAATATAACTATCGTTCAAACCAGCCTTGTTTTATTGACCTATTAGTGGTAGAGATCTATCATATAAGATAAGTATAAAAGGTCACGAAATATATATATATATATACATTTACTTTTTTGACGAGAATTATGAATACTTCCAAGATGTCCATTTCGAATCATTTTATTATAAGTCAAGCCCGGATGTTTTGATAACATGCCTAAAATGTCTAAAAATGCCTATTCGGCTATATTCATTTATTAATACCTTTTTGTTTATAAATACCTATTTTGTCATCAACGATATCTGAATTTGTGAAAATTAAGAGAGTTGAAGAGAAGGTGGAAACTTAGTTGCCTAAGTATTAATTTCGCCGTTGTAAATGTAAGAACTATTTTATTATGATTTCTTCTTATTTCTTCATCAAAAACTTCCAATGCAGTCTGAAAGGTTTCGAAATATAAGCTTCCTAATTCTTGATCAAATCCTTCCATTGTTTCCTATTTTTCACTACTTTCAACATTTCTCTCACATTGTTTCCCTTCCTCCTTCCTATTGTATTTATTTGTTGAGTGCTTGTTTTCCTAGGTCTCTCGTTTTGACACTCTCAGCTGATTTACCATCTTAACCAATACGTTCTCATCATCTTCTGCATGTAAGTTCTCTCTTATTTCCTCATTTCTGATCCGGTCGAGTTTTGTTTTCCCACTTATGTTCTGCAAATATTTAATTTCCGCAGCATTTAGTCTCATGCTTCGCATACCTTGTCCATGTTTTAGTTACATATGTCGTCTTACTATGATCTCCAATAAAAGAAAGACACAGAGCTGAGGGAAAGCAAAGAAGAGTTTTAGCGGTACAGGATACCATCGTTAATAGATAATTCTTTTTAGTGTTTGTCTAACAACTAAGATTGACAGCAAAGGAAAGATACTAAACCAGATTGGAGCAAATCTGAATTAAATACAATAATGTCGATGTTGAAGGTTGTAAAAAATAGTCGAAGCCGGGTCTGACGTAGCTAAGTGAAGACGGTTGTGCGGTCCACAGAGTTTTGGTCAGATATCGATAAAATATTCAAAATGAGATGCTAAGAGCGCCACCAGAGTTTAGATGTTTAATTCAGAGGTCTTATTCGACAACTAGTGTGTGTTCCTCTGGGAGGATACGATCTCTGAAAATCGACGCGAAATATCAACTCTAAAAGTGATTGCATTAATAAAAAAGAAAGTCAATATTAAAAACGTTTTAATATTTAATACTACTGCAGTAGTTGAATTTTTCTAACGAAATGAAAACAATAATTGTTGTAATAAAATAACAAAAAAGATTACATATACTGAATTAAAGATTATAACAAAGAACTTAATAAATGGGTGTATGACGTCATAACTGCGCTGGTTCACAAATATGTGCATAAAATTCAGTTTTGTGAATATTTCTTATTCGACATACAAAATTTGAAATCTATATTTAACACAAAAAGAAATAAACGGTGTTACTAAGTAAAACAAAATATGGATATAACAACTGATAAAATAAATAGTAACAATATTCAGTTTTGAAACGGTGACAACAGTGTAGCAAATGTAATTACAAATTAGAGTTTGGTAAAAAGGTGGTACCGAGCAAAGGCGTATGTTAGTGAACGCGTCTAGCGAGAATTTGTTAACCGACAGAGCCACCCTCCTCCCTATTCTCCAATCAACTGACTCCAGTATGCTGCGTTCATTATTAATTGTCAATTATAAAGAGTCGGCGATTTACGGTAAGTTTAAAAAGTCCACTTATCTGAATTACAGCGTTTTCAGCATAGATTACAGCTTTTGTTGATCGAACAATCGGCTGTGGGTCGTTGTTTTACGAGTTTCCCCTTGGATGGTGCCTGGGAATATACGGCGAGAGAGTGGTGTTTCTCAAAGCCGGAAATAATTCTGTAGCGTTTTTGTGTAAAACGCGAAGCTGATCAATTGGTTTATAGCTTTTTTAATAAAGTATATTAAATTGCGGGACCAAGCTTACTCCAAAAGTTACACAAAAATCATACAAAATGTACCATATTCCCAACATAACACTGTAGGAGGAACGTTGGACCGATAATGCTTCTTAAAATTTGATACACGGAAGCTGCATAATTATCAAATGAATCACTCGTATAAAATATGGAAGGGATTAAAATTTATGTGAGAATTGCAATCTTAAAAGTAACGCACGAAAAGATTCAACATGTATACAGAAAACGATTATGAAAGTGGCATAGATTAAATCTAAACAACCGATAAGAGGTCATAATTCCCCCAGGGTGGAACTTATGTGTGAAACGTCAAAAAGTGTCAAGTTTTCAACACTCAACAGAATTACCTATAAATTCAGTATATGTTTGTATGTATACAGGGGTTGTTTTAAGGCAAATATGGACAACATATACAATACGTAACAGTGTAAATTGTGCCTCAAAGAGGGAAGGTACTATAAACTTGATGGAGGTTAGTCTACTGCAACAGCAGCTATAGGAGCAGGTCATATAGCTCCATCAGCTCGGACTACTGTGAAGCATTGTAAGGTTGGCCACTCCAACCTGTTTCTAAATAACTAATAACTATTATCAGAATATAAAAATACGTCCTAGTTAAAAAATTAACTGTTTCCAATAGAAGAGTAAGTTTATTATGTGTTGCGTAGCGGCTACATACCTTTCTATACTCTAGCCAGGAGATAGATCTACTTCAACGATGCGACCTTGCCTATGCGAGCCCTTCATTCTCCCAAATCCTTGGGTCAGGGGGAAATCATATATTATGTCCATTTATCCCTTCCTGTATCCTGCCTAAGTCGGAAAAGCCTCGGAAAAATCATGGCTTCTATCATTCTCCAGTATAACACACAATGCAGGAATAGATACATTTACCTCGCCGCTTTTACCTGAGCAGGTTATGATGGGGTCACCCCTTGAATCAGTCCTAATAGCCCTTGTAAATGTTATAAATGGTACTGTTCATTCATGCAGACGTACGAAGACTTAGTATTTCACGTGGTATCATAATTTATGTAATAACACTTTCTGTCAGTAGAATTGTAGACTCGACGTTCTACTCAGTTGATTTTTACTGCATTAGCAAGTCCAAGATATCTGACCATATGACTAAATGTTATTTCATTGGATATAAAAATAATATGGCGCTGAATATCTTATTCGAATGTCCTCGGTGTGCAAGATGGTTGTCCTGAATGAAATGAAAATTCACGTGACCCCAAGTGTTGATTCGACTCCATACGATCGAACATGTAGATTAAATTATAACATTCTTATTATCTCCATTTCCGTGCTTCTCTGGCCAAATTCTGTAGGTCCACCTATGTGCTTCGAAGAGTGGGGATAGAAGACATTCATTCACGAACCAAGATTATATTATCAGCAAAAGTATTCACCAAATTGTTTATTAATTCCGAGGCATGTGTTTCATCGCCTCGGTTGAGTGTACGAGGTTCTGCGTAGACTACAGAAAACTAAACGGGACCAAGAAAGACGGTTACCCTCTATCAGAGTGAAAAGCACTCTGGATACGTTCCCAGGTACTATCATATTCCCCTCTTGATTTGAAAAATGGCTATTCGCAAGTTTAAATCAACTCAGTCTTCAGCACCAAAACAAAACTTTAACAGTTTATAATGATGCTGTTTGGTCTCTGCAATGCTTCAGCTACATTGGAGCGCTTCATGGAAATTACATTGTTGGAGTTACACTGGCGAACCTGCCTAGCATAATTAGACGACGTTATAATTTTGAGCAAAACTTTTGAAGAACTTGGATAAAGTCTTGCGTGAATTGGGGCCGCAAACCTGAGAATTAAATCCCAGGAAATGGTACTTGTTCCAGGAGAAAGTGGCCGTATCATCAATTCGGAGGGTATTACAACAAATCCACTCAAGTATAGTAAGGGTACCGAAGGGTTAGATGTGGTTGGCTGGAATACCTATTTATTGTATATTCCAAACGACCTCTTATCAATCGATAGTTCCAACTTTTTCTCTTCTTATTCTTTGTACTGAAATAGAAAAACTGCTCCCTATTTGGCATATGTATTATTAAACAATACTACTAAGTTTAAATAATTACTCAATAGCTATGAATAATAGCGGAAAAGATTTTATAATTGTGTCGGTGACAACAATAGATGCTTCATAAATGATGACATCGTCGGTATCAAATGATAGATCGGGTGTTCCTCTCAATAGTAGCACTTCACCAGGTGACCATGAATAAGTTTCAAGTTAGATGTACTGCTATAAATAGGCAGCCCTGACCCTGAACGACAAATGTGGAGATACCTATGTATGTACGCATATGCATATGTATATATGTATGTATGGATAAATATGTTCGCAAATATGCGTGCGCGTTAAGTTTTGATACACACCTTTCTATGACACCACATCGCATATTCTCAAACAAGCCAAGTCATACATGCACTGAACAATATGCAAGACATAGCCTCTACATTATGTTTGATGTATGCAGAATTACGGCTAGCCTGTCGCATTTTACTTTCAATTCATGATTTACTCTTATGGTAATTACCTTCTATAAATAGAACAGACCTTAAAGGTTACCTTGTAATGATAGTGTTGTGATGATGAAGAATTGTGCGCGCAGTTCTCTTTAATAGCGGCACCGAAGATCGCTTGTAAATCTTGCAAATTCACACTCGTAATTAAAGTTTCGCGGATCTTTCTGTCCTCGAAGCTAAATATACATTCGTGTTTTAGCGTTTTGTAACAAAAACTAGTTATAAATAGAAATATATTTTGGTCCTACCGAAACGGAATATTATCGTCAGTTAAACGAGGACATTTCTTTCAGTGTTTTTATTTTTATTATGCGAGCAAACGAATAGATTCGTATTATAAGAGGAACTTCAGAAACTAAAACAGCATGTAAAAGTAACATAATAGTCTAGAACGTCTTGTCACGTCAGTAGTTAGTATCTAACCACAACACCAATTAGGCACTAGTATATTATGACCTTAACAACAATTCACAATTAGTGCCTGAGAGTATGGCTCAATGTTAGTCCCAAAAAAAGCTCCTCAAATGAACGGAACTCCGACAACTTCTCCAGTGAGCTCCAATAATGCAATCATGGCGTATGGGTTTTGAACGAAATTAGGACTTATTGATGACACCGCCCAACAAAATAATTTTTGTCATGGTGCCTGTAAAATACGTACTGATTTATCGTATTTCTGATGTGCTCGATCCAAAAATAACTAGCATTTCTTCCTAGCAGCTCCAGTTTTTAAGATACACCACAGTGAAATTTATTACTCGGATTTATTACGGATAACTAGTAAAATCAAAATAATTAACTAAATACTTAGGAGACTTAAATTGTCTGTTTTTATCTGAAATTAGAATTATAATATAATTATCTACCTGTCTAACCCAACCCAACCCAACCCTAATCCCCACTAGTTCATTTAGCTCTAATATAGGGTTCCTCGTATCTCTATCTGCATCTCACGGTTCAGTTTAGTATTGTGTTTTCGTGTGATAACTGAGCCAGTGTGTACTAAGTATTTACTTTAAATTGTTGCGTGAATATTAAAAATTCGAATGACAACAATGGCTTCTACAAGCAGACGGAATTATGTGAACCACCCAGATGTTTTTGTTACTTTTGTGGTGAATACACTTTTAAGGAAAGTAGAAAACCCATATATGAGTTTATATAAAATAAATAAAATTACCCTTACCTGTTCAACACCAAAACACTGCACAACCAACATCA
Organism: Chrysina gloriosa; assembly: GCA_038088585.1. Classification (NCBI taxonomy): domain Eukaryota; kingdom Metazoa; phylum Arthropoda; class Insecta; order Coleoptera; family Scarabaeidae; genus Chrysina; species Chrysina gloriosa. The sequence continues at coordinate 26,355,188 of CM076091.1, forward strand.
CACAATGAACGCACGAAACACACCAAAACACTGTTGACACTGATAATTGTATATATTATTTTAGCCACAGTCTCCTTATTCGTATTTCCATATCTGAGTTTATAAAAAGGGCATATTTGGCATATTTTGGCGTCCAGTTAGGAGACCAGGATAAATCTTGGGCACCACATTTTGTATGCAAAACATGCGTAGAACATTTGCGACAGTGGACAAATGGAAAGATAAAGAGCTTAAAATTTGGAGTATCTATGGTATGGAGGGAATCAGAAAACCATCATGATGCCTGCTACGTTTGTTCTGTCAACATCAAAGGCTTTAATCGCAATAACCGGCATAAATGGACATACCTTAAGATGGAGTCAGCAAGGAGATCTCTTCCTCATTCTAAAGAAATACCTATTCCAACGTTCAGTAACTTACTTATGCTTCCGGAGAATGACTCAGAAACATCGTCTGATGAGGTCCAGTTCCAGAAAAGTGAAGTTGATACTGAGTATGAAGGACCTTCATCGAATCCCCAACGCTTCAGTCAAGAGGAGCTTAATGAACTTGTTAGAGATCTGAACCTCTCAGTCAGTTGTCCAAACTGCTTGCTTCCCAAATAAAGGAATTAAACTTGCAGTACTAATATTACACTTTATCGTACAAGAGAGAAAGATCTACTGCCATACTTCTCTAAAGAAAACAACTTAGTGTTTTGTAACGGTATAAAAAGTCTCTTGAAGAAAATGGGGTTAACTGAATACACGCCAAGTGAATAACGTCTTTTTATAGATAGTTCATCTCGAAGTTTAAAATGTGTACTTTTACACAATGGTAATAAACATGGTTCTATACCTATTGGACATTCCACCACTATGAAAGAGGAATACGAGACAATATCATTGGTCCTGAAACATATCAAGTATGAAGAGCATCAGTGGGTAATTTTTGTCGATCTAAAAATGGTAAACTTTCTCCCCGGTCAACAAAGTGGTTACATAAAATATCCTTGCTTTTTATGCCTTTGGGACAGCAGAACTAAGGCTCAGCACTAGATTACCAGAAACTGACCTTTAAGAAATGTTTTTGGTCAAGGAGAACACAACGTCTTTAACGAACCGTTGGTTGATAGAAACAAAATCATCTATCCACCACTGCATAGCAAGCTGGGTCTTGTGAAGCAATTTGTTAAGGCTTTACCTCGAGATGTACCGTGTTTTGAGTATTTGAAACAAATATTTTCAAGGCTTAGGTTCTCAGATAAGGCAACTTTTAAATGACCCGAAGTTCACGGAATCAATAAACGAGTGTGATTTTAATGCCTGGTGCTCTTTTGTTGAAGTGGTTAAAAATTTTCTTGGAAATCGTAAAGCAGCAAATTACGTCAAATTAGTAGAACAGATGGTAAACAGAACAGGGGAAAAGATTTCACCAAGCATCAGTATTATGGAAGAGAGGTACCAAGGAAGATGGGACACACATACGATAGCCGATTACTGCTAGAATCTTCAGCGAGACTGCTCCGGTAAACTTCACGCAAAGAAATCTTATAAAGGGAAATTTTTAACTGATGATTGAAAGTTGTATATGTATTTTTTCTGTTAAATTAATAGCTCCTACCCATTTTTATTTTGTGTTTAAGTTAACAGTTATCAAATAGTAATATTTTAAAAGTTACATACATAATAAAACATTATATGTCATTTTGGCGAATTTTTCCTAAATAGGGCAGAAAGGGTGAATTTTGAAAACTAGATCTGATAGAACAAATCTGACGGAACTTTTTGATTAGGCACCCCAAAATTGCTTAATTACACTTAAAAAGTCCGGAGCATCAAAATGTGTGTTGGCCAGTGTAATAATGGGATGTTTCACGGGCATCGCTTCTCTTAAGACTTTATACAACAGTGCTGCTGTTGTACTGAGACTACCTGATGCTACAGCACTTACTATTTCCCCATACACCTTCCTTAGTAACTTCCGAAGGAAATGCTAATCTAACCAACCCAAAGATATTGATTCCGTAAAAGATGTTGACAATTGGGACCTAAATTTTAAAACGATGTATGGTTGGAGTTATATCAAGCTGTAATTAAGTCTGATATCTCTTCTGACCTACTGATTTGATCTATATAGGAAATTTGTACCTAGACGAAATCACAAAAGTTTAAAAAACAAACCAACGCGGACCACAAACGGCTCTTCCTCTGTAATTGTGAGGTCACTGCTGCTTACTTTTCATTAATTTGTTGCCACAGTGTGTGAAAACTAATCGGAAAAATTGTCGGTTCGAATATTATAGATCGGTATGGTCATCAAGAACACACTTGCAGAATAGAGCACAAATGGTAATTCCTGGCTATCAACGTGCCAGGATGTATTTGGAGTTGGGATAGCCGGATCTGGCCTGGCTTCATTTCAAATACAAAAATGGAAAAGAATTATCCGTGTATACCCGTATATTACTACCACTGCTAATGCCTGCGAGGGTCTCCCATAATTCTCTTTTTCATTCTGAACTTCCACGATACTGCAAGAGATTGGGATGATAAAGAAGTATACACATATAAACGTAGTTATAAGGCTATATACCCCTATGGTACTGAAGGCTTCATATTTCTTCATAAATGAAGTGAAAAATATTTGGAATTGTAAACACACCCTTAAGCAACTGCCCGGTAATAAAAGGTAACCTTTGTTACTATAGGCACTTACAAAAGAATTGTTTTCCTAAGACCGTAAGTTCTGCAGATAGGCTAACTTGTGGAGGCACCATAGGGTTGTCGTCTAATTGTAAAACATATTAGCCATTGAGTGAATTTGGCTCGTGTGTTAAATATTATAAATTCGATATTATATTATAATTAATATGTTTCCGACAAGAGCAATACGTAGGATATGTATACATGCGTGTTATCGAAACGTGCGTAGTTTTCGTACAACTTATCTGGCGTATATGGCTGCACTACACTGCAGACATAATGTTTTCGTTTTCTGAGAAATTTGATTTAATTATTGTAATTATTGAAATTTTACTGCTAGCTGTTCCATTTATCAACACGATACAAAAATTAATTCTAGAAACACTAATCTGTTTCTAAAAGCATCAAAATAATGTCTTTGAACGAGTAGTATTGTTTCACTATTATTCTTAAACAATAACTACTGTTTTTTTATAGACGCAGTTACGCCCAAAAGTTGTTTACACTTCATATTCTTTAATCGACGCCAAAAATTTTCTCGCTGTCCTGGAAATGGTATTACTTACTTAAGTGCTCTGTATTGCTTATGCGATACTTCAGAATTTCTCATATTATTTGTCAATGGCATAACGTTATAAGTAACTCCTTTTCGACATTAAATTTGGCGAAAATTGATACGATGTACATTTTACGGTGGGTCACTAGAGCCTTCATAAGAACTTCTGTATATACATGTCCTAATCTATATGCAGCCCTGAATTCTTCTGGGGGACTGTCCACTTTGGCTAATTTCATTGTAGCCATTCCCAGATGTTTTACTCTTCAGCGAAACACGCCTAGACATTCGTATATTATATGCTCCGAAATTTCTGTTGCAGTATTGCAAAATTTACAGCAGTCTGTCCAGTGCTTTTAAGGTTGTATTTCAAATGACAGTACACAGCAAGAGGATCAGTGGTTAGTTTTAGATTTTCTTTTGTACCTGGATGAGACTATGCCTCTCGGCAGAAAAGGTGTTGACATTTTTAATATGAAATATTCCTCCAGTAAACGGTCTATGCTTGTTCTTCCCATAGTATGGCCTTTTGTAATGCCATCATATTGTTCTGGCTCGAAAAATAGAGTCGTGGGTCTTTCTTTAGAGAGACTATCAGCAACGTTGTTACCTTTGATCCCCTCATTCGATGGTATCCACATCAGGGTTACCCCGTCGTTGTTGCCCAGATGATTAAGGATTTTTTTGCAGTTTCAAGAAACTTTCGACTCAAATGTACCGCCTAAAGGGCCTTAGATGTTATGCTAAGTTTTAGTAAGATTAAACCTTTATTTGTAGCAAATAATATCATGCATTCACAAAAAATAATCGCAAGACGCTTGTTAGTTTACGAGTAGGTTTGTGATTGTGCAATTACTAACTGCTGTAGGAATAACAGTTAATAATTCCGAATTGAGTATTGTAATTGGTGTCAAAATAGATGCACAGTTTCACAAAAATTAAGATAACATTTGCATGCACAATTACAAACCTACTCGTAAACTAACAACCACGTAGTATACTTAGACATTATGTCTTAATTCAATACGTGTTTATTAGAGGTCGAGAAATTGTATGGAGTTTGGTGTAGATTCCGAAAAACATGTTTAGAGATTAGATCATTATGAAGGTTTAGCGTTAAATTTTCCAGTACCCAATTAACGTATGTTCGACGCTGTAAATAGTTCAACGGTTTAAGTTGCTGAGTTAATTAGATTTTGTAAGCATTCAAATGAAGATCTCTAGTTAAAGTCCTTTGCATAGTGCCATAGACGAGATGTCCAGTTGCAGCGAACGATGGCGAATTGAAGTGCTTGGTTGTTCGCGCATATTTTCACTCACGACGGAAACGTTTTCGTTTGACCGACTGGATGAGGAGGTCGATGCTAACTACGACCTGCTACCGATCCAATTTCTTCAAATCGTCGCACTATTCCACGGATTCTCGACCCTCGAGGACGATTATATTGTCCCAAAATAATCAGAAATTTTACAAAAACACGACAGAACAACCGTTTTTGTAGTAAGTTTAGATCATTTTTACGCGTTGCTCGGTTGAAAACGACTCCACGACTAAAATTGCCATTATTTATACTTGACATATATTAGAAAATATTTCAATTACGGATGTATTATAAGCCAGATAATAACAGTCAACCTACACCCTTTACATATATTTTGTTTCTCCATACAACTGGAATTTATAGTTTATGAAAAATAACGTCATACATACATTACAAGAAATCTCGTTAGACTGGAATGATTCAAAGATGATCTTGCCAGTTAACCTTCAGAAGCAACAAAACATTTTGTCCCCAGAACACCAATTTTTTAAAGAATCGTTTTGCGTTTTGGGAACGTCCTTACTCAATGATCTTCATCTTTATGACGTATTCTACAACAGCTTGAGATCTGAGCGATTTATCGCTAACTAATAATAAGCCACATCATCATAATGTAACTTAAGTCTATTTATTCTGAAGTTTTTAGTCGATGATCTGCTAAAATAACGACATATTATGCAAAACTCTAGAAACTGATTGAATGATGCAAACCATTCTAAGCGTCCCCTATCTTCAATGAATTACTTTTATAGTATGAAATCTTATGTTCTTTACGCCTGAAAGGGAAATACAAAAGGGTGAGATTTCCAAATTATGTACTTTCAATTAAATATTTTGAAGGTATCGTGCATGTTTAAAACTTTCAGCATTTTGTGATTACAGAGATACAACAAATATCAATGCATGATTATTTTGTTATTTCTATTAGTAGTGTTATTTTTATCTGCATTGCGAAACTAAGCACTATGTACTATTATTTTGCAATCAAGTTTCTGATATCTATGGTGCAATATACGAATTTTATACTTCTATCAGACGTAATGCGTAAATGCAAATAGAAGCTTGTAAATCTATCTACGTTGAATGTGCTTAGTTGTGTTGAATATGAATCTAAAGCCTTAGGGTTTACATAGTGGTATCATCGTTACAAGGTTAATGTCAGCTGAAAATAAATTACATTTTCTCGGGGACATATTCCTAGGATTAACGGACAATCATCTAAAAAAGTTGAGATATCGATAAAATTAATGCGACTCTCCTAAGCGCGGCAATTATCATTTTTTACTATGTAAGGTCACTAGGAGGGGCATTAAAATATTTCAACAATTTGTAAATGCAAATCCGGTCTTGAGCTATAAATAACACGCTGTAAAAACAGTTCTTTCTTATATTATGAAGTCAAACTATTTTCGTGTATTTTTATATTCGTATGTATTGTGTATGCATACACACGGGAATTGATGAGCAGGATTTACATAGACGATATAGTACCTATCTTCGAAAAACGACCAGTTTGGATATAGGTGTATACGTGCTTTTTGTTTACTTAACGTCTAGAACATAATTAAGTAACGTACCTTGAATATATGTAGTAGTATTCTATATATAGGCATGACGATAAACTTGTATTGTTAGTGTTTTATATCCAGTGTTGAAACTCAAAACGCGTCTATTTTTAGATTATAATGACACGCTTCGGATTATACAATAAGTTTTATGTTTATTTTCGTGCATAAATGTATAAGATTAAGTTCCTTTTTTACCATTCCTATATTATACATACTATGGAATTCTCAGTTTGGATGCTCCGATTTTGTAATTGAATAAAAACCAAATGCATTTGAATTTATTCATCATGAAAGTATATCCGATCACATTAATCATGGAAAATGATAACAGTGAGGTGGCTGCTGTGGCTTTGTTTGGTGGCCGTCATACGCCCCCAACCTACAATCCACAGCAAACACCGATTTTTTGCGAGCGCAATGTAGTCTCTAAGTAGATTTGTGGATCGCTTTTGGTCCATCTGCGACAATTTTGTTTGTTGACGTGGCCATTTAACCAACAGTCGGTTGAATTGTTGCATCCCTGAAGATGATTTTTGGCCAGAATGATCGTCAACTTCGAAATATCCTAACACCCAATCTGCAAATTCAGGGCGGCTGCGATAGCGGCTGATTTGAGCCCCTGGGTTAACTCAATCTTGTAAGAGTGTAGGCTCAAGTTTACGCAAAATTCTCCAGATTGATGTGGTTAAAAGGGTAAGTCGTTGTGCACCGTGAGGACTTTCACAGACCCTTTCGCCTACTGCGGCGATATTTTCGTTTACCCCTGCGATATAATGGTGCACAGCCATTGTTTGGTCAAGCACTGATGCGATTGACTACAAGCTTTGAACGGAGCCACAAAAATAACGTTCACTTGGAGGATTGTGCGGGCCGTAATAAATGTAACGCGCATTAAGTGAAAAGTACAGAACACGAATCTTTGTAATATCGCTGAATTTCCATGCTTTTTTCCATGATGAATTGTCAAACATGACTCAACATTGCTATCAAATCAGATGTCAAGAAATCGTAGGGTTGGATGATGAGAGCATTACGAAAGCTGAACATTCATATTGAAAATATAACAACATATATGCATATAAAATTTTAATTAACTATGTATATTCAGAATAGATGAAACAGAATTTTCGCTTTGGGGTACTTTTGTAATTGCCTAATATTAAAAAAAATGATTTGTATCTTGTAAGAGAACAAAAATTGAATATTTCAGTACATATCCTATACTAAAGCAGTATCTAATATTTGAAAAATACACATATACTAACTGTGTGTACCAAAGTGACCTACACTGCTATTTCCTTGTTAACCACCCCCACTGTGTCCATCATCTACAAAGTTCCTCTGACTGATACCAACCGTTTTCTTAAGCTTAATATATACTTGTGGAGTGCTTGACGATCCTTCATAGGCGATATCTATATACATTACCTTCAATGTCTAGAGATGATCTATAAGCTTTGTCACGTATCCTGTCAACATGCCCATTACCTTCCCCATTTGCTTCTTGCTCGCAGTAATTGCGAAACTGCGTTACAAGTAGCCTCAGTGCGACCCTGCAATATTTAACATTTTGCTCCCTCGCAAGTTCCTCGTTGCAGTCTTTACAGTGCTATAAGGAATTTTACATGTAGACTCAGACTCGACAAGCTTCCTCCTTGTCTGCCCTCTTTCTAAGAGGTTACCATCCTTGGTATGATCCAATATGGAGGCACCATCTCCCATCACTCTATTGTGTACTGTCAAGGATAGTAGTACATCCCTGGATTGCACTAAGTATCCAATTCTAAACATGCTACAAAATTTGTGTCACGGAAGCTTATCAATGACTGTATTTTCTTAAGGAACGAATAAGAACAAGCTGTGTAGAACCACAGGTACGAATTATTTATATAATCCTACCATTTTCCGAACAGCCATTGAAAAATGTGCGAAGGAGCTGCTTTGGAAGAATAGTGAAGAAAAGCATGTTAATATTATGATAAACAACGAAGAACCAAGTGATGGTCTGAGTTTGCATCGCATTCAATCCAAATTGATTTTAAACTGGTGAAGAGTTGATGACCTGAAAACTACTAACTGAATATCCTTACTGTGTTTGTCGGAGCATCCGGAAGTATTTTGCTCCAACTAATTAGTAGACCCTTTGGTAAAGAAAGCCGTATTTTTCGATTTAACAAGGATCAGAAAAGTGTACAGTTATATTTTCCATAACTTCACGCCGTTATAATTTTTAAGTGTAATTAATGTCTAACTACGTCTTAATTTTTAATCGGTTGGTAATCTGGATTTCGTTTAGGATGGTTTCGATAAGTATGATTTTTACAAGAACTGATAGAATATAAATCATACTACATTTCCTACATTCATCACAAATGTCAATGTCAATCAGAAGGATTTTCTGCATAAACTTACATGTGATTAATTATATGAATATAATTTTAGATTTCACCTCATCATTATGTTCGACTCAGCAAGGTTAAGACTAAATATATTTACACATCTAGGAGAAGGGTATTCACATTTTTCCTTTGACATTATAGATTGATCAGCCTGCTTGTTTTTTTTTAGTTTACATGTGTGTGAGTTGTATTGGCAAAATCTTGAAAAATTACCTTGACTTTAACGTATTGGTTATTGAAGTTGGAAGATTTATTGAACTGTAATTAACATAACATGACTATATGAGAACTACCTCGAAATTGTAGTGTTAAATCATTTGTTACTTTTATTTTTTTAGAGTAGTGTGATGGAATGCTGTAGTATTACGTTATTATTATCCTTTATCAAAACAAATACTATTCTTATTTTTTCGACGGATTTATATATGGAATAAATCCAAAAAGTAGCATTTCCACTATACCCAAAAACTATTTCAGGTGTACTACCAAAAATTCTGAGAAATTAAAGACAAACACCATTCCATTTGCTAAAGGTAACACATTTACAGAAAACAATACTACCTGAGTCTTGATTTTAAGCCAAAAGTTTTATATACAAACTTTGACTTACTTAAATTTTGCAAAAACTTAGGAATAAGTATTACTTTTTTTAAAGGATATTCACGAAGTATCGTCAGTAAATACGCAGAAAGAAGAAGACAAGATAGGAAAATGAAATCACACCCCCAAAATAAAAAATATAATTTACTATAAGGTGTCATCTGAGATTTACTGAATTCTTACTACACATTTCGTTTATTAAATTATTTTTGCATATAGAAGATTACAAGACTATGTATACATCTGTTAGCAATCAGCGTACTGGAGTCGCGTACATAAACACGGGTTAAATTTGTACTCAGGACTAAATTGCAGAACGAACAAGCCTAAGAGAATAAGTACCCAGCGGTAAGTTAAATGTATTTATATCGGCACGTATAATTTTAACACGGTTTTAAGTGACCTATATTTTTGTCGGTATTCTACCAGAATTACAATAATCAGGACGGTGATAATCATGCAGATTCGATTTACGGTTCTATAACGTCCTGGTTGTACGTATTAAATAGAAACAATGTGTGTAATTTTCGTATGAGGTCGTCCGCGTGTAATTGATACCAAGTCGTGCAAGACGGATAAATAGTTCCACCTCAAGGTAGCTATGATGCATAGTATTACATATCTTATTCTTGTTTTTATTCGTTTCAAAATCGCTCATCGGCCGTAATCTCTTTAAGAAAGATTTATGAACGCCTCAAAGGTAGCGCATTACACATGTTGGAACGATATAGAAGACATTTCGATTCGCTAAAATTTCTCCTACATCTAGATCTGAATCTGAATCTAGAGATGCTAGATTATTGAAGTCAACTTTATAAGTGCTTGATATGCCAATAGTATTGTTATTATGGTCAAAAGTAAATGAAGGACAACAAATAACTTTTAGCATTTTACAACAAAACTGTGTCTGATGAGGTGAATCTCACAGTTTAGTGACATAATTTACAACTGTAGTATTAATTTGTTCACCAGAAAGGAAAAGCAGTAAGCAAAGGCTGATAATGATTAAGTATTCACTTCGAAATTGAAAAGATTACGTTTTATAACAATTATGATCGCAAAGTAATTGGTTTCTATTTCTTCTTGATACACAGCAAGTGCTAAAGGTATCTACTCGTATTTACTATTCTCCTTTAAGACAGTTTTGCTAGTTATCTACGCTAGCCAACTAATATAACTAGAGATAGCTTTACGTAGTCAAGGTTTGAATAACTTTTATGGGATATAATTGGTTCTAAAATGAACCATACTTTATAATCCAGATTATTTTATTCGGGGCAGTCAGATAATAATCAGTTATCAATGCTTATAAAATAACGATTTTTTTCTAATGCAAACTTCGATTTCGTCTTGGAAACGGGCACAGAGTTCTGCTAAGATGTCCAATATTGATTATCGATGCTTTACTATATCTTGAAGAAGACTTTCGTGTTCCACCGTACCCATCTTGCATTAATTTTATTCATACCGAAATGGTCATGGAACATTCTCCGAATACTTGTTTTAGAAGTGGTACACATTACTGCTAATTACATTACTTTCAAACGACGACGATCTTCTAGTAGTAGTAGTAGTAGATTTCTTCAATCGTTGCAATTTTTTGAGGGGTTATCACTTTAGTTGGTCGACCGGAGCGCTCATTATCTTCAAGGGGTTCTTACCCCAAAATGGAAACATTTTACCCACTCTTTTACAGTGCAATAATGAAGAAGATAAATCATCATAGACACCGTCTAATCGTTGTTTAATGTGATTAGGCGTATGCCCTTATTTTATTAAAAAATTTAATGATCGCGTGGTTTGCTGCACTAATCACGTTGTCTAATTGGCTACTAAAAATTACCACCCGGCGAGCCGTAATATATACGTTCACGCATGTGCAACTATGACAATGCAGTTTGAAACACGCTTGAACCTGTATAAGACTGTCAGACCGAAAATTTATGGCGCCCACCTTGTACATACCATAAAAGCGAATAAATAATATTTGCAAGTTTTCGAGAACTTAAAACTTTAGACGAACTTTTAATTTATATTCGAGATGGTATATTAAGTGTATACATATTTAATATGTGATTGCGTGTTGAAGTTTAGAACGTTTATTCTATAATTGTTTCCTCAAATATCCATTTGAAGATGAAATTGGTTAAACGAACACGTCTTGTCTTTTAACTAATGACCGACGTTGGCGAAAATACCGATACGGATTAAAATTTATTGTCTAGCGGATGTTTGCTTACATACAGAAGAGACACATTTCAATTTTGCGATGCCCACGCCGAATAATAATGTAAAAGTCCGAGATTTATTCCATCTTTAATGTAAACGAGAAAGCCTGTAATATTTACATATGGATAATAATAAATATGTGATTGCGTAACTATCCTACACATTGAATTACCAATATATGCATATATAATATGATTTATTTATAAAAAATATATATGAAAAATATGATTTACATATTCCTCGGACTATAGCAAGCATTTCGCATACTTAATGCTTGGTGTTATTGGATAACGACAACCTTAGCGGCTAGAAGAAAGGAATTCAAGAATCTCATTAAATGTCCTAACAATTAATGAATTCATTTTTAATTATGCAAAGCAACAGTAGCAATTTATTAGCAAATATTATCAATTGAACTGAATTAAACACTCAAGCGAGTTTCCATCGAATTTTATTACACTACTAGGATAATAGATGTAGCTTTGAATTTTGTAAAATACCATTTTTAAGAGTTTATTTAACAAAGGATATCTACTTTTTCGTAGTAAATCAATTGAAAGAAAGTTGTATGCTGCTAAATCTTCTTTGAGCTTCGTGACTCTACTTTGGCTTACTTCTGCTTACCTGTTAATCTATTCTAGATTAACATAAATGGTTAAGTCTAATAGTATCAGAAATTCATACTTATTTTTGGTGCGTAAGTGTCATTTCTCGTCGAATCGACGAGGGTGATGTTGTGGAGGATCTCCAGGACGTCCTACTCACAAAAAATTTTAAAACCTAAACTTTTTCAATTACTTGTCTTGTGTGTCGTCGAAATAAAACGAAAAAGTATTTATTTTATATACTATTTAATTTTAAATTCGAATTTTACTGCACTAATTCATTGGCTTGTTTTATAAAAATTTACTTAAAAAATAAAAATAACAAACTTAAAAGGGTGTAATTCGTTAAATGTGATTGCATTTTAAAACTTACATATTAGATAAAATAGGAAAACTTCTTTATAATTATCAGTCTTCAGTTTATGCATGAGGCACAAAGTTTTATTTTGTGCTCCCCACACAAGCTTTTATCATATTTTGAACAGGATCACTTTATCATTCGGCGTTGAAAGATGAACCTAAAGCGCAAATCATCCGTTTCTTGTTTGTTGGCTCTTGGCGTCATATTTTCATTGTGTTCTAGATCACTCGGCAATATACTTGCAATATTCTCTCTCACCAACGTTCTCAATATTATTCTATGTTAAAACTTCTAACAGTTGCGCAAAGTTCATACTTCGTCGCTTCGACGACGCAAATATCTTAACCTTCCTATACTCACGTCAAAATGAAAGACGTATACTATACTATATAAGTCGGTCTCACAGACCGTATGCGCGAGTATAGGAAGGTTAAAAACGAACTTATCCAACACATAGCAAGCTAAACACGCGCAGACACCAAGAGCACGATAACGACAGAAGCTGTACGAATAGTGAGTTAGTGAGCACAAAGTAGAGGTAAATAAAGAGAATACCCCACAATTTGTGAACATGCGTCGTCGATTCGACGAAGAATGACTTTCTAGGGTTAAGAAGGCCACGTTTGGTCAATATGTATTTCGACAATTTAACTCTTGTAGTTTTGAGCTAAATTATAATTGCAGTAACCACCACCTAGCATGTGCGGATATGAGATTTTATGAGGATTTAAACTACATAGTTTTGACCTGTCGGGAGTTGATTATAGGGGTGCATGTAACTCACGACCTCCTAAAGAATGATGTTGCTTTGTCGACAGACGTAAATACATCACTAATTATATGAAAATAGGTGTAATAGGTATTAAAAAGTAGCAAAGCTAAGGATCGGGTTGTATGTTGTTTGACGTTCGTGAAGTCTTTCTGTGTACCTGTAGCCGGTTCTTGTTAACTTTTATTTAAAGTGACTTAGATGGGCTCAAAAATGTAAAATGTTAAATTTGGTTGCCCATGTTGTTAAGATAACTATTGTCCAAAATTTTTGAAAACAAGATATTTCACAGGTAATAAAGGTTAGCTGCTTCTAATGATTGCATTATATTATTTAACAGCAATTAAAGTAAAGTGTTTAGTTGGACTACAACTGTGCACAAAAAGTATCTATCTCCCAGATTGTTGTATTTTTTAATTTTTGATACACTACTTCTTTTCCTCATTTAACGGCTTAGTAGAGTGAATGAGATGGAAGGTGCATTATGTATTTATCAAAGCAGCCTGCTTAGTTTAGGTGCACAAAACTTATTATACCAAAAATTATTGATTACTGTCTTCTCGCTTCAAAATCCCATATTATGGGCATACAGACATAGAGATTCAACAACGTGGATTGCAAACGCTATAGTAGGCGCGTGCAGTGCGTGGAAGCAGTAGAAGCGCGGTGTAGCGCAGATGTAGCTTACATATCTATGGGGATAGCGCTTTTCCCACTTCCATGGACCAATCCAATCAATGTTGCGCTTCCCCCTATTTACCAGTCCTCAAGCGTTCGCAAAGCACGTTGTTGAATCTTTATTGTACCTACAACTTGACTATTAATATCAATACCCAAACGCCAATGGCGTTGTCTGTTAAAACCCATGGTGTGTTTGAGTGATGGTGTTCGCTAAGTTCGCTGTTTTGACTACTCGATCATTCTTTCCAGGTGTGTGTTTAGCTTTAGCCTTTCAAGGGATTTGTAAATTATTACATAGAATATTATTGAATAATTTTGTTGAATTTCTGTATTAATATACAGACCCAACTCTTATATATTCATTCTTAGTTTATTTCTTAACAATAAAACCAACATGCTCTTCAGGTTATATTTTTGTATTTCATATAATGCCTATAATAAACGTTTGTATCTTATTTATTTATAAACATTATAATCCTACATAAAATTAGTTTTCGTTCTGTTATTACGGTATTGGGGTGTATTTCACTTCCTTGAGTTTATCGTAAGGAATGACTTTCATTCTATTGTAGGTATCATTATGAAGCAGCAAATAAATGCTGCTTGTTCCTCGCAGATAAACTGTAATCTATTAGGTGCTATCATACTCTAAGGTGTTCATCGCCGAATAGCTTCTAAGGATTAAACCAACATGCGAAAGAATCAATACGTATGCCACCATAATTATAATGACATTTTGGTGTTTCAATGTGGAATGCTTTAACAACTTTTCCCATAAAATCCGAGTGTATCCAAAACTACTCAACGGGGAATACGGTGTCCGATTCAATACCAACCGATGTGCACAAAGTTTTAGCTAACGCCATCGATACTCACATAACAGTTTCTCGATTCAGTATTTGAATGGGCAAGAATGCAGATGGCAATGTTACAGCGAATTTTCGTGCAAGTGTCACTATTATAATCTTATTGTTAGACTGCTCCGAGTGGGATCTGAATACAGGGCGAATTCCCACTTTGCATCCTTTTAAAATAAAGCCAAGTTTTAAAATGAGTAAAAAGTCGGGTTTAGAAAGTAAATGTTTCTCTGAGGAAATTAATTAAATGAACTAAATTTTGTCTTTCAAATAAGGAGTTTAGGTTAAAAGGAATTAATATTTATAATACTCATCGTTCAATGTCGCCGAGAAATTTCTCACAATAGGTGATATTTTAACAGAAGTAACTGTAAATATGATTCACTATTTTGGTAAATATCTACGGATTCGTGGAAACACTGAATGTGTAAGCAACATATTGCAGTTGGTTTATTACATTGATTAGACAAATTCAATTGCTATTTTAACCCCATTTGAATTACATATAGAATACATCACACTAGTAATATCTAATATCTAATCGGTCCTATTCTGCAAATTGGAATTCCCTATTTTTTATAGGTACTGTAAACTGTCAATGTAGGTATCGACTTCGTGGGTAGTGTAAATTAATGTCCGACCGAAACAGGATTTGCAGCCGAAACCGAAACCGAAACCGAAACCGAAACCGAACCTTCGGCCTCGGTCTCAGTTTCGGCCGTAACCGAAACCGAAACCGAAACTTATTTAAACATATTAAAATTTCAATTGTATGCTGAAATCTAGTGTATATAGTTCATTTGTGTTAAATGAAATAAAAAAACAACAATTACGGTATGTAGGAAAAGGAGATATTTATGTATTTAGATATTAACTTGCTGACTCTGACAATTACGAGACACGAACTCGCTCGAACGAAGCACGACAATTCACGAACACTGAGTTTCGGTGCGGCCGAAGTTTCAGCTGAGTTTTGGCCGAAACCGAAACTATGGCCGAAACTAGATTTTTGGCCGAAACTGGCCGAAACCGAAACCGAAACCGAATGTTCGGTCGGCCACTAGTGTAAATATACTTAGTGTTAATTTATCTTATCTTACATGAACGCTTAGTATCATTTATTTAGTAATATCTTTAAAATGAAAGGAGGAAAATAAAGAAGCGGTTAGATAAAAATTACCAGTAAATATTTTAACTCTGATTTCCCATTGTATAAATTAATTCACTTCATAATCGAAGTAAAATCTAAACTTTCAAAATATCGTTTTTGTATTTTCCTCTACATGTCGTCAAAGTATGCTGAAATATTTTCGTAGAAGTACACCAGGCTGACGTAGAGACTACCATTTTGACTATTATTAATAAGACTATAAATTGAGGCTAATGATCTCGCTAACAATGTTTAACGTTCTAATAAGTAACAACGATTTTTGGCTACGAATAATTCAGATACATTCACGTGACGTGGATTGCTTAACGCGATACATACACTGTATCTCAAAGTACATATCAAAAAGCTTTTTTCGGTTAGCGAACAAAAGACTGTGAAGTCAAACCGCAAATAGAATATCGCCAACTTTACATCTATACCAGTCGTGTGTGTATACCGAGATTAGCGACCAATTTATGTGAAAATTTCAATGATAACTGGCATTGCGGCATGTATATCTCGCGTTATTAATAGAACGCGATAATGAACAAACGGAAATAAATACGTACATGCGTGGCTACATAGTCTGCAGACTGTTTTTCTCTACATCTGTAATGTACTTACGTATGATATGCGCATTCATATAAATATGTATGTATGTACACATACCACATAAATGTATGTATACTTGAGTATATGCTTACCACGAACGACGATTCCTATCTATTACTTCGGTATTGGGAAACCGAAGAATAAGTAATCCATAGTTAAAGTAACGCGGATAAGCATTCCCAATATACAGCGGATTGATCAGTGAATATTATACAATATGTTACTAAATTAAGGAAAATACATTGGAAGTAAATAAACACCACATCATGGTGATGTAGATAAATTTAAGCCAAATAGCTCAGGGTCAAAATATTTGTTCAAATAATTTGAAGGATAAAGTATTGATAAGGCACATAATCAAGTTTTCGATTGACTTGGATTTCACAATTTGTTGTGTAGGCTTTCTTGGGTACGTATTACGTCTGCCCAAAAGAGCCACATTTGTGGAGATCGCATAGCATAGGCTTGGATTTATTTATCAGTGAAGTTTACCGTGGTTGCATTCTTTTGTTTACTTTTGTTCTGTCAATGGAACGTGCAGTGATCTAGGTGAAATTACAAGGTGTTTAAACTTTCCTCTATACTACAGAAAAAGATCATTAGAATATGCGCAACAACTAACAAAATAAAATTCATAATAATAATCCGCGAGGATTGTGCCTTCACGTATTTTGGAAATTTACATTCCCACGAATGAGAATATTCCAGGGCTCACAACCTACGCAGTTACTAGATCAGCAAGGAAACTTACGGATCTTACTTTAACTGTTTTTCAAAACCCAGAAGGAAGTGACCTTCTCACAACCTGGCAAAATCAAACCTCACATCGAAAATACCCAGTTCCGATCAATCATGATAAAGATTATACGTCTTCACTTTGGTCTAATAACGTGTATCTTCAATTCAAAACGGAAGGGTACAGTGTAGTTCAAATACACTAAAACCGGAGATGTATGCAGAGAATATGTAGCAGTCCTGAAGAAACATTGTAACGTAATTGTCGGCTGCTCCACGCCAACTAACACTGAAGGAAGACTTGCGTTAAAAGTTTACGAGAATAGTCAACAGTCATAGTATTGAAACACAAACTCCTACAGAATTCATCTCGTTATTATAAATATTCCCCTCGCCAGTATTGGTATCGACAAGCGTAGTTCCTTAATGGAGCAGGCCTATAGCAACTGCAACCGATCTGATGTAGTAGTTGTGAACAAAGCTAGTATTTTTATCGATACACTCATTGGTAACAAAGCAAGATGAGGTTCAGAAATAGCAGAACTTGGTCAGTGGATTTTAAAAACCCCTGGCGACTTAAGGCAGTTCAAATAATTCCATTAATTATGTCGGCTACTGCAGAGTTCGCAAAAATTTAAAGTAATCAGGCTTCCAGGCACAATCTTCTGGCAATCTTTCTAATGCAGTAACCATTCAATTTACCATATAGTTCACAAGTTTTTAAATTGACGGCAGAATAAGATGAACTTCTCTGCTCGATGATTAGTCACTCTAACTCGACTTCTAACACCGAGATATTTTGAAGTTCATATTTAATTAAAATCTAAGTAAATTTTATATGAGCTGTTAATAGAGGATCAGACCAGGTTTCAGTGACTTAGAAACATAAATATCACAAATAGTAAATTTGTATCGTGTATATGTAGTATATGTAAAGTTTCAATTTTATACTCCCATTTATTCCAATTGAAAAACAAATTGTTATCTTGTTGTGGTAGTCATATATGTATGAAGAAGAGCATTCAGCACTTCAATAAAGTAAAAGCGGTACTTAATCAGATAGTAATTGGTCATCCCTTATCCGTATAATTTTCTCTTCGCCTGTATACACATATATGTCCACATGTATACATACACGCTAGCACATTATTAAACGCATTCAAAAACTGGTTGATATCAGTGTTCTCTCGACTGTGTGCCTCCAGCGTTTGCCTGTCCTTCATGTTTTTAACGTCTCAGACCGACTATTTTTAGAACAGTTTTACATTTATTATAGTTTGTACTGGTTGGCCGATATGAGCGGGAGTCATATACGCGTATGTGTGTAATGCGTTTGTCTATGCCTGTGTATTTACCAAGTGTGTTTTGCTCGTGGCGGGAACGCAACATTCTTCAAGAATTTGTATTGAATCGTATATGCGGTACCCGCATAATACATTTCAACCGAACGCCTTCCTCTATAGAAACAACTGCGAACGAATATTGGAGCCAATAAATTAATAACTCCCTCGGACCCATAAAGGCTCGTTATAAGAAAAGCAAAGATTAATATATCCGACGTTAAAATCGACAATCATCTCCACGTTGTTTACTAGGCTGTCTTCACAGTTAAGGGAATTCGCACAAAATCTAAGTCAATTGTATACGGATATTTAATCTTAGGAACGTGTAACGGAGTTCAATCTTGGTTGATAATATATTACGTACTTTATTAGTGATAAACTGTTGTAAGTTCTCACTCTGAGTGTATCTATCTATACGACGATTTGATGTCAGCATTACGTTGATATTAACATCTCCCTTCAGATATTTTGTTCTTGCTGGTGTACGGAGAATATCGCAAACGCTACAATTTACTATGGCGACAATTGACAGCTGTTGGCATTTCTATACGATGTTGCGTATACAAAGATAATGTAAGTATTATATGCATTTGTAAAAATAATTTTACTTCTTCCTACATGTACTGAAGTGATGCATCACTACAATTAAACCATACCGGTAAAAGGTGTTCTAAAGTGGGATATTTAAAAGTATGTATAATTAACTTTGACTGGGATGTCTTTGAAAGTTAGTAAGTTGTTTGTTTCAACTCAAATTTATTTAGATTGTGATATATTTGGATAGCAACCTTTCAACGTGTAACAAAAATTATATATTTTGCTAAATAGTGCTTTCTTAGCATTACCGTTTCTTTAAATAATACATTTATAACTACGCATTATATTCAAAATCAATCAGTACTTGCAAACACTCTAAATCGTGTGAATCCAATTTGGTAGGAAACACGAAGCGAAATATGTATTCTTTTAATCTACCGGTTTTCCTCATCAATTCACCTTTAAATCAATCACACTTCTCATTAAGGAACGCTAAATAACGTAACTATATCCTGTTGAGATAATTTTGATTCTGCATCCAAAAAATATGAAAGTTTGTATGGTGTGAGATATTCCAATTTTAAAAACATTCAATATCTATTTTCAGAACCTGAAGCGTCCCCATAGATAATGCTATTGTACAATAATTGATATCATTCAAAACTTATTTGAAATATATGGCGCTGTCAATGAAATATAGCGGCTATTGTAGATCCTATTGTACAATATTGCTTCAGTTTAGTACTAGATTCGAAAACGATGTTGAAATGGATGCCCTAAAATCTAATAACAGGAGAGAGGGAATTGATTCTTGAATGCATATAAGGTTACAGAAGTAAATAAGTTATTACATATTGTACTGTTTAAACGTAGAAAATTTTGTAATCTTTTGGATCACAATCACCTAGTTCTTGCAGAATGTGTGATTGTACAGACACCGATTCGGTAGTGCTTCTGTGATGGAATAGGGAAGCACTTCTTTGAATGGCTCCATAGAACTAGTAATTCTTCACAGGCCTACTTCAAAGGCTCCAAGCGAAATTCGTCTTGATCATGTAAGTTTGTTTCCGTAGAGAAGAGCACATTACGTCAGCGGCGCAATGAACCAAATTTGGTGTTCTGTATACGTAACCATGGCAACGTAGTAGGGAAAGTTAGTGAAACGTCACACCTCGCGCATATTTGCATGACGTAATGTGCTCTTCTCTAAAGAAACAAACTCTAGTGCCATTTGCTGCAAGAGTCGGTGAAAATTTTCTTTTAATGTAAAGTGTACCCCACATAACCCACATCGTTAACCTTCCTATACTCACGTCAAAATGAAAGACGTATACTATACTATATAAATCGGTCTCACAGACCGTATGCGTGAAGTATAGGAAGGTTAATAACTTTTTAAGGAGATTGATATTCGCTATCTAGACTGGCCGGTTTTAAATCCCATTGAAAATCTTTGGGAAAATAGGGCACCTAGTCTGAATAAGATGATTTAGTAGAAACGCTGCAGAAAGAATGAGGCAATATTGACAAAAATTTAGTTAGAATCTAATTGAAGGCATGAAGCGCCGTATTTATGCACTTAAACGAGTACGTCGTGGACTGTAGGAAACATTAGTTTTGTTCCAGCAGAAATCACGTACTAGTCAGATTCCTATTAAATGCCGTGAAATCAGTTGGAAATTGGTTTATGATTTCTTTCCGGAGGCAAATGGTCTTTGACTAGTTCGTCATTTCTGCTGGAACAATATTATTAATCACCATTTGGTTCAATACAAAACGCGGTGTACAATGAATTCTTTATATACAAAAAAATTGTGCTTTTTATAAAAACCAAATACAAAGTTAAAAGAATTGTATCTTCTTTATATAATTTATAAATTTGCCATTAGTATTTACATTTCTTAAAAGCATAGTTAATTTTGTCGCTGAGTACAGAATATTTTTCAATACATGTAAGCATTGTACAATATACTCTATGCAAGTCAATATATTACTCATTTAATTTGTATAATAATTAACATTAACTTTTTGGAGTAAATGAAAAATGGCAAAAACCCACTCGCAAAAGTTTGTTAATAGAATTACTTGTTTGTGATCAGAAGTGTTATCAAAATTCTCTGTGTTTGTACCGTAGAATATTTAATAACTTATTTACTTACCTCAACTTCTATGCATTCAAGAATATAAGCCCTCTCCTCCGTTTTATTACATTTTGGAGCACTTACATGAATATTATATTCGAATTTCATACTAAATCAAAAAGCAATACTGTACAATAATATCTACAGATGTTGCAATATATTATAGGTTGCGCAATATACTTCAAATAAGTTTTGATTTACCCAATATATTGCACAAGCCATCAATATAGTCCATATATAACCATCAATTTTGCGCAATATTCAATATTGTACAGTATTATTTATTTACTGTCCAAACGCAGGTTTGCCATTACTACGGTAAAAACGTTGTGCTTTACAATCTACAAATTAGATAGGAATAGTCTATCACTTAAAAAAAAGGTTTGACCATCGAATTATTATTGCTGATTTGTTTTCACAGGAATCTAAAAACAAAACTGTCGTAGTCTTCAGGAATTTTTAGAAATTTACAATAGAATATATCATAATAAAGTAATAAATGTAGATAAATACATATGTATATTTAAATATCGCAGGAAGCGGAAAACTGCAATCAATTTTTGAAATTCCGCAAATTTTACATACTACATTTGAGAGTGACTGGTAGTATCCGTTCAACTGGGATGTTTATTTCTTAAATTCGGGAGAATACCTAGAGCGTCAATATGCGCCAAAGAACTTAGATAATCTAGTTAAATTCGGACTATAGGTCACGCACGGTAAGATGTTCTTTTTGATAGGACGTGTTTTGTTTACTTTCATGGTCAGATCCTATTCCTGTATCTAACGGAGAGTTCGACAACTGCCGCGTTTTTTCAATACCATTTGACGATACATAATTCAGTGGTTCTAAAACTACACTAATTTTATACTACCAATTTATCTAATCGTTTTTTAGCAGTCATTAATTTACTTCAACCTCATACAATATCGTAAATAAATTTGAAGCATTAGTTCTAACAAACCCATATTAGACAGACAAAGAATTCAGTAAGGAATGAAATCCCCGTTACCACTTTAATATTGATTGGCTACTTTTAAAATTAGTATTTCTCACTAAATTTTTTGGCAGTCATAAATAATGAGCTAAGTTAAATTGGCGGATTAGTTTTTCTGTTATTTCTATTTAATTATATTCGAATTAATCGCATTTGAATACAATTTCTTTTAAGAAATAACAAGCCATTATTAATTTTCCTGTAAGTCATTACCGTGACTAATAAATGTTAATGCCAAATACAAAAAATGAACTTATAGGTTGTTAGATCGTTTACAATGGTAAAAATAGTAAACCACTTAGGTGAGTGATAGTGAGCACAATTTGCATATGCCAATAATGCGCGAGGGGAATTAGCTTTTGTCCATCGTAGATCGCAACTTAGACTAATAATTAAAATATACTAGATTTATTTTAGAGAAAGTTACTGAAAATGTCTTATATGAGTGTAGAAAGTAGAATATTTCAAATATATAATAAATGTTAGTGGTTTTAATGCTTAACAGTACCAGTTTGTAGTATTGGTTACATACTCAACTCATACGTGGTTTTCGTTCCTGATGCAGACCTAGTATTTAGTAACCGGCAATTTTGAACAAGGCGTGCTATAAAATTATTTTCGTGCAGTGTTCATAGTATATCCGCCTTTATTTACTGTACCACATTTACCAAATACATACATTGCAAGCTCACAGACAACAACCACCAATGATGCAAAGATTTGAATCTGTTGTGGTTTTGATTACGCATTTCCTATAAATATATTGAAGCCATTTAATGGCCAGGAAATCAATAAAATACAAAAAGTAATAATTTAGAGTTTAGAGCGACTAATGTCAGACCCATATTGCACTGATTGATTTTCTCATTATTTGTAGATTGTAGATAGTGAAACGGTTGTAAGGTATTCGATCTTTCAACCATCATGCTATATTTTCTCAAATTTCAGCATTCTTCAAAATTACGGGACTAAGGTTTTGTAACAGATATTTAACAACGGCTTAAGGAAAAGTACCTGATGACTGGCAAACTGAAAAAATTTCCCCGGTATACAAGAAAGACGTTAGTTGGAATTGCGAGATTTACCCTGGAATATTCCGCATAAGTAGAGTTGCTCAATTTGCGTCAATAGTACTAGAACTATCTGAAACGACTGCACTACACATTCTCAGTTTCAATGTATAGAATGAAGCCATCTGTATTCGTATAGCGCAATGATATGGTATTCTAGTACAGCCGTTTCACAGTTAACGTACCATTGGCGCAAATTGAGCAACTCTACTCATAAGTACCGGGAAAGTTATATGCAAGGAAGAAGTATAGTGCCGAACGCAGGACTTGATGACACAGACGTGAAAAAACTATAAAAAACAACCAAGAAACACATATTTGTTAGACTTGGAGAAGCTAAAATGAAAAGAAATATGTAAATAAAAGAAAAATTCCACAGAAAAGAATCAAACCAGTAAAAAGTGTCTGTACTAATAGCAATTGTTTTGTAAGGATCAGACATGAAACACCAAGTTCAAATTCAGAACTTTGGAAGGAGTAAGAGGAAACTGTAATCTTAGTTCACTACTGTTTACCTTAGTGATAGTAATGAAGAGCAGTAAGCCAGTAGTAATAGGATATCACGAAGGATATAAAAAACTACTCACCATTGAAGTCGACGGGCTGACATTTACGGACGACAAAGTTCTAATCACAAACTTAGAACGGGTTCTGATATGATATGAACGAAGAAATTATGGGGATGGAAAGCAAAGAAATGAAGTTGAATGTATAGAAAGCGAAACAAAGGGTCAAGACGAAGAGGAGACCACCAAATATATGCTAAAGGAATGCATTTGGAACAAGTATAAAAATACAAATATTTAGGGGCGTAAAAACTGATGCTGCAAGTAGACCAGTTTGAGCAATAACAATACCATTTATGGGCAAAAAGTAATTCTGCAAAAAGTCAAAAGGATGTCAATTGGAAAGTAGCGATACCAATACTAAGGGCTGTGAAAACTGGACGATGACCAGTAAAACAAGAAGCAAAGTAATCGCTGTAGACAGGAGATTTTTAGGGCATAGTTTACAAGACGAGACGAAATAAAATTCGCAATAGGGAAATTAGAAAACACCGATAGTAGAAAACATAGAAGAGAGACAGCTGGGGGTGGTTCGGCGGCGATGCATGAGGGAAACAATGACTAAAAGGTCCAAAAGAATGTATGATGTACGAACGATTGGGAAAAGAGACAGAGGGAGGCCAAGAGGCATCTGGAAGGTTGATACCAACGACCACCTAAAACAAACGAACGCTTGGTGGGAGGAGACCAAAGAAGCTGCAGTGGACATGAAAAATAAGAGATAGGGACAACCACTTTCCATGTTTTAAGCCAGTTCCCGTCAATACATTTGGAAAATTATTTTCTTAAAGTAAGCTTTTGTAGGTAATACAGAAAACATCCAATCATAAGTAAAAGAATATAGACTTTTCTAAATGTATCAGCGTCTTTGTAGGGCGTCCCAATGAGCAAAAATGTAATGTTATATAGTAAATATATATTTCTTTTAAATATTCTCTACCACTATTTATAATTCAATTATACAATAAATTAAGATTTAACAGCTTCATTTCCAATATAGCTTATTCTGAAGTCCGCGGTTTCGTTTCCAAGTCGATGTGAACCACGTGTATATCTACTTCTTCTTTCTCACAGTTATATTGCTAAAGCAGATACCTGCTTTTTTATTTTGTACACACGGAGTTCGTTTTACAACTTACTTGTAATAAACCTCTTCCGTCTCCATCTCATTAGCCACCTGTTTAATATACAATGTAGCACGTGCATGACTCCAACAGCAAAAGGGCACAGTAAACTATGCCTCTCTCTATGCTAAAGGCAAGAGCATATATTATTGCAATGATAAATCTATTGCATGAAAAGTATCTAAGAAAGTGAATCACAACTTTGCAAATTTAAGTTACGAGAGACGCCCTTATGTTTTACAAACAATGACTAAGTGGCACTATTGAGATGTGTCAGTACGATTTCCGCAAAATTTGATATTTGAAATTGTGAAAAAAGTGGCACCTTAGAAATTGACCTAATAACTTGTTTACAGTGAAAGTCTAAAAAGCAATTTTTGTGAAAGAAAGGAAATTTCGCGTAAAGGATTTCGCCAGATGATCTTTTACGATTGTGGCAAAGACCTAACTCAACAACAATGCGTAGAATCTCTTCGTTCCTTGTCTGGTAAGGAGAATGTTTACAATTGGTTTACAGAATTTCGTCGTGTGATCATTCAGTGATGAATGTCGTGAAGGTGGTCGAAAATCAGTTGTTATTCCAAAAAGCGTCGCTGCTGTGCCCAATAATATTCTTAGTATTCTTAGGCATATCGGTAACTGCAATACATTCGATTTTGCATGGATATTGCTGTGAAAAAGATTTGTTCCTGATGAATTCCACATAATTTGGCCAAAGCTTAAAAGAAGACTCGTGCTAATTGGTCTAAGGAAATATTAAAAAATTCGACCGAGAAACTGCAAAATCCGTATTAAATATCGCAACAGGTGACAAAACTTGGATATATTCGCATGTACCAAAAAGTAAACAACAATCAACTGTTTTGGTTTTTCCAAAATGAAGCACTTCAAAGAAAACGATCGCTTGTTTCTTCGCTTGTAGTGGAAATGTTGAAACCATTCCTTTAGCGAATCGAAGAATACTTAATGCTGGATGGCATAGAACAATTAAGTCATTAACTAAATCAAGAAGAATAACCGAAAACGTCGCATTCTACATCATAACAATGCCGGCCTTCACACAATACGTCAAACAATTGATTATTTGGAGAAGAAAAACATGGAATGTCCCATTGTCCGTATTCACGTGATTTATCGCCTGACGATTTTTTTCTGTTTCCGAATGTTAAACGAAAAATGCATGGACAGCGATTTTCAGTACCCCAAGAAGCTGTCGATGTCTTCCAAAGTCATATCTGTGAGATACCAACTTCAGAGTGAAAAAATGTTTCGAAAATTGGTTTGAGAGCATTCAAAACTGCATAAATCTAAAAGACAAGTATTTTGAAAACCGATAAAACCATTTGTTCCAAAATACATTTTTTCTGCTATAGTTTTTTGTGACAAGGTTGAAAGAGTTCCTCGTATTTAGTAAAATTGCTTTGTATGCACAATATAGATTTTCCTTTACTAGAACTGGTTTTATTGGTGTGGCTTTACATGTGTATATATATACAGAATGACGGATCGGAAATGTTCATCACGTGACTTAAAATCTTATGTTGGCAACATTGGGATGGTCATTTTTTAATAGCTCTGTATTTCACGCGTTAACTAGACCGCATTATATTACAAAAATTGTTTAAATATACTGGTTTAAGAAGTAAGCAACTAGAAACCCTATTAAAAACTACGTGCATCAAACTTGTTATACGACTTGAAAACTTTACCATTCGAGAAATCACGCAAAGAAGAAATAAAGGCTAATCTGGTAATGTAACGTCAAAACTACATGGTGCATGTGAAAACACATCTGAGTCAATTGTTATAATTTTTACCGAGTAATCAAGAATCGTGTGTCTTTGCATTATCGTAGAATTCCTACGCGAATTGTATCGATCGATTTGGTGAAATGTTTAAACTCGACAATTCTTTTTGTAATGCCATCAACTAACAACGTAACTTTGTTTACATGAGTATTAGCTTTGGATATTGTTCCAGCCGGTTTAGTTTGTTTACACTACAATCTTCTTCAATTGAGTTCATTGTACACAATCCACTTCCATCGTCAGTTATCAATCTCTTTCAAAATTAACCATTTTTGTTGCATTTCATAAGCAAATTGCTGATGTTAAACCATTATGTAACTCATTGTACTCAAATCAGTTTGACTTTTGAGAAACGTCACTGGTTCACCCGCTGTCAGTAGTCCACGAGCGCCAAATACCTTAGGACGGGCCTGCACATTGTACACCATTTATCGCATTAATTTCAAATTTGTCACGAGTAATCTGCATTATTCAAACCATAACTATCTACCTATCAACACCAATTTGATATAATTAGTTGCAAGTACCAGGTTGATATTTAACAGGACTACAGTACCGGTATATCATGTCACTCAACTATGAATACGTATATAAATAAGTAAATGATGTGTTGCCTGTGCGATGTAATACTCTTTTATCCCGTAAATGTAACTTAATTTTTCTGAGGATAAATAACTGCATGTGTGATTATTTTATTATGATTATCATAGAATTGTTCTTACTATCGCTGATATTAGGTAATAGATTTTCTAATTTTATAAATCCGGTTATGTAATAATGATGACATTTATAAACTTTCACTCGTTGAAAGCATTTTTCTCTTCTAAATCAAAATTTATTATACGCAGTATGCATCAATATATCTACGTAGTTTAATTGCATTGCAATCCGGTTGGGTTATCACTATCCGTCCGCAAGGGAATTCCAAATATGTAGGACAACGTTAAATTACAGCCTAATGCTAAAGTTATTATTATACATTTTCGTATTTATGAATTAAACTGCCTTTTTCATGTATGTATTTCATGTATGAGTGGGCTACTTTAAGAAAATAGTTTGTATTAAGCATGTGCGATACTTTAGTTAAATATGGAAATACCAGCTTGATGACGTACATATAAGTATTGTCTAGGAATGCTATAAATATGTATTTGATACATATAATGAGTTAGTAGAGAACATATATATGTATGTGTGTACATATAGTACTTGGAAAGCTTATAGCAGTAAAAATATAGATGCTTAGATTTCAGTGGTTTAAGGGTGTTCGATACGTTTTTTCAAGATCCGTTAAACCTAATTTTTTTTTATTGGTTCCAAAACTATTCAGCAAATTGTATATCTGACCTTTAAAAGTAGTGTGTGTAACGATAAAATACTAGTTTTTTACGATGTTAAGAGCTTCTACAGCTTTAATTTTTTGTTTTTCAATAATAAGTGTAGAATCCGTAAATTTACGGGTTCAAAATTTTGCATACCGTATATTCGTTACGATAGCTACGACTTATCGACGAGCTTTTTTGTAGATTCCTTGTTTGTTGGTAAATTTTACCTCAATTAAGGAATAGAAAAATGATCATGGGCTACCGTCACTTTTGGACTTCAAGAAAGTAACGATAAAAAAAGGAATTTACAATAATGCTCTCACAAGTCCTAACAACCGTATCGAATATGTGGCACTCAAAATTTTAAGCCTGTAAACATGATCTTCACTTGTTACTGAAAAAGATTAGACCTGCCTGAGCTCTGAAAATTGTAAACAATAAGTATTTTATCGTTATATATGCATCTTTTAGAATTAAAATATACCGCTTTCGAAATAGTTTTCGAACCGACAAAAAAAACTTTAAGCGATCTTGAAAACAAGTACCAAACACCCTTAAAACACCTACACGAGCAAGCAATCAATGAACGAGTTTTTTGCTCGAGATTTTTAAACTACTCCTAATTTTGAGGTAAGATATGCTCACTATTTAGGAATTGTGGAATACACTTTTAGTTTAAAAACGAGTGTCTATGAAGTGTTGCAACTTCCCTACTGTGTGTAACAGTTGTAGTAGGGTAACACCTACTTGTAACATCAATTAAACTGAAGTCATGTGAAATAAATTATTCCTTATAAATTTACTACGATAAAATTAGGGACGTTTCCATTAGTTAATTTCGCAACTGTTTCCTTGTCTAAACATAAGCCGCTATCAAATTTGTAACCCGAATATATTTTGATGTATTGAAATTTAAATTAGGTTGGCTAGTAATTAATTTGTTCATACAAACATACATACATCGCGTAATCTCTGTTGGGAATATTAACATGCATACATATCAACGATATATAATACGTAATAATTACGAATTCGATATTAAAGATGTAACAAAATTAAAATTCTAGAAAATCTTTACTGTCTTAATTTACATGGTTTACTGTTCTTAACCTTCCTATACTCACGTCAAAATGAAAGACGTATACTATACTATATAAGTCGGTCTCACAGACCGTATGCGTGAGTATAGGAAGGTTAATAGATATTTGGTTTTCGAAACTAATTACGTCCACTCCCAGTCACGGAAGTTGGGACAGTTAATATTTTTTCAAGTAATTAAGTATTTAACTTGTACAAAAATAAAAATAAAACACAAAATCAGTTATATATAACAAAATATTGGTTTATTATGACAAAATGATAGCAAATAATAATATTTATCAAATACAATCATTAAACTCTTTTCTAGTCGAAGAATCCTCCTTTTGCATTCAATACGGCTCGAACAACTCTGGGCATTCTTTCGATAAGTTTTGTAAGTGTGTTGGGTGGTAAACTGTTCCATTGTTCTTGTAAAACTTCCCAAAGGTGTTGTTTCGAAGTTGGAGCCACTTTTCGTACCTGACTATCCAGCTCATCCCACAAGAGTTCGATCGGGACTCTGTGGAGGCCATGACATTATTTGCAAGGTATTTTGTGTTTGTTGTATATTCAAATAATCCCTACATACTAACGCCGTATGTTTAGGATCATTATCTTGCATGAAGGTGAAATTCTCCCCTATCAATCGCTGGCCAGAAGGTACAGCATTATGCTCTAGAATATTTCTGTACTGTTCTTGTCTCATCATACCTTCTATCCGAACGAGAAAAACAACGCCACACCACAACTGAGCCACCACCATGTTTTACAGCGGGTGTTAGACATTCGCGAAGCATTTTTCTGTCTTTGATCTCCGAACATAAATTCTTCTATTTTGTCCAAACACTTCAAACTTGGATTCGTCGGTCCAAAGCACATTTTCCACCCTCCACCGTCCAATCTCGATGTCGTTGGGCCCACTGTAATCGTTTTAAACGATTGGTTCGCCTTAGTAGCGGTTTCCGTACAGCAATTCGTCCGAATAGGTTTGCCTCTCGGAAGCGACGTTGAATAGTGCTCACTGACACCGCGTTTTGACGATCGCGATTGAATTCTGCTGCTATTTGTGGTGCTATCAGTCTTCTATTTCGTTTACTAATTAAAACCATTCGCTGATCATCAACGTTGGTCGTAATACGAGACGGATCTGGTCGATCACGGTCATTTAAACTTTCCGTTGTACGGTACAGTTTTATAATATTGGCTACACTAGATTTTGCCAGATGCACTTTTTCGCCAATTTGTTGAACAGAATACCCTTCTTTATCGAGTGTGATCACGGACGATCGCTTTTCAACACTGATCGGTTTTCCACGCGGCATTTTCACTGTTAATACTTTCAAAATTCGCCCACTTGCACTTCGCGCGTACACGGAGACGTTTAGAAGTAAACTGAATAGCCCGAGGTACTAGAGGAATAGGATAATACCTTGATGACCATAAAATCGTTCTTGGAAATACCCTTGTAAATGTTTATGACACATAAAGCATTGTAATACTACTTGAATATTTCTTTCGGTAATACTATGAAATCATTATATTGCGATTATTAGGGATTATTGTAATTAAGATAAAGTTCTATTGTAAATTCCATTAGTGCAGCATTCCTAATAATGCTGTATGATCCACTAACCAGTAATAATTACTACGCAGTAGAATTCTCAGTATTGTGTAAGATTTTGAATTTAGGTGTCCCAACTACCGTGACTGGGAGTGTAGATAAGTTTGTATGCATAAATAGTTACGAAATGACGAACATTTGATAATTAACACAATTTTTTACCAACAATTGTATCAACCTTTATAAGGGGCGGAGCTTTCTAAGTACCATATGTGACTTAAATCCATTCAATAGTTATAAACAAATTGTTCATATTTGTTTATACGCATACTTCGTGACCGTGTGCAGGTGCAACTCCTGTAGACGGTATTCTCTTGGTATGATCATTGTCATAGTGTCTGGCAATACGACACACAATGAAATGTTTACGCCACACCTACTTGGTATACAGAATATATAATAACTAATGCATCAAATTTACAGGGTTATATAAGGTTAAACCAAGTCAATGAGTGTAAAGGAAAAGAAAAGAAAGGGAATAATTTTCCTCCGAAACTATACATTTTGTCCGGCTTTCCTGTGATAGTAGGAAAAGTTTCCTTTTACAAATTTTGTTATATTTTTTTATTAAGTTTCAACTGTTTTAGGTCGATACATAAGTTGTAAAAATTTTTTCATAATAATATTGATAAATAAATGTATTTATTGGAAAAAGAATTCAGAAATGAATTTAGATGCATAGTATTTGGTGTAACAAAAGTTCATTGAAAAATTAAATCTCACTTAACTTTGCTGTACCTATTCAGCGCATTTTAGACTATTTACATTTTTCTATCTAAATATTTGTGTCGCAGTTATCAACTCGACCTTAAAAACAAAATATCTACTTGACCATAATAAATACATATATGCCCAAATGTTACTACTGTTTATATTTCTACGTCAAACTATAAACGTAGGTAATGCCAGCAGTATTGAAACTCATTCATGCCATTTCCTTCCAAAACTTCTAAATTCATTTCGGCTTATCTGTTAGTAGGAAATTCGTTTTTCGTAAAAAATTTGGTTTATTTTGTTCGAACTTTCCATTGTTTTAATTTGATGCATAAGTTATGAAAACGTCTGTATACTGGGTATTTCGAAATTGCACGGCAATATTTTAGGGATGTGTTCCCCAACGCGAAGTAAACAAAAACGTTCATATAAATATGTAGTTTAAAATAGTTTATTACCACGATATTGGAAGTTAAGGATAAATAGCTAAAAGTCCGAACTGATTAACTTCGGACTTTTGGTAATTGGCATCAATCGCATATCGTTAATATTTTAAACAGTTGATTAACCATCTGTGATTAAATCTGTTGATTAGTATTAAGTGACCTGTTTAACTAGTTCATGCTCGTTTTCGTGTGAGTTAATAGTACTTTGAGGACTTGTTATTGTCATGGGAGATACCATAAATTTGTTTAGCTTTGCAGATCAAACAGACATGCTTTTAATTTATGGCGAGGTACTTTAAAATGATGCTGCTGCTGTTCGAAGATACCCTGAACTATGTCCCAATAGAAGGATACCAAATCGTAAAACGTTTGAAGCCGTCTTAGGGAAACTGCTAAAGCTTAAACAAATGAAAGCTGGACGGCAAAGATTTCGACGAACTGCAAACGTTCAAGAAGGGACACGCAATGTGTTCAATTATCTCCTAGTACTACCACCAGAAGATCGTCACTTTATTTCAATTTATCATCTACAAGCGTACGACGAACATTGCGTGAGGAGCAATTGTATCCATTTCCCGTTACGTATGTGCTAGATCTGTTACCAGAAGATTATAACAAGCGCAGAAATTTCTGCCAATGGTTAATTAGACAATGTACACATAATCCTAACTTCCTGAGCTGGCTGCTGGTTACCGACGAATCTTGTTTTACAAGAAACGGTATTATTAATTTTTGAAACTTCCATATTTGGAACGAAGAAAATCCTCATACGACTCCTAGTATGCATTACCAACATACCTTTCCATTAAATATCTAGTGTGGTCTTCTTGGAGATAATCTCATTGGCCCCTTATTTTTACCAATAAGGCTTTCAGGAATATCTTACTTGCATCTTCTTTGCAGAATAATCTGTATGACCTAGAAGACATTCCAATAATGGGGGAGGGGATATGGTTCATGCACGAGGATGCCCCTGCTCATTTTTCTCATACTGCCACTAATTATTTAAACATATAGTAATCGAAGGATTGGTGGAAACGGACCTGTTAAATTGCCACCAATTAGATCTTGAAAACTACTACTCTGTTCCAGCCCTCCATATATTTCGTTGCACTGGTCAATGGTCAATGAACTGTGACAATCGGGCCTATATGTTGCCATATCCGTGATCCTTGATTATTATGTTATTGTATTATTTTATATTGTTATCATATATATATATATATATATTATATTATATATATATATATTGTATTATATATGATATATTTTATTTTGTTTCATATTTATTTTGATTTGTTCATTTTTTGTTGTCATCACTATTATTATTATTGACACGGTTCAATCCCAGGAGTTCATGTTAATACAATTTTTGCGGAACCATTTCCTGAATATACTCGGCAATCATAAAACTGAAATTTTCTCGTTCACTTAATTGACTCGATGGATTAATAATGACAGCGATAAGTATCTAATCCCACTTCAAGTGGAACACCTGTATACATATTCATGAACCCATAGTGCCGCTTAAAACGTTCATTATATGTCTTGCTTATCGTTACGCTGATGCAATAAGCCCTTTATCTTATTCCATCCTTTTATACCTCCCTACATAAATACATAATAACCAGTGTATATTAAAACGACGCATTCAATTCACGATACGAATTTTATTTTCTTTCGCGTAAGATCCTGGTTTCTGAGAACGACTTTGTAGGTAAGCAGGAAGTTTGAAGTAAAGCGGATACGCATCCTTTGAATGCCATAACTTATTCTTCGAGTTCACATATGTACTTACCTAATGAGTATTTTAACCTTGTCATAACAACATAACAACATAACAACTATATCTTTTATTGGTTGTTAGTATTCAGTTAAATTTTATATTAATCTTAAAGTTTTTAACTAGTACTTGACTAATTCTCCTTGTATAGAATGCCATAATGCGTTAAAAACGAAAGAAATATGAATGCGACCACTTTCAATAATGACCACATCAACTTACCAAGGGATATCTTCTCATAGCCTTAAAGCTGGACGTTGAAGACAGTGATAATTTTACAAAAACATGTTGTACGTGTTTGATCGTAACCTGAAAACGTTTAAAGCACTTTCAATATTATTGTAATTTCTATTTAATGTTTAGAAAAGCTTATGTTACAATTGGTTTTCTTCTTTTTCAGCTGATCCTGGAAAATTCATAAGCGCGTGGGCCGGTCATGCGCCTCGGCCCGGCCCTGCTGGTCGCGCTGCTACCTCTTCTAGCTGGGGCCAATTTCACGGGGTTCCCTTTACATTTCGTCCACTTTCATCAATGAGTCGTCGTCGATCGACAGGTTTGGATACGATGCGTTGACAACGGTCCCAAGCTATAACGTAGACGGCATCCAGACCAGTTCCACCGCCAGGGTTACCTTGCGAAGTACGAAACCTCATAATATTGACAGCAGCGCGAACGGATACTCCTACCCAAGAGAAAATGACAGCAGCATGGAGGATACGGAGGTCGTTGAACATATCACCACGGAAACGTCTTCTATTAAGAAAGAAAACCTTACGGCGGGAAATCTCAAGACCGAGACGGCGAGCGAAAAGAAAAGGGATCTTACCATAGGGTATCTGACCGCCGTCAGAGGCGAACTTAAGGGGAGACAAGGGTTAGCTGTTTCTGGTGCTTTAACAATGGCTCTAAATAAGGTAATGATGGACCTATTACTAAAAGATCATGTCGGGAAAGATTGTAAAGGCAAATTACAACTATCTAAGGCTAAAGTAATCGATGTCTTTGTTTTCACATCGTACATATTACTCCGCCATTTGAATTATAATTTATGCAGTTCTATAAAGCAGATAACTTATATTTATAGTCAACGTTTCCTCCTCTTGCAGGTCGAAATAAAACAAATTTGCATTACAATAGCATATATTTTGAAACGATCAAATTTCTGAAATATATTCTGTTGCAATATGTACGAGATGTTTGTGTCTTATTGGGACCTTTTAGTAAAAGAACTTACAATTCAAAGTGCAAACTGGGTCATGATTATATACATTAATGAAGCAAGCAACTGGGAGGTTGAATTAAGGAATTAGTTGGAAAGTTTCTTATTATTACTGTGCAGTTACGCATTAGATTCATTGAATTTTTAGTTAAATAAATAGAAAAATAAGTAGAAAGTTTAGTTGGTTTAAAGCAAAGCATACAAGATCGAAATATTTGACGATTTATTTGTTAAAATTTTTTATACGTTACAAGTCTTGTAAGTTCTTTTAGAAGATGTTTGTTCTGTGTGTGCATACATCAATATGTTTAAAGTTTCCAATGAATATATGTTAGGAAGTCTTGTATTTTTATTCGTCAATAGCTATAG
Source organism: Chrysina gloriosa (assembly GCA_038088585.1). Lineage (NCBI taxonomy): Eukaryota > Metazoa > Arthropoda > Insecta > Coleoptera > Scarabaeidae > Chrysina > Chrysina gloriosa. Next base: position 26,390,460 of record CM076091.1, read on the forward strand.
ACTATTTTTCATTGAATGGTGGTAAGAGTTTCCTCTGCTACATTTAACACGTTGAACGCAACAATGCACGCACAAAAGGCAAGCTGAATGGGCTTGAGATGCATTTTGCTTCTCACGGCAGCTAATGTGTTCAAATTACTCCTTATTTATTATTATCATACAATATGCAGGCGCACAGTATGCAATACGGTAGACCGCATATCCGGTTCTTAAAAAGAATTGGTGCGACCAATTATTAGGTTTTCTGTTTTACTATTCTATGATCTCTCGCTTCTTCAACGTAATTCTGATTTATTGATGCGGATAGCGCCGATCCGGTGCGCATCTGAGTTGCGTATGAAAAAGATTTTGGCCATTCCGTCTTAATGTGATGGTCGAACAGTTGGTTTTCCGTACTTAAGTTTGTTCCGTTTTGTTTTAAATCTCGTATCGAGAATTATACGGAAAACCGACGCAGAGAAGTTAAGAGTACCGTTAAGTGTATCGGTGAGTTTTCGTCCCCAAGTTTTGCTGGTCGAACGAATCATGCGCCTTGCTTTCCTCTCAATTAGAGGGAACTAGTAGAGAGCTAGTGTAAACTAGTAGAGAAGTAGTGTGGTCTAGTAAAAGGTGGTGATTTAATATAGGCTGGTATAACGTAGGAGCTAGAAGCTAGTTTCCCGACATCTTTGCCACACGGGCGGGAAGACCGCCATCTTGCACCACTTCCGACCACGCCGTGTAGCATCAATCACGGGAAGATCACGCTAAGTTATATTTACGTTTATTTATATTTTATATTGTTGAGTTCTTGGGAAACAATTCCCTAGAAACTCTAATTAATCATACGTTAGGACTTGTGTGCGAGTATACAGGGGTTTCTTTACATTTGTGTACATTAAGGGGGAATTCAGATTATTTTCGAGTAAAAACGGTTTCTTCTTTTGTTTTTTTCTAGTTGGTATTATATTTAGTTTTATCAGTATTTTAACCTTCCTATACTCACGCATACGGTCTGTGAGACCGACTTATATAGTATAGTATACGTTTTTCATTTTGACGTGAGTATAGGAAGGTTAAGGTGGATTTTCAGTACTGTCATGCGAATATACGTATATAATCGTATTTATAATTACGTTCAGCTAAACTGTAAGTTGGCTGTAAGGCCGTTGGTATTCGATCGGCTACCAAGCGTGTACAGTAACTTAACCTTCCTATTCTCACGCATACGGTGTGTGAGACCGATTTATATAGTATAGTATACGTCTTTCATTTTGACGTGAGTATAGGAAGGTTAATTGATATATTTTTTTGTTTTTTTTTTTGATTATTCACATTAAAGTGACATTAAAGTGCTGTTAACCGTCAATTCTCGTCCTAGTTGATTTCTTTTATTTCGCTTATGTTTACATTCAAGTAGTATTTAATTCAATATAGATGGCTCGGATAACTTCGTACCATATATTACGGAGGGTTTCTCTGACTCCAGGCAATTAAAGGTGATCCAGTTACACAATTGGAGAGTGGCGCCTTGTTAATTTCTTTTTACGACCTTAACCTACACCGTTTTCACTGGGCTAGCACGGCCTGGATCGCTTTCATCATTGCCAACGTGGTGGGTTATCCGTCCTGTAAGTGTATCGGTTCCGTTTATCATTTCTTTTGTTATTTACAATTCTAAATAAAAGCTTTAAAGGCTAGTAACAGAATATGAAGTAACTACCTACCTAACAAATAAAAGGCTGCAAATCAGGTCATCATCAGGCTAAAATGTTAAGAGGAACTTTTTAATAATTTATGGAATAATTGCAGAATTAGTCGTTATTGGTGTTAGAATCTAAAACATATATACGTACATGCTTGGTACTGTGTAAGTATGTATTAGCATTTCTAAGTGCACCTGAGCACGCTAGATGCCAGTAAAACGTAGATTCTTCTTAGGGGATTAAAGTTATTATTACTTCGGTAGTTCCAAATACACACAAATTAAACTTACACAACACTTAATAAATAACACGTATAGCAAAGAGAAATAGATAGTAATAATTTAAAAGTAAAAGTACATAAACATCATCACATGTAGGAGGACAATAACCATAAACTTCAAAACCAATAAAAGACCTGATTGTAAAAGCAATAGTACATAAATACTGATCATTAATTTATAAACATCAGTAAACTGAAACTTTTATACTCTCCTTTGAGCATTGAAATATCGTTAAGTATAATGCAAAACCAAAGAGCATAATGGAAAATAATGCACGACTATAACGCAAATTTAAACAAAAATCCTCTATCTGACTCAAAGGCGACATATGACTCCAGTTTAGTAAAATATAATGCTTGATAACGAGGCAATTTGACTGGAATGTTGTGGACGGTATTACGTGTTGTTAAATTCTGTGTACTAGTTATATTAAATGAAACGACACTTGTAACACGTGATGGTAATTTTTTTATTGTTTTCTCATTGTTGGTCACTTTTATCGATGGATTATACATATATCTAGTTGCCTTTTATTAAAAATAGTGTTACGCCCTTTGTTGGTTGTTTTTCGGGCGATAAATTTAAATTTCACATCAACCTGACCCCTTAACAGACAATTCTTTTCAACAAACATAAATATTTACAAAATTCCAATTCAGGAGAACACGAGCTTCACCAGTACTAGTTCTATGACTTACACCGACTTACTATTGAAATTATTAATTTAAAGTGAAAGTTTCCTTAAAAATAGAGTGCGCAAGGGGACAGTTTGGCATAATTCATGCGTGTACAAAATCGAATTTATAATCTTGGTCTCTTCGACGAGTGGTGTTGTCATCGGATCTAAAACCAACCAAATCTGTTAAACAATCATGGAGTGCGCTTTGCTTGTAATGTTATGGATTAATAGCTATAGGTACTAAAATCAGACTTGTGACATTTTGCTTACAAAGTGCATTGATTTTTCTATAATACGCATAGCATATACCATATATATATCATTCTTAGTAGTTCCTTGATACTTCAATTGATTAAATAAAAAGTAATCAGCTTGACAGTTTTGACACTGCAACCTTATAAATCCAAGGCGCACTCGTCTTGTCATTTTAGGTGCAAAGTGAATAATCGTTTTCGGGAGGGTAATCTCCTCCCGAGACTTTATGTCTACATTGAGCAAGAGCTACACTCTCAAATATAATGTGCGTACACGTTGAAGGATCTTTTCTATTATAAATTCCGCAGATTGCTCCTGCGAACGAAATTGGTAAAAGGACAGCTGCCAGAGACTACAGGATGGGAGACAAAGAGATTAAAATAGTATGTTATGCGGAAGATGTGAACCTAATGTTAGAAAACGAAGATAATCACCAATAGTAGCTAAACATATCTATTTCTGTACAAAATTCATGATCTGTCATTGTAAATCAAAGAGATGTTGACTTGTAGTCTACAATGAAAGCACATAGTAAGTTATGAAATTTTGATATTTAGGTTCGAATGTAAAAGCCACAGAAATTTAAAAGAAGAGGGCCTATTGCGGCAACAAAAGATCGGCTTTTGCCTTGTCAAAAGTAATTTCATTTTCCTCATGATTATAATCAATACAATTTTGTAAGCTTTTGAAGTGCTTTTTCCATTCAATAAATGGTATATCATAAACGCATCTTCAATGGTTTCCCGACCCCTAAAAATGGTGAAAAACTGCATCCGCGCATTTTATTTTTGATAAACCTGAAAAAATAATTCGGACTTAAATCAAGACTACATAGACGATGAGACGTTGATTCCAAGTTTTATCGCTGTAAATAATGGATAACTTTTGATGCTGTGAAGTATAGCATTATTTTCGTAAGGAATTATTGAATGTATGTATTACACGAATCCTTCATGCGCTGAAAACTTCTTGCAAACAAATAATTTTGTATCAATCATCATTAATTACTTGGAGATTGTTTAAGGCAAAGATAGCAACATAACCTGTAGCTCCAGAAGAAATTAGCTATTATTTGATTCATAACACTGCGAATGGACAACGTTTGTCGGATTCGATTCAATTTAGAATACTACTTTGCTTGAGATTCATGCAAATAAAGAAATTTCGTTACCTGTATTGTTTCTTCGTTCAATTCAACACGACTTTTCGAGCGCCGAACAAATTGTGTTGGGGCGCATGATGTTTATTTCATGTCATTGCCATGGATCGGCTCTATTTCGCAGTGAATCACGTATCAATCCGTCTCAATCATTACTGAAAATACTACGGTCAAACATGAAGTCCGAAAACTAGTAGTAAATTGTTATTGTCAAATGTACTTTATCATAAAATTCCGAAACAAGGCGATCTGCACATTGCCATCCGGTTAAACCACTTCTACAGTCGTATACTTACTGGAGCATTTTTACGGTTTGTCCCTTTTAAATTTCATCCAAAAGATTTAAATTTTGACGCCCAAGGCTTTGCGTAGTGCAAACTGTTTATGTGTGCAAACATGCTTCAGTGAGTGTACGCGGCTTAAGGTCGAAGACACGAAAATCATCACCGTCTAGCTTCTGTGTTTGAACGGTTTTTACGTTTCTCTTGTCAACAAATGCGACTGAATGATTTCTTCCAAGTGTCGATGCTACTCTACCTAAGATGTCAAATTTTACGGTGGTGAAATTTACAAGACTTTGACAACACTAATAATATCCGATTTCTGGAATTTATGCTGGAATTTACGTATGTGTCTAGGAGATATTGTTGAGTTTGTTGCTCCAAATGCTGAGAATTAATAAATTAGAACATAGATTTCCCGAAGTGTGTGTTCTTAACTGATTACTACATAGGACAAGAATATGAGCGCTAGCAAATGTCATCTACATATGTATAAGCACTGAAACAATAGTAGCTTTTACCACTGCAAGTGATTTTAAATAGCACATCTGCCCTGAAACTGTACTTTTATTTATGAAATCTATGTGGAATAATGACATCCCTCCCATTTTCTTTTTGGTTTTAATATCCGCTTTGCTTCAAAATAGGGTTTGCCAGTATACTTTAGTTAGGCCGTTGTAATAATTAAATGTTGTTTCCTTTCTTTATAATGACATCATAGGTATACGACAAGGACGTTGATCTGTTCTAATATTCGTCTTTTGCAAATGCAATAGCTTAATATATAGATTTATTTCTTTTATTCTCAAAGAGAGATGAAATATGGGCAGACTAAAGCGCATTATTTCTTCGGAAAAGGAAAATAATAACCGAGGGATTTGGAAAAGACCAAACACATCTGTCTGTATTGACTTCCAAGAGGCCGTTTTTTTTTCCATTTGCCGACCAATCCAATTTGCTTTGTACGCGTATCATTCTCCTCTTTGTTATCGAGATTGACATACGCTTTTTCTAGAAAACCATTTCGTCTTGTATTTCTTTATTATATTCCCGATTCCGCTATATAATACGCTAAATGCGATTTCGAATAACACCGAAGATCACGAAAAAGAAATAAACAAGCGTTCTTATCTTTGAAGCAAAAATAGTAGGTGGTTGCGATCGAATTCTCTTTTAACGAGCTCTGAAAGATGTAGGTGGGTAATATGTGTATGAGGGATCTATTAAGTTTAAGCTCTTCAAAAGCAAGTAAGAAGAATAGAAATAGAATGTAATCATGAGGAATCGTTCAATGTAACCGAATTCTGTTTCTTTTCCGTTTACTGTGAAGTGAAGTACCTAGGCACATAACATAACTTCTTCAAAACTGATTAAAATTACAGACGATTTTCCAGTTTTTGTCTATTAAGGAATTATACAAAAAAATTTTTATTATGCTATATGTAGAACGATATATGCAGCTTTGAACATTTTATTGAGTTCTATTTTATTGCCAAATTTGATATAATCACGGTATTTTGCATAAGGACTTAATTCTTCTAAACGTAATCTCAAAAATATCTTGTATTTGAGAATGCAGCTATTTATGTCGTCATGCAAACTAGTCGTCTTAATGTTTTCGGTACTTAACCCCCGTTAGACGTCGGTTTCCTTCACCTACAATAGCTTCCTAAGTTTTGGTGTTGAATTAGCCCTACCCGGTTATTTTCCCCACCTCTTCCTTGGAGAGCATACAGAGGCCTTTTGATCTCTAAGATCCGGTGTCCTTTGTTTTTTGAAGGTCAATGTTTCCAATTCTTTTTAACTAAAATCGTACAATTTGTTTATTTTATGAATGTATGATTACCTCACATTTGATTCTGTCTAATATGTTACCAAATATAAACATCAGCTTATATTTTGGAATTTCCAAATAGTTGTTTAAATATATGAACGGAAATCGGTTTGTTAGTGGTTAGATATAATACTAATAATTTTTCTGTAACTGATTACTGATACCGAATTAGTGATGTAAAAGTTATAATTTTACAGAAAATTAATTAGTTTATTTTCAATAATTGAACAACCGATTACTAGCACTCTTTCACAATTTCTATTCATAGCGATATACAGAAACAAGTGCTGAACAATATAGTTTATGCCAGATGTAAATTATATTTTAGCCGCGAAGCGGAAGATCGCGGGTATATCAAACAATCGCGGGGCACCATTCACATTTTCCGCTTCGTGTTTTATTTAAGCTATAGTAATTCTGAAAAATAAATAAATTCTGTACATTTTTTCTTTTGTCCTTTTAGATTAATTAAATATGATCCTCGCTATGAAAAAAATATATTTATTTTTAAATTTTAGTAGAAATGATTTCCTCAAAGCTGAAGGAACCAGAAGGAATACGCTAGAAATATCGATTTCATGTTAAAAACACGCATTATGAACGTCAGCAACATGCTAACTTAAGAACAAATTTTATATATATTCGCAATCTATTGCCATTACTCGAATTAAGCCATCGCCGTTTTCTGTTCCCCACTAGTAAACATTACATGCTGACAGCGGCGCTTTAGCCGGCATGCTACAGTGAAATCAATTGCGCACTACAGATGTTACGGCCAATTGTTACAGATTCCAGTAATTATTACTTTGGGCCTCTCATTTCCACTTTTTCCGTAGATGGCGCCCCGCTTTCGAAAGTTTCGGATAGGGCTTGGCCTATTGGGTGGACGTGTGGGGATTCTGCTTGTAACGTTAAGATGAAGAAGTCGTTTTCCGTGAATTCCGTTTTCGCTTTTAAGTCTCGTTTGTCGAGGATATACTCGGAAATTCGACTCTGGGAGGTGTGATAGTATTGTTGTGTGAATCTGGAAGTTTCGCTTTCCCCAAATTTGCTGTTCGAACTGATCGTCCACGTTGAGCATATGCTTTTACTTATTTGGAGTAGGGTATTAGTGTAGGCTGGTATAACTAGTATATGCTAGTAGAGTAGTAGTATAGGTCTAGTAGAGAGGTAAGACTTATTTTTGAGAACATCTGAGAATTATCGTAGAAGCTAGAAACCGACTTAGTCTTCAGTTTGCTGTGTCCGGTTGGATTCTCCACATTTTTACATCAAGTGCGAGAAAACCCGCCATCTTTGACAGCTTCCGTTCCCATACCGATTACCACGCCGTACGAAGTCTGACAACAGGAATTACGTTGCGCTAAGTCCTGCTTTTATTTGATTTACTCGTTAAGTTTTGGGGAAAATTCCATGAAAGCTTTTACTTAATTTAGAGTTAGGAAATCGGGGATTTGTGTGTTCATTCAATTCTTTTAGAATTTTAGGGGGGTCAGATTGGTTTTTCGGTATAAACGGTTTTCCTTACGTTTGCTATTTAATACTATATTTTTGGAATCAAACATTTACTTCTTTCAGTAGTTTAAAGGGGGAGGGGATCACAGTGACTTGCATATATTCTTGTTTTAATTACGTTCGGCTAAAGCTGTAAGGTGGCTGTAAGGCCGCTGGAACTTCAACGGTTACCAAGAGTGAGTAAACCATAGGTAAGAAGGTAGCTTAATCGAATTTAACTTGATCGTTACACCTCAAGTGACAAATAAAGTGCTGTTAAACGTCATTCCCTCGCCTCTGCAACTGCAGACTAATCAGTGCAGCTGCAGTTGCGTTTTGCGATTGACATAGTCAAAATTTCCTACAGGATTATTGGCATATGCAAATTGTACTTACTTTGTAAACTTTTGCACGGTTACTTGTTAACTGCCCAATAACGAACCTAATTTTATTATTAGGTCGTTTATAGAGAGTCCTCTACATTTTATTTTATTAAATTGTTGGCTCTCGACAATAGATTACTATTACGTTCATGTTATTTTTAAATAGAGTTTTCAAGTAATTTTGCTGATTGCTTCACGACAGGATAAGGATCCAGAACAGTTCGACAGTTCGGATAACCTCGTTTCATGTTATAAAGAAGCTGGAGTCTCTCTGACTCCAGACACTTACATGTGATCTAGTTCTACAGTTGGAGAGTTGTTACTAAATTGGCGAACTTGAACCTACGCCGTTTTCATTGGGCAAGCAGGCCCTGAATCTCCATCTTTATCACCAACGAGTTCGGTTATTCGAACTTCCATATCGGTGACGTTTCTGACTTTTTCTTTCATTACTACAATTTAACCAGAAGTTTTAGAAGCCAGTAACCCTGGGGTAGTGGGGTCAAAATTACACACTTCAACTCCAAGCGTCTAGGTTTACTAAGTACCTACACCAGTCCGTTAATATCTCCTTAACCTTCCTATACTCACGTCATACGGTCTGTGAGACCGATTTATATAGTATAGTATACGTCTTTCATTTTGACTATACATCGAAAAGACCAAATCAATGATAATAGCAGGAGAAAGGAAAAGACATAACATCAAAATCGAAGGGAGGACAATAGAACAGGTGAATAACTACAAATATTTAGGAACAATAATTCAATGGGACGGAAAAATGGAACAAGAAATTAATGAAAGAATGAAAAAGCGGCAAGAATGTTTTATATGATGAGAACAACGTTTCTGGGGAAAAAGGAAGTGCCAAAACGGATTAAAACGGAAATTGTGAAAAAGTGATAAGACCAACAATAACATATAGTAGTGAGTCCTGGACAAGATCAGAAAGGGTAAAATCGCGGGTGAACGCCATGGATATGAGATTCCTAAGACGAATAGAAAACAAGACCAAGAAAGACAAGATAAGAAACGAAAATTACTGGCAAAACCTAGGAATAGAACCCATATGGAGAATAGTGGAGGAGAGTCAGCTGAGATGGTTCGGCCATGTGTGTCGTATGAGTGATGATAGACTGACAAAGAGAGTGTATGAGACACGAGTGATAGGAAAAAACAAAAGAGGAAGGCCAAGAAGAAGATGGAATGACGATGTCAGGGGAGCAGCGGCAGAGAGGGGAATTGACTGGGAGGGAATAAAGGATCAGATCGGAGACAGAAAACGGTGGAGAGAACTATATGGAAAATAGGAAACTTGACACCATCCAAGCCTTACACCGAAAGGTAGATAGAGGAATATGATTAAGAAGAAGAAGAAGTATACGTCTTTCATTTTGACGTGAGTATAGGAAGGTTAATATCTCCTTAATTCTGTGTCCTCCACCAATGATTGTAAAATGTTACTTCCGAATATATGTTATATATGTATAGAACCGTCGGTTTTATTTAACCTTCCTATACTCACGCATACGGTCTGTGAGACCGATTTATATAGTATAGTATACGTCTTTCATTTTGACGTGAGTATAGGAAGGTTAATAAAAATATTTTCAGTCTACTCCAATATGCGTACTTTTGCGTTATTTATTTAATTATACCGTACACTTACACACTTGTTGCGAATTACTTAAATTATTATTGATTCACATACAAAAACATACAATTTGCATAATTTATACTTTTATATTCACACGCGTTGTCGGAATATGCAAGTTACGATTTAGAACACGTGTTGGAAGGTGATTTATTACTAAGAGTGCGATTCTTTTGGACAATACCTCAAACAAACGGCAATTATATTATACGGTGTGCAATCATGTTCATATCCTAAAACATATCTGATTGGGTGAACACATAGGGACTATATACATACATACATAGTTGCTATATTGATGGTTGTTTTGGGAATTAGCAAATACTACTTAATGTCATTATTATTCTGGAAATGTACTACACAAATAAGTTTTTCGTTTGATTATACCGACATGTACCATACTATGACTTAGCAACAAAATAGCAGTTTAGTAGTATGTATATAGATTGGAATTGTTAGATTAAACCACAACGCGAAATACAATTCATGTGCTTGCAGTTCCAAGCCTGATATATTCGCCGGTGAATCTTTAGCCTGTATTATGCCTGTGTAACAATATTACAGTAGCTTACCGCAATGTTTTGATTAATATCTATTCTATAAATAGATTGGAAACCTGCGTGTACAGCAGTATCGTATAACTTAACAGTAGATACAAAGGAAGAAACGCCCTAACTTTACTAATTATTTATTTCTTTTTCTAGATAAATAACGACAAAGATCTTCTTCCAAGCGTCAGACTAAACTTGCGATGGAATGATACAAAAGGTGATACTGTCTTGGCTACTCGGGCTATGACAGATATGATCTGTGATGGCGTCACCGCATTTTTCGGTCCAGAAGGCTCGTGTCACGTCGAAGCTATAGTAGCGCAGTCCAGGAATATTCCAATGATAAGTTATGTAAGTAAGGAAAACTTCTAAGGTTAAAGTTGATAGAAACCTGCCTATTTGTATGAAACAACTGAAACAATAGAAATCTTATGAAAACTTATCCTGCTAGGCGCTTCTCTTTGATAATCGAAATGTGGCCACACTTACGAAGCATTACAAATCTTTACGCATCATCCCATTTATTCTTGGGAGTGTATATTGATATTTTTTGGTACGGTACGTGCGGATGTAGTTACTATATGACTAGTGGATGAAAGGCAATTGTAATTTTAGCAATTGATTTACCAGATGTAAAGTGGATTTTTTTCTAAAAAAAAAAAAACATGTTAAATTCCGAATAACGATAAAAAGTGCTTTTAGTCAAAATATGCTCCATCGCTTGAAACACAGAGCATCGTCTTTTTCCAAAGCGATTCAGTCTTGCGGTCGATGTAGATGGTGCGCCTGGATCTACCCATCATTTTTTTTTTTTGCAAAATGGCACGCGGGTTTTTGAGCTTTTCCATTTACCTGTTGTTCAAATCATGCCGTACCTATCTACCGGTCTTCTGAATCTTTCCCATCTCTCATAGCCGACTGAAAACAGCTTGTTGACTAACGCCCAAATTGCTCGGCAAGTTAATTTTGTGATTGCGAATCATCTTCATCCAACAATACTTGCAATTCCACATCTTCCTTTTTGCGGGTTATCCATGTTCCTTGTCTGCAACATCGAAGTCACCACTTTTGAAACGCCGGAACCATAGTTCACACGTATCTTGCGCTGGAGCATGTTCACCATAAGCTTCTCGAAGTAATCGGTATGATTCGGCAGCAGTTTTCTTCAAATGAAAACAAAAAATTAATACTGTCCGCGAATGCTCTTTGTTCGGTATTAAGTTCGATATTATGAACACAACAACACAACACTATGCACACACTTTTCCAATTTATCACTCGTGCGCGTCTGACACTTGTTGATGACACAACAGAATGGCGCAGTGTTAAATCTTTATAGCACAAATTGCATTGGTGCGCATCTGTTGTCCTGTCAATTCATTCTTTGTTTACAAGCCATTTGAAGTTGACGTGTCAGTGTATTCTCCTAGAATGGAAAAAGCCGACCATAGTGCGGTGATAAAATTCTTTATTTTGGAAGGTTTATCAGCAACAGAAATTCATACAAAAATGGTGAAAATGGGTGCCGCATTCGTTAGCAATTCAACAAAAACTGAATCGAAAACAAATTTCTCAGCGTACTTTGGAGGGTTTTAAGCAGAATAAAACCGAATTTGTGCGTCGTTTTATAACTATGGATGAGACTTGGATCTACCATCATGATCCTAAACTGAAACAAGAACGTTTACAGTGGGCTGAAGCTGGTTGTTCAGCTCCAAAACAGGTCAAGTCAGAAGGATTGACAAAAAGGTTCATGGTATCAGTTTCTGGGACGCAAAAGGGCTTTTGTTGATTTATTATCTTCAAAAAGGTGAAACAATTAACTCTGAATATTATTGCAACCTTTTGGATCAATTGTATAAAAAAGTTCGTGAAAATAGACCCGGCTAACGGAAGAAAACAATAATTTTTCATCAAGACAATGCAGGTGTTCACACAAATGTTTTACCGATGGCTAAATTGAGAGAATTAAAGTACGAATTGCTTGAACACCCACCGTATTTACCAGGTTTGGCTCCCTCCCTCTTAAAAAATTTGAAACAATTTCTTCGTGGAAAGTGTTTTTCGTCAAATAAAGAAGCTATTGCAGCCGTGGAACAGTATTTTGCAGAGCTTCCGGAAAATCATTACAGGGATAGTATAAAATATTGTAAGATCGTTGGAATAAGTGTGTTGAAGTTGAGGGAGATTATATTGAATAAAAACTAATTTCATTAAAAAATGCACATTCTTTAATTTTTGCTGGTAAAACTAACACTACGAAATGGTGAAACTGAAATATTCAACATCGATAAAGGACTCAGGCAAGAGAACGCTCCATCCGCTATGTTTTTAAATCCAATGTTATAAAGTTGTAATACATGCCAGCAAGAACAAAACCTAAATTAGCCGTTATATTTACAATGATGCAAACGATAGCAGGGCAAATTGGTTTGAATATTAATAAAAATAGGACCAAATATATAAAAGCTGAATGCACATTAAGAAGAAAGCAACAATTAAATGTATAAATGAGCAACTTTGAACTCAATAAATATAATTATTGGGGAATAATACTAACAAACAGAAATAATAAAACTAAAGAAACACGAGCGAAAATACAAGCAGAAACAATTCGAATATACAAACTAATTCGCCCACATGCTGACAATGGCCGCGTTGGTTATAAATATATCAAGAAGGGAGGAAGAGCAATGAAGAATTTTTAACAGATAATCAAAGAACGATATTGCGGGAATGAATATAGACCAATGATGAACTTCGAAAATTTACAAGAACTAAGAGGAGAGGATTATAGGTCGATTCATTAAAGCCCAGCAATTCAGGTGGTTTAGTTGCATTAGGAGAATAAATCCGAGTCAGTAAATAAAAAAAAATTACTGACTAGACACTTCAAATTAGAAGATGCAGAGAAAATCCAAGGGAAACATGCACACAAGAAGAGATGCAGGATATAACATCAGTGCGCATTACGAATTGGGGATAAGTGGTGAGGAATAGATAATAGTGAAGAGTAGGTAATGGTAATGCTGTATGAAATACAAACATGTTTTGTACAAGCCGCCTGCATTTTCTGTCTTTCCTAGGATAGAGGTAATATCTCTTTTAACCTGTAACTAATGTCGAATATGTGGTTTTTGTTGTCTCTGTTAATGCAAATTCTACTAATTTTCTTTTAACCCTTTGCACTCCGAACAATTCTGGACGCTGGCTATCAGCTACTCAGCGCTACTTTATGGCAGAAACGTGCATTTACAGATCCTCGTATTATTTAGTATACTTTTGGAACCAAGTAACGTATTATAATCATATTGGCCTTATATGAATTGGTTAACATCGAAATATGTATATTTTCAAAAAAATCAATATTTTATTTTTATAATTTTGTACAGTGTGATAAACCATAACACACTCCCCAATATGCATTGCGGGCTGATTTGTGCATGTTTGACAATAATAAGCTGTTTGACGCTTGCCGTCAGGTGTTTTCCTGTCAGAACACATATATATGATTTCTTGTGCCATTTCAAGAGAAGACTTCAGGGAAACATGCATGTCTCAAAAAGTTGGGCTGAAATAACTAAATTCCCCGTAATCACTCATAAACTTTAATGTCCCATGAGAGAGGACATCCGAGTGATATGCTAGAATTACGATGTGCCATGAGAAGGGACAGCGGAGTGCAAAGGGTTAAAATGTCGTCGTCACGAGAGTAACTATTTTGGAGGATAATTGATTAACAAAACGTTGAACAATAAAATCACATACCTCTACAAATTTTTAGTGGCACGTATACTTTATTCTTTCGAAAACGACAAGAAACTGTTTTCCCAAACAAGCGGAACATATCAGTCGTCAACTTTCACGGGGTTGCATGAAACTTTAGACGTATTAGGTCGCAAAACATTTTCGCGTTTGATTATAAATTATGTAAAATCGTGAGAAATCCTGTCTAATTAGGGGTTAATTTATACAAAAGCTTTTTCATCTATCTGAATCAATTTTAGGAATTCATTCAACTGCTGCATCAAGCACTAACAGAATTAGTAATCCGAATTAATACAGCAGATATGTATAAGTATTAGAACAATGTATAATCATAATACATGTGGTTGGTAAAAGTTAGGTGTTTGTTGTTAAGTCGTTTCGATTACTGGTCATTTAGTCATCATGAAGTTCAATGAACATTCTAAAAATAATACCTGAATTTTAATTAACAGCGCACTATACTTCCACAAATGAATGAGTGAACAGGAATATGTGTATTTAGTTAACAATGTGTTAATTTCATTTCTTTCTATTTGCAGAGATGTACAGATTATAAAGCATCCACGGTACCAACGTTTGCAAGGACAGAACCTCCGGACACCCAAGTAAGTTTTCTTCGTTTATTAACACCGTTTGTATTTGATTTCTCCTGCTTACCAAGCCAATAATGGAAATTATGGAAAAACAACACGTATTTACAGTCGCACGTGTTCGATTATATTCTAAAAATATAACGGAGCCTTAAAGATTAAAAAGTAATTATAAATATATTGTGACCTTAACGACTATTTTTAGAACTGTGATCTTATTACCTAAACATTTTCAATGCCTAGTTTTTTTCTTACGTGTACATCTTCTAGGTTGCGAAAACCGAACAATTGACTGCGCTGTAAAACTATAATTATGTTTATAATGTTTCTCGCAATTATTTTTTTAACCCTTAAGTGACTGACAAGGTATACGTGTGACTTTCGCTCCTCAAATTTAATTAATTGTTTTGTAAATCTTCGTGATAGTTTTCATTCACATTGTACAGCATTATGGCTAAATTATGAATGTATAAAAGAAACTATTACATACAATAAAGACATAGTGGGTACCTGTAGTTGAACCTTATCCTGTGTAATATGAAGTTTAACTAAAAAGTACAAATATGAAACAAAACATGTACAAATATAATATTATTATAATATTGTAATTGAAGACAGTTGTATGTACATTTTGGTACAGAGTATTAATCAATTAATCACATATTGGCTTTTTACAAGACATGTATACTCTACAAGTCTTTGTGATTTGGTTGTAATTCAAACTATCAACTATCAACTACAGCTGCATGTTTCAACGAACCAGGAAGAACTGACTTTGACGATCTGGCAAGTTGCGGAAATCCGATCCAGAGCTTTTTGAAGCCCACTGATGGGCTAGAAAGCTGAAAATTGATATGCATATAGTAAAACGCCTAGGCCAAATCCTAACGTAGCCGGATTTTTGATTTTTGGCCTGTGGGCGGAGAATTAAGACGAAAAAGGGGCGTGGCAAAATTCAATTTTTTAACATTTTAGCGTATATATTTTCTTTTTCTTCCTGCCTGGCAGCTAGTACCTCCATAAAATTACATAGAAAATGACGTTATAGAATTATAACTTTTAAGTATATATGTATAATAATATAATTATAATTCATATACATTTGTATTCGGCACATACATATACATATTAACTAACGTCGCCTTTATTGCAGAAAAAACTAATAGGCAGCAAGAATACTGATAGTGTGTATGTAAGGTACCTTACATAGACACTATCAGTACATGTATACCTTCTCCGTCATTAGTGTGTGCTATGCTCGTTAGTCACAAATAGATTAACGGAGGGCTAAAATTCTAATACTGAAAAATATAAACAGTGGAATAAACAAATCCACATAGCGTAGTTAGTATTAAAATAGATATTTTATTGTTGCTAAAACATGAATTATCTAGGCCTTGCTGATACTAACATGTAATTGTATCTTCCAGCACCAATTAGTACTGAACATATGCATTCGGTCTAATATAAAATATATTCCTCATACAGATAAGCTAAAGCAATTAATATTATTTTTAAAACCACAGTCTTCGTGTGTGTGCGTATTGGACTACTTTAAAATAAATGTTTTTCCTTCTCGAGGTCATTGACATTACTGTTGTTTTCGTTGGTTAGCAGTTCATCTTACTTGATTTTAATGTTAAGTATGAAATATGCTTGTAAAATAAACAGTTAATATAATGAAACTTTACTCTATTACTGTAATTACAATTGGTTAACACCTTGACTGCCATGCAAATTATTGAAATTGTGCAGTGGAACCACAGTAGAAATAGAATGTTTATAACGGCATAATGTTAAATTTTTAATTAAATAAAAATGTATTTTAGTTTTTGATCAGTATTAATAATAATCTATGATTAGTTTGAATATAATTGATATCTAGTGATCCTTTAAAGCATTAGTCACTAATCCAAGAATTATTACTTTATTAAATAAAGATAATATGATCAATTGCAATTAACCTCATTAGGTACTAATAAAAACTAAGAAAACCTCCACTAACAAATAAGTTTCAGTGCATCATTCTTTGGCCTGAAAGTTTCTTAGATTACATATAAGCCTTTATTCACAAATATTTCAAACAATAATCTATACTTGTATACTGCCTTCCATAAAAATCGGAACACATAGAGGTTCTTCATCAATTTTAATGAAATTTTCAGAAGATGCATATTTTGATGAAATAAAGAAATTCAATAAAAACTACCTAAGTCTTATGGACTGTATCCGCATCGTTCATTTTTGTGTCTTCCTCTTACCCCAATTCACCGTGTCCGTAGACTAGAATGGAGCAACGAAAGAACAAACTGTGCACAAGAATGGCATCAAATTGTGTTCAGTGACCAGTATCGACTTTGTATGTAGGCAAACAATTGTCCTAGAAGGGTCAAACGGTTAGGTGGATGCAAAAATCCAGCCGTTTTTGTGGAACACAGCTCTTACACAAGGAGTGGTGATATGAGGTGCAATCTGTTATGGTATCAGATCACCCTTGGTCTTCATTGACGACAACTTAAACGCAGCCGGTTACATTGCCAATGTACTGGTCCCTATTGCAGTTTCATATCTTCGGGGTTGGAAAATCCTATTTTTCAACAAGATAATGCCCTCCCTTTCCATACGGCAAGGGCTACAAGAAGAAGTTAACATTGTCGTCCCCCATGTCCTGCTCGATCCCTTGATTTCTCACGCATTGAGCATTTATAGGATGTAATCGGTAGGCGGCTGAATGATTTACCACACCCTCCAGATGATTTGCAGCATCTTCGGCTGCAGATTCAGGAAGCTTGGAATGATATACCAAAGGCCGATATTGATCAATTGATTAAGAGCATGCCACATCGACTAAATGAGTGCATAGCAAATCGTGACGGAGCATCTCATTATCGAAAAAGTTTGTTTAGTTCTTTTGTTTTCAAACTTCAATCGTTTGCTTGTAGTGATCAATTATTTGTAAAATTTCAACAAAACCGTTCAATTAGGTGTTGCGATTTTCATGAAAATCAGAATACACATGTATACATCTGTTTACACTGGCAATAAATTGACGATAAAAGGCAGACATCTGCAAAAAGTATTCGTTAGGTATTTCAAAAAATTGGCTGCCTCCGATTTTTTCAGAAATTGCGTTAACTTTTTATTACAACTAGAATAACCCTCATTTTTTAATACATGTATACGTACCTGGCCAGCTGATCAGGACACTGACTTAAATTAAATGTTCAAGTTCATGTCCGTCATGACACTTGTTGGCAGGATAAGTTATTTCTTCTTGCACATTGTAAAGCGTTTCTGGAGAGATTCGACAGAATCGATAGTCGCATTCGATTTTCTTAAGTATTCTAAATAATTTGGTCGGTTTAAATAAACTTTAGACAAAGTAACCCCAGAAGATAGCTCAATTATGGGCTGATGACGGACATAATGTGGAGACGCGCCATCTTGTTGGAATCAAATATCGTCATTTGGTTAATTTAGTCATTGGTTTTCACAAAGCATTAGTCGCAGGGTCAGCCAAAATATGGAACCGTCACTTAAATTATCGATAACCCCAATATGTTACCATTTCCTGAATAAGACCTGTAATATTGGTAACACTTACCATTTAATATTACACATTTGTGGAAACCTGTTCTCTCTTTTTTCTTAACTGTGTTGCATTTAGGACAGTTTCGGTGTATTGAGTGCATACAGTACCACGGTTCTTATAGATTTTGTTCAAGATAAGTTTACTTAAGATCAGCGTAAATATGTCACAGTTTCTATCTTTTTAGCAAAATATAATTAAACTTCATTCATTGAATGAAAAGTTAACTGATTCTCCCTATATTTTGTAAGGATACCTTTTGTAAATTAACAAATTTTCAGGTCACAAAATCAATATTATCCCTTTTGAGGTACTATAGTTGGAATAAATTTGCAATCATCTACGAAGAAGCGAGGGAAAGCGTGGCCAAATCTTTAGAGGGAGCAGCGAAAGACCGTAATATGACCATCAACGATATCAAGATCGTCGGCGACAGCCACAAATGCTGCGTGGAGGACCTTAATTGTTGTGGAAGCATTTATTGGTACCAAATTGTACAGGACACGAAGAATAAGACCAGAAGTAAGACAAATATAATTTACATTTCTTTTAGCTGACTCTTCTACACAAAACTCTTAACGTTAGCATATCAAGAAACTTACTACTATATAAATGACATTAGAAAAACAATAGATACCCGGGAATAGTATTTATGTATATATAATGTGAAAGAAAAGTTTGGAAACGCCTAATTTTCTCGAAATTGGGTTTCCAGAAATGTGCAACACTTTGCATGTGGCGGCATAAGCATAATGAAAATAACGTGTTCAAATTAAAAATTCAAATTAACATTAATTCTCAATAAAGTTGTTAACTGAAATTGAGAGTAGTTTGAAGCTTTTTTAAGATATCTACAAAGTAACTTGTTGTATGTCGTTGTGTATATTGTAACTTGTAATATGGTCCTTAATGAAAAAGAGCGGTCTTAGGGATAGGAGGATGATTGGGATTGAATTATACAAGTGTTATACTTCATCAGAAGATCTTGTTTTATTACCATACCTTGTCATTATCAAAATAGTACTTCGCTCTTTTTCGTTAAAAAAGTTGTCCGAGATAGATACCCAGACGTTTTAGCGAGAGCATCCGAAGCCAAGATAATCAAATACTTCGCTGGTGACTTCTGTCATTTAGTATATTATACCGCAACATTTTCGTATTTATTATTTATTGCTATTTTCACTCAAATGTAAAAGTCATTAAAGTTTCATTATCCTCATGAAATTAAATTATATTTCATTCTTACCATGTAAACAGTATACCTCTCTTATAGTTTACGTTTTTCTGGGAGGTGTGATATCACTCATCGATTTAATGTCCACCATGCAAACTGCACAGCTTTTCGATAAGGGGGAATACATAGTCATTTACGTAGACTGGGAAACGTACTCGGAAAAGCAAGCTAGCAAGTATTTATGGAGTAAGGATCACACACTTTCTTTATTAATCATTGCAATTATCTTACAATAAATTTATCGTTTCCGACTATAAGAACCGGGAGATTTCGATACTTACGCCGATTGCGAAGATCATCATAAAAATTTTAAGACGAAAGGGAGATCATTGCTAGTCATTGTTCCAACAGCACCGACTGATAACTACGAGCACTTTATGAATGAAGTGCGGGAGTATAATAAGAAAGAACCTTTTCACTTTTCAACGCCAAATATTTTCGAAAATAATAATATTCAAAAGGTACCACTTTTTATTTGTTAGATTTTTTAACCGTATCACTTTAATTATTATGCATTTTAGTTTGTTTCCATTCACGCTGCATATCTATACGATTCCGTCATACTGTATGCTAGAGCATTACACAAATTAATCGAGGAAGAGGAGAATGCTGAAATGCCTAGAAGAAGTATCGAAGAAATTGCCAGCAATGGAACGGATATCATCAAAACCATTATAGAATTTAGAAATTACGAAAGTAAGTAACAACGCACCAAAAGCTTAATTTTTATGTCCAAAAGCCCTTTCTGCAAATATATTTTTTTATATACTAGTTACTCGTAGCGACAATCGTCCAGTTTGTTTCTACAGTTTCCTAAGTACCCTTACTTACCACATATTGTGTAACCCATCCCTTAGTACTCTGTTAAGCTGTAAGTTTACTACTTATTAAGTCTATTAACACTTTGTCTGCCATGGCTATCATATTTAATAACCAGTGATATTTAAGCCGTTTAGGCTTTGGCTATCAAATATTTTAGCCACAATGTATTCACATGTCAGGATATAGCTTTCAAAAATTTATCACTTAGACGCAAATCCTGTAGATATTTGACTGCTGCCCTCCTGCGATGTGCTCAAATATGGTAGCCATGATCCGTGCTGAAGAACTTGTGTTTAAGTTTCACGGGGAGCCGGGGCTATTTATTTGTTTGATAGCCAGATTAAAAAAACTCTTCTACTTAAATTTAATATCGTAATAACGTATTACGAAAAAAATTGGGGTGCCTCCCCAGTGAACATTAGCAAAATTGGTTGGGCAGTCAAGGTGTTGTATATCTAAGTAACGCCGTGTTTATTTCCCCAAAATCTTTGGGCTTGTTTATGCGAAATATTCACGAACAACTCTAGATTTATGTTTTGGGGTCAATGTTGTCACAAAACATTAATTGATATTTACTTGAATATTTCGTCTTAGACAATATGTGTGTTATTCATCCTCTCGGCACTGCCCGTTCCACAACATGATCGATTTTCGGTCGAGCTTAACTGTTGATCTCCAGAAATGTATCCTTCTATTTGATTTGTATAAACTCATGCTTCTGACGTCTTTATGACACTCTTTTAAAAAGAAAATTCTTTCAGTAGTAGTTTTTACTTCTATCATACAATTCGTATAATTTCAGTAGTATTCGGACTATTAATTTTTGTTGATTAAATTAACTGCTGTGATAGTTACGATTTTTTGTACCACTTTCTAGTTATGGTTCTCGTCAAATCTAGCTTTCGTTTGTTATAACTGTGGAAATTGGGAAAATAGGGAATTGGGTAGTAAATTGGGAATAGTAGGAAGAAAGGTTCTTATATTTTCGAAATTTATCATCTTTATGTGGAGTAATGGTTATTTATCGAACTTTGAGGAAAATTACTGTAGAAGGTATGAGTGAATCGAAACGTAAATTTCTACATGTACTGCAGCAAATACAAATTTAAACAGGAGGATTTTCAATGTGGGCAATAGTTTCTCACAAGATTTGCTTTAATTTTTTTCTAAGAATGTTTTGTTTCATTTCAATTAATGTTTTTCCTGAGGATCTATAAGACTGAGTCTTACACTCGTTGGAAGATACTGTTTGTAGAAGTCTGAGTTTAATTACATAATATTAGGGAAGTGTAACATCTATTTCATTTCATTTGTGACCGATTTCCTTTTGACTACAAAATCATTAAACCCAGCACTTTTTAGCTTCAGGCAATCTTCTCAATGTTATTATAGTTCTTGTAGCAGTTTCTACCACTGATGTTATTCTGAAGGCACTTATATAAGGACCCTCATTTTTTGTTGCTTTTACAGCAAATCTATTAGTTTCGTGGAGGCCCTCAACGTGCTTTATTTTAAACAGTATATACAATTTTCCCGATTTTACGTTCAGATTTTCCTTCTTGGTAAAACTTCAGTGTATTTCGTTCTTTGTCGTCGTTTCTTTTCCTCTGGTGCTCAGAATTTGTTAGTTACGTTTTTGTAGGTAATCTGCGCACATAATGATATACCTATTGATCAGAACTGATTAAATAATTTAGTATTTTTAATATAAAATTGTAGTCGGTGCTCCCTTGAATTTTTTGTCTGAGTACTTATTTCTCTCATAAATTTAGATTTGTTTTCGAATATAATTAATAATATATTTCTTACTTACTTATTTCGATAACTGTTGATATTGCTATAAAACTGACCTACCTTTTCGTGAAACGGATTGCGGCGGAAAACCGTGCAACTCGAAACTATACTTTGCTTCCGTTGTCATTTGACGGTAAAGAGTTGACTAAGCAAGGTCGGTGAAATTGTTGGCCGTGCAAATTTTTTCCTTCTGGTGTACGTAACACTAAACCGTTTGTTTAAAGTTTGGATTAAACTAAGAACGGTGTGCCGCATTTTTGTACAAGTTTTTTGACTAAAAAATATGTGTGTTTTAATTTAAATTCATAAATACACATTCGCAAAAAATTGATTGTATTATAAAAACAAAGATTAGAACGATTGCGTATAATTTACTGCACAACCTAGACATAAATTAATGGTCAATTACCATAATACATATATAAAACAATAAAAAAGTAATAGAAAGTATTTATGATTTGCATAACTTACTTCAAACTATCTCCTCGCAAATATTAGCAAAGCAGATGAGCGGCATTCACTTGATTAATATTTTTATGGCAAATAAGTGGTTAGATAATCTGATATATTGTCTTAGTAAAAAGTAAACCCAGCTTCCGATATACGTTAATAGATATCACATAAGTATTTTCTTAATATTGCTATTTAATGAAAAATTGGAAACGCCACATTTTTTCTTTTAAACTTTCCTGCTTAATGAAAATGGCAAACCTGTATACTTTTCTTTGATACAACATTCACAAATCGCAGGTATAACAGGGGCGACAATGAAATTAGATCGAAATGGCGATTCAGAAGGTAACTTTTCTGTATTGGCATTGACGCACGTTTCTGCAGAGCATCGGGTCATACATAAGAACTTCACTTGTGATTACCAAATGCGGCCTGTGGCTCAATTTCGAGAACAATCGGATTTGCCAGTGAGTGAGTTTGTTTGTTTGTTTCTTTTAGGTTTTTAGTTTAGTGTAATAATTTTTGATTTTATCTATGCATATGTTTTTTTTGTATCTTATATATAGCATTAATACGAATGAAGCACCACATACGTTACATTTCGCTTTTTGTATTATTTATTTATTTATTATTAATTTATTTAAGAAGCTAATTTAAACAGAAATTTTGTTACCTAAAATTTTCAATAAACTGAAAACTTTTTGGTATCGTCGGAACAAATTGAAATACAAAATTCGGAAAATCACGTGTATTCATTTCAAATGCGAAGTCTTAGTAGTAAATGTAACGCATCCCTTATGATTTTAGATATATCAAATCTATAAAAATGCCAAAGTGGAATGGCCGAATGGTAACGTACCCAACGACGAACCGAGTTGCGGTTTTAACAACGAAATGTGTTCAAAGAACGATACTCACTTGAATAGCATAATTGCTGCAGCTGTGCTGGCAGTTTTGCTCTTCTGCGCCGGGGTAATCACTATGAGCATTTACCGGAAATGGAAGATCGAACAAGAAATCGAGGGTCTACTTTGGAAAATAGATAGAAGCGATATACAAGGTTATTTCGAACGTGATATTATTGCTTCACCTAGTCGTGTAAGTACATGCATTTCTCTATTTACAGCAGATTTACTTTCGAAAGATGTATCGAAATCTTTTTCTAAAGTGAAAACAGAGAAATTTTATCTTGGTCGTCAATTTTATCATAAGATTTCAAATTTTAAGCTTAAATAATTGTTTAAAAATGTAAATGTAACAATCAAAAACTCGCAACAAAATTTAAATGTTCAGTGTAAAAAGTAACCATCTAGAGAAGTATGCTCCTGGAGGTATTGTCCAAGAAATAAGTTGCCAATACAACAATATAATATTGAACAATTTTATTAAGGGTCACGAGTATTCTGGAAAGCGTAGTTATAATTTGATCGCTCAACTTAAAAAAAGGTCGATGTTCCTGAAAGTTGAATCTGTAATATAATTCAGCGTATCATATATTACCAAACCATCAACAATCTGCGTCACTATATTTTGGTATACGTTCCAGATGAGTTTAGGAAGTGCTAGTGTAACTTCGTACGAGAGTAGGGGAGGTGCTCAGGTATTCGCAATGACAGCACATTTTCGAGGTGTAATGGTGCGCATCAAGAAATTAACGTTTTCCCGAAAGAAAGATATATCACGAGACGTAATGAAAGAGATGCGGTTATTGAGAGAGTTAAGGCACGATAACGTTAATTCTTTCATTGGTGCCTGCGTCGAGCCTGTGTCACTTCTACTAGTCACTGATTATTGTGCCAAAGGAAGTTTATATGTATGTATAACTTAAACATTATGTAACCATTACGCGATCTAATGTCGAAATCATGAATTTAATCTACTCTGTTATAGGATATTATAGAAAACGAAGACATAAAGCTGGACAGGATGTTTATCGCGTCTTTAGTCCATGATCTCATTAAGGTATTATGCTTTTTCTCGATTATATCTAGATATTTTAATTTCCTTTCTAACAATGTATTAAAAATCTTTTATGCTGTTTCATAGGGTATGCTGTATATACACAATTCGATGTTAGGATGTCACGGAAACCTGAAATCATCAAATTGCGTTGTAACCAGTCGTTGGGTTTTGCAAGTGACCGATTTTGGACTCTCCGAAATGCGACACTGCGCTGAAAGCGATAGCATTGGTGAACATCAGTATTATAGAAGTAAGAAACATAGATTCTATGTGTATACAGGACCTATAAAATATTTACGACACTTGTCACAGGTTTATTTTGGAAAGCGCCGGAGTTACTTCGAAACCAATCTCTATACATCAGGGGTACACCAAAAGGGGATGTATACGCGTTTGCAATAATTTTGTATGAGATTATTGGCAGGAGATCCCCTCCATTCGGAAACATAGGTTACGAACCAAAAGGTAAGTAAATAATACCCTAGATCGCAAATTTGATAAGTGCATTACTACCGGTGCAGATGAATACGATGTTGCTTGATATTTCTTAATCCGTTGAAATATCGGTTCAAACATTATCATTGGTGCCTGTTTATTATGTGGGTTTAAAGTCCACTACAATGGGCGGTAGAAGTTTGTCAAAAGAATTGCTAGTACGTGGAGAGAATTCTTACTTCAGATAAAGCCAATTTCATGTGAAATCGGGTTATAAAATTGATTTTAGATATTCTGGAGGACGAAATAAGGACAATTTGGAAATAGCAACTAAAACAAATTTAAAATTAATTTTACAAATTCACTCCCGCCTGTATTGCAAATAATGAAACTACGTAATTGTAATTATATGAACTGCAGAAAGAATGAAACATTGTCACACATTTGGTACTGGAAGCCAAAGTACGACTTTTTGTCCATTTCGCGATGTAGAAATGACTTTTATGGCTTTAAGTGAATTCTTGTCAGCTACCATATATACTAAAACTAATTATTTACCATGAATACTTGGAATGGAGAAAGTTAGGGAAGCAGACACAGTAAACGCTTATTACAGTTAATTTTAGAATGCAAAATAAGTTGCTTGTAAATCAATCAACCCTTTCTAACGAATAGGAATAAAACTTTGTTTCACCAATATAATTTTTACATAACTATGTAGCCGTAGTCACATATGTAGAACTAAAGCATGGTAGTAAGAAATTCCATATATTACTCTAAGAAACATTGCGAAACAATGTTTTTAGAATTGTCTGCTACTGATCTTTTATTATTATTATTATTTTCTTTTTCTAAACAACTGTGTGAAAAAATTCATGGATTTATTTATAAATGTGGAGTTTACATAAGTTACTAAATCATGTGTGTAGTAGAATATGGTAAGTCATAGTTTCTACTACAGCCAAACTTCTATATTACGAACATCCTTTTTAGCGAATTTTTCTATTGAACGATTTCTTCACGTGCACATTGAACTTCAGAATACAATTGCATCTATTTTAACTTCTACTTAACGAACAAAATTTTTTTATTTCGAAGTTTTTATTTACAGTTACCACCAGATTCTTTTCCCGCCAAGAAATGTCTCAGAATTTGAAGGCAGGTCGTTAAGACGGATATTGCGATTCTATTTATAAAATTCTTGCAAACGGTTAATTTGGACAGTTATCCTTCGAAGTTAAATCTACAAGTTCTTCGAATTAGAATACACCTATTCAAATCACGTTGGTCAGTAGGTACATTTGTTTCTGTTCTTATTGTTCTAGCAATTACCACCAACTTTCTGGAAACGTAAGAGACTATAAACGTACAATTCCGATTTCGAATTTGGTTGAGTCACTCACAGCAGCAAAATAAAGTGCTTTTCTCAATCGTATTTTACCGCAAAGAATATGGTAGAATCTGATAAACACTTTGCTTTTTTGATCTATGTACTTTGTAGGAGTCAACTCACCATAACTACAAGGAATTAAATCAAAGACTTGCAGTATGTTAAGTTCTAGAATGCATTAATAGCTGGTACGGAAGGTTCGTTTGAGAGCATCAGTTAGTAGAGGAGATGCCATTTTTTAGGTTTTATACGTTAAAATTTTGCTGCTGTATGTTTTTCTTTTCCCATTTCTCCTCTTTGCTCTGCCGGGCATCGGAATTTGTTGATCTTGGCTCATAATCTATTTTGCTTTTCATTACTGCAATGTGTTCCATACAATTTCTTCTCGGTCGTCACCTTTTCCTTGTTCTACACGCCTTAGCATATACGACTTTCTTCATCAATCTACCACTTCTCATTCGCCTGAGATACCCGTACCAATTTATAGTCTTTCTCGTTATCTTCTCCGTTTTATGTTCTTGTATTGTTTGCTGCCTCTTGATTTCTTATTTCACCGCGTCGGGCCTTTCCAACATTTTTCTTGGGTGTTTCATTTTCACTACGTTCACTACATTTGTTTTTGTGATCACCCAGAACCAACTGTTGTATCGTAAAGTGAGATAGACATGCGACTGTCACAGCGAATATTTTAAGAGAAAATGCTATTTAAATTTACTTCAAATGTTACAAAAACAAAAAGTTTGCTGAACGCAGACGATGGGTCAATAGATTTAAAAGTTGACGTGGCATTCACCAATTAAAATTGGTTGGAGAGAAATTATGTAGCGACTCATCTGTCATGCCACCTTTTCTATGAAAATTCACCGACAAAATGAATAAGCTGAATATATTGCCGAGCCAAATATACAATGCAGATAAGTCGGCGTTATTCTGGAAACTACTTCCTGATCAGACATTGGTGCATTCCGCAGAAAGAACTGCTGCAGGGAGGAAGACTTCGAAATAGAGAGTAACTTTTCTTGCCAAAAAGTCGCAGAGCTTTTAAGAACTGCGCTGGCCTTCCAGTTGAATACTACTCGACAAAAAATGCCTGGATGACCTCTACTCTTTTTACAAAATGGTTTCACGAGTTGTTTGTTATACAAGTGAGGAAACTTCAAATACAGAATAATCTTAATGGGAAAGCAATTTTATTAATCGACAATGTTCCAAGCCACGCATCGAAAACGCAATAAATAAAATAAGCGATGACGGTGAAATTATAACCATGTTTCTGCCATACAATCGCACTCCACTTATCCAACCTATGGACCAAAATGCGATAGGCTTAACGAAAATGTAGTATATTATCGGAAAAACTTGTTGGTGCATGTTTCATCTTAGGAGCCAAATGACTAAAAGGTCCTTAATAACATTACTATTAAGGATGCCGCGCTCTTGCTTGCCAATCCTTGGGACAAACTCTCGCCTGATGCAATAGTAAAATGCTGGGAAAACATACTTTGCTTTTCGGTGTATGGCTCATTTCATTGTCGATCCTCAAAGAGAGGTGGATATCAGTCCCTGAAGATGGCCAAGAATTAACAGAAATCGGAGATATGCTGCAGAAAATTAACAACAAATTAATCATCAACATTTACAATCTGAAATTAGTGAATGGCTGGATGAAGACCATTTACCATTGGATAGTGATGACAGTTCTTTCAATGAAGAATTTGAGATTGACAAGCCAAAAATTAAACATGAAGAGGCTATTAAACGTTTCAGTTCCTGCATTAAATTGGCGGAGGAGAAAAAGTTCAATTGCAGAAACAAATAAAAATTAATGTGTTATTTTCTTTTTTTAATAAAATACTTTATAAGATACTTACATTAATTTTTTGACAACTTACACAGAATGCTTGTTTAAAAAAAAGCAATTTGAAAAATGAATGTAAGTGTCTAACAAAATATTTTATTAAAAAAAAGTAAATAAGTTTTAATTTTTTCTTTAACAGCTTACACAGAATGCTTGTTTTCAAAAGAAAATAAATTTAATAAAAGTTTCTAAAAAAGTATTTTATTCAACAAAAAGAAAACAGCTAAATTTATAAATTTCTTTTTAGACAACTTACACAGAATACTTGTTTTCCTGCAGTTACAATGCAAGAGTACCAAACAAATGCTGATTTTGTCAAAATGATCCGATATTTGTGAAATTTTGCACAGAGTCATAATTTCATATTCTGAACAACGTTTCTCAACAACATTTTTCTGTATTATTGATCGAAATGGCACTTTACTTCAATAGAAAATGTCTTTTTCTCAATTGTCATGACGGCCTTGATTTTTAAAAAGTGAAGATGTACTTGAAATTCTTTGCAGATCAAGCAAGGCTGTAAGCCAAAACGTTAAAAGGAAATTCAGAAATTTTTGATCAATTATACCTATAGTGAAGTCAATCCGGGGACACACTGCTGTACATTTAAATAATTTGATGTATGTATGTATATTGCTCGATGTTTCATTAGATCGAAAAACATACAACTATAGCCTAGGTCAAATGATTGATATCATTGATATCTACATCATCAACATGTACACCGTACTTCAACTTAAAAAGAACAAAACTTCTCCACCCAATAGTATGCCATGTGAATGCTCGCTAAAGCAGCTCCCACTTAATGCCTATCTTACGAAGATTGGTTTCCAAAAGAGTATATAGATTGGTCCGTATTCGTTCGTATAATAATTGTTAGTTATTTGTTTACTAGGGCAATCTATTACAGATCTAAATAATAGTGAATAACGGTTACAATGACATTATTATTATCGCTTTTATTCTTGGATACCATGAAATGATCCACATTCACCCACAAACGATAGCAATACCTAAATTTGGTTGCATAAAAAATAATTTTTGCATACTTTAAATATAACCTGAAACAAATGTTAATTATACATTTCTGTAGACATTGTAGAGTTAATAAAACGCGAACCATTAGATGGTGAACCACCATTTCGACCGGAACTCGAGCTTTTGTTAAATTCGGAGAACGGATGCGACGATTACGTAATGCAATGTATAAAAGATTGCTGGGCGGAAGATCCGGACGCTAGACCGGATTTCCATACTATCCGCTCCAGATTGAAGAAGATGAAGGGAGGAAAGTAAGAATTTGTATTTAAAATTTTGGATCCAATCTGTTGCAATGAATCGTTTTTCTAGGAATAGGAATATAATGGACCAGATGATGGAAATGATGGTGAAGTACGCCAATCATTTGGAAGAGATTGTACAAGAAAGAACGCGTTTATTGAATGAAGAGAAAATGAAAACTGTGGATCTACTCCATCGCATGTTACCCAAGTAAGTTACTGAATAGTTTCTTTCCTATCACTGGCTTTATGATATATTTGAAATTTGCAGACCTGTTGCGGAAAGGCTTACAATGGGTTACGGAATAGAGCCCGAATGGTTTGATCCTGTCACAATATATTTTAGTGATATTGTTGGATTTACGGCGATGTCAGCTGAAAGCACGCCACTTCAGGTAAATATTTCTATTACCCACTTGCTTGCTTGATTAATTTCCTACAAATTTATTAACGTCATATTTTATTTATATTTTATTATAATATACGATTTGTAGGTGGTCAATTTTCTAAATGATCTCTATACTGTATTTGACCGAATTATTAAAGGATATGACGTCTACAAAGTGGAAACCATTGGTGATGCATACATGGTGGTAAGTTTTTGGAAATTAATCTAATTTTTTTGGGGAACTACGTAATTGTTTATGGTATTCTCTGTTTTAATTATAAGGTTTCTGGATTACCCGTACGAAATGGTGATAGACATGCTGGAGAAATAGCTTCTATGGCATTGGAACTTCTAGCCGCTGTGATGGACCATTCAATACCTCATAGACCAAAAGAAACTTTAAAATTAAGGATAGGAATTCATACAGGTAAAACAATTTGAGATTTTTCGATTCTTTCATAGACTTAAGGTATTTTCTACGGGAATATTTGAGATTCAGATGATCTTGATTTAAGCAAATATACCATGCGTCAAAAACTTGGATTCTCTAAGGAAAACTGGATTACAAAAGCCCTAAGCATCTTTAGGACCATTGAAAAGAGTATTGATTGTGAAATTCATAAAAAATGAAGACACTAATATTTAAGCACGCTGTGGCTTTAGTCTTCTTCGGTTTCTCAACTCTGATACCTGGTATAGTTGGCAGTCTTTCCGAGATTGCTGTTAATGATGTTATAGTTAACTTTCTTTTTATAGTGCCTGCTTTTCATTGCTTTGTTCACATCCTGCGTTCTTGTTTTCCTTGGTCTACGCCTTTACTCTTTCCTGCTGATATTCATTTTATATGCTCTAGGACCATCTTGTTTCTACCATTCTTTGAATATGTCCATACGAAATCAATCTTTTCTGTTCTATTGGATCTATAATATCTTCATTTATCTTTTCTTTACATCATGAGAACGAATTCTGGGAAGATATTCTACTGCTTCTTCTAAGTGCATGGATTTACAAAACGGGGATTCTTCTACTTCGCCTGTCTTATTCCCAATACTTAATTAAGTTATACAGAACTATTCTCTCTAATATGGTTGGGTATATTCCAATGTTTGTTGTATTCCTTAGCCCCTTGCCTCAACAGGGCGCATTCAGTTGTTTTATGGCTCTTCTTCTTTGGCTGATTTGAAATTTAATATCTTGAGCATAATTGATTTCTTGTCAAAAATACTGCCCAACAATGTTTTATACAGCCCGTTTTAATTCACGCCCAACTATCAAATATTTAGTTTTTTCTATGCTCATTTCCAATCCCCATCTTTCATACTTTTCCTTCTGCTTGAGCTGATTTGATCATCAGCAAACAGCAACGCTATAAATAAGGGTCGTCTATTAGAATTCCCATTGCTTGGGACTTTCTCGTCCAGTGATGAAGAGCAAATGTCAAATAAATCTTAATTTAAGTGACATGCAGCATCGCTGCAATAGCTCCTGCGCGGTCTGGAAAGTATGAGAGATTATATTTGTGTAGGCATCATTTACTGCTCGGATATTATTACCATTCAATTTTTTGTACTATTTGTATCATCTTGTTTTTGGGAACAGTATCGTACGCCGTTTTGAGGTTTATAAATAGTAAATGTGTCTGCAGATTTCTTTTACTACTTGTCCTAAACGGAAGATATTGTCCGTACACGATCTGCCTGCTCTGAAACCACTCTGTTCTTCACTGTCTTTCCACTCCATCCTCATTTTATTCTTTATTATTGTGAAAAGAGTTTTCCAATTAAGCTTACAACACTAATTCTCGTGTAGTTATTATAGTTTCTTCTACTACCCTTTCTAAATATTTGAGAAATAATCGATTTTTTCCACTCACATGGTATATCACTGTTGTTTTTCAGGTATTCATTGTGTATATCTGCAATAATTTAATCTAGATTGTGCTATGTTTGATTAACTTAATTACAAAATTTTGATCTTGTCTTGCCATCCGTAGACGTACGTTTCGCGGTTATACCGCTCGTCAGTACGGCTTTGCAAGAGCTGTAATTTCGTATACAAATTTTATGTATATATCGTCTGAACATTGATGTTTGTACATGTACAAACATCAATATTAACTTAATTGGAATACCGTCTGGACCGGGAGCTTTACTTCTTTTCATTTTTCTCTGTGGGGTTTCTATTCGTTTTGCTATTATTTCTTCGACTTATTCAACATTATGAAAAGTGAAGGTGATTTGATTTTATGTTCATTTTTTGTAGTTTTTAAAATATTCCATCTAATCGTCTTTACGTATAAGTGTTATGTTGCATATTTCTTTTATATATTGTCTCCTATGCTTAATATTGGTTTCCAAATTTTTCATTTTCTTTATTCCTGCTTAAAGACTACCTATTTCTTCCATCTCACCACGTCTTTCCTAGTTATTTGTATTTTAGTTTCAACATGTAATTTTACATAATATTGTCTGCCTTGTGGACAATTGGTAGTAAGCTATTTTTATATGGTTTTCGTTATTCTTTGGTCTGTTGCTCCAAACCTTTCGGAAATCAAAATGGTTTAACCGTTTTTCGTTTTATTATTTTAAAGACTTGAATGGCAACTGTGAAAGCTTGTTTTAAAATTTCGAATCTTTTCCGAGCTTGGTCCTCCAGGATCCCAGTATTCAAGTCTCCCATCCCTAGTTTTTTCGTTATTTTATTATTGATAGTCAATGTTTTGTCAAAATTTTAACGAATATGATCTGACTAATACTAGTCATTATTAAAACGCCTATTGTGTTGTAGAGGCGCTATTTAATAAACACAAAATCACAATTCACCATTATTTGTTTGATTAAAAACTGATTAGTAAGATTGTATATTTTATTGCAGGACCTGTTGTTGCTGGAGTTGTGGGCTTAACAATGCCTAGATATTGTCTGTTTGGCGATACAGTAAACACCGCATCCAGAATGGAAAGTAATGGTGAACCGTTAAAAATTCACATCAGTTTGCAATGTAAAGAAGCGCTTGAAAAATTAGGAG
This sequence comes from Chrysina gloriosa, assembly GCA_038088585.1. Classification (NCBI taxonomy): domain Eukaryota; kingdom Metazoa; phylum Arthropoda; class Insecta; order Coleoptera; family Scarabaeidae; genus Chrysina; species Chrysina gloriosa. The sequence continues at coordinate 26,423,306 of CM076091.1, forward strand.
GATACATAATTGAGGAACGAGGTTTGGTACATATGAAAGGAAAGGGAGAAGTAAGAACGTACTGGTTAGTCGGTGCCACTGAGAAAGCAATACAGAAAAGAGAAGTTGATTTAGGCGAGCTACCTCCATTATTCTGCAGACCTAGAAGAAGCCCGAAGCTTAATAATGAATCGCGACAAGCGTCGTTTTGTGCTGGCATGGGAGGCGGTGGAATGATTAGTCGTCGTCATTCGAGTGTGCCAAGAGGTAATGCTTGCATTTTTATTTATAAATTTTTGTAGAATATAATTTTATTTTAGGCACGAGTGTCGACGTGGAGAGTAGTTCAACAATATACAATTCAAGTCCAGTACCAAATAGACATAAGAGCAATCGCAACGCGCTTTACGTTCCCGATGTCGGCTCCAAGGCCACGGTAAATTCTACTTTTGGTAGTCAAGTGATCGAAGTCGGTGATTTAGAAGGTAGGAAGGGACTGCGACCTCGGCGTGTGTTATCTAGTATTGCGTCTAGTTGTGACGAACCCAGCAAAAGTCAGGGTGCGCTCAATAAAACTCGGGAATCGAAATCGTTAGACCCGCTACCTCTCGCTAAAACGAAGAATTTACAGATTACCAATACTTATCTACAGACAGCGAAACGCAGCACTAGGTCATTGGAAAATTGCGACAAATGCGGTAACATACAGATAATTGCTATACCCCAAGATAAACTTTTAAATAATAATTTCCCTAACGGGAATATTATCGATATCTCCCAAGACGATAATGTGAGTTTAGAAGATGTACAGGTACCTTTATTACACGGTGATATAAATCCGACGATTGTACATCGGAAACGGTGTGGTAGCGGAACGGATGAAGGTAACGAAGAATTAATTTCCAAAAAATGGCGTTCGTTAGAATCAGTTAGGCCATCCGATCAGGTAGCAGATGAAGCTCCACCTAAAAAGAACATATTAAAACCCTCGATCAAGAACTGGTTGGTTGGACTGTTTAACGGTAACGGTTTGAAAGCTAGCAACACTGTACTCAACGAATTTAATAATTTACAAACAGAAAAGGAGAGTATTGTGTAACTTCTTTATTATTAATGTGTAGTGTATGTTAAAACGTGCAAAAATTTAATATTTCTCTTTCACGCGATATCGTTGTTGCCCATGTTCCTGTGTTCTTTGAAGCCTCATAAGAAAACTACTGTTGTCACATTGATTTGAGAAGCCTTGAACATCAATGTACATTACAAATTATTTCTTCAAGCTCTACACAGATGATTGCTTAAATAATTTTCTGAATATATTTGTGCGATTGCCCGTAGGCTAAAAACTTGTGGAAGTATTTAAGTATTTATCAGTGTGTAGGGCATATGTAATGCATCACATATCTGACGCTGAAAAACAAATAAGACTGATGTTTATTTTGATATATTTACAGATTAAAAATATTTAGCAATACATATATATATCTACATATTGTTGGTTTTTTACGTTTATTTTATTTATACTTATCGTTATAAAGTTAGTTTCATGCTTGAAGTAAATTATTTGTACATATAAAAAATATGTAAAGTTTTAACGAAATACCTTTTATTATATATGTATACAATATTTCCGCATAAGTACTAATTACTGTCAAAATTATTGTATCGTAAGCGAGAAACCCCGCCTGGAGCACTATTCATGTAAACATGGAATTTTCGGTGTGCCTGCACTAAATTACCTAATGTTGTAATTGGGTGGTAGGCAATTCTCGCCTAAAAACAACTACTATCTGCACAGAAGCCCAGTCCTTATTGCATGCTATGTAGGTCGAGAATTGTGCACCAACTTGCAATATAGCAAGTACACGCCGAAAATTCCATGTATATTATATCGTAAATTTCTAAACTCTGCATTTGAGTGTAGTGTATCCTAATATTTTCTTGCACTGTTTGGTTTTAACTGAATGTGCATCATATTCAACATTTTATCAAGTTCGTTTTCTTTTAAACTTCAAAATACTATGTGACAATCATAAACCCATTCTAACATATCTAATTAAATGATACAAGAAACGTATTACCGTAATGTTATATTATACACAATGTAATTCCCCATACGAAAATAGTAATGCAATCAATGTGGCAACATATAACTAAATTATTGAAAATTTAAGATATGTAAATATAGAATTTTATTTCATAACACATTTTCACTAAGTCAAATAAATGTTAGCATTAAAATCTATTGTATCACTGAAATTTTGAGTGTCAATTTTATTGAAATAATTCAAAATATGTAGGAACTTGAAATTAAATTGTAACACTAAAGTAGAAAATTGTTTAGATGTGAACATTTTAAATGTTTAAGTCATACTATTTAAACAGCGCAGTTTTTAAGAAAAGCACGTTATGCGCAAGATCTGAAATGTCGTGCGAAACGTTGCGACAAACTATCGTAAATATCAATGCTATTAACCGTAGCATGTTTATGTTATTAGTGGTTGATGGGTCAGTGATTTTTTGATTGAATGGCTGTGAATATTATCTCCATATGTGTATATTATATATGTACATATATCTGTCTGTGTATATATATACATGCATATGAAAATTATACATTTTAGGAAGAATTTTCTTTCGCACTATAAAGTATATGTGCCATTAACTTATGTAACAAAATAAAACAATGAAATTTTATGTATACTGAATTACATGTAAATACAGTGTCACATTAGGTAATGTTTGATAAATACACGTATTTATTTATTAAGACTGCGTGATTTTCTTAATATTATCCATTAATTCCTTGAGAGCGCAAACCGTTTGCATACTCTTCATCGGTGCGATAGAACTACTAGCTTGGTGAAATTTTTTGATATTGTATTCGGACTGGATAAAATAAATGCACCCTGGTTGCTACTTTTTACTAACTAATGACACTTATAAACATTAGGAGCTGAGTGCTCTATTGTTTTTTATCGACGATGTCACTCAATTTTTTCCGCACAAGAACCACTATTACTACTACTACAAAATACTAACAGTCTATATAGGAAATCCCCGGCCTTGCCAAGTACATAACAGATATAATGAACTCTTGTACGCTGTAGCTTTGGGGAACTGCTTTGTTAATCGCAGAATGCTATACCGTACTGAAGAGTCCTAATAAGGAGCAAACTAGTCCACAAGAGTTCCCTAAGTGTGCGCTGGAGAACGTAGAGAGTAAACAAGCAAAAATATTTTGAAGCTAATTGAACATCTAGCTAGATCGTTCCCGTAGCTTGCAGAACTTTCTAGAAAGATATGTAACATTCTCGAAGCAGGTAGAATATTCCAGAAAAGTATGGAAGTTTCACGAAATTTATAAACCTTTCTAGTAGATATACTATCGGACATTATTAGAGTTTCGCGAAAGTTTGAAGTAGTTAACCTTCCTATACTCACGCATACGGTCTGTGAGACCGATTTATATAGTATAGCATACGACTTTCATTTTGACGTGAGTATAGGAAGGTTAAGGCGGCTAATATAAATAGGGCATTGCTTGGGCGAACCAATTCAGTTTCTAAATAGCAATAGAATGAGAAGAAAAGTAAAGGGTTTTAAGTTTTAAGACGCCCACTACTAGAGAAGCGCCCGCTTTATTATAGTGTCCCTTTAGAATGGGCGTAGCTAGGGTTTTTTTCTAGAAGGGCAACAAATTTTCTAGGGTGGGCAGCTGATTATATGTATATATATATATATGTTGTGTCTGAATGAAGTAAATCAATTCACACACTTTCACACGCCAACTTAATATTGTGTGAATAATTTCGTTTGTCTTGTTTAATCGTAAACAAGATTTATATATACAATATTTACAATGGACAAATATTTCTGACAAGTGTTAATACATCGAGTGTTCGTTCAAATCTGCTGTGTAAAAAATATATAGGATATTTAAGGGGGAGAAATAGCAAATATTTCTCTATTCCCGGGGTTGTATGTCCGCTAGAGCAGGTATAAGCTATCCCAAAAGTACCGTAAACGTAAAAGCACATCGGCTGATGTTTTCACGAAATTGCACAAAATTTACTTGCGACGCAACAATATATATATATGTATATAAGCTGGAGGATCTTTCTAGGTGGGGCAAAAAAATTTCTAAGGTGGGCAACGCTCACCCTTGCCCCTCGCTAGCTACGCCCGTGCCCTTTATGTTTTCTTAAAGTCATAGAAAATTGAAAGATTTTGATTAAATAAGTAAGTTGAGATTTCATATGAGGGTGATCAAGCACCGACAAATGTTGGGGTAGAAAAGAAATGGAAATATTGTAAATACGGTTATTTGAATTTTGGCTTTATTTCAGTAGTTTGCAAGTTTACCTTGGTTGTTTACAATAAAAAGATATCCTACAGTCTGCGCTCTGTTTCAAAGTTCTAGCGCCCGAGTGTATGCTTTCAAGCAAGCTAAAGCGACATCTCCAGACTAATTACTCTACCATGTTTGCAAATCTCGCGAATTCTCTAGTAGGAAATTGCAAGATTTACAAAAGCAAGAAAGTGTGTTTACTAAACAAGTCTCAGTACCAAATAACGCACTGCTAGCGTCTTCTAAGGTTGCATACAAAGTGACGAAGTTCAGTAACCTCTCACCGTCGCAGAACAGCTTGATATGGTTAGTATTATGCTTGGAGAATCGGCGGGAAAACTAATTTCAAAAATACCTTTGTCCAACACTATTAGTCAAAGAATCTACAATATAGCTCTGGATCTCAATGATCAATTAATAGAGAAGCTATGGAGGATTGCAGGCGCTCATTCGCAGCAAAGCACCGCATATGGACCCATTCCATCATCCCTATCGTAGCATTTGGATCAAAGTCGATGTGCTCTCTGAAAGTTCCAGAATATAACATAATGAAAGCTCTAGGGACCACATCATTGGCTCCTAAGCAATAACAGGCATACCTCTGATGGTACCTAGTGAGCTATTAATTGATACCCAAGAAATAATCGGTAATGGTGAGAAATTAACACAAAATAGACCTACAACAAATCCCAAAACCTGATATTTTGGCACAAAATTGATAACCCAAAAATTTTGAGCTTGACCAACTCTTTTACATTTTAATTATTAACAAATGATCAAACACTTTAGTCTGCTTCATCTAAAAGCCAATCGTACAATTAATTAAAAGAAAAATTAAAGGGGTATAGAATTTTTGGTCAATTAAAAAATGGTGAAAATTTATCTTTAAATATAATAGTTAGATCGTATTAAAGAAAGAACAAAGAACATCGTAAGAAATCAGCTTCTTTTCATTATAATTGAATAATTTAACATTAAGAACGTATGAGTGCTTCAGATTAAAAACTTTCATCATTTTATGCCCAAGTTTTCAATAAATTAATGTTTTCTTATGTACTGTCACAAAAAGTGTGTATCTTTTAAGAAATATGACTAGGATATTGTGTTTGTAATTTATTACTGTTACTTAATTAGTAACATAAAAAAGGGGGAATACAAAAATTGTGGAAATCCACCACACGCAAATGCTTTCCACAAATTATAACATGCAAATTAACTGCTAGGTAAGTATTAAAACCTGATATTGATTCACAGATAGCAGGTACAATGTTCTAAATGGAATTCATGTGTATATTTGAGATAACGTGTAAAACAAAACAAGATTGATCAAATTTCGTGGAAGAAAGGATATGCCTTAATCTTGATAAATTTGTTTGCCCTCATTAACAATATAATATACATTGTTGGTACTTTGTGAACTGCTTCCGTGAAAAAGAGGATACTTCTTAATCTTGATTAGTTAGTTGGCCTAATTGAGAACACAGCATATGTTAGTATTTTGGGTATATAAAGATCTGGTTTTAATTGTAAAAATATTGTTTCACCGTTGTAATCAACATGTGCAAGAAAACATTGGTAAGTACTATTTACCGCTAATTATTTGTGTTTGGAATTTATATTGTTTACGATTATTATCTAGTTTGCACGTAAATGATACTTCTACATATTTAAAATGCTTTTTATATTTCTTCCTGATAATATCACCTGCTTACAGTTGAGCTCTAAAGTATTTTTCCTTAACACGTCGACTGCAGTCATACAAAATAAAAATATATTTATAGGGTGCCAATATATAATAAGTTCAAAATTAAAATTTTTGTGATAAAAAATTTATTTGTGAAATTTTTGTTGTATATGTGAGCTTTTTGTATCGTTATACGTGTGACAGGCGGCGGTACACGTGGCACTCTAATCAAAGTTAAATGTATACCGCCGGCGGTGCACACAGCACTCAACGTGTTAAGAAACATAAAGAATAAAACCAAACACGAATATTTCATTTGTTTTTTAAATTACTGATGGTGGCAACTTGAAATATGGATTTCGACGTGTCTATGTTGATATCGTACCAACAATTTTCGGTCGAGATGTATTCCGTCTTCTTCCTATGTAATTTTTTGGGATTGCCATTGCCATTAGAAGTACAACCGCAATTTTGCTTGAATGAAGACAATATTATGTCATACAAAACTAAAACAATCATAATTGAAAGATATGAACATTAATCAAGTAAATTTCAATTTTATCTTATTTTCTCCTAAAACTCTAATTACGAAGATTCACCGTTATGGCTTCGGAGAGTGTCAGAATCTAATAGTGGTGAAATAAATTAATCGGCATCAGTGGAATAAATGTTTAATTATGAGTAGAATTGGTCATAGTTAGTTTGGCCAATTGTTTAGTTGGAGAGTTCGATGGAAAATAAGTACGTTAAAAAGTAGAAGGGAGAAATTAAAATTAGGACATTACTCAGAACAATGTAAAAGATTTATTTTGTACTTTATTTTGAATGTGTCGTGTTTGTCCTCTTTTTCACTTTTCTCCTTGCCTTTCTTCTCCGCTAACCATTAGTAAGTTAATTAACTAATTTCGTTATGTATAGGGTTATCCCATTCTCGGTTTCCTGCGTTGTTCGGAAAGTAATTTCTTGTTATCCCAACAAAGGACTTAATTGTATTTTTTCACAGCCAACTTCACACTTAAGCTGCATGGCCATTATATTTCTTAGCACTGACATAACAAGACTTGCTTGTGCAAAAGTTCGATTGATTCTTCGCAGTAGTTTCTGGCTGGTGCCCTATCAAATATGGAAAATGAAAAGCAGCATTTTCTGCATATTTTACTTTTTTACTATCAAAAAGGTAAAAATACTGTTCATGCAAGAAAAATTATCCGAGTGTACGGAAAACATCTGTTAACAGAACGCCAATGCCAAAGCTGGTTTGCAAAATTTTGATTCCGCCAATTTTAATGTTGAGGATGCACCACGTTCTGGAAGACCAGTTGACGCTGATGAAGACACAATAAAGGCATTAATTGATGCAAACCGGTGAATAACAACTCGTGAGATCGCCGAGAGATTAAATTTATTGAATTTGGCCGAAATTTGTGCCGTCGCGTTGACGCCTGTGCTTCTCAAACTTCAAGAAAATAATCAATTTTTGAAGCGCATCATCACTGGGGACGGGAAATGGGTTGAGTACAACAATGTTAAATGTAAGAGATCGTGGAGTAAAAGAGGTGAACTGGCCCAAAGCACTTCGAAAACCGATATTCATCAAAGAAAAAGGTGATGCTGCCTGTTTGGTGGGATTTCAAGGGAATCATGTTTTTTTAAGCTTCTACCGGACAACACAACGATCAATTCTGAAGTGTACTGTCATCAGCTCGACAAATTCAATGATTCACTTAAACAGCAAAGGCCAGAACTGATCAATAGAAAAGGTGCACTGTTCCACCAAGATAATGGAGATCTGATACAAGTTTTGTAACTCGCCAAAAGCTTTTGCAGTTTGGATGGGATATACTGCCACACCCACCATATTCTACAGATCTGCTACCTTCTGATTATTACTTATTCCGGTCTCTACAAATTTTTTAGACGGTAAAACCTTTACTTCAAATGAGGAGGTCAACAATCAACCGGATTGCAATTTTTTTGCCAGCAAAGAACAAAAATTTTGAGCGTGGAAACATGCTACAGCCAAAAGATGGTAAAAGATATTGGTCTAGAATGGACAATATATAATTCAATAAAATATTTATTCACTATAAGAAAATCGTCTTTCATTTTCATAAAATAGAAACGGAATTACTTTCCGAACAACGCAATATATTTTTACTATTTCTTCCATCCATGTCTTTCTCGGTCTTCTACAGTGTCTATTCCTTGCTCTTTTAGCTTCTATTGTTCCCTCGATTAGATGTTTTTCAATCGTTCTCTAATTTCTTTATTACTCGATCATAGTATGTTCTCGGGAATCTTTCTTAAGTGTTTTATTTCTATAGCTGTAATTTCATTTTGTTGTCCAGTTCTCTTTTCCAAATATTATTTTGTTGAGCGCATATTACAGTATTGTTAGTTAAAGATTTCTTTTCGTTCAACTGCACTTTGTATAAGCATTTTTGGTTTCTTTTATTAGTTTTTGTGGTAGTCTTAGTTCCTCTAATACTTCTCATAACATGTTTCTGATGACCTTGTCAAATGTTGCGGTTATAAATGTAATACATATGTAGCTCTTCCGATTCCTTATGTTCCATTTCTGTAATAGTTCTTAAGATAAATATATATATATATATATATATATATATATATATATATATAATTTGTGTGTCTCTCTTGTCTACATTCTGCCTACTTTGCGTCTATGTTTCTTGCTATTTTTCTCTTATTCTGTGTTCGATCAATGTTGTGTACAACTTGAATGGTATTGTGACTACCAGAATGGCACTGTAACTGTTATAGAATGTTTCATTTTCGTTTATGTGAATCGGTCTACTAAGATTTTCTTCCCGTTCTCTTCATATCATATTTGTTTTCATGTTTTCATAATATTTGTATCACAAAATTTCTACCTTCTTCTCCTATCCATTTTATTAATTCTGGGTTACTGTTGTCTGTTTTACTTGCCTCTGCACAGCTTGATTTTTTGCAATCCTGCCTTAAATTATGTCCAAATCCTTTCGCCACATTTTCTCCCGGTTTACTTTTCCTTTTTTTGAGGAAACTCTTTTGAATCTTCTTCTGAATTCTTTAACCTCTCAATATGTTGTTCTGGCTATACTGGCGGTATTTCCAAATCTTTTACTTATTGTGTTTATAAATTAGGAGTACTGAATAATAAAGTATTTGAAGATTCTGTACACTAATTCGAGCACAATTACCAATTATTTTTATTTTCATAATGTGTTTCCTTTCATTATTTTAAAGCTACCCCCAAATAAAATGGTTCATACCTTGCCACATTAATTTAGAAGTTTCCATTTCCAATTTTAGTGTAAGAAATATTAATAAATTTGTTTCTTGCCAAATATGTGTGAAATAATATACATTTAATTGCAGTTTTCCTCCTTTCTGTGGCATTGCTACCATATCTACATTCCTCTGAAGCACTCTGCCAAGGTGAGTATCTTGGTACTTTACACTAATTTGCAAAGTTTCTAATTTCCAAACAAATTACTGTGGCATGAGAATATTTTTGATTTTTGTGAGACGTATAACGATTTAGTATACAAATTTCTTATTTATATTTGATGGTTTCGCTGAGCTCTATCTATCAAGGATTTATGAAACAAAATTATTAATAGAGTTATTTCGATATGGTCTTTTCGGTTCAACACTTGAAATCTTCAATTGTACAGCTTATAAAAATAATTTTCTAGGGACACAATACTGAGAATCTGATGAAATCAAGTCCATGCAATATGATGGTTACCACACTGTTTTAAATAGTTTATTCTTAAAATGATGTACACAGTTGTATTATTTCTGACATAGCAATTGCAAAAGCATTTGCCGGGGGACCTTGTCAATGGAATTTAATGAAGATAAAATACGAAGGATATTTTCTTTCCTCTGAGACTTACTAGCAGGCCAATGATGATGATATTTCGATAAATTCCATTTAATGTTTTAAGCTAGTTGTTTTCATGTATAATGATAATGACAGTGATAGTTGACAAATACAGAGGCTTTTTCAATAAGAATGATAGAACTTTGAACTTAAATCAAACCACTAATTTGCAGGAATTGTTTTTATTGAAAAGAGGAAGCTTTGTCATTAACCAAGAAACACTATTTCATTTAAATTGGCGCCGCGACTACAAGTTACGTAATTTATTTGTGTTAACCTATGAATAAAGGTGATGACAACGGTCGGGTATCTATAAAATTAATTGTAGTGAATGCGATAAAGCATATACATATAGGACAGTCGAGACGCGCAATAGCTACACGATTCAAAGAACATGTGGCACATTATCGCTACGGCAGGATAGACTCGTCAAGTATCGTGAAACATATGCATGACACGGAGCACGACATAAAAATGGAAAATTTAAAATTGATAAGACAGGTCGATTCACCGCGAGAACTGGATGCATTTGCAGCCATACACATACACAAAAATATAAATCTTCTAAATCGGGACGCGGGACCGATTCAATCTAGTTTATTCCGATTATTATGATCAAATGAAAGAATTTTAACTATAATTTAATTTCTTCAGGCATTAACCAATTTACACAATGTACTTGTAAATCTTTGATGTTCAAACTTCGGGCTTAGCAGGTACTTTTCTCTTGGCCGTCCACTTAACTTAATATGTGAATTTACGGGGGTGAAAGGCGTCAGAGCCGTTACCGAGAGGGAAAATATTTGTGCATGCACACACATGGTCGCAGTAAAAAGTAGGGTAAAAATGCATGTTGTAGAATTTTTAATGTTAGAAATTTGTCACTTCGGTTTATACGGTTGGTGAAGATGCTTGCCTCGAGCTAGCGAAACACGTGTCAACGATTTTATTATAAACAATTGCGTGGTGAGGAGTTTACCTATGTGATATTTGTGTTAACCTATGAGTTCAATAACTTCAATGTAGTTGGGTATGGTCCCATTACTTGTGAATTTTCATCATCTCATATACGATAATTTCGATTATTCACTTATTCATTGAGCCAGAAATGAACTTCATCGCAATTAAAATTGATATCAATTGATAATCAGGAGGAAGGTGTTCATGGGCAAAATCATCGAATCTACAATGCAATAAATTGCCATTTGGATTCAATTTTTGCATCATCTGGATATTATGAAGATGTAAATTCAAAGCTCTTTTCGTAAAATACGCCAGCTGGAGGTAACAGACAAATTCAGTTGTTGAGAGCGGTGTGGAATTGACAAATTGGGTTTTCAGACAGACTCACGTTAACAGTACCAACATTTTTGACAACATTTTTTACGGGTGTTTTGCTATCGTCGAGTATAGTCCGACTTAAACTTTGTAATAACACGACGAATAAATTACTCATAAGGATGACTATGTTGACCATAAAAAGATCGACGGCTCTATACGTTTCATTCAGAGGCTGATATTTTAGTAATAAATGTCCACTATTTGTAAACGTCGTTTCAGTGAATTACGCCCTGCTGTAATAAATAGCAAGCATTACTGAAGAGCGTACATTTTATTCCGATCTACATTAAATTGCATTGACAGTCTCATTTGATGTGCATCAGTGCAGTGGATGGTTAGGGGATGATTCTTCTGTCATGATGTCGAAAAAAGCAACAATCGGCAGAGTAGGCCTTTGAGAATGAGTTGGTCCCAACAAAGTTTATTCATAAAAAAGACGAAAAGAATATGGCCGCCTTACTTTTTGGAATCGCCGTACTATTAATGATGAATTATTCACTATAATTTGTATGCCTCAAGTTCCACAAAATATTAGTGAAAAGGCCCCAAGAGGTAGGACCATTCTGTACGTTGACAGCGCTCACACTGTTGCTTGAACGACGGTGAGTATTTGAACGTACAAAACATTGAAATAATGGTTCATTTGCCATATAATCCAGACTAATGATATCATTTTGTTTCCATCTGTAAAGGAGAAGTTGCGGAGTTTATGTGTATATCGGCTGAAAACCGGGTGGACGTATGTAAACATGTTTAAACAACCAAGATTGGAAAAAATGTTTCCGAAACGAAACTTTTATATTACGTATACAATTGTCCCAAATTTCTTATCGTATGTTTTGAGTTCAGCCAATCATATTCTTATTTGACACTCTTGAAATATATCTTATCCTCAGATATATCTTACAATTAGATCTAAAACTGGAGAACAACTGATTTATAATATTTTATTGATGTGGGTAAGGAAGACAAGTTGTTTGAAGTGATTCTACATCGTCAGTATATTTATTTCTAAAATTCATTTGTCGTTGTAGTTGCATTCACGTCAATAGACCATTACAATTGGTTTGGAACTTAGCCACAACAAAAGCATTATTGAGACACCCGTGTTGCTTTTAGGGACATTAGGACAAGTTCAAACTGCATTTTACACACGGAATTCCTCAGTCTATTTCACGTGGAATCCTCCAGTAGGCTGGGAATATTGTAGCGAATTAGTATACGAAATTCAATGGAAGGATAGTGATAGTAACGGGATCTTTTTACTGATACTACTACTCAACCGCGATACACATTTCATTATGCAGCAGCAAATTTCCTTTGTCAGGTTTTTTGGGGTGTCCATAACCGCTAAATACAATGATGTGGTTGGCGAGTTATACGAGACAGTGGTTGTTGCAGGTAATTCTTATAAAGTTTTTCTCTAACATGCTGGAAATGTTAATTTTATTTGAATTTTAAATTTTATAATTCTATTTCTGTTTATTTTAAGATAATTTTACGTCTTTAAGTGTCGACCCCGTGGAGAATTTGGAAATTCAACAATTAGGAAATTATATGCTGGTTAGGTGGGATCCACCAAGCAATTTCAGAGCATGCTGGGGGCTGTTTTACGTCGTGGAGATATTTGATCAGAATACATTGCTTACAACATGGCAGGAACAACGGATATTTTATAGTTTTAATTACCAGGCTGAAAATTTATGCAGTTCCCAATTATTAGTTAGAGTAACAGCAAAGTTCAGAAGTTTTGATACTGCACCTGTTACGAGATTATTCTTGACAGGTAAGGAATATGTACTTGTATAGTATAGTACAGCAGTAATAATATGGTTTCCCAATTATTATTCTTACATTCATGCTAATAATATAAATTTTGAATTCGTATATTAGTTATTAATTTAATTGTAAAGAGTCGCATATAAAATAAAACAAAAATGTATACATACTGATAATACCTTTGTTCATGTTACCATGAATTTTATTGGTAGTTGAAATTAAGTTAGAAAGTTGTTATAAATTCGAAATCAAAACGATAACTTAAATTTGTTGGGCACGATATTTAAAGCGTTACTGGTTACGGCAGATGCGTGTCAGTGAGCATTTGTTGGGTGGTCTTCGGAGCAGAGACACGTGTAAACTAATAAATAATAACTTACTGACTTTGTGGGCACCATCTAATTTATAAATTACAGATCAAACCAGAAAAACTGGGAACATTAACAAGAGAATGCACACACAAATCTACATCACAAGAATATATATATATTTTACAACTACTAATCCACTAAATTAATTAAAATAAAAACTGCTACACCTTCTCCATTTAATTGTATAAATAGCAGTTAGCAGTTGTTGAAATCTGTAATTACACTTTGTTTCAGGTTCTTGTTAACTCCTCTTTCATGGTCAGAAGAGTAATATGCAATAATATTGGATCATGTGCATGTTTGTACATACATACGTTAGATGTATAAAATCTTATATAATTTACACCCCCAGATTAGGACGCATGCAAAATAATGGACATTTACTATTAAGTTACCGTTTTGTATTTTTCTTGTTGAGCAACTAATAAAGTTCAGATTTATATGGAACAAACTTATTTAATACTTGTAAATTTTCCGCAAAATAATAACCATCTTTGAATCTATGTATACATGGTATTATTGAAAATCAAGTTACAAGTTTATTTCATCTTAACCTGTGTATGGAATCGAGTGGTGTTTACACATTCCGGATACCGCTCGATACGGTGCAATTATTCAACAATTTTAAGACCTTGCACTTTCTTTTTTAAACGGTCTATAAAATTGTTTTCTGTTAAGAGGGTATGAAAAATCTGCTTTATACTCCGCAATCATTTAAATTTAAAACAAGTAACTTTACGAAGGTGAACTTGGGGAATCAAAATACTCCATGATAACAGTAGTGTGACTAAAAATATAATACCAATTCATGATAAAAGCATTTATATCATCTTGCTTCGAATCTAAATCTTGCTATTATGAAAGTTACGAGAAAAATACGAAAACAAGAAGCAGTAAGGAGCATCTATTACTAAACCATATTAGAGGTCAATTATCCCATTACGATAATTATCCGCTTCAAAGAAATCCTCTATATTTACTTTTTCGCCTGAAATTGGGTAAATACATGTGCGAAAAGAAACGTTGTTTAGATGGGTTAAACAAAAATCGAAAGAAGCTGATAAATTTAGATTACAAAATTTTGTACAAGATTAACTAGATAAAATGAAAAATGTTCCAGCACGTCATAACTTTCTATACACATATATAAAGACGAACTTCTTTTTAGTGAAGTTGCAAAAGCACTGTAAAAAGTGCTTAATAGAGACTTCGCTATATGAAAATAACAAAAATTTTTGGGAAGAAGTTTACATATTATTACAAAAATACACAGATACTAAACACATAATAGAAAATCTTAAAAGTAGATACACACATGTAACTTAATTTTTTGATAAATTGTACACTTAAAAACGTTTGGTGTTTCACACTTATTTAACGACTGGAATATATTATCCGGTACGTTTTCACAAAATTCCCGAAGTCCTTGTCGAATTGTTCCGAATGCACTCAATACATCATCTTCAAAAGGTTTAAGAAGTTGTCGTTTTCATTTTCGTCATATTCTTCGTCTTCCATAACCGCCCTGTTTCTATAAATCACGCCACCTAAAATGTCTGCATCCGTAAGGTATTCTGCAATTGATATTTCTTCGTCTATTTCGAGATAGTCTTCAAATTCTATATCTTCAGAAATATGAATCTCGAAGTCTTGCTCATTTCTTTTTGAATTCGGACAGTTGCAATTCGTCCTCCTCATCCCAGCCAATGGAAACTGAAAAGAATTCAGCTTTTGAAAAGCAATTTGTAATTGTCTAACTTGGTTTCCGGGTTGGAACCGCGTCTGGTTTGGCGTGGGTGCCAACGTTTCGTCCACTATTGCAAGGCACATCTTCAGGGCTGCTTGGCGATGTTAATCGTATTGCTGTCACTTGAAGACTGACCCCGATTCTGAGTGGCGCGACTTATATAGGGAGGAGGGGTGGGGTCGTACCGCTGTTAGAAAGCGGCGTGGAAGCGGAAGTTTGTGGCACGACGTGAGTGGGAGGAGGTTCAATTCTTTCTCCACGGTAAATTGCCACAAACTTCTGCTTCCACGCCGCGTTCTAACAGCGGTACGACCCCCACCCCTCCTCCCTATATAAGTCGCGCCACTCAGAGCCCGGGTCAGTCTTCAAGTGACAGCAATACGATTAACATCGGCAAGCAGCCCTGAAGATGTGCCTTGCAATAGTGGACGAAACGTCGGCACCCACGCCAAACCAGACGCGGTTCCAGTCCGGAAACCAAGTTAGACATTGTGATTTCGACCGCAGAAGCCTACACCTCAATTTGTAATTGTTTTTTCGGTAACATCATATGTCCACATTCTTGCCAATATGGAAATGCATTCTCGCAAATTGGAAATTTTGTCTGCGGTCTCGCTTTTTCAATTTCCCTAATAATGTTGTTCAACATCCCCTTACGATAACAAAATTTTATATTTTTTATAATGCCTTTGTCCATAGGTTGCAGCTTCGACGTCATATTTGGTGGAAAAAATATCAGCTGTTTGCTTTTTAGCTTAGGTTGCAAACTGTGAGGATGTACGGGGCAGTTATCAACAATTAGTGCTATTTTTCTATGTTGCTTTGTTTTGATTTGTCTAGTTTTACCAATCATTGTTCAAAAAATTTCACTTGTCATCCATGGTTTTGCATTGAAGTTGTAGTCTACTTCAAACGATTTTATACCTTTGAAGCATCTTGGATTTTTACTGTGGGCAATTACCAAAAGCTGTAGGTTTCCCGTCCTAGTCATATTTGTGACAACCATAGCTGGGATTCGTTCTTTGCTGTTTTCCCCGCTTGTTACTTTCGAATGACAACATTTTGTTTGATAAGCACAGTCCAGTTTCGTCTGCGTTAAAAGCGTTTTTAGGATAATAAATATGCAAAATGTTGGTTAACACTGTTTTTCTCCAGCGATTACAGTCTATTTCACTAACATCGGTAGTTTCCCGGAAATCATTTTTTGTATATATTATACCCTGCATCTTCTTAAATTTGTCTAGCCAGCCCGTGCTTGTTTGAAATTCTAAATATCCCAAAAATTTTGCATATTCTAATGACATTTACTTAATTAGCGGACCTGAAATTGGTGTATTTTTCTCACGGAACATTTCCACCCATTCTAAAACGGCTTCATCCACATCATTGTATGAGCAAAGTTTAATCCGCTTTCCGTCGGAATCAAATGCATCGCTTTGTTTTAAAATTGAGTCACAATTTTAAATTGACGATAAACTGTTAGCAGGTATGCCAAATTTAATCGCAATATCTTTTTTCTTAAATCCCTCGTCAACATCTTGCACCACTTTAACTTTTTCCGCGATACTTACAAATTTTCATTTACTCATCTTGGACGTACCAACACACAAAAATCACAAAGAGAACGTAAATAAATGTACCTATATACTGACCAACTAGATTTGAATTGTTATATTCTAATTCAGAGAATTTGTAGATTAAATTTCAAAGGATAACTGCCCAAATCAATGGTTTCCAAGAATTTTATAGATACAAACGCATTACCCATCGTAACGACCTGCCTTCAAATTCTGAAATATTCCTTTGCGGGAAAAATGTCTGGTGGTAGCTTTGAATAAAAACTTGGCAATAAATAAATTTTGTTTTTTGTTCATTAAGTAGAAGTTAAAATACACGCATTGTTTTTTGAAGTTCAATGTGCACGTCAAAAAATTGTTAAATAGAACAATTCCCTTAAAGCTATTCCTAATATAGAAGTTTGACTGTACATATATAGCTAAATTAATTCGCAAAAGAATAAAAACAGATTTACGAACAAAAATGGAATTTATGGTAAAATAACTTTGAAGATTAAATTATTGTCAGAAATACGAAACAAAATATTGTTGAAGTGCCTGCAAGTGTTCAGTGTGTGGTGTTTACTGTGTAGCAGAGGTCGAATATTAGAAACGACTTGCCTGCTTCCCCTCACTTGCCTGGCGAAATATTCGTCATAGTGGGGGAACCAGCCGAAGAGGGCGAACCGACCCGATGTGGCAGCGGTACGCTTTCGGCTGTTCCTTGCCCCTTATCTGTTATAATACTTGTAACAGATAAGAAATATTAAATTACTATTGAAAGAAAAGGTCTGGATCGAATTTCATGGTTGATTGTATTTGGCTTATGCCTATAACAGATAGATTTATAGGTATTCTTTTTTAACTAATAAGTATCCATTCAACACTTATTTTATTTTAATAAAGAGTCCGCAGGACCGAAAATAATGTGGTAAGAAAACTATATAAACAACGATGACTTGAATGTTGGACGAATATTACATATCGCATACTGTTTGCGAACTCGGGCGTGAGATCTGGAGGAATTCGGGAAAATCGCAGTAGCATAGATTAAAACAGCGAGATTGAGGGACTAGAGAAAACAATGATTTATTCCTGTCAAAAAAGGAGGTAAGACCGTCCAAAGGTATAGAATACAGCCACGTATAATAATTATAATAGTAATAATGATAATAATCACAATAAAAATAGTAATAATAATAATAATAATAATAGTAATAATAATAATCATAATCATAATAACAATAATTGTATAGAGGCATAACCTTCATATGGTATTAAACGACATCGAGCGTAATCGAGAAAATGAGATGAGGCACCCATAATTCTAAAATTAATGGAATATTTACAATTTCGAGGTATAATTTCAAAATCATTAAGAAGTATTGCACAGCTGAAAGCTGTTAGAAGTAGGTAATAGAGGAGCTTTACGAGCACAAAATTTGGCAAAAATTATTCAATTTTATTAAATCCGATTAGGAAAAGCCACAACAAATGTTCAAACAGGTATTGAAAGAAAGTGTAAGTTATACAACGTTTTTAAAAATTTAGCGGAATAAATCTTCAAAATGTTGGAAATCATAAGAATTCCCCAAAATTCGTGGAAAAAAATTCAAAACTATTCTTGAGGCATTTCCTCATCAGTCGCGTACAACGTTAAACCACGTTGTTTCTTGATGGAAGGTTTATATAACAATGTTGAAGACATTTGAGTTAATTGCTCCTCTGTTACCTCGCTGGCACGACCCGTCTCTTTTTTATTTTTAGCTGCCACTTTTATTGCGACTAGCGCACTAACGCTATCGCTCGACAAGGTTGAGCGTTTCTTGTGGCTCACAACATCTGTCAACGCGGAAAAAGTCCTCTCTGCCGCCGCGTTCGAGTGTGGCAAAGACCGTACTATACCTAAAAGACATTTTAATTGTGGATACTTGAAATCTCCACTTTCATATTTCCTGAATACCTGAAACTTAGGGCGCGCTCGCGGTCATCTTTTGTAGAACTGCCGGATCTATCGTTTTGAAAAAATCTAGTAATGGTTTCATCTGCGTGTAAGGGATGCTCAATTCGCTTCCTAATCTAATATATTCTAACTCAGCGCTTCGTACCGAATTTTTAAAGTCATCGATGAATTCCTGAACTACTTCGGGAGGAACTTCATCTACTGTTGCTATACCGTTCGCGAAACATTGAGCCTTGTGCTCATCTTTACTTGCGTGTCGATCTAAACTCGAAGTTCCCCCTCGACAGCTTTCTTTCACATCACACACAATACAGTGAAAGGAATGGTTGTCCTCAGGAATACATCGAATCCAGCACTTGTACCTAATATCGGTAGTCCACGCTAAGGTAAACTTATGAGAATAAGGCCCTACTCTTCTTTCCCTGAACCCGCGTTCCAATTCAGCAATGCCTCTCTGATGTCGTTTAGTTGCCACATGAAGGTTGAATTGGTATTCCTTCCGCAGTATCAAGTCGACGTCGCACACATTGCAGCGAAATGCATGCGGATCCTCTCCATTTATCTCCTGGAAACAACTGTTGGGCTCCATTGATCTGCGAGAGAAACTACAACGAAACTGTAAGTTACACGCGTTGTGTAGACAAAGGCCTCAGGGTTAACACAATTTATGAAAGGGGTTGGAAAGTTGTAGTAGCCAGAAAACAAAAAATGACAGTAAAACACTGGACATATTCGGAAAAGACTTACATTTATATTTGCCAAAAAGCCTCGAGATAGGAATCTTCTTGTCGATGGATAACAGCCTGATATGGGTGTCAGTGGTTAGCTTGCAACTAAACTTAAATCTAAAGATTATGGCTTTAAATACTATTTGCATTATTTACTTTTTAATATCTAAGTACTTTTACCTATTATAATTACACTAATAATAAATAGTTGCATTATGTAAGTAATTACCTACCTCCCGCATCTACTTACCTTGTTGATCAGTCACATACCAACCACAAACCGACAGGAACCGGCGCTAATTAGATATTGTCGAAAATGTAATAATTTCTAACTCATCAGAGATGAACTCGTAATTACAGTTTTTAGGTTTAGTACGGTCTTTGCCACACTCGAACGCCATGGCCGAGAGGATTTTTTCCACGTTGATAGATATTGCGAGCCACAAGTTCCGATGAATTTGGAAAACGTTCTATAACTTAAACTTTTTTATAACTTTTTGAATATTTGTTGTGGCTTTCTCTATTCGGATTTAATAAAAACGAATAATTTTTGCCAAATTTTGTGCTCGCGAAGATTTTGAAATTAAAAATCGAAATTCTACATAATTGTACATAATTATATTGTCATTAACTTTTGAAAGTGAAAACTTCGGTATAACTGGCAATATGTGAAAACAATACAACATGTGTGATGATTCGATAACAATTTACAAGATGACGACAAATAGAATGTATGTGAAAGTTACATTAATTTAATAATATAATATGATTATGAATATGATTATTATTATTATCATCATTATTATTACTTTGTAAGGCTTTTCCTCCTTTTTTATGCCAGGAATAAATCTTGATTTCTCTCCTTTCTCAATCTCGCTGTTCTAATTTATGCTACTGCGATTTTCCCGAATTCCTCCAAATCTCACGCCCGAGTTCGCAAACAGTATGCGATATGTAATATTCGTCCAACATTCAAGTCATCGTTGTTTATATAGTTTTTTTACCACATTATTTTTGGTCCTGCGGACTCTTTATTAAAATAAAATAAGTGTTGAATGGATATTTATTAGTTAAAAAAGAATACCTATAAATCTATCTGTTATAGGCATAAGCCAAATACAATCAACCATGAAATTCGATCCAGACCTTTTCTTTCAATAGTAATTTAATATTTCTTATCTGTTACAAGTATTATAACAGATAAGGGGCAAGGAACAGCCGAAAGCGTACCGCTGCACATCGGGCCGGTTCGCCCTCTTCGGCTGGTTCCCCCACTATGACGAATATTTCGCCAGGCAAGTGAGGGGAAGCTGGCAAGTCGTTTCTAATATTCGACCTCTGCTGTGTAGTCCTCTAGTTTTGCACCGTTAGTTGTGAACTTTGACCAGGACCGATAGCGACAGTTGTCCTCCACTGAAGATGCCAATTTACTTGCCGAAATGCGTATCTGGAATTCTGTCAAAAGGTGTGGTAAGAGTAATTTTATTTCTTTTATATCCAAATAATAGGACTCAGCTATTGGGTTATTTGGGCATTCAAACATTATAAATATTAAAATCGATTTCTAAATAAACTACTGCGAATTCAACTCTATCATATAGAAGGATCTGTAGTTGCGCTCGCTAAAAATAATCCGGTACGATCAAAGATTCAAAATGCAAAAAGGCACATTCAATATGCTGATTCGTATGTTTATTAACACAAGAGATAAATTCCGTTGCCAAACGTGGAAACACCAACAGACGTAATGTTTAATTAAATGGAAAAAAAGTAACTACCTACCACACATTTTTTAGATTGCAAAACGTATGATGTATTACATTACAACTCTTCCTTCTTTATACTTAAATAATACTTATATCACTGTAGTTCTTGACCCTTCAAGTAGTTTTATTCGAAATTAAACACATATATTTTGTTCCGTATATGGCGCGAAGTGTTTTCCGAATACATGAAGTACAACTTCTTTTCAAGGATAAATTGAGCTGGAATAGTGTAAGTGCTAAATAAAAAGCTGGCAAATTTAATAAATTTAAAATATATTTACACGTCCATTAAAAAAATTTCTAACAAATTATCGATATTCACAAGAGTGTCCACACCCCGTTGGACAAACTTTGTGTTTTGTTATCCATTCCTGAATATGTTCTAGATGGCCGCCGTGGGAACAACCTTGACACCATGCGTACAACCCTTTCACTACCTGGTGACAAATACTACAGAGAGCGTATTCTGACGAGTGACATCGATCACATAACCATCCTATCCTTTGCAACGGTTTCGCACATTGACTACAATTTGTATTAATCCTGGTAGATTGTTGATTTAGTTGACTAACAGATGGTAACCAAGATAATTTTATGACCTGAAAGCAGGCGGATGTCGTTATTAGACTTTAAATATATTTCGAAGGTAAAGGAATGCTATCCACACATCTAATTTTGCCTGAAATCCACATCTAAATGTGCAGCCTAAGAGTTCGAATACTTTCAAGTTTTGTACTAGATAAATGAGCATTAAAGAACCCACTTAGTGGCTGAGTGATAAACAATGAAAATGTCCGAGCATCGAACCTCGGTCGCCGTGGAAAGTTGCAGTTTCAAATCCTAAAATTGGTCCGTTACTTCTAATATTTTGTGAAAAAAAAGTAAGGCAAATCACTGAGCGGACAAGAAAACCTGGGGAGGCGAGTACTTCTGTCACAAGCTCGCTTGAGCAAATGATCAGAATATCTGTTATTCAAATCACTGTGGACAGATTTGTCTATTGTAATCACTATCATTAAATTACGTCGCGATTCAAAATTGTTTCCCAATTATTAATTGGCCTAAACAATTGTGGATTTCACTAATAAAAGATTTTGGTTAAATTTTAGGTATACGAGGGTAGATTGACAAGTTTCCGGAATCGCTACTAGGGGGTTGCTATTTTTCGAAATACTTTGTCTTTGTGTTGGCAACTCTCTTATATCAATTGACTACAAATAGTTTTGACAAACATTGAAGTCAAGTCCCTTCTCTTATGAACGAGTAGTTCGTATTTTACATAATGAATTGGGTTTAAAAAAGCTCTCTGCTCAATTCGGAACAAAAACGCATTCGAGCTCGAACCTCAGACGATTGTTTGGAAGGGTTTACGAGGATCCAACGGATTTCAAGAGACGATTCGTGACCATGGATGATATCTGGATTCATCACTACAAACCAGAAACAAAAATTCTATCAAAACAGTAGATTGCACGCCATAAATCGGTATCGAAGAAGGCAAACACCATTTATTTAATATTACACAACACTTTTAGACAAATTGAAAGCAGCAATTTAGGAAAAAACGTCCGAAAATGGTTAAGAAAAAAAGTGTTGTTTCACCACAATGCGCCCGCTCATTCAAGTGGAATCGTTCAGCAAAAATTGACATAATTGAAGTTCGAATTCCACCTGTTTCTTAAACTCAAAACATTTCTGGATGGAAAGAGATTTTGGTCGAGTGAAGAACTGATAAAGGCTGTTAACGATTATTTTGGGAACCTCCAAGAAAGTCACTTCCGGGAGGGAATCGAGAAGAATGAGGACGATGGAATGTTGGACCAAGCGTGTTGAGCTTCGAGGGAATTATATTGAAAAATAAAATATAAATTGAATCCGTTATTATTTTATGTTTATTGCCATTCTGGACATTTTTCGATATACCTTCGTATTCGAAATGTCAAATATATTGTTTTCCGAAGGAATGTGTTGTGTATGGTGACGGAGAAGTGAAGCTAATGAAAATAGATAATTTTTTTGTAATTCTTTCAAAATCATGACAGTAGCAGATACAGCCGAATATTTTTACTTTAAAAAATAAATGCTAATCTACCCGTTATGATAGTCAATCAATTTTTGGCATACCTCAGTAGCAACATTCCATAATTTATAACGATTCAGCAACTCTATGTATCCCAAGAGCCAATGTTCTTGCGTAGTTTCATCCAGTGTCTTTAGCGATTTCCTTCGTTCGCCTAAAACAGTCAAAACGCAAGCAGCGGTTTGAATATCGCCCATAGTTGCATGATACTTTAACGCGTCGACGACGATATTACTAGGATCCCAATGTACCTTTTCCAGGGGTTTCGAAATTGTTACCAAATTCGGCACTTGGTCTTCGAAATGGGATAGCGGTTGCTGGCATTCGTCGTTGATATCTGGAGAATAGTGACTTGGAAAGTTTTCAGGTGGAGGGGACTGATCCAATATTTCGTGCCTTAAGTTAAATGCTTCGTTCGGTAACGTCCAGTCTTGTTGTTGTTGATTGAGATGTTGAGAGTTCTGTAAACTGTTCCTAAAATCTATATAAACAGATAGTACTATTGCTTGATTATCGAGCTGGTGGTGGTACCTATACTTAGCGCATCTAGTTCCATATCCAATTCGTTCTCACCAAAAGAAAAGTCGCCTTTAGGAAGACCAAATCTAAAGTTGTTGTAGGAATTTAAACCGTAAAATGTTGGTACGTGATCCACCATGTCCGTATCAAGTTCTGCCTCGTCATCTCCCAAATTGTGCTTGGGAACGCAATTATCTCCAACTAATAAAAGCAAAAAGTAACTTTGAATAGAAAAACAGGATAATTATTTCGAACGAGTTATATACCCCGGGCTTCCCGTATGAACATTATCTCTACTCTCTAATGTTATATCTGTGCGTTCTTCATCCTTTTAAACATACCTTTAGATCTCTGCTCGTCATTGCTATAATCATTAGGAATATTTATTCCTTGCATTTTGAAGCAATATTTGTCCCCATGTGAGTGGTTAGACGTAGGCTCATAAAATTCTTCGTTGTACATTGTCTTTATTATCCTCCATATAACACAAACCTGGAAAAAATATCAAGGTTAGACTAGAATATACACGGTGTTACAAAACTGATCGACTGGTATATATAAGCGACTTCTACCACAAAAAATAAGCATAAAGGTTTATATAACATATGCCATCAAATGGTTCGTTAATGATTAGCTTAATTAGTCAATTAAATTAAAATCACAGTGTGAAGGTCCGACATTCAAAACCCGGTCACGGCAGAGTGTAGCAGTTTAAAATCCTACAGTGGATCTGTTACCTCTAATATGCTGCGAAAAGTATGGAAATACCACTGGGCGGGCCAGGGGCGGTACGGTATACGTATGTATACGGTTTGGTGGCTGCGAACCGTTACACCGAAAAGGTAGAAAAGGGTAAAAGATTATATACATATATGTTCAAAATGATATTCATGGGTACCAACAAACAGTTGCGCTCATCCACTCATGGACTACGTTGGGCGCTTCTAAATCCCTGGTGTGTTTCGAACATTTTGGCATCCGTCTTCGATTCTCGTTAATAGTTTTAGCCGGAGTAAAATAAATGATTTTAGGTGTCTTCATTGGCAACAATCGATGGTATTTAGATCGGAGGACCATGTTTAGATTATGAAATTATGCTCCATATCCAGCACGACTAATTCATCTTTCGGGATATCTTGCGTTTCAAAATTATTATTGTAACACTGACGTGGGTTGGTGGATCCTCATGCACGAACCACATACGTACTCTAACATCCAGTTTCCAGCAAATTTGCTAGGTCATATTGTAAAAATGCCGATAATTTCGATAGTAAACAAATAAATACCAAGGTCCAATTAAGAAATCGTTAATAATATCTGCCCAAACATTAATCGGAAACGCCTGTTGATGCCAGGTATGAATAGATGTACTATTATAGTACACAATAATGCATGGCGTGGGCATATAGTCTTCTATAAGTATCTGGAACTCTGCGTATGGCGACCTTGGTAAAATTCCCCAAAATTAAAACAGTGGAGAGGGTGGGGGAGGAGGACTTCGCTTAGCAAGGTGGTACGTTTTTATCGAGGACACCGACTTAATGGCACAATAAACCATTCAGTGCAGTGGACTAAGAACCACAAGCTTAAGACAAAGAAAGTGACATACTTCAGTCAACTGAAAAATGCTCATGTTAGCTGACTGTATTAAGTAAAGACACACGCTTTACGATCCATAGCTAACCAGGCCGGTAAGACCTCTTGAACACCCAATATTTTATATTCACTGGTATAACTCATTAACGAACCATTTTACGACATACGTTTATACAAATTTTTATCCTTATTTTTAGTCGTCCAATCAGTCTACATATAGTCAGTTCACCATTTCCGTAACATCCAACATGGCAAAGAAAATTTAGTACTAAATGTGCTAACTTGAAAAAATATAAGAATGTATTTGGAGCTTACGTTACTTTTGCCAAAATCTTTCGCTACAGTCGCATTGTGTTCGCACATTTCAGAAAATGATCTTCCACTAAGTACATAATTGGTAGCCAACGAATAAAAACAATTGGTGTCTTGGTAGAGCATGGTTTGAAATAGTAACATCGCGCTAGTTGCCTGATGAAACTGATCGTTAGTAAGGGTATTGGAACTTTTCCTAAAATAAATTTCATAATAAAATTTTCAAAATGTGTCATGTTCTGCTGTAAGTAGTAACTTCTGAAACTGTTGAAATGAAAGATGTAAAGATGTAATTGGTTTAAACACTGATATTGTGTTACGCGTACAAATTATTTTCAATCTAACAGAGCGAGACAATTTCAGGCAAGTTTACCCCTAGCAATGTTTACATCACCGTCCCTCTTCTCATGCGCTCCGTGAATGTAGGAATTATGATCATATTTTGAAAGTTAACAAATCCTAATTGTATCGGTAGAAAAATAGAGATATAGTGAAAATGTTATTTAACTTCAAAGCGAACACCTTGCAATACAAATATCAAGTTTAAGTTTATGCAAATAAGCACCTTACTCCAGGAGCTTACCCAGGGGCAGCCATGCCCTTCTCCTTGCTCCATAGAAGCTCAAAAATATAAAGAAGTGATCCTGTCTTAGCATGCAAAACTTACTCTCAACTCACTAATTTTTCACTCAGTATAACACAAATTACAGGAGTTTACTTATGAACATCATAATTAATAAGAAAATTCAAGAAACGCTTTGGGCGATAATGGTCACGTCAGCCGGTCAGTTGCGTTAACAAACAAATAAGCGTAAATTACATTCTGTTTCGTACACTTCCTTAAGCAGCAAGGAAAGCAGTATGTTGATAAGCTAACACACCCACATTCATATTTTAATTAAAAAAAAGTGATCCCGTCTTTCAGTGACTGTGAAGAGGAAAAAAGTCGTGACAGTAGCAGTAGAATCGATAATAACAATCATGAAACTAGATCGCCAAGCTGACACCGGACAACTATCAAATTCTCCAGGATCTGCAAAGGTTGTCGAATTTTCTCCATCAACAACATCTGAACAAGCTTCCAAGCCTGTTGTCAATCCCGACATTCAGAGGAATGATGGTTTCCACAAAAATGACCTAGGTCATTATATAAAGCAAGCCTTTTTGTTGTGGTGGAGAAAGAGAAGGGATTGTTAAATAAACCTTGGGGTCTACCCAAGAATTACGACTTTGCAATTGAAACAAACTATTTACGAAAAAATTCCATTCGCCATTAATTTTTACAAAACAGCAAAAGCTGCTGCGAAGGCTTTCCTCCAAAAATGTGAATGTTCAAGTGCAAAGCTCTCACTAAAAAAACATCGAAGAGAACATAGGCATCTAGTATTTTTTGTGTATTTATTTGTGGCATCCATGATGTGCGTCTTAGAAAAAAGAAGCGGATGAAGGTTTTTCTTCGATCTGCTAGATTTATGAATTAACTCTGGCGACAAGAAATCGAAGAATCATCTGGAGAACAGTCGTCGGAGTCGGAATGCCGTTTGCACGTCCGTAAAAATACAAAACGAATGAATGTTGCGAAGTTATTATGGAGAATATAATAAATGGTGCTACGACAGCCACGGCCTACGAAATCTTGGTTGGTGAAACAATCGATATATTAAGGAACAGCTAAAATTTGGAGGTTTTGTAGAATTGGAAGCTCAAGATCCCCTATCAATTGGTGAAGCAATGGACAATTTTTGATCAGCTATGATTTTCCATTAGAACATTGAGTAGGACTTGATTTTAACGACTGTTTAAGAGCCTGCTACAGGAGACGTACAAGTGATTTTAAGGAAAAGTATACCCGAGCATTAATTTTGTATTACTTAAACCATAAAATAAATCTTGTGGTTAACGACACAGATAATGTAGAGGACATTAGAAAGGCCATTAGCACTATAAAAAATGTTATAGAGAATTGGCTGCTCGTATGAATTTGGCCCCAACTTATTCGCGAAAGTGCGAGACCAAATGACCTGAAAAATACAAAAGTATTCCAATATTCACACAAAGTTTTCCCAAATTTGTCAAAGCATTGCAAAAACTATCTTTCAGGGGAAACTATGTATTGGCTACACCTTTGGCCATCTTAATTAATTTGTCTATTGCAACTTCTACCTTTCTTGATATTTGGAAAAGCGCAAGAATTAATCCCATTTCTAAAAAGGGTGATAGTCTTCTGTCAAACACTATCGTCCAATAGCAATTCTACCCATTCTTGTTAAGATCTATGGAAACATTATTTATAGATGTATTTCTCCTGACATTAACGCTTTAGTATCGCTGCGTGATTTCATGTTTGCCGGTCCACTGTAATCAATTTTTATGTATTACTCAATTTATGAGTGAAACTCTAGATGCTGGAGGGAGAATTGGCGTTATCCATACTGATTCTTGACACTGTTAACCACACATTGCTTCTTCATAAGCACAAACTGTTTGGTTGTACTCCTATGCTACTTTCTTTATTAAGTTCCTTTCTCATCGACAGCCTGAACTATGTATTTGACAATGGTTACCCCTCCTCTTTTTATACAGCAACGTCCGAGGTAGCTCAGGGCTCGGTCCCTTGCTGTTTATTCTTTTTACTGATGACATTTTGGAGTTTCTGGGCTGCCATGTGTTTATTTATGCCGATGATCTCAAGCTTTATTCCGCCGTCTCTGACATGTATGTTTTGCATCTAAATCTTCATGCTTTAGATAATTAGTGTGATATCAACAGCCTAAAATTGAACTGCGGTAAGCGTGTTGTTGTTACCTATTCTCGTCAACTCAACATTACGCATCCTGCGCCATGTTTTGACAAGTGAACATTTACCCATTGTCAATTCTGTAAAAGACCTTGGTTTCCGCTTTGGCTCTCGGCTTACTTTCACAAATCACATTAAAGAATTTTGTTTTTCTGCTTCCAAGTCTTTGGGTCTCGTTATGCAGTCTGGGAAGTTTGTTAATAACAGCACCCTTAGTAAACTCTATGACTCATTCGTCCTGTGCACAATTGAATATGCGGTACTAGTCTGGTCGCCTTATTAACACATTGACTGCCAAGGCACTTTCAGCAAATAAGATGCTGCGGGCCACAGCATTTTTTTGCGTAATCTCTTCGAAAACGTTAATATTGGAATTTAGGCTACTGCCAGTAATATTTACTGCTTAGAAACAGAGAGTTTTTTACAAATAAGGGTGTCGGACGCATGTGTCCGACGTGGCGCCTTAATGCAGGGCCATGTCGGACATATATGCACATTCTCACAAAAATGGAACAAATTGGGTTCGCTCTATATTTTTCTTACTACGTGCGCAGTAAGCAAGAAGAGTTGATCGCATTATATTATTCCATAATATTTGTCTAACGAAATGACGAAAAGGAAACTTTTATCGGATGCTGAGTTACAAAAATACTCGAAAGTACAGAAAGTGATGAAGAATGTGAAGATTACAGTTCTGATGACTCTGTAAAGGATCCTATATATAATCCTACTCCAAAACTCATCGGAAAATGATGAAGATGAGGAACTTGCAGACAACATAGAAAGAATTCTTGAAACTCTAGCACTAGAAGAAAATAGATAAGAAATAGATGAAGAACAAGAAGAAGATCTGGTCGTAAGTGAATCTGAAATTATAAATGATGTCTGATTTTTGAGCTGCGCTGAAACCATTATTACAGAAATTTCATGAGGGGGAGAGGAGGGGAGGGAGGAGCATACATCATATTACTGCAATAAAATCCTATTCATCGTGAGCCATTATTATGTGCTAGAGAGAATAAAAGTCGTGTCGGACATGTGTCCGACGTGGCGTAAACCACATAATGCAGTGTCACACATACGTGTCCGACGTGGCAGTCAATGTATTACTCATCAGATCGCATTCAGCACCTAGAGGGTACGACTACACTCGGCTCCTAGCTCGGCATAATAGACACTCTCTAACGGGTAGGAGAGATATCTTGAGCTCGCATTTGATGTTGAAGTTGCTCCACAGTCTAGTTGACTAACCTAAACTTCTAGCCTCCGTGAAGTTCCACGTGTCTAGAAGCTCCAGTCGGACTACGCCCACGTTCGCCCTTCCATCAGCAGAAACAAATGCATTGTGGTGGTCCCCCGTGGTGAATATGTGCCGTCTCGCTGAGTACTTACTATGATGATTGTTTTCAACAGAATATAACTTTATTCTGTTTATAACTTTATTCTAGTTAACTACTATGTTTATATGTATATACTTTTGTTTTTTGTTTGTCAATCCATAGCTACTTCTTTTTTTGTTACTATCTTTCATTTTTTTGGCCTGTTACTCATTTTATACTGCCAGGCAATAAAGTACATCATCCTCATCATTATTATTATTATTATTATTATTATTATTATTATTATTATTATTATTATTATTATTACCTCTCATAGTCGTGAATTTGTAGCGATCTATCAACTAGGAATGTTGTGTTGTTGAAATATTGTAACGTAGAATTGACACCACAACCGACAGAGCCAGTTTCAACTGTGTAGAAACCATTGCTTACAAATTCTAAAAGTTCTAGACTGTTTCAGTCTGTTCGACGTTTGTGTAATCTAGATACATCTGGAAAACTATCGCACTAGTTTGTTTATTTCGCGTTATCATTGGCAACGGCTACATACACTCGTGGACAATATACGACTACTTCATGTCTGCACTTCTTACATGTTCCCCTAAACAAAACGTGAACACCAACCTTGTTGTAACTAATGAACTGTTTTCTTGTAATTCTCTGCAGTAATCTGCGTATTGTCTTATAATTTCAAGTCAATTACGCTTCTGTCAACAAGATCGACAATTCATCTCCCTTGTTGTTCTATGATATGATTTATTCTGCCTCTTATCCCAATAAGTACGGCGCGGTCATATACATATAGATAACTTAGTTAATTTGGATGCTTTCTAAACTTGAGGTTTTATTTTTCTTGATGCATTACATATAGAAATCTTTAAAAATTTCCTTTTTCATGATATACTTTGTTTATAAATTATGTGTTGTAACGGCAAAGTAATTTCCCATCACCAGCATGTCGAAATTCGTAGAAACTAAGTAAATCAACGGAAAGCCTACTCTTGAACGTAAAACAGGTTTTTTTATCTAAATTTACGTTTAATATGTATTATGATTTATACCAATATTCATTAAATAAAGTTACAAAAGAGAAAAGCGATCTCATATGACCTTAGGTTAAAAGAAATTGGCTCCACCGGCGCATTCGAATTCCGCTAGATGCAAGGTAAAGCACCACGGACTTATAATATCTTTATAATCCCTTTCTCGAATTCCGCTAGATAATATTAATCTTCCTATACTCACGCATACGGTCTGTGAGACCGACTTATATAGTATAGTATACGTCTTTCATTTAGACGTGAGTATAGGAAGGTTAATAACTTATCGAATTCCGCTCACAGATACTAAGAAGCAATTAACAACTCCGTCCAGAGCAAACACACTGACAAAGTCAATGCACGAATTTCCACTATCACCAAACAAATATTGCATGTCTCTCGATGCGCGTTTCGCTAACCAAGTTAGCATCATCAGGAGATGATCAAATGTGTGTGACCGTCCAGAGACTAAGTAATTACAAGGGTAATTAAACTCGGAATTACAATATACATATAATAGTATAGTTTTATTTCACATATATACATTCAAGAAAGTCAAATACATAACGTATACATCAAACGATTCACAGAGTAAGCAAATATACAAAATGATTAAAAGAATAATTAAATGGACAATAGAGAAACAGAAAAGAAAGAAATTCTTATGTTGTCAGTAAATACATAGTTAAAACTAATATTGAAGAGGAATGGAAGATAAGTTATATGAAACAGCTTTCAAAAATTGAAATCTAGTAATTTTATTATTTATTAATTCTGAAATTTTATTTTCAATATAGACCTTGTTCTGTAGAACATCTTTACGGATTTCTCTTGTAATATTTTCTCTAATAGAATTTAACTTGATGTATGTGTCGATTTGCATATTTTTAATATTTTCAACAAACACAAAAATACTTGAATGCGGGCAGTGGCTATAAAACTTAAACTTATTATGGAAACTTTCGCATGCGTTAGTAGTACGAATAAGCGACGCCGAATTGCTGGCCCAAATGGACGGTGGGAATGTGGAATTTTCTTCAATGTACGTTTCTACTAAATAGTCTGTAAACTGCATTACTCGAGAATCTTCGGGTTTATGATTAATTAAATCAAAAATGAATGCATCGCCCACCTTCTCTGGTTTCAAGTACGTTAATCCAAAAACAGTATGCAGCCATTTTCCAATTTCGGAAGTGTTATCCTTATAAACAGCAGTTAGCCCATGTCGTTGAATTGCACGCCACCAAGATTGAGCCAAATGAAATCGGCATCCAATAATTTTAGCCATTGGATAGCAATCCGTCACACTAGAGTGAATTGCAATTTCAAAATCCAAACATATATTTTTAGGTAGAAACACGCAACCTTCATCCGCGCACTTACTATTTAAAATTTGAAACATATTAGTTTTCTTTTCCTTATTTGGCAAGAGACAGAAAACTAATGGCACATAAGTATCGTTCATATAGCCATGTATAGTGAATAGTTGATAAAAATATTTAGGACAGTACTCAAATGTACCGTCCATATACAAAATATCACAATTGCATAAATATTGCAAATTACTGCTACACGAAAATATAATAATATTTTCGTCTGTTCCATTATAAAGCAAGAACTTTTCACTTTTCGCTGTCATTATATCAATTCCGCTTAAACACTGATGAACTTCGCTGAGAGACTTTGGTAATGGTGGAAACACTTTTTTCTTTGCGTAATTGAAGTTGTTTCGAATTCTTGCTATGTCCGTTGATGTGACAGAGTTTATTAATTCCGGATTTTTATTTAACTCAGAATGTATCATCTTCAGCGGCTGAACTGTGAGATTGTCTCCGGCTTTTCTTTTAAGGAGTTGCTTATTTTATGTCTAACTAATGCGGTTTCTTCACCATGGACATGACTGCCAGTTTTTTTAGAAATATATTCTTGCCCTTCTCTGTTCACTGATATATATATAACTTCGCATTGCAAGATTTCTGTATGCAAGCCCAGCAAGTTTCACCGGAAGTTTTCAGCACTCTCTTTTTAAAGAACTTGTATCCTTCGTTAACAATCAGAAGATTTCCACGTTCACTATATATTCGCTCAATTTCCATTTTTACACTTGGTATCACTTTTTGTACACTAGTAGTAGTAAGACAAATGGAGTAAAACTCAGACTAAAAGTGAGGGTGAATGTAATTCCCTTGTATGTACTACTGTCCAAAATATTATCCCCATTAAATATATGTACCTATAAACCTTAATTGTATTTCATCGAATTCCTAAGTACCCTTCATGAGAGGAACTCCATAAGCTAGTTTCATTATCATTACCCACTTAATTACTTAATCCCTAGACCTGGCGGAATTCGATAACTGATTTTAATTACCCTATAACAATTAGGATTGTACACAGCTGAGAGCAATTAAGGCAGGTATAAGCTAGCGGAATTCGAGTGCGTCCGGCTCCACAAGGGCCACAAATAAAAAGGGCGAGATATAAAAATTGTAATGTCACGCGGGTATTCACATGGTTCAAATGGAAAATTCAAATAATGCATTCGTTGTTATTAGATATGTAAAGCAATACTAATGTAAATCCCGAATTATGGTGTACAATAGATTCCAATAGACAAGCGACAATAATCCCAATGAATAGCACAAAAACTTGTGAAACGATTAATTCTCTTACCAAACACACATATGTATACTTACGCACTTGTAATCAGTGGGTCTGCTAAGGATGATATAGTTTTTAGTCTATAAAAAATTAATAGGCAAAATAAAATAAAAGGATACGGAATTATAATTTAAAAAAAAAAAGTACAAAAGAGATTCTAGTCATAATTAAAGATTAATTGTATGCAAAATTGAAAATTAATACAACAAAAAGTTATCTCCAACACAATATACACATATATATTACATTTTTATGTGTTATACAACTTACCTAATGAGTCCACTTGGTTTCGTATACGTATTAGCCGTTGATATCCGATACGCATATACAACATCGCCCTTATTATTGATAGAAACACCTTGAGGATTAGCTTTATTTGCAGGTCTGCTAGCGTCAGAAAAGGAATGTTGGTATAATGTACAGTCCTAGAAAAGTACTTTTAAAGAAAACTATATGTTCCGAGAAATCCCGTCTAGAACAATATTCATTTGAACACAGAATTTTCGGCGAGTCTTGGATAAATTATGTAATGTTCTAATTCTCGTTTAAAAGAGAGCTGGAATAGAAGCTCCGACGCTTCCCTTGGGTTTGGAAGCATGCTAGAATTACTCCAATGGTGAAGAAGAGTAATAAGAGTCATGTGGAGAACTATAGACAAATATCTCTTTAATCGAATTTTGCAAAACTTTACGAAAATATCATCTATAGGTGCTTATTCAGATCTCTAATATCCCTTCACCAACATGGTTTTTTTTGTGGAAAGTCAACGATAACTAATATTGTTACCGTTACGTAATACTAATTTATTAGCCAGGAGCTCGATAGTAAAGAACATGTGGAAGTAGTTTACACCAGTTTTAGCAGCGCTTTCGATACTATTGATCATAACAGTTTATTGATGATCTATGGATTGCAGCACAAATTTCATTACGCCTTTCCAATCTTACTTAGAGAATCGACATAGTTAGGTTTTCTATAATAGTTTTAAATCTTTTGGCTTCATTGTGTACTCTGGAATTCCTCAAGGCTCTAATTTAGTGCCATTACTTTTCATCACCTATGTTAATGATTAATTAACCTCATTAACATGTCCAGTTTTTGCCTATGCCAATGACTTGAAAATTCATCTTCCGATTACAACTTGGACTGAAGTCCCGTCCCTTCAAAATAATTTAAATAGTTTTACAAATTGGTGCACCAAGTTCAAACTAAATTTAAATGCCGGCAAATGTTATAACATCTAAACAAGGAAGCAAAATCTAATACTCTCAATCAACATGATATGTGGTCAATATTTAAACAGAATGGAGGTGGTTAAGGATCTGGGTGTTCTATTCGACTCTCGCTCAAGTTTCTCTCCCCATATCTCGCTGCGTCTAAAACTTTGGGATTTGTGTTTCGTTGTTCGCATTTCTTTAGCGATATTCAACTACTAAAAACTTTATATTATACCTTCGTGGTTAGCAAATTTGAATATGCATCGTCAGTATGGTTTCCAGATTATTTGGTGCTTCCAGTTGTCTGTCGAGAAGGTTCAACTTATTGTTTAAATCTCCTCTTGCGAGGATATGTATAAATGCCATTCTCCACTACAGTAGTATATTTCATTTGTATTTTTCTTTATATGTGCAATTTTATTTACTTATGTTCTGTAATTTAGGTTAAACTATTGGACATTGAATATTATTATTATTATTATGGACGAATTAATCGAATAACCGCTAGGGCTTCTGCTTCGGTAGTACTTGTTTTCTACGCGAGATTTCTCGGAACTAAATATCAGGCTGTGTATAACGGACATGCTTTACCATGTTAGATGGCGTCGGACTAATTTTCCTATCTCTAGCCGACTGTAATTTAGATCTGAATGCATTGGATTGGGTAGGTGCCAATGCGCCTGGCTGAAGAATTGCAAAAAAAAACGGCGAAACCGGTCCCAGTCGTTCACACTTGGTTAATTCAATAAAATTCCCGTCCCTAATAAATTAGTACATGTGTGCTCCACTACAAGCCCCACAATTCACGACCTAAATATAATCCAATGATCATCGGGGATACTGTACCAGTAGTCGTTGGTTTTTAGGAAAGAATTGTCTACCACTAAGTTATAACATTATCTACAGGAGTCGCGTGGATGCGGTAGAATATCCATTATATCCATAGTAAGGAGTTAATACAAAATAAGTTAAATTTTCAGTGAATATGTTACAGTTTGGTATGTATACCGGACAGGAAAATGTACAGTAAGACTTTCTTTCTCACTATTTCCAGAATTCTAAATAAACGTCTAATGTGTCGGCAATATAAAAATTATGAATGAAACATCCACGTTTTAAAGGAAACATTTTTTACAGTCTAGAAATTTCTTAACAGTATGCTTCTAAATTACACAATTTACTTACACGTCCACTACTAAGGAACACTTGCGGATCTCCTCTCCAAGCCACACCGCTAGCCACATCTTTGTGTTCATTGAACTGTGCAAATGGTATATATGGTCTCCGTATATCCCAAATATTAACGCTACAATCAACTACTAGAGCACAGCTTGCAATATGATACTTTCTTTGAGGTCTCCACTTCACATGGCCAATTGAAGCTATAGTATGTATTGTGTATTCTAGCATGGGTTTATTTGACAAATCCCAAACCTAAACGCAACAATGACATATTTTGACCACTGTATAACAAGTCCGTCATTTCACCTTAATTGTTTTATCCCGACTGGCTGTTGCTAACCAAGGACTTTCTGGATGCCAATCGCAAGCAAAAACAGGACCACTATGGGCAGTAAACTGTTGTTGACATTTATCAGACTTTCTCACATCCCATATGTGCACGCTACCATTTTCCGAAACGGCTGCAAATGTATGAGGAATGTGAGGACTGAATTGAACGTCACGAACACTTTCGGTGTTGCTAAAATGAATATCTATGTTACGATTTAAACAGGGGTATTTGGGATACTTTTTGGATGCTAAATTAATTCAACATTTTCATTGAATTGTGCTACTTATTTTAGGTGTTTAATGGTGTACAGAAGATGCCATATTAAGATTATTATTTTAATGCTACAAAACATACTTCATACAAGATAAGTTTAGTAAATATTATGCACCAATTGCAGTCAATAAATGGCGATTGGGCCCGGTTCAGCATAGATAATCGATTCAAACTTTTTGACTGGAGAATTTAAGGTAGTGTGGCTGATACTACGCATCGGCTGCCTAATATTATAATAGGTACTCATTTTCAGATGCTGAATGGATTTAGAGTCCGAAAAAATGATTCGATATTATGACGAGGGCTATGGGACTCGAACTCAGCACTATGGGTCGGGATTTTATGGACATGTTCGGGGACAATATCTTAGGTGGGACTATATTTGAAATTCCAATTTGTGACCACCTAGATGTTAAAGTGATGTCAGTAATACCACGTTATTATCATTTACTGACAACAGTTCAAAAATGAAACATCAAGTTGGAGTAGGAATACTTAGGCCCGGATATCGTCTATCGCAACGAATGGGCGCTTGTTTAACCATTTTACAAGCGAAAATCCATGCAGTAAGTACCTGTGTCTAGGAATGTATCCAAAGAGGGCCACTAAGGACAAGAATTTACATTTGCACTGATAGCCAGTCAGCGCCAAAGACTCTTAAATCAGTTACATTTGAGTCGAAAGTTGCCTGGAACTTGTTAACAATATCCTAGGCAGCCAGCCAACAAGAAGCTGACCATGATGTAGGTGCCCGGGCATGACCAAAGGCAACAACGTTACCGACAGTTTCGCTAGATTAAAATATGTTATGGCGTTTTCCGGACCAAAACTATATAACGGTAGTACAAAAACTATATTATGGAGAAGATATGAGAATGGCAAGGAGGAACAAACATCTATTGAAGCGATATTGCAGGATTAAAACAGGCAAACAGATTTATCACCTGTTCTGCGAAAAAGACAAAAAATCCTTGATTTTTGAGCTATAGTAAGAAGACATAAAGCCCCCTTTGCAAAAGGTCTAAAAATATAGCACTGAACATAGATTAGGGTATATTACAAAAGATCTATAAAGGTCGAAGTAATTGCGAGGCATTCGATGCCGAATGACACTTCAAAATCTCCAATAGAAATCAAACCTACTATCTCACTCAACACTTTTTCTTAACTACTCCCGGGCGTTTTTCCTAAATTGCTGCTTTTAATTTGTCCAAAAGTCTTCTATAATATTGGCCAGTAACAGTTTTCTCTTTTTCAAGATAACTAATTAGCAAAATTTCTTTTGCGCCGAAAAGAAAAAAACGATTCCATCACCTTTCAGTCGAGAGAGTAGTCTTTGCTTTCTTCGGAACCGATTTACCGCGTGCAATCTACTGTTTTGATAGCATTTTCTGGTGTGTAGTGATGAATCCAGATCTTATCCACGGTCGCGAATCGCCTCTTGAAATCCGTTGGATTCCTAGTAAACACTTTCAAACAATCGGCTGAGATTCAAGCTCGAATGCGTTTTTGCCCCGCATTGAGCAAATGCGGCACCCATCTTGCAGAAAGCTTTCTTAAACCCAATTAATTATGTAAAATACGAACTACTCGATCATAAGAGTAGGCTTACTCAATTTCACGAACAATTTCCGTTGTGGTTTTTCCTTTCCAAATAGAAAAATTTGATGATTGTTCGAACTTAGTGTTTATCCATAATTGAAAACACAAAAAGGTACTTGATTTAAATATTTGTCAAAACCAGACAATTTGGCAGATCGATTTAAAATTTGCAGTCAATGAATATGAAAGAATTACCAACACAGCGATATAAAGTATTTGGAAAAATAACAACCCCCTAGCAGCGATTTCGGAAACTTGTCAATCTACCTTCGTATTGCAAAGTATCCAGAGATAATTATTTTTGGAGAGAGGCTGAATTGTTGATTTACACGAACCTTATTCCGTACGAACATAAATTGTTCATCGTGTGAATCGCAATGAGAAAGTGCTAAGCATGGATCGATGAAGGAGAATAGATGGTGCTGCATGTGAGAGCTAAAATGTTTTTGATAAGGCCAAGTTAATAATACGGATAGTCACAAGACAGTTGGTTGCGTCAACATATGTAAGCGCACCAATATTCTACTCAGGCTTAGTAAAGATGTTATTAGTAAAACGCCTTCTTGTTCTAATTATAACAAAATCCTTTGGTTATTTTGAAGATAAGACGCCTTGAAAGTAATTAATATTCCTTCAAAATAATCTAGTTACTTTCCTTAATTGATTTAATAGCAGTAAATAAAGGTGATTGCAAGGATTGCGGTGTAATTTAATGACACAAATATGTG
Organism: Chrysina gloriosa; assembly: GCA_038088585.1. Taxonomy (NCBI): domain Eukaryota; kingdom Metazoa; phylum Arthropoda; class Insecta; order Coleoptera; family Scarabaeidae; genus Chrysina; species Chrysina gloriosa. The sequence goes on from CM076091.1 coordinate 26,462,138, forward strand.
TTAATAGCAGTAGTTAAAATTCTTTAACTACAGTTACAACGACTTTGCTAGTTTAATTGCAGTTACTTTTCAGTGAAAGGAATTAAGTTAGTAGTTAACTACTGCCCAGCTCTCGATGTTCACAACAGGATGAGAAGACGCCGAGGACAAAAATGATACACAAAGCGTGCTGCATAAATGCATATTCAGGTATAATAAAAGTGTTTTGAGGAATCCGATTCTTTGAAGTGGAACAAGGAAGGTGTACGGATGTCTGAGAAAGCTTGCAGTGCAGTGGGAATATCTGCTATAGACGCATTCACTTCTCTTTATATTACCCTATTTATGCTGTCTTTGTCGCACTCTTTATAATATCACATACCCAAGTTTTAAATTACCCATACTGTGTACCATGATTTGAAAAACCATTATCTGTAGTAACCCATGCTTAGTTAGTTCCTTAATTATTTCTACTATTATATCTGCAAAGATTTTCTAGTGATGTTAAGATAACAGTCACTGGCGCAGAGCACTACAAGCTTCCAAGAATAAGCTGGAAGGTATACAACTGGTTGTTTACTGGAACTCATAAACTATCAATTATTTGAGAGGCACGATGTTCAATCAACGATTTGATTGCCCATATAGTCTTAGACTTCAGTTCAAACAATTTCTTTTTGTTCCCATTTGTAAAAATAAAATGCGTAGAACCTGTTTTTCAACAAGTGTGTACAAGCATTAAAAATCAATTCCCAAAATAGCATCCTACAGGTGAAAAAAATGTGAAAACTGAATTTTTGTATCTAATATTTATTGACAATAAGGGTTTGGTAGTTTGTAAAACAATAAATATGTTTTGACCGTATTCTGGTTTCCTTATACACCTTTTCCTGAAATTTTTGCAACCGTCCTTGCAGACTATATGGGATAGCAGTTGCTATTATTGTTTCTTATTTCTGGAGATTGTAGTATTAATCCTTTTGCTATTAAATATTGTAACAAAGCTATTTCAAAAATATGCTGTTTATGGGTGTTGCATTTCTAATATTATTGAATGCATACTAATAAAAGGATTTTTCAAAAATATCCTAAAATTATTAACATCTTACCTGTAAAATATTGCAACTGCATTTTTGCAGCGTATGTCAAAATATCTCATTGTTCCATCTTGTGATCCTGATATTAATTTATTAGGTTCAGAAGCATGAAAATTGACTTTATTTACAGTCCTCTTATGTTCTTGGTAGTCTTGTTCTTGCATCGCTTTACCCATCTTAGCCAAATTCCACACACAAACATGACCATTTGTTGCAGCCGTGGCCAAATAGTGATCTGTAAATAAACAATAGGTATCAAACGAAGTTTACATATCTAGAACCATTTACCGTCTGTCGAACTCCATGCAACATCATTGCATGAAAAGCTAAGGTTGAGATGTTTTGATGCACGTAGATTACAAACTTCCTTGAAGCTGTCCTCTTCAATTGAATATACCTTGAATACTAAAAATGGGAATGAAGCAAATGTGACTGAAATTTTAAGTCTTACCATTTCGACCTCCTATAGCGATCTGCGTATTATCACGGTTTAATGCAAGAGCATTAACGGGGCCTTCTTGGGAAACACTGAATGTGACCATGGCTCACGTCAAATCAATTTTTTCTTAATTCACATCTTTTGTTCAAATTTGTTGAACATTTTGTTTTATAGACACGTATACCAATTTTGGAGTTAATTCATTTCGATTGTCTAGAGTTTTTCGTGTATACGTCGTCATAAACATCGGTATTCAAATAAATTTATCTTTGAAATTCAGAAAGGAACATAATATTGTAGGTTATGTTATTACAATGCACTTGTCAAATTACAATAGGACAATACAATTAGGAACAGCTGACTAGATCATTTAATTCTAGTTCACTCATATAGATGGGGATCTGCTAAAATCAATAGTTTTCTTTATTTTAAAAATTGTTACAATGATTTGGAGAAACTGTATATACCTACGTATTTAGACAACAAGTTGTCATCATCAGAGGCGAAGAAAACAAAGAAAACGAAGTGTCACTTGTCAACTTATGCCGGTATCGATAGTCGGTGCTTGAGGTAGTGCTTATGCTTAGATGTTTGCACGAGATTAAAGGACAATTTTAGGATTTTTTTTTAGAAATACGTTAAAACCTGTCAAATTTTCTTATGGAGTACCTTATGAAGTGTCTTTATAAGTACAAGAAAATATTTTTTCTTCAATTTTTGACTGAAGAATGGCTGCACAATGTGAACCTAGGATGAGATTCCAAGAATTTTCTTTTACTATATATCATAAACTAATAGACCACGTAGGGGATTTTGAAAATATCAATTTTCCGAAAAATGGTTAGCATGTGAATAGAAAATTCATATTTGAAGGCAATCGATAAAGATTTGTAGCAGCTATTGGTTCGTCTGATTTGAAAAATGGTGATTCGAGAAAAACGCGTTTAAAGTTGTAGGTAACATTTTACGGTGGAAAATTATGGTATACCTTCAATCTGCGATGCCTTCACCGTATAGTTGGCCTTCTATATTATCGTTGAATTCTTCTGCTTCTCTTGCTGATTTTGAGGCGATTAGAGCTGTTTGTTCAGCTTCACTTAGTGATCGGTTCGAGAAATCGATGCAGAGTTGGTCTGCCTCAACGCAGAAATTGGAGCAATTGCTTCCAATTGTCATGTCCAACTGAAGCATAACTTGCATTATACTACAAATTCTATCGTTGAAAGTGCAAAAGCAAGTTGTCACTTAGACGTAGGTTTGGGGGCATTGATCATATCGTTGCGTTGAAACTTTCGTTGCTATCTATTTACCTAAGCAACGAGTTAGAAGATCGTCGCTGCTCAACTTTTCATAGATCGGTTTGATCGCTTCGAAAATTGTTTCCAACAGAGCCGGCTTATGTGCAAAAGTACTTAATGTATTGGTGGCTCTTGGCTTTTGCCACGAATACCAAGAATGTTCACCAGTTGGACACTTGCTGTGTCGAGTATTTTCATTCGTTGACAGCTTGTGATATAACGTTGCCCAAATCTTATTCTTCATTGTTTCTACAGAATCGCAATTTCTGCGAATAGCCAAACCATAGTAAATTGAAACTCATCAATAAGCTTATTCGTTAATTTTCCTTTTCCCCCGAGACCGCGTACGTTCTTTTTCAATTTCTAAGCTTAGTGCCCATCCTTTTCTGTACATGATCGATACATTCTTTTCTTATATGACGAATTTTTCATACGGTTTTGACTTCAAAAGACTCGTAAATATTTTACTATCGACATCTCCAATATAGCTGCCGTATTTCACTTGATGTAAACTTTCAGAGCGCCAAAATATGTCGATAACTGCATCCACCTTGCCAGCCGATCCTGTGTGATTTATTTGACAATTATTTTCACGTGTTTCAAGCCACTCATCATACTCTGCAGTACCACTTTTTTCATCCAATATTCGCAAGCCTTGCAGTAACTGGACTATATAATGATATCGATTATTTTGCCGGTATTCCAGTATCCAGTATCAAAGACACCAAACCGAACAATGACGAAAATCCCCGTTTTCTCCACGAACTGTCTCCTGATACTATCAATTCACTGAGTAAACCCTTCCTTGTATTTTCTTCTTTTTCTATTTTCACGGCATTCTCCATGCTAGCCTTGCAAATACGTTCAGCAGCATCACAAATAATTTTGACGGCTCTATCGTAAAATGAGTGAAATATTGGCCGAGGAAGTTCCATGAAAGCACCGAACTTCTTCATTCCGTGCAAACCTACTCCAAGCAGTCGCATGGCTATGATGATGCTTCTATTTATATCATATGCTTTGCTATTGATGAGGGGACAACTTGGAGTTTTTACACATTTTCTTACAAGATACAACTACATATCTTGAAACTAAGTTCGCGTGTACCACTTTCAGTGAATGTAACGTCTGAGTCGCACTCTTTGAACTTCACTATTGTCGAAATTGATGAGGCCAACAAATTAATAAAACGATAACTAAAGGATGTATCAACTTCAACATCACGAAAATCGTCACTCAGTTTCAATTTCCTTACGAACGTGCCGACATTTTCAATAGGACGGTGTGCCTCCATTTCATACCGTTTGGCAGGTCGCTCTCGTGGCATAGATGGTCATGGGTCAAAATTACCCGGCACTTTTCTTCTCAATAGCTGGAGATATTGAATATCTCAAAAGTTTTCAATTCCAAATCAGTCGGACGGCGATCGCACTTCGAGTTATACGTGCTGAAAGTTAAAAACGGTAAATATGTCCCATCCCCGCAATCAATGTAGCTGTTTAGCGCCATGGATATTATATGTATTTTGCGTATCTGATACCGATTTTAATTGCTATTAACTACTTCCAATTAACTTTTTGTTATTGTTTTCTAAATATTAATTGGTTAGGTTCATAAAAGTGAAAGACTGATAAAAGAAAGAAATGTTTTTTATATTTAAGCTAGAGGAAGCTGGCTTTGTTATTTTTTTAATGTCAAAGGTTTTCTTGTTAATAAATAAAAATAAATATGTTTTTGTTAATAAAGTCATGTTTTAGTTCCTTCATAAGGTCAGATATAATCAAAATTTTGTATTTTTTTATAAATACATATAATGAAATATCTGGAGTTTAATAAGTGTGTAATTATGACCCAACCCCCCGTCCGTGTAACTAAATCCCCCCTCCCCTCCTTCCCCCGACGCCGAATTAAGGGTTTGAGGAAGCTTTTAAGCTAATAAAAAAATCGATTTTTTAAAAGTCGCATGATGGCCTTAGCCTTTAAATAAATCTACCTCAAGCACCGGCCAAGGTTGTGTTGTAGCTGCCTCTAATATCTGTTTTATCATTGAATCGAAAAAAACTAACTCCAGAAAAATTTACTTTTGGAGTTAGTTTGCCTCACCCCCTGTTGAGTGTTGATATTTTTAAGTCAAGGAACAGCTAAAGCTTTTAACTGAATTTATTTGGTGAGGACCATAATAAGTTTAAATCTGAAAAAGGCGATGGAGTTACTTCCTTTTAATACCAAATTAAAACTGTTTGAAAAACAAAATAATCTTGCTCAAAGAAAAAAAAGGTTCATTGAGTTTTAAATAGTCTTAATAGTCAAAACTTAGGGTAACATATAGTTTAGTTATTCTCTGTAGTAGGGCATATTAGGTAGTCTTCATAAAATTGCTTGTCTCTTTCATTTTTTTTCCAGGATTATGCTGTATCAGTTCCCTAACAGCAACTATTTTCTTCTGCTTGATATGGACTTTTCCTTTAAAGATTTTTGACGAGTTTGGTCTTGATCCAGACGATTTCAAATTGAAGCTGTATAATAATAGTAATAATAATGATAATAATGTAGTTTATTGCCCAACAGTGCAAAACCAGTACAAAGACAAAAAAAGAAGAAGAGTAGATAGTAACATACTAAAAAGAATGTAGCTATGAGTTGACAAAAAAACAAAAGTATATATATATATATATATATATATAAATATATATATATATATATATATATATATATAGGAATCCGTATGTTTTATATCAGGGATTTCGGTCACAAATACCCTCCATTCCTATATATATGTATATATATATATATATATATATATATGTATATATGTATATAAACATAACAGTTAACTGCAATAAAGTTATAAACAAAAAAGTTATAGTTTGTTGAAAAAGATGTCATCATAATAGGACTCAGCGAGACAACCCATATTCACCACGGAGATCGCCACAATGAATTTGTTCTTGCTGATGAAAGGACAAACGTCGACGCAGTGCTGTCGGATCTTCCTGGGACGTGGAATTTCACGGAGGCCAAAAGTTCAGGACACTCAACCAGACTGTGGAGTACCTTCCACATAAAACGTGAGCTCAACATATCCCTCCTGCCCGCGAGAGACTGTCTATCACGCCGAGCTAGGAGCTGATTGTAATCGTATCCAGGTCGTATCCTCTAGAAGGGCATCACCATCGAACCGGCAAGAAAGACATTTTAGAAAACGACGCTGAAGGCGACCAGACAACTGCTGCCTATTTAATTGTGCAAAGAACGAAAGAGGCATAGAGTTTACTAAGGGTGCTGTTATTAAAAAAACTTCCCACACCGCATAATGTGACCCAGAGACTTAGAAGCAGAAAGACAAACTTCTATAACGTGATTTGTGAGTCAAAGGAGACACCAAGGTTTTTATAACATTGACACTGGGTAAATATTTACCTACCAAAATCTAAGTAGGAAGCACACTCACTACAGTTCAATTTTTATGTTGTTGATATTGCACTAATTAGCTAGTGTATAAAGGTTTTAGTGCAAAACATACACGTCAGAGATGGCGGAATAAAGCTTGAGATCGCCCGATTAAGCAAGAGAATGGCAGCCCAGAGACTCCAAAAAATAATCGATAAAGGGAATAAACAGGAAGGGGCCAAGACTAGAGCCCTGAGGTACTCCGGACGTTGCAGTACAAAGAGACTAGGAGTAACCATTGTAAAATACATAATTCAGTCTACTGATTAGAAAGGAACTTAATAAAGAAAGGAGTATAAGAGTACAACCGAACAGCTTGAGCTTATGCAGAAGCAATCTGTGGTCAACAGTGTTAAATACACTAGAAAAACCAGTGTTGATAACATCAACACTCCCACGACCATCTAGAGTTTCGCTGATAAATTGAGTAATACATAAAAGATTGGTTACAGGGGACTGGCCGGGCATGAAACGTGTTGACGCAGAGACACTAAAGTTAGTGTTAGCAGAAATACATCTACAAATAATGTTTTCATAGATCTTAGCAAAATTAGACAAAATTGCAATTGGACGATAGTCTTTGACAGAAGATTTATCACCCTTTTTAAAAATGGGAATAATTCTAGCCCTTTTTCAAATATCAAGAACGGTAGAAGTTACAATACACAAATTAATTAAGACCGCTAAGGGTGCAACAAAGTCAAAGTGTCAAAAAGTGTAGCTGTATAGCTTAATAACACATAAATTTTGACTAGCCACGAAAAGAGCTCCAACACTGGTATCAAGTTACCTGCATATGGGAGTCATAATAGATATTTTTGGGATATATCGTCGTTTACAAGTGGTATAGTACTCCTTTTTCAGTTTTTTCAATTTTCTAAGGTTGCACTTTAAAGTGTCAGGCTTCCTAATTTGCTTTTTACGTTTTCCGATGCTTTCGGTGTGTTGTTGTTCACCTTCCATTGCAAATACGCGATAGTATTTTGAATATTGCAGTAAGCAAATGCCCAGCATTCCCAGCGTTCCGCAACCTTTGCTGTCTATCGACCCAAAATAATAACAAAACTATAAGGCGACTATATGTTTTTACTTTTATTTTATTAACCATTAACAAGTAAATGAACTATAAACTAATGTCTACAATTGACAGTTCTATATTTATCAATCTAGAGCCGCCTACTAATTGAATACGTTATAATTAAGGTTTGATAAAAGAATGGATGACGTATATCATTACGTAGTGTAAACCGGAGTGACGCCCTTATTTTTTCGAATTTTAATGCCGTGCGTTGCATGTAAGTGAAGACAAAGACCGATTTACACTACTTAATGATAACACGTCATCCACTCTTTTATCAAACCTTAATTATAATAGTTCTCCCCAGCTAATAAGACAGCTTCAGGCATCAGACACGTAGTCACTACGATAAGTTTATACACGACGTACTCGAGCGGTCCTTCGAGGAGATTGTTCTTGTTGAGCAGGCATTGTTGTGTTCCGATCTTCAGGATTCGTGTGTTGCATCTTCTAGATCCAGATAGAAACGTCTGACCTTGGATCTTCTACTCGTTTATCAGGTTCTGAACTTTTAGGTTCTATTTTCGTTGAACAAAGTTGATCTATGTGACGTTTGAAGGTATGACCATCATCTAATTTCTTAAGATAGTGGAGATGATCAATCTTCTTGATAATTGTACCCAACAAATGTTTATTGTTTGTGTAATATCGAGCAGGGTGCAAGCTCCCCCTCGCTTAGTTGAGGAGCCTTGCACAAATCCACACAACCTTGCTTTTGCTTTTTCGGAGGCTTCAGTGCATCTAATTGTATACGATCTCCGAAGGAGTTTTTCTATTTTTAGCGGTGTTGCTTGATATCGAAAAAGTATTTCTCTTCCTTTTTCACCTATGGAACGAGTAATTGTTTTTAGTCGATGTTTTAGGGATTGAACGTTATGTTCGGCTAATCTGTTGGTAGGAGGATATCCACGAAAAGGAATTCATCCATGGTAAATGATACCCATGTCTACCAAACAAATCAAGTAGTATTTCTATTGTAGTGCCAGATGTTGGAGCAAAAGGCATTATGCCAATTTCGGCTTAGCTGGATTTGGCATCTATCACAACCATAACCATAATAATAACATTGGGAAACACCTGCGTAGTTGATATAGATTTGTTGTCAGTTATGTTCTGGTTCCTCCCAAGTGTGTAATTTAGCCTTAGGGGGACTTGATTTAAAAATACTACAGGGAAAAGTGTGTCGCAATGCGCGAAAGTACGTATATATTAAAGCAGTATTGGTTGGAAGTGTGGAAGAGACAGATCTTAAGATGGATTTACCGTGGTAAAAAAGGGCGAGATGTGAGAGAAAGGATCTAACCGTGAGATAATGGACATGTATGGTCCCAACGTATTTGATGGTTGGGTCATGTAACAACGCTCTCTGAAGGAAGAACACGGAAGACAATGCTGCGGAACAGGGTAAGTGGAAAAATGAGAGCAGGGCGGGCAAGGTCAAGATGGCTGGATGCGGTACAAAAGCACCTTCAAGAAATGGGAATTAGAAATTGGGAGGAAGAGAGAACAGGACGGAATGGAGGGCAGTAATCAAACAAGCTCTGGGCCCATAGGTTCTGTCGTGCTACGCATATCCAGGGAAACACTCTTTTACTACTCGTTCAATGTCCTTATCAACTTCTTTCCAATACACGTACCTGGAAACTAATGGTTTCATTTTCAATATGGCAATATGTGTTTAGTTAGGTTCTGCTAAAACTGCCTGATGTAGAGTAGATTTACTTCTTCATTGATAGCGGTATCTGTTGCAAGCTATGATTTTACTGGAGCTCGAGGTAAACAGTCGACAATAACATTTTCGATGCCCTTGTTGTAAACAACTTGATAATTGAATCTTGATAGAAAGGCTGCGTATCTCTGCAGACGTGAGAATTTGTGGTATTTTTGGGCTTCGATGAAGAATTCGAACTAAAGGTTGATTATTTGTTATGAGTATAAACTGTTTTTCATATAAATATTGATAAAAGTGATCCACTGAAAATACGATGGCCAATGCTTCACGATCAGTTTGAAAATACGAGGTATAAACTGAAATTATTGAGAATAAAAAACACGGTTAATATTTTCTAGGATTTCTTTAAATATGCTCAAAGTAATTCCCTTCAGCAATGATACACTTGATCATGCTTTCTTTCCACAGTTCCCGAACGGTTCTTTTGTTGTATCCAACACTTTAAAGTTTGGCACCAATATCGTCTTTTTGATAATCCCATCCTCGTGGCCAATTGATTATGTTCTTATTTTAATTCATTTTATTAAGAAACGATTTACAAGTAAATGAACTGTAAACTAATGTCTACAATCGACAGTTCTATATCTATGAACCAAGGACCGTCTACTTATTGAATACGTTACAATAGAGGCTCATGTGCGTTGGAAAAGAAAAAGATGTTTACTTCAATTGATTTAGTTAATCCAATCCTCAACGTTGCGTCAATGCTTTGAAGTCGATTTCCATATTTGTTTTTAATCCTAGTCAGAGTTGAAAAGCCAGTTTTTGCTAAGTGTGCTGTTACAAATGGTAGTGGGAGTTGGATTATCTTTTACTTAAATTTGGGTATTCATTATCTAATTGTATCCAAACTTTGACCAAGTCCTTTTGACTTAATGGCTATTCATATACATAAGTGGTCGCGACTTTCCTTTTAACTTCTACGTCCCAAAATTGGGTGGTGATGCAGTGGTTGCACTACATAGACCATATTTAGTATAAAAACAGTTGTTTCAATCACGAAGTTGGTCCTGAAGGGAACTAATTCCGGCACTTAATTCCTTTCTCCACCAACTACCAGATTTAACTAAGTAACGTAACATCGGAGTTAGTTTCTTTCATTACCATTCGATCCACAAGACTTGAAAATATACCAGTACATGTAAATATCAAAATGTGAAGATTGTGGAGTTAGTTCCTTTTAATAATCACTGATTCGATTAGTACAACCTGTTCTATTTTTATTTGTATTATTTCTGTACTATTTTTATTATAATGGATGTGTGTGGAGAATAGGAAGATTTTTGGAATACATCGATATTGTTGAAAGAGGACACCACCAAGAACGCGAGGGTATGTATCTCTTTGTACGAAATGCAGACAATCAATGGAATTTAAAATAAAATTTCTCTGGATTATTCCCTCAATTTTACAATTGTTTGCTATCGTGTTTATGCAACTTGTAATTTTTAACTCGTGTTAGGTGATTTACCTACAATCAACCTACAATTAGCGCAACAATAAAAAAAGTCGATCCTAGTTTAGATGATTCTTGATTCCTAAGAAATATAGGACGGTTTTATTTCCCCCTAGAGCATGGGGGATGTGCGCATATTTTGTTTAACTATTCTCAGATAAATAATTCTATATCACAAGATTGCAGATCACACTTGCTTCTTTCTAGCTTCTTCCAATTTAATTTTGCAGATCACATTATTTACATCATATTTTTTTCCCCAAAATGTTAGTTTCGAATGCAAATCTATTCAAATTAGGATTCACTAAAACATATACTTTAATGCATGGATTGAAAGTAATAATTGGCCCTTCAATGTATACTGAAATATTTATTGAAATGACAGAGTACCTATTAGTGGTGCATTCACCATTTTTCTAATCTTCTTTCTGCTAGTTAATGTAGTTATTTAGTTTTGGCGAGTTACAAGAGTCTTTCCTAATTCTTTCGCATTTGCCGTTTCGTACATATCTACATTATCTAACAAAAATCAGCAAAGTATTTCCTAGTATTCTATGTTTTGTTTAATAATTTTTTCCAACAGCTCTTTCTCCTTTCTCTAGCTACCTCCCATCTTGAATTCTCTCCCATTTCCTCACTTTTCATCCTTTTTCTTTTTACTTACATCTCTTCCGCCGTTTTGCTCCTTTTTCCTTTCGTGTCCCGTTTTCTTGCCCAAATCGTCTTTGTTGTTCCTCCGTTTGTTTCTTTTGTTAGTTTCTTTTTGACTTAGTTATCTTAGTGCCTGCTCTGTGTTTTGTAAGCTTATCAGCCCCACTTTCCCATCTATACTCCTGTCCATCTATTATTATTTTATGGTACCCCAATCTCACTACCCTTCTCATCCTCTCCCCATGCGCTATTTCTTTCAATGTATTTTTCTTTCTTCGTGAGTTTATTTTCAATATAGATTTTCTCCTGCAAATTTTCTATACGTTTTTGTTTTCTATAATGGTTTCTTTTTCTGCTATGTTATCTATGAATTCATCGATCCCATCTTCTTTCCTCTCTTTCCTTCCTCTTTGAGGCGTTATAATGATTATTTTGCTTTTCTTGAAAATCTCTCTGGAATCTTCCTCTTTCTTTTCTGTTCTTCCGAGGTGTATTTGTCATTGTCCATAGCTAATTCTATACTAATTTCTGTGTGTCCCTTGTATATGCGTTCTATATAATCACTTTCGGTTGTTGTTTTGCTCCGTTGATCACGGTTATAGTAATCCCCCAAGTTGTTCAGTTATCTTCATGTCTATAGCACTTCTGTTCACTTATAGTTTCTGGACAATAATTATTTTCTTTTCATTTATTTTCTCCTATTTGCTATTTCTGATATTTCAAGTTACGTATCCGCAGGTAGCGTTGTTCGTGAACGATATCAAATTGCCGTTTTAGGATTCGACTTGAATACTCTTGAACCTGGTGTTGATAATTGTCATATGCAGACGATATTTCACCCTTGTATCTTTAAGGCCTCTGATTGTTTCATAAAACTGTCGGATCTGCGTCAAGTTCCATTTTTTTCTTCAACTGGGCGATAATATCTGATAATAATAATAATAGCCTTTATTGTCCAACAGTTACAATTGAACCAATTACAGGACATGTTAATAAATAGAAAAAGAAAAGAAAATAGTGTATGCCAACTAAAGTAATAAAAATTCAAGTGAAATGATCAAAATTCTGTTGCATAATAAACTACATTAAATACTTAATATTATAGAGAATAACGTCTAAATAACTCATTGGCGTTCCGAGATAAGTGCGTGATCGGTGCTTTCTTTAGGGTGTTTGTTCTAGCTCTGGGAACCGAAAAAACTTCAGAGGAGCGAGTTCATCGTAGCGGAGTCAAAAAACCAATTTTACTTAACAAATGGGGTGAATCAATTTCATTCGCAATAAGTTTTACCAGGAATCTAGCGCTGGAATCCCTCCTCCTATCAGAAAGAGATGGGAAATCATGACGATTTAAAAGGTCGACATAAGATGCGCCACGCTGGGGGTAAATTCGATCAGTCTTGTACGACAGGTATTTTAAAAATCTCTTCTGTACACGCTCGAGGGTTAGATCGAGGTAAACATAATTCGGATACCACACAAGGGATGCATATTCCAACTTGCTGCGCACGAAGGCACAATAAAGAGATTTCAGCGCAGACAAGTTATAAAAAATTTTTACAGGTGCGGAAAATAAAACCCAGAGATTTAGAGGCAGCAGCAGAAACGGCAGCAACATGGAGATTAAATTTTAGTTTAGTGTCAAAGAGAACTCCCAAGTCCTTCACCGCAGACTCCCTAGGAATTGGAAGCCCATTGATATTGTAATTGAAGATGACAGAGACATCGTATCTTGTGTAGGATACAGCACAGCACTTATCGATATTTAATAAAATTTTGTTAGCAGAGCACCAGTTGCTAATAATTGTTAGATTTTCTTGAAGTTGCATAGCATCATTCACATTAGTAATTCGATTGAATATCTTCAGATCATCAGCGTAGGCCAGGGTATTGTAATTTAGTAACGGAAACAAATCATTCAAATAAATGTTGAAAAGCAGAGGACCCAGGTTGGAGCCTTGCACAACCTCGGAGGCAGCAGAAAAGGAGAAGGAACTGTGTCCGTTATAAGAGACATATAAGGTACGTCCTGATAGATAAGACCGCAAAAAATCCAAAGATTGAGTTGTGAAGCCGCAAGCATCAAGTTTCTGTAGTAAAAGATAGTGATCTAGTGCATCAAAGGCTTTAGAAAAGTCTGTGTATAAAACATCGACCTGCCCTCTCATCAATCGCCTCACTGATGAACTGAGTAAGTTCCAACAGATTTGTTATGGTTGATCTGCCCCTAATGAATCCATGTTGATGAGGTGAAAGGTATGGTTTGATTTGATATAGAATTTCGTTATATAGCAAGTGATCAAAAATTTTGGCGAAATTAGATAAAATACTAACTGGTCTATAATTATTGACGTTAGTGCGAGAACCACTTTTATGCACTGCAGAAATTCTATTAACTTTCCAAACACTAGGGAAAGTACACGTTCTGCAAGCTAAATTAAATATAAGGGTAAGAGGTATACACAGGACATCGGCGCAGTCCCATATAAGAAAGCCGGGTAGCCCATCATGGCCAGAACTCATATCTGCTTTTAGACGTTTTATACTGGCAGCGATTTCAGTAGATGTAAAAGAGTTAATACGGAAGTTGTTACATGTGGTAGGAAATGAACAAGAAGAAGGGGTAGAAGGATGATAGACGCTGGAAAAAACTGTAGCAAAAGCGTCAACAATATCTTGTGGGGTACTGATTTCTTGACCATCCAACTCCATGCAAATCGGAATCCTGGAATCGTTCCTCCTTCCACCAATAAACTTCCAAAAGCATTTCGGATCGCGAATAACATTGGATTCAATACTTTCTTGATATTTCCGAAATTTATACCTTACCTCAGTCTTAATCAACTTCCGCAGTCTTTCATATTCACGTGAGTGGTACAACGAGACCGATCTCTTATGTTTTCTAAAATGGTACTCCTTCTGCTTAATTAGCTTCTTAATACTTGTATCAAACCTCGGTGGAAAAACACGATTGGGTGTAATGAATTTGGGAACCGATATGTCGACAATTTTATATAGTGTGTCGTAAAATTCAGACACAGCCATGTTTACATCAGAATAATTCTGCAGAAATTGCCAGTCCAATGCAGCCATATCACTATATAAACTTGATAGATTAGCTTTTTGAAGTTATAGCGAAGGTTGACATTAGACGGAAAATCCCCATCCTTATTGTCCTGACAACGACCACAAGCTATTCCCAAAGCCGGATGATGTAAATCCTCTGCAACAAGCGGATCATGATCGCGCCAGACAGTGAGGAACATCCCATGTTCGATAAAATCAAGTCGAGAAGTCTGCCATTCTCATTAGTAACGGTGTCATATTGCTGCAGTTGTAAAGTATTAATAAAGTGTAGCAATATATAAACTTTCCGATCATTGGCACATGTATCAGAATTAAAGTTAGTGCAATTAAAATCACCAAGAATAAGTAAATTCTTATCAAGTAAGAACAAACAGAGGGCATCCATGAACAATTCATAATCGTCAATGCCAACATAGGGGGAATATATATATTGACAACGTGAACAATCTTAAATTTAAAAGAACATTTAACTACTATGATATCAATCAAAGGCACTAAGGATGAAATAGGAGATGAGTCGACCGCAACCGACTCGATACAGCCGCGGAAGGCAGATAACACACCTCCACCTGAAGCAAGGTCCACAGACCGGAAGTCTCTGTCAGCTCTGACAACAGTGAACCCAGAGCCAAATATTTCGGATTTATAAATGTCATCAGAGAGCCAAGTTTCGGTTAATAGACAAACATCAACATCAAGAGCGTCAGAAAAGGCATAAATTTGATCTATTTTTGTACGCAACCCACGAACATTTTGATAATAAACCTGTAGAGGGTAGTAACTGCTGGACTGCTCTAGTTTCCCGCTTTACTGGACTTAACAATAGTTGGTACATCCCTCACATACTTAAGCGTAATATCAGTCTCTCCCGCACTCCTTCGGCGATCCAACTCCTTGCTCACCACTCTATACAGATTCTGTTGAAAAGGTGTTTTATCTCTACTTATAAATATTTTTCCAAAACTTTGGTTATCTTTAAGGTTCTTAGCACGACGAAGTACCCTGAAGACAATATTCGCATCAGGCAACGCAACTCTGATTGGTCTCCTTCCTCCGCGCTCGGCCTGGACATACCTACCAAGCCTTACAGGCTTGACAACGTCGATAAGCGTCTCCAAACATCCCAATATGTTCTGGACGGAGGTTATGTCGGCCGCGACCTGCTCCGACCTAGAGCCATCATCCAACTCCGGAACGTTGAAAATAATTATATTGTTTTGCGATGTTCACGATCAGCTACTTCTTGAATAATTTTCTCACAATTAAGCACATCCCACTCCATTGCAGCAGGCTTAGGAACAGTTTTAGATTTCAAAGCATTAATATCCTCCTGTAATGCACCAACCAAGGATTTAAGTTCGTGTAGATTATTTAGTTGTGCCTTAAAATCAGTGCAAGTTGTGCACAGGAAGGATAATCTGATGTAAACTATACCGCATACTATAACTTACGACCCACAGAATATTTTGGAATAGATGTTTATTCCAACTTTAGCAAATTCTATTGCTGATATGTACATTTTATTGCGTGTGCGACAAGAATCCAAGATAAATTTCAAGTCGGTGTCAACGGTGGGGGCACAATCAACAAAGAACTTTAACAAAGTTGTGGAAAGATAGAATATTGAGCTTGATGTTTGATTGAATAGAGTTTCTGTGTAAACTAATATATTATGAATTACATGAATTCGTAAAAAACATATTATACAGTGTTGCTTGAGATTTTCTTTTCAACCTGATTAGTTAGGGCTAATTAATTGAAGCCGCTTAAGCCCTTTTCAAATTTGAACCGTTCCAAGTCAACCGTAAAGCTGTTCTCAACCAGTTAATAAGACGAGAGACAATAAATGGAACCCGGAAAATCTTAGAGTGAGTTAGAATTACTGTTATTGCTACTTAGATAACAGCGTGGCGAAGTTCTGAGTGGAATCTCCCTTAAGACCGCCGAAATGCTCGAGTTCTTATTTCATGCACACGATGTATCGGAAGGAATGTTTTGAAAACTGTGGGTTACGTGATGTAATTTCTAATTAATGCAAAAACTTAGGCACAAAACAAGTACAGAATTGGTTTCTGTATCGATAAGTAGACCTGATTTGCTTTTCCAATTTCAATCCTTTGGAAACTTACTACAGGTATATTTGCTAATTTTATTATTAGATGATTAGATTAGTAAACATAGAAATCATTTCTAAATTGTTTAGCAATAGATCAATGCTTTAGATTTTCTGTTACCTAATATATTGCTGTTTTTCTTTTAAATTGCTGCAGAAGAAAGGAGAAAATTGTGGTATCTGGAAAGTGTGCCGTAATTTTTGTGGTCATTCGTATCTTAATAGAATATAAATAGTTCACCTCGGCATTGTGGTCATAGGAGCCCACAAAGGGAGCATATGACATAAGTGAATTAACTAGAAAAGGTATATTCAAGAGATTCAAAACTATATAGAACCATGATGTACATTAACTTTAACCTTAGTTTGTTTAAAATTCCCATTGCATTTTTGCTAAGTTATGAGATGTAATTAATTTTACCATTTCTTGGCTTGCGAATGACGCAGTTTTCATCCCTAATGACACAATATATGACTTTTAAAGTGTTTATTTTTTCAAAGTACATTTAGTATAATTGATAACTATACAGGTTATATAAAATTAGTATGTGGACTATTGTTCCAGTATTGTAAGTTTGTATTAGGGCACAATAATCCACATCTTTTATGCACGGTACACCAGACATAAGTTATAAGTATTAAACGGGTTTATTAATAGTGGGTTAATGATATTACATTTATTTCAATTGTTTGTGGATATACACATTTCATTTGTTTTCAAACATTGTGGCATAGTAATTGATAATATACACATAGACTACGTTCACCAATTATGTTAATATCACAGTTCGAATCTACGAAAATTAAAATAATTCTACATTTCCCATTAAAATTTGTCTTATATTTATACTTACACATTTATGTTGTATGTACAGTGTCGATAACATTCAGTAAACATTCAAACAGAACAATTGCAAAATATCATTGCTAATCCAAGACACATATTTATGTAGGTACATACATTTATATTTGGGCGTTCTATAAAAATGTAATTCCTTTTAGATTTCACAGGCTCAGTTATAAAATCTTTGCGTTATTACACCTTTAAGAACACGCAGAGACAAAATCGAGTTCATAGACAACATACACAAACTATTAACTACATGTTTTATATGTTTTCTAAATCTCAAGTAGAAAATATATAAACTGGAGTACCCAATTGTTGTAGCAATTAATTTCTAAGCTTCTATGTTTAAAAATTTAGTTAAATTAGAAAAGAATGTAAAAACAGTATCAAATATATAAAGAGAATGTGTTAATATTACTTAAAAATAGATAGTATATACATACATATTCCGAAAACTAGATCTACTATCAGACGTATCAAATAAATTAAATCGATTTCATTATATGATATGCACACATTTTAAATAAAATAAAAAAGTTTAGTATTAATATACACATAGATTTTAATTGCATTAATTTTGAAATACAGATATAATACAGTAGTGTTTCTCAACTCTCTTTTACATTATACTCCTACTAAATATGAATACACATTGCACATGCATTAGAACATATATCGAAAAACAGGGTGACCAAAAATGCTTTTACAAGACTTGGTAATTAATGATAAAAGCTGATTATACAGAATGGTCGCGCAGAAAAATCACACGAAAATACTAATTGATCAATTGAACTAAACGTACCGAAATTTTAAAACATCTACCCAAAGACTTTACCTTCAAAACTGATATTTATACACTTGATGCCTTAGATGTCTGAAAGACCATTCTGTATACTGAAATTCATTTAATCTTACATTCATAAAGTATCCATGCAGAAGTGTCTGAAGTATGAAGATAGAAGACGTATATATGTGTATAGGATGTCTGAGTAAACTTCATTGATCCGTGTTCGTAGCTACACAGTAGAGAGTACGAAACCACTTGCTGGATCCTATAAAATAATAAACTATGTACTAAACTCTAATGGAAATTCTGCAGGTGAAAATAGAATTATGTTTTGTATACAGTAAAAAGAAATATTTTGTACTCTAAGGGAAATAACGATCACAACGCGTCAATAAGAAAATATAAAATGCGATGTATGTATATTCTTAATACATCGGCATGTTATAAAAATTTCACCGTTTTTCAGCGGCGGCTTTTGATACCGTATATTCGGAGCTGCTGCAAAGATAACATTAGTTCGTATATACTCGTGTATCGACGGCAATTGCATATTGGTAAATGCCGGCGATATGTGACTATATACGAACGACTGCTATCTCCGCTGCAGCCCCGAATATACGGTATCACACACCGCCACTACCGTTATTCCTCTCGCCCTTTAGACTACTATAAGTTTTAATATTACGTTTGGTTTAGAGATGTTAAAATAGTAAACGCGTTGTAAATTAAATTAGAACCAATATTTTAGGAAACAGTCGTAAAACCTAAATCGGTAGTTTTATGGAAAAATCTTTGCTCTACTTCCTTCGTATATACATTGTGGCAAATATGTACAGATTCTTAAGAAAATTGAAACTTTGTTGATAATACGGCAAATACTTATTATTTATATCCTTTAGCAAACAATGAGTAGTGATTGAATGTACGCCACATATGTAAATATGTTATCCAAAAAAGAAATAATAGCTTTAATTGCTTATATAGCAACTAGATTAATCCATTCAAAATAATGAAAGAATATTCTGTCTTTGTATTAAATTTTGAAAACATATTAAATAGAACTGTACAGATTAGAAGTAGTTGAATGGCTCGAAAATTGTTAGTAAAGTATTGTAGTTTCATTGAATCTTTGCCAATTCTACAAATTTCAAAGGCTATGTAAGTAGATGTATATAAACAGCAATAAAAGTTTGATTTTGTTGGTATTTATCATATATATAGGAGGTAGGCGCCAGTGACAGCGTCAGTCCGATTTACACTACTTAATGATAACACGTCATCCACCTGTTTGAGTGATTACATTATATGAATATTTTGTTGGTGGTATATTTGCATAATAATTGATGGGATAATAAAAAGCGTCGGTATCAACTGGTCATAAAATATGTTTCTATATTTCATTCTACAAATTAGATAATAGAATAAATGTAAAATGTGTTTTGAAATGAGGAAAAAGTTTACTGACTACAAAATATAGATGTGCATATACAATAAAATCAGTTGTGCTAACTTATGTTCCATAGACAACAATTCCAGTAAAAAGAACGAAGTCTAGAAAAAGAGACTGAAACAATTTTGTTGGAAGTAAATCAATAGAAGACAGGAAGGAAGGCACCTGCGACTAACATATTAAGTACGGAAAGAAACTAATTTGAAAGTCAGGAAATTTGTTTATCTGCAAAGGAAATGAGAAAGAGGACTTACAATTAGAGCTAAAACTCCGAATACCTAAGAGCATACAGAAATACGAAGGATTCTGATAGAATCTATAAGACAATTATAAGAGAAGAAAAACAAAGAATAAGGAAGTGAGCCTTTATATTGAGAACAAAATATAAATACGTTTGTTAAGTTACGGCGAATAAGACGGTTAGGAATGTGGAAATAATAAGCAGGGAGGCAACCCCAAACGCATCAATCTATAGTTAACCAATCAATAATAGGAAGAAACTCGGACTAGAGAAAAATAGTAACAAAGAAGGCGTTAGTAGTAAGAAAGTATGTATCAGCAATATTTCCATCTACTTTTAGCGCTTGTAAATGTGGTAAGCGTATTAGCATTTCCGTTTAATCACCAATAGCTCCATCTCACTTGTTCTCTTACGGCAGCACTAGTGTTGAAAAGGAAAAGTATAGGCGTGAATTTGACAATGGATACCCAACATACATGGATACTTAAAATCAAATGGTGCGAACATAGAAACAGTTAATGCGATCAGATAACTTGACAGCATGACGAAGCAACAGCAATATATATCTCACAGATGATAAACAAGGCAACACATTCGCAAACATGACAAGAGTCTACAGATCAAAGACCCTAGAAATAATTAGCGAAATGAGATTATTCAACTCAAAATTCAAATCTGTGCTACTGTATAAATCATCGATTGTAACAAGGGAAATTAAAAGAAATTCCAATCCTTCATCAATAAATGCTTGAGGAATATAATTGAAGTATGCTGGCCAAACATGATAACAAATGAGGTACTGTGGCAGAAAACTGGGGAAGGAGACAAAAACAAATAAATGAAGATGTGAAAATAAGTCTAAAACATGGTTTGAGGAGATCTAGGGAAATACCAAGCCACTCTTGTGTGCAATGGGACCCACAGAGCAAAATACCAAGGGAAGGTACAGGACGGCATAGAAATAAACCATCTGGGTAGAAACCAGAGAAACAACACCGCAGTTATGAAGCATTTTTGTTTTCAAAGCATCATCTTCACATTTTGTTAAAATTTGTGTATCATTTCTAAAGCTATTTTACTTTGTTCATTACACATTAGGAAGCTTTATATATTTCTAAGTTTAGCACACTCTTATACCTTATCTTTAATATCTGTTAAAACCTCAGATTTTTCCAAGTTGCTTTCACCATATGAAGAATCTTTGTTCTCAACTAATAGTTTGCTCACTATGTTCTTAATGCTAATACTTGGATTCTCGGTAAATACATCACAATCTATACAAGCATAATTTTGAAAAATTCAGAGGAATTTCATCTTCTTCCTCAAAATAATTTGCAGAATGTACGTTTTGCAAGAATCCTATTTTGCCAATGTAATTAGTAATGGTTTCTTTTAATAAATTGTTCCATACTGCTGCAATTCAGATTAAAGCATTGTTTAAACATTTGCTTTTGTCTGTGTCCTCAAAAGGTATTTGAATATTTCTAAATGTTAAAAATCTTTTAGCCAGGAGCTAACTCAAAGGTTTTGTATAATTCCCGTGATCCATTGGCTAACAGAGGGAAGCAGTTTTGTGGGGTAAAAATATAATTTTTACATTATCTAGGATAATGTTGAGATGTGACGGGGCTTTGTCCAACAGTAGGATTTTTGTACGTTATTTCTTTCATTTCTCCCTAGAATTTTTGTAGCCACGACGTTATAATATCTGTTGTCATCCACGCTTTTCTATTATATGTCCATTTCGGTGGAAATTTATTGGTATAAGCTCCTGTAAAGCAATGTGGATTTTTGCTTTTTCCAGTACTAATTAATGGATTTTCTCTGTCGCTGTTCATACAACAATTGCTCTGTCAAACGCTTTAACAATTTGGCTCTAATTTAATTGCGTAAACTTTATACGCCACTCTATTGATCAGAGACAAGTCTTGACTGATACAAACGTATTTCCGCACAGTAGACTTTATGGGGTAAAACCTGGTATAAATAGATGGATTGCAGACTCCGCAAACTTATATGAGGACTGTTTCCTAGAACTTTTGGAATCATCCCCCGTATAACCCTAATACTTATATACACACTACAGATATTTACTATTATTCATATATTCTTTGCATTTCTTATTACATTGGCAAAATAGGATTCTTGCAAAACGTACATTCTGCAAATAATTTTGATGAAGAAGATGAAATTCCTCTGAGAGTCTTTTCCCACTTTAGCAGGTAACAAAATAATTTTTCAAAATTATGCTTGTATAGATTGTGATGTATTTACCGAGAATCCAAGTATTAGCATTAAGAACATAGTGAGCAAGCTATTAGTTGAGAACAAAGATTCTTCATACGGTGAAAGCAACTTGGAAAAATCTGAGCTTTTAACAGATATTAAAGATAAGATAGAAGAGTGTGCTAAACTTAGAAATATACAAAGCTTCCTATTGTGTAATGAACAAAGTGAAATAGCTTTAGAAATGATACACAAATTTCAAGAAAATGTGAAGATGATTGAAAACAAAAATTAAAAAAGTTAAGCAATAAAGCAGTATCTTAAAAACTGTACATAATTATGTTATGTACTGTATTGGGGTAGTATAATTGTCATATTTATTGTATATTTCATTTTTATATAGTATTAATAATTAGTAACTATATTGTCTATAAATTGTTCTTTAATCATATTATCCTATTTTTATTCTGAAAATAAAAATTAAGAAAACATCTTTTAAGGTCCTGTGAACAGCGACTACCTCCCTGTTGCGGTAAATATGGCCGCAGAACTTGTAGCCGGTATTGCGAGGTTGTACTATACGGCATGACACCACAAGGTTCGACTAAAATTAATTTTCGCAGTGTTCAGGTTTCTATCTTTCGAAATTTAAGTAACTAAATTTGTACGAAGAAACTGATTTCTATGGTTGCCACAGCAAGTTAGAAGGAATGTATGGTGGTATATATGAACCTTGACTCACACTTTCATTGTGGAATGTACAAAGTGAGCATGTCCACTATACCAACCTTATTCATTCGTATTTTCTCATTGAGCATGATAACGAAATAGCGGATGGTTTATGGGATGGTGTTTAATCGTCTCTGCGATATTTATAATGAACACTTGACCCTTACTGCGCTGTACAGTAAACGGTCCAGCTGTTGATTATGAAAGTCTCACATAGATATATTAAGACACGTTTAGTGGATGACGTGCACCATTTCTTAAATCATACGCTCAATAATAACACAATCGGTAAGATATTTGTTTGGGGTTTCTATTTTTCAAGTAAAAGTTAATTTGCATCTAATGCCAACGGCTAAAGAAACGGGCAATACCTCGTGGTTGATTATTGTACGGTAAGTAGTCTAAGAATTTAAGATCATGTCTTGTCCACAAGGTATGATCTAAAACAACTGGTAGTATCTATATATTAACTTACCCCGTTTTTAACAACCGAATCCTTCGGAGGTGTTTCCCTACAATCCGTAGTAAGCGTAATGTTTGAACGGGACGTCATCGTGATGGCAGATGTCGACGCATCTCCTTTGCTAACTAGTGGACCTATGTCACACTCCTCGTCGTTATTGGGGCAAATCGAAGTTCCTCGACTAGGTCTGACTTTCATCGATCCTTGTTTATTCTTCCTCGGAAAGACACTGTTTTCTAAATGAAGAGTTGCGTTGACATCTTTACTGGCGGCGCAGGTACAAGCTTTCATGAAACTTTTCTTGAAATTATCGCTTAGGAAAGCATATAAGATTGGATTCATTGCTGAATTAGAATAGCTAAGACAAGAAACAAGAAGATGTACTGTTGTTTCGAAGTTTGATGCGATATGATCTTCTGGTGCAAATACTACAGTAAGTTGTGATACCCAATAAGGTGACCAACACAAGACGTAAACCGTTACAACCGTTAGCACTAAATTAGTTACTTTTCGATGAGATCTCTTCTTCTCTTTAGATTTGTTTTGAGGGCCCACGGTTTTTAATTTTTGAATGACGAGGCAATAGAAGATCAAAATGAGGCAGAGTGGTGTGGCGAAACCAAGTACGAACGAATATAATGTGAAAGTTTTTGGTGAATCCAAAATTGTAGTGCTGTTCGGCGTTAGAGCTATAACGCAAGATGTTGTGTTGCCTCCTGGATTACGAATTTGTTGGCAATTATTAATAATGGGTATCATCAGGGTTATACTTAATGTCCAGGCAGCTAAGGATACTATTCGAGATATGAAAGGAGTTCTCCATCTGGGTGAAGATATTGGATGACAAACTGCGATATACCTATCGGCACTCATCACGAACAGAAATGTGCTGCTGGTAAATTGATTTATACTGGTTGATATTAAATAGGTTTTACATAATGCCTCTCCAAATATCCATTCACGTTTGATCATTGTAACGATTAGAAAAGGTATACCGATCAGAAAACATTCATCAGCAATTGCTAAGTTAACAATATACATATTGGTAACCGTTTGCATTTTTGAAAATCTGATAACCACATATATAACTAGTGTGTTCCCTAGAAGACCAACTAGACAGACCACAGCGAACAATACCTCTTGGAATAGATATACGAATGGTGTTTGCGAGTGGGGATAGGTTTCGTTAGTAACATTCTCCATCCTGACGTTGTGTGAATTCTTGTCACAAGTTTGTCTTCGTTATTTACGGATCATTAAAAGAAACCTGTAATAAAAATGTTTAAAATTAATATAGGAAAAGGTTCTCTCTTGCTCAAATGTTTATTTCTTAAGTATTTAACTTTCGGTTATACTTTCTCAAGTATACAACGAACATAATGCATTTATTCTTATTATAATCATTTATTTTAATTACGATGTTCTCATGAATCAAGTTCTTAAAGGACAATATTTAAAAGAAATCCGGTTACTATTCTAGTGAGATCGAATTTTCAATTTACGCGCAGTTTTTCGCATATGTATGTAAATTATAAGTTTAACTTCAATGTCATCATTGTTATGCAAGGATGAGAAGCATGGATATAAAAGAAAAGAAAGATAAAGCGAGCTGTACACACCATAGCATTGATGGCTAGCTTTCAGAAATTAACTTAGTACTGGTCAAATTGGTATACCTTCTCTTACCATTCAAAATGAACATTTATTTGGATATCATAGAAAAATTGGGGTAATGTAGAGAGCACCAGAAAATGAGAACCGTAACGGAAGCAGGCCGGAATGTGTTGTCACTATTACGTAACCATTGTATGTTTTCAGGTAACTTATAACTTATTGCGGTACTAGTGCGATGTACCGCAATAAGCACCAAGTTACCTGAAGATATACAATGGTTACGTAATAGTGACAAGCACTATATACCAATATGTCTAGTATCTACTGTTAAGATGATGCGATAGATGTCATTAATTTTGGTGAAAGATATATTCTTGTATTAAGAAGAAAGTGTAATGTTACATTTCGACAAGATAACAAACTTTTGCTGTTCAGTTTGTAATATCACGTGACGTTTATTGTACAAATATTTCAATTTAATATTATGTAGCTCCAAAACTAATCAAAATGCCTACATAATAAAATATTTTCTAGCAAGAAATATTTTTCTTTAATTCATTCCTAAATACATACATACATAGGTAGGTCCAAGTCGAAATATAATATATCATAACTAAGGTTCGACAAACAAGTTGTGTAAACCGGACTGACGATGGTACTCCTCCCCATTTTAATGTCGCGCCTAGCACCAAAGTGCGCACAAGCGGTGGAGGGACAGCGTCAGTCCAGTTTACACTACTTAATGATAACTTATGCACTCGTTTGTTGAATTTGAGCCATAACAATCCATATAAGGGCAACTTTACGCTTATAAAAAGTTATCAGTCTATATTACCGCATCGTGTTTTTTCAAAATTCTTTTGAAGGAGTTAGTACAAGCAATACTTGTTGAAGGAAGTAATAATGTTTGAAGCTTATAAAGATGTTAGCTTCTTTCAGAGTGAAGAATGTTGTTGTTTTTGTGTACGGCGAAATTATATGCCGTAGGTTCAATATTTAAAATGCTTGTAAAAGGAATAAAATAACATATTTTTTACTTACGTTTGTATTGGACAAGGTAATTATTTACTATTAATTGTATAAGGCACTGTTAATATAAAATAAAGTTAATTTACTTGGTAGTTCATATTATACAAGGTTCTAGTACAAACACTAGCGTAACCCGTTCCGAATATTTTAAAGCGCGCAATAAATCATTCTATTTGTCCAAATTGTCATTGGCATCAGTGACAAGCAACTGCAAATAAGCAACATGAACGTGTGCTGCCTTGCCACCTTCATACAATTTCTTATCGTTTCGAATATCTCTTACTTGATTAATTATTTAAATTTGCATGAGAATGTATGTGAAACTCTTAGAAAGTAAGCATATTTTATTTAATATTTACTTTTTATACATTCACGCTGTTATGTAATAAAGCGTGGGCTCTAAAGAGGTTTTCAGGTGATAGTCTTCTACATATGTGTACACACAAAATTTTAGGTTACTATTAAATATAAATAAATAATTTTCACTTCAAGATAACTTTAAAAATGATGTCTATACTTGAAGAAAGTTTGTTCAACTTATATATAAATATAATATATATATTATATAAATATAATATATTGTGTATAATTAATTTCGTCTCATATTTAAACCGTTGCCTATTCTCGTTAACAACGAAGAAAGGGATGCAAACGCCAAAAGCAAACTTCGGTAATTAGGATACTTCCACCGTTATTGTATGTAAATGGACCTTGTGACAGTACTCTTAATTTCTTTGCAAAGTAATTAAATCGGGGAAATGTTACAGAAACTCCATTTAATGAGAATGACCAGAATTTATGTTAGTCACTGTTGAGTAAAATATAATTAAACAGGTGTTGGTTTCAGGACTGAAGCAATTTATTAAAACATTTTGATGCTATATATACTAAACAAGGAAAGCTTCTATAACAATATTCTGTACTCTAATTGGCAAAATACGAAAGTTATTTCTTGCAGCACAGAAATAATTTAAAAATAGAATGATTAAATTATTAATATGACTATTTGCGTTTAAAACTTGACCAACATGGCTTATCACGGGTTTAGTATTTCGAAATGATTATGATCACTATTGCTTCAGTACATATGTTCGCGGTAGGACGTGCTGACCTTACAACAATTCTTGTAAATAAATTAATGTTATTAACATTTTATTAATAGTTCTTACAATACAACTTTTAGTTAATTCGGGGCATGTGTATTACTACCAAATATTATCCTGCGAATTGGCTAGTCCATTTCATAATTGTAAATGATGAAGGGCTGCCAATGCAATTTAATCCAAGATGGAGTTAGCTTAGGTGCCCTATATCTACCTTATTACAATTTTGAATTGCGTAACAGACAACGAATATGCATAATTACTGAAATCAATACAAGTAAGTGTAATATTTCAAAATATATAACTATAATCTCTTCTGTAGTAGTCATCCAAGGCAATATAAATAAACATTTTCTGTTTTCTTAAACGCGTATTAATTTCAAACGCGGAGAAGTTTGGTATGGTGTAATGTTAAACATTAGAGGCGGGACACATATGCCAGTAGTTTATTAAAGACAATATATTTTGTTGCAAATAAATCAAAAACTGAGTGAACTGAAACTGGAAGCTAGCGCCTTCATTATGGCAGTGGTTTCATAACGCATTAGTCGCCTTAGGCTACGTTTTAGCTGGAATATGTGCTCCCATCTAGTGAGATAATAATTTCAGGAAGTGTTGCTAAATAGGAGTAGGTGTTTTTTTTTACTGTTAAATAAAAACGGCACCATGGAAATGTTTCCATACGACATATGTATGTTAGTTTTGTTTGAACTTATTGTAAAGTGGTACTAATTTTTTGTAAGCCTTCAAAATAAATCTCGAATGGCCAAAGTTGATAACGACAAACTATAAATTCGCAATAAGAGTATCAAATGTGATATTGTATATTATAAATTATAACGTATTAATACGAAACTTCTTATGTAGTTACCAATCACTTATTGTTCTCTTTCTGTTGGGCCAGTTATCTCTGTTTTGCAGTCCACAATGCCCAACAATATTTATTTATATGAGATAGGCGCCATAAATTCTCAACGCGATTAAGAAAAAATAAACTTGGTAAAATATAACAATTTTTATTTTTTAATATAATCTCCGCTAACTTCAATACATATCCCACAAAGTTCAATTAATAATTTTATACCCTTGTAAGAATAATCTAGTTTTTTCCTCAAAATGTTCTATTACAGCTGCTTGTAATTCATTCTCGATTTTCCCTAACGTTTTTTTATAAAGCAAAACCATTGTATCATATCCTGTAACAATGGACTCCAAAATCGGCTTGGTGTCGTTTCCGCACATGTTTAAAAATACACGCGTACATTGTACCCGACGTTGACCTTGGAGAGCGGAAAGGCGACGTGGTACCCATCTTCTACCAATTGTACTCACACCCAAATAGTCATGGAGGATTCGGCGAATACTTGTTTCAGAACTGTTAGATATTCACTTTCAAACGGCAATCTTCTAATACCATTTCCCCAATCATTGCGATTTTTTGAGGCGTTAGCCGACCGGAGCGCACATCATCTTCATGGGATTCTTGCCCAAAGAAAGGAAACATGTTGTCCACTTCTTTACAGTAGAATATGAAGGAGATAAATCACCATAAATATCGTCTAAATGTTGTTTAATGTGATTAGGTGTATGTCCTTCTTTTGTTAAAAATTTAATGATCGCGCGGTACTCTAATTTTCGTTAGCTGCGATATGTTCATGCACCAGTCACGTTGTCTGACTGGCTACTAAAACTACTACTCTGCGAGCTGTAATATATATAGTGCACACATGTGCAACTATGACGCAACGGAGTTTAGAACACGCTTGAATTTGTATAAGCCTGTCAGGCCGAGAATTTATGTCGTCTACCATGTAGTTCTTTTAGTTGCCACATACACCTATTCTGTTACAGGAAACGTTTAAATACTTAAATAGACCTTCTGTTGAATTGACGGGGAGCGAAATTTGGCCAAACTTTGTTTCAGGGAAAACTGTCTGTATGGTGCGGCACAAAAGTACTAAAGCTGTCTCGGACAATGAATATGGTTGTAAAGATCAATTAATTAAAGGCGAAGAAGTCGAAAGAGGTTCTGGACTGTGAAAGGAAAAGTGTAATGTTACAGTCAATGATGTACAAAATATCTATTTCAAAGGAAATTTGCTTCATTTACATGGTGGTACTTTGTGTGAGGCTTTTACCAACTTAGAAGTATATAAATACTGGCGAATTGAAGCAAACCAGATTGGAAAAATTTTTGTTATTTGGAAACTTTTATTAAAACATGTATTTATGTATTATGTGTTAGCATCTAGCAAAAATAATATTCTAAAACGTAAGTTTAATGTATTCATAAGTTATTTTACAGAAATCGAAGTGTAATAACTTCTTTATTATTTTGGGAAATGATTTTCTTGAAATTGAAACGTTAAATTGTTTATGAATAAAGATGTAACTTTCCGTATTAATATTAACGATGTAGTAGTATTCCACACAGAAATATAATAATAACAAACATAAATAAAGTTGTTTCTTTCAAATTCTTGCGCTGACGGTCAACTATTGTAATATACACGCAACAATTTCGCTAGCAGATGTATTTTATTGTAAAAAAGCACCTCATTTCATCGTACAAAGTTCATAAATAAGAATTGTTCGCACAGGTACAATACAATTTTTACAAAAGCACGCGAGTAGGTCAGTGCTTTGTGCTCTATTCACGTGTATTATTTGCGTACAATAGCAAATCTACAATACTAATGCCTGTATATCTTGTCATGCTTGATCCGATCGGAATAGGATATTATGCAAAGAGAGGAAAGAAAACATCTTAAGAGATTGCTTTATTTTCTGTTCAATACAACAATAGTCGTGCTAGGCATAAGATATCGAGATTTATGCTCCACCGTTATATTTTTATGATAATGCGAATACCAGGATTCAGCATTGCGGTATTTTAGTTTTTAATACATAGGTACTTATATTTATTTGTTATTCGCATCTATTTTTATTGAATTTTTTACTTACATATGTAGATTCTATATTAAGTACATCACTTTTGTATGTTCATGCAGTTGTAATGCTCTGAAATCTGAAACTATATACCAAACATTTTTTGAAATAAACTGCTTAGAATTTCTTGTTTATTCAACTGGAACTTATGTGCGATGTTTAATTTCTTTTCGCGTTGATAGTAATGTGATTGTCAAAATATATACGTACATATTTTCGATCTTTTTCAAATTACAGATTGATATCATATTTTAAAAGAAATAAATTTTACCCGTACAAACCATTTATCAGTCTTAATAATATGGAGTTTATTGTAACCATGTTGGTTGTTTTGGTATTTGTAAATTGTTTTGAAAATATGTACTAAGATCTACCTCGACCTGGAGCATTTCTATTTTGCCTTCTTCTTTGTCTATTTCCCGTTCCCGTATTTTTCTTCTCTCCTCGCTTTCCAGAGTCTTCTAGTTGGTCTATCGTTGTTCATTCTATGTAGATATCCAAACTGTCCGAGTTGATTGCATCCTGTTCTTCGCATTAATGTTTCTATCTGTAGCGTCTTTCGTATTTCTCTTGGCGGAGACCATAGCTTGCCGATAACTCTTCAGACACCAAATTATGTGTTCATAGGTAGTTTTTACTCTATAGATATTTAATATATTTCTATATTAGTATTTCTAATTTTTGCTATCTGTTTTATACTAAAAATTTGCCCGTCTATGCTCCTGACGCGACGGAAATCGCTCTGATGATGATGATAATATGATATTCGTACTACATATTCCGCATTAAAATTTGTCACAAACATATTTTCTCTATTTTCCTCCTAAAGCCTATCTTATCTATAAAAGTGAAACTCTGTCAAATTGGAAGCATACATTGAGAGAGTTTAATGCATGTATGTACATTAAAGGATTTACTGAACATAATATCAATATGTCTAATATTTGCACTACGTTTCCGATTAGTAACGGGCTTAAACCTGATCGAGGGAGGTTATTTCTAATTTCAGACAAAAGTCTCGGACAAGTGTCGATTCGATAGGAAGCAAAGGCATAGACTCCGTCTTATTACTATGTTTAGCACATTAAAAGGCCTTATTGTGTGAATGTAATAATAAAGTTTAGTTGGGTGTACAAATGGACTTCGGTGCATAAAGTTTGGGTGCCCTTATTGAATCAATATCTTCAGTCGTACACATTATTACAGGTTATAAACTAAGCTTGTCTTTACTAAGGCATTTTGAGGAGCATTGTACTCTTTTTATTATTATTTCTGTTCGCTATTTAATTTCCCATTTCTTCATTTCTAGGCTATCATTGTTGATTGTAGATTGATATGTATCTATTGATCTATCATTTTTATGTTTCATGTTCATCTCGTTAGTTAAACTTCATAAACAAAAGAAAATTAGAGATATGTTAAAATGTCTTATCGCAATTAGTATGTAATATTACTTTTTTTAAATTTTTAATTTTAATTTGGTTTATTTTATTATAATTGTACATAGATATCACCAAAAAGGAGTAAAGAATTTTTCCATGTATCCAGATAAATTTGTCAATAGATATTGTTTTTGAATTTATGCCATCGCAGTAGAGGTTGGCTCAATACTAGAATATGACATTATATCACATACGAACCTCGCAGAGTGTCGCTTGATAATTAAGTAATATAATTTTCTATAATAGCGCCTTTAATCAACATTGTCATATAAATTTTGATAACTTAATTACCATAACACCAACAAGCGGCGACAGTAGGAATCACCTTGACAATGAGTCAAATTTTTAGTAAACAACGACCTACATATAGTTACATTAGAGATTAGGTAAATCATGGTTAAATATAATGATTTCAAATGTCCAAAGTTTAAGAAATAAGATCGAAAATCTCTTCTTCATATATAGATAATATCTTTAGCAGTATCGATGGCGATCAAGTCAGGATGGTAGAGTGTAATATTGAAACAAACATCGAGAGCAAGGAATACTATTATCGTAGATATTACTGTGAATATAACGTAGGTACCTTTAAGTCCACGGTGGGCAACAGCCGGCCCGCTGTATAATTTGATCCGGCCCGCGAGACATTTTGAAAAACCTAATCTAAAAAAAAAAATCAAAATTACAGTACTTACTCAAACTCACGGAATCAAGTAAGCGAGCAAGCCGAGTGTCGGCGATCATCAAAGAGTGAGGCGGCAAACATCAAAGCCTTCGATGTTTGCCGCCTCACTGGCGGCGCAATTATTTCTTCTCAACTGTTCTACACTAGACGATTCTAGATCATTCCTTCATTTTGCCTATATAAGCGGGTGGATGGCCCGAACTTTAGTTCAGTTCTACTTGAGCTACCGAGGTGATAACTTCGACGAGCGATATCCTAGCGAACTGCTAGTGCCGTCAATTAGCTTTGTGACTTTGTGTGCATCTTGGGTGCTTTCTAATTATAATTTGTATACGAAAATGATGTCTGGTGGAAAGAAACGAAAAGTAGATGCAGAGGGTCGCCAGTTTCAAGAAAAATGGACTGAAGAATTCTTTTTATCTTGCACAATGGTAAGCCTATTTGTTTGCTGTGTAATGAATCCATTCCAGTGATGAAAGATTCAATATAAAGAGGCATTACTCAACTAAGCATCCTACGCTGCACTCACTGACAGGATAAATAAGAAAAGACAAAATCCAGAAGCTTACTGCAAATTTGGAAAAGCAGCAGCAAATGTTTCATAAACAAAGAACACTACTTGATAATGTTGTGAAAGCTAGTTTTATAGTTAGTTCAAAATTGGCAGTCATTAACACCATTTTCCGAAGGCGAACTTATCAAGGATTGTATGTTAGAAGTTTGCAGTGTTTTGTGTCCTGAAAAGAAAAGTGAATTTGAAAAAATTAGTTTGTCAAGACGAACTGTTGTTCGACGTATAGAAATGATGGCTAATGATATAAAAACAACATTGACTCACCGTATAGCTGGATTTGAATCATTTTCCATAGCATTAGACGAGAGCACCGATTTGTCGGACACAGCTCAACTGGCTATATTTATTCGAGGTGTTGATAAATAGTTCACTGTTACTGAGGAATTGCTTGCTTTACAGCCGTTAAAAGGAACCACTACAGGAGAGGACATTTTTAATGAAGTTCAAAAGGTATTTACAAGTTTTGCCTTGCCATGGGCAAAATTAGTTGGAGTATGCACAGATGGTGCACCTTCTATGGTCGGCTTACGTAAGGGTTTCATCGGAATTTTGAACGAAAAAGCAACTGAATTAAATGTGCAAAAAGATGATTTGATATTCCTTCACTGCATTATCCACCAACAGAACTTGTGTTCTAAGTCCATTCGACTCCAGAATGTTATGAATGTGGTAGTAAAAACCATCAATTTTCGATCCCGAGGGCTTAACCATCGTCAATTCAAGGCGTTTTTGGATGAAATATCAGCCGAATATGACGACGTAACATATTATTCTGAAGTGGCTAAGCAAAGGGAAAATGCTGAAACGGTTTTACGAGCTTATAAATGAGATAAAAGACTTTATGCAAATAAAAGATAAACCACTATCTGAATTGAGTGACCCAAAATGGATATGTGACTTAGCATTTCTGGTCGACCTTACTGGCTATTTGAATGATTTAAATTTGAAACTTCAAAAACAAGGACAGTTAGTTAATGATTTGTACAGCCATTTGAAAGCGTTTCAGAATAAAATCCGCTTGTGGGAGGCACAGATGCTGTCTGGAAACAGTTACCATTTCACCACGCTCTCTGCGTATGAGAATATTGCTTATGCTCAATATCCTGAAGAACTCAAGGTACTGTCGGAGCAATTTTCGAACAGATTTAGCGATTTCAGAAACATGGAAGACTATTTCAATTTATTTGCTACTCCAACAAAAAGTAATGTACAAAATGCTCCAATACACTTGCAGATGGAGTTGATCGAGATTCAAGAAAACTCACTCCTAAAATCTAAATTTGAAGACGTGGAGTTGTGTGATTTCTACAAAAAATACCTCGAAGAAGACCATTTTCCGCAGCTTAGAAAATTCGCAAGAAGATTGATTTGTGCGTTTGGCAGTACTTATAAATGCGAACAGTTCTTTTCACTGATGAAAGTTAATAAATCGAAATATTGACAAGGCTGACTAACGATAATTTGGAAAATTCTTTACGTCTTTGTATCAGTGGAATTAATCCAAACATCGATGGATTAGTTTCCCAAGTTCAAGCTCAAGTGTCTC
This sequence comes from Chrysina gloriosa, assembly GCA_038088585.1. Lineage (NCBI taxonomy): Eukaryota > Metazoa > Arthropoda > Insecta > Coleoptera > Scarabaeidae > Chrysina > Chrysina gloriosa. Next base: position 26,496,203 of record CM076091.1, read on the forward strand.
ATTGATTTCGGTATCGCTATTTAATTTTCATAGTTTGTAACAATTCCAAATTTAACGATTTAATTATAATGTTATTATTTCATTTTGTTATTTTCATAAATTGATATTATAATAACATTGTCGTATTATTTCATGTCTGATATCTATCGCAAAAAATTATGAACACTACAACATTACTTTAAAATGTACTACTATTAAACGCGGCCCGCGAACGTATTTGCACACTAAAGTTTGGCCCACAACATGTCAAAGGTTGCCCATACCTACTACTACTACTACTAAGTCATTCATCAAGAACGAATCATGGAGTGAAATCTATGTAACAAAGGATACTAATGAAATGGACAATACATTTGCAAATACATTTGCAAATACATTTTCTATTACTATCAGATAAGTTTTCCTTTGAATCGGTATATTAAAAATTATATAATAAAAAACAAGTGGATTTCACCTGAAATAAGAGTAGCATCTGCTAACCTCCGAGACGTACACCAAATATGCAAGGCAAGAAATAGCCCAGAATTGTGGAACTTGTATAAACAAAATAAGAAACATTATGAAGATATGATTACAAAGGCAAAAAGAAAATATAACGACAATTATTATTATTATTAATAGTAGTAAACGGGACAGAAGTCATAATATTGTGCTGAGTAATGGCGATGAAGATGTAACCGATCCAAAGTCTGTAGCTTCTTTATTTGCGGAATACTTTGGCGACTCATTAGAATTGATTAATGTTAATGAACATATTTGTAGACTTACTCTCATTAAAACTACACTTTACTGGTTTCCAACTAACCAGAAGGAAGTTGAACTTGCCATTAAAACACTTGCTACAAAGATGTCGTCGGGAATGAATGAAATATCAACTAAAATAGTAAAACTTGTAAGTACTATATCTATTCTCTTCAGTGATATTATGAATTCTGTATTCACAACCGGTTTCTTTCCGGACGCACTAAAGTAAGCTAAGATTTGTCCGGTATATAAAAAGGGCTCTTCTAAAGTAATCACTAACTATCGCCTGATATCATCACAACAGATTGATGACATTTTTCAGTAAAAACAAGTTATTTGCTCTCAGTATTATTTCTTGCCGAATAGATCATGTGAGGATGCGATATATAGTTGTTGGTCGAGATCTTGGAACAATTAAATCATAGACAATACATCTGCAATATCAATTTTGCCTTGAGTAAGGCTTTTGACCTTACTGACCATGTCATTTTGCTGCATAAATTGGAACAATATGGGGTACGTGGAGATGCACTGAACGTTGTCCATTCTTATTTAACAAATAGAAAACACACGTCAACACTTTACTGAATAATATTCGGACAACTGTCGGTAGTGATCCAAAAGAAATTATTCTATTTTTGGTCCGTCTTCATTTATAGTCTTTGATAAATAAATCGTTGCACGGCTGTAAATTATACCAATATGCAGATGTTACATGTATTGTTTTGACAACTAAGTCATAAGAAGGATTATCAGCGGAAAGTACAAAAATAATCAATGACATGATGACATGTAACGAAAATCGTTTACTTTTAAACATAAGTAAAATTAACTATTTTGTTTATAATTAACGAAAAAAGTCACTATACGTTCAATATAATCATATCACTGCCTCAATCATTGAAATTTCTGCGTGTTTTTATGGTAATTCTTTGAGCTGGTGCGATCATATTAATTATCTGAGCAGTAAATTGGGTAGTGCGTTTTATGACATAATTTAAACTTGCTTACATTATTTTGCTTACGTGCAGTCTCCAATAAAGTAGGCTATATTGGCATGGGGTCAATGCTCGCTATCAACTAATGTCTTTATTTTACAAAAGAGATTATTCGCACTATGCTATTTTTATCACGTCGGACTTCATGTCGTGACTATTTTAAAGAATTGAAAATCTTAACCCTTCCATGTCTATATATACAGGATGTAACTTCCAAAATGGTAAGAAAGATGTCCAAAGGTAGCTAATTAAAATATATTCAATATTTACTTAATAAACATTGGAAACAGCGTAGGTTAAAGTTCGACAAATAGTAACAAGGCGCCACTCTCCAATTATAGAACTGGATCACATGTGAGTGTCTGGAGGCAGAGAGACTCTACAACTTCTTTCGTAGGTGATACGAGGTTATCCGAACCGTCTATGTTCTGGATCTTTATCCTCTCGTGAAGCGACCAGCAAAACTACTTGAATACTCTATTTAAAAGTAACATGAAAGAAATAAAAAATGAATTGAGGCGAGAGAATGACGTTTAACAGCACTTTATTTGTCACTTGAGGTGTAAAGTTAAATTCGATTAAGCCAGCCTCCTACCTAAGGTTTACACACTCTTGGTAATCGCTGGCATTCCAGGGGCCTTACAGCTACCTTATAGCTTTTGCCGAAGGTAACTATAACAAGAATATATACGAGTGACAAGTAATTATGTTTCCCCCTTTTAAACTACTAAAAGAATTTAATGTTTCGTTCCACAAATATATATAATATTAAATAGCAAACGTAAGGAAAACCCTTTTTACCCGAAAACAAATCTGATCTCTCCCCTTAAAATACTAAAAGAATTGAATGTTTCCAAAAGCAAGGAAACCCCTGTTTATTCGCATACAAATCTCAGATTTCCTAACCCTAAATTAACTAAAAGCTTCTAAGGAATTTTTCCCAAAACTCAACAAGTCAAAAATATAAAATCAAATAAAAGCGGGACCTAACGTAATGTGTTTCCTGTTGTCAAACTTCGTACGGCGCGGTAATCGCTATCGGGCCGGAAGCTGTCAAAGATGGCGGGTTTTCTCGCACTTCTAACTTCTACGATAATTCTTAGATGTTCGCAAAAATAAATCTCAGTTCTCTACTAGTCCTATACTAGTATATACTATACAGCCTACACTAATTTCCTACAACAGCGTCCTCTTCATCTCAACGTTACAAGCAGAATAACCCCAGACGTGCACCAGCAGGCGCAAGCCGTATCAGAAACTTAAGGAAGCGGGGCGCTATCTGCGGCAAAAGTTGGAGGGAGGGAGGCCACAAGTAACAATTACAGGACACTGTAAATAATTCGCCAATAAATTTGTAACAAAGACCCGAGCCGCTACACTTTTCGAGGTTCGTGTATATACAAACTATAATTCTCTCAAGCAATAATTAAGAGCTTTCTTGCCTCTTTATTTGTTTATTACTTGTTCTTGTCTTTTACAAATCTGGCATATTTCTCTTTTATGACCAGAGAGTCTCGTCCCTACATGTATTCGTGTAGCGGCCCGAAACACACACGCTATTAGTACGTCGTTTTCTATTCTAGTTGTAACAGGTGTGCGTGTTATGCATTTCGCATTTTGTAAAATTACCGATGTTGCGTGGGGTTTCCCGAGTGGAGTGTAGACCATATGGGGTGTACTGTATTTCTTGCAATGTTTAACTGAACAGCAATCATGTAGTTAAATGACGTGCCTATAGAAATAGTTCAAAACAGATAAGAGAAAGAAAGTTGTGATTTAATTTTTTTGTTAAGTGTGTGTAGTGTCCGCAGCATGTGGTTGACAACGCACATTTTGATATCCTTACCTACTTCAAGTTACCAACCCGAAGTGTTGTACCGGATTATTTACCGCGCATAAAGCACTGTAGTTCATGATGGATGAAACAACAGATGCAAAAAAATAATATGTATTTTAGTACGAATATTGAAAATAAATGGATTACTAGAACCATCTGTGCCCTACGACTTATGCAGCGCTAGAATTACCAAAGTTACTGGACGACATTTTCTGCAATTTTGTAAACCAATTCAGAATTTTATAAATTGTGTTCAGAAATTTGATACCACCACAGCCTCTTCTAACGGAGAATGTGGCTTGATACAGTTTTATATTATAGTAAGTATTTAAATAAAGTGAGAAGCGTAGTTAATTTCCAACCCGCAAGAAACGAACGTAATTAAAGTAAAACACAGTTTTAAAATTATCAAGTTGCAACGGGAACAACTTATCGTGCAACATTACACAGTTATCACCGGCTGCATTAAGAATTTGCAGGACACCTCTTTGTCATTGGTCATCTATTTAATAGAATAAAATCTGGAGGACCCTCTATATAACGACCTAATGAATTAGGTGCGTTAATAGGTGGTTATCAAGTAACTGTGCAAAAACTTACAAAGTAAGCACAATTTGCAGGTGCCAATAATCCGTGAGGAGAATTAAGCTTTGTTAATCGCAGACCGCACCTGTAGATTAACTAGTTTCATCCTTGTTAGGACTTGTCAGTATAGTATATCGGTCTGCGATTGACAAACGATAATTCTCCAGGCGATACATTGGTAATTCGTAGAAATGGATATGGTCACAGTTGTGACCCCATCTTCTGAGCAGGAGAAGTTTTTTTAACATTTATCTATATGAACGTTCGAAGCTACGTTAAATCAATTAATTGATTCTATAGGCCGTTGGATTTCGCGGGAAAATCCTGATTAGGTCAAGCTTCCTGGTATGCTTCCGAGTGACACTGATCCACACTCAAACTTTTAAAATCTTACTTCGATTGTTGTTTATACACATATTGAGATATTTCTGTGATAAGTTTAGCAGAATCGACCATAGAAACCTACCCGATTTTATAAGAGGTCTGGGGAATGCCTTTTCGCACTATTTTCACTACTTAACTTCTCACTTCTCACTCTCTCAATCACTTCTCATAAACGTGAAACGCAGTTTCCATTTCCCCGTCCAAACACTTTCCAATATTCCCACATAAAAGCCCTATTAAATATTAAAACGGTTTAAGCGGTAATTCAAACATCGCCAATAATCACTATAGTACTTTGTAACAATATAGAGATACTTAGGAATTGAGGAGAATATACAAGAAACTACTTATTTCCAAATATTATAAAACAGTTGGTTATAATTGTCGAAATCTTTGAATATTTATTTATTTTATTATTTTACATGATAAATTATTGCTAGAAAGGTGTGTAACCTACCTATTATATAATCTTTCTGTAGAAAAGTCAAAACTAGTCGGTAGTTTCCTTGTGGTATGTTTGGGGGTAGCTTAGTATCGTCTATATTGAAATTGCGAACGCTATAGAAACCCTGAAATATCGGCAATTTTTATATTGGCATAGAAGGCAATAAATGAAAGTAGGAAGTATCAATCTTTTTGACTGAACTGACAACTACTCCCCATATAAAAGCCGACAACGTAGTGCAAAGAGTGAAACAACTTACTATGTGAATACAAATTGACAGTCTTTAAATTTATCAATTATGAGAAACTCTTGTGTTATGGGAAATAGTTTTATTAGGTAAATGTATACCTCATACTATAATATTACCTTCTTAAGCGGGCACTCTGTCAGGTTACTTAATTGGAGGAGAGATTGAGTTCCAAGCAATTTGTCTTTTATAATGGAGCATACTTTTACGTCGAATTGAAGAATTCGTAATTTTGGTATATTATTTAGGATGGTATCCAATCCAATATTTAGCTGCAATTGAAATTTCGTGACTGGTTTGGAATTGTGGTCTTAAAAACGGCATTGCCTACCTTCAATTGGTCACCGTCAAAGTCTCTTTTATTTTCGAAAGAAATAGAATATGCGCGGTAAGTACGGTTTGGTTTAACATTACGGATAATTACATGGTCCAATAGTGTTTTGTTATAATATACTAATTCAGTATGGTGCTGTTCTACTCTGAAGTCCTTCTGCTGAAACTTTACAAAGTATTTATCATTATATTTGGATAAATAAATAAGATTAAAAAATAAATATAATATACATGGACAAAGTTTTCACCAGCAGTTTCCCTTCGTTTCTCCGCAGTATTTACGTCTTCTCCTAAAGATCCCCACTTATTAAAATAGAGTATCTTAGTCATTACTAGCTCTTTCTTGTCCTAGTTCAAAAAGTCCTATTCCTAATTCTTTTTTGCAAAATATACATACACATATTCATTTAAAAAATAGGTTCAACAAAATTATGTTGGGTTGGATTAGATTAACATCAAGAAGTAATTAAGGTCCCACCGTAAAAAAATCAAACCTTTCACTCACTTGTGTTGATCGGGGATGAGGATCTGATAATTCTTAATTGGGAAAGCACTTACAATTATGTATTTCCAAAATTATACGTGTTTAAAGAAAAGGATAAGAAGAATAGTATTTAAGGTAAGAATTAGAAATATGAATATTAACTCATATCGAGGAATTAAAGTGGTAATAAAAATAAATTACGTTTCGATTACTTTATCGATACGGCTTGATTTAAATCTCTATTCATATGACAAAAGAATAATTATTATAAAGGATATAATAAATTATTTTGTTTTCTTTTTGCACCACTAATTCAATTAAAATGCGTTGTATATACTACATTAAATAAATTAGTTTTAATTGAATAAATTGATTAAAGGCTTAATCAACAACTAAATCCCTGATTAGAATTACATTCTTCCCAAAATGAAATTAAATTGAAGTAAATTTCAATTTTAAGACTTCAAATCTACTCAAACCTATTGATCCCTCTATATTGAAGGAAAGGACAAATCTAAATAGGTTTACGCTGAATTGACGTAACCTAAAATGACAAAAACAACTTATTGACTGAAATTGCATTAAAAATGTAAAAAGGATGACAAGTAAAGTTTAATTTCTTTAATGAAGTACATTAATCTATCATCTTAATTTAATATTTAAAAATGATAATTTCTTGAAAAATAAGCTGGACTTGTCGAAAAGGTGATGAACATTTACTTGAGCTCCATCAAAGTCAAAGATCAAAAGAACAATAAACAACAGTCATACCTGAACAAAATGGAGTCAGTACTATGTTGTCTCGCCCAAGGATTCTTTTCTTGTTCCCTTAATAATTGAACAAAATTTGCTTTACTTGCCCTGCCTCTCGGAGCCAAATACCGGGGGCTAATTAAATCATTGCACCCTTGTATATTAATATAAAATTTGCATTTATTGCACGATTTCAAATGTCAGTCTTATATGTTTCCAGATATACATTCTTAATAAAACAGTCTTTTTCTGTTATATTTTGTCGGTTGCTTTTTGTTCTTGTTAGTATGACGATTCTTTACAAGCAAATAAACAAATAAGTTTTGCATATTCATTGTTAGATTTAAAATTGATTCTCGTCCAGTATATGTTTTTAAATTAGTTTTAATATGTCATTATTTTGTTATTTTGACGTTAAGAATTTTTTATTGATTATGGACCCTGTTTATAATGTAAAATCCCTAGTTGTGAGTATATTTCATCTGCCTGTTTCGTTTTTCCTGGCTGATTTGTATATTTTAGTAATCTCATGACTAAGTTCGAAAATACAAGAAATATTGAGAATTTGAACAAAGGAGTCCCCTTTTTTAATTTCTTTGCAGACCACTACAGACCGCTGACCCGATTAATCCTATTGGCTAATTATATGTATATATATATATATATATATATATATATATATATATAATTGCTACGCACAAATCGATACTTAAAAAGCGAGAAAGAAAGAAATTCCCGCCTTATCTTCGAGAAGAATTCCATATACTACGGAAAAGGATTGCAAATCATACCTGTTACAAAATAGCCAAACTTTTAACTCAATTATAAATCCAGTAGTAAGCCGTAGATTGGGTACGGTGCATCTAAGCAATCTCTAAAAATAATTTTAGTTCAGAGGATTCACATTAGCTAGTATTACTTAAGACGATACTGAAGTCGCTACAAAAACGACCGGGGGCGATACAATTTTACGAAACTGAAATGCTAACAGAGAGCGTAACATGGGCAACCATCAAACAGATAAAGACAACAGATATGATAGATCTGCTAATAACGGTAACAATGGTAAAATTTTGGGGAAAGAAAGAAAAAGGAAAAAATCGGCGAAAACACACAGGCACTACCCAATGATTTTGTCTAGGCTTTCCACCAAAACACAGCCGCTTCCTCATTCGGAGGGTAATTGGAAACAACTGAAAATATTGCAAATAAAAATAATACCGAGGTATTCTAGTTTAGTATGAAGTTGTCAACTCATTAATAATTTAATAATAAAATGACTCCGCTCGTGAAGTGAGTAGTTACTGCAAGTAAAAGGGCCAAGTAAAAACAACAATATTACTCGTTAACTGCAGGATACGACCAGGAATAATGAAAGATGGGATAATAAATTCATATTTGAGTTATTTCTTCCACCCCATAAAAATTGCAAAATGAAAACTCCTAGGTTCGAATTTTTAGGGTTCATATCAGTATCGTAAAAATTGAATCACTAAAGGTAAAGTATAAAAATGTTAACACAAATTAGAGGAAATGCCAAATAAGACCGCGCAAAACAAAGTTACAAGAGCAATAATCAAAGAAGGTTTAAAGTCATAGCGAGACCGATTCTGGTATGAAAACAGTAAAGCTGGATAGGTAACAAAGAAAAAGAATAACCGCAATCATGTTGGTAACAGGAAAACGCTGACAAATCCTTGAAGGTGATACCAGATATAGATTCGCAAGAAAGGTTGGACGTCGAAATCAGTAGAAAAATAAATGTAACATTGCAATGCTGTTTCGTGGAAGGAAAATTGGTTTGCTGTCCTTCAATGAAATCTTGCACTGAAAAGTTGTGTTCCCTAAATAATAATATCGATTTATTCTATATATTCTATAAATGTTTGTTATCAAGCAACATTTTTTATAGAAACCTAGCCCAAAAGTATTTCTTTAGTGTGCATTTCATTAAAGTGCTCGTGACTTTGCTTTCGAAAATCATCAGTGAACTTCATTTCAATAATAAAGGCGAGATGACAACGTAACGTCAAAGGTTCCCTATCTTCGCTTTTACACCCGGTTGGTACGTATCAATTTATTCTGGAATAATACGTGGTGACGTAGTGGACATCACGCACTGGACAACTGTATTACTATCTGTTGTTAGTACCAAACTTATTATCAAGATCAATTTGTTCCCGAACACACTGTTTTCAGATTTAGAGGGGCTCAATAAACATATACATATGAATTTGGTGAAACTATCTTTTCCAGCTTTAGATTGCGCATTTATCCTGTGCAGGCTTTCTTTTAGTAATCGTGATGAACAAGTTATTTTACTTACCATGACGGCAAGACCAATACAAAATAATGTGATAATTGCAAGGGTATGCATATTTTTACGAATAGTAGACGTGTATATTCGCGGATATATGAAGATATGTGTACGTGAACACTTGTAAATAGTTGAGTTACTAAATGGTCTTTTGCATAATAGCGACCGTAGTGATATGTCACTGATAACTGGTATATGTATTTGTTTAACAGAAAAAGGCTAACTATTTCTAAATGAGATATTATAAACTCATCAAAGTTTTTATGTTAGGTAACCGTAAAACGATGTCAAAAGTTTCCAGTATATATTATTTATTTGTAATGTTAAATTATACTGAACGAAGATGAACGATTATTTCAAATTTCGAATTTCAACTTGCATCAAAGCCTTATGAACTTGATGTCCTTGTTACCCAGAAAGTAGATATACTTTTTACCAGTTTCAGGCCAACAAAACAATAAATTTAAAGCTCAGGTATATTTTCAGAAAATAAAATAATAAATAAAGTTTTCGGATAACCTTCATCAGTGAAAATATAACTACATACATATGTGTATAAACAAACACTTGTTTTTATTTGGGAACTATTTACAAACTAAGTAATGACTAGGATTTCTTGATATATAGGATCTGTAAATTTATACAATTAATGTTTCTATGGGCAAATGCACATTTTTCCATACCATAAAAAACACTTATATCAAAAAATCTTTGTTGAAAGGTTTACAATTCTATTTAAGGACTAGGGAAGACTCAACAGAAAAATCTAGCCAAAGGCTCCCTTCTTATGACATGTAAATTTCACTTTAATAAATTACTATACACATTACTTAAACGCTGAACATCGGTTCTGAAAATAATAGTTTGGAATCGTTTTGTATGTTTATAATATCGTATAATTAGTCTTTCTCTATAATTATCTTTCTTTTTTAATAATTGTGCTTTCAAAATCAACGCAATGACCTAAACCTCTGTAATGTTACAGCGGTCATTGCATCAAAAATAATACAAAAGTAGATGCAGCTGTACAGTAGCAAGTGCAGAGGAATAAGGATGTTGATTGAACTCTGTAGTCGTGAAATGGTTTCTATAACTTCCGAATAGTTTACAAGAATATCATCAATACCATTTTTCAATATAAGGATTAGAAATATGCCAATTTTATCCAACAGCTTGAGATACACAACAGCCTACATAATCACTAACAAGTGATATTTACGTAAATTAAAATAGCGAGTTGTTCTCTTGTACACTTGTTAGTTTCTGGTGCAGAAATAGACATAATCCTATTTCGTTGATACTAAGAACGTCTTTTGGAGATTAATCTTCTGAAATTAACGACTTTTATTTTCCAGGTTTCCTGCACTACTAAAGTTGCAGTCAGCAACTACCTGTTTGATGATATATTGCTTCTCGTTCACTAAAAGTGTGTTGTTTCGAAGCCAAAGAGAAGTCACTTTAACATAGTTAAATTTATAAGAAGCTCGTTGTATTGTATTTATTTTGTTGTCAATAACAACAAACTCCCAAACCATTTTTTCACACACATTAACGGTAACGATTTTTTTGCGGCAAATCTCTACATTTTGCTTACTTGGTTACAGTTAGGTAGACAAAACTTAACTGAGCGAAAGTCAAAAATTCCATAGCAATTATGTGACCATTGCAAGATATAGTTTTAGAAGAGATGTGCCACTTTGTCCGGAAATAAAACAGAAACAGTCGACGAAAGTCAAAGTGAGTCGGATAGCTCATCTACTACATTTATTTGAAATCTTAAGAGCGGCATAGGTAACAAGCATGTTTTCTCAAAATATTTAATATTTGTTGACGCGAAGATGCGGCCGAATGCCCGATCATATTCCAAAGTTGATCGAACAAAAGGAAATGGGATCTATTCGAATCAAATGAAGATGCAATGAAATTTTAAGCGAATTGCAAAATACTTCCTTTTGTGGTTGTTTGTTCAATGATTGACAAATATGTATATTGACACCACAACAAAATTTATAAGAGGGATAGGAGGAAAATCGGATATTCTATATGTGCAAAGATGGTTCCTAATGCCTCATAGCAACACTTGAATTTATTATTGTAATAGGAGAACTAAAAAAAAGAGATGCCACAGAATGAATACATGTACCCAAGTATTAGCAATAAAGGAATTTCATATCTCAAGAAGAAGGAAAGTATAATTATAATTTACTTCTTCATTATTAATGACGAATTAATAAGGCGATTGTTTCCAGTAAAACTTAGTTGGACGTAACATTTGATTTATTGAACTGTTAATGTACGTTTCCTTACACAACAGGTAAGCGATTTAACTATTGCTATTGAAGGAAATTCTCATATTTTATTATTAGCGTTAATTTAATTTTTTTCGGCTTTCATGTTACTGCTTTGGACCATAAATCACCTCTTCAAAAAGATATCCTTTAGTTATTATAGAATCCTTTTTCCATATTGTTGCAACTAGTCGATACCTTCCCTGTGGTACGTTTGGTGGAAGACGTCTTTCGTCCACATTATAATTCCGAATGCCATAGAAACCCTGAAATACATCTGCATATGTTAATTATTCTATAAATATTAGGATTGTGAAACATTTATTCAGCGGTTATATATGTAGTACATTACCTTTTTAACGGAACATTTTGTGAGATTACTTGATTTCAAGAATTCTTTAGCTATATATGAACCCGTTTCCAGAAATGAACACACTTTTATGTCATACTGAATAATTCGCAACTTTGGTATATTATTTAAAATAGCTTCTACTTGTATATTTAACTGAAAATTTAACTCTTTAATGATGTTGATATTATTAAGAAATACTTAGCTATAGATTTTTATCTCAAAACACCTTTATATCGTCGCCATCCAAGCGCCTTAAAGATTGACAGAATATCGAGTATGCACGAAAAGTACGATTTGGCTTAACATTATAGAGTCGTACATGGTCTAAGTATGTTTTGTTATAATACACTACTTCTGAGTGGTGATGTTCTATTCTGTGGTCGTTTTGCTGAAACTATTGCAAGAAGGGCTTAAGTTCTCATAATAATAAGGTAATGACATAACAAAAATAACGATGATAATAATAATAACCAACAACCAATAGGACAAACCAGAATTTATCTTGGCAATACAGAATATCGGCATTGCAACAAACTACTATGGAAAATACACAATGACAAAAGTCGTAGATGCAGATACAGGTAGGAAATGTGAGTAGAATGTGCAGAAGATGTGATCGCTCAGATAAATATTCAATTTTCTAAATATCAAGAAATATTTATAAACATTCATGCCAGTTTTAGCAGTGCAATCAGTAAATTTCGCCTCGTATGGTATGTGTATCATGGCAACAGTCCCAAGCTCAAATAGTGCATGAGGACCAGTGTGATGGGTTTTGCTGGTAGTATCAATGCCGAGTAGAAGCTGCTATTAAACGTGACCAATGCCTGAGTCAACATATGTTAATGATCCCACTAATCTTTCGTTTCAAAATAAGTGAAGGCTAGTCTCAAAAACCTTTAGACTAGTTGTTGGTCTTCCGGTTGGATGCTTGGCAATGGGTTAACTCTTCATTTCTGCAAAAACAGAACTCATTGCTGTTGACTGTGACTAGGCTCAGCAATTGGTACAAGGAATGGGAGACAGAAAGCCGGAGCACAACTGCATCAGTTAACGAGATACTCATAATATGATTACCACAGCACCACTATACACTTTATTGTTGGACAGATATCAATTACTTAAGAGTATAGGGGAAGTACAGTTAAAAGAAAAAGAGAAATAAATTGGCGGTAGTATTTATGTATAGTACGAAGAAAATAAAAGCAAAGCATACTACATTAACAAACCATAAATGAGAAAGACATATTTCTTTAATTTAGCATTAAATGGACACCGCCCTACTAAGAAATAAGGCCAAAAGACGAAGGAAGCTTGCCATCAATAACTTGAATCAATTTAGGCATAACAACATGATCGTGGTTGATATGAAAAGCTTAGAGAGAAGAAGAGCACAGATGTGCAATAGTACGACAGCTTTACCACAAGTAAAAATGTATTGGTCAACATAATATTTTAATAAACTTTTAATTCGATTGGACAATCAAAAATCTGGCAATAAACCGTATTATTTTGGGTACGGTACATCTAAACAATCTTTAGAAACTAATGTGAGAGAGGATACACATTATCTAATCTTACTTAAGACGATATTGAACTTGCCAACTGAATAGTGGTTGAAGTGAGAAGGAAAAAAATAACGAGCAATTCAACACACGATAACAAAAATGGTAAACGTCCCAATTAAATTTCGCTGCAGAAAAGATCAGGGGCGATAGAATTTTACGAAACTGAAATGCTAACTGAGAGCGAAACATAGGTAACTAAACAGATAGGGACAACATATATGATATATTAGCTAATAATGGAAGTGGACGTTTGAAACAATGGCAAAATTTTGTGGAAAGAAGGCAAAAGAAACAAATCGGCACAAACACACAGACACTACCCAATGATTTTGTCTAGACTTTCCACCAAAACAGCCTCTTTCTCATTTGGAGGATAATTGGAAACAACTAACAATATTACAAATAAAAATAGGAAAGGGAGCTATTCTAATTTAGCATGAAGGTGTCAAATCATTAATAATTTAATAATAAAATGACTCTACTCGTGAAGTGAGTAGTTACTGTAAGTAAAAGGGACAACTAAAAACCAGAATATTACTTGTTAACTGCAGGACACAACCCGGAAGAATGAAAGATGTGGTAATGACAAAATCTTTGCTTCTACATGCACAAATTCATCATCTGGATTATTTCTTCCACCTCATAAAAATTGTTAAATGAAAACTCCTTAGTTATGGTAATGGTAATGTTAGTTACCGAATTTTTAGTTTTCATGTCATCATCGTAAGGATTGAATCACTAAGGGTGATGCATAAAAATGTAAAGATAAATTAAAGGAAATGCCAAATAAGATGGAGCAAAAGAACTAGAGCAATAATTAAAGAAGGTTTAAAGTCACAGCAAGACCGATCCTGGTATGAAAACAGTAAAGCTGGATAGATAACAAAGAAAAAGAAAAACCGCAATCATGTTGGTAACAGGAAGACGCTGACACAAATCCTTGAAGAGGATATGCAGATATAGATTCGGAAGAAAGGTTAAACTTCAGAATCGGTAGAAAAATAAATGCGATCAATGTAACGAAATTATACTGTTGGGAAGGAAAATTGGTTTGTTGTTCTTCAATGAAATGTTGCACTGAAAAGTTGTGTTCCCTAAATGATAATATCGATTTATTCTACCTATATATATATTCTATAAATGTTTCTAATCAAGCAACATTCTTGATAGAAACCAATCGCAAAGGTATTTTGCTACTATGCATTCCGTTAAACTGCTCGTGATTCTTGTTTTCGGAAATCATCAGTGAACTTCCTTTCAATAATAAGTGCCAGATGTCAACGCATCGTGAGGGAAGACTGGCTGCAAAACCGAATGTCCAGGGTTCCCTATCTTCGCTTTCACACCCGGTTGGTATAACAATTTATTCTGGAATAATACGTGGTGACGTAGTGGACATCACGCATTAGACAACCGCATTATTACCCCCTTGTTCACAATGAACGCCGGTACTTCCTTTTACAGTGATTGAGTGGGTCACATGCTGGGCCGACATAAGATTTGAACGCTGAACGTTGTCCAGTGAAACTCCCTGACCATTTGACAACGTCGGAAGTTTGTATTTTGCCCGGGCGAGTTGATTATAGACATATACATGCGTATATACGTTTCTTCTCTGGTCTTCTAGGTAGAGTTAGTACCTAACTTATTACCTAACATGAATTTGTTTCCGAGGGCACCGTATTCAGATTTAGAGGCGCTCAATAAACAGATACATACAAAGGTGGCGGAACTATCATTTCCAGCTTTAGATTGCACATTTATTCTGTGTCGGCTTTCGTTTAGTAATCGGGATGAAGAACTTACTTTACTTACCATGGTGACAAAACTGATGCAAAATAATGTGATAATTGCAATGGAGTGCATTTTATTTACGAATAGTATACGTGTATATTGGCGGATATATGAACATATATGTACGTGAATACTCATAAATAGTTGAGCTTCTAAATGGTCTTTTGCATAATGGCGACCGTAGTGATATATCACGAATATCTGGTAGATGTATTTGTTTGACAGAAAAAGTTTAACTATTTCTAAATGAGATATTATAAACTCATCAAAGTTTTTATGTTAGGCAACCGTGAAACGATGTCAAAAGTTTCCAGTATATATTATTTATTTGTAATGTAAAATTATACTGAACGAAGATAAATGATTATTTCAATTTTCGAATTTCAACTTCCATCAAACCCTTATGAACTTGATGTGCTTACATATATATTAGCAATGGTTACATAAAAGGTAGATGTATGTATATATATATATATATATATATATATATATACTTTTCGTGACCTATGTATATGTGGTATGCACTTATCTTTTTAAATATCCTCTCTACCATTTTCAGGCCAACAAAACAATACATTTGAAGCTAACAGCTATATTTTCAGAACGTTAAAATAAAATTTCCTCTCTTATTACATACACTTGTGTATAAACAAACATTTGTTTTTATTTGGAAACTATAAACAAAATAAGTAACGACTGGGGTTTCTATACAATTAATGCTTTGCGTGCAAATGCACATTTTTTCACACCATAAAAACACATTTCAAAAAATCTTTGCCGAAACCTTAACAATTCTATTCAAGGCCTACAGAAAACCGAAAAGGAAAACCTAGCCAAAGGTTTCCTCCTTATAACATGTAAATGTCACTTTAATAAATTACTATTAAATGTATATATATATATATTTCGTGACCTTTTTATACTTATCTTATATGATAGATCTCTACCACTAATAGGTCAATAAAACAAGGCTGGTTTGAACGATAGTTATATTTTCAGAACGTTTACAAACGTTTTCGGAATACCTTCTTCAGTTATATTTTCACTGAAGAAGGTATTCCGAAAACGTCTGTAAACGTTCTGAAAATATAACTATCGTTCAAACCAGCCTTGTTTTATTGACCTATTAGTGGTAGAGATCTATCATATAAGATAAATTACTATATACATTACTTAAATGCTGAACATTGGTTCTGAAATTAATAGTATTGAAATCGCTTTTTATGTATATATTATCGTATATTTGTCTTTTTCTATAATTATTTTTCTTTTTTAATAATCGTGCTTTCAAAATCAAAATAATTACCTAAATGTCTGTATTCACAACGCACCTGGGACTTGGCAGAGATTCATCAACCACGTTATTGGCGCTGATTTGGAACCTAGGGTATTCTTTTATCTCGACGACATCATTATCATAACTCAAACTTTTGAAAAGCATTTGGAAACCTTGTGCGAAGAGATTTCTCGTCTTCAGAATGCTAGTCTCACCTTAAGCCGAGACAAATGTCAATTTTGTTGGGAAGGGTTGCGATACCTGGGATATGTGGTTAATGGTAATGGGTTGTTGGTGGATCTGGAAAAGATTAAAGTTATTTTGGAGATCCCAACTCCACGTAACATGTCGGATGTTAGACGTCTCGTGGGAATATCCTCTTGGTACCGCCGATTTGTGCCTAATTTTGCTACGGTTATCGCTCCCCTTACGAACCTTTTACGTAAAGATAAGAATCTTGTTGGGATGAGTCTTGCGAGGAGTTTAGGCGCGAAGTAGGCGAACGTCTCGTGTTCGCGCCTATTTTGTCTTGCCCTGCTTTTGATAAGGAGTTTATCGTTCAGACTGATGAGTCGGACTTTGGTAGTGGTGCTGTTTTAACTCAATTTATCAACGGTCACGAAGGAGTTATCGCACATTCAAGTTGTTCATTAACACCTCAGGAACAGCAGTTCTCCACCACGGAAAAGGAGTTGTTCGAGTTACTTCGAACAGATTCTTTGTTAGTTTTCTCATTTATCTTGTACAATCGTCGATGGTTATTAATATACTAATACTTGCAATGGTGAGAACGGTATGACCTGCGTAGGGTGATTTCTAAGCATTTAGAGTTTATTGCTTATTGTACCTTTAACTCTGCTACCCTTATTTATTGCCCAGCAATAAGACTTCGGGGATTCTAGCAATTCCTCAATTCTGCGACGAAAGTTACCTACCCTGTTGGACCACCTATGTTAGTATCGGCGATGTACTATTAGGTACTTCTATTTGAATAAAAGCTACATTATGTATAATTTTTCTTGGTGCCTGGAGGACGCCTCATTTTGTAAACCAATGAAATCCATTTGCTTTCCTGCACAAAGCTTAGCTTTGTGGGAAAAATTAAAACTTCAGCGAGTTCGATTGCGAATGCAAAGAGAGACAGTTCTCTCAACAGTATAATTGTCTAAGTCCTATCTACATATTTTATTAATGTCTTAGTAGGTAAATATAACAGTATTTGTGTTTTATTGCGAACTCTCGCGGTCCTTACAAAATCGCGATTCAAAAAAGTGCAAAAACGCCAGCGAAGTGTACCTCTGTATAGGAGTGTTTAGCCGTTTTGTGGGCAATCGAAAAGCTTTGTCCGTATGTTGAAAATTCTCGGTTTATTGTCGTTACTGACGATTACTCTCTTTGCTGGCTGAATAAACTAAATGCTCCTAGTGGAAGATTAGCCACATAGGCTATATGCATCGGAAGGGTAACGATCATATCGTCATATCCTTACTTTAAAGATGAGCAGCAAAATTGGAAGATAGTAGTAGCGAAAGACCAGCGTAAAGAGGTTATTCGACAATGTCACGATGACGCGACGAGTGGTCATCTTGGAATTTAATCGAGTTGGGGAACGTTATTTCTGGCCGAGAATGTCTTAAGACATAAACAAGTATGTACGTCGTTGCCGCACCTACCTTGAATCTAAGCCCGTACATTCTGGACGAATGGGAGGTCATTCTAAAATGGAAAAACCTTGGGTGTTAAGTGTCGATCTCGTAGGGCCGTTGCCAAGGTCAGTTCACGGTTATAACCACATACTTGTCGTATCGCATTGTTTTAGTAAGTTTGTGTTAACGTTTCCGCTGCGTAAAGCTACTACTGCCGCTGTCATAAAGCATCTTTAGAACGACATTTTCCTATTATTTGGAGTTCCGCGCATGATCATATAGGATAATTGTAAACAGTTTAAATCTAACGACTACACGAAACTAGTACGTACTTATCGTGTAAAGAAAATGAACACGTCATTCTATCACCCTCAAGCCAACCCTGTAGAGCGTGTTAATCGTGTTCTTAAAATAATGCTTATCACCTACGTTTCGAACAACCATCGTCAATGGGACCAATATCTCCCTAAGGATACAGCTGCGCTTCGTTCTGCCAAGCACGAGGTTACGGGTGTGATTCCTCATTTCTGTTAATTTTGGACGTGAAATCTATTTAACCGGCGAAAGACCGTACTCTAAACCAATCCCGGGTGGAAATGCCAATGTTCAGATCAAGCATAACGTCGAACAACTTGCACAACGATCGTGTCATACCGCGATGTTCAGAGGAAACTTCAGGAAGCGTACGAGAAGTCGAAATCTCGCTATGACTTACGCCATCGTATGGTAGAATATCTCCCGAATCAACTCGTCTGGAGGAAGAATTTTATTCTATCGGATGCCCCAAAATTTGTTGAATCCTTCATGATCCACAAACGCGTTGCTTCCGATTCGTACGAATTGAAAACTTGTGACGAAAATGTATTACCGGGACCTTGGAACGTTACGCATTTGAAATATTACCCTGACGATGACTAAACGTGACGTAACCGATTGAAATACCCTAATCCTTTTTTACGTTTCTTGTAGTGTTTTGATGCTTTTATCGCGGTCCTTTTCGATAATCGCTTGTGCGAATTCATAGTACGCTTTTTTAGCTTCGTATATCTTGTTTACCGAGCCCTTTCTTTCGTGGTTCTTACGCCTGTAGGTACGGGCAAGGAATAGGCCAACCGCTTGCATTTGGAGCGTGGTGGTACAGGTCCCCTACTCATTATGGATTTCACTTTTTGTCGTTGGATTCTCGCGGGCAAAGCGTTTGGTTAGGTTTTCGCGGTTGTCGTACTAGCCAAAACACTACTTAGGTCTAGGTAGTTTTATTTGCGTAAGCCCGTTGACTTTCCGACATCTTTGTCGATTTCGACTTTCCGATATCTTTTCCGATTTCTTTCCCGGCTTTGACTTACCACTATCATTCCTGATTTTGACTTTCCGATACCGTTCCCGATTTTGACTTGTTACACGATGTGGGAAGGCTGTGGTTTCGTCCAAAAATCTGTTGGACTCCACTCCGTGCCTTCAAGATTATGCGTCCGACATTTCCGGTTTTCGATTCGCATTTTTTTGTTCCAGACTTCGGATATGATGATGAGTTTTGTCTTTTGTTTTGCTCTTAGCCATCAGATCTTTAGTCTTGGAGGGGGCCGCCCTGGACTTCAAGCTCTGTCCTTTATCTGTTTGTTTGGTCATAGTTTTTGCCGTTGGCGTTTCGTTTTGTTTCGTGGACGCGTACCCTAAAATTTCACTTAGCTTGAGGTCTTGTGGATTTAGCGCGTATGTACACCTGTGATTGGCATTCAACCTCACTCAATTTGTCCATATCCCATCCATTTGCATCCTTAAACTTTAGTAACGTTCCCTTATCCCGTTTATTTCTTTTGTTCTCTTTTTGGTTTTTTAACTTTCTGGTTTGCTGGCCGATTTGCCGAAGAGCCCTGTGGTGTTTGGGTCAAGCAGTCACGTGTGTTAGTGTGTGGTTTACTTGTACTTTAATCATTGAGATTAGGGTTAGCGTTGGGTTTTCGCTGGGCTTTCATTGGGTTTTCGCTGTCGAATTCACATCGTAAATTTTCTATGAAAATTTCCTTTCCGGGAAGGGGTAAGGGAGTTGTTAGGGTTGATTGTTATAGTTTTCTATATTCTACAGTTTTCTGTTTTAATATTCATGATCTCGCGCTTCAACGAGCCGCATTCGTAATTTGGATTCTATGATACAGCTACGGTGTGTTAGGTGCGCACGTAATATTGCTTCCGGGATGCCGATTCTAACGGAATTCCGTTTCTAGCCGGCGAGTCGAACAATTGTTTTTTCCGTACTTAAGTTTATTTCATATTATTTCAAATCTCGTATCGAGAATTATACGGAAAACCGACTCAAGGAAGTTAAAAGTACTGTTAAGAGTATCGTTGAATTTTTTCCCCAAGTTTAGCTGGTCGAACGAATCTTCCACGTTGTCTTTTTTCTCAATTAAGGGGAATTAGTAGGGAGCTAGTGTAAACTAGTAGAGAACTAGTGTGATTTAGTAGAGGCTGGTGATTAAAAATAGGCTGGTATAATTCTCGAGGAAGCCGGAAGCTGATTTTCCCGACATATTTCTCACACGGACATTAAAACACGCCATCTTGGCTAGTCCGGTATACCGAAAAACGTAGCCGTGCAGAGTCCTTAAAAACTCGAAATAATCCTACGTTAAGAATTGTGTGCGAGTATACAGGAGTTTCTTTAAGATTGTTGAACATTTAATTTTATTAGCACTTTAAAGGAGGGGAGGGGAATTCAGATTGATCATCAGTAGTGTTATCTTTAACTTCATTACTATTTTAAGGGGGTGGGTGGACTATTTATTTTTGGCTATAATTACGTTCAGTTAAGTTGTAAGTGGCTGTAAGGCCTGTTGGAATTCCACCGGCTACCAAACGTGTATTTAATTGATATTTCGTTTTGTTTTTTACTTTCTACTATTTACTACGGATGATCTTTCCGACTCCAGACAAGCATAGGTGATCCAGTTACACAATTGGGGAGTGACACCTTGTTAATTTTTTCTATGATCTTAACCGACGCCGTTTTTCATTGGGCTAGCGCGGCCTGGATCGCCTTCGACCATACCAACGTGGTAGTCCGTAGTGTATCGGTTCTGGTTATCATTGCCTAGCAATACTTGAATTTGTTATTGCATAACCTGCTTTTACTTATGTATATTCTGTTAATTATTTCATTATCACGAACAATAGGAGAACGAATAAGAGGAGATGCCGTAGAATGAATAATGTTTGTTATCAATATACTAGCTGTTAAGCCTGTCCCTGCCAGGCAGGAAGAAAAAGAAAATATAAGCTAAACTGTTAATGAAAAAAATGAATTTTGCCACGCCCGTTTTTCCTCTTAATTCTCCGCCCACAGCCCAAAAATCAAAAATCCGGCTACGTTAGGATTTGGCCTAGGCGTTTTACTATATGCATGCCAATTTTCAGTTTTCTAGCCTATCAGTGGGCTTCAAAAAGCTCTGGATAGACAAAAAAGAGAAACACACAAAGAGGGAAATTATATATAGAGATATGTAGGTATTTTACACACTATTAATCACACTTTTTATCGTTCAAATTTTATAACAAAAACTGCTATCTTTTTTTTTTACTCAAGTCTATGTACTCTTGTAAGTTCATCTTGTAATTGGTCAAAATTTAGTGTGGTGTGAGAAATATTTTTACTCAGTGACATAAAAGTAATAAGTCTCCAGCCTAAGCAATAACGGAATTTCATTTCTCAAGAAGGAGGAAAGTATATATACTCTAATTTGCCCATTAATTGTGAATAACGAATTAATAAGGCGATTGTTGGCAGTAAAATGAGTTGGCCGTAACCTTTGTGATTTATTGAACGGTTAACTAGCCTTTCCTTATACAACAGCTAAGCTATTTAAGTATTACTATTGAAGGAAATCCCTATATTCTATTATTTGCCTTAATTTCCATTTCTTTTCATTTTTCTGATGTTGTTACTTTGGACCATAAATAACTTCTCCAAAAGATATCCCTTAGCTATTGTAGAATCCTTATTCAACATAGTTATAGATACTCGATACTTTCCCTGTGGTATGTTTGGTGGCAGACAAGTTTCGTCCACATTATAATTCCGAATGCCATAGAAACCCTGAAATGCATCAGCATATGTTAATTATTCTAAAAATATTAGGATTGTGAAACATTTATTCAGCTGTCGTATATTTAGTACATTACCTTTCTAATGGGACATTTTGTGAGATTACTTGATTTCAAGAATCCTTTAATTATATACGAATCCGTTTCCAGAAATGAACATACTTTTATGTCATACTCAATAATTCGCAACTTTGGTATATTATTCAAAATAGCTTCTACTTGCGTATGTAACTGAAAATTTAACTCTTTAATGATGTCGATATTATTGGCAAATATTCAATTATAGATCTTTATCTCAAAACACCTTTAGATCGTCGCCATCCAAGCGCCTTAAAAGTTGAGTGAATATCGAGTATGCACGAAAAGTACGATTTGGCTTAACATTATAGAGTCGTAGGTGCTCGAAGAACGTTTTGTTATAATACACTAGCTCTGAATTGTGATGTTCTATTTTGTAGTCGTTTTGCTGAAACTATTTCAAAAAGGGCTTTATTTCTCAAAATAGTAACAAGACAATAAAATAATAAAAATAACGATGATAATGATAACCAACAACTAATAGGAGATTCCCGAATTTATCTTGGCAATACAGAATATCGTCATTGCAACAAATTACTGTTGAAAATACAATGAGGACAGCTGTAGACACAGATACAGGTAAGAAATGTAAGCAGAATATACAGAAGGTGTGATCGTTCAGATGAATATTCAATTTTCTAAATATCAACACGTGATTTATCTGTAGTTACGATATATATATATATGTATATTCTATAACATTCATTTTAGTTTTAGCAATGCAATCAATAAATTTAATCTCGTATGGTATGTGTATCATGGTACCGGTTCCAAGCTCAGATAGACTATGAGGATGGGTGTGGTTGGGGTTTTTCTGGTAGTATCAATGCCGACTAGAAGCTGCTATTAAACAATGGCTGAGTCGACATATGTTAATGATCCCACTAATCTTTCGCTTCAAGATGTGGGTCAAGTAAAGGCAAGTCTCAGAACCCTTAGACCAGTCGCTGCTTTTCTCGGTCGGGTGCTTGGCAATGGGTTAGGTCTTCATTTCTACGAAGACAATACTCATTGCTGTTGACTGTGACTACGCTCTGCAATTGGTACATGGAATGGGAGAACTTCGGACAAAAACCGGAGCACAACCTGCTTGAGTTAACAAAATACTCATATCAATTACTTAAGAGTACAGACGATTCTATACAGTGAAAAGGAAACGACAAAGAAATTGGCGGTAGTATTTATGTATAGTAGGAAGAAAATAAAAGCAAAGCATACTACATTAACAAACCATAAATGAGAAAGACATATCCCTTTAATTTAGCATTAAACGTACATCGCCCTACTAATAAATAAGGCCAACAAACAAAAGAAGCTTGCCATCAATAACTTGAATCAGATTACACATAACAAAATGGTCATGGGTGATATGAATGCAAAAGCTTAGAGCGAAGAAGAGCACAGATGTGCAAGAGTGCGACAGCTTTCCCACAAATAAAAATGTATTGATCAACATAGGCTGTTCCTAGCAACGAAATATGTATCTATAAGCTCACTTGGATGTCACTGGATGGAACAAAATACAGGTACGGCAGAACCAATTAAGCAATTTGAAAGGTTATAAAAATTTCACGGGAGTATATAGAGGAAAAACGATATCTCGAATTCAATAGTATTCAGTATATATCATTTTATATTCTTTAAGTTTTGAAAATATTGTTCCCGAGTTGGCGGCCGTTAGTACCACACACATCGTCGGAGACGATTCTTTCAGTTTTGTACAGCTATCATAGTTCATACCTAACGCTGACTACGGCGTTAACTTCTTCAATAATCCGTTCTCTTAGCTTTGGTAGGGTATGTGAGCGATGTTTGAGTACTTTCTCCTTCAAATATCGCTAACGGAACTGCAAGTGCCCAAATCTGGGGAACGCGCAAGCTATCTCATGTCACTTTTCAGAGAGACTAGCAAACGCTTCTCTCTAATCATTGAGCGAATTTCGGATTTGTGAGTTGTAATAGCATTCTGTCAACATTGAGACAACGTGTGGCATTCACGGTCGCTGTAACGCATTCCTTGAACGGGTCTATCTATTGTGATATGGCACATCAAACGGTTAGCTTAGAGGAATGTAATGGTCTGTTATGAAGAGACGGGGAGGAATTTGTCCAAGCATCTGCTCACACAGATTTTTGCGCTCGACGTAATCTGCTACACTAAATTCTTGATAATATTGCTGTTGTGAGTGATAATATTGAAAGGGATCCAAATAAGGCTGGTGCTGCCATTACGGTCAATGGAGTGCGCTCTAGAGACATGGTAACCAATTTTTTGAGGCTTATTTTGGATGACGGCTTGTGGTTGCAACAGGTCGGGACAACTTGCCACACAACTCCAGAAACAATCAATTTATTGGAAACCAAATTTGATGGATGTTTGATTTTGTGTAGAGGTGAAGTCAAATAGCCATCAAGATCATGCGATCTAACAGCGTAAGAATAATAAAACAACAGAGGCACAAATGTGATTGAAATTTTGTCAACAAAATCGATGTTTACCAACGCAGTCATGGTGGACATTTATCGGATATTGCTTTTCATTCATACATTGTAGAGTCTCTACAATATATTTCAATTAAAATATTCCGAGCTCTGTTTCTAGTAATAAATTCAGATGGAGCGAATAAGGTTAAAGGGATAATTTTGGGTAGTGCGTAGTGGAAGCAGTAAGTATTGCTTACGATTTCAACCCCTTCCTTTCTTGATTTTTTCAAGTAGTTGTAATGAACAAATTACATTACTCACCATAATCGCTAGGCCGACACACAATGCTATGATAGTTGCAAGAATATACATATTTTCAACAAATAAGAATACGTATGCGTGCAGGTACGTATCTCCCATGAATTGTTTCGTTACTAAATGATATTTATTACAATAGCGACTGGTGTAATGTCTGATATATCTCTACAAAAGCAGAAACGTTTAACCGTTTCTGAAATTATAAACTCATAAAAGCTCTTGTGGTAGATGTTTATCACCCCAAAACGACAAATATAGGTTACATAATAGTATTTGTAGTTTATATTGGGTTTATTACTACGTTGTTATAGTGATTAAAATTTGGTGTGCGCTATTCCAAATTTTGAATTTTAGTTTCATCAAAGTTTTGTTAACCTACACTGACCCGCCCCTAACTACCTAATATACGTATATTGTTAACTTTATCCTTCCGATACGCTAGCTACTTTAGGTGCTATGGACAGCATCCGGCTTGTGGGAGGCCATGGAATATTTCCTTGCCACGTTATGAGCTTTTGCACAAATATTTTATGTGTCAAAGATACGTTAGACATGCGTCTTGCTCCAAATGCTTAGTCACGGGAACAACAGTTCTTGTAACATTGTTACGTAGCGTTATAGGTTTGCCTCACTCATTTTCAAAGCGAAAAGGAGTTTATAAATATTTTGTGATGATGGTGATTTTTCATGAATAAAGCGGCTTTTGACGTTTTGATGTAGATTTCTTTTGGCTCAATAGCGCAATTATATTTGTTGAAATGTCAATTGAAATAAAAATGAGAATGGAAATCACCAATTTCTTAGTAACGCTGCGTAACTCTACTTTTTAATTATGCTCCCAGACCCGCCGAAATCTAAGTGTTGATCAGAGGGAATGTCTGTCTACCATTAATAAAACTGTTTTAACCAAGTGACTTCTAAATACTGCCAATCTTGGAACAAGGAGAAAATTTAAAGATCTGGTACATTTCCACAGCTTCGTGGCAACTCTATTGCAAATAAGAAGAAATATAGAGACCTGCTTAAGAAGAACCAAACTGGGTTTTACAGTACTTATATTAATAAGTTAACAAATAAAAGTACAGCTGCCCCGCAAGTAATTAAAACATCTACAGGAAATACCCATTCCTCCCATCAGATCACCTTTCACATTGAAAACGGCAATGTTACCAACCCGATAAAGGTAGCAAACGAATTCAATAACTTTTTCAGATCCTCCTTATAAGACTGCTAGTTTACAGCTAAAATTAAGCAAAATCCATGTTTCCCGATCCCTTTCTCCACTGCTAAACTACTGATATAATTAATAAACTTATAAGAGTAACTCCTTTGGTCTGGGTAATACAAATGTCACCATGAACCCGTTAGCACTGACGATTCTGGCTTTCCAAACTTGTTTTCAAAGTTTATTTGTATGTTGAAAGAAGTACATGAATAGGAGTAATGTTTCCAAGTGTTTCTGGGTGTGCTCTTTCGGAATCCGGGCTCAGATTGGAGATTTCTTTGCAAGTAATTAAGTATGGTGGATTTTAAATAAAAAATGGAAAGTAATTATTTTCAACTTCTATGCTTTTTTTTTCAAATTGACATTGCCCAAAAATAAGAAATATCCCTCAACCATCGGTGCACAAAATTGTTAAAGTTTAGCAGGAATTTCTTTTCATATTCATGTTAACAACATTTATATTCATTCATTCCTCGAGCAAAATATTCTCTCTCGCACCAGGATGAACGAATTTTGTCTCTATGTTCGATATGTGGGGAGTCTGCTTTTATGAAATATCCTCATTGTAATAAATATCAATGTTTCAAATTGTGTTTTTACGACTTTCATTACCATGAGCAAGTACAAGAATGCGTAGTTGATATGTATTTCTAATAATTTCTTCATGTGGATATATGTACATACGTGTATACATCGTATGTACTTTCTTCTCTTATGCACTATAATATAATACGAATTCACCCATTGTCAGTAAAAGATGCATTAGATAAATATTAAACAGCTTCTATTTTGTGTACATATCGCTAAAGATATCCAAAACTAAATTTACCTTCTCACGTTCCTAAAGTTTCATATATCCATACTACACATAAAAAGTCCATATCTTCAATCTAGTCGGCGGTGGAAAGGGGTAAAACGGCGGGATAGAATGTATATTCGCGAAAATGGTATTTCTAGTAGACGCAACTAGAGGAGCTTTTTTCATTGCTTCACTCAACGCCCTCTTGCATACGGATAAGGGGTGATGTTAACGAGGCAAAGGAATAAAAATAGCACAATTTGATAGCCATATGAAAATAGATTTTCGTAACATTTATAATAACTGTGTAAACCACAAATAAGTCAAAATCGTTGAAACTTTGAGGACAATTTTTACCCCATAAATGAAGGGCTCAGCAAAAACGGAAAGCAATTTGCAGCACCAGATGGGGTTTATATGTTGACCAGGTTTCATTCAAATCAGGGGGTGACAGTTGGGAATGTTGTGAGTCTAACAGGGATAGAATATACAGTAAATTTGTCTTGTCTGGTTTATTTGACCGTCATTGTTCATTAACAAAGTATATATTATTATTAATAGAGAACGGCAGAAAATATTTTATATTGATTTTCCAATGGAGGCTTGTGTTCAATACGTGCCAGTATACTTACAAAGAAAGGTTCCCAACCCGCACACCTCGATTTCAACGAAGTGGTAGGACTATGTAAGAAGCCGGTCTCTGTTTATGCGATTAAAGTCTTTGAAGGGGCAAAAACGCCCCTGAAATTTTGGTTTTCCACCAGTTACTCCGCAATTATTACGAGAAAAAAATATTCCAACTAATGAGCATATACCCCTTCAAGAGGGCTATTGAAACATGCTTGAATTCGTAACTCCTATTCTTCAAAATATTAGCCCCCTCTCACCACTTTGTAGAAACACCGACTTCAATGAAATTTGGTAATTAAGTAGGGCTGGGAAAACTATGTGGAAGGTCGGTTTCAGTTTCTGCCAGTAACGTCTTTGGTGAAAAGGGCCCCCAAGGATAGGACTATCTTTTATCAATTACTCTGAAATTGTTGCAAGAAGTAAATATTCAAACATATGAGCATATAGCGGGCTATTGGAATAGGTCTGAATCGGTAATACTGATTCCTAAAAATATTACCCCCTTCCTCTCCTACTGATTTCGTTGAAACTTGAAACTGGGAATATGGGCATATAAACTCCCTCTAACTCACACCCATTTCGACAAACTCGGAAATTAGAGTTAATAGCACTATATAAAAAAACTGGTTTCTGTCTCTGATCTAAAAGCATCTGAAGGCTGGAAATAGGGCTATTTTTCCTTTTTTGCCAATTACAATTATTGCAAGAATAAGAAATTTACTGACGGACAATGAATTTAAGCAAAAGTTAAAACCTATGCCTCTATACTGTCAGTGAACGCAGGACTGCGTCGGTGGTCATAGGGAGCTTCATAATAAAAATATTTTGTCGCTTTTGTTTTGACGCATATAGAAAGTAATACTTGTTTATTATACGTACTATGTATATGTTTCTTGTCTTAATTTGATAACTTCTTATAAGAAGTACATAATTAAACTTCAAACGCATTTAAAGCTTTTCTTTATTGTACATAGCATGTATATTGTAGTATGAATTTTAGTTAATTTTATAGAAAGCAAAATTATTACAATTAATATTTACAAAATTTTAGTATTATATTAACAAAATAATGAACAATACAATCAAAATATATTATCTAGTGTGTATAAGTGTAATTTGTCTTCTAATTCTTAACTTCTCCCTCCCTCTTGAATTCTTTCTTCACTTCTTTTCTTTGGTCTTTTCCTTTTATTGTACTTCTTTTTCTTTGGTCTGTCGTTTGTAAACAACAACTTCGTTTTTGATGTGGTCTGCTTCTTTTCAACCCTGGTATTTTATATAACTTTTTATCTAACCTTTTTCGTCGACCATCCCCTTCCGTCGTTTATAAACAAACTTAATTTGTTTTTGCACGTCGTTATAGCAATTTGGAATTCTAGA
This sequence comes from Chrysina gloriosa, assembly GCA_038088585.1. Classification (NCBI taxonomy): domain Eukaryota; kingdom Metazoa; phylum Arthropoda; class Insecta; order Coleoptera; family Scarabaeidae; genus Chrysina; species Chrysina gloriosa. The sequence continues at coordinate 26,525,209 of CM076091.1, forward strand.
TTATGAAATGTTTTAAGTGTATGTGAGTGGTATATATTTACAACGCTTTTCTATTTCTTAAAGAATGCTTTCTATAAAATTTACATCTTTTTATTGATAATTTTACTAATGGAGTATTACCATACTACAATATACAACTAAATTGCGATAAGTACAAGTTCCTGGACAATGTCAATAGCAAATTTAAATATTGCAAAACGGCGGGGCTAGGAGGGGTAGCAAAAGGAATTTTTTAATATATAATAAGCATAACCGATTCAACCCTCAATTTAAACTTCTGCTCTCGGAAGACCAACACGGATTTGTCAATAAACGATCTACCATTACTAATCTATCTACTATTACCGAATACATATCTCAATGCTTAGACAACAACACTCAAGTTGACGTCATATATACAGATCTTACTAAGGCCTTCGACCGAATAGAACACAATCTCCTTTTATCTAAATTACATGATATCGGCTTTACGTCAAGTATGGTGTCTTCTATACGTACTTAACAAATAGAAAGCAGTATGTTTCTTACATGGGCCATCGATCTGAAATCTTTACTGCAGTCTCTGGCGTCCCGCAGGGTAGCAACCTTGGGCCACTACTTTTCCTTATTTTTATGAATGATCTATGCTACGAACTATCTTGCAACAGATTACTGTTTGCAGATGATCTTAAATTATATGGTATGGTTAATAACTTAAGTCATTGTTATGAACTGCAACAACAGCTCTACGTTCTTCATTCTTGGTGTATCAGAAACAAACTTACACTGAATATCTCCAAATGTAATGTACTAACTTTTACACGCAAACCCAATCCGATAATTTTTATCTATCACATCAATAATAGTGTTATGTTTGGAAGTTGGTGTTCATGCACAATGTCTATATAGCGAGTCTTTTGGACACAGCTGTACACGGGGATATTGGGGATTGTTTGGTTGGGTATTATCCTGTCTTATTACAGCTGTACTGTACCCCCTGTTTTTCAATATAATATTGAACCGAACCCTCCTCAGTGTTTCATTGCTTAATACACAACATATTGGCGACGAATAGTGGTTTTTGGGGAACAGAATAGTTGAATTAATTATCAACGTCAGTAAGAATTTGAAACGTATTTAGAAAGAGTAGAGCATCTATTCAAGGTAAATGCAGTAACGGTTGATATGAAAGTGTCGATGTTTGTAGCAGTGGCGGGAACAAGTATTTATCAAACCCTGAAGAATTTAGCAATCCTCAATATCCCCAATCAAATGGTCTGGCGGGGCGTCATGTTTGGAAGTTGGTGCTCATGCACAATGTCTATATAGCGAGTCTTTTGGACACAGCTGTACACGGGGATATTGGGGATTGCTTGGTTGGGTATTATCCTGTCGTATTACCGCTGTACTGTACCCCCTGTTTTTCAATATAATATTGAACCGAACCCTCCTCAGTGTTTTATTGCTTAATACACAACAAATAGTATCATCCCTCGTTGTACTTCTGTCAAGGATTTGGGAGTGACATTCGATGCTAAACTCACCTTCATAGATCATATTTTCAATGTTGCATCTGCCTCTCTTCGCGTTTTGGGGTTTGTAATTAGGAACGCAAGACAATTTTCCAGTACCGATGTGATTCTACAATTATATTTTGCTTTCGTACGTTCCAAACTAGAGTATGCCTCCATTATTTGGTCTCCTGTTTATAAGGAACACATCGCTTTGCTTGAGAAAGTCCAACGTAGATTTCTTAAATATATTTATTTTAAGTGTAATGGTGTATATCCCCCACAAGGGTTTGATCATAATACTCTTTTGAGCATATGTCAAATTGAGTCACTAGATCTTGGTCGCAGGAGAACAGAAATTAAATTTTTATACGATATTCTTCATTTTAATGTGGATGCGCCGAAACTGCTAAATGATATACGATTTTTATACCGCATCATCAAACACGTGTTCACAAAACGTTTTACTGCAGAGCAGCCAAAACGAACATGTTGAGATCTCCGCTCCATAGAATGTGTTCATATTATAACGTTATAGCAGACAACTCAATGGACATTAATTTTTCACCGTTGCCATATTTATTGAACAAATGTACTCTTTAACTGTCACTTTGCTAGAATAATTAGAACTAAGTACTGGATACTTTTTATTTTTATATTTAATTATTACTCCTTTGGTATGTATATATAATAATTGACTATGTTTCACACTATTGTCCTGTAATTGGATCGTTATCTGTTGGGCAATAAATACATTATTATTATTATTATTATTATTATATACGATATGTTTCGAGAGCCCTGTTAAAGCTCATATATTCATACACTAAATATTTATTTAGCAGGGGCTTTTGCCACTGAAAAGGCTTTTGGAGCACCAGCATAAACAGACCTTTTATATGGTGTAGTTCCACATAACTGCCTAGTTTCATTGAAATTGGTGTTTCCGCAAATCAATGAGCGCGAGAGAAGGTAATTTTTTTTAGAATAAGACTTACTGATGCAAACATGTTTTAGTAGCTCTCTTGATGCCTATATGCCTTCAAAGGAGTTATTGGCAGAAACGGAAATCAGCATTTTACTATTAAGATTCATCGAAATCGGTGTTTCCACAAATCGCTGGGAGTGGGAGGGATGATATTCTTAAGGATAAGGGTTACCGATTCAGAAATGTTTCAATGGAACGCGATATGCTCATATGTTTTAATATTACTTACGAAAAGCAGGTCAATTTTCAAGGGCGCTTTTCACCTCTTCAAACGCTTTAATCGCAGAAACAGAAACCGTTGTCCCTGCATAGTCCCACCAGCTCTACATAATTAGCAAGTTTCATTGAAATCGGCGTGTGGGGTTGGGAAACTTTCCTTGTTAGTCAGTAATCTATGTAACCGTCTTTATGAAGGAATAAGTAATATCTTATATAGTGATTTTGCATGTTATTAAGCTAATATGACTAAATTGACAAAGTCTATGTCCTCAATGGATCCAACTGACGAATAAAGAATAAAGAATATGTCGAAGTAGTAAGTAGCAAGGAATATTTTAATGCATTGGCCTCAAATTATTCATTGGCTGTTCATGTTCAGTACCTGTCAGCATATATAGCTGGCGGTATGTGCCTTTATGTAGAAATAGGTAAATTATTGCGTACGTCTGTGTTATCCTTTGCCAGCCGGGTCCTGCTCGTCAAGTTGTGAATACCTGTGCGATAAGGCTTTCTTCGCTGTATATGAATGCGATATGCGTATGTAGTTGCTCTATCGAGTTTAGTAAGCAATAATCTTGGCGGCATCTGTAGTTTTTCTCCCATTAATTTTTACCATTACTCACCAGAAAAATATGATTGTAAGGGACAAAACAAAGACAAAACAAGAATTCAATAGGGCTTGAATTAGGAGGGAATTCTCCCTTTGCGATCTTCATGCAAAAGAGTTCACCTTTTCGTTTCCTGGCGTGCCCTGGCGTCCAATCACCCACTATACATGCACTTTATTGTAGTTTGCTGTAGTAAGCAAGAGGCACCAACTTGAGTTTATAGCTCTAGATTATATTCGAAAGTTTTGCACCGCCTTAACGGCTGCGTGGTTGTCAGTCATGGTATAGACCCCTTTGTGTCTTTTGCGCATATGTGGGCATGACTATAATCTCGGTTTGGAATACGGTTGGATGGCCCCCTAGATTCATTCTTATTTTCTTCCCCCTGTTCCTACTTCAAACAACTCTGATCCAGTTCTGGTATCCATCTTACATTCGACTGTAAAATAGACGTTATGGTTCTCTTTGGGTAGTTCCCGCAGTTCAAATTCCGCATTCCTATCAGATATGAATATCCTGAAAGATTTTCTGAATTTTCCGGTGCTAATTATGTTATTATGCTGATTATTACATTTGTAGAATGCGGCTTCAATCCCTGTTTCTGGGCGAGGTATTACGATCATTACCTTTCTTCCCGGTAGAATGGCTTTCACCAGTGTTTGTACTATACGGTGCTACCTTGTTTTAAGGCAGGGTAGTCTCTGGAGTCTACTCAGCTTGTTTAGTGGCAGTTTTATTCTTCGTTTTAAGCCGCTGAAGTGGGCTATAAGTAGATACCACTATGTTGTTGTATATGTAATGTACCATCCTACCAACCTTGACTTCAGTCCTCGCGTCCTTCCCACTGTCTTCCTAAAGACCTACAAGGTGCAAGTAGTATGCTTCGGAGGTGTTCCGGGTTTGTTTCATTATGTGCGGCATGACTGTCCTACACTTTCAATTTACCAGGATGGTGAGGTCATCACCATAGCCTGCGTGTGAATAATTTTAGTATCAAGGAGAAATATAATTAAATTAAACATAATTATAAAACGCTACGCTTATTGTTTAAAAAATTCTTGCTCGTTTATTTGTGATGATGTCTAGTGTTTTACATCATAAATTATGTCAAAGAAAGCATGTAGCGTAGCTATTAGGGATGTTCTTGACAAGAAACTTAAAACTAATCGATATTTTCCAGGTGGTATGTGTGGTGGAAGTTTATTGTCGTTTATATTAAAATTATGAATACCGTAGAAACCCTAAAACATATACATTACAGTATACAATACAATAGCATGAGGAAAAAAGAAGAACAAAATTTCACATATACATACACGAACAATCCCATACCTTTTAAGGGGACATTCCGTTAGATTACTCAAGTGCATTAGCGTATCGGTTCCAAATAGTCTATTTCCTATAAGGGAGCAAGTCTTAATGTCGAACTGCAAAATTCGCAGTTTCGGCACATTATTCAGGATGGCATCCAACCCAATATTGAGCTGCAAATGAAATTCCGACAGATATTTGGACTTATGCAATTAAAAATAACAACAGAAATTGAATACATGGATTTTGCAGAGCTTCAGTGAAACTATCGCTGCAAAAGCATGTTCAGTACATTCAAATCGAAAACAGGGCAACGGTGGACGTAGTAAGTGCAGTCGCATGTACTAATTAATTAGGGGTGGAAATTACATTAACTGCGAGTGAAACCCTGGGATCCGTTTTGGTCTAATTGGAGCATTCCGAACCTTAATTAATTAGCATATGCAATTGTAATATCTGGGTGGGACTTTTGTATGGGTAGTAGTTGTTTTTAGACTAGAAACATCTAATGATAAAATTAAATAATTACCAGAATGTGCAAAATCGGTGTTGATTATTTACCTTCAAGTCGTCGTTGCCGTCAAAGTCTTGCTTAAGTTCGAAGAAAATGGAATACGCTCGATAAGTGCGATTTGGCTTAACATTATGGATAAAAGCATGGTCGACTAAGGTCTTGTTACAGTATACTAATTGAAGATGGTGATGTTCCATTCTGTATTCATTTTGTTGGAACTTTATTAAAAGAAACAAATGGAGGAGGTGTTTATTATCACAAAATACTTGACATGGAAAAAGTATGCAAACCGGATGAGCAGTACTAATAGAAATGATCTATTTTCCAAATTTGTGTTAAAAGCATATGGCTTTTAAGAGGCTTTTAGAGTTATGAAAGGATTTAGAACTTTGGATTTTGGACGTGTAGATTTCTCACCCTTTTCTTTGTGTGTTTCTCCGCCCAGAATAACAATTTTATTTATTTTTTAGAGATTCTAAAATTGAGAGAAAAGTGTTCACTTTAAAGCAGGAACATTTCTATCTTTTGTAGTTCAATCAAAATTGATATTATACCGCACCAATAGTTGCCCACTGTACAATCCTCAATTACTGACACAAAGGTGTGCCCTTATTTCCCCATGTTTACGCTAATTAATATTCTACTATTAGACACTCCAAATGAAATAAGTACAATAAAGTTTCATACCATTAGTGCTAAGTTGACACACCATACCGTGAAAATTACAAGAACATTCATATTTGTAACAAAAAGGTGGGCAAACGAAATAGAAGCTTATCCCTGGCGACTTTTATATATTTGGACCATTGATTAAATCTCTTTGTACAAAATCTGTATTAAAGCGTATAATTACGATCATTAATTACATATATTTACGATACAGTTACATTCACGTGTTTATATTTATATCTTTACAATTTTAGATAGACAATTATGTTACAGATAAAATCGCCAGATGTGTCCGAAATTTGACCTCACCATTTCCGCAGCAATCGTTCTCGTCGTTTTTAACACAATTCAATTTTTTTAATTAATTAATTTTCATGTTATCAAAATCAAATCTATTACCTACGTGTTTTACATCGAAATCGTTATTTAAAGCATATCTGTGTTTGAATCTATTAACCAATATGCTCGGGACGGAATTCTCCTCGCCGTCATTAACAGAAGTTCATAACTAGGATATAAGATCACCTAGTAAAGCTTCTGCTTTTATAATATTCCAGTTCATGATGTTTGAACAATTTTAACAAATTTTACAATTTGGTGGAACATCACGTTTCCGCGTTTGTCACTTTCAAATAAAGATATATGGAAGTTAATTTTTATGTGGTGAGCAAGTATCTATAATCCTTATTATTAGTTTGGACAAACAGTGGTAATAACGAAAGAAGTTACGACAACCTACATACACACAGAACTATTCGCACATAGCGTACTAAGTAGAGTTGGGAATCGGCGATACTGTCGTAACTTATGTTTAATTGTACGCTGTTTTTGTTGTAACAAGCTGTTAAAATAGCCCAATTCACCAATTATGTTCATTATTATTTTTTGTGGCTCATAAAACTCCATGTTTAAGGTTAAGGTTAACTTTTGAATATCATGATGATTTTCTCCACCTTTCTGGAGTGCATTTTACACTTTTTTTTCACCAGGCACTTAGTTTAGATTTAGTTTGGACTTTAGAAGTAGTATTTTAGGAAGAACTACTGAGGTATCATATTGAAGTAGGTATGGTCCAATTGAGTTTGGATGTATTTAAGTTTAGACTATTTTTAAGTTCTGATGTATTTAGTTATGAACCTATTTGAGCTGGGCTGTTATGGAAATATTTTATATTTAGTTTAAACAGTTTAAGATTGACTAATTATGGATCTAATTGTGTCCACATCAACAAATTTGTTGGATTTGAACGTACGCATTTAGTAGACAAGGCTTTACGATTTCATGGTTTCGCTGATTATGTATTTCCTGATTCTCGATTATCGTCTTCCGGCCAATTTACTCTTTTTTATGGCGAATCCAGATTTTTGTGATTTGTAATTTCCGTAAAATGTTCTTGTGGTTAACCTGTTTAATTTTGTCTTTATGCGCTTTTATTTTACACTGTATATTAGTATTATCAGATGTCCTTCCCTGGGTGGAAATACAATTAAATTTTAGGTTTGTACTCGTAGTATATCAATGTTTGATGATGATCTATTTGCTCTGTTGTGTCTTTTTCTTTCCTAGTTTTATAATTTTTCAAAATAATAAGTACTTAGTAGTTTGCAAGTCTATACGTGGGACCACCCAAAAATAAGGTCTCCAAACGTGTTATATAATGTCGAACAACTTTTCAATCGTATATGACGGTATTGCGTCACATTAAGCTTATTTGCTTTTTCATTTGCTGTTATTCATATTGATATTAATGTTGTTTGCTTTTGTACACCTGCATCTGTTTCCTTTTATTTATACCTCGTCCTATATTAACATTTTTATATCCGCTTGATAAGTATACTGTCCATTCTTATATTGACAATGTTCACATTCAAATCTAAAAACAACAAACTCTTAAACTAAAACTAAACAAAGCTATGGAATCGCAGAGAATTTTTCTGGAAGATGGTTGGCACCAGTGCTGGTGCTGTAACTCATTTCTCAATCATTTCAATAATAGCGGTCGCGGGGATCGCTAAGTTGTTTGATCTTGGGTTGGATGCCATTACTAATTCCGATAACCAGATAGTCATTCAACTTTTAACGCAAATTGTATTCAATCCATTGAAATTCATAGACAGTTGATTGAAGTGTGCAGCATGGGATGTATGGATGCCAAACACGACAGCGGATATTAGAGTATTAGAGAGTTTAAAGCTGGTCGTACAGAAATTTTTGGTGTAGAAAGAAGCAGGAGACCGTCAAGACGCGACAATCGGTAAAGTTACGACAGTATCGCCGACTCTCCACTCTGCATGCGAGTAGTTCTGTGTAGATGGATGCTGCCGTAACTTATATCGTAATAACCGCTGTTTGCCCAGACTATGCATAACCAGGTAAACAAAAGTTCTATTCTGCATTTAAGAAATATTATCATTTTTAGGTTTCCCCTTATTGTTATAGTACGTATCACGTAATTTATCCGCACTTACCCCTTGTTAAAACTATACGTTATAAAAACTAATAAATAGGACATAGGTTCTGTTTTGCATATTTAACATATATTTTTGCATATTGTAAGAACTTTGTTTAATTGTTTGCCTAATACAGCCATTTTAAAGGTAAATCGCCAACAGTTTCGGTCGCTTCAAAAATTGCGTCCACCAGTTACAGCGATTTCAAGAATCTCCAAAATATGAACGACGTCAGTACATGATACAACGATACAGGAAGCGATCGCCTGTATTTCTGACATTGATCAAGCTTCCGACATGGAAATAAGCTAAATTAATTTCTTCACTCAATTCCGATCAAGATAGACCATCGCCGCGCGACAAAAATAGTGAGTCAGGGACATGTGACTTCACCATCGCTAGAAAAAGTCGTCGTTCTAGTGACAGCGCAAGGCCTTATTACGGCCAATTGTTAAGTTTTCTGCTTTGTTACAGTTTTCTGTTTCAATATTTTGTGATGCCTCGCTTCAACGTTTGACGTGTGGTGTATGCCCCGCGTTTGTAATTTTACATCAATGATACGGATTGCGCCGTTTGGATGCGCACGTGGTAAAAGATTCTGCTTTGTAACGTTGAGTTGAACAGACAGGTTTCCATGCCTAAGTCTATTCCGTTTTGTTTTTAAATCTCGTTATCGAAGATTATACGTAAATTCGACGCTGTTTAGGTAACCACGTGTCATCTACTAAGCAGAGTCTCTCCGACTCCAGCCATTTAGAGCTGATCCAGTTTCACAATTAGAGTGGCGCCCTGTTACTATTTCTCGATCTTTAACCTACGCGGTTTTCGCTGGGCTGTCACGGCCTGAATCTCCTTCGTTATCAACAACGAGGTGGGTTTTCCGCACTGTAACGGTATCAGTTACGTTCCTGAGTTTACGTTTATCATTTTCCTTTTTTACTAAAGCTAGAAATAGCCTCCTCCGCGAAAAAGCAGAATACTAATGGAGTTGATACTGAGCTTGTGTCACCAAGTGACAATGACCCCAAACCTATCTCTTCCAACCCTAGATTGTACGTCAGTTACATATATGCCGCCTGTCATCCTATGGTAGAATACGTCGTAAACTATGTTTAGAACAGAGAACTTCCGGAAAAGCATAAGGATCGTCAAACCAGGATTCAGTCGAACGTGTCTGAAGACTACCCCGTTTTAGTAAGTGCAATAAATACATTAGACTATTCTTTTCACCCCTTCGCACTCCCGGAAGTGAAATAACTTCAGGTAATACTTTGAGGTACTTGACAAAGGATTCTATTTATATAGCAATCCTGTTACTGTCGTCTTTATCCAGTTTCATAAAACGGAAGAATTGAAGAACATTTGCAACAAAAATGTGCGCGCGCTCGACATCATCGTCAAGTCCGGGAATTGATAATACAATTGTCACGTGGCTCCTCAGTGGACCAAATGCGTCAACCAACACCCCTTTACGGACTGCACCTAGCTGAACGAACAACCGACTACCTCCGTCCTCTGTGGCGGCCACCATCAAGCCAACTTCAGGGCATTCCCAAATACACTTCACAATAAATCCGCCTCAGGCAACTCAAACACAAAGAAAAAGAAAAATATGTGTGCAGTTCACACGCAGTACAAGTGAAACCTTCAGAAAAGTAAACTGCGAGAGAATGAGACGAATGCAGTATCAGGAGTGAGATAATTGTAGGGTATATTTATTATAATATTGGTACCAAAGCTTCGTAACACGCAGGCGCTTTAAAGTGCTTTTCGCCAGCTGCCTAATGAATTCGTTTAACGGCGGTATTTTTAAATCGTCGTGCAGCTGTGTGTTTCGAACAAACCACGGTGCTCCTGTCATCATGCGCAACATTTTGTTCTGTGCTATCACTAGTTTTTGTAGATGACACTTTGCTAATGACGACCATGACAGCCCTCCATATGTAAGAACTGGTCTTAAATATGATGTATATATCAACTTTTTGTTTTGAAATCCAGCGTCGAGTTCTTACAGAGGAGCGGCAGCAACGATCTCCTCGCGATATAATATCTCCTCATGACCGAACCAATGTGGGCGCCGAATGAAAGGCGGCGGTCGAGGATCAGTCCTAAAAATGCGATCGAGGTCTTTCCTTTTGGAGAAGCGGAATTGTGTAGCGGGAAAGACGATCTCCAGATTTATCTATGTGCTTTATTAACCTGTAATTATAAGAATATATTAATTACTTATTATCCCGTATACTTCCTAGAAGAACTTACCTGGAAGATTGTTTAGTTTATATAATTTCGTCAGTTTCTTTTCACTAATTTCTATTAGAGTTAGAATATTTCTTTTCAACATTATTAGTTATTTTGTTGATTATGCTGATGGTTGAGTAATCTATTGCAAGGATAATTGTAAAATTGCTTATGTTTGTTTGATGTTATAGGATACTGTGTTTAAAAACATCTACTAACAATAAGATGAGTTGTTGCATACATAAAAATCCAAAGTCCTGAGATTAGGCTACAGTAAACAAGAAAATAATTGCCGTATTTATTAATTCACTTTTCGTAAAAAGTGTTTCAATTTATTTAAACGTTCAATAAGCAATAGCTTAAGAAGAATATTTCTTAAAATTTAGACATTTTGAAATGTGTGTGCCAATTTGGGGGCCAGGGCGGCATGGTATACGTACGTATACGGTTCGGTGGCTCCGAAAAACTATAGCGCTTTAAGGCCTGTTGTGCTGGTATATATATAGATACTTAACTTTTGGGCTCTGTCTACCGCTTTTTACCTACTCAGAAGTACTAGAGAAAACTAAAAACAAAATACTAGTACAATACTATATCAAAAGTCAACATCCCAAATATTCTTGTATCTGATTTGTCAGTGCTGTCAGATCATCGCTATATTGATCTTCAGAAGAGCACTACATATTGGTCACATCAATAATATAACAATAGAAAGAAGTAATTTAATTATAAATAAGCTATAATTTGCATACGCTTTATCAAGAGAATATTGTTACATATTTATGATAACGATGTAAATGGCAAATTTTCAGCCCTTATAGACATTTTATATTTCGATTTTAAATAATACTTCATGACGCAACAGTCGCGCTTACAATACGGTTTTTGCTGTGAGATTTTTCACCAACTCCTTCAATACTATGTCCGGCGAACAGGTAGAGCATGGGCAGGCCAACTGTTGTTGCTTTATTTAATTAGTTCATTATACAGGATGAGTCACCAGCTATTGCTACATAGAATAACTCCGAAAGTATGCTAGTAATAAAAAGTTTTTGAAACAGAAGTTACATAGCACAACGGGGGCTATTATATGACGTTAGTTTGTTGTTGCTAGGTGGAGTCGCTTCAGAGATTTGGAGGTTAACTTTGTTCTTTTCTTTTAGATATGATGCTATTTTTTGATACTTATTTTTTGATAGCGGCTATCGAGCCGAATCCAATGATGTGCAACGTTAAGGTCTTTGAAAGTCAACGAAGGTCAAAAAGGTGAAATGAATTTACATTTACAGACGCTGTTCGAAGTGATGACCGTTGGTATCAATCCTTATCATGGATTTAGTGGTATTCCTCAACACTTCGTCACTTATCGAAGGATATGCTTTGACAATTCTCTCTCGCATATCTTCAGGCGTAGTTGGAACCCCTTTATGTATTCTGTCCTCAATAATGCCACACCATACATTTACCGACCACGGCTTTTGGTGTGCAACTTGCCGCTGCCAACATGGGTTTTCAATTAACCAAAAATGCGAACAACACTACTTTGGCTTACGCCAGATTCCCTTACGATTTGACGCGAATTAACACAAGGATCCCGAACCATAGTGGCAAGCAAATCAATTTCCGTTTCTTTGTTAGTAACTTGCTTTTGCCGGTTATTTTTCCGATGGGTTAAGGATCCAGTCGTTCTCAATTAATCGTACATATATTTAAATATACGGCGTGTAGGGTTAGAACGGTGACGATATTTTTCAGCGTATTAGTCTCTAGCCCACACTGAATGTTGTTGGCATTCTCCGACAATGAGAAGCATTCACGTTCGCTTGGTTCGACGATACTAGTTTTACCGTTCTTATTATTGTTGTCTTGTTATATCGCCTGAACAGTGTTTACTTGTCTTTGTCAGGTTTGTTAAATACGCCGTACTTAGTGAATATTTACTCTCTTAGCACGATATGCGAGAGAGAATTGTCAGAGCATGTGCTCTGATAAGTGCCGAAATGGTAAGGAATACCAGTCAATCCGTGATAAGGATATTGCAGCACCAATACCAATGGTCATCACTTCGAACACCTGTAAATGTAAGTTCGTTTCACCTTTTTGACATTCGTTGACCTTCACAGACCTCAATGTTGCACATTATTAGATTCCTCTCCATAGCTGCTATCAGAAAATACGTATACTTTTCTACTACTATCATACTTTCGGAGTTATTATAGGTGGCAATAGCTGGTGACAACAAACAAATAAAGGACCTGAAGGCGTCATCGCAAAACCCCACTCAATTAATTGCTTCATTGTTTTGGCAATGTTTGCGTCTGTCCTAAATATCCCGACTTCTGAACGTTTATTCACATTTTTGTATCACATCAAGAAATCGTTTCCTAAAAGTGATTTTACTCTATCTGTATATTCACTACAAAGTCTGTACAAAAAGTTACATCGTTATGTAAAAATATCATAAAGGATTACATTCAAAATACAGTTTCACGGAAGTCATTGGACAGTTCAAACTACTAAAAACTTCTTCCTCGAGTTTCATCTAGATAAGGTTCCGCCAAAATTTTGACTGGTAGTGTAGTTATAGTCCAAGTAATCAAAGGTGACTGGTCTGAAAGAATTTTTCATTGATATGTGTATAATACTAAGGTATGCTCTTACGGATGGAACTCATGACGTAATTTGAGGATAGTGGTAGTGCCATTGAAAGTGAGAGATAACAAAAACAACAAAGAACTAACTTCTGTTTTGTATTGAAAGTTAAACTGTACTTTAGACAGGTTATGAGCACTTTAGAAGTATGCAATTACAATAAGTTTGAATCTGTTGTCGTCAGCCTACTTCAACTGTTGCGACCGGGATTTGTTGATAGTAATATGCATACATTGTAATTATAAAGTTATGTATCCAATAACGTTATTCTTTTTGGATGAATCATAAATGAGAGTGAAGTATAAATCTTCTGAATTTAACAACTATTACCGAGCAACTTTCAAAAATCGCAAATTTGGTTTACGTTCTGAAGTTGATAGAAATCTCTTAAGAATTTGCTGTCTTCCATTCATTCGATGCTTATCTTAGCGTAATCAGTGTGGATAATGGTTATTGCATAAATAAAGAAAAAAAGTGTGATTCAAACTCAATTCCTTAAATTACACGCCAGACTCCAACAACCCTGAACTTCAAACACAAACTTACAAAACAAAGAAATAGTTCAGTGTGGCACAGTATCTGGAAAAAATGTTGACGAAGTTTGGCAGTGCGCGAGGCAGTTCTCAAACGAGCATATCTTATTCTTTTGTACCATGGTTTAAGTAGAACATGTTATACATGTATATAACAGGTGGAACAAAAGTAATGTCATAATGTGAATTGGCTATCATTTTGTTAAAAATGAAAAAAAAGAATGTGTTGTGGTAAACGCGAGATTTCAAAAAGTCTGGCGCCAGTTCAAACTTCCAAAACGGGAAATTGGTGTCTCAAAATCGCCATCGTTGCCCGAGCTGTGTGAGCGGTGGCTCCGTCCTGCTGGGACCAACAATGCTGGAAACCCAATTCAGCAACTTGCGGAACAAAAACTCGTTTAACATCTGCCTGTAACGCTCACCAGTTACGGTTACGGTGGTTCCATCGGCGTCCTCAAAAAATTAAGGTCGAATCACCTTTTCAATGCAAATGCCCCACCAAACAGGCACTTTGAGGGGATGCTTGTTGTCAACTAATTCTCTATCTGTCTACCATTGAAATAGATATAGTAATGGAACGCGCACGTTAATGTGTCTATGCAACGAAAAACGTGCCGTTTGTGTTGAAATAGTGCAGATATATGTAAGGTATTTCTATCGTCTTCTCGCTCATTGGCTGTTATTCGTCTATCAGACTTGGATTTGGTTTTTTAGCAATATTTATAGTTTAATAGTGAAAACAGTTAAACACTGTAGTGCATATATTTGTAAAAATGAATGGACTCCTTCTAGAAATATCAAATTTCACAGGCAATTATTTTTTAATTAGTTATCAGCCGATTATCTAACCTCGATATTGGTTATCTCAAAAATAAACATTGAAAATTGAACAATATAGATATTTACGATATAGTTATTTTCGAAATGGTCAAATTTACCGAGAAAGCCTTCAGAGCGGGAGTTATTTCGGGACACATGCAAAGACCCTTACTTAAAAAAGGATTATAAATTTAGTTCCACAGCAATTCATACCTGAGATAAAAACATTATTCTATCCTTCACATTGTATTCGTTTTCATTGTAGCTTTACCTGTTGCGGCGTTATTTCAGATTATTGCGCCAGGTGCAACTATCTTACATATGTTTGAGTGAGTACAACAAGGATAGTGATATCTTAAAGTATGTTAATCCTTTTCTAGCAGCAGTGTCTCATTTTTTCACTGTAACGTCAGCGTTCCAGTTAACCTTATATTTCATTGCTGTCTACAACATAGCATTTGCATAAATTAAGGCACATTCACATTATGACATTACTTTTGCGCCACCCGTTATTATGCACAAATAATATTCCCGGTTGGAAATCACCGACTGACAATATAGCGGAACATTGCGTCATATCGCGTCTCACTCCTTCTCTACCTATTAGGATGCCTAATTCCATCCGGCTATGTATCGGTCTGTGATTTCCGACTACGTACAAGGGCTGCATGTGTTGCGGACATTTCCGGCTTCTGCTACATACGTTATCGAAATTTGCAAATATGTGGTCAGCTGTTGCGGACGCAGTATCCATTCTAGTTGGTTAGCTGCGTTGCTAAATTAAAATCGCTTACGGTATTGCAAAAAATTATAATAAAGCAGGATAATGGTTTGACTTATTACTGATTTGTAGAGTTCGCTAAAATGCTAGATGATGCTATGGTTAGGTGGTGTAAATCGGATTGACGCTGTCATTCCTCCGAATTGTATTATTCAATGATAACTTATCGATGACAATTTTGCTTTGCTCGCTGACAGAACAGTCTATATACAGCGAACAAGGCACGCATTTGTCTAAAGAAGGCGATAGACCTATAAGAGCTTAATATATGTCTGCTCCGTCACATATCAAACTCAAACTTATCGGGGGCAGTAGTATTGTGTCGCAGTGGACACCAAGACGTCAATAAAAGGTAAGAATATATTATTTTTTAATAATATTGTACTACTTTCTAGCTGGCGGAATGCAAGATACACATTCATGCATTCTTCCTTTCAAATAAATAAAAATATCATTATCAGTCTTAATCAAACTGGCCTGACCTTGCAAAATAATAAACCACCCTGAAGCTTCAGCACTCTGCTCACCTCTTCCACTACTTAATGGGAATGACGTGTATATTGAGATAACGTTCTCTTACACATAATCAGATGAGTCAAAAATCTATGGCTAGATTCTGTATTATTAGTAGTGTACCAGTTTTACAAGAATAGACTTATATTTAAAAAGATACAGAGCAGAAGGAAAACCACGACAAGAAAATACAAGGGCAATAAACCGGAATCAAAAACTGTGAATCAGAAGTCGTTTTCTCAATAAAAAAAAATCCTGATGCTGACATTAAGTGGTTACTTTCCTGTACCTATTACATGCAGGCAGTTCTTTTGGTGAGCGGTTAACTCTGAAAGAAAAGTGAAGACTTATATTTTTCACAAACTACTCCACAAAAACTATTTATTAAGATCGATAAATAATTTTATGACGTTTAAAAGAGAGATTTACGATGTTACTAGCTTTGAACGCTTTTGTTAAAAGTAAAAAAATAATAAAGGAAAAAATAAGCAGAAAGTCAGAAATGTGACCGATACCGTCACAGTGGGGATAACCGACCTCGTTGGTAATAACGCAGGCAATCCAGGCCGTGCTAGCACAGTGAAAGTGGCGTAGGTTAAGGTTCGTGAAATTGTAACAAGGCGCCACTCTCCAATTGTGAAACTGGATCACTTCTAAATGACTGGAGTCGGAGAGATTCTCAGTAGTAGATGGTACGCAGCTATCCAAACTGTCTATATTAAGTTAATTACTATTTAAAATTAACATAAGCAAAATAAAAAATGGTTTGAGGCGAGTAGTTGACGTTTAACAGTACTTTATTGTCACTGGCGGTGTACAGACAAAAGAAAAAAAAAGAATAACAATTAAGCTCCAACAGCCTTACAGCCACCTTAAACTTAGCTGAACGTAATTATAAATAATATATATTCCAGTGACAAGTACTGATAATCCACCTCGCCCCCTTACAATACTAATAAAATTAAATATAATAATAATTAATAAACGTAACAAAAAAGGAAACCCTCTTTACTGGAAAATAAATCTGAGCTTCCTCCCTAAAAATACTCAAATAATTGAATGCCACAAACGCAAAGAAACTCCTATATACTCGCACACAAATCTCAAATTTCCTAACTTAAAATTAATTACAAGTTTCTAGGGAATTTTTCCCAAGAACTGAACAACACAAAATATAAATAAAAGTAAATGAAAGTTAGCGTGATGTAGTTTTCCGTTGTCGACATTGCACGGCGTGGTATTCGAAATCGGACAGAAGTGGTGCAAAATGGCGAGTTTTCTCGCACGTGAGGAACATACGTCGAGAAGGAAACTAGCTTTAAGCTTCTACGAAAGAGAAACGGAATAAACTAAGGTACGGAAACCAATCTGTTCAACTCGTAACGTTAGAAGCGGAATGAATATCACGAGCGCATTCAACACGGCGCAATCCGTATCATTGAATAAAAATTATGAACGCGGGACATCATCCACGCGTCAAACGGTGAAGCGAGAAATCATGGAATATTAAAACAGAAAACTGTAACAATACAAAGAACCTAACTATTGGCCGTAATAACAAATATCTTCGTTCCTTTGAGTCATACCGTTTGGCTGATTATTATTATTATTATTATTAATAATATTATTTTTATTATTAAGATTACATTACTCAGTAGACTGTTCTGGTTATTTTTTTATTTCTTTTCTTCTATGACCTTCGGATATTTAGTTGCACATATTTTATATATACTATTACTTACTAACAAAGGATTTACTTTATTTTTTACTTTACTCTGCTGCTGATCCCGTAGAACAATTCATACCTATCTCCTTTATTTACTAGTGAGTCTCAACAAATTACTATGAATAGTATATAACTAAATAGCTGAAGTACCTAAAAGTTGCATTACATTCGTTCATCCTTCGTATTGTCGAGGTCTATAACTTTAGAGATGTAGCTCTGTGACCTGCCTTTCCCTAGCTACTAGTGAAATACTTTGAGTACTATATTAATCAATATCTTTTGCTAAGTGGTTACTAGTGCAGATTTGTGTAGGTATCGTCTTCCTCATTATTTCTCCTTTATTCTGTTTATACTTAGCTCTTTGATAGATATAACTAATAATAAGTGAATATCAATCACATCCTTGTCTTCATGGGCTAATTCCTTCAGTGCTAATTCAAATACGTGCTCCTGTGGAAAGATCGTCAGCATATCCGAGCAGATAATCAGATTTTAGCGTATTCTGCAACAGTATCGAGTTTGTTTCTTTCATATTAGTAGCAGCGCTTAGAAAAATGGATGTGGAAATAGCGCTTAAATTTTTGGAAGAGACAAGTTATAAATATAAATGTATTTACCTGCATGTTTTATTTCAATATCCAATATTAAGTCTGAATATCATTTGGTACAAGTATCGACATAGGCAGCCACCAAAAGCCAAGTAGAAGTAAATGATAAAGCATTTCTAGTGATAATAATACTTTAATTCATCTAATTTTCATAGTAGTAGCACAAAATAGTAATAGTTCTTTTAGTGTTATATAAAGTAGAGACATCAGTATTTTGGGCGATCGATTACTGAAAAGAATGAATAAATTTTGCATACCATTAGACTATGGTAGAAGCCAACTAAAGTTGTCCGATAATCGCCTCGAGGTATATAGGGTGGAAGTTTGTTGGTATCTATGTTAAAATTGTGTAAACTATAAACACCCTGAAATATATGTGCGAGGTGTATACTGAAAGATGCTGAACTAATTGCAAGACAATTGCTAATTACCGGTCTAATCGGGCAGTGCGTAAAATTACTTAATTTCAAGATAGCTTCGGTTCCAAACATTTTGTTTTTAAAAGTTCACAGACCTTTATGTCAAACTGCATAAGTCGCAATTTTGGTATGTTATTTAGAATAGCTTCCAGTATGAAACGTACCTAGAAATAAAATTGTTGAGAAAGGATTTAAACTGATTTTAACTTACTTTGAAACTATCACCATCAAAAGTCGTTTTAACTTCATAGATTGCAGAGTAAGCACGATACGTGCGATTTGGCTTAACATTATATATTCGGACATTGTCTACGAATGATTTGTTACGAAACGATAACTCAGCATGGTGGTGTTCTATTATGTAATCATTTTGCTGAAACTAATACCATATCTTAGGGAAAGGAAGCGGATTTATAATTTACATAATTAGTTTATGTACTTTACTCTTTGTCCTGGAGGGCATAAAACAGTTTCTCCTTTTTCGCAAACCTTAAGTAAATTAAATTTTAGTATCTTAAATTTTATAAGAACAGTAATATTAAAAAGTCTGAATTGAAATCAAAAGTACCTATATATATGGAAGAAAAAATTCAAGAGTAATACTCTTAATAATCTTGTGCTGCTTATATGCAATTTTTGATCTTATGAATTTTTTTAGTACTACTGCACTTGATGCATGGGGTGTATATTATTTATATATATTAATAAAATAAAATCCGGACGACACTCCATATAACGACCTAATTAATGGAGAGTCATCCAGATTTCATTTTATTAAGATTTTGGTTCTAGTAACTACTTAAACTTACTACTTATGTATATGTTTAAACATAACGCTTTTATTGTAATCATGACGAATATATATATATAGAGTCTGCCAGAAGTCCCGCATATTGTTCTTAAATCTGTAAATATCTATTATATGAAAATATATCTTTGAAAAATGTTTCTCGGCTAATTATGGCTAATTCTGACAGTATTCGCTTGTTTCATTCTTATGTTCTTCTTTTTTAAGTAGCATTGCACATTGCTTACGAAGTGATTTTATAGAGAATTTAATTCTGTTCTGTCATTCATTCCTTTTGTGCATTTACATAAGACAATTTTGATGAAATGTCAAAGAGAACCTTGCATGGAGATTGGTGAACTTTTCATGAAGTCCTCTTTTGAAGTTTATTTCTTTCATATGCACACGGTATTCCACGCAACTAGTTCATTAGAAGCTCCCAATATTCTATCATTTTATTATATTTCAAACTTTGGTATCGCTACTTATACTTTGTTTATCTCCTAAGACTTTGTTTTAGGAGATAAAAAGGAAATAGTATAAAAATTCTAATAAACCACTTGCGTTGTACATACTGTATATGCATGTACATACATTCGCAACGTGGGTATATTGTTAATAATAATTATGGAATTGACTGATTTTGAGAAAATTTATTGATATGTGTAATTTGCTACTGTAGCAATACACTGGTAAATTCTTAATCCAAATTTACTTGTGATAGAAAGACATACCATAAAGACCAAGCCCGTACACCATACTGTGATAATTATAAAAGTATGCATATCTCTACAAGAACAAAACGAAAGTACTAAAACAATGGAACTATTTTTCTAAACGAATTTATGTGGGAATCACCGATAAAATCTGCATTTTGGAAAGCTGCATTGTAATTGTAAATGAATATCATTAATTGCGTGTGATTATATTTCTATATATTATACATCATTATTTGTAGTTTTTGTTGCACAATGTGGTAGTAACGATTGTCTGATAGATAGGAACGTTGCACACAAATGCATCCTAGATTTGACCTTAGCATGGACAAGTCAATAGATTTCATATTTTCCTCAACAGATATAGCTAAGATATTTGCAGTACACATATTCGACTTTAATGTGATCTGCTATGTATCAGAACCTGGTTAACTTATTGTTTATTATTTCTTGGAACGAGTAAAATACCTACCTACATATTTTTAACTTATGGTTAGGAAACAAATTTGGTAGGTAAATCCCAAACTTAATGGAAGCAAATATGGAGCACTATCTTATACAAATAACTTGGTTAAAATATGCACTTCAAAAGAAAGAATTATTCATTTATCCTTTATATGCATGTTACTAGAGCTACGTGGAAATGTATCGGTTAATATGCATAAAAAAGAAAAGTAAAACAGACTGAAGATCGTCAGAAAAGAATTAAACCAAATTCGATGATTCAAATAGTTATAGAATATATTGAGACATCTAATTTAGTCACTTATTTGGGTTTTAATGGGACATTCTTGTTATGAACGACTATTTTATAGTATCTTTATTGATTACGAAAAGGGAAAAGAACATGAATTAGATTAAATTGAGTAAAAAACATTGGAGGAAGAAAAAGAAGGGAATTGTAGTGTAGATGAAACGTTGTAGCATATCAGTACACAACCAAAAGATAAATCATGGAATGCGGCATCCAGAAACTAAATAAAAGCTATGCAATGTGTTGTTTAGGAGGAAGGAGAAGAAAAATGCGAAAACTGTGTAGAACTATGGTATGTGTATGGTGTAGTTTTATAGTTACACCATAAAATAGGTGGTGATGTTGACTACGCTATTAAGAGAAGGAAAGGGGAATGAGAAATGAAAAAGGATAAAAAACTAAAATTATGATCTTTACAAAGCAGAATTAAGATTGTACTAAAGAGCATAGAAAAGAGAACCATTACAGAAGCAGGAAATAAATGGAAAGCTTTAAAGGAACATAGAAGATAAAACACCCATAGAACAATTGAGAAGAAGATTGCGGAATCAAAATACAATGACCTAAAAAAGAAAGAAAATGCTCAGAAAGAAAGAAGCTAAACATCATGGACTCAAGAAACCAGTGGTAGTATTCCTTGCAGGTTAATAGGTAATGGAGCTCCTCACAATATCGCTTTGTTCATAATACGGATAGATAGAATTAAAAAGGCAAGAAATATTCTTTCGCTTATTAATCACTGATTGAATATTTATTTATGTCGTTAATAATAATAATAATGTATAAGTAGATGAACAAAAACAAGTCAAAACATTTCACAAATCAACGAAGGTGAATGAAATAATAATTTAGATCAGTTAAATTATATCCCCGTCTCCATGTTAACATATAGATCGGAACTATGGATACTGAAAAAGGAGCAGAGAAGGAGATCGCAGGCAAAAGAAATGAAGAACCTCGGAAGGATAGCGGTAGTAAGACGGGCTGGACAAAGAAAGAACGGTGGAAATAAGAATCTGGAATCAATGGAAGAAAGAACAAAGGAAAACGCGTTGCGCTTGTTTGGATATTAAATGAAAATGAATCCATGAAGGATAACAAGGAGGGAAGAGCTAGACCACGACGGAAGTGGAACGAAGAAAGACATTTTTAGCCGGGATGAAAATGCACTGGTACGGGGCAGCAATGTAAGCAAGAGACAGGAAGAATTGAAGAAGACGCATAACCGAGACAAGGGCAGAATCAAGTAAGGCAGTAAGTAAGTAAGTTATATCCTTTACACTTAAATATTCATTTACGCTGTAAAAATTTAAAGTTAGAAGGTAAGTGATTTTTTGTAAACAGATTAATATTAGAAACATCGGTAACATGTTTTGGTAAATTATGATATAATTTACATACTGTATGGGAAAGATATTTTGGAAAAACTGCTGTACTATGCTGAGGTGGTAATAAGTATTCTTGATTTTTGTACCATACCTGTGTGAAACACAGGCAAAAAAATTAAGTTCATATTTACATACAACTTCATGGGTGCAAGCATCATAAAAAGTTAATACTCTAAACGATTTAAATGTATTTCTACATGAATGTTATCAATTAAAAGCAGTCATGAGTCTTAAAGCACATTTCAACACAAAGGCTCTATAGCAGTTAGTAGCTTTACCCCAGTGTATGGTTCCGGACATCATGCTGGTGTAAAAATTTGTCTAATCTCGATAAACTATAAAATCATTTTAGAGCCATAACAAGTTCTAGAAAGCTCAGTACAGAGTGTATCGATATGTAAAGACCATTTCGTTAACTCATCTATTTATACACTGTGAACAAATGTAACGTGTTTATTGTTTAGATTGAAGTCATTGATATTAAATTTTCGTTTGTTATTCTAAGTATGAATTTATTTTTGCTAATGTTAATAGTTAATTGATTTGTTTTTATCCAGTTATTTCTAAACAGATTTTGCTTACATATAGCTTACCATATGTTAAAACAACTACATTTATATCATTGGCATACAATCTTATTGAGTTGGTTCCTCCAATTGAGGATGGTAAATTATTAATATAGATTGGTAAAAGTGTAGCTCCTAAAATTGATCCTTGTGGAACACCAATATTAATACAAGATTTACAGATTTCTTATTGTAACATAAAACCTTTTGAAACCGCTTTACAGCAGTGCCATTAAAACTAGAGGTGGGACGAACCCTAAATTTTCTCGAGTACAAATCCGAATCCAAATTATAAAATTTTCTCAAATCTCTCGAATCCCAAATCACTCGAATCCTTCATATATCGTATGTTATCAAAGTTTGGAGCTAAAATGTTTAACCTCTTTTTAAGATTAGAAGAATTCAAATTTTGAAAAAGAAAAGCGTTAAGATTTGAGTTTTCAAATTTCGAATACTTTTCAAAATTCGAGAGGCTATCACTATCAAAATCTCTTTTGGTTTCCAAGAAAAGGGAATGTGCACGATAAGTACGATTTGCTTTAACATTCCGAGATCGCGCATGGTTTACAGGTGTTTTACTATAATACATGAATACCAGATGATTGTGTTCCATTCTGAAGCTATTTTGTTGAAATTAGATTTGGGAAAAGTTACAGTTCTTCGGCATTATGAAATTCGTAAAATTAAAAACTGATCGATATACCTATAATATTTAGTACTTTTGATTAACAGAACATTTTGCCTAATAAGTCTGATCTAGACAATATTTATTATTTTAAAACATCTGATGAGGTATGTGTTTAAAATACTAACTCAGAATTACTTCCGAGAAGCTGAACAACAAGATGTGATTTAAAATAACCTACAAATTTAGAAGAAATCGTTGAAGTGATGAAAGGTCACTCGTTGCCCAGCTATGAATCTTCAAATAGAATCTAAATTTAGATGCGCGATTTCGGTTAAGTGCACGTAATTTGCTAAAATTAAAATATAATCACAACATTTATTGAGGACCTAGAAGAAAATGAATCAAGCTTATCTAAACATCTTTCTTTGATAACAACGAATGCATAATTTTGTTAAACTACATCCTGGTTAATATGATTGGATACTTAAAATGCCTTTATAATAAAATAACATACCATGGATGTTAGCTCACGTACCATATAACACTAACCAGAAAGATGTTCATATTTCCACAAGAGAAACAAAAGTAAATACACCTATACCAAAAAAGGCACTGTATTTCTCTCTGCGAATCTTTGCGGCACTCACATATCTTTTCCAATCGTTTCCAAAGATGCCAGTTAGGGAAACATATTACTCTTGGACATCGAGATGGACGTATTGAGGTTATCAATATACGCAGGTGTAATCATTATAATTCTGAAAGATTAAAAAAATTAACGATGTGGGTTTTGCAGGATGTTGTTTCATGTTTTGGTTAATTAAGAAAATACACCCCAGGTAGAAGAAACTGTGGGTAAGTAAGTGATTAGAAAATTTGTGACAAATTTGTAGGTCATTTACCAATAGCAATTTTAACAATAAAGCGACCAAAGCGACCCAAAGATCAACCACTATGAAGTACTAGATGACAGCTATAGGAAAGTATGTGTTTACGCAAAACAAAATTAGGCAGTTTCTATGGACACCTAACTTAATCTTGATAGATATGAGCCGAAAATTAGTATAAAATCCTTGAAATTAGTTATCTCCCGATCATAGGTGTCAATATCCATTGGAAGGAATTGACTTCAGTTCTTATTCATTGTGCGCTGAGCTATCTGCAAACAAATGTTATTTTGCTAAAATATAGCATTAGAAAGTGTCCGTCTAACAAGTTGTGTCGAATAAATGCTGCTGGTAGTGGTCTATCCTGTGGATCAACGCTTACTTCCTCTTTTATCGTGATGTAGATGTCGTTCTACAGTAGTCAGTATATCATGTATATTCTATGTATTATACTATTCAATTCCACTCCAATAAAGGAACTGTTGTAGCTCTTTCAGTCAACTATCTGTGTTCGGTAGCGAACTAGCAGAAAATCTTTCCAAAAAGGTCACGCTTTTTATAGCCGTTCTGAAGAGGTAGTGCTGTTTTGGATGGTTCAGTAAGTCTCACACCTTTTTCCCTTACATTCTTTGTTAGTGCTTGCTAGCCTCGTATAATAGCGGTAAGTAATTAGATTTGCGTGTACCAGCAATTGGACTCTATGTTGTTTCTTTGATAAAAGTTTGTACGAACCATCAGCGTATATGTGTGCATTGGACTTCGGTGTTATAAAGTGGATGATCAGTTCATGTTCTTAATTACATATGTTTACATATCTTTTAATTTGGCAATGTTAATAAATATGCTAGTAATAATTGTTTGATAGATAAGATCGGCACATGTATGTGTGTATCCTAAGCCTGGCATGACCAAGCGTACTTCTGCAGATATAAATAGTCCATATATGTAGCTACAGACCAATCACTAGCACTGTTACCGCGAAAGATAACATTTGATTCAGTCTAGAAGCACGCGTGTTCTGTAGTTGTGTATGAATGAATCTAGTATATGAGTAAGATGCACAAAGCTTACGAAAAATATATATAGTAAAATCTCGAATAAATTAGAATATTCGAAATGTCTTTTATCGGTAGATTACGGTATTACATAAAATGATTTAAAATGTGTATGAATGGAATAACAACGGCCAGTCGGCACATATATAGTCAGAGTAGTATTAAAGACAAGAATAGGAAGTATACAAGCGTATAAAAGCTGAAGAATAGTAACAAAGTTGATGATTCGACTGACGACTCGCCCAAAAGGGGGAGGGAGGAGGACGAGAAGGAGAGCGAACCTTTCGCTAAAAGCGGAAAAATAAGAACACCAGCAAATTCATACAAGGGTAACGAAGATAAGCTTCACAAGTTGCTAAAATTGATGCAGGCGACAGAATATGAAATGGCATGAGGGATGATTTCAAACAAATGCAAGAAGATCAGAGAGAAATTAGAGAACATGTCAAATCATTAAGAAAAGTTCTGAGGGAAAATATATATAGCGTTGGGAAAAGAAAATGCAGGACTAAAAGAAGAATTGAGTAACCTAAAGAATAGTATAGAGAAAATGGAGAGGGGAAAAAGAGAGAAAAACATAGTAGTGTCGGGATTAGCAATAGCGACACCAGGTGCGAATTTAGAAGATGAATACTTTTGTGGAAGAAAACCCATAAATTAAAGTAGAAATAAAAGCGGCAGTCAAAAACACAATTTGCCTAATCGGGTAAAATACGATTGATGATAAACAGGTAATAACAGGAATAAACACAGACTGAAATCTTTGGTGAGACCGCGTGTATATTAATTACGACAAAGGCTGGGAAAAGTGTGAAAGTCGGGTTTAGTAAATTGTCAATAGACGGCGTAGAGTGGAAATGGAACAAAACGACAGGAAAACTAGAAAAGCCAAAAGAGGGGTGTACTTTTCAGGAACGACCTTGCAAAAGAAAATGGAATTGAGATTGAAACAAAAGAGGAAGAGAAGTAATTAAAAAGCATGGAAGAGGGAAATCTTAAAATGCGATGCGTTGGGAGACAACCGTAGCAGTGGAAAAGGATTCGAGGTTGGATTCTGGGAATGTACTGGTACTGAATGGTAAGGAGGACGAACTAATGGAAGAATTTGAGTCAACGACGTTTTAGTG
Source organism: Chrysina gloriosa (assembly GCA_038088585.1). Taxonomy (NCBI): domain Eukaryota; kingdom Metazoa; phylum Arthropoda; class Insecta; order Coleoptera; family Scarabaeidae; genus Chrysina; species Chrysina gloriosa. The sequence goes on from CM076091.1 coordinate 26,551,655, forward strand.
TTAACCAAAACCAAGAAAAAGGGCTGCAAAAGTGAAGTATTCTCACAGTGGCCATCTGATGCTACTGAGCGAGGTCAAACCGGAGGAACGAGCGCAGGCTGGCGTGGGTTGTATAATAATGTCAAAAATAAGGAAATATGTTAAAAAATTGAAATTTTTGTTGGAAGGAACGTTACAGGTGGAATTTATGCTAGAGCTGAACGAGAAATTAAGTATTGTAGTAGTCTGCGGACCAGACGAAAACGAGAGAACGGCGATCAAAGATAAATTTTGGGAAGAGTCGGCAGATGTAGTAGACAGCATATCAGGAAGACTGATCTTGGTGATTTAAATGGAAGAGTCGGCAGAAGAGAAAATGCATCTGAGACGGTCCTGGGTAAATATGATGAAAAACTCAGGAATAATAACGGAAAGAGAATTATTGACTTTTGCATGCAAAACGACCTTCTTATTATGAATTCGTTTTTCCAGCACAAAGAGATCCACATGTTTAGAACAGAAGTTAAAAACCGAAACAAGAAATCAACTATAGACTACCTACTAATAAGTAAGAGCCATAAAAGGAAGTAAAAGATGTACGAGCCAATAGAGGGCCTGAAATAAACAGAACATTATCTGGTGACAGGTAGAACCAAAATAGGCTGCGCCAAGCCTAAGCAAGGAAATATAGGGGCGGGGGAAATTAAAAACAAGCCGGTAACCGACTCAATCAAGTCATATAAACTAAGTAATAGTAAGTTGGCGGTAGCTTTCCATAATAAAACGTACCAAAGATTTAGAGTGTGACCAGGCGTGGAGTATACTGAAAACAACATTGCTTGAGACGGCCAAGCAGATCTGTGGTGTCATAGGGATAAAAGAACAATAACCAAAGATCCTGCTGGAACGACGAAATTAAAGAACACGTAAAAGTAAAGAAACAAGAATGGAAGCAATACCTCCAAGACAGAACCCAAGAACGCTGCAAGGAATATAATGAACAAAGATTTAGAGTAAAGGAGCTAATAATTGAAGCAGAAAGGAAAGCCTGGGAGAATTTTGGTAATAAGACGGAACGCGATCTCCATGCAAATGAAAAACTACTTTATAGGGTACTCAGACTTATGAAAAAATGAAGAAGGACTAGTACTAACGCAGAAAGAGGAAATAATGGAATGCTAGAGGCAATACTTCCAGAGGCTCTTATGCAAGGTTGAAAGTACAACGCAAATAGTACAAAAGGAACAAGTAACCGTAACAGACCAAGAAGAACCGGCCATAGAAATGTCGGAAGTAGTTAGAGTAATAAGAAATCTGTAGAAAGAAAAAGCGGCCGGGCATGATCGAATCACTGGTGAGATGCTGAGGAGTCTGGGTAAAAATGGTATAAAACTACTTACTGCGATTTTAAATAAAGCCATACCCGAGAATAGATTCCTGAAGACTAGAAGATAGGCTTCGTTCTATCCATATTTAAGAAAGCAAGTACAGATGCAAACCTATCGGGGTATAACACTACTGATCCTAGTTTTAAAAGTATATGAAAAGATTCTGGAACAAAGATTAAGAACTGTAGTAGAACCGCAGCAGGACCAGACGCAGGGCGGTTTCAGAAAAGGCTATAGCATACAATACCATCTATTTACCATTAAGCAACTAACAGAAAAAGCTAAAGAAACTGGGACTACAATCTATGTAGCATTACTAGACCTAGAAAAAGCTTTCGACAGAGTACCTAGAAGGGTGGTAAATGAAAGTCTAATTAAGAAAAGAATAAATCCCAAACTGCGGAAGTCAATTATGGGCCTATTTATGAACAATAAACGCTTTGTTAGAACTGATAACCTGGAATGTAAAGAATTTGCAGTAACTGAAGGACTGAGGCTAGGTAGTGGCTTGAGTCCGTTGCTGTTCAACATTATTATCAACGACATCATTAATGAGACTAATTCCTCTACCAGCAAACTATATGTTCGGCACAGAAATCTAGAACCTATATGGATCAGGCAGTGTGCATTTGCAGCCGACCTGATGATTTCTGCAAAGAGCGGGTCAGAACTACAAAGTAACTTAAATTGCTGGAATGAAGCGCTTAGGCAAAGAAATTTAATAATAAACGTGAACAAGACCGATGCTATGGTGATTGACAAAGGTGACACGAAAATAGATATTCTACTGGATGGGAAAAGGGTGAAACTGGCCGAATCCTGTAAGTACCTGGTGCCTACATAAGTGCCAATGGGGATCAAGACGTCGAAATATCAACAAGAATAGAAAGCGCATCACGCATGTTTCATGCACTAAGAAACAGTTTCATTGGTAAGAAGGAAGTTTCAAAAAAGTCAAAATGAATGTGTTCAAATCCGTGTTTCTACCGATACTTTCCTTTGGATGCGAAACTTGGGTGCTAAATAAAAAGACTAGCCAGTTAAATTCAGATTATTTAAATAAAGTATCTGCGCCGAGTACTGGGTATCACTAGACGAGACAGAATAAGAAACGTCCTCGTCAGGGAATAATTAGGAGTGGAGGCTATCGCGAAGAGAATAGTTGAACTGAACTGAAATGGTTCGGGCACCTGGTGCGGATGGACAATACCAGACCCGTTAAAAGCGCGTGGGAATCAAAGACCCCAGTGAGAAGATCCAGAGGGCGACCGACCAAGACGAAGGTAGCAGTATCACGAGCATTGTTAGAAGAGAAGGACTGAACATAAACCAGGCAAAAGCAATAGCGAGAGACAAGACTATTGTAGATGGAGAGAATTTGTATACGGATTAGATTAATGTATATGTATTTTCCCCACACCTTTGGGTTGAAGGGGCTGTGATTATATATATATATATATATATGATTGTGCTTCACTAATTTGTATTTCTCCCATAACCGCTGAAGGTTTATTTAAGAATGCCTAAGTACGTACCGAAAATGATTGTTTACTGTGTTTAATTCTGGAAAAGGTACCTAAAACCAAATCCAGAGAAACTTCCGGGTATATTAGGCTTAGATAATCGAAATTTTACTGTATCAGTATACTACTATCGGTAGGTGTAACTATCTAATTATGTTGTTAAAGCGCACATGTTTATTTGCCTTTACAAGCAGACACAATTAATCGCGCTTGTACTGCGAGACATTTGTAGACGTTTACTAGATGAGCACATCTGCAGTATTTCCTCCATATTCTTGGCATCCTTACATTTCTATAATGTCTCGACTTTGAGAGAAGCTATGTACTAAAAGCAATTGTCACCCAATAAGGTAGTGCAGACATTTCACCAGTTGGGGTATTGATTTTCATTATACTGTAGGTAATTTCCCCTCGAATAATACGTTACCTCTTTCCAGAAATCATTTAGGAACAGCAGTGATTGTACATTTCGATTGTGTCGTGCATCGATTATAATCATATCTGGGTTTGATAGTTTGGAAATATAGGAAGTTGCTGGAATCCGATGCGATCTTGCGACATAGTACTAAATGCATAATTATTATTGGAAACCGGGATGAACAGCAATTTAATATCAAAAGGTGAGATTCTGACTGATATTTCACGAGTAAAATTAATAACTAGAAGGTGGAGATTGCTTACTGCCTGCCTTGCGACACGTAGGGGAACGTTTTCGAAGTCTTTTAACGATGTTTAGGAAGATCAAAAGTAAACGCTTTTCGTTGGTTTTAAAAATTTACATCGAATACCAGAGAAGACTAATACTGGCGCATTTTCCAACAAGTTATCAAATGGCAAACTGGTAGACGTGCATAGCAGTAGAAATATTTTCTTCTGAATTTAGAATTATTATTGCTCTCTGTTGTTGACGAACTTACGTTTTGTTTTAATAGAAAGCTTTTTAGTAAAGGTGGTCTTGCCAATGTTAATTGCTAACAATAATAAGAGCTATGAGGTTACCAGGTTAACTACAGCATTCACATATGGCATGTATGACCAAAAAGTCCCGTAATCAAGTCATAAGTTATTATAACAAATGTTTAATATGTTGTTTCTTGTTTTCGGCACATAAATTTATTCTTCGTTTCACATTGTCATACAAATTTTATATAACATTGTTGCTAATTTGCTCAGCAACTTGTCTAACTTTGTTTGTTTAGGTTATCTATAGTATGTGTTGGAGTTGTAAACACAGAATTTTTTAAGTATGAAAATAAAATAGTCTAAAGACGTTAAATCACAAGATCGTGGTAGAAAACGGTCCGCACTGATTATCTTTCGCCAAAAAATTCTCTCAGGTGTTAAAGAGTGGCATAAGCTATATGAGGATTAGCAGAATCTTGTTGGAAGTAACCATACCACAATTCACTAAGTTCGCTAAAAACACTCGAAATGAAATTTCAATGATTTTGGGCATTCTGTTCCAAAAAATATTGAACAAGTTATTTGTCTCCTAGACATAGTTAATCAAGCACCGATTTTAACAGCATGCAAAGCGGATTCTTTAAAATAATGAGGATCATTAAAGCTCCACTTTTTCTTATTTTGAAAATGTACGTAACCCCTTAAGTGAAACCAAGCTTCATCTGAATAAAATGTCCAATTCAATAAATTGTCGTTTAAATTTTGATTAAACCATTCGCATTATTGCAATCTTTTGTTTTAATCAGGAGGTAACGATTCTTGGCACATTTGTAGTCTATAGGTGTGCATTTGGAGATCTTCTCGGAGAATACTATAAACAGTGGCACAATCTAGCTAGATTTTAAGAAGCCAGACTTAGAATAGTGCCCGTGGTGATCCTGTTTGTCGTTTTGTTTAAAAATTTTCAACGTCTTTTACACTTTTACACTTTTATGATCTTATTTTATTTATTTATTTATTTATTTTGTATAAATTTTAAATCCAAGTATTTTAGAACTACGTTTTCAAATAATAGTTATTAATTAAACTGTTAAAGTATGCGTCTATTAAGTAATATGTACTTCTAACAGGCATAAGGTTAACGTTCAAAGATTGACACGCTTAGGGGAACTTTTTGGACACATGATATTACTATTGTTATACTGTTACATTGATTATCAACTGAAATCAGTTTTGTTCAATCATAACACAGTAATATGTGACGTACAATAAACTTGGCAACCCGAATTTGTACCTACATTTTAATCTTGTACCCACTTCTTTGTAATATTGTCCTTTCAAAACGAGATTTCTTTTGCGCAAATATTTTTTCTCTGAAACCTTCTAGATTGAATAAAATTAAATATCTCATTTGCTGCAGCGTCTGCTAAAAGCAGGGGTAGATTTATGCCCGCAGAGCGTGACTTTTCAATTTTCTCCTGACAAAGTATAATTAATTTGTTTAAAAACTACCGGACGTGCCCAATCCTTGCTGTTAGAAGGAAGGTTTTAACGTGTTTGTAAATTACAACCACTAATTATACCACATACCACCAATTTATTTGTAATATTTGAATAACTTGCTTTTAGTTTTGTTTTATAAAGAAGATAATAGAATAATAATAATAATAAACAGAATTACATCCAATAACAGGGATGAACTATAATAATATATAATACGTGCTACATGTCAATGTAACATGTAATACATAATAATATTAATATGTGATACATGCCAAAACAGTAACTTTAGAGATTGTTATAAAATATGTCCTTATATATGTCATTTGCATCAATGCCACAGTGCACTAAAGGAACGTCTTGCTGTGTCGATGGAAAACGTTGGATGGTATCTTGTCGACAATCTGGGTACGCGGAAGTTGATGCGAGATAGTAAACATGGAGAGTCGATCCTATTATTAACAAGCCCGCAGTAAATGCAGCACCAGATAATTTTCTGCGTACTGCCAGTGAACGTGTATTGCTGTAGGAGATAGGTGTATGCAGTATCACGGCCCGGGTATACGTTATCAGTTTTATAACAGATATTTCAAAACTTTTTTGTACCTTCTCGATCATTTGTTTATACAGAATAAAATGGTTGCCATTCAACTCCATAATCCAATTTAGACTGAACTAAGGCGTGGTGTTGGTAAAGTCTCTCGACGAACGGAAAATAAAACATCTGATAAGAAAGTTGGTTATCGAAAGTGATATCCAAATCTTTCACAATTGAGTTATGTATTATAGCAATCTCCTTAATAGTATAGCAAGAGTTTACCATCTAGGACCTCCTAGCATAAGATACTACTGTTACCCCCAAAACTGCGTTACTACTATCTCTCCGAGATAGCAATAACTGAGGGGAACAATTGGCTAGAGGGCACAAGACAAAACAAGAAGCGGTACATACGCTTGTCGCAACAGGCTAGCCAATGCCGTGCTCAGCTCAGTGGGAGGTGCTGTCGGTTCTTTTTCAAGCTCTAAATAACGGTCGTTGAATACAACAGGTCTTGTCAGGGAAAAAGATAGTATGGGCGCCAACCATGAAATTTGGGTCAAAGGTCATAAGAACTTACCAGATATATTTTCATGATCAAATAATCGGTACCTTTATATCGATCGAAGAACTGTCTGACGTCGGGAGCGACCAAGATCAGCTGGAAAATGCAGGTTGATTCTATATGCTTAGATTCTGTTACGAAAACAATAAAATTTTACTTGAAAAACTACACCCGGTTATTCACGAACTTGTGTATTTAGCCTTTAGTTAGAATTCATTAAAAACATTACTACAAACTACATAAAATTTGAGATAAAATCAGCTAAATAATGCGAACAGTGCGGTAACCGTAAATCAACATAAAACGTTTTACCTAAACTTTCACAATATAAACTACAAAATGCGTGATGTTAATTGTTACTGTGAGTTATGCAAAATACGATACAGGTCTAGTAGGAATTTCGATATATATATATGAATATCAATGAATTTAATAAGAAAATACGGCCATCTAGATAATAATGATTTTACAAGGTAGTGAATATTAACGTTGAATTTAGTTGAAATTATTGAATAGAATGAATGCTTAGCTGTCATGGCTTCCGGGTGATGTCATCGCATAAGGTTCTACCCTTTGTCTGCCTCGGATGTTGGAAATGGTCCTTCGGATTTGTCCGACGGATTAGACAATCGGTTTTCCTTCATTTAATAGCTTGATGGGGAGGTATAAAGACAATGATGTTCTATTAGGCACGATGAGGTGCAGGAGGGTTCGATCTCGGGTTTCTTTTCCTCCGCGAACGGGATATATACTTCAGCAATACACTAGAGGATTTGCTGGCGAATTCCCCACTACACGGTAAATACTTTCTTGATGATAATTCGATAAACGATACACACACTTAAATTTTCTCAGCCATAACCTCTTCCGATCTCGTCACCGGTATTTTTCCACTCGCTACCTAATGCCTTCTATTTTTGTTACTACGCCGAAGCTAAGATTCGCATCGCGTTCTCGTGATTGGACGAATTCGAAAAACTCAAGGGCAACTAACACGCGGCGATATTATGGGTTCAACGGGAATATCGTTAAGCGATATTAGGAAATAACTATTGTCCGAATCATTATCAATATTCAGACTCAGACCATTTACGTCACACCACAATGCGGCTCTGTCCAAAGTGTTCTGCAAGATATTAACGTCACTTTCGCTGGATATGGATGAGTATATTTTAAATCATGTGTGTAAGCTAATGCTGAACAAGGAACAAGCTGAATGAAAATGTTGAACAATAATGGTTCCAAGTTAGAACCTTGGGGTACGCCACAGGCCGATATGTAGGTAGTAGATTTATAGCTGTTGAAGTAAACGTGGTTAGGTCGCTCACACAAATAGTTTGACAAAAGCTGTAAGAGAGGTCTGACAAAACCAAAAGCACTAAACTTCTGAAGGAGTACAGAATGATCAAAGGTATCAAACGCTTTGGTGACATCGGTGTAGCTGACATTCAACTGCCCTCCGCTGTCCATTGTTTCCGCAATATCCTGAGTGATTTCTGGTGGTAGATAGTAGGTAGACAATAATGCTAATGTAAGCATATTAGAATTACTTGTAGCCAAAATATATTCTGAATGTCGATTTTTAATTTTACTTAAAAACGACGCGCTAAGATAGTTACGGCCAGAATGTTTGGAATTTTTAGTGGCGTTTAACATACCAAAGATTCTTTTTAAAAGAAAAACATTTGTTGTAAGTATTTATTGTGTTAGGCATCATGGTGATACCGCTAGTGTTGATCTGTTAACTTGTGAATGTGAATGGTTAAAGACGCAAACGTTACTTTTCTATGAACTACGTCTCTATGCTAAAACGAAGGAGCCAACTTGGTCGATGGAGGCAATTTAACACTGCAAATAACAAAGTCTTCCTGTATTGAAAACTTAAATTGAAGCAATGAAATGACAAACTCTGTGGGAGTGGTGAATAAAATGCTCGGTAATAATTGATTCTCTTGCAAAATTGTTGTTGAGCAGTTTATACTAAGAAGGTGACATCACCAGATTACAAAATTAGTAAATGGCACTTTATAGACTAGTCCTTTTCCTACGAACCGCTTTACTTAATTTATGACGTCAGCGACTTCTTTTTAAAATTGCAACCTGTACTTGTTTTCTTTCATTTGATAGAATAGTCCATTAGTCGATAATTACAAAAAAGTTATATGTTGTATTTGAAAGTTTCTATAAAAAACGATAAAAACCATCTAACACTTAGTTGGTCATGGTGTGTACAAAATCGGAGAAAAGGCGTTGGAAATAAAACAATTTGTGAACTGTCAAACATCGATTTTTAATTTATGTCAACCTTTGATTTAATGTGGATGTTCTGCTCATCTTTGCAAATAAATCTTACATTTACGTGAAAGTATTTTCAATTTCTGAAACATAATAAAATGCATCTAAACGAAAGGCAAAAAATTACAATATTAATGAGGGTTGGTGTCGGTGATAAAATCCGTTCCCAAAAAGAAATATGTATGTCACTTATTTAATCAGAAATATCCAGATCGTCCACTCATAACTCAATCAACTGTAAGTAAAATTGTATAAAAGTTCGAAGAGTTGGGGCGTGTTTGAAGTGGCCGCCCTTCAATTGGAGACGAAGAACAAGTGAATGTTTTGTTGCCTGCGGACGAAAATTCAAATATCAAGTCGAGAATTCGAACTAAATAATTACCGAAACAACAATCCGAAGAACATTTCATACGACAAAATATGATCCTTACAAAATGAAATTCTTACAGGAACTAAGGGAAGACGATTTTGACCGCAGAGTACAGTTTTGCGAACAACAAATGAACATGTGTCAAGATGACCCTACATTTGTACAACGAATCGTCTTCTCTGACAAGGCTTGGTTTAGTATGCACGGTTCAGGTAATAGACAAAATTGTCGTTATTGGTCGTATCCACATTGGATGCAAGAATTGCATACTCAGCATCCACAAAAAATTAATGTATGGGCAGGAATCGTTGATGATAAGGTTTTGGCACCCTTCTTCTTTAATCAAACGCTGAATGGAAATCGATATCTAGATTTTCTCCAGTTTGAATTAGATCCATCACTTGCACTGCTATTTCCAAACGAGGATGATCCATGTCTACCAAATAACACCATTTGGTATCATCATGATGATGGCCCTCCTCATTACGCCCTTCCTGTTTGAGAATATTTGAACGATATGTTTGGAAATAGATGGATCGACAGGCGTGGATTTCTAGAATGGACAGCTAGATCGCCTAATATAAACCCACTAGATTTTTGTTTTTTGGCGTTATTTAAAAAGTAGGGTTTATCTAAATAAGCCTAACATAGAACTGAAGGAGCGAATTCGTCGGGAGGTTCGACTAATTACACCCGATGTAATTCGAAATGTACAACAAGAATTCATCAATCGCCTTGGTCACTGTCAAGTTGTAAATGAAGTACATTTTGAACATTTGCTATAAATATTTATTTATTATTATTCTGTAATTTTTCAATTTTCTTTATTTATTTTTGTTAACGAAAATGCTTTATTTTAAAATGAAATTTTGTTATTCTTGTCATAATATCCTTTTATTTATTTCGAGTACCCACTTTTATACCCACCACGGCCAACTAAGTGTCAAATGATTTATATCGCTTTTTACATAAACTTTCAAATATAACACTTATGTAATTATCGAATAGGGAGAGAACTATTCTATCAAATGAAAGAAAAAAGTACAAGTTGGAGTTTAAAAGAAAGTCGATGACGTCATAAATTCAACAAATATTATCAAACAAAATGGTATCTACTACTAAAATGTGCCTATTGCAAAAAATTACTATACGTGTTCGAGCATTTTCATAAAAAAATTACCTTCGATTTTCTGAATTTTATTCCATACTTTACTACCTCACTGTATACTGTGTGTCTAGCTAAGTTCGCGACAAATGGAAAACTTTTTTATTCTTGGGTTTATGAAAAAAGTTATTCTTTATAAAAAGTCCTGCTTCATCCAAAACTTAAATTCAAATTGTCATATTTTAATATTTGTTAGTCATATACGAAATATGACAAAAAATATGAAATTAGTATAAGAGTAAAGTACCTTTATTTTCAATAATACTTAAAATGTTATAAGGAATAGTCGTTCAGAATTGGAAATTATACAATTTAAATACAGCATTTACACAAAAGAAAGCATTGAAAATGTTACACAAATGCTTCAACATATCCGCCTTCTCGTTCCATACAACGGCCATGTAACGGCTCTATCACAAAAATGCCTTAAAACCCTTCTAATTGTTTGTGGAGTTATTTTACGGATTTCTTCTCTAGTAACACGTTCTAGATGGCCTACATCCGTAAACGGCGCTTGAATATAAACATGTTCCTTTAAATAACCCTACAAGAAAAATCAAGTGGGGTCAGATCTGGAGACCGAGGTGGCTTTCGGAAATGTCGAAAACAGATTTAACAACAAACGCCAAAACCATGTTGCTGATAACGAAATGGAACTAGAAGTGATGCTATCAGCAATAGAACAACCGAGGTGTTCGTTGCGGAAAAGAGCATTGTTGATGTCAAACACTATAAGCAAAGATTCGGTAGCTAAAATTCTAAAAAAAAACAAATTTCATCCCTACAAGCCTACATTTGTACACACTCTAAGACCAGGTGATAATGACAGACGATTGGAGATAAAATCAAGAGAAGAAACAGAGAATAAAATGAACAGAGTTAGTAGCGCCGAGTATATACAATCGTGTTGTTTGAAATACAAAGTAATAAGTAGATTTTGGGAAGCGCATCGACGCTTGAAAAATACATGTTGTAGGAACTAGTTTATTTTCCTATTAATACCGAATGGGTTCCTGTATTCAATACTGAAGTGTAGCTTCGGTAGCCTAACCCAGGTATTTTAATGCTTAGTGCTATAATTATCTTTTTCATCTCTTGGGATTTGCATCTTAATGTGCGTTGGTAGCATTGTCAGACCAATCTTAATTCCTAGTTGTGTGATGGAAGAAAGCTCAGAATTGACAGTATAAGTTTTGTCATACCCCAAATCAAATTTTATTTTAATGCCGATAATTATAAAAATCACCACTAAAACATTACATTTACTTTGAAATGATATCTTTGTTTCATGTTTGTCGAACGGAGTTACTTCACTTTTCGCTGATCATGCCATCACCTGGTTCAGAAGTTTTCTAAAGCCGGGTGTAATCGTCTTCTGCTCCTCACTATATACCTCGGCGTTGCTTCGATTGATTAAAGCGTATTCAGCCGTGTTGATAGACCGTATCTGTTACTGTTGCAGTAGTACTTGTTGCTGGCTGATTACGTTGTGGGTTTCTATTGCCAATTCTAATGCAGGCTTTCATGTTTTACTCAACCTATAGCTATCTTCTCTATTGAAGTCGTTGGTATTCTTCATTATTTTCCAGTGACTTTCTCACAATTCGCTGGTCGTAATGATTGCTCTTAGCAAGTACGGGTATCTTAAAGTCGTAGCCGATGGCGTAATTTACTCCTTGGTGATGGTGTCCGGCGACTTTTCGTTTGTCCTTGTTGTGCGTCTCTTCGATGCTCCTTGATTCTAGCTCTATACTACGACTAGATTGTCCGATATACGCCTTACCACATCGACATTGTAGCTCGCAAATCGCTTGTATTCTAGGTATCTGGTACCTGTTTGAAGGAACTAGTTGTTCTTCTTTACTGTGTTATATATGGTCCTTACCTTTCCCTTTTCGAGGACTTCAGCCTATATCCGATTCTAGCAACGTAAGATAAGTGAAAGTATCTAGCGAGTTCAGATCCATTCTCTTCCTTCTTCCTAGTAGTGATTCACGTGCTGGATCTCCTTTGTTGTATTCTCCAAATCAATTATCTTCTCCGCTCTTCTGTTGTGAATGATGGTGCAATTTTGCCTGTCTGTGTAGCAAATTACAAAATTAAAATCAAATTAATTATATTAAAATTATGTCATCCACCTAGCGGTGACAACAGGTACGTTTCTTGCCGCTGGGTTCGTATGGCATCTTCTTCAAAGTTTCCCACGAAGACGTTGTCAATAACTTATGATAATAGTGAACCCATTGCCGCACCACGTTTCTGTTCATAGATATCATCATTCCGTAAGAAATACGTAGTATTTAAATGTAGCCTTGACAAGTCAACTAAATCTTCGCGTGATCATAGTGGCACTAATCGCTGTTTGATGAGTTGTGTGACTTCTTCCACTGATACATTGGTAAAAGGTTCCACATTAAAATTTACTAGGATATCGTCGCCCGTGATTTTATGTTGTTATAGCAACTCTATGAGGCGAGTTCGTTGCGTAGCTTCTTGTTGATATCACATATGGCTGTAGTTGTTTGTATTCGTATTTCGAATGTTCATCAGTAGGCGCTCCACACGTACTAACGATGTGGCCAAGCGAATTTCCATTTCTTCTAATTTCCCGTATCCATACCCTAGGTGAGCATGCTTCTAATGGTAGCAATAATTTTTGTTGTTCTTTAGGAGTGGATGAACCTTTTATTGCTCTTTTGGTCTGTCCTTCAATTCGCATCGTCGGATCTTTCCTCATCTTTGTATAATATAAAAGTGCTCTTATCTTCTCATTGTAGTATGTTCTCTTTATTATAACTGTGGCGTGGCCTTTGTCAGCTTTTAGTAGAGTAATTTTCGGGTTCTTGCGGATATCCTCCACTTGCGTAACGATCTCGGCCTTGGGTATACGAGCGAGAGGGATTTGCCAGTTACAATATTGATGCGGGAAGTTAGACTGGTCATCATCGAGGAGAAGCATAACAAGAACTAACGGAACGGTCAGCAGTCGCCGAAGAAGATATTACGTCATCGACTACAAGAACGTTAAGATATTTGCCAAGACCAACCATTGCTTCCAACGAATTGTGAGAGAGTCACTGGAAGTAATGAAGAATATCACTAACTTCGATAGAGGAGGCGGTTATGGGTTGAGTTAAATATGGCAGCTGACACCAAAGGCCCACAACGAAATCAGTCAACAGCAGACATGACTGCAACATAGGCAGACATGGTCCATTAACTGGGAACGCATACGGTTCAACAGAACGAGGGAACGTCAAGGTATATCGAGAAGCAGAAGACAATTACACCAGTCTTTATAAAACTTCTGCATGATCAGCGAGACGTCAAGTAACTCAGTGCGACAAACAGGGCAAAACCCGGAAGATGTTACTTCAATAGAAAACAGCCGCGAAAGCCGACGTACTCTTTACTTATTTTACTACTAAATAATAATATCCCACTTTAACATGATTAATTTCGAAATGTTAATAGCGTTTGGGAATATACATTAGAGAAGAGTACAATCCCAGATTATGGCAATAAAAGGATTATATATTATTTCAGTTAATTTTATAATATTTCTTCGAATGTGAATGAAATAAATTGAATAGATATATTTCTAAGACATTCTCTTCCATCCAAATAAAATTGTAGTTTATCCAATGAAATATACACCAAATAAGCTCCAATGTTTTCCGTTTTCTCATTGTTTGGGCAGACTCAGAACAGTTTGAATTCCCCTTTAGATACAAACTATGATGTTTCGTTACTTGGTTTTTATCTATTTTAAGTTATTGCGCTGTCTTCCTTGGTCTTCAAACTCAAATATGAATTTAAAAATTGTTGTAAATGCTAATTTTAAAATAAGTCGCTTAACGTATTTGTTTTGCAATTTTTGAGATATTTCTTCTTCATCTTGACCACGTTTCGATATTTTAAATCAATATCTTAATTTCGTTTTGAAAAACACTATTAACAGGAATACATAATTTTTCATTTTAGCATACATTTTAGAGTCGACGTTCTTCTTGTTTCTCTGATGTTGTTGCTTCCCAAAGATATATTCATGTCCTTAAAGTATAATCAAAAAGGATTTTTGTTCCCGATATAATAACAAAAAGTTGGTGTACTAGTGATCTGGGCTTGCTCTCTCCCTCTCTCACTATCTCCATTTTCTGCAACCTTGTCCACTAGTTTCCTCTATTCCTTTCTGTTTCTCGCCTATGTTTGACTTCACCCCAACTGTAATTGTTATTCTCCAATTATTGTTCGGTTATCGTCTATCCCGATTTTCTTGTGGCTGGTATTTTAGAGCTTACCTGGCTAAATTATTTTGTTCTTTCCCTAAAGTATGGCCAACCCATTTCCACTTCTTCTTTCTGATTGTGACTGATATTTGTTCCTGTCGTGTTCTTGTCCATAGCTCAATACAGTACAAGTTCGATAATCCGCTGTTCCTTCATCCGACAAGCCCAGTAGTCCGCTGTATTTTATAGGTATTAAGAATTTCGAGACCGCTCTATAATGCGACGTTCCCAACCATCATCAGTTCAGTAATCCGACGTGCTCGCTTTGCAGTCTAACGAATTGACCGGTACTGACTTATTGTTAGTGCGCTGTTTTGTTTTGAGGAGTAGGGTTTGTTTCCTTAGAGAAGAGCACATTACGTCATGAAAATATGCGCGAAATGTGACGCTTAATTGACTTTCGCTAGTCGGTTGCCATGGTAACGTATACAGAACACCAAATTTGGTTCATTGCACCGCTGACGTAATGTGCTCTTCTCTAAGGAAACAAACCCTACTTGTCGCTCTGCGAGACAACGTCAAAACAAAATGTTACAAAATGTCGTTCCAAGAAAAGGGAAAACGTAAGCATAAAACACCAAGTTTATCTGAAAAACTGGATATTTTACATAAGCTGGACAAGTATGCTCAGATAATTTCATTGGCAACATTGTACAATGTTGGACTTGCAACAATTCATCATATACGAAAATGTCATGAAGAAATTTAACATTTTATCAAATTGGCAGAGAATGGGACGGGAAAGAAATAAACTACGAAAACAGAACATCAGAGATGCTCCATTTGTTGAGAAATTTAGGAAAAGAGTGAAAGAGCTTGGATTTAGTGCTGATCAAATCTACAACGCTGATGAAAGTGGCTTATTTTGGTGAGTATTGCTAAACAAGACTTACGTGTCCAGTGAAGAAGCCCAAACTTCTGGCAGAAATTGTGCTCAAAGAACGGATAATTTTTATGCCTTTTTTCAAACGCGAGCGGCACTCACAAGCTCAAGCTTCTGCTAATAGGAAAAGCGAATAATCTCAGGGCAGTTAAGAATGTACGTCTTGTTGTTATCTATAAAAATCAAAACAGAGTATGAGTAATGAAAGACATATTTGTGGAATGGTTTCACCAAGATTTTGTGCTTGAAGTACGCCGTTTCTTAACAACGAAAAATCTTCCGCAGAAGGCGTGTTAGACAAGGCACCCGGACTTAGTCCAAATGATGAATTGTCCTTCTACTGATGTGCTGTATTATAGCTTTCATAAGTTAGTTGTATCTTTTGTATATGTATAACATATTACATAAGTATGTATGCACTTACATTTATTATAGTGTATGTACTTATTTTACATACCTTTGTTTTAATATTCCGGGAGATAATACGCGATTAATAATACGTATTAATTGAATAAAAATATCTATTATATACTACGTATTTAAAACCGTATCTTAATTTGTATACGTCCAGTAATCCGACCTTTCCACTACTCCGACAAAGGCAAATTCTTATAGTGTCGGATTATCGAGCGGGTACTGTATTTCTTATTTTATTTGGGCAATGTATTTTCAAGATTTTTCTTACCGATTGATTGACAAAGGTTTGTGGTTGTCCATTTGCTGCCCCATCATACTTCCAAGTCTCTGCACCATATACACTTAATGCAACTGTTGAATATTTTGATTTTTGTTGTTTCTGAGATGTCACTTGTATGTCAAATCTTCCTTAAGGAGTTGCATGTATGCTGTGCCTTCGTTATCTTTTTTTTTCGTCCCTTCTGTTCCGTAACTGACCCAAGGTATGGAAATTTGTCTACTTCTTTCAGTATTTTCTCTTTTATTATTACATTTCATGGCTATTGTCAATGATAGATATTTCTTTCGAGTTTTACAAAGAAGAAAAACGCTTTTTCCTGTAATAGTTAAATAACTAACTATAACCCTTGTTTCTTTTACAGCAAATATCAAGTTCAGAGCTCTGGCTTCTTATTTGTTTCATTCTAAAATAAAGTGGTTAGCACACTTCCCTTTCTAAACATTCTTCCGCAGAAATAACTGGAATTGATTGTAATGTTTACGCGGTATGCATATAGCTATCGTCGTTATAGATTACCACGAGATATTTGTTTACTTCAGGTTTCAATTATAATGCCGTAACTGCCGAGTGATTAATCAAAAATGCCTATTTTTCTGTTTCAAAATTAATCCAACGTGAAATGTTATTTTTCTGAGACGACAGGATAAAAGATATCTTCAATTTTCGAACGAATTAAAATGTCAGCAGCCTTCGTCACGCATAAGCTCTCCCTGAAATTTCCTATCTAAACTTGTGGATGATTTGAGCGACCCCAGGAGGGCTCCTTTGAATCAATTGTCTTTGTGATTTATATCAAATGGTTTTAACTCACAGTCTATAACATAGTAATTTATCGTTTGTTCGTAAGTAAGCGCAAATGTATTTGTTGAATTTACTCTATAGAACTTTGTCAGGTGGAGAGATTCTTTCGAAAAAACTAATTAGCACTAAAATTGTTCCTTTTAATCGTTAAAGGAAATACACGCCGAGAAAAATATATACCACAACTTTTAGTTGTTTGGTTTAGCTCTTTGTGAAATATCGATTTCGTCCTAACTAATTATCGGATTAATTAGAAGAAAATATCCCTTTATAAAGTTAAGAACTTGAGGGGTTCTTTTGTTGGCATTTCTTTGACAGCTAAACTGGAAAAATTAAAGTTGGTTGGTGAATTTAATGGATTTATTTTGTTTGGAGGAAAATCGATAAATCGGAACGTTTTTTAGGTTTTCATTTGATTCTGACTCTTCCAGTGAAATTACGCTTCTTGTGTAAAGGAAGTAATTATTTTGTCCTTCCTTTTTCTCTATTGTATCGTTTCCTTTAGATCCTGTTTAATATTCCAGGATAAAACTCCAACCAATTGCTTTTTGATATATATGTACGATTTTATTTCGTGGATTTCCCGTGTATTTTATTCTTTTTATTCCTATTAGCATTTTTTTCGAGTTATCCCTGATTTCACAATATAGTACGTTTACATTTAGAATGAAAGCAATTTAATATTACACATGTATGCATCTGAAGTGACGCAGTTAATCTTATGAGAATTATGGAATATTTGTATGTGATTTTATGGATCTATATACTATAAATGAACTAATGAAGATCTAATATTTGTAATAATAATTTGTTGAGATATGAAAACTAATAACAATCCATTAGCAATTTCAAACTGTGCAGAATGTTTTTTAATAATACGACTAAGTTTCTAAATTTCGAGTTTCACTACTTCACCGGCTAATAATTATTGCTCGCTTATCTTCAGTTTTATAGCGCCTATGATATGCACATAACAATTATGCTGATAAGGATTAAACAAATTTATTACCTTCCCAGTGACATCTTAATTAACTTTATCATAATCGCTGTTTGCTAGAATTTTGATACAATACAATTATACTACCGAATTCTGGTACCCATTCAGGCATAGACAAGAGTGCTTTACCTAACTTCGCGAAACTTTAATTAATTTCCTCTAGCAGTAGCAATTCTTACCCTTCTCTACTTGACGTTGTGTTAATTAGAACTAATTTACATTCTAGTACTCCTTATTTAAACAACCTCAGCATATTCGTCTAATGTGGTATTAGACAAGGAATTCATATCACTTATGAATGTGACTCCCATATATTATTGGTATATCTGACTATGTATTGTTCAGCTACTTTTCTTCTACCAAAGAAAGCCTTGCTAACAACGAGTACATTCTAAAGTGAAGGATATTTGCATCCGACATATTCATAGCATAACAAATTCATTAAGGTATTGTGTCTACAAGTGATATATATTTATAATAAGAGGGAATATTGCACATGATCATTTGGATAACTTTAGAAATCATTCTAAGCAACGAGAAGAGATATGTACACATTACAAAATAAATACTAATACTGTTGACTTCTATTGTTAGAAATGGAGTTGTTGAGAGAGATCTTAAAGGTTTGGTTTATTTGGCTTTCTAGTTAGAATATACATATGCAAGTATTTATGTACATATTATATATATAATATACAGGTATATGCAACGGTTACATAACACATCGAGGGTGAGGCTGTACTTCGCCCAAATATGGAGAAATGTCTCCCATGCCTACTTCAGCTCGAACCGGCTAGAAATTTCGCCACCTTAATTAAACAAAAGTCCTGATTCCTGTATAGTGTGTAAACACTATGAAAAATATTTTCGAAATTTTTGATATTTATAACAAACGCTTTCAGATGTCAGTTTTTGTTTTATAGTGAGCGTGCTTGAACTGAATTCGAAATGTATTCGTATGATAAAGGCGCGTCTTCACCAATCAAGTTCAGCTGATGGATAACAGTTGACCAAAAAGTTATAAAAATAAAAAAATAAATTACAATGTTTCAGCTACAAGTGCAGCAATTGATAAACTTATTTTGATAATACTTATATACCAAAAAAATGAGTTTGATGATGAGTTTCACAGATTACACAAAAAAACAAAATAACACTTTCTTTTTGTTGCATAAAGTTTTTCTACTGTTGTTTACTAATTTGGGTGCGCTGATTTCAAATCTAACCTCACATTTTTGTAGCAGCTCTAGTTACTGAGATACAGGTACCGTCTTAAATTTACATAAGTAGTCGATAGTTTCTATCAATAGCGGTGTAACTTAACTAGTTCCTTTATAAATTTCAGTATGTCTTCCTCAAGAAGGACGTGTTTAAATAATCCTGATTGTTTTTCTGTTATTTGTGGAGAATATATGTTCCAAAAATTTCGTTTAAATGTGTCGGACTTTGTGAAAAAGGCATACTTGGACTACTTTGGGTTTCCGTTGCCGTCAAATGCTAAACCTTGGATACCAAGTTTGGTATGTAAAACATGTGTTGAATCTTTGCGACTGTGGGCAAACAAAAAGACCCACTTTTAAGTACAAAGCTCCTATGATTTGGCGTGAACCATCCAACCATCATGACGACTGTTATTTCTGTGTAACGAAAATCATAGGAATAAACCATAAAAATTGCTCTAAGTGGATATATCCAAACTTAAAATCTGCCATAAGACCAGTCTTGAGTATTAGTGACACATCAACACCACAGCACCCATGTACATCTTCGGAAAATTCAGACCAGTGCAGCGGACAAACCGAAAACGACGACAGTGGTAGCGACAGTGATTTTGATTGCTACGGTAGTCCCCGACCACTAAATCAAGATGATCTAAATGATTGGATCAGGGACCTTGGACTTTCTAAAACGGCATCAGAAATTTTAGCTTCCCGATTGAAAGAAAGAAATTTGTTGACCAGAGGAACGTACTACCGTAACAGGGAAAAGGATTTACTTCCTTTCTTTACTCAAAAAGATAATTTTGTGTTTTGTACTGATATTCCGGGCCTAATTAATGCAATGGGATTAAAAGAGTATAATCCAAATCAGTGGCGGTTGTTCATTGATTCGTCAAAACGAAGTTTGAAATGTGTACTTTTACATAATGGTAACAAACTTGGTTCCTTACCTATTGCTCATTCTACAAAGGTTAAAGAAGAATATCCTACAATATCTTTAGTTCTCGACAAAATCGAGTACAAGGAACATAACTGGGTTTTATGTGTTGATTTGAAAATGGTAAATTTTCTCCTGGGCCAACAAAGTGGCTACACAAAATATGTTTCCTATGCTTATGGGACAGCCGAGCGAAAGCTGAGCACTGGACAAAAAGAGACTGGCCTTCTAGGGAGGCTTTGATTCCCGGTAAGCAAAATGTAATTAATGTTCCACTAGTATCCAGAGACCGAATTATATTGCCTCCTTTGCATATAAAACTGGCTTTGATAAAACAGTTCGTAAAAGCTCTTAACAAAGATGGCGAATGTTTCAAATACATTGTAAAAGTGTTTCCAAAATTGAGTAGTGAGAAAATCAAAGGTGGTATTTTCGATGGCCCACAAATCAGGAAGTTGATAGATGATAAAATTTTCATCAACCATATGACAGCTGTCGAGAAATGTGCATGGGAAGAGTTTGTTTGGGTTGTGAGGAATTTTTGGGCAATAGGAAATGTGACGGCTACATTCAGCACGTTGAACAGTTGCTGATACACTTCCAGCGGCTTGGACGCAACGTGAGTATTAAGCTTCACTACCTTCACAGCCATCTAGACTATTTTCCTGAAAATCTCGGTGACCTAAGCGAGGAACAAGGAGAGCGCTTTCACCAGGATATTCGCACTATGGAGGAGAGGTATCGGGGGCACTGGAATGAACATATGATGGCTGATTATTGTTGGAGCATTTAAAATAGTACTCATATAATATCTCACTCTAGAAAATCCAAAAAGGAAATTTTATTCAGAATAAATATATTTAATAAATTTTTTAAACTTAAAGTATGTGCATTTTCTATGAAAAATCCTGTCAGTTCATAACTCCAAAACTAGAGCTGCTACATGAAAACGGCATATATTTTTGAAATCAGCGTGGAAAAACTATTCAGATTCATGTAAAAAATCTCATGCAACAGGCATGCTGTTTTCCAGTGTTATCTATAATACAATAAAATCCATTGCAACCTTAATATCAGATAACTCCATCATCGATGGAAAATGAAACAGTAATGGCCCGTTTAATTTACGTTTTAAATTTTGTTCAATTCTTTATTTTCACATAATTTCTCACCTCCACAAAACTGTCAACAACATTCGATCGCAATTTTAAAATTAAAATTGTTCATCAGTTAGTATTTAAATGTGTGAATAAAAAGATAAAATTCAGTTTTCAGTTTCGTCAGCACCCGGTTCTTAGTTATACTTCAACATTTGGTTCGTCTTCTAGGCACTTTTAGATTATCTACTGCTTCTGCAGTATTCATAATTTGATGTAATCTACTTCGGAGGTTATCTTCGTTATATGCTATTGAACCTATATTTCTGGCATATTACGCTGATGGTGGTATCCTTCTAAACAAACAGGTAGAAAGAAGAGTTTCTGTAGAGTGGCTGGATAAGTTGCCAAATTGGGACTGAACAGAGTAAAGTATGCGTTAAAAAAGTGGTAGATATTAATGATTTCCGAAAGTAAATAAAATCGAGAATAAAGAATAGTTCACTTCAGACCTTCGAAATGAGTTTTAAATCGACTCTTACTGCCCCAAGTAACTGGTCAACAACTTGAATACGAAAATATCTTTGAAAGCTTGCAGTTTAATGGGTATTTATTCGTATTAACAGTGGTGGCCCGTAAAATTTCGTTAGTAGGAGTTTCTGATTTGGAACGTGATTGTAACTTAATTGTATGTATTAGATATATAAAGCAAGATAAAAAAACCGTACTTATATATTACGTAAAAGTATCTACTAAACTGCCTTTGCCTTATATTATCGTAGTGTGTCAAAATATGTGTACATCGAACACTATTCTTATTGATACCAATACAATTAAATACTACCACTCCTTGCTGTACCTTAATTAAACACAAAATTAACATATGTACTTCTTTATAATTACCTATTCATATTAACATGTATTTTATGAGAAATAGCTTTACTCTTGGCATTTCAATTTGTTAGGCCTCGAGCGATATGGGTGTTGCTAAAAGTTCGTCAACGGAATCAACATTTTGAAAATGTAAATGGAGCTCGCGGAAAACACACAATGAACCGCAACGTGCGTTTTTGTCGATGTTTTCAAAGGCAGTGGCTACGGCTATAAAAACATGCCCTAAATGTCAAATACCGCTTTATAAAATTTATTACGCTTTCGGTCGGGTGTGCAAAGTATATGTTGCAAACTTCTGTTGTTATATTAGGTGAAAATATCCACTAAAATCAGACAAGGTAAACTACTTAACAGCAGCAATGATAGTGACTCTGACAATGATAAAAATGCTGCATATTTTAAATAAAATTGCGGCATTACAAGCTGTCATGAAGGGTCAGGAGCAAACTTTCAAAACATTAACATAAAAAATTGAAGATTAGATAGAGAAGCTGGAACCATTAGAAAAAACAATGAAATTAGTGAATGGGGAATAAATTAATCTAGATTCTACAGCCTAGAACAATACATTAAAAGGCAGTCCCGTAGTAACAGCAAATCTTTCAACAACGTCTCACGATCAGCTGATGTCAAGGTCAACAGCGATAAGGAGGGAGCTTCGGCAAGAGCGGATATTGGGCATTTAGCCAGCACCGGTACCGAAAGCGGACCGATAATGGATGGAGATCCGAAATCGAAGACAAACAGGATTTTAAATATTGTAAGAGGCACCGGAATCACGGACTCTGGTGGATTCTTAACTGCGGGGAAAATCGTAAGGCTCTACGTGATTAACATAAAGCACGATATAGACAAGAATGATATAAAACTTTTCCTCCTAAATAAATTTCCGAATGTCGTGTTTACGGTTGACGATATAATAGAATATGAAAACAGTCATAGCAAGAATAAATCCTTTAGAGGAAGCGTCACGTATAATATAAGCAAATTATAAAAACCGGGCGTATGGCCAAAAGACCTATGAGAAAGAAGATACTTATTTTTGAGGAAACGAAACATTTCAAATCGTAACTTAAACATTATGAATATGAACATACAGTCATTACCTAATAAAATTGCTAGCGCATTCTGCCAAACGATCCATATACACGCAGGTTCTCTCGTATTAATAAGAAATGATATAAAATTGCAGGAGATTTAGGGACCCTCTGGAATCTCATCAGAATTTGATATAGAAAATCTGCGGTTGACTAATTGAGCTCCACACCATCATTATTTCTATATATGAGTCACCAAATGCTGAATTTGACATGTTCATCGCAAAGGTAAGTGATAAAGTGATATCGAGGATAAGATATGTAATAGTAGCAGATGCTATGTAGATACATAGCAGATGGCCTTAACGTAGACTTTCTTAGGAGAACTATCATAATTATAGCGATCCGTTGATGGATCTGCTACAAACTTATAACTTGCATATGGCTATGGAACAGCTATCTAGAATTACTCAAAAATCAGAATCTTGCATAGACGATATCTGTATTAATTTAGAATATCGTAAGTATTTCACTAAGACTTTGAATGCACATATCTCTAACCCCTTAGTATAAGTAATTACCTTTAATGCTGAACGTCCATCTGAAAGCAAAAAAAAAAAGTACAAATAGGTAAGAACTTTTAATGGCGAACTATTATACGGATATCGATGGCAGTAGTTGTTGGATAGCTCTGTAACTGAAATGTTCACTACATTTTACAAAATGATTTTAGAATGCTACAACGAATGCTTTCCATAAGAAAAGGGAAACAATGAAAGGTCAATCTGGGGACAAACATCTAGTGACACCAGAGCTGAAACGCATGAAATTTGATGTACTAGTAATGATAGCTGCAGATTCTAATGATACATCGTCTTATAGGGAATATCCGAAGCACAACAGTTTGTTTAAGGATACTTATAATAACAGTATAAAAGCTCATTTCACAAAAAAGAACCCTGCATTTTGATAATACGAAAGACACCTTTTAAGTTGTTGCAAAAACTAGGAAAGAAAAAAATGTTTTTGGAACAAACTGTTTTACTGGTTCTGAAAATATTCATCTTTAAGATTTACATACTTTTGCATACGTTCAAACTAATTCTCGAAACATTTTTCCCACTGTAAAGTTGGTATCTTAAAAACATGGGTTTCGAAGAATGTTTTTATCCCACTGTAGGTCACATGTCGATCTTCTTCAATCATGTTGTGAACATCATCCAAGTTTTTGGAATAACAAGTATTGCCATTCAGGCTTTTATTAGATATGCATTCCTCCTTTAAAACAATGTGGATTTTTGTTTGTCGAATAGTTAATGGGTTTTCTTTTCTTTGTTGTTCATATTTGCACAAAATAAAATAGTCACTTTTGTTTTGATGTCTTTTTACCCGCACGTTTATTTGATTTGACCGCAAAGGTGTTATTGAGTATTGCTAAATAAAACCAGTCCAGCTTCATCGGCGTTGTACACATTTCCGAGTGCAAACTTCTTTAATATAACTAATAGCTTCGTTTTCCAGTCCTCAGCGGTATGTAAATTAACACCAGCTGATTCGTCACAAACTGACGTAAACACTATGTTATCTCTTTGACAAAGCTCTTTCAACCATCCAATTGAAGCTTTGAACTCGTTGAGATTTAAAGTTCTAATGGCTTTCCTTTATTTGTGGTCTAGATAATGAGCGTCTTTTATATGTGACCATTCGGGTACTCCCACATTCCTTATAACACTTTTGCTGGGTTATGTGTGAACTTGCTTTTTCCTACGTTTTCTGTTCCCAATCCTTCCATTGGTCTCTGCTATTCTTTGGCTAATTGAAGTCTTCTATATAATGCTTCGCTGTTGTTGTAATCTAGCTGTTGACCCTCATAAAACGGTTAGTTGTTGTATTTGTGTTAAAGCGTTTAAAATCGAATGTGTTGACATTTCCAATGCGGAGGCCCGGAAGATTCATCAGAAGATGGGTCTTTCTTGGGCATGTGTAAAAATTGGAAATGATTTAATAAACCTTAATTTTAAAGTGGTATTACTAGCGCGGTTCTTCATTGAATGAAATAGAGAGAAATTTTCAGGGGTCGCTGAGAGGGAGAAGCGTAAGTAGAATATCATAATATTTGGAAGGAGGGAATAGGATTGCGTTATAAACTCCGAGCAGCTATAGAAGGATGCTGACTTTGTGAAGGAATTATTTTCTGCATCTTCCTTGCGCCAAAGTCTGTGGGTCTAGGTGTGTTGAACCCATATAAAAATATTAAGGCTGCAGAGAAATATCCTAGAATATATATAAATCGTGATCGTACCCCAGTGCAGATAGAGATCTATAAAAATGCGAAATCTGAAGATGACAGACGTTCTGGGGATGGTGAAACTAATATTTACATAACTAAATGCGCTTAATGGAATTGAGTCCGTATTGTATGTAGAGGAATTTTGATATATTACCAGAATATTCGCGGATCATGTTCTAAAACACTTTCATTTTACACCTCAGTTTGCGAATATTTTTACGATATAATTAAAATTACTGAAATGTGGCGCAATAGCTCTGTTCGGAAATATTTGCAGACACTTATAATGTGTAATCGACGGGGATTTCGTTTCTGCGGGAAACTCAAAAGGTGGGGGTGTACTTATTGTGCTAAAGAATAAAGAATAACTTGCATACTGTTGCGTGATCACCCTTTCAGTGATATTGTTCTGGTAATTGACGTAGTTATCTGTGATTGCAGAATAGCATTTAGCAACCTTTTGTAGTAGCTCTCAAGAATTTTCTGATACATTGCTTTAGGATTTTGAGTTATTTTTTTGAACGTCTTGAACATGTGCTTGTTGATAGACCTATTCTTTTATTTGGTGACTTTAACTCGCCGAGTTTAAACATACAGTTGGCCCACCAGTTTTCCAACTAAGAGCTCGTTTTTATCAACTTCATGCTAACATCCTCGTGGTGGGTTGATCATCCCTGAAGCAATTTACGGATGTACATCTTGCACTTCAACATTTAGTGTACTTAAGCATTTATGCTCCAGATCCATCTCTCTTGCATCGAATAGAAAGTCTACGTACCACCGCCGTTTAATTCTGCTTTAATCACTAATCTTAAAATAAAATATAACTTCAGGCATCGTTGAAATGTTTACAAAACACCCTTTCTATCAAGAAGAATATAAAAGATTGAGACCCACGTGTAAGGCAGAAATGGGTGCTGCTTATAAAACTTACTTGAGAGGTATTCAGGAAGTAACCACCGAGAATCCTCGTGAATTATTTAAGTTTATACGAAATAAACAGCTTATACGTTGACAATGAAATGAAGATTCTCATAAATTGTGGACGCTTGCCTCATCTGTCCTCGAACACCCGCATTATGAGTACTTTCCAATAAATTTACTAATGGTGATGATAAATTGCCAAGCTACCTTGTACGGGATGCGGAAATATTTTCACACACTGAGCAAAGTTGCCTTAATTTTCATACTTATACCAAGTGTGTTACTAATGACTTTTTCAGTATTATTAGCGTCTAAATATGTATGGAAAGAATACAACAGACTAGAGATTTCTAAGACAGTTAATATTTTTTTATTAAAAGACAGTGAACGAGACATAATTTTTTATCATAATTTCTTTAGTTCGAGTATGTTATCCATTAAAGACAATATATGCTCTAACAAAACGAGCTCAGTGATTATTTTTAAATCCTTTAAAAAATTAGGCAAAACTAAAATTTCTACATTCTTGTCAAATATAGCAGTTATTTTCCGTTGGAGGGCACAGTAATTTATAAATTAGCATTATTAGCGTGGATACACGAGTACAACTAGATATGGGCACCTAACACTCATAGTCAAACAATTTTTCGTAATCAGACGATAATCATTGGTGAATGAGTTGTAATTCTCGCTTGTTTGCTTCTATTGGATTACATATCATACAGTTCGTACGACATACATACATATATGTATGTATATGTTACCACATATGCGACGGCAAATTAACTATGTACTGTAGTTTATTTGCACGTCTTCTTAACACTTAAAAATCTTAAATAATTAAATTGTTCGAAATTTCGGAAAACTGCATATATTGTTGATTTTCTACCAAATGTGCTTAATAAAATAATACTTGGCGTCGAATAATTATTATAGAGATTGCCCAACAAGTATGGAGTTTTAGATCCTTACCCAGACATTATATTAAAAAATATTTTTAATAAAAGTTGTTTAACAATATCTTGTGTATATTTTGATGTAGTGCAAATATGTTTGTGTTATCTTACCGTTGGGTGATGATGTCATGTGTAATATTTTTAAATGAAACGCCCAGTAGATTTCCATTTTTTACGTTGTTCTTGATGAGATATTTTAAATGGTATCAAGCTTTAATATTGTATAGTTACGAGATATTTGAGTTGCTGTTCAAATAACCTGTTACTTTTGGATGCCCTTAATTTAACTGCAGCAACGAATAATAATAGGTAAGTTAAACAACAAAAACGACAAAAGTTCTAAATCAATCCTTTTATATAATTAAATCTTCAAAGTGTTGTCCATTTACAGAGAAAGCACTCGGTAACAAAAGCAAGAACAGTATTTCTTAAATAATTGGGAGATATTTGCGCTACTACATTTTGTATTCGTCCTTCTGAGTCTGCGAACTTAGAACGGTCTCTATAAACTATATCTTTCAGGTAGCCCCATAAGAAGAAAGAAATAAATGAATTATATAAGACATGTTGTAGAAAATTACACAAATAAAGAACTAAATAGTATTCTAGCTGCAGTAGAATAAACTACTCGATTTAAACTTGTAATAATGGTAATTTATTTTGATTAGGATAACGAACAGATACAGATTTGTGAAATCTGTAGAAAAGTCTTTGTGTGATGGTTACCTCTTGAAGACAACATCAATCAGATATGCTCCATTTTTCTCCAACACTCCTTTTCACGTCGGTTGAGAGAGTTCATTGTCATCCCCAGAATATCCACCGGATTTACAACAAAATTCTGATGGATTTTTTACTAGTCAATTTTGTCGGTTGTCATAGATGTTGCGCATTGGATATCTCAAAAATAAGTAGATAGGAGCAACCGATGTCACCATTTCCCGCAACTTTGCACATTTTTGGTGTTACGCAGTGACCGTGGACGACCACGTATCTTTGTTGGCAAGGATGAAATACATTATTCTAATGGGACCTACAGTTTTACGAACTATCTTATCATTCGTTTCAATGTTAAAGTGCCGCCTACAGTTACAGTCTCAGTAGTATTTTAAAGAAACATTTACAGCAAATAGGCAACGTTGACCGGAACGATGCTCCATAGTGACCAATTAGTTTAAAGCCGCACTAAGAAAGTCTGCCTAACGGTACTTCTATTTGCTGGTAATTTTAAACCGTATCGTCAATTCTGTCGCACCCTGTATTTGGATATATATTTTTACCCCTATAACTTATACTCAATGAAGGTAATCTCAATATTGCAAACTACTTTAACTGCACTGTTGGAGAGCTGTTTTCTGCTGAAACCTGGAAAACGCTATAAATTTTATGGTTGCAAATGGTTGTAAAAATAATTAATTCCATAGGGTAATCACTAAAGGCCGGATAATATGCAGTTTGCATAAATTTGCATATTTGCATAATATATGCAGTTTGTATATTATTTGCATATTTTGTAGTAATTCAGCATATTTGAAGTATCCGAGTTTTATTTATTTATTGGATGTAATTTATTATAGGATAGGCATTACTAAAAATATGTCGTGGTTGTAACAAACAAAGAGTTAAACAGCCCTCTTTAAATTAAAAATAGCATTCTATGAAGCCTCTTCTCGATGCTTTTCCGATAAGCGCTTCCAAAAATTTATTAATGCTGTTCCCATACATCTAGACCGCGACAGAATTCAAGGAAAAGCTAATTCCCTGAAACTTCTAAATAAATAGAAAAATACATTTTACCAGAAAATTAGGAGCACAGGTGTTTCTTTGTTATTCGGAGAAATTTATTGCCATATTCGAAAGCAATCTTATTTATTTTCATTTTACGTTGGTTTTTCGAAGTGTAACTTGTGGGTTGTTATTAATTATAATAGAAAAAATGCCGAAAATAGCGACTGTGGCTGGATGGATTGCACCTTATTCAGAATTGCGTATTGATGGAGAAAAAGTGTTTTGCGTAGCATGCAGCAAGATTGTAAGTAAAATTTAAGTTTATTTCCTCTTATTAGTCTATAGTTTTTAAACGATGTTTAACAAAATCACCAATACAGCGCTTCGACAAATAATTTTATTTTAAAATTTTATTTTAAAAAGAGTAAAATGAGATGGATATTTCATGCGTATTTTTCGCATATCATCAGCACAATACGGAATATCTGATATTCCGTATTCTGCTGATGATTTTTAAATAAAAATCATTTTAAAATAAAATTATTTGTGGAAGCGTTGTGTTGGTTATTTTATTATATGTCGTTTATTCCGATTAACACTTATTTTATAAGAAAACAACTGATGATGTGATATTTCTTATGCAGGTTACAAGTGAGAGAAAGTTTTAAGTCGACCAGCATATTAAAACTCCATCTCATGCTGCAAAACTATCAAAGATGAAATTGGCGAAGAAGGGTCAGCAAACATTACCGAAATGTTTGCCATCAACCTCCAAAAATCGGAACAAGAACAATTTAATGAAGATTTGTGCCTAATGTTTGTGTCGGCAGATATTCTACTACATAAAAACAATTTAAATGTCAACTTATTGTTGCAAAAGTACACCAGCAAATACATATAATATTCCCGACGAGAGCACCTTAAGAAAAATTACATTCACCGTATCTATGCAGAAACATTGAGTAGCATTAAGAAGGCTGTGTCAAACAATTACCTTTACATATGCGCAGATGAAACTACTGATAGTGTGGGCCGATACATAGTTCATTTAACGATAGGTATCCTTAACGTATCGGTTCCAGCAAAATCTTATTTAATTTCATCCAAACAGTTGGAAAAGGTAAATTATTTGACAATAACAAGGTTTATACAGCAAGAACTGGCAACCTTTTCTTACCGGAATCGATTCCAACAGAAAAAATTCTATTGTTTTTAACGGATGCCGCACCGTACATGGTGAAGGCAGCTTGCAACTTGAAAATCTTTTACCCAAATTTAATTCACACAACTTGCTTGGCGCACGGAATAAATCGTGTTGCAGAAGAAGTAAGAAACCATTTTCCCTTATACTTTAATTAGTAGTGTTAAGAAAGTGTTTTTAAAGGCTCCATTCAGAGTTCAGTTTTACAAACAACATCTACCCGGTATTCCGTTTCCTCCTCAACCAGTAATCACACGATGGGGAACGTGGTTGGAAGCTGCCATTTTTCATGCAAATCATTATAAAGAAATAAAGACAATTATTATGAATCTTGATAGCGATATACAATCTGTGCTAGACGCCCAAAAGGTGTATTCGAGTAAAGAAATACCTCAACAGTTGGCGTTTATTAAAGCCTACTACAGTTTTATTTCCACTTCTACATTGCAATTGGAAAAACAATTTATGTCGCTAATTGAGAGCGTTGAAATAATAAACAAATTTGAAAAGTTATGTTTTGATGTTAAAGGAAGGGTGGGAAAATCCGTGTATGAAAATTTTTAAGTGTAATAGAAAAAATGAGGGTTTTAAAAAGGCTAAAGGATATTGCTAAAATCTTGGGTGGTGAGTCAGTAGAAAATATTGAGTTGACAATAGAGGATATTTCTAATTTGAAATATGCTCCTATAATAAGCGTGGACGTAGAACGCACCTTTTCAATATATAAATACATTTTATCAGGCAAGCGCCACAATTTTTCTATTGAAAACTTTGAGAAATATGTAATTGTAAATTGTTTTCATAGTGAATTATGTTGCAAAATGTTATAAATAAACTTGTAGTAAACATAATAGAATTTTTTTTTCTATAGTATTATATTTTCTAGCATTACTCCTATTTCTTTATCTGCATATTTTCATAAGTGCATAACATACACAAAATCTGCAATAAACAGAGAACGTAAAGCGTATCTTGAACATCAGCTGCGGGCTGGAGGCATTAGGGGAACGTAGAGAGCCTTGAGGCAGCCTAGACTGAACTATTCAAAATTTGTATCAATACCAAACAATTTAAAAAACTTAAATGATATAAATAACTATTTCCTAAATACTTCTCAGGGTCTTTTCCCCACAGTATTGACTTGTTCAGTTTCTATTCATCAAATACGTTGTTGACGAGTTCTTTTTCATTTTCCTTAGTTACAGAACTTACTATTTTCAAAATAATTAGCTCGATCTCTACTGAGGCTAGTGATTGGGATGGTTTAGACATTGTAATGGTTAGATTAGCGTGCCCTCGCCTAGTGCCCTACATTACTCATATTATCAATACATGCATATTGAAAAATGTATTTCCATCTTACTGGAAACGAGCAGTGGTTAGGCCACTTCCTAAAAATAATAATCCACTGAATTTCTCTGATCTACGTCCAATTAGTATCCTGTCGGTTTTATCGAAAGTTTTCGAGAGGGTAATGGTTGATCAACTTTTTATCCATTTGCCGTCTACGCAGAGCGGTTTCAGGACAGGCTTCAGTTGTACCACTGCTATTTTAAAAATAGTAGACGATATAATTCGTGAAACCGATCGTGGTAATTTGACAATTTTGTGTCTACTTGATTACTCTAAGGCCTTTGACACTATTAATCATGAATTGTTACAAGCGATACTGCACTATATAGGTTTGAAGGATGACGCTATTTCCCTCTTATCTAGTTATGTAACTGATAGACAACAACTGGTTAGCTTGGATGGGCAGGAGTCCGAGTTGTTGTCATTGCCTTCTGGTGTCCCGCAGGGTTCTGTTATTGGTCCATTGCTGTACGTCATATATACGTCTCAACTTTATAAGGCATTGCAATATTGTCAGCACTATTTTGACGCTGATGACACGCAGCTTTATTATTCTTTTCCGGTCGATGGTATGGTGGATGCTTTCAAAAACATAAATTCTGATCTGGAAAGTTTAGTGTCCACCTCGCGTGATCATGCGCTGCTCATCAATACCTCAAAAACGGCATTAATTCTCTTTGGACCACAGAACAAAAAGCAGCGGGTTCTTTCGTCGGGTTTGAGTGTATGTGTGTGTTTGTGTCTATGCGTGTAGGCGGTACCAAGATTGAATTTAAGTCTGCAGTGAGAAATCTAGGTGTCATTATAGACGAAAAATTGAAATTTAATTATATATTAATTATATATAACAAATAAATGTACGCAAAGAGCTTCCGCTTCATTGAAGTTAATCTACAATAACAGATGTTACTTAAATAAGAATTTGAAAACTTTGTTATGTGAATCGTTGGTTTTGTGTTTGTTTAACTATTGCGACGTCTTGTACGGCACCTGCATTGATTCTTTTTGTTGTCGTAAGATTCAAAAGGTTCAGAATTCATGCCTGAGACTCATATTTGGTATACGTAAGTATGGTCATGTGAGTTATAAGTTGGAAGACATCAAATGATTAAATATGCGCAACCGAAGGTTGCTGCATTCTGCTTGTCTATTTTATAAAATTTTAACTACCGGCAAACCTGAGTATTTATGTATATAATAAAATAACTTTCAGAACGGATGTGCATAACCTTAATATTAGGTTTAGGGGCACTCTCACACCTCCAAAACACAGGACCGAGTTCTGTAGAAGGTCATATACTTATCAGATTGCAAGAGTCTGGAATGCTATTCCGTCTGATGCTGGGCGAGGGCGGTCCCTGGGGGTTTCCAGGAGAAAATATTTTGTTTATTGTTCGAGTTGCAGGTGAGGCAGTAATTATTTCATATATATAGGGGAGAGTCGTCCAGGTTGGACTGTCGTCCAGGTTGGACTGTCGTCCAGGTTGGACTTTTTCGAATTTGAATATGAGATCGTTAGCGACATCTGTACAAAAGCTCCAATAAGCTACTTTTGTGAAAAACAAACTTTTCACAGCTTTCCTCATTCGGTATTGTGTCTCTGTCCAGTGTAGTGTCTTCACCTGCTTCTTGATCGTGAAAAAATTTTGAAAACATCTATAGAAACTGTGCCATACCTATGAGAAAAAAAAATGCAAGCATCAAGGTAAGTGTATGTGTGTGTTATTTGATTAATAGTTAACGAAATCCCATCAGGATTTTGCAATGTTCAAAGTAGTTTGGCTATAGTGCGACGCGATGCAATTATAACGTTGTAGTCAAGGTTGGACCTTTTGCGTAGTCAAGGTTGGACCGTCGCATTTTCTCGTTTCTATTAAGGTGGTAATGATGAAGATGAAGATTTCCGCATTATTTGTTTGAAACCGATGCCTCGACGTTTAAATCGTAATAATTCCATTGCATGTATTGAATGCAAGAGAGATGTTCATTTGAAATGTGCAAATATTACCGAAAGTTACTTCGTCTGCCAAAATTGTATATCAGATTGATGTTTAGTAGAATATTAAAATATTAATAAAAAATACGTAAAAAACGTAAATACAGCCATATTTCGTTATTTCAAACCATTCCCATTAATATTTCGTTAATTTCTAGTGGTGGTCCAACCTGGACCGTAAAATCCAACCTGAACTACAAATTTTATTTTTTCAAACCGTCATAACTTTTCTATTATTATTATATAACCAATAAATTCGTGATGCACAGACGGGTTGTTCCGTTTTTCAAAACCTTTCGAATGCCGGACGCTTAGTTTCAAAATTCCTTTTTAAACGAAAGTTATGGGCGAAAGTTGAAAAAGTGTTCGACCTGGACGACATTCCCCTATATATATATATATATTTTGTTGAAGTTGGGAATTATGGGTGTGAGCTTTTGTCAGAGTGTAAGTCTATGTTTGTTTGTTTACGCACAGGTCGCATGGAAGATCGATTTTTAATTGAATGCGACCTTTTTCTTCCATTTTAATTTTTTTGTTGTTGTAATTTATGTATATGTATATTTTTGGGGAAAATAAACGTATATTATATATATATATATATTATATTATATATAGGATCTGTAGAAAGTCTTTAGATTATAAATCACTGATTTAATGTTATGCAAATTATGAAAACACCCAAATAAATAAAGCTTATATAAAAAATCTTCGTCGAAATCTTAACAATTCTGTTCAAGGACTAGGGAAAACACCAATCAAAAACCTAGCCAAAGGTTTCCTTCTTAATAAATGTAAATGTCACTTTAATAAATTACTATGTACTTTACTTACATTCTGAACGGTTCTGAAATTAATAGTTTTAGTATCTTTGTGTAGGTTTATCATTTCATCACATCATTATCAGTACCTGTATTATATAATCTATTTATTTTATTTTTTATTATTTTTTCGTAAAAACTGTTTGGATATTTTTATCTAAGATTAACTTCGTTTAATTTTCTTTCCCTGAATTCGGTATTAGCCAATCTAACTGCTTGATCAACTAATTCGGTAACTACATTAATTTTATATAATTTTGATATTTCTGAAAAATAATTCAGATGTCTTCCTATATTGGTAGACTGTATATGCCAATTCGTTTTTACGATGCCGTTATGCTGCATGATTGTCACCTTCAGGAAATTTCATTAGCTATTAGATTCCCTCTCATATGTAAATTTTAATGCATTATGATAACTATTAAAGGAATCCAATATCTCATCAACACTACCTTTTCCTACGGAACAAAAGCAGCCATCCACATAACGTCTGTAAAAATACTAGAATTTAGTTCTGCCAAACAATTTTGCTGTAAGTTCTCTATTACCAGGTTTGCGATAACTGTTGATAATGGATGGAGTACCGAAATTTTGTTTATAAATTTTAGTTTGACATTTAAAATGTGTAGAATTTAAATGAAATAAAAACGAATGTTTGTTTATACATCTATTTAGTTATACTTTCACTGATGAAGGTGTTCCCAAAACGTTTGTAAACGTTCTGAGAATATAACTATTATTTCAATCGCCCTTGTTTAATTGATCCAATTGTGGTAGAAAACTATCATATAAAATAGTTATAATTAAAAAGGTCACGAAATACACATATATCCATTTAATTGAATTTATTTTGATTAGAGAAATATCTAACATGTAAGATAAAAACAGGTAATTGCATCCTGAATGAATATACCGAAATAACTTCAGACTGACTCAGCATCCCACGATAGTAGGCATTTTACTAATATTTAGCACATTTGTTGCACTAGTTTGATATATGAATAGTATGCCTTTCTTTATAATTTACTTACTCAAACCATCAATCATGTCATTCAGCCTATAATCAGTCTGACTGTATATTATTTAGTTTAGTTATAGTACAACTTTTGAATATATTTGAACTTTTCTAGTAGTCTGACGTTTTCGCAGTTGAAATGGCAATCGAGAAAATCAAAAGACATTTATTTAGTCTGAACTGCAATTTGTTATCATTGCCTTGATTAGTATCACAGGTTTCGCAATGGTAAAATTTGACATGTTTGAGTACAGGAGCTTCGTAGGTAGCAAAAGACATGTGTACAGTAAGTTAATGAGTGTAGAAAAACAAAAAATTGAAACAGAAAAGGGACAAATAGGTTTGGGGACACCGACTTATTTATCTCTACGGGCATCTCGTCATGTAGGTACGCCGAGTAAGATGCGTTCCCCGTAGTAGTACAGCAAATATACACATCGTATCCAAACATCTATCTGACCTTCCTTAACATATTGACCTAATTTTGCTAGCGTTTCCGTATTTTTTGTCTAAACTCTAAATGGTAAACAAACGCCTTTATTTTACTTTATATGAATATGAAAATAATTCCAAAACTTCAAAAACTTTTCTGTAATGTTAGGAAAATATTTTTCCGTACAAATTTTGTTTCAATTGTTCTAGTTTTTAAGTTCTAAATAGATGCACAAATTGTAGGAAAAGTCAGGATTTTTCATAAGATGTGTCAAATTTATTTATAAAATTATATGAGGAAAAAATGAGACGATGAATGTCAAAGAAAAGAAAACACATCGCCTATTCTACCTCAACGTTAACATTCTACCTGGCGAGTTGTTCGCGCCAACGCATGATTCGATGTTTCAAGGGTACGCTTTGGGAATGACTGTGTGTTAGCAGGTATGCGAACAATCTCTTTTAGGAAATCAAGTTTGGTTGTAGTAGCTTCAGTTCTACATTTTATAAATTTCATCCATTAACAGGTGTTGCTTTAACTTTATGCCGGATAGATATCATACTATTCGAT
The DNA here is from genome assembly GCA_038088585.1 of Chrysina gloriosa. Classification (NCBI taxonomy): domain Eukaryota; kingdom Metazoa; phylum Arthropoda; class Insecta; order Coleoptera; family Scarabaeidae; genus Chrysina; species Chrysina gloriosa. Next base: position 26,588,020 of record CM076091.1, read on the forward strand.
CTAAATCCAAAAAGTGATTCGTGCTAAAACAAGAAGGCAGTATAGGCTCAAAAATTTCAATCGGGCTGTTTCCACTTTGGTTTATAATGTTGTAGCAGAAGACAAAACTGGGATTTATGTATATGAGCGGAAGTAACAATCGAGTATCACTGTATGTAAGATGTATCCAATCCAACAAAAGTTGTCTGCAAAACATTTCGAAACAAACGATGGCTGCCTTTCTCAACGTTATACAAGGTAGTGTTGCTATCTTCGCGTTAGGGGATAATCGATGTCAATGCCGATTCATATATATATATATATATATATATATAGTTTGTTGGAAATTGCCAATGAATCAGATAAATTTGTACATAACGTTGTCTCGGGGTCATGGTGAAGAATATTACGAGACAATGACAATGGCATAAAGTACTACAAAGTAACAATTATTGAAAACCGCAGAATGTAATATAATATAATATAATTAACGCCTCATTGTTTACATAGTCCCGACTTATGTCTAAATAACTTCTTTTGTTTCCGTTTGGCAAGAATAAAATGCGTGGAATCCGCTTTTCAGCATCTGAAAGTCGGCGGTAGCAATTAAAAAGCACATTTCTGGTATACATACTTATCATCATCTTCTGAATAGTGTGAAAGTGATTCGAAAACTGACTTATGAACATATAGAAGGTTATTGATTGATATTGAAAATACCTACTTTTAAAAACAATAAATGTATACAGTGTTACAGTAATCCATGTATTACTCCAATTTCATCGAAACTGTAAATCATTACTACGATTTCTGACTGCTTTAGCAGTGGTCATTGGTACAAAATGCAAGTCATTTATCGTAAACAAATGTATGAACTTGTTTGGTATATATGTAGGTACTTACCTACGTATCATCTACATTTTTGTGATATCCGTGCGGGTCTAGACTGATATTTATTTTTTGACTGGGTTTGCTTATCTACTATACTATAAATACGTTGAGTTAATAATACGCAATTGAATTTATCGAAGATTTATGTTATCAAATGTGCCATTAATCACGTTATTACTTGAGCAATTTACATATTTTTGGGTTTTACTACTGTTACTGTTATTTTAGTTTATTAAACCTGAGTCTAACTAAATATTTGTCAAATACAATGGTTCCGTATGTATTACAAGAAAAAGTAGAATCGATTCGTTGATTTTATTATGTAAAATGTGGAGATTTAATATGTTTCTGTATCAAATAACAATTTTTAACTACTTTATTTTAGTTGCTTAATTATTTCTTTGTTTTGCAAAAAATTAAAGCTGTACAGGGAAGTCCCCAATTTCTGGAGCGTTGAACTTCCTTTGGTATGGGAAACTTTTAGTCTACCTTAAACTATTTATATTTCTGTACTACTATGATTCAGAGCGTATTACTTTTACAACGGGTACTTAGTAAGTACATTGGCACTCGATGAGATCCAATTTTAAGGTCACTTTTTAAATTTTATTGTCTATAATTTGCTGGAAAGTTTTACGATTAAGCGTAGTCTAATATTTATCGAACTTCATTAGTGCAGTTTAAAATTGTTATCCATGAGTTATTTAATTATACGTATATTTTTAATACGCAAAGTATTATCACTTATGGGGCAGAGGTGTGGGAGTTGAATAAAAGGGATAAAAGTCAACTATTCGCTCTAGAAATTGACATTTCGAGAACAGTAGTGGTGTTGGATTCTTTTCGTCGGAGGAGAACATTAGCACTTTTCTTTATGTTCATTTGAATAGTATTCTTTGCATTGAGGGAATTAAAACACTACCTTCTTCGAACATTACCTATTTACTTGTAAAATGAAATAATTACAGTTCCACTTATTATTATAGAAATTATTCAGTGTCTGTAGAATTAATCATTTCTTAGTCCAAGTAAAGGTTTTTGTATGAATTAACATTCTTAGGGAATCGCCTTACTGGAAGGGATGCAACCAGGGTTATTGGAGCGGCTAATACTGCGTTTTAAAATAAGTCAGTTAAGGAACTTAAAACGTCTAAGTACTTAATGGAAAACAAGTCCACACAAGTCACACAGGTCATTATAATCATTTAGCTTTTAGTGACTCGTGAGAAGATTCCTTATAGCGGATCTGGTTAAGGGTGAAAACATATGTACGATTGTAACTTCCCGAATGTTTTTCTAATCAACCAAAAGAGACCAACAGTCGGAGACTGCAGCAGATCGTAATGAACATTTTAGAGATGACTGCTCTTAGTGTCGGGGTAGTCTACCGGTAACAGTAACAGTGATATAGATCTGGATACAATTTAAATAACTTATTTGCGAAACATCGTGAGCACTAATGTTAAGGTCCTCTCCCAAAGTGGTAGCAGAAAAGTTATTTAAAAATCACCAATAAAATTAAACATAGAAACACACTTACTCCATTCAGGTGGGCATCTAGCAGTAATACGTCAAAGCAAGAACACGTTAGTACTTTTAAAATTATGAATTGGAATGGATTTGAATTTCTAGTATATGTAACTACCACGCACTTATTGACATTAAAACCTATTTCAGTTAGTTTATATCAAGTTATTAATTAATTGAAGATTATGGAGAATGTGTTTACAGTCACTCGCCGATCGATTGGCTTACACTTGTAAAATATTTGTTGGTTGAGGGTACGCAAAGCCAAAATTGCAGATAATGTTAATGGGTCGATAGTTAAATACATTAGATTTATTTTCCTTTGTGAATACAAGTATTACCCTCGTAATTTTCCGTTGATCAAAGATTGTACACGTTTTAATATTTAAATTAAAAATCATTGTGAGGGCACCAAAAATAGTGGCACAATTCCTCACAAAAGAGCCAGGTACGCCTTCATGGCCAGCTGTCAAATTTGCACTCATTTTCTTGAGACTAAGGATAAAGTACTTCATTGGATAGGAACGGATGGATGGATATACAGTGGTAGTCGATAGTAGAGAAAACACATTTACTATCTTCTGAAAGAAAACCCTCAAATATGTTCCTGGACCATTGATGAGTTCAGACTCTGTTTGTGCTTGGTAATTTTTGTGAAGCACCTGAAGCTTCCCGTCTAACCATAGCGCGTAATCTACTGCATCCATAATCATAAACTCCCGACTCAGTTTCTTTCTATTTGTTAAAACACTACTCTTTAAATAAGTATCTTATTGTAAACGGTAGAGTAATTAACATTCCGAAAATTATATCTACAGTTGTTATTTGATGGAATGGTTGGAGTTGAAAGGTTGTCACAAAAGTCCAGACGAATATTAAGGGCTGGATGATGCATACCCTTCGGGACCGTTGGATCTAGAACATGAGTCACAGTAAGTCACTGCAATTAAGGTTGCTGAAAAATTAAATCAAGTAATCCTCTTCGGGACTTACATACGTTATTGTCTTAATACAAGCTAATGGTTCATTTAACATCATCTGGGGTATTGAATACTGAATAATTGAAATAGCGTTGTATAAGAATCATTCTTCCAAGTAATTTAAATGCCAGTTAACCAAAGATACAATTTATAGTCATCCCTTAGGATATATGGAGGGGCAAATAATTTGGACAATAAAGGTTTGCGAATCAACTGCGCATTGACAGGAAGCAAAATTAATGAGTGGTACTACTTGGAAAAGATCTATGAGTCATTTACATCACTAGAAAGCCATGTTTCACTATAAAATATGGTTTCCCATCAACTATGTCAGTCATCGCACGAACACGATTTAACCCAATTCCACTCATATAAAATTCGGTATTCTGTAGTCGATACTTCCTGTATATCTCATCAGGTTCCTTCAACTGATTTTATAATTTGTAAATATACTGTTTCAATTAACTGTCTTATTTGTGTTGCATACGTGCCTTCTGATGTGTCAGCCTTGGATATTGAGAGCTCAGCCTTGGATTTTTTTCGTGAACAATACTGTAATTCTTTTGGGTGACTTTAATTTACGAAATTTTATTTATGAGTCTCCATCGTGCATCAAAACAGTTGTTTTTCAGACTTACTGTTACAGTATGAATTTGAAACAATATAACTCAGTTTTTATTGGTGATATTGAGGATAGATATCACCCAGCACTTGAAATTAATCTTACTTACAGTGCTAAAACTGATAATCCTAATTTTCCATTGGCCAATATATTCTACTATGATTTCCGTCGATTACGATTACGATGAACTTTGTAATTTAAGCCTTCGCTAAACCTTTCACAACCTTTATAAATCTTAGCTTGCGAACTAATATATTTCTTGCCAAGTGGAAGAGAGCTAGGATCATTCCTGCTTACAAGAGAGGTAATAAACACCAACTGCGCAATTATCGACCAATCTCCATACCGTCGAATTTCGCTAAGTTATACGAACAAGTATTATATAACACCATTTACGCTGGTGTCCATATGTATTTGCCGCCATTACAACATGGATTTATGTCAGGTCGTTCCACAATAACGAACTTATCCACTATGACACAATATATTAGCGATTTTTGGATATTCGAGGCCAGGTAGATGTAATCTACACTGATATATCTCGTGCTTTTGACACAATAAACCACCTTATACTTATTAACAAAATGGATTCGTTTGGATTTTCCTCCTCTTTATTAGCTTTGATGAGCTCATACTTGTCAAATAGAATGGCATATGTGTATTATAACGGATTTACGTCACAGGAGTATTGTGTGTCCTCAGGAGTACCTCAAGGATCCAATCTAGGACCATTACTCTTCTTACTATATTTGGATGATTTACTTGGAACTCTAACATGTCCAGTTCTCGCTTATGCTGACGACTTAAAAAATTATTCTGTGATCACTGGACCGGATGACGCCGCGCTTCTTCAAAGTAACTTGGACATCATTGATCAGTGGTGTGAACGAAATAAACTTTATTTGAATATTTCCAAGTGTTGTAAAGTAACCTACGCTAAAAACTAACCCGCTGGATTACACCTATTATCTATGTGGTACATCACTATTAAGCCCTGACAGCTTTCTTGATCTCGGAGTTCTTTTTGATGCGTCATTTATTTTTGTTCCACATATTAATCAACTGATAAAGTCTGCATCTAAATCGTTGGGATTTATAATGAGAACGTGTTGGGATTTTACGAATATTACGGTCATCAAGTTATTGTACTTCGCATTTGTCGTTAGCAAGATGGAATATGGAAACTTGATTTGGTGTCCAATCTATACAACACACTCGCATGCTTTGGAACACATACAACGAAGATTTTTAAAATTTGCAAACTTTAAAACAACTGGAAATTACCCTGAACGTGGTTGCAACCTAGATGACATTATGAGTCAATTAAACATACATTCACTTGCGAATAGAAGGGAGTATCAAAGTGCGCGATTCTTGAGTAAACTATTAACTAATAACATTGACTGTCCATATTTACTTTCACGGATTTGTATCAACGTGCCTAGGCTTGCAATGCGCTCTGCTTCTGAATTTTATCAGCCGACTGCCCGTACAAATGTTTTGCTGCGCTCATATTTTTATTTTTTATTTTCCTTGGATATTTCTACTTTACTTTTATTAATTTTTGTCCTGTTAATGGGTTGCCTGTTGGACAATAAAATTTGTTTATTATTATTATTATTATTATTATTATTATTATATTCTGATAAATCAGACGAAGACAGAAATTATTACTGTTGGACTGATTTAGTTTCCAGAGGAATGAATCTTTATAATAGTAGGAGCATCGTTAAAATATTTTAGGGTAAAATTAGCTTACGCCGAATTTTTCGTTCGATAAGTTGCTATTTAACTATCTTATACAACTGTAATTACGCCGGGGTTTTATTTCTCGAGATAATTACCCTGCTGAAATCGGTACTTGACCTCAATTTTCTACAATTACGAAGAACTTGAATCAGATCCTCCACACTTGGAAGCTCGGGCTCTGCGACGGTCCAAATTTACCGTCTAGACGGTTTAACTGATTCCAAGTACAAACCCGGTAAGAAAAAGCTTTCTTAACAGTCGTTATATCGTCATAGTTATTAATTCGTCATTAAATATAAAAAGTACCATTGTTGTAATTTCTAAAATTATATAAATAACAAGAAACCGACATTTCTGACTAAAATGCATTGTAGCATGAATTTCAGTGGTACATTTTTGAAACATGTTTCGCACTGTGGCTGAAAACATTACGAGGCATGTAAATAAAGTAATGACAATGTTTCTTTTCATTTGTTTTATTCTAATAACATTACAATTCAGCATTGTCCCCTTTATAGTAACTGCGTTGGGAAGCCACACAGCGCTGGAGACGGTTCTTCCATTCCTCGCATCAGCGCTGGAACTCGAATACAGGAATTACAGCTGAATGTTGTCCAGTAGTCCAAAACGACGGCGCTTGAGGTGTTTCAATATCGGAAATAAGTAGGCGAAGGAGCCACAAGAATCCCCTTATTAGCCACAGAATGGTTTACTAAAATTACTGTGTGACAAGGCGCATTGTCGTGACGCAACATCCATTTCTTTTCAATGTTGCCAAGTCTCGTCACTGGTAGTGGCGTGTTCCAGAAAATGGTGACCACCTTCAATCGATTCCAGAAAGTCAATGCACCCTCCCTCCGCATATCCTTTTGCTTCTGCGTAAGGTTTCTCGGAACCATTTTTGAGCAGCATTTTCTTTACCCAATTCATCGGTAAAAATCTAATGAACGGTGACAAGATTTAAATTCAACTTTGCCCCGATCGTTCTGATTGTCGACCGATGATTTGAGCGTTCAGGATAGTATACTCTGTTGACATTTGCATTGGTTCTTAAGATAGAACCACTGCGAAGTTCATCTTCAATTGACCCTCTACCTTCTGGCAATGACTTAAACCACCGCAACAATTTTGGTTCTTGCAGAATATTTTCTCCGTAGGCCTATCGATGTTTTGCAAAGTGTCCGTTGGACTGTGTTCAAGTCTAAACTGCCACTCATTGTCAGATCGCATAAGTAAAACCTGCTTCACTGAAACAATCGCTACGGACAAATAACGTGAGCCTAGCAAGTGCCAACTCGCCGTGATGGCGTACTACATGTTAGTCTGCCTCCCGTCCAAGTTCCGCTTCACCACTATTGCCCGAATTGCGTAGTTCATTTGCACACATATGCGAGATGTATAAAATTGTATCCGCCACTAACATTGTCCTAAGTCACTAAGATTCTTCTGTACATTTTTGTAAGGTGGGTATGGAATGGAACGCCCCTCTTAGTGCAATAACAAAGGATACAATTAAAATGTGTAGCGGCGAAGTAACTATGTACATACACTATTTTTCGCAACTTATGTATCAAATCCAAACAGAAGATAGTTCAAGCAAAATAAAACAAAATTTGTGAGAGGTTTTTAAGTGCCGCAAGATTCAAAAGGAACATTTGGAGAGCCATTGTTAGTATACGATGAAGTAGGATGCTTATTTTTTTAGACGTAGAAACGCAAATGCTAGTAAAGTTCGGGTCATATCTGGAGCAAGGGCAAGTGGTTCGTGTTCATTTTACCAGGCGGGCTATAAATCATATCTGTTGACATTCTGAGAACATGCGATTGGAAAATAAAGGCGAACGTCTGCAATTTAGAGCGATATGTTAAGCTCGGTGAAGGGCTCTTGGTAGGACGTGTTTTATTTACTTTTATGTCCGGATTGTATACCTGTGTGTTTTATTCATTGCCTTGCTTCTACCTCGTAGAATCTTCTAAATAAATTTGACGCTTTACTTATAGCAAATTCGGTAATTCTTCAAAACGTATTTGCGAAGACTTCGAATGATGTTTCTAAATCTCATATACTCCGATACAACAACTTTACAGTCCTTATTATGTAATAAAAAAGGTATAAATTCAGCCAACCCGTTTCAGATAAATACATGGTACAGATGTTATTTCCACTGTTTACCTCAATTTCATTTATTTCTTGTAATTCATTTTCTGCTAGTCAGCGTTTTTCCTACCTGCTACTTCTATTGATTCTACTTGCCCTTTATCGCTTTATATATTTTTCTTAATAATTCTAATTTGTCCTCTTTTATGGTTATCTCTAAATGTAAGATTGTTAATTTTATCTAATCTGATGTATTCCTACTTTTGTTTTGCTGTCTTAAATATATAATAAATGTTGGAAAGAAATGCAAGTTAATCGTGTATTATATTTATACAATACAAAATATTACTTAATCCGAAAATTTGAAAAGCACTGTATATTCTTGTTTGCTATCTACCTACGTAGCTATAACCTTCCAAACATTTTATATTTATATATGCACATGCACATATGCATATATGTACATACGTACATATATGTTATATTCATGCATATGAGTGGAGCAAAATACTTATCGTGCTACCGCAAGGATAATTGGCTTGTTGTTCGTAATTCATAAATTTGTTTTTAGTTACTGGAATTGTTTATCTATCGAAGAGTAAATAGCAAATGTGAAAAGTTTTTAGAGAAATAATAACATCCGTATGAGTTGAAATATGAAATTATGCCCATAAATAAAATTTGGTTATTTTGCAAATAATTTATATGTTTATTAAAAACCTCCTAAGTAAATATTACTAGCTCAATAATTAACAAAAATAAACTTATCGTAATTTCCATGGGGCTATTACCGTAGAGGGTTCATGATATAAATAATCTGTTTCTGCTTTTTACCTGTTTATTCGTCGTACCTTTGAGTGTTTATGATTTCTCCTAGTTGGTGGGAGTAACAAAGTCTATAAAAGATCGCAGTGCAGCGTTTGCTTTCCATTTGTAAACAAAGAAAACGAACGATCGAAAGATAGTTTATCGGTGATTAGTATGATTTGGTTTGCACCAGATTAGTTGCTGCGGGAACCGCGAGTACTTGCATTCATGCTCTTATTGTTAGCTGTATGTGACACACTATAAGGCAGTTCAACAGTCGTTAGTGCTTGAGATTGATTTAGCAGTATTAATTAGGTATGTGCTGTGCAATAGTGCAGTTACATTTTTAAATGTATCATATCTCGCAATTATCATAAATTCACTTTTAATTAAACTCACAAGAAATATGGATTTTTTTGGGAATGTATGTAAAAACGTCCAAAACATGCTGTGCTGTTTAAATTATACGTACAATTTAAATGTCGATAATCGTTTTATCATATAATTTCGTACCAAACACTCATAAAATCTTATTATGAAATCTATTTGACGTATTCAGTCGGCAATAAATGATATTAAAGTGACCTAAAAATTTCGATTGAGAAATTCTTTATCGCTTAGTAATCTTGGTATTAAAAGTATTTTGGATTACCAAAATTAATTTCAACATACGAGATGCACTCGAGATTCCTCTACACTTCTACAGCGTTTATCGTGATGTTACAATGTTGTAACATTAGAGCGATGCTCTTTATTGATTTGTGTTTTGGCTTTTTCTGCAATTTCGTCGTCCTAAATACATACATTTAACCGAAGTTGATTGCGAAGTTTATATAATTTTGAATGCAGTAATGGTGATAGGTACTTTTACCATATTATTTATTAATTTTATAGCTTTTGTATCGGTTGGAAAACTGTTTCAAATTAAAATTACAATGATTCAAAAAATATTAAGAATGGAATTGCAAACAAGTATACAGGCATTTGAAGAAGTGATTGTAAATGTTTAAGTATGTATGTAGGTATGAAGTAAGTGTGTAACACAAACAAATTAAATACAGTTTTACCTATCGGATAGAGATGCATTTGTTAATCGCAGCTAGTGCAAAGCTGGCATAGGGTCCTGAATTGACTTACTGATACCCAGCTCTTACTTTCCCAAACTACAATGTGTTTTTATACGTGCATGTTCTTGTTAGTTTAATTAACGATATTCGAGACTTAGCGAAACCGTTATTAATTTTATCTCAATAGTGAATGGTGACTAGTGCAAGAACCGATTTCAGATATGCAATGTGAAGGATCTTGATCGAAATTCGAATACGTGACTCCACGCATGTGAAGCACACGTTCTTACCAGTGCTTGATCTAACCGCTCAATCCAAACTGAATCTTCAAAAATCTCATCACCTTTCGACTTTCTTTAGAAGAATGCGTAGCTTTAGTCTATCTCGGTCTGTCGTTGTTATAGGAGCGTAGTAGTATTTACAATCTGAGTGATCAACTCATTCATTGCTTTTATTTTTTCTCTCCCTACACTTCACCTTTTGCTCAACTTACAATTAAATGACTGATGTATTGAGGTATGTATTGCGGTTTAAATATTCTTTACTGGAAGATATGCCTAAAGCTGAGTACATATTAGAACGAATCCCAAACATTTTCTTGCGAATTCGGAAAAATTTATTTTCGTTCGTTTCTGCAGTTCATATTACAACGACTTGAAAATCGGATTTCTTGGGGAATTTCACTCTTCATTCTAGTAACTTACAGGCGCGTGCCGCACTTTTGAAATTTTCTAACCCAACCCAACCTGTATTCACCTATATTCTGTGGCATTTCCATAATTAGAAAGTTTTCAAAAAATTTTCAAAAGAAATGTTGAAAGGTTGCGGTATGTTTAATTGCTTGTTGTGTAAGCATCTTCCTATTTTTGAGTTTGGCAACACTCCACAATCACTTTGCCTTTCCTTAGCACCAATATCTACCATGGAAAATTTATATCGAGCATAACACACTGTTAATAGTATTATACTAAATATATTTTTGCAATTATAAAAATCTGAGCCTGAATTAGGTGGAGCCTAAAATTAGAAATAATGCCTAGACTATACATCTATAGCACAAACACAATGGGGAAGTTGCCATAAATTTTGAAAATCTTTAGTTATATTAACCCATGAATTTTCATTAGACTGCACAAAAACTTGTTCATGTAATATTTTAGTTAAGCGGATGCCTTATTACTTATTCCATACTAAACTTCCTAAAAACCTTAAAATCATGGTTAATCCCTCTCCAGGAGATAGGGGCTCTTTCGTATCATAGCATCTTTTTTATCTTCGGTCCAACCAAATTTAGTAATTCGTCAAACTGCGTTGTTGTTACTCGTAAATAATTAAAATACTTTCCAGGATCTTTAAATTTCATTTCCCTTACAAGATTTAAATAATCTCCTTAACTTTTTTTTTTTTTTTAAATTTACCGAACACTACACCGCCTATTATATCGTCTTTTGGTATGTAATTTATACAATTTGTATAGCTTTCCCAAATTAATTAGATTTATTAGAATGTTGTAATGTTTCATAATTGTTTAGCCTCTATTTTCCTATAACTACCACGGTGTATACAAAAATAAATGGAAATAAGCACACCACAAGTAAATAAAGATGTACATACATACATAACCTAATTCACGTATTAAATTTCTGCGAAAATCGCAAACATGTTGAAATATTTGAACTTCGTCCCGAATTTCGTGACGGCCATTTTTATTCGCAAAGATTTTACGAAAATCGTTCTAATAGATACTCAGCTTAATTCTGCTACCTTTAGCAATAATAATGGCAGCATAGTGTGCAGGAAATTTTTATATCACTTGTGTAGAACGATTAACCACTCCGTGTACACTGAAAATTGTTCAAATTTTGGTGATTTTCTTCCAAATTGTTCATATTACATTACCCCGTGAAATCGCTAATAAAATTGCTATCCCATTTTTAAAACCCTGTACATTGGCATTTGTAAGAGAGTATTTGGGGTGATCGGTGCTGGCGTATTTAAAACTTTTAGCCTGATAACAACGATTACTGAAGCAAAATTTATTCAATGAAGAGGTTCTTGAGCTTCGTTAGAGAAAATTGAGGCTATTTATGTATAGGAAATGAAAGTTGGGAAGCGTTTCGGACGAGTATGTGAGGCTGATGTATCCTTATTGAAATATGTGCTCGGTGTGATTAGACTATAAACAGATAAGATATGCAATGTATTAAAATGGTAAACAGAAGTAAGTCTTTTATCAGAAGCTTTAATTTCTGAATGTTTTTCGCAAAGTAGTTGCAGTTTTGCAACATTTAATACAAAAAATTGTCCCTTGACTAAGCACCCGATCAACAGTTAGATTCTTCTCATTTCGTCTATTTCCAAACTTGTATCTAAAAGTTGTTTGTGGCATCTAGTCCATTCCTAACAAGCCATAATTGCCTTTTAATCACTGCCTTAATTGCGATTACACTAATACTTGAATTTTATGCTTTTCATTATTACAAAAATATTAGATGAAATTTAAGAACTTGAAGTTTTTGTGCGAGGTGCTAATTGTCTGGGAGTCCAACAGACTGGTAGTATACCTACATAATCCTTCTATACACAAGCAGTATTTCTAATCCACTTGGGAGAATATAAATAACTACCTTATTGTAACTTGTATTAACATTGAAAAGTTGAGCATTTTCGTGGTTCCAGAGAATGTATATTGTCATTAATGATAATTAAATATAAAAGCAAACAAAAACCGTATTTCAATAATGGACAGACATATATCATATTTCTCACACAAGTATTTGTATAATCAATAAATTCTATGTCGGTACTGTCTAAACGGCGCAATATTAACATTTTCCGCTCCAAATAGGACCACACAAAGTTCTATGAAAAGGTATGGAGGAAAGACCAACACGCTCATTCAAGTTCCGCAGATACAAAACAAAAATGACCTTGGATTGTTTGTGCGCCTTACATTACATTCATTACGTCATGGATGTAGCGTGAAAGTGAGGTCAGTAAATATTATTTCACAGAAACAAAAAATTAAATTGATCTTGCGTGCGATCCTATTGACATCTTCCTGTTTGGTTGAATAATTTTAATTCTTTTTAGAATATTTCGTAATGATTTCATATTTTTTCCACACGTTTGGCTTATTATTAATATCATTTATCTTGTTTATATAAGTACGGATCAAAAGATTATTCCATATTCTTTTAATATATCAGTTTTATAATTTGATCGACGTGCCAACAAATGTGTTTGAGATAAAAATACACTGCCGAAATTGGTTCTTATCCAAAAAATAAGCAGACGCAGGAAGTACACGTGATTGTAATCATTCTTGTTTTCAAAAAGACTGATAAAGCGCCGCTTTATTACTCTTTATCGTAATGAAATTCAAAGTCAAGGAGAATATAATTTCTGAGTCCACATATCTGCACATATCCAAGTTTAAATTTGATATGGAATACGCTCTTGTTTATCGCTTTCTTTGACTTATCATAAGTAGTGATGGGCATTATCGATAGTAATAATTGATACTATCGGTAGTGATAACTATCGATAGTTACTAGTACAATAGATAGCTTTGTGACTATCTATCGTTATCGATAGTATCGAAGGTACAATTGATAGTAAATATTGTAGTAACTAGGACCAAGATGGCAGGAATATAACAATATTTTGTTTCTTCATATTTTTGCCACAAAGATTTCGTATTTACGTCGGGTGTTAAATGTTCTTTGGAGGATTAGTTTTTAAGCTGGCTTTTCCACAAATTAATCTTTTAATCGGAATTGCAACATCTGATAATGTAGAAACCTCTCATTTATTCTATTGTCCCGTTTTTAAATGCTTTGTTTTCTTTATCACACGTTTAATTGCTAACACGATAGATTCCATTGTAAACGTAATTATTTTGACTTACAACTAGGCGTCCTAGCATTATAAGTGATGAATTTCTTCATGTAACTAAGTCTTGTTTTATTTTTAAATTTTCATTGAAATCTATTTGTGGCTTAGTTCTCGATAATTAGATCATAAAACTGTGGATCTCAACAACATGATTGTAATTTAGGAAGTTAACTAATTTTTTATTCATTAAGGGTGTACTTTCTTTCAAGATCAGTTAAACTTAATTATTTTTAATCGGTTCCAAAACTTTTTGAAAACTGTATACTTGACCTTCAACAGTTAGTTGCTTTCTTGTCCAAAAATGACGGTAAGGCCATGGTCATTTGTCTATTCCTTAATTGCGGTTAAATTCAACGTAGTGTGTGTAACGATAAAGTACTAGTTTCTTACAATGTTTCTACAACTTTAACCAGTAAGTTTACGGGCTCGAAATTTTGCATACCGTGTCGTCGTCACGATAGCTACGACTTATCGGCGAGCTTTTTTGTAAATTCCTTGTATGTTGTTGAATTTAACCTCAATTAGGGAATAGACAAATGACCATGGCCTTACCGTCATTTTTGGACTTCAAGAAAGCAACTATAACAGAGGAATTTTACAAAATAGCTCGTCGATAAGACGTAGCTATCGTAACGAGTACACGGTATGCAAAATTTCGAGCCCGTAAACTTACTGGTTCTTCACTTACTATTGAAAAAAATTAAAGCTGTAGAAGCTCTTAATATTGTAAGAAACTAGTATTTTATCGTCATACACACTATTTTTAAAAGTCAGATGTACAATTTTCAAAATAGTTGGAACCAATACAAAAAATTAAGTTTAACCGATCTTCAAAAGAAGTACCAAACATGCTTAAAGCGTCTTGAATTATTGAAGCCAAATATTGAGCTGTATGTAATTCCTTTTTGTGTGATTGGGACATCACAACTATCGGTAACTTTGTAACTGTCGATAGTATTATGAATATTGACAGTTATTGATAGTATCGATAGTTTTATAACTAGTTTTTTCCATATAAGTTCTGGTCGTTTAATTTTATTTTTGATCTTCGGTTTGGCGAATCGTTATAGTCCATAACATATCATTTAGGTTTCGTACCGACTCCATTCTTCCTTTATTTCCGTATTAATACGTTAGTATCCTATATCTTAGGCGTTTATTAATAGTTTGCAATAGCTAGTTTTTCTTTCAGTGTTGTATACCTCGATAAACTAGAATGATTTATGACACTGGAGTAAATTCTTAGACGAATTGTTTGAGTTACAATTGATGTGGGGCTTGTTTAGACAACTAACAAATATTGCTATCTTTAGATTTCAGAAGTTTGAATTGCGTTTACTCTACGAATTTTTTCTTCAGAATATTCTGTGTTATTGATAAATATTTGTTTGAAATGATTGTTGTGTTGCTTTGTGATGTTAAACATTTAGTCTGCGAGCTTGTTGATTCGAAACTTTCATTTTTGATAAAAGAACAACATTCAATCTGCAATCCAAAGTGAGAACGAATAATTGGTAAACGGTGGCAGATCGGTTCAAGTGCATTTCTACCGACGGTAGCTTCGGAAATATGTAAGTTCTAAAGGTTGAAGATTTGACACTACTCAGATTTATGTGGAGGAGTTACTTGAAAGTAATGTTCAACGTTGTAGACAATCGTTGGAAGAACTTATTAAAAATCAGTTGAACTAAAGGGATTATATTGAGCAAGAAAGAAAGGTGCAGCTTTAAAGCAAAACGTCGTGAGCTAATTATAGATGCCGAACCAGTTAATACTTAATATCATCATTTCTCCAAATATTGAGAGGATAGGATCCTGAAGCATACGGTCTTAGATACTTTACGGTATCTATAAGGCAAGTAGCATCTCATACAAAAAGCGCAAGTACATAGAATATGTATATCGTATTCAGTTCATTGTGTAAATCAACGTCAATCTATTCGATCGTTGTCGAATTTTTCGAGCGGTTTGTGTGAGCAGAAATTTCGCAGACATTCTAGTAAGTTCTGATTGGAATAGTGTCCATGATAGTAAATTCTAATGCTTTTAGAGGCATTTTAATTGTATATAAAAATCTGAATATAACTTAGGATAAAGGTATTGATATCAGAAGAGATCAGTTGATGGATATGATGGAAATATAGATACTAATTGATCTTTCGTAAATGGATTTCTAAGAATTCCATATAATTACACACGATGGCTACATCCACAATGCAATCGTATTAATCACTCCTGTTAATATGAATTTACATTCTGCTTACTGCGTTAGTTGCAAGTCTCAATATGGATCTGTTAGAATTCCAAGTGAAGTGTGGAGGTATTAATGTTAAATACCAGCTTTCCAACAGATGTATGTAATTAGCTTAGCTATTTGATATTATATAAGCGAATTACGTTAATAACTATTAGTCTTTTAAATAATATTCCAATATGCTATCTGGATAACGCTGGTCCTATTTTAAATGTTATAATCTGAGAAATGCGATGCAGCTATCCATATCGATAATCAGTAGTAATCACTATAGGTGAAAATAGCTACTGAGTATTACACTTTATTATACCCCTTCTTATCTAACAAATAAGGAATTGTAAGACAGCAACTTAGATAGTAGAATTTAAATTTCGAGGACTAATTGATATTAAAGGTGAAATGAATGAAGATTTATCGAAAAAACTCAGAAGTTTGAAATTAGACTAAAATTATGCAATTCTAATTGTACATAACAAAGGCAAATTTGTAGAGTCACTTTAATAGAGGACAATACAAAGTTGATTAGGATCTGTCAGATTGTTTGTCACATTTGCTCAAAGAAAATTTCTAGTAATGATAATTTAATAGCTCTAACTTTTCAATTGAAGATCTTTTACAGCTGTTTAGAAGCTTTTACTTACAAATTCATTGCTAAGCACCGTGTCCAAATATAAGGGCATGGGAGAATCTTAAAGTTACTTTAGAAAAGATCAAAGAACGGAAGACCACGTATTTACAATTAATGTCAGTGCAGAAAAAGGTTCGTTAATTCCATGTTGGATACCATAAACTAGAACCAATAGGAATACCACAATCAGCATTGGCTGACGACTTAGCGATATTGGCTGATAAGGACAGAAAATCAACGAAGATTCCTAAAAATCTGGGAAGGAGAACTAATAAAACGAATAATCAAAACAAACATAGGGAAAATAAAGGTGATGGAATAAAAAACAAACAGTTGCATATCAAAATAAGTAAACCATACACTCGAACAAGTACAAGTCAAAATACTAAGGAGTAAACGTGGAACGAGATAGAAATATAGAAGATAAAGTCAAGGAAAGATTAACTAATGCTTTGCATGTGTAATATGGTTTTGACAGAGCATGTGTCAGGAGGAAATATATAAGCACGAAAACAAGTAAATTAGTGTAGAAAACTATCCTCCAACTAATACTAACTTACAGCCATTGGGTATTAACAAAATCACTAAAAAGTATGTAAAATTAATGCAATTGACATGAAATTATTAAGGAGAGTCGAAGTCATCACGAGACGGCACATTATAACAAATAATATAACAATAGATGAACTGCAAACGGAACCCATCAACGGCAAAAGAACAAACTGAAATAGTTTGGTCATAAAACCGAAGAAGTCATGGAATGACGAAGTGGCAGAAATTCTCAAGAGAAAATATAAATGAAATAAAAACTAAAGCTAAAATAATGCAAAAATGGATCAAATTTGTACACGTTTTAGAATAGTACAATATGGTACGTCACATCACATAGGTACAAAAATTCAGATTATATGGAGCTGTAACACAAAATATAAATCAGTATTCTAGGGATTACTGTCAACCTACAAATAATTATTTTCAAACGAATTCCACTTTATCGTAGGCGGAAATGCTGTATTTTATGAAATTTTTCGGTTTCTGATTTTTGGCTTTTATACCGTTAGATGTTAACGAATATTCTAGGAAATAAAAATCTTATATTACATGTGGTGCCAGCTGTACTATTAGAGCTTTAACAAATTTTGACAATTTAACTTAAATATGTTTTTTTTTTTTTGTAAATTTAGGAGCATGTTGGAAAACTAAAGTGAAATAATTATATTTCCACGCAAGAATGTGAGTCGAACGTCGCTTACCGATAACATACGTCAAAAATGAATTGATACCTAAACACATAGGCCCATCGTAAATTATCTACTTAAAAAGGTAAACTGACCTCCTTGAGGGTGAGAGGTATCGTAGCGTTCCATAGAGACAGTCTTCGGATGTCTTTCCTAAAATAAACGGTCCTGTTTTTTCTTGTCCAGAAATGATATAAAATAGCAACTTTCTTTTGTAAAAATTATTAGTTTTATTTATTGTCCTATACCAATATAGCACAATTAATAACTTTGCACAATAACGCAAACAATTCATCTTCGGATTTGAAACCTAGGTTAAACCTAAATGTTATATATAATTATTAAATAAGCAATATATTGCTAATTACAAAATTCGAGGGTAAAGGTCCGGAAAGTTCTATGTCCTAGCAATATCTCCTATTTTCATTTATGTTTCGCTTTACTGTCTGTAGGTCGTGTATAAATTCTCCTTGCTAAAATGAAGACTATTTCTGTTTAAAACAGTTAATGATTGATAAGCAAATAGTTGTACTTGTGTAAAAGCGACTTTGCGGCCGCAGACTGGCTTTGTGGTAGAGTGAATCATCTGCAACGACTTATTGTTAGAGCAGCGGGCTAATTTGCTAATAACTCTATTAGTATTCAGTCACGTCCAAATGTAAATTAATTACGCACTATAACCATTTATTGAAATAAGCATTTCAAACTACGGACGATGAAACCGTGTATGTACGTATGTATGTATCTGTATGTATATATATTGCGCACAATCGCGTTTGTAATCTATAAATAAATATTTTATTTTCAACATGTTTGTGTCATTATATTTTTCTTTTCAGTAACCTCACTGGTGTATCAAAGGTTCGCTCGATAACAGAGCAGGAACGTCATTTCGTCAAGACCTGTTTGCAGTGATTCTTTGTTCAGATATTAACATCATATTTACTCACTATGTAGCTTCGAAATAGTTGAAGTGCTACCTACTTACGCACTACTATTTATTTTCCAATATACATACTCTTGCCGATAGAATTCCTCAAATAGGTAAAGTACATTTCTATGTTTGTGTCTGTATCTCATGAGTATTCATATCGCATCTGTTATTATATTTAATAGTCATGCTTTAGATACATACATAAGTTGTTTAAAACCTTATTGTCAATCTTTCTCTTTTCATCCAAAATATTAAGGAAAAATTGATACAATTTGAATACAATTTAGTAAGAAATGAAATTGGAGTAGATAACTTGTCGAACAAGTTTTCTAGCAGATAAATTTTGTTTTTTCACAACTTCGAATACGTTTCATATTTTTGGAATACATATTTCATGCATTTAAACTGCATACATCTATCATCTTTGGCCAGATATTTTCAATTAGATTTATGTACTTATATACATTTAAAATTCAATACATGTATTTACTGCCTATATAAAGATAGTTATCTTATTGAAGTATATTTTATACAAAGTTTGTTAAAGGAAAAAATATATTGCTGGTTACGTACTCACGGAGGCACCCCTTAAAAGCGTTAAGACCTTGAATATTTATTAAATAGATTGGGGGTGCATTATATGCCGGTACACAATCAATGTCGGGAATTCGCCAAGGAATGGTAGGTTGTCATAAGGCGAAATTTTCTACACACGCAATTTTTATGCAGAATTTGTTCTGTAATGTAACACGTAAATACAAGAAAACTCTAGCATTTTATATGAACGAAAATGGGGCAAATTAAATTTGTTCGCCATGTAGTCTATGCGATGTTCCCAGCTCATACTTTCGTCTACCTCTAACTATATTGCTGTTTCCTCAAAGTGAAGGTTACTAACTAGTAACATCTTTTTGTGAAAATAAAGGTAATATAAGGCAAGTATGATTTGCTCTTCAATATAATAAACTTATACAGATTGGGCAAGGTAATCTTCAGGAATACAATGTTTTGAAGTAGAACAAGAACGGTGTGAGAATAACTGTGATAACTTGCTATACGTTAAGAGGTGGGGATGTTTAGGTTAAGACGTACACATTGCGAAGGGAGGAATGTAGTTCATGGAGTGGAGTTTTGCTCTAACGCATTGGGGTCCAAATCCCTACTCTAAACGCATTCACAAACTATTTCTGTTGGACATAATACTTGTCTATGGATTCTGTTCTTACACCACTGCTCAAATAAAATCTCGCACCCAACTTTTAAATCGCCTAAGTGGAATAGGCTATTTAGTCTCCAAAACTTTTAGATGGAACCATCATCAATATACCATTAGCAAACAGCACATAAAAGATGTAGGTTCCTTGTATCTTTTCAGTTTGATAACTAGTCTTTGACAAACTTAAAGTTAACATATTGTGAACAATTTGGCCATCATTTTTTTAATTCCAACCGTTCTTTAATGTTAAATTATTGTTTTATATTCCAAACCCCCTATCGATTCCTGTAGAGCAATTATGCACTTATTTAATGAAGTTTGAGTATTATTGTTTCCGTATATGTATAGAAGTGGTTATATAAATTAGAAAATGTTGGCTAAATTTTGGAAGATAACAAATGTATGATAATGCTTTCTTATCATAACAAAGCATTCACATTATACATATGTACATATAGAAATATGTATGCATACGTTTTCTTCTTTGTTAATTTTATTTTAAACATATTGTTATCTTTTTAATTTTCCTACTTTTGGGTGTAAGATGTCCAGTGTTATAACTGTTTAAATAAATTTTGTGTCCTCAAAAATGAGAAAATTTTGAAGGATTCGTGATTCAATTTTAGACTATACACACATAAAGTATTGAATCAGATACTTTTTAAGGAGTGCAGATTGTCACTATCTTTAATAAGAACAAAATATTGTTGTTTACAATACCAGTGTGTGATAAGTATTGCTTTTACTGTTGTTCTTGTTAATTAATGTTGATTATCATTAATTACAGCAAACCATCTTGGTAACGACAGAATTAATTCATCTTGTACGGAATGTAGATAATTTCGACCTAAAACATGTATTGTTGCGTTAAATTTTGAGTTTAAATGTTGCAAATACACAAGAAACGATAGAAAAGTGACGAGAAATACGCAAGTAAACTCGTTCTGAATTAATTGATACAAAAAGTACATGAATAATGTGCAATAAGTTACGTTCAATGTTCAGAAATGATGTATACTACCTACGTATCAACTTCTATCCTTTTTGTTTTTAGTAAGGGTGGGAATTCTTTTAAGGGAGGGGGAATAGGTGTATAAACTCATCTTCTCTGCTTATTATTTTCTCTGCACACTTCATGTTATACTTATTCCGATAGACAAAATCTAACGGAAAAAGTGCATAAATTTTAGTGATCAAGAAACGTTACTGTGATAGTTAGGAGTGTTAGGTGTCCATGATATATGGTAAACAGAGATCATAACAGAAACGTCTGTTGTTTAGAACTCTCATTGTCATTGAATGACCATTTTATATATGTATATATATGTACCATCACGGACTTTGGTTATGTCCGGTCTTTTGAGGTACAGCCTGTGCTCCTGTTTCTACATCGGTTTTAGCGTCAAGCAAATTTCGTACATACACCCGGCTTTGTATGTTCCAAATTTGGTTGACGCTAAAACCGATACAATAACAGGACCACAGGCTGTACCTTAAAAGACCGGACATAAATCCGTGGATGTACCATCACGGACTTTGGTTATGTCCGGTCTTTTGAGATACAGCCTGTGCTCCTGTTACTGCATCGGTTTTAGCGTCAAGCAAATTTCGTACATACACCCGGTCTTGTATCTGCGAAATTTGCTTGACACTAAAACCGATACAATAACAGGAGCACAGGCTGTACCTCAAAAGACACGACATAACCAAAGTTTGTGGGTGTACATACTGTACATATACCAGGCCTTCATTTATAAACGAAATCCATCTGATCCCTTCTGGGCATGCAACCAATATTACAAATTGGTAATATTAAGCATTGAAATCACGAACTATTATTTATTAAAAATGTCCTATCTTCTACAATTACACAAAATATTTTCAGTTTCTCTAGAATAAATCTGGTATATTTTATTTTTATAATTGATTTAAATTTACAGAAAATGCTGAAAATTATCTCCGTTATTTTGTAAGCAAACATTTACTCGCTTCAAATTTTCAAAAATATATTGAAGTTGTTCTACACTAATGTTATTAAGTTCCTGTTGAATTGCTGTTTGCCGTTCTTCTAGGTTTCCAAGTCTGTTTTTATTCTTCAAATTCCCAAATAAATAAAAATCGAGAGGAGTAAAATCCGGGGTACGTGGAGGCCATAAATTTGTGGTAATTATTCTATTATCAAAAATTATTCTCAATGTTTCCGAGTTGCTGTAGCAATGTGAGACGGGGCATTATCTTGTTGAACAGAACCGTGTTGCAATTCACAATAAAGTAATTGTTCTATAAACTCATCTAATATATTACGATATCGTTCAGAAATTATAGTATAACGAAAAAAGGTTTGTCATAATATTGTTGGTCTCGACATAGCTACCCAAACTCTAATTTTTAGAGGATGTAGATGGATTTTGACGAACTCATGTGGATTTTGTGCAGACCATGTCTTATAATTTTGCGAATTGACACAGTCAGATGAATGGAACCAAAGAAAGCTACATTCAGTGTGGCATTATTAATTATATGCTCATTAAATGATCAACAAAAATGTATTCCTTTTTCAAAATCAAGTGTATTTAATTGCTGAACAACGCTTACTTTATAAGAATGTATTTTGAGCTTCTTAATAATTGCTTTGTTAGTAGTTTCCACAGAAAATCGTCAAAATAATATCATTGTGCGGTATTTGAATAAATAAAAGAAATTTGAGCAGTATCTAGCTTGTCCGCTAATTTTATCGCGGAGTTGTAGAAGCTACGAACTTGATTATTATAGAGTACATCATCAGTTAACCTAATACGTCTACCCTTAGGTTTTTGTTTGCGTATACAATTTCTTTCGTCAAATCGATTAATAATAGCATGTCTTCCATGTTATCTCCAATCATAATCGAGATTAAAATCAGGAAAGCTTTATACAAATTGATCGATGCTTTGAGCTTAATAAATCAAATTCCCTTCGTGATCTTGACTTCGATAGTGCGCTATGAAAATAAACGCATGCTGCTCCGATGTAAACATCACTGTTAAAGATCTCACAACCTAAAAGTCCATTTTTTATTTTTGATATTAACATTTATTTGCGACGTTATTAACTTATCATTCCGGTAAATTAATACTGGTTCGTTAGTTCTTAAAAAAACTGAAATGAGATGAATGCGAAAATAATAAAAATAATAGAAATAACAAGAAAATTAATTTGTCAATTTCACTCAGCCTATTATTTATGGTTGTTAAAACATTTAATCAGGAGGACCTGAGAGGAATGGGCATTGGAGACTGGGAAGAAAAGGCTGAAGACAGGATGAAATGGAGGGCAGTAACCGATCAAGCATTGGGCGTGTAGGGCCTGTTGTGCTAAATATATATATAAAACATTTAATTAGGAATATCAATTCTAATTTTCAGCAGACAGCTGATGCGAGTGTCGGCTGTTCGTGATGGAATGTGAAAGTACTATCTTTCTTAAGGGTTTGATTCATCGCCCACCGCACTGACGCTAAATTGGCTTAATGTGCGCCATTAGATTGATATTGTTGACAACACCAACCACCTCGTTAAAGGGGATTTTTAGTTCAAGGTATTCCAAAGGACATGTTGCGAAGTTTGCTTCTCATAATCCTACAGATAGATATTCCATTATTCTAATGGGAGATATGTTCATTAAACCGACAGCGTGTCGTCAACAGGTCTACGCCTTTCCGTATTTGATTTCTGCTCATTTACAGCAACTAACGTGTTCCATCATCTGAAGGTCTTGGTATTAATATGTAAGACTGCATTAGCCCCGGGGCTGTCCTTCAGTGTTGAATATACTCTTCATCAGCAAGTTCCCCATCTCAGTATTTGTGTATTTAGCAGGAGCTAAAATATACTACAATGTTAAAAAGATATAGAAATCATATCATATAGGTTCTGAATAAAACTGTAATCATAATTTACTCAAACATCAACATCGTGAAAACTAATCATCCGCTTCAAATTTGAGGCGCCCTTTAAAAACCTATTATTTCTGCTGAGAGGTTTTGTATTGATGATGGCTTAACTCTCCATGATGTATTTAAAGATAGAGGAGTAGCTCATTTCGTTAAATTCGTTTAATAGCACCGTTGATCATTTAAATATGTTACACGTGAGAAGATTATAGGGAGCCCGTACATTGATTACCACTTGCGTTAATTTTAAATTTCGTTTTCTCTACGACGAAAGGAGTTTTAGTGTTTAAGAATTATAAAAAAATATTCTGATAGTATTGATATCGTTTCGTTCTAATATAAAGGAAATTCGGAAATCTGTCATGTATATTAATCACATTGAATATCCGCTTCGATGTTATAAACACAATTTAATATTATATGATTTCTTTTAATTCAGAATTAAAAAATTAAAGCTATAATTAGAAGAGCTAGGGTTCTATGTGTTCTCGAATACGATATGATCTAAACGACAAGAGAAAAATTCTAGGGCTGCCCACTTCAAAGCAAATAAAATCAAACTTCAAGCAGTTAGTGTACAAAATACAACATGTACATATGTTGTACATACGACGGAGGCGTCATAAATTCTCGGTCTGATATAGAAAAAATCTAACTTCAATACATTTCCTACAACGATCTATTAATAATTCTATATCCTTGTAAAAATAATCTAAAGTTTTTCCTCAAAATGTTTTGTTATAGCTACTTGCAATTCACTATCGTCCTTAAAACGATTTCCCCTATACGCTGGATGTACCAATTCTTGAAGGCCGTATTTGCGTATGGCAGCTTGCGAAATTACGGCAACATGGACGGGGGCATTGTCGTGCAATGATCGAACACCTTTTGTCAATTTTCCTCGACGTTTGGCACGAACATTGTTCCTTCATTTATGCAACAAAGACGCGTAATATGTACTGTTCACAGTTATATTGCGCGGTTTAAGGTCAATGAGTAAAATGTCCTCAGAATTCCAGAATATTACGGCCATTACCTTTCTCGTTGATTGAACGACTTTTGCCTTTCTGGAACGACGTTTATCGGGCAGCCACCTTCCATAGATTCTCATTTGGATAGATGATCATAAAACAGAACCATTGTTTCATCTCCAATGACAATGGACTCCCAAAAGTTTGGCACGAATATTGTCCCTAAATTTATGCAACCAAGTCGCATAGTAGGTGCTGTTGACAGTTGTCTGGCGATGTTTAAGATCAATGAGTAAAATGCGCTTACAATCCCGGAATATCGTCTCCATCGCCTTTCTCGTTGGTTGAACGAATTTCGCCTTTCTGGAACGAGGTTCATTGGGTCGCCGCCATTCCATCTATTCCCTTTTGAATAGAGGATCATAAAACAAACATTTTTTCATCTCCGGTAACAATGGACTCCAAAATCGGTTTGGGGTCGTCTCCAGACATGATTAGAAACAAACGCGCGCATTCGATCCGACGTTGACGTTGGAGAGCACAAAGAAGACGCGGTATCCATCTTACATTAATCTTATTCGTGCTCATTTGGGTATTTAGTCATGAAGAGTTCGGCGAATACTTGTTTCAGAAATGTTAGACATTACTGTTAATTCCTTCATTTTCAAACGACAATCTTCTAATATTATTTCTTCAATCATTGCAAATTTTTGACGCGTTATCCCTTCAGTTCGTCGGAGCGCTGATCATCTTCAAGGGATTCTTCTCCCAAACGGAAACATTTTACCTACTTTTTTACAGTGTAATATGAAGGAGATAAATCACCATAAACGCCCTCTAAACGTTGTTTAATGTGATCACGCATATGCCCTTCCTTTGTTTAACATTTAGTGATCGCGCGGTACTCCATTTTCGTTAGCTGCGATATTTTCACGCACTAGTCCTGTCATCTGGCTGGCTACTAAAAACTACTACTCTGCGTACCGTAATATATATATATACATATATATATATACATACATATAGTGTAAACCTCACGCATGTGCAGCTATGACGCCACGGATTTTCAAACGCGTTTGAACTTGTATAAGCCTCTCTGGCCGAAGATTTATGGCGACTACATTGTACATGCATTACGCATAATGAATCGAATTAGCAGGTAAGTCAAAATGATTGTTGCGACTTTGAATTTTAATGCTTTAACAACCTATGTCGGGAAACAACTTACTCAGCACTATAAAATCAAACAGGTATAGTTCAGACTTAAAATGTAACAAAAGTCAACTATTACAATCCCCATTATTTCTGTCAGTAAATTTAAAATAAATTATAGGAAAAATTGATGGTAAATTTTTCGCTTATTTCAAACTTTGACTATTTCTCTATTCGTTTCGCGGTGCTGTGATGTACAGGTATCACCAGCAGCCCATTGGTGGTAGAGCCTCGTTGAGTGTTTTTCCCCCTGTGTCCTTCGTTTGCATCTTTAATTGCCGATAGGATTAGTCGTTGTTTAGTATACATATCTTGCTGTGAAAGGAAAATTGCTTGGGGTAAGCATAAAAACTATATGTATACTGCCCAGAGCTGATTGTATATCATGGAAGTACTATGCATAAATAATAAATAAATGATCCGCAAACTATTCCACTGTATGTATATGTATATATATAAATATATATATATATATAATAAAGACCCCTGTTACCTGGAAGAAGTATGGGTCATTCTTTTTAATTCTAACAATGTATCAATTTACTCCAGTTCTTTTTTCTAATATCTTGCTTACCACATTATTTCAGGTCTCCTTGTGTCTTCCCCGCTCCATCTTTTTGTTGGTTTTGCTTCCCATATTTTTTAACTTGTCTCCGGCTGTCCGTTCTATCGAGGTATCCCCACCAATTCATTTGTCTCCTTTCGATAAATTCTAAAATGGATTCCACTTCGAGGTCTTCATTTCCGTGGTTTGTATCTTGTCCTTTTGTCTTTGTAACAATACCCATGTTTCACATCCATAAGTAATTGTTGGTCGATAGACAGCTTTGTTTCTTTTTCTATTTCTTTTTCTAAGTTGTTATTCATGGCCTAATAGACTTATATTGTGTTTTTGTGTTCCAATTCTCTCATTTATTTTCGGTTCTTGATCTCTCCTTCTGTCTACCAGCACTCCCAGGTATTTGAACTAATTTACCTGTTCTATTTTTGTATTCTCAGTTACTATCTCTATTCTTTCCTGCGCCAATACCATCACTTTTGTTTTCATTTTGTTCATTATGTCATCTGCGAATGCGCATTCAGAGAGTGATACTTGTTGCAGATTTTTGTCCCTTCAATATATTTTCTTTGCTTTTCTATTGCAGTTTTTAGCTATTTCAACCATGTATATATTAAACAGGGTGGGACTTAGTCCTCCTCCTTGTCTTATGGTAACTCGTTATGGTATATTCTAAATATTTCAGATTTATAGTTTTTCCTAATTATGTACTTGATAGTGTTTTTATAAAGGATTTTACTGGCTCCAATCAGTTTATTGTCAATTCCTATTTCCTGTAGGCTAATCCATAGTCTAGATTTTGTTACCGAGTGGAATGCCTTCTCCACATCTATGAATGCTAGACAGATTTTTCCACCGTGATGGACCGTCTTCTCTGTTATCTGTTATTCGCTTTGTGAATCAGACATAGGTATTGGATCTATTTACAGACTTCTGGGTATTAGTGGGAATAAACAAATAAACACACGACAAAATTTAGAACGAACTTTTAACATATGTCTATCCAAGAACGATGGGGCGAAAAGAATTTTGACAAAGAAAAATAAATTATACAAACGACATATGTGGTATCTAGTTGTTGATATAGACAGTAAGTACTAGTTTATCGGATGGAACTGTATAGAGAGATGTCAGTGGATCATCAAACTCAAAAGGTACAAGTTTGAAACGTCTACTTTGGGTCTGTATTAACCAAATGATCGACGACTTCCTCATAAACTAGCGATTTGATATCTTCCTAGTATTGCATGTGAAAGCATGTGAAAGATCACAGATTTTGTTAGAATCAGATCTAACCACCTTTGGACGTGAAATTTTATGCCTTAATTTCTTCAACTGATGGAGCAGTTCTTGTGCTGATCTGACATAATTTAGGCCACAATAATGGATAACTCTATTGTACAAATGACCGCCAAATTTCTATAGATTTCTTAAGACAAGAACTTTTGAACAAAAACATACCTATCTTAGGATTTCAATTGTTTATGTTTCCACGATTCTAGTATTTACAACAATCGGAATATTAGGTATATCTTTTCCTCGTCCACATGCTAAACTGGCCAAATTAGAAACGTGTTGGCAACCTATACAGTAACTTCTTCGATTTTGTTTTTACCAACACCTTTTGTTAACGTAGATACTTTGCATTCACCTCTAGAAATTAATTTTGGGGTATCCGTTATTATGTTGTTTTCCCAATCATTAATGGACGATGCAACTTCTAGAAGGCCAATTTCCAATCATTGTACGCAGAAATAATGACCGTGAACAAAACCACTTTATATAACTTCAGTGAAATGGATACTCAGCAAGTTCCCAAAACTTGGTTGAATAGCATTATTATTTCTCGTGTTTGTTTTCTAAGAAAGTTGTTTTAATTTTTTTGAATGTAAGATCTGAACTTGAGTATAGACCATATTGTGTTGAAGTGAAAAAAATTTTTTTGGACAATACATTTAGTGGCTTCAACCATCTTGTTGTTCTTTTTTTCATTTTCCAAGAAAAAATTGCTTGGTACACATCGATTGATTTTTATAAAATTACAATTGTATTAGAAATTGGAAAAGCAATGCAAATGAAGTATTATTTCCTGACAATTTATATTTTTCTAGTTTTTTCAGAATTTCGTTAGAACATCTTACTTAATATCTTTACAAGTTTATTAACCTATTTGTATAGAAGACAGAAATAATAAACTGCTAATAATCACCAGACTTTGCCTGGCCAACGCATCGACAATAATAAAGCATATTAGACATAGCTAACTGAACATTCCACAGAAATCATAATGCAAATAAACAATACGCTAGTATTCTCATTGGCTGGCGAATTCAGTTTTATATAATTGTACCTACCTAAGGTCTCTGCATGTAAAATTGTTGTTGCGGTTCCTTTGCTACCTGCATGACTAATGTGATCGTTCAAGTGCGACGTTGGATATATTTAATGGATGAACAAAGGCAATGAAATCTAAAAACAAGGAAGTATTAATCAATAAATTTGGCAAACTGTTCCTGTCACTGTTTGAATAATTATTTAAGGTATGCTAGCGTCTACTACAAACACAAGGCGCAAGTAATTTTAATGAATAGAGAAATAGTGTTCGCAAATATTAGATAAATCTCGTAACTAATTTATGTCGCAAATATTTCCTTTTCTATGTATTTCGACATTTTTTATTAATATTGCTTATACCAGTCTTTAGAAATTTCCAAGAGATTTATTAACTAAATTATAATTGTGCTGTATCAAAACTTCAAATAGACCCTAACTGATACATACTCGTTAATGATTCGAGACAATTCGATTCATCTGCGGATATTAACTAAGTTATCTGTTGATACATGAATTTGATATGAAATCGGAAACCATCCATATGACTTAGCATTAGACTACTCGGTGATATGTACCCCAACAAGTTTACTATCGAACAAAACTAGAGCTCTATACATGTTGAGTTAATATAAAGTTTGTATGTAGGTTGTAGTAATTTGATATGCACAGAAGCCAAACTATTGAGAACTCCGGCCCTGACGTTTATCAAAGCTGTTCAAGAATGCTTTGTATTCGGATGGTTATATTAGATGTTCTAATTTCTCTAATGAGTACTTCCAAACTTATTTTATGAATGATTTTAAAATTGTATCTTTGTAATAATCAATTTAATTACTTTAATTTTTTAATTTTCAGGTCTATACAATGGACAACGCCTTATTTCTCCTTGAAAGAGCGATGATTTCTAATCAAACTAGGCAAAATCAACTGCAACAAGAACCACCACACGGCATTGCCTACACAGCCATTTGCACTTTGGGAATAATGGCGAACATGTTGCTAGTTTGCGTGGTGTTGAAGTACAAAGATCTCGGGACGCCAACTTATACTTATATAAAACACTGGTTTATATTCAACATAATTTTCTTATTTGATTTAGCGATATTCTATTCGGCTGATATTTACTTTACTTTAACAGAATTTTTCGTAAGCTTTCAAATAGAGGCCATCGTACAATTTTGTACGGTGATGTTACTCATATTTTTGACATTTGACTGTTATGTCAAAGAGAAAGAAACGGCAATAAGAATAATGATCTATTTGTATAGCTTCATAATCACGGGATTTGTCATGAGCTATATGTATAATTTTCTGATAACATTCCAAATCGTTCAATTCGTGTTGCATGTGATAATGTTTGTACTAATCTTATGTAAGCTGTTCATGTATGGTTTAAGAAACGAATCGCATCATGTTGATGAAGATTCAACTTTTAGACTGAAGATTGTTTTGAACTATATGATCTTATGGTCGATCAATCATACTTGGTTCTTCATTTTATTATACAATGGTTTCGATGCTTTATTTCTAAGCGCTCTATTGAATCTAAGTTTAGGTGTAGTTAGTTCTGTATTCACTTTAGCTTTAATTTATTACATAGATAAAAACTTTAGAATCTACTTTAATGATATGTGCGGCTGTGGTAACAAAAATATTATAAATTCGTATTCGTTCACAGAACTTCGAGAAACTAATACTTGTAACTCGTCAGCGACTATTGTTTAAAATAAACTCTGCTCAAATGCGTTTTATTTATAGTTTGATATTATAACTTCAGTAGGGGTGGAGAAACAAAGCGAATGTAGAATTTTATAATTGCTTCACCATTATGACACCTATAAATTCCGTTCCTGTTTACTATGCGAAGAACAATTATAACATCATAACTGTTCCATCAGCCCATGTTTACTGTCTAGACCGCATCGACTTGGGAAATAATAATAATGGTTACCGACGTACTATTATGGAAATATTTTAAGTGTAGGTATTTGAATTCGGAGGAGTTAACTTAGAATAATCTACCCCTGCTGGAACATTTAACTCCTTGAGTGAATTGAAATTTGACTGAATGCAATATTTTTAAGATAACACCATGTTGAATAACTTAAACCAAAAGAGTTTGTAAGTTTGAAAATATTTAATTATAGTACCACTACAGTATTATCTCACCACACTGTGGCGTCATCAGGTGGATGAATACTCAATTGATGAAACCACAGTGTGGTCAAACAATATTCTACTGGTACTATGATAAAATATTTTGATTATTTTCAACAAGTGATTCCCACGCCAAGCAATTATAACACCATGTCCAGAAACTTCCAAAGGACAAACAAGACCTTTCCGATTTATAGAAATACCCAAATATAGTATTATATATTTGCATCTTGTATGGAATTCTTTTTAAACTTGAAGCAGTTTCCGCATTGATTGTGGACAAATACTTATTGCAGGAGGTGTTTTGCGAAGAGATAATGTTGAAGTCGTTGTAAATTGCCCCAATACTTCCGTCTATATTCTATTTTACATGTAAAAGTAGTAATAAATCAATAGCAGTAGGCGTTGTTTAATAGAATTAATTAGCTTACAATGATCTTTACAGTTTGTTACTGAATCAATTTATATTTTTTTATTTTTACTTATCCAAAACTGCTTTTGTATGGTATTAATGGCGAGTAATTTTTAAGAGCTTTCCAACGATGTGTCACATGCGGAAGGTCGCTGCCAAGATTTTTAAATTGGAATAGTCGAGGGTTTTGGGGATAGCCCCATATTTGTAAGATAATCTGGGGTCTCCCTTTCATACTACTGAAACGATTTTTACGATATCTTCTTAAACAAAAAAGTATAGCCTATTGAAATTTCTCAAATAAACACCCAGTTTGTATTCGTAACATACATTTTGTCAACGGAAGTGTAAAATAGATGTATGCGTAAGATTCCATCAATGAATATACATATATTCATCATCATAAAATGTCATTTAGTAGATAATATTGCAATGGGGAATTTTGTATATTGCTATTAAATAGCAAAATATAACACGAAGACAAGTAATATGAAAGGCGACGTCCATAGTGAATTTTTAAAATTGGAATCAACAGAAGGATCATATCTAGTAAAATACTTATGATTTTGTCTGTACAATTACAGGTGAATACCGGAACTAGAACCGGTTCGTATAAGGCAGGTATAATAGAAAGGATAAGGTTACTGTCACAACTACTTATGCGCGAGATGCAGCCAGAAGCCATATAAAGCATGAACTATAACAAAATTGTATTTACAAGATTTTAAATTTCTTTTACATAAATTCAAGGTATTTACCTAATGTGTGGTGTGGCATTTCTTCTGGACGAAGAATGTCCCTTCTTAAATTCTTTCTTCGGTGAGGTGAAGCTCTTTTTAGTATTTACTTCTTTTGAAACCTTTTGGTTTTAAATATAATTGAAATTTCTATTTTAATTTAATTTTAAATTAGTAAAATCATATCTCGCTGCTTTTGCGTGTTTACCATCCGGTCGTCAATCAAACATTCATTCATTTTTTCCAAAACGAGAATGCTTCTCTCATTCAAAGGTTACTACATTTTCTCTCTTGTACAGGTAACCAGATGTTTACTATCTTTTCATAGATAGCGCAATTCATCATAGAGCTCTAGATGGTGGCTGCACCTGTCCTTGAGATGAACACTCACTCGTCAATGAAATTTTTCCTTTAATTAGGAGTTCTTGTAACGTAAATGTGTTGAATGTATGTGTTTAAAATGTTTACATTGCCTCTTATCTTTTAATCGATGCTTTTTATAATGATTGATATTTTTATTTATAGTTACATATTTTTCTCCCATTAACCGTCACTGGCTGGACTTATAAAAGAAGCTAACTCCCCCAGGGTAACTAAGTCTTTAAAAGGTGGCGTTCTATATATACTTTCCAATACCACCCAAAATTAAGCAAGATGTCAATTGAACATGGGATGTCCATGACTCTCATCCCAACATTTACTGTAAATTCTGATATATTTCTAATTGTAATTAATGATAGATATTTAGCAAATAAAAGTAAATTAATATTACAATAGTCAAACAGGTCCTAACGCAATTCAGAACGAGTGAGCACTACCAAAGACTGACCAAAAATGTGAGAATGTATTGGTGTTTGTAGCAGAACAGAATATAGTGAATTTATGATGAATGCCGGAATATCGGGACAAGGAGGGAACCGCAGAGGTGGGCCGTTTGGCAAAAAGGACACAAAAAGGAAGTTTGTAGATTCAGCTACTTGTGAAATTTCCTATTAAACTCTAAAAACTGATACGAGAAACTTGCTGAAGGACTTTTGACACGACAATTGCAGGAATCAAATTGAGAAGATAGTGAGTTTGTTAGCAGGCTTCTACCGGGTTAACAAGAATCTCCATACTACAGGAGTAGCGTTATATTATTTACTAAATAATTGGGTGAAAAGTTAAATTTTTAAAAGTTTGTAGTGTTTCGATTGGTTTATAAAAACTAAAGGAATAAATCATTCCTTTTTGTGCAAATTTAGGGGAATCAGCGTTTCGTCTGTTTAATATGGTGGGTGGCCAATGATGATGTAGTGGAATCCTATCTGTAGAGTCTGTTGTAAGGAAGAGGAAAGTTTGCAACATGTCCTTTGGAATGCCGCGGGAATAAGTTGAGATCTCGTTTGCAGCTGTCGGAAGAGGTAAAACAGATTACAGTTAGTACGGTAGTAGATTTAATTGAGAACAGTGACCTGAGGATAGATTATCTAAGGGGCACAATAAGTCAGCGATGGTCAGTGCGGTGGTGCAATGCACCACTCCCTTGAAATTTTCCTAATTCTTGATCCAATATTTGCATTGTTTCCGGTCCCTTGCAGCTTCTATCATCCGCCTCACATTTATACCTATGTATAATTGATCAAAAATTTTGGAATGCCGTTTTAATTTTTGGGAATCACGCCCTGCTTGCTTTGAAATAAATTTGAAGCACATTGGGAAGAAGAAACATTTTCTGTTGGAGTTAAGTACCATTTCGGTCAATAATACGGCAAAATATTATTGAGAGAAGTTATTTAGAATATGAAATATGACTCTATGCACAATTTCACAAACATCGGATTATTTTGACTAAATCAGTATTTGTGGTGTATTTCTGCATTGTAACTATAGAAAAAACAAGTATACTGCATAAGTTGTCAAAAAGAAATTAATGTAAGTTTCTAACAATCTAACTATTTTACTCAAAAAAAGACGATTACTTAATTTGAATTGCTCCCCTATCTATCAATTTGAAACAATTTTTTCAAGATTTGATTTTAATCTTAGATAATAACAATTCGATTTATGTTTTATTTGATGAATTTTTCAATTCCGTTAATGAAATAAAAAGATTAATCACAAACCAATCGTGGAGGAATTAAAATTGAGTAATTGTTGGGTATTTTCTCTTTTTGAAATACATTATTTCATTAGAAATTTACATATTTTTTTTTGGCAGCTTTTACAGAATACTTGTTTTTCTGTGGTTATAATGCAAGAATACAAAACAAATACTGGTTTTGTCAAAGTGATCCAATATTTGTCAAATTTTGTACAGGGTCATAATTTCACAATCTGGACAACTTTTCTCAATAACATTTTGCTGTATTATTGACCGAAATGTTACTTTACATAGTTTACATCAATAGAAAATGCCTGTTTCTCAATTGTCACAACGGCTTTACTTGTTAAAAAGTAAAAATGTGCTTGAAATTTTTTCCAGGTCAAGCAGGTCGGCATCCCAAAATACTAAAAAGAGATTCCAATTTTTTTTTATCAACTGTACCTATAGTGAAGTCAATCCGAGGACATATTATATTTCATCAGCTAAAGACTAGTTGCCAATTATGTCTTTTGCAAAGAGGTAGTATATCTTAAATGTCATACCATCATCCCCTGTAAGTTTGCTTATATCTAGGAATAACTTGTGAAAATTGACCATCTATATATTTTTCCCCTCTTGATTCTTGTAGACACCAATTAATTCTTCATGGTCTGTGTATCGATCTCTTAAGAAAATGTTTGATATGTAGAGAGTGTACGTATTGGATAACATAAACAGCCTAACATTGTTTAGATATTTTATAATTGGAACTGTGCAATGTGTGAAGGCACATCATCATGCACTTTCCAACTGTGCAAGTTAAAGTAAATATACATACATAGGTCGTTGTACCAGTTTACGGTCATTAGGGTTTGTAGCGCCGGCTTTAGTTACACAACACTTAGCAGAGAAAAACATCGCAGCCGCTTTTCTTTTGTTTGGTATTCGTTGCAATACCTTCACTTTTAAAAAGCTACATGTTACAATAGAACTAAAGCCCCATTTTGTAATCTCTTTTTTGTTCTACCACACGCCATAACAATAAGCAGTAACCACTAAGGGCAAAGGTATGAAAGTGACGAATGGTCTACTAGATCATCTATTCGGAAACGTGCTCGTCCTTGCATATCATATTCGTACTACTTCTCCACTCTTGGGAGAGGTGGATGTTATAGTAAGTCTAATTCTCTTCATATCGAGCGCAGGCTTAATTTCTATTAAATCTTCAAAAGTAACTGCAAATATTTAGACCTGTAGGATCACGGTTTTCTAAATTAAAGGCTTCACTGAGACGGTTAGTCTAAAATGAAATTGTCTCATGTAGGTATAATGTTTGCTCTAATTAGTATGAATATCTTACGCACTAACTGATCTATCTCAAAATAGAGTAATTACTCTGGAGTTCTTCAAAAGCCTTGCTTGCAGCTTACAATTTAGTTATTGGCTGTATGTTTGGAAATTTCCCAAATTTTTTCTCTATAGTCTTCATTTCTTGGACACCTTCCCACTGTTTTTCTTAAATGTACGTTAATCATAATTACAACTACAATAGAATTCGATTATCCGGATGAATTGAGACCGGACCACACCCGGATAAGACAAAATCCGGATATATGAATTAAATTACGGTCCCCTGTTACATCAAATGCTTAAAAATAGATGTAATACGACTGAATAATCTGTATTTCTTTCGTTCATGGCAGTGTATATACTGAAAGTTTGCTGGAAGACTCTTAGTTGATAAGTAGATAGTCGATATCGCAAATACCGGTTTATTTAACTCTAGAAAATTAGGGAGTAACTGATAAATCATAGGAAATAATAGTAACAACTAAACGTTAGTTCTCATTATTCATTCGTGCAAAACCTAGTCAGAATATTCAAGGTTTCAGATATTTTAGATCTAGATAATCGAGATTTTCGTTTACTGGTTAGGATGCTATTAACCTAGTCTAGCTAATTCCTTCTTTCACAATTAAACTTTCATAATTTTAAACGTCGTACCATGTTTTATAATACGTAATGTTTTTCTATTTTTAATCATATTTGGTTTACTAGCAGCACTTTCATCAATGTAAAGATTATATTAAACTGAAATAAATAAAATCAAGATATTTTTCTATTTAAACAGATTCGTAAAATGCATACTTAGTAGGTATGTGTACGTAACCTTTAACTAACAAATTTAATGTTTCTTCAAGGCTCTAATTAAAGTATAGTTTCCGCATTTTCATATAAGTACAGGAAATAAAACCAGAAATAGAAACGTAAAATTACATTATAAATATGAAAAACGACATTACAAATTCTCATCTGATAACGTTTAATTTTGTAGGTTTAGGATAACCAATGATTCGGTCACCTTTGTAAAATGTAAGTATGTTATACGGTTGAACACACGCTGTCTGGCCTGTATATCCGCATACATTAACGAAAATTATGCATGTGAAGAGAATTTATACTAAGTGAATGGATGTATGTCAGTGGGCAGTACTAACAAGTAAAAACGAGCCTTAATGAATGTCACTTTAAATAATGAGCAGCCGGGCTCATTGAATTACAAATCACTTAGGATAAATTTTTGAGTACAGGGTAGGGTAGGTGGATAGACGAGCATGTCATTTAGAATGAAATGAACTTCCGTACGGAAAGCAGTTTTCGGACAGCCATTAACAACATAATTTTTTCGTTGAAAATACTTTTGTAATTCTGCTTTTTCGGATCTACGTTAATTACTTTGAAAGATAAAAGCATTCTTGCATATTTGAAAGTTAATACGCAAAGTTGAATAATGAAATAAAAGATTATTTCAATAACAGTCAAGCAGACCACTACAAGTTTTTTACTTCAAAATCTGTATTCTGTAATAGTAATACAAAACAGTACACTATCTTAGTTCTTGAACGATGTATAAAGATAGACTTTGGTTCATAAAGTACAAATACCTTACAGTAGTTAGTGAAAACTAGATTCTTGCCTAGTCATATCAATATTGTTAACATAGTTACTGACTGGACCTTGTCTTAACCCTAAAACCTTTTTGTTTCTCAGTTTAAAGTTGGCTATCAGGGCGTTCTTCACTAGACCACTTACCATTCCTGTTTTCGTGGTGCACTCCTTGGGGTGTTCCCAAACTAAACTCCTTTTTCTTTCACTATTATTATCACTGCCTTTTCCACCATTTTGAAGGCTCGCGTCTTGTCCTTCTTTCAATTTCCTTTACTCCGTGCATTTTTTCACTAGTCAATAGGTTTATTCTCTGTATATGAATTCGTTGTATTGCTGTTTCTGTGTTGTATGTCTAATTTATCTCAAGAGTGCCTGTTTCTAATTCTGTCTCCCCTCGTTTCTCCTTAATTAAAAAGAGATCTCATCTGAGTGACTTCACTTCTTGGTGTATCTCTTTGTGTTTGGGAAATTGAGATTTGGTAAGCGTGGTAACCAATCCCTCTGCTTTAAAGATCTTGCATTTCGTTAGTGTTTTCCTGAATGATTTTTCCCAGGTAGGCCAATTTCCATACTTGTTTGTAGGCCTGTTGTACAAGTAATGTAAAACACTACAAACGTTCGTAGGAACGATCTTTCCTCTAATACTGACAGGGGAACATTCCCAAACAGGAAAGTCAACAAATGCTTGAAACTTTGTCCTCCTATTAAAAGGGTGGATGTGCATACTCTTAATGTTTTAAATAGAAGCAAAATTTTAAATATAACTCGAGATATTGAATATCCTGATATAATCTTACAATCAGTCTATTTAGTGAACCCATTATCCAGTTATGGATATTAAGATATCCTAAAATCATTTAAATTTGGAAGGGCGCTTTCTCCCTCTTAAAATGAATTTGGTTCGATAACACCAGCTTTAGAAGGCTTCATAAGGTCTGTTTATTGATAACGTTTCAAATTTGTTTGACTTTCCGGGTTGGGTATGTTTCCTGGAGTTAGAAAGCGGGGCGAGTAGAATACACCCCTGTTTTAATTTAGTTTTGTTAGAGAGTGTTCCAGAAATTTCGTTTTTTTACTCGGACCAAATTTTTCGGATTCAAAACAGTTCACTGCACTTAAATTCCTTTTCTACCTTCCTGAATGCATTAACAGTTGGAAATATATTTAAGATATTGCAAGTGATGTACTAAAGATACCTATATGCACTTCCTCTCGACCTATTGAAATATTACATTGATTAGTATTTCTCGATAAAGTTTCTCGATCATAATTTCTTGGATACAGTGGACGACAGCACCAATATATCAAGAAAACCAACCGCGGCATTATTATATTCGAGGCTCCTTTGCCTGCAGAATAACGTGCTAGAATCAAACAGATTTCATTGCTTATTTGTGCACTTTACATATTCCTTTGCAGATTGTATTGTACTTTCAATACTTTCTGGGTTATATTCATTGTATGTTTGTACCTTCTGAGCTAGTCTACTAAACAGAATACTCTTCTATAATTCTTTAACATACTAAATACTGTTTCTGTTTCCAAGAGTATATACGAAGTACATAGGTGCCAAAAATCTCGGGCTGATATTCCAAAAACAAATTTCATAAAGAATAACAACTTTTATTTTTCAATATAATCTCCTCTAACTTCAATACACTTTCTACAGCGATCAATTAATAATTCTCTACCCTTGTAAAAATAATCTAAAGTTTCTTCTTCAAAATGTTCTGTTACAGCTATGTGCAATTCACTATCGGCCTTAGAACAATTTCCATTTTTTTTTATAAAACAGAACCATTGTTTTATCTCCTGTAACAATGGACGCTAAAATCGGTCTACAATTATCTCCACAAACGTTTAGACACAAACGCGCACATTCGACGCGACGTCGACGATGGAAAGCGGAAGGAAGACGCAGTACCCATCTTGCACGAATCTTATTCATACCCAAATGGTCACGGAAAATTCGACAAATACTTGTTTCAGAAATGTTAGACGTTACTGCTAGTTCATTCACTTCCAAACAGCGATCTTCTAATACCATTTCCTTAACCATTGTAATTTTTTGAGACGCTGTCACTTTAATTGGCTGGCTGGAGGACTCATCTTCTTCAAGGGATTCTTGTCCCAAACGCAAACATTTTTCCCAATTTTTTACAGGGGAATATGAAGAAGATAGATCACCATAAACGTCGTCTAAACGTTGTTTAACGTGATTATGGGTGTGCTCTTATTTTGTTAAAAGATTAGTAATCGCACAGCACTGTTTTCGTTAGATACGATATTTTGATGTACTAGTTACGTTGTCTGGCTGGCTACTAATAATGACCATTCCACAAGCCGTAGTATATGTAGTGTAGGGCTCACACTAGTGTGACGCAAAGGAAGTTGAACACGTTTGAACATGTATAAGCCTGCTGGCTCCTACCTCGTAGATCTAGAAGATAAGTTTGCTTTGCATTACTTTTTTCCGCAACATCTATCGCGGTGAATGTTTTAAAAGTGATGACTATTTCTTCACATTACATGTTATATTGGGATACTGTAGTTTACACACCCAGTATTATGAGCAGATATTCTCAATGAGATAGTATGTACACTATAGATCTGTTTTTTTGTTTTCACTCCATTATATCTCGTCTCGTAGTTATGGCCTTATTCTTTACGGTGACGTTAACTAACACAACCTAACTTAGACAGTTACTGAATTATTTAAAGGAAAAAAGAGAAGCATCTTAGATATTTCTAAATTATTTAATTATCTAACCCCGAGATCGCACACATCTATTAGTCGGCAAGCGTTTTTGTGTAAACTCGACAAATACAAAAATGCTTCTATATTTGAACTTGAGCTTTATGAATGATGCTGAACTATTGAACCTGTTAAGTTGTTTAATATAGGATACACATTTCAGTTATTTACAGCATCAAAAATAATTCCTTCTGTACCATAGGCTGTCTTTGACTTTGCACTCAAGTGATTCTGTTGTTAGAAAAAATGGATTACAACGCTATTAATTAGAACAATTATTTGCCCTATTTATTAAAAGGAGGGAACAAATGAGTAACCTCGTTTTAAGCAAAATATGTAAAAACTGACGTAATCATCTCAAGCAGTCTCAAGTCGCTCTGGCAATAAAAATACCAGTGAATTATCCTAGTTTGTTACAATTATACACTTCCAGCGCCTTATTTCGTTTGTGGCGTTTTAATTCCTTCACTCATTGTCATGTAAGCACGTCGTATGGCGTAGCCACAAATACTTACGTTAGAAACGTGTGTCGGTTTTTAATAATAACCAATTGATAATTGGTGTTCAGGAGAACGGTTAAGTGGTTGCAAATACACTAATTATATAATATCTTTTATTACACAGAAGTTTTCAAGAATGATCGGTGAGTGTTATAGTCGTTGTTCTATGGTATGAAGACTACCACCGTTACAATTTTAGTTAATATTGCTTTAGTTTCTTAAATAATCTGTGATTAATTTTATTAATGAGTGCTTTTTTAAATAATAGATGACTCTAATGTCGAGTAATGCATGTCTGCTTTTAGTAATTTACGTATTTTTCAAAATATATTAATTTTATTAGTAATAATAATGAATACCTGAACCTCCGGTGAACGATACTAACAGATTAGATAAAAGCATGCAGTACAAATATTCTGAGTACCCTACGAAGAAGAAAAAGGATATAATAAATTTAAGTTATTTCGAAATAATATGATTTATTTTAAAAAATCGTCATTTAAGCCAAATTGGTTTAAATTGATTTTGCTACCGAAATTTTATTCCTGCTTAGAATTAATCCCACGAAACACTCAAATTGCACTAAAATTATTTAAAAAATTATTTCGTTCTTGATGAAGGATATCCCTTTTTGACTACACTAAAACTCCAAGTGATGTTAAATAGAGTAGTCCATTGCATTTCTTCATGTCCCTGGGTGAAAACCTACGCTTCTATTAATGTAGGACCTTTTCAATCTTTTAGCATTATCGATTTAAGGAATCGACAAAATGTATACAAGAGGAATGTCTCAATATTCGTAGTAGACACGCTGTCACTTTTCTTTTTCCTTATAGATTTTATAGATAGCGGGTTAGAATATGTACGGTTGAGATATTTACTAATAATAAGTCTGCAGCATTTCATTAACAGATATGTTGTCTTATTAATCTTGTTTTTGCACCTTAATAGTAATATTTTTCAAATATATTTTCAGAACGTTACTTAGTTCTTCGGTGAAAATATAATTATATATACGTATATGTAGTTATATTTTCACCAATTTGTTTTTTAATTTACCTAAAAGCGGCAGAGGAGAGGATGTTTAAAACATAAGTACATAGGTCAGGATACACATCTATACATACATATGTTCATTTAATAGTAATTATTGACTTTGGCGCCCAGGGAGTCCTAAGTAAATACTTTAAGACAGAATTGGTCAGATCCACAAACAAACAAATGTTATTCTTCTATGAGTTCTTAATCTAATCTTGATGAATTTGATTAATATTCTGATATTATGAGCTTAACGACTACTCTTTTGACAAACGGTTAGTGTTTCCATTGCTCTTCGTGCCGTGCTAATCAACATAGATTTAATTTAACCATTATTTGGCTTTATCTGTTTTACCATCAGTGCATCAATGTGTCTTTAAATAATCCAAAGCTGAAGTGTCATGCTCTAGACGGCATCAACTGATCCGCTAATAATGTAAATTTCATTACATTCCTAACTTCCACATAAGAATTCTATGGGTATGGGCCTATGGGTATAGCCTAATAGGAAACCAACATCATATTTATGGATCTCCAGGCCCTGTTTTATGGTTCTAATGTTATTTGTGTTCAAGTGTTCTTACTGCTATAGCTATATTCCTTGCAAATCTTTTTGACAATTTTAAAGAGATTTGTCTTTTAGAACTTGAAGCGTTTTATAATGGTAATGGTAGATTACTTTGGTGAGATAAGGAATAGCCTGATCAAAAACATAAATTATATAGTGGACTATCATATTTTTTTTTTGTTTCATAGCTGTCATGTTCTTTAAACCAAATATGGCGAAACATAATTCTATATCCAGTTTCTTTTCTATTTCCAGACAAAGCGGGGCACGATGACAGACCCTACATGATATTCTCCGCAATGATATGTTTCCTGGCAATGTGGACTAATTATATTTTAATCCGAACGATTCTTAAGAACAAATCAATGCGTACACCGACTAACGCTTACATATCTAATTGGGCAATATACGATCTTCTGTATTTAATTTTGGTACCAATAAATTTTCTATTAGAAAAGTACGCGAAGGATGATAAAGTCCGATGTATCTTCAAAGATATAGAAGGTACGCTGGAGTTCGCAACAATATTATTAATTACAATGTTCTTGTTCGACTACTTTATCAACAATAAACATAAAAGATTTTTGGCTGCATCGTGGATATTGATTATCGTGTTTAACATCGCTTCTATAATTAATTGCATCGTTGGAGATTTTGAAGTTCAATTTCCGGAGAAATTGTCTGGTGCCGGATATGCTGTTTTATTTGTTATTTTTGTTTCAAAGTTAATTATTTATAATGTCAGAACTGAACAACAGAATGATAGCAACTATAGATTAAGACTAGCCGTGGCGTTTACCTATGTTTTCTGTTGGGTCTTCAGATGGATATTTTGGTACGTTCATGAAGCTGTAACAGATTTAGACGATAAGGAGCTATTTGAT
Organism: Chrysina gloriosa; assembly: GCA_038088585.1. NCBI lineage: Eukaryota > Metazoa > Arthropoda > Insecta > Coleoptera > Scarabaeidae > Chrysina > Chrysina gloriosa. The sequence goes on from CM076091.1 coordinate 26,630,979, forward strand.
GGATTGTCGAAACACGCCAACATCATTGGATTTATTAACTCCGTATTTAACGTGTTTGTACTCACGTTATTAAATAAGCAGTTTTACACTAATTTGTTTAAGATGCTTGGATGTAGGGCAGAACTAAATTTACCTAGCGACAATGATCGCGCTACGCAATTAAATCAGCCATAAAAGTATTGCATTTAAGAGAAAAACACTGTTGCATATTTGGTGTCTAATTTTATGTTTTATCCCATTTGTAATAAGCATTTGTATCTTTAAATAAATAAAAGTTTAATAAATAATTGCAAAGCATTTTAAAGCATATTTAATACACGTATTTACGTTATAAATCGAGAACTAATCAACGGGTAAATCAAAGTAGAGTAAAACCTATAAATAGTGCCCACAAAAATTTATTCTAAGACTTGCCATAGCTAAAATTAGGGCATTATTGAGAGGAAGTCAGTAATAAACGAAAAATTTGGCCATTTTTATTCTTTTATAAATTTAAATATAAAAAATTAGGTTAAGCAATAAAAAATTATATATAAAATTTACGCTTTCTTGAGTACTTTTCAGATGAGGTTTCTCCAAATCTCTAATTTCTGTTTGTTATTGGTATTCGTATTTGAACAATTTGCAATGGTAGTTGACTTTTATCATTACAATGTAAGAAACATCTATTAGATTGTGGGACACTCCATCTATAATTCATTCAATGCTCGACGTACAAATTTTACATTCTTCTTCAACAAATCTACTATCTGAATCACTGTCACACATTTATTGAACGCTAGAACTAGAGTTTTCAGTTAAAAGACCAATAAACGCATAATTTGCACATATGTAAGTTTACACCATGTAGTACAGGAAGAAGCTCACCCAATAAGCTTTCGTCTCGCTCAACAAAATCCTCTTCCTGTTACATACTTCCCTTGAACCCTCTGATGTTGTTAGATATTTTGAAGTTATGTCTGGTGTCCTTCCAAGCTGCTGATAACTCAACTAAACTGTTGGTTAGACGCTCTCCAACGTCTTCATGGTTTGTAAATGTTAGTAGTCTATTTATTAAAAATTTTCTATAGCTCATCGTAAATTTATGGATATTTCTTAGATTCAATAGCTGACAATAATAAATAGTCTTTGGAGGCAGAAAAGTACTATTCATATTCTCTAGTCACTTTTGGATGGGACATGAAGACATTGTCTCTATTGCCATTCAAGGTTCTTTTTTAATTAAATAGCCTTTTAAGGACAGTATGTCGATACAAAGGATCTCAAGTTTATACCGTTTGCTTGTATTTGCGCAAAATAAAATTGTAAATATTTGTCTTGCAGTTGTTTTACAGGCATCCACATTTATTGCATTTTAGATTAACGGGTTTGTTGGGCATTGTAAGACAAAAAATGGGATTGCGTCAAAATTGTGCACATTTGTTTGTGAACATCGTTTCAATACTATTACGGCTACGTTATGTGTTTTATTAAAAAATTCAGCCATGCAAAGCTTTAAAACACGTGATTTTTATTTTTGTCGGATACGCTCAAAGCATTTTGCATTATTAGGAATTGCGATGTAGAAAGATTTTTATATTTACCCCATGAATATGAAACCCAATAAATAACCAATTATAAGCTACTTGATCAATATCCAATCTTTCAGTTTGGGAAAGTATTCTCTTCTGGTCTTAATTACAACCCTCTTCAAAGCGCTTACTTAATTCGAATTTCTTATTTAAAATTTCATTAACTCGTGTTTTTCCATCATCAAGTAGTTCAATCAACTTTGTGGCACGAATAATGAACTTGCTACTTTTCACAATAATATAAGTTTTGTGTATTGATGTTAATCGATGTAATTATAAATTACATATCACCGGTAATGCGAGACATTTTAGCAAGAAAAGTTGCATCCGACCGAAATCGGGCGTATGGTTATTGTTATTGGGAGGAACGCTTTTCAGAACCAGTTGAAGCGAGAGGTTTTACTGTACTATCTTCCAATTGGGGATGGGCAACGCAATTAATATAATACGTACCATAAAACTAGCCTTCCATTCGATGCCGCCCTTCACCTGAAAAAGGAAAACGTAAAAGTTAGAATAGGTACATATATTACAACAAATTGTTTCATACAGTTGCATTTGTCTTCATCCTTTAATTATCCAATTTAATACTTTTTTCACAAACATTTTCGGAATTAAGGAGAAATCCGCATAAAGTAAATGAAAATGGAATATCATGAAAGACCTAAGAATATAAATCAAATAATGTAATTGTAGATATTGCACTTTGATTCATAAAGCTATACTTTATTTCCGATCAGTATTCCCTTATACAAAAATTGTTACTTCTACTTTTGTAGAACTGTAGTTTAGACTTTGGATACTGCATGCCGATTTGCAAAACCTTTTAAGAGATCAAGGATTACTAACAAATTAGAAATAAAATGTAATTTTCTTTGCAATTAACTTCAGTTTCGTTTTATTGGCACTATAGATTATTGTAAAAATAGGTAATTCATCTGATTTCTGCATTTGAGTACATATTAGTTTCAACTGTACCTATGGAAGTTTCTATTATTAATTTTGTGAGTTGGGCAAAAAAAAAAGAATATTGGATTGTAAGTATTAAATATTAATATCCTTACTAAATTTTGGACTAGTTGATTATTCGCGGTAAATGTTAGTGATTTTGTGGGATTCTCTCTATCTCTATGCTTTGCCATTCTCAAAATGCCCAACGAATTGAAATTCAGTACACAAAATAATGGCTGTATAAGCTATTTGATTATACACAATACGATATTGGTGTCGACCATACGGGACATCCATTGATTGAATTTGTAATGAAGATTCCTGCAGTAATTAAACATAAACTTAGTTTACCTTGCACTACTGATATTAACTGAGAGCTTTGTTTCATAATATTGCCTCTTACATTGATTGACTCTATAATGCAGCACCTTACACAATGGATGCGTAGTGATATCTCATCCATTCTGTCCCGTATTCAAATCTAAAACAATCCCACAGCCAATTATATTTGTGCCGAAGAAAGGCTTTCATTCTATTATTGAAATCTCGACGTCTAATATAATTAAATAAATTCAAGAACCAAAGGACTTCCGTGATCGATTGACTCTATAATGTAGCATCTTACACAACGGATGTGGAGTGATATCCTCCATTTTGTCTCGTACTAAAATCAAACATCTAATTCTAAAACAATCCCACAGTCAATTATATTTGTACCGAACAGCGTTTTTCACTCTATTATTCACATAATATATAAGTATATGGTGCCATATGGTACCATACGGTATATTTTACCACAATTAGGTCAATTAACCAAGAATGGGTGTTTTCATAGTTTGCATGTATGTGTTTGCACATTTAATCAGTTATTTATAATATAATATGTTTTTACAGATCCTATATATCAAGAAATCCTAGTGATTAATTATTTTGTTGATAGTTCCCAGACAAAAAAAATATTATAATTAAATAAATGCGAAAATCAAACGGTCTTTGTGATAATATGCCAAAACACTATGTTTAGATAAAATGATAATAGTAGTAATTTTTTTAAAATAATTGAAACATTTCTACACTTTCTTTCTTGCTATCGAGCTTTCTGTTCTGCTTTGTATTAATAAACGGTGAAAAAATGAATCGATCTTGAAATTTGAGCTCTGAAAAAGCAATAAGGGCATCAATTTTGTTGGATGAAATACACTAGAACCTCGTAAAGTGTCGCTGCTCGGGTCTTGTTTGGACACTTTACGAGGTTGTGAAATCCTAGGACTAGAGCTAATGGGCGCGCAGCGCCGCATTGGAATAAAGATATGAGAATAAATTTTTTTGAATGAAGTATCAGAAATTGTCTATAGGTCATTTAAGCTTGGAAAATTACTATATTTTTTCGAAAACATTCTGATGGAAATAAAATTTGTTATGAAATTATAGTTTCAAAATAAGGAGTGGAATACGTATGAGTATTTGTTGAAATTGCTATGACAAGTATACATGTTAAGCGCAAGAGAGACAAGAACAAGTTTGTTTTTGTTGACGTGCAAATAACGCGTTCATGTGATTACACGTACAAAATCTGATGTTTTAATATCACGTTAATATGTATCTGAAGGCTAGTGATCTACTCTAGTTGTAAGTCTTAATTTAATCCTTAAGTTGCAACATAGTGATAGCACATTTTTCAGCATACTTCTGATCAAGTTACCAAACGGTGACGAAATACAGAGGTTGAACAAATGAGACTTTTTATTTCACGGACCGACCATCCCACTAGAGTTTTTCGCTCGTTTCTATATTCTATTCTATTCTATAGAATCTAGAGTAGAACATATAAAATCGAGCGAAAAACTCTATTGGGGTGGTCGGTCCGTGAAATATTTCAATTATGTAGATCGAAATGTTTTTAAATCGTGATTTTTGAGATTCAATTACTGATACTATGGAATTTAAAAATTCAATTGTAACAACTTATATTTTTGCAGATATATATATAGTATATATATATATATATATATATATATATATATATAGAGAGTAGAATATATGAGTGAAATATTTCACGGATAATAGAGTTTTTCGCTCGATTTTATATATTCTACTCTAAACAGTACGGTCGAAATACATTTTTACTATATATATATATATATATATATATATATATATATATCTGCAAAAATATAAGTTGTTACAATTGAATTTTTAAATTCCATAGTATCAGTAATTGAATCTCAAAAATCACGATTTAAAAACATTTCGATCTACATAATTTGATTTCATAGGATGTAATGTATATATATATATAATTAATGACCTATCCTACCCTGGTAGAGATCTATCATATAAGATAGGATGTAATGGAGTTGTCAGAATGTACATTGTACCTACATATTTATAAACTCGCTATGAGTTCAATAACTGCGAATTAGTATCTTGATAATATTGTCAATATTCGATTATTGCACTAGGTTGCAAACAGTCCAGAACTAAACTCCATGGAGCATCTCTGCTCCTTGGGTTATGTTTAAAAAGAGTTCGCAAGCCTGCAGTTTTTCCTGTTAATCCTAACCAATTAGTGGATGCTGTCATGGGAGGATGAGAGAATATTCCCCGAAATTTAGTTGACAATTTTATTTCTAAGAAGTTATAAGGAAACGAAGAGGAAGTATGAGATACTAAAATTGTCACGTACTAAGTTATTGTTTATGGTTTGCTGTCCTTATTATCTATGCATTCAGCGGCTCTGCCTCAAGTACTTCGTGTTCAGATTATAATTCTCTCGTGGAACAACATATATTTTACCCTTTGAGTAACGGCAGGTATTCTTTCAGTTTCTTTCTTCTTTTGGAAACTGGCAAATGTCAATCCTTATTGAACAGAACTATTAAGAAAATTACCTGTTCTTATATTTTCTGTATTTAGAATATCCGCATAAGTTTCTGATATCTGTGGCGCATTAACTTTTTATGCAGACTGTTAGGTGCATAACCAAGTAGGTATGTAGTTTATGAAGACTATTGCAACAATACTTGAAACTGATATTCAAGTCAACAAAAAGAAAACGGATTAATAAAAAGAATGATTTGGGTTCCGCGGTCTTTGGATCTCTTCCCAGTTTAAATTTGGGACAAACTAAATTATAAGACAAAATCTATTAATCCAGTGAATGCAAATGACTTGTGAGGAGGACTGCAAGAACCTTGGCGAGAAATACCTCCTGCTTGTATGGGAAGAATACCAATAATGGCAGAAGGTTGGCATTTCGACGAGAAACTGAAAATTAAAAGAAATCGTTCTAATCTAATAATTTTCTTTAAATTTACTGTAAACAATCATTCCTATGATAGTACATCATTAAATCATATACCTATCATTATTTTTTCCCTATATATTTATTTTATCATATTTTTATATTGTCCTCCATATACATACATGGCGGGTAGTGTATATACTTTTTGTAATGTTGTGTAGTGAACTATTAGAAACCATAAAAGCGTACGCACTAATCCAATAAATAACGTAAGCATTGCTTGCAAGTTTCGATGTAATTAGGAGACGAAGCGATCGCTGTAATAGGAATTCAACTTAGTAATTAACACGACGTAATGGGAGAGGTTAGAGGAAGCAATAGTATATACCGTTTATCAGCAAACCCCTATAGGGAACAAACTCATTAGTAGAAATTTGTGAAGTTGATATGCACAGTGTAAGATCATTAGTTTCCATTATTGTAAGGGTTTAAATATTTTACACGGCTAAAATATGATTTGGATTATCAAATTAATCGAAGCCAACACAATATTTTTTCCACTAATTTTTCTGTGGTTGTGGAACTAATTTTTCGAGACAAATTTTAACATAAAACCTTTGTCTAAAATTTATGGCGATACAAACTTTATTATACGCATATATGTATGTAGGTGTTTTGAGACAACAGGCATATTGCCTTATTCGCAGCATGAAGATAAATTAATTATGTTAAATATGTCTGTAAATCGACAAACTCTGTTTAATTATGAAAAGGATACTGAATCGAAGTGGCTGTTGGAACATCAACTTACTAATGCACATATCAATTTAAAAAGTACAAAACCGTTGCTGGAGGCATAAAAGATAAAGTAATACGTTTCTGAATCCGTAAATGCATCAACAGTGCGCTTGAGTCATATCTGTATTGTATCTTCTGTGCGCAATTTTCAAATACCCATTCACCCATTCTTTTTAATCGTTCCAACGTGATTTGTTTCTTCACAGTGTTTCTAAGACTAAAGATTTCTTACAATCATTATTCGGAAGGATCACTGTGAATATAGTATAGTGAAATATACGTGAGAAAGTCCCATTGCAAAATTGGAATTTTCAGAAACCGATTTTTATTTTAAGAACTTGAGCCTCTTTTATTTTATAAAATGTGAAATTGAAATAAAATTACTTACTTTATGTCAGGTCATAGGTTCTTATTTGATAGTAAGCTTTAAATTTGTTTTAAAAGTTAGAGTTTCAAAATTCGCGGTTAATTTCTTTTCTATCTTTTCAGAAAATTAATTCCTGTTTTATTTCTTTTATAATTAGTATATAATGAAACAAATGTTTTAAATATCAAATTTACCTATTCATTCTTCGCACAAACGTATTTTTAGACATTGAATTAAAAAAATTACTTAAGTATGATACTAGATAACGTACCTCAAGTAATCCAGAGACCTCTTACATGAAATTCACTTCATCGAAAACCTAATTTTAATACATAATCTAAGTTTAACTTGTTACTCTAACGTAAAAGTACAACAGTAGTATAATAATCACGAAGAAACAGCAGACTAAATGAAATATTTATTTTAGGTAAGTTGCTTGTCTCGTCGAACCTCAATAATATTAAATATTTTTTAAGAGCCTGTCGAAAGTAGGTGTTGCGATTGCAAAATCCCTTATGCTAGCTTCATATTGAGAAAACTTCAAACATTTACTTTTGCAATCTACCGTACCTTCTTCTGCTAGTCCTAATTGCATCCCGCAATTCCTAATTATCGTTTTTTATACAAATTACTTATAAAGCGTCCAAATTTGTCTCTTTTATTTTGATTGCGATTGCTTCCTGATTTGCCGCTTGCCTTGGGTATAATATATAGTTTTCTTCTACAGTTCTTATTGATTTTCATGGCAGTTGTTTGACATTTATATTTTTGCTGAATCGTTCATATTTGACTGCTGTACATTCACGTGAACAGCGGTAATGACAATAGCCTGTAAATCCTAAGTTTCGTTTATTCGTCTGATCTTTGTTAGTTATTTGGTAAACCTTTAAGCCATCTCTTACTGTTTTTCCATCTACGGTGTCAAACCCATTCTTAAATCTATAAAGTTTGAGAACAGCCTTTTCCCATTCTCAATCCTTTCTATTACTACTTTCGAAAGGCAAGCATGTTTATTTGCGCAGATAGTCAGGCAGGGCTAAACATCTTTAAAAAGTTGTATTTAAGTCAAAAGCTGCACAAAGCTATAAATAATCGCTTAGATCAACAATATTATAACTTTGATGTGGGTGCCGGGACATGAAAATATCAAAAGTAATGAAACTGCTGAGTCTCGCTATAGAGGGCTGTGCATTCCTCTTTTCTGAATTGCAACCATTTAAGGCCATATTATGGAGACGTAAATAGAGAGAAGGAGCAAGGATCTCCTACTGGAGGAATATTCCAGAACTTACATAAGCCAAAATGGTTTATTAACTATTCTGCCGAAAAGACAAAGAAATACTAATGGATTTTTTCACCGGTCACTTTTACTTGATACAGCATATCTAGATCACAGAACCGACCACAGAAGACACTTGTTTATTTTACAATAGACTTACAGATGCTTTGGAGCAAGCACTATGCCAATGGACAGGCGTGCTTTGTTCAAAGATATGACGTCCCGAGAGAGCTAAAATAGAGCCGGTCGAGGTGCCAGATGTCGCTTTCTGTTGCAGTTATCGTTCCCAAACGATTTAGGAATTCAGAACTAAATGTAGACTAGGGTGCATTTCAAATATCTTGTAATGCTTAAAGTAATCATAGGACACAGGGTGCTGAGCGCTCCATTATACAATATACAATCTAATAGTGTTCACAAGTTTTGAGTACCCCCTCACGACACAATTGTTTTATAATAAAATAGGTGACACGTATTTCGCTAGTTCGAGACATTATCACAACCGTATAATCCGAAATTTTAAATAAAAATTATTTTTATTTACGTACGTTTACTTTGGTTTAATACTCCAATTTCCCGACTTTTAAATTCCTACAAGTTTACATTTCTATAAAGCGAGTAAAATGTTTGTGTGTGGCCGAGAGAAAAGTATTCATATCCTACTGGATCCTGAAAGAAACTTATATATATATATATATGTATATATATATAAACTCCTCTTTGTAAAAATTGCAACACCATGAAGGAATCATCAGAATTAAATGAAATTTAATACAAAAACGACTTGTTTTCAAAGCAAACAAAGCAATATTAAGTGTCCGAAAACAGTATTTGGTGTAACCACCACGCGCTGCAATAAGTGCAGTTATAGGAGGTGGTATGGAGTCAAATGAATTTTGAATGTCTGCCTGGGGAAGAACATTGCATATTGTTTGCATGTGTCTCCAAAACTTATATGTTCTAGGTGTAGGACGAGGATGACGAGCGAGACGCCGACTAACGAAATCCCATACATGTTCAATAGGTGACATATCCAGCGAATAAGCAAGCCAAGGAAGAAGCTGTATTCGTTCTGCTGAAAAGAAGTCTTGAACTATCCTAAGAACCTGTGGGCGGGCATTATCTTGTTGAAAGATAGCATCAGGAATGCCTTGAAGGAAAGGAACGACTTCGGGCTCCAGTACTTCACTGATGTATCGGTTGCTGTTAAGATTACTCATTATTCGTAGCAGCTGAGATCGTCCATGATACGGAGTCGCACCCCAGACCATAACTCCGGGTAATCGTCCACTATGCCGTTCGATAATGCACTCCGGAAGGTAGCGTTTACCGGCATAGCGTCGAACACGAATGTGGCAATCATGGTACCACAAACTAAAACGGGATTTGTCAGAGAAAAACACTTGTTGCCAATCTTCACGCCAGTATCCATGTTCATAAGCCCATTGCAGCCTTAGGCGTTGATGGTTTTGCGTCAAGGGGAGCCTGTATAAAGGAGTTCTTGCACGCCGGCCCACAGTGCAGCAGACGTCGACGATTTGATGAAGCAGACAGTGATAGACCTGTTGGAGTAGACCAACTTGCTGCCAACTGTCTAAATGAAACTGTGTAAGCGCCATGCGCACCAGGTCACTGCGCCGTAGGTTAAAAGCGGTCGAAGCGTCGTCTTGTATAAGAGCAACTTGCTCCCTAGGTGAAGGGGACTCCTTCGCCCTATGAGGGGCAGAAGCAATTTGCGCGCCTTGATGAAGCGATTTCGGATTTCGTCGATCTGTTTTCGGAATGTGAGCATTCGGTCGAAGATGACACTGAGGTATTTCACTTTGGTGCTCCAGGGGAGCTCGGAGTTTCCTACCTTAATCGGCTGACCGGGATTTGCGCGATCATGCGAGAATCTAACTGCCACGCATCAGACCTTACCTTCAGACCCCAGCGAGAGGTCCAACTCAGAAAACCGTCAGTAGCGCTTTGGAGGCGCTTCCTGAACAGCGCCTGCTTCGTGCAGCCTGTGTAGATGACAGTGTCGTCTGCATAGACTGCAATCTCGATGCTGGGCTCTCGGAGAGATCCGACATGTAAATGGAAAACAGTTGCGGGCCTAGAAGTGATCCATGGGGAACGCCAGCGTGGATTTGTCTGACGCTAGACTTCACGGAATGGGAAGGATCTGCCAGCCAAATAGGACCTGATAAGTTTGACCATGGAAGGGTTGATTCCTGAAACGATCATCTTGTAGATCAGCCCGTTATGCCAGACTGTGTCAAAGGCATTCTTTAAATCGAAGAAAACTGCACCTACGGGTACTCGCCTTTCGAGCCCGTTTCGGATGTATTCCGGGAACCGGTATAGTTGTAGTTCGGTGGACAGTCCGGCTCGGAAGCCGAACTGTTCATCCTGGATGAGTTCTTTCAGCCGAGACAGGATGATCGCCTGGACTATCTTCGAAACGTTGGAGAGAAGGCTGATCGGGCGGAATTTTCAACGTCCCGCTACAGTCCTCTATTTATATGGTTTGAGCAGCAGTTCAGAGGGCGCCATTCAGTCCACGCATGCGTGGTGATTTTGAAATTTTAATCATTTGCATAACATACTATAATTAACATTTTCTGAAAATTTCAGCTCAATCGCGTCATTCCTTCATGGTGTTGCATTTTCTAAAAACATGAGCTTATATATATATATATATATATATATACATGTTTTTGTGATGCCGATTGTTAAAATACATCAGGTCTTTTTACATCATTTTTATACATTACTATTTCTACTATTCAATTAATTATATAATATAATAATATATAATACAATAAAATATAATAAATTTGTATTAATAGTATTAATACAAATCTAGCTGCTGTAGCGGGACATTAAGTTTTCAATTTACATTATTTTTAGTATTAACCATTTATCGAATATTTATTTATTTATTATAATCCCTCGGATGACGGTATGACGAGTTATTAATCTAAGGAATATTATTTTATTTAAGCGACTTATACCGTATATATATATGTATATATACATACATATGTACATTACTAAGTCGTAGGTATATAATTTTATTTAGTTTATACATATTTGTATACTCCGACATGTGGAGCCATTTAATTTCATGTGTGCTCCCTATTGGAACACAGGGTAAGTGTAGGGAAACATTCCACTGATTTCCGGTCTTAAACTGCACTACATTGTGTTTTCGCTGTTATTCAGAGTGATACAAATTCTTTTGTTCGTATAAAGTAACATCCTATTTAATCTTTTCTTTATTAAACTTTATAAACGCGGTCAAGAGGATAAATAATTTCTGTTCGAACTTGAACCTGAATAAATAGAGAGTTTTCATAAAAAGTTATAAGATTATCCGAACTAACAATAGTCCCATTAATGTGATAATAGGCAACCCCCTGGTAAGCTGCGTAGAATTGCAACATCAGCAACGTTTTCATTATCGATTCATTCAGCCGTCGACGGTGTTGTGAATACGATGTCGTATTCTTCGAAAATGATTGTTCAACATCCAGTGAAGTAAGATTTGCAAATGCCACATATTCCTTTTCCTCATCTGTGCACTCTTGATTTTCAGTTATAGACCGAACCTTTTATAAATCGGGACTTTCGTTAAAATTGCACAATTTTTTTAGCAACATCGACTACTATAGTGTTCGTCAAGTTTTCAAGAGCGGCTTGTAAAGGGTTTATGCAATTTAATGCGTATCGTGTAGACAAGTGACTGTTTTCTAATTGCTCAATAGCTTGTGCAACTTTAGAATATTACGTGGACCTTTCATCTAGTTGTTGTTGAACGTCCGAATTGGAATTGGACTATCTCGAACTGCTGCAGAATCATTTGAATCAATTTGACAAATGACATTTTTCACTTGTGAAAAATATTTCTGATACTAAGATACTGCCTGGAGCCATGTTCCCTATCGGGATATTACTTATTACAGGCTGACGTCGTGCTAGCAATTTAGGACAAAATTGTTTGAATACACGGATGTGTTTGGCAGATTTCATGAACGCTTTTTTGGGAGATGCTATCAACTTATCCACCATCGGATACTTCTTTCGAATGGTTTCTGCTATGAAGTGACATACGTGTATGAGAAATTTTATGTAAAGAAGAGTCGGAAAGCATAATTTTAATAGTAGTAGTAGTACCAACTTTGAGCATTGTTGCGGCACCGTCACTTACAAAGATTGTGACTTGGGTTGCTGTGATAGAAAATTGTCTTAACGAATCTTTTATTACCTTGATAACTGGTTTATGCATGTTTTCTGAACCCTTCCACTGATAACAACAATAAACCAGGTGGATCATCACGTTTTAAAGGACGCGCTACAACATGAATGCCGCTGTGTTTCTGGGCATCAGTTGTTTCATCCACATGTAGCAAATTGTATCGGATTTGCTTAGATGTTGGCAACTTCCATGAGGGAACGTACTTGGCCCACAGTAGACGAAAGTGTTCATTAGATATTATATGTTGTCGGATGTTACACACACTTAATATAAAAATAGAATCATATATAAATTGCCAGTATGGAATACTGTTACTTAAATTTAACACGTGACGTTTACTTTTACAATGTTTTGTACATTCAAACCTATCGCGACTTAGCAATCTGCTATGGCATATTGTGCCATAAATACTCGGGCTTCTATATTCTAATTCAGGCAAATGCCTGAGATATTTACTCACATTGAAAGGGAACGTTACAACCCTGAGCGTTCCATTTCCGCGTACTTATTTAACGTGCTTCGTACAAACAAAACGTACTGTCGCTTTGAACTTTCCCGCGGTACTGTCCAGATCGACTACGAGTTGGAAATTACTCCTACTCACGCCCCTACCGCTCCGCTACTGCTATCCGGTATCACCTTTTAAACAAACTCTAGTAATAAGTTAGGATCGACAAACGAGTGTATGATAGTTGTGTAAACTGGACTGACGCTGTTTCTCCTCCGAATTTTAATGTCGCGCCTTGTATGTACGTGGGGACAAGCGGTGGAGAGACACCGTCATTCTTGTTTACACTACTTAATGATTCTTAACGTCGAACTTTAGTAATCAGGAATTAAAAACGCAGTTAAAAGATTGTATTCAATTAAAAATTAAAATTGACAACGACCGCAGATTGGATATAATCGAAAGTAAGAAATTACTAAAATATTGCTATTCAGAATTATCGACTACTACAAGTTACGAGTAAACTTGTGGGGCATCCACACGTTCAAATTTTCCAACTGATTGACATCCAACGAATGGACCAAAATTCTTTATATTCAATAGTACACTGCTAACTCGTTTCGATTACTATATGCGATAATTGTTTTGGAAGATATGCACCTCAGTCTTCATCCAAGAATAATTGAAATAATAAATAAATACATAAATAATTTATTATCCAACAATCTATATACACTTATTTAAAAGAAAATGTTGGTTTATTAAATACATATATTAATAAAATCTTATCCTATCGACTGAAACATAATGAAATGAATTACCTTAGACTATAAATACCTTGCAAAATTGGTGGTTATAGAGCTGCAGTATAACCATAATATGTTATTTACGTATTGTGGTATCGTCTTCTAAAAACTATCATTTCCTTACTATAACGACTCAACGAATTTGCATTTGGTCATAGAATCTAGAACTTCACAAGTGAATACGTTTCAATATTCTTTTGGCAAAATCAAACTGAAGACTTTAATTTAGAAGCAAGCATATGTACACAACCGTTAAGAAGTATCCGGACAGACGGAGACTGCAGCTCATACATGTACCTCTCATGCAAACTCAGTACAACTCAGAATGAGATAGGTAGACGCGCAGGACTGATTTGGTCTGCTTACTTCACAACGGTTGTGTACATACGTACTCATGTGTACTTCCAATACATTATTTAGATGTTAATATTAGATTCTTTTATTTTCCGTGACCATAAAATGTAATAAATTTACTACTTAATTACTAGTGCATTTGCATGATTTTGAGGTAGGTTTGTACTACATACCTACATATCTCTAGTCAGAGATTAAATGAAGTCAATCTCAATATTTAAATTGTTTGTCTCTTTGATAGACACCTAACTGTAAGTGGGTGCATATAATTTTCTAAGTACTAAGCTGAATTTAATTGAATCACTAATCTTCCAACACATTTTCAATTTATCTCGGGTAACATCAGTATCTCTCGCAAAATAATCTTCAAATCTTAAGGACTACTGGTATATTTTCCAGGGTAAATGGTACACCTAATAACCTAATAACCTAATACTAATTAATTGTATATTTACTGCATATGAATATATATATATATATATATATATATATATACTGTGAGAATTTGGTGCAGCAATGAAAATAAGTAAATTAGCCGTTTGTTAAAATGGAAAATGTTTGCAATGCACCAGGTGTAGAACACACTTCCGTACTGAAAAATATTAATAACAAATAATCTGCTTATCTGTTTTGTATATCACACTGGTGCTACCCACTGCTTGGCATAATTTTATTTCATATTTCTCATAGTACTGCTTTTCCGTTTCCTTTACTAACTCATTTACTTCTTTTTCAGACTTACAGCCCGTACTATATTTGAAATAATACTTCAGCCAAGACCAATTAAGAGAAACAAGTCCTTTTACCCCATGGGTATTGGATAATGGGGTTTTTAAATATTCTATTTTGTAGGATTGTAATGGAGTGGAATATATTCTAAATTGTATCATAGTCAAAGTTGTTATTCTGTGAAGGCATCAAAACTAAATGTATTACTAATTGTTAATGTTACGGAGTGTTTTGTTAAAACGTTATTTTCAGACGACAAAATTACACAATATGATTCAACTAAACTTCGTTCATTGGCTTTGATCTATAACGTCTATAACTGAATTCTGGGTATCAAACTTTATATCTACGTATTTATCAGATGCACAAAATATTTGCAAAAAGTGTCGCTTAATTTTTGGATCAAAATATATTAATACTATCAAATTTACATAACCATCCAAGTATATAATAATTACAGCTATTATTGTTACAAATACGTAAAAATGGTGTACATATGCCATGAAATCTGTTGCACAGATAAGGAATAAACTCGTTAAGTAAGTGCAACACAAACGTAATCTTAACCGGTAAGTTACATCATTTGACGGTTTAAAACAACAATATATTACCCTCAATGCAAATATTAATACAATTAGAATGAAAAAAATCTCTAACGTTAATATGGCGACAGGCGCGTGCATTTCGCTGCTGGAGGTAATAACAGTAAACACGTCCAAACATATTATTAAAACCCAAATAAGAATAGTTAAATACTTACAAATCTTTTCGGATTTTATAAAGAAATCAAACATAAATAGAGTGAGTAGTGTGGCAGTGAAGATTAATAATATTATGCTAAAAGATGTGATTAATTCGACAGCGATTAATGTAATTAAATTTCCTGGAACTATGTGTAGAGGTAAGAAATTTATAATTAGCAGAGCATTCAGAAGAGTCCAATTGGTTATTGTCCAGTATATCGTTGACGATAGTTTGTGCTTACATATGATGTACAGTAGAAGTATGTTTGGTGTCAAGCAGAATAAACTGAATGCCAGTCCTGCTATTTGGTGCGGATAGAGACCATCATAAAAGGCTTTAGATGAATTGGTGGTGGTGTAGTTTTGCACTTCAAATTCTTGTTCCAATTCTATAGCGAGATCCATTCTTTAGTTAGATCTAAAACATTTAGTTTATGTAAAATGTTAACTTCACTGACAAGCATGTTGTTTGTAAGTTTGGGAATTTTTGATAAGGAATATAATAAGGTGTTACAATTCTATATAATTAAGTAATTGTTATCTTTTAATTCATGAAGATAATACATTGTCAACAAGCAAATCTATTCATGTACATCACAAAATTATAATTCATACCAAAAGCATAATTATTTTGATGAAAATATAATGTCAACATATGTCTTTTATTACTACAACTGGAGACTTGCGACGTTTGAAATTTCTAAAAATATTTCAATAATTAATATTTGCAATAAAACATTTTATTTATCTAAAGTTCGTATCTCCATTAGAAAATAAATATCTTTAAGATAATAAAATAATATTACCAGCAAGATGTTACCTTTCCAGATTCACGTTTTTTTCATTTTAATTTGTCAGAAACCTACTTTAAAAAGTGCCACCAAATTGTAGACATTTTATTAATACTGACATTTGTAACACATAATCATTATTAGCTTGTTCTGTAGGTACTGTTATTTATGATGAATCAACCCGTTAGACAAATATAGGTCATACACTCGAGAGGGTGTGCTATTACCATCACATTCATTCTTAGCAATTACCTAGTTGGGAAATGACAATAGCTATGATCTGTGTATATTTCTCATTCTAAGTTGAGTTAATATAAGGCGCGATCGCTTTTGAAGATTAAGGAGAATTCTCATTTAGTTTCTAATAGACTGAGTGCCAATTCCTATCTCTTCGTCCGGTACACAATTTATTCTAATGTTTTTGATCGATATTTTCTGATAGTAGCCAACAATCGCAATCTTCACAAAATGCAAATTGCAAATGAAATTATAGCCAATTGATGCAATTTAATTAAAGTAATCAGACTGTAATCTATATTAAAGCAACCCACAAATAATCACATTTGGGGACTATTTGCTAGTAACGTTAACGATGAGTTTCTATTGTACGGAACACACATAGATCTATTTCGCCAAACCAGAATTTACTTTCCTTGCTTCCAATAGTGGTTACTTTGCAATCGTACCATTTTCGGAAAACTACTTACAGAAGTTGTACTAGTTTTATGTCAGCATTTTCATATTGAGCCAACCAATGGGATGCTGTAGTTTTGATAAACAGATGAAAATAAATTTCCTTTTACTACGCTTTTTTCCGAAAATAACCAAATAATACTTTGACAAATAAATTAATAAAATCTAATTGTCAATACCTGTACGCGGGCTGTACAGTTATGGGGTTAATTGATTATACTTGATTCCTCCAATATTTGCACTGAAGATGATCTAGTTGTAGAACTACGTATTAATTCTTTCAAAAAAAAAATATATATATATATGTAGGATAAGAGGTAATTTTTATTTGACCAGTTCCTATAACTACAGTAACTTAATGCAAGTCAAACTCAGATTCCGTTTTAAATAACGTGTGAGTGAGGTTCTCGTGTGTTTTTGCTATTGGAGTTTTCAACGGCCTCGTAGATCAATAATAATTTTTCGTGATTGAGAATAGCACACTAACCTTGTTAATGAACAATATTTCTCAAGTAACGTATATAGATACCTCGCTGCGGTTCTGTCATGCTGTACATTTAGGCCACGCAGTAACATCTTGGATATTCTTCATACTCATATTGTTCTGGTTATAAATCCATTTATGATCTTCAATCTGGATAACAAGATTAACATCCAGATCCTAGAACTAGTCTTTTATCATCCTATCTCGGGAAATAATCTGAGGCTTTGCCTTATTGCACAGACTATATTGTGTGAACTTCAAGATTATGTGTACTGTTTGTATAACAAACATGCAATTAAAAATAAAAATATATAATCTGAAGGTTTACAAGAAATATCACCATATTATCAGTTAATACAAGTGTCAGTCTTGATTACTGCCTCCTATAACCTGCTAACATCTTAGGATACTTTCAGGCGAACCTTTGGTAGAAGTTGTTGATAGTGGACAATGTACTTCTTATATCTTTCAAAACAAATACAAACCTTACAGTACAACTTTTCACACACCAGTTCCGTCGATTATTGAAAATGTCCTTGAAAGCATATATGCAATTTTGTGAAAAAGTATTAATCGAAACAGTCCTTTCTAGTTCGTCTTTTTCATCATCGGATTTTTATCATTGACCAGATGGCATAGTTAAATGTTGAACAATCCAAGTCCATTCTGCTAGTGATAGGCAGCAGTATCGTATTTTGTTTCTTCAATTCGAATTGCGGTCGGGGTTTCACAGATTACAGTGCGTATATATTTTATTTTACAAAAGCAACTCTTTTGAATAGCATCGTTAAGAAAAGTGTAAATGTCAATGATTTATGATATACTTAAATAGTTCTTATTTTTATTGTACTGGTTTGGAAATCTCCATGAGTCCTAGGAACTATATTAAACAAATTCTGCGAGTGGCAGTTTCATTCCCTTGTGCTTTTTCAATTTAGGATGGCATCTTGGTTGTCAAAATACGTAGTCGGAGGTATTCCAAGTGGTGTGGTAAGGATAACAACTACTCTATTTCATAACATCGGATGTACTGTGTTTAAAACTGTTCGTTTAGTTTGAAATCCTTTTAAGATCAAATAACCTTAGTTGTACAATAATGGGTATATTAGACAGAAAATATTTAGAAACCTAGTAAATGACACTTTAGTAATTAGATTTTTTCAGAAGATTGAATTAAAGTCTTTTCCAACTTTTACTTGTCAGATTCTTTCACAAAATTTGTGACATAAGCGTCGAAATACATCAGTAGGTACTTTAAAATATAAAAAAGTTCCTTTCATTCTTGAAACTTCATAAAGATATGACGAGAATTTTGCTGAAGGCACATGATATGTATATGTCAATTTTATATATCAATGTTGCTTCTACCAGTATTTACCAAATATTTCGTTAATAAGATGAGTATACCATTACAACTAAATGGATATGTTAAGTAACCGAAACTGGAAGTTAAAGATTGATACTCGTAATAATAAAGCATTTTTATTTTTATTGAATTTGTTTAAAAATTTAGGGTGTAGTTTTCCCCTATGAAAATAATTAAAACTAAAGCAGTCGTTTCTAATATGCAGACTCGGGTAAGAGATTATAATTTGGTGCTTACCTTTGATAGTTCGATAATTGTGTTTAGTTATTAGACGCAAACTTAATCACATAAGCGCTCGTTGACAGATGCACATGAGATACATCCATGCAAATAAAGATATAGGCTTGCATTAAACTCGGGTATAATTAAATATCAGTTTGGCATCAGTTTATGTTAAATATTACTTTGAAAACAAGATATGGTATCTCTAACCTTCACCTTTGTTTTTGTGAAATGTAGTATAAATACATAGTTCCAATTCAAGTGAATGCTATTGTTTACATGTATGGTGAGTGTAAAAATTTGCTCTAGCCGTATTAAAGTTGTGCACGGATAATATATAGTATATATATATATGGACAAACATACATGTTAATATCTGGCAATAAGGAATAAATGCTACTGGTACTGATAAGTAAGAGTAAAATGGAATACTGAAAGCTGAAACAACTCAATTGTAAAATTCTAATGATGTTAGTTTTCATTTGCCCATTGGATATAATAACGACAGTGTAGCAAAAGCTTGCCCGTATAAAAGTTTTTTAAACAGCTTTATTGCCCGATAGACTAAGGACTAAAGTGTGTGTATACCACTACCAATGCTGATATAAACCGTTCTTTCTAGTAAAATACAACATAAAAAGGGTATACATAGGTACTTACTTGATGGTGTAGTATGTTTATATCCCGGCTTTGCTTGCTATAGCACAATTTTGGTTTACTTTTATGATGCAATTATTTCGACTACTCCTTGAAGGTCTCGAGAAACATTGCATGTTGACGGTATTTTAAACGGAACGTATGAAAATGAGAAAAACGCTTTTGATGCAAGTTTCTCGATTTGAGTTGATTACTTATTTCCTATCACGTCACTATTACGTTATGTCGCTCTGTGGAGCAATCGCTAAGGACGTGTGGGTAGCTTATAATAAAAATTGTAAATGTATGTAAATACAGAAAATTATACGTGTATCTGATGCTTTGAAGATGAATAAAATCTGCCATTGTTTACTTTATAAGAAAGGCAGTGGTTGCTTAAAGAGATGAATGAACGCGTGTGATAAAATCATCGACATAAAAGTTATCAAGTTGTTAAACATGCTTTTAAGAATTACAAAAAAAAATGTGATGTAGTTTTGCATCAAACCGCGGTCATTCTAGAGAATTATATTTTTGTTTATAAATATGTTATTTCTTGTTTGTTTTTCCTTGTACTTTGTCTATGTGAAACCAACCTATAATTGCCTACATATTTTAGCGAATTGCTTATCTGCGAAATCCAAGTTGGCTCTAAAGAGAACCTTATTTACTTCTCAAATATAGGAAACTGATTGTTTTCGTCTGTTATTGACGCTAATTTATTAATCTAATCCGAACCAATTTTTATTTATTCATTAAAGCAGGTTAGGAAATAGTTGACGTAATTACTATGTTTGTCTATCAATGGTGCCTATTCCAGCTCACACAATTTTTAATTCTTAAGTCATACATTTAGTCGGCTGAGTTGCGATTGATTTGCGTTCAACGCATGTCTGTAGTGAACTTATGCTAGCCGGAAACATATTTTTAACTATGTATATGTGTTTGTTTTTTAGTTAGCCTCTCTAGATGTGTTTGAAGGACTACTTTGTTGAAGAAATAGTTTGCCACTGGTTTACATATCAAGAGCACTAATACTTATCCCAGCATAACTTCTGATTTTGAATTTATTGTAAGCACCTTCCCAATAATTCTAGAGTCTCTATTTCAAATCAAACGCTGTTGTTACTATTGGCAATATTGGCTGCTCAAATATTAAATATTGTGAATTCAATGGATGGTGAACATCACAGAAACGGTATGATCATAGATATTAAGGTTGTGTGGTTCTGCTTTCGGTCAATATCGGGTTTTACGTTTTCTCTTTTGGGGCTTTCCTACATTTATTAAATTTGTTTTAAATAAGGTTCATTACTAACGTTAAGGCATTTTGTTCGACCGAAACGTGAGGAACTTCAAAGTCGTCTTCCAAACGGCGGTAATAGGTTTCTTTGAAGAAATTCAGTTTTGATGAATAGTTTTGGATATTCACATTCAAGTCTTATATATTGTACCGATTACGCCTTTTCAGCGTCTTCGCAGTGTTGTAACCTTGCTTTTGCATTTTCTGTATCTTTTTCTCCTTTGTTTTCAGTATCGTTATCTTTATTAGAATATAGACTAGAATATTGCTCTAAATCCATTTCTAAGCCGATAATATAAATATGCCCGATTGGTTAGGTTATCCCATTTCCTGTCCCGTTTATTATTCAGAAATTCTGCAATTCCTTGTACCAATCCTTTTCTTGCTTTAATTTTGACTTTGCCTCATTTCAGTTCAATTTGTTCATATCTCTTTTACCAGCTTTTATCTGGTCTCTTTGTGTTTCTTTCTGTTTTTGATTCGAACTCCATTTCTTCTTTTTAATCGTACCTGGTATTTGTCCTGTGCTGTTTTTGTTCATAGTTCTGTATTATTTAGTTCATTCTGCAAATATATTCTCAATATCTTCTTTCATGAATATGTATTTACCTTTTAGCAATTTTGTTCTATTTCCAAGAGTGTAACCAGAAGATATTGAAAATTCCAATTTAAGTTTTTTCTAGATCAAGAGATTTTCCTTGACGATTGAAAGCCTACTGCGCTGTTTTATTTTTGTTTATGTATCCGATTTACGTACTTCCCCTTTTTATATAATTGTTAGTGGGTAAGCTTACCCCTTGCTTCTATTTTCTTTCTATTTTTCAGAACATCTTCAGGAGCAGGCGAGAATGCTAGGAGAACAAGTCGTGGTATGTCTACCTGGAACTCCTGCAAGCACTCATTCCTTCTTTGAATCCCAGCTTTGAACTGCACCTTATAGAACTACTGAAGGTGTTTATCGCCATAACGGGCTTCTATGTCTGATGTTAATGCTTTGTAGTCCTGGAATTGTTCGCAAGATATTAATTGCATCCCCACGCAGTGCAACGATTAATAGCGTAGCTTTGTTTGCATTAGACCATCCCGTACGTCTTAAGTTCGTTATTTCGTCTTGTACCCGTTTGTCCGTTTCGTCCTCAAATTTCTTCTACTGTTCCTCCAATGTCATCCGTAGCCGTTCCGTTTCCAAAGATCTTCGAAGTTCCTGTTGGCATGCTTCTGAACTGTGTCGACCTGCTTTTTCATTGTCTTGACTTTATGTTGGACGTCCTCGAACTTTCTGTTGACATGCTCTCGAACGGCTTCCATTTAATTATGAACATCTTCAAACTTTTGTCCCATATTTTGTCTTCCACTTTCAACCTGTTAAGTCATTTCTTGGTGACCGATTTTCACTTCGTGAGCCATTTTCTGTATCATGGTCATCAACGCTGCTATAGGGGAGGTTTCTGGAGTCGTTGACTCGGTCACATTTCTTGTCTCCATTCTTTGTGCACTCTCCAACCGTTCTCTCCGGCTTTCCGTAGGTACTCTCCGACTTCTAACACCAATTGTACAGCAGGAAATGCAGACTTCTAACATCAATTGTGCCGTTTTTGTAGTCCGCCCGATAACTACTCGCATGCACTTCTTTTGACACTTAATAGTACACAACACCAAACGTCACTCTCCTGTCATCGGGATTCCGGCTAAATATATTCTTGTTCGTTTAGTTGTTTGTTTACTAATCACTGTATTTCATTGAATTATTAAATATAATTAGAATTTAAAATGGATACAAAAATAGCCCTTGGAAATATCTCTTAAGATTAAAAGTGTAGTTTGCTAAATTTTTATAACAGGAAAGAGGTGGTGTGGTATAGTTTGGGCCGGATGGTGCGGGACAGTTTGGCCGGATGGTGTGGGGTGGGTTCTGGTCTGGTGGTGTGGTGTGGGTTTGGGTCTGGTGATATGGCATAGTTTGGATCGAATGGTGTGGGGTGGTCCTCATATTATTCCGGGATTCCTTTCGTACAATACCATAACCTGGTTTGAATGATTAATTGGGCAAATTCGTACAACGTATGCGCTAGGTGTGCATCGTAGAAGGCGGCTGTCGTAAGTGGTGTGCAATATCCACCCGTATTATTACCACTTTAATAATTTGCAATGGCTGACAATAAGATGCATTTCATACTTGTTTCAAGCATTTTTTTACTAAAAAGGTGGAGTTTTTGTGAAAGCAATTGTAAATATACTAAAGATTTCACATATACCATAAGTGTGGTATTTTTAGGTTTCAAAAAATCACTGAATAAAGTTTGCTATCGACGACATCGCACGTCTAAGCAAATACAAATCTCTTTTCGAAAAGAGTTATATTCCAAATTGGATTACAGAGTTATTAAAAATAATCAAAGCGCAACTCTTCCCTCATATTACAAACCACAAATAGCAGATCATTAATAAAGATTATTAATATTGGACGATCTTGACTCTAATTGTAAATACAATCATTGAGATATCTGGATATAATCAAAATAGATCGATCCAAACAAATTCAATATTTTCTTGGAGAAACTTTGTAGAGATCATTCAAATTAGTGATTGGTCTTCATTCGATCATATTTCCCATAGCTTTATTTAATAGTTAGGCAACCACGGCAGCATTAGTTCAAGTTCACTGCTTTTAGAGCCAACATTAATTACTGACGATTTTTCCGTTGTTTCTTACTGCGGGGATCTCAAATTTTCATTATTTTGTGAATTTTCTGACTGTTTTCCTCCAATTTTGATATTCCGAAATTTTACTTCAGTTTCCGGAATATACAATTTTTTAATCTATAAGGTTTATCGAAAAAGGCAATGCTACGTCAAAATGGTGGCTCATCTCCTCAGTAAAGTGCAATTTCACTGGCTAAAGTTATCAAATTGAGGGATGGCTTCTTCGAACACCTGTTATATTCTCCATATTTAATAGCAAAAAATGACACCTGGAAAGCATTTAAAGATAAGCTGAATGTCCGTGAATACCTATTTAGAAGAAAATCTGGAAGATGATTACAAGAATGTGTTATAAGAGATGAAAATATATAATTGTATTACTGGTACAAGTGCACGTATTTAATGAAATAGCCCAATTTACAACGAGTACCTTTACAGTTTGTAAACTCAATTTCAATGTTAATATATATGATATGTTCCCAAATTAAAATCTGTTTTGAATTTTAAAAAATGATAAAACAAATTAGGTTTATTATTATTATAATAATACATTTGCAGTTCCTTTATCACAATGTCCAAGAAATATGGCGTCACCATTCTGAATCATTCTCTAATATCGTTCTTTAGCTCATTACTACTCTATGTAAACTGATCGAATTTAAACTATTTTCTTATATTTGTTATTTCTAGTGTGTCAGTAGTTATTGGACAAACATCTCTTCATTTTTATTTATTCAATGTTTGTATGATCATATCTTCCTTGTTTTGAGTTGAACTAAAATTGAGTCAAAAGTAGGTATGTTCTACTTCTACTTTGATCACTCAACTCAAATACTTATCTTATGTAACCATATTAACAGGCATGTTATACAATGTTATACACGCAGCATATTTAACCAAATTCGCCTATGTGTTTAGTTTTAAAATTTACAGAGGGCTCAGTGTGTTCAAGGGACTTTTGCCGGGAATTCATGGCACCTACCTTCTATGTATGTAGGTAACTCTTAGTAACGACTAGATAATTATACGTTATGTTGATAGTTTGTTTTTCTTTTTCTCTACATCACCTAGTAGTTGTAATGGATATTGACAACAAAACAAATTGATTCGTTTGTTGCAAGAATAATATCGTTTGTTGCATATCAGTATAACAGATTCTAGTAAAACTGGAAAATAACTCCGCTTAAATATCTAGATATCGACATGCAACACCAAATGGATGCTCCATTATCGTCTTCGTATACATTTAGTCATTCACAGAAATTTTGAAACAAATCCGGTTGAAGCTTACTTATTTACGTTCTAGATCGATTTGTGTATGCACAATCTATCCCAAAAGAGCTTTATAGTATCTGTGATATGGTAAATAATTCACAAGAATAGTAACGTTACTTACCACTATACTAAAATCTATATCGTGCACGTATTTACTATGGAGTCTAGTTCTCATCGTTATCCACAATAGTTTAGCAGTTTTGTAGTATACTTATCACAACCTTTTAGTATATCGTCGAAAACGAACGCAATCACTTCCCAATTTTTCGTGGTAATTATTTGAAACTGAGCTTTTTCCTTCAAGAAACACCAGAGGTTACATATACACATTCTCATTTAGATTTTAGATCTCTACCCAATCGGCTATGATGACTTTTTTCAGTATCGTCCATATTTTTGTGACATTGCGAGGTTCGTTTATTAACGAAGTCAATCAAGTTTTATATATGTATATCAAACAGCCGCTGCGATATTCCTTTTTAGCTCTTTTGAATACGAACATTGAAAGAACGCTTCAATACAAGTGGAACTGAAGCACAATTGAAACGCACATTAGAGTGAGACCTAAACATTCAATCTTCTACTTGTTTACCTTCATTACTCCTCTTTCTCAGAAATCATTGTTTCGTTCTTATACGGGGCAGCGTAAATGCAACATGTTTCATTAGTGAGAAATTCAACAAATGGAGAACCTACCCTTGTACAGATGAAATGAAAGTGCTATTTAATAATCAAAATTCGACATTTCATAGAAATACATATATTAAGCGAAACAAAAGAACATACGATCGAATGTCAATTTTCAAAGTACAAGTTAGTCGAATTCAACTACCTGTTCTCGTACTTACTTTATCCTTTCAAGTAAAACATTCCCCGGTTATATAAATCAGGCAGTCAGAATTCGAAAGCTGCAATAGTAAGCGAATGCTTAGCGTAGTATGAATCGCACAATACATATACCGTTTCTTGATTTCGTCTTGTTCTCCACTGTACTAACTTCTGAGGAATTAAGAGTTAAATATGAACTTAGGTTCATAGAATATTCACGCTATTTTATGTTACTTTATAGGCACGGACGTGACCTGACGTGAATGAATAATTTCAAACTTTCGCCGTAATGTAGATGTTCGGAATTGATTTAATTTACGTATTAGCACAAACTAATGAAGTTGGCTTTTGATTCTGTAACCAGAAATGTAGACCTATTCTATATAACTAAAGCTGAGGTGCTAACAATAAATCCCTTATACCAAATTATAGCAAATTACATACGTATACATTTTCAAAATAACTTTATGCGTTTGGTCGATTCCTTGTGTAATGATGAAAATTAGTAGACAGCCGAATAACACTGCAAATTCAATAAAGTTTCTTGCGAATACACGTATTTTTTCCATTATATTACCTTTGAATTGTAATAAATATGACAAGTGTTGGAAAAAAATAAAAAAGGCCAGCGGGACTCGATCGTATGATCCGTCATCTGTGGGGCCTGAACGGTAACCTCTTGGCCACCGTCACTTCTTGCTAAACATTGCAACGCACCGGTATATATACGACGATAAAACTTCTCTTATCAATTTCTTGATAACGCTTGAATAGTACGCCTTACTATTTGCACATTATATTGTCCTAGTTGACTACTAAAAGTGTTCAAAATTTGAAGAGAATCCGTGTTCCAAACGTTGTGGTCTCCCCTTGTAAGATCTTACACAAACTGGTGGCAAGTGTGCAGAGAATTATGCACAAAGTCCAAATAAAAGGCGGAGTTTCGGCGGAAAGTTGTTTAATGAACTTACTAATAATTTGTACAGATTTAAGTTGTCTTTACGAAAACCTATACTAGAGATAATTAACATTATTTATTATTATTATATTTTTCAGAACACCTATTCTTACGTATGCATCGGTTTAACTAGAGGCTTATAAGAAGAAGTGATGAATATGAATTTCTTAGTAAAACAAATTTTCCTTGGTAATTCAACAAACCTTGCTTTATATAAAAGAAATAAAATTACCCTTACTACACCTTTCGGAAATAATTCCATGGTGTGAAAGGTGTGGTAAGGGTAATTTTATTTCTTTTATATATTATTTTAACCACAGTCTCTCTATTCTTATTTGAAATCTTGTTTCACTAGTTTCTATATATCGACAGACAATAAATTAAGTGTATGTGTTATGGAGATGACAATATCGATGTTTACTAATCAAAATTGTTTACAACAATAAATATAAAAAGTAGTGAAATACAATATAAGTGTTGAATACATACAAAAATTAAAATAAATACAATATACGTATAGGAGCCTATTGTAAGGAATCAAGTCAAGAAACAAGTCAAATGCCTTAAATAATGACTAATTCAGTAGAAATTAACATATCATGACCGTCAGAACTCCAGATCAACAAAAAATGGTCAGAAGTACCTTATTTTCCCTTTTAATGAAAACCACTTCTGTTTTTGGTCATTTTGGCGGAGCACTATTGCATAGTGACTGCATATTGAATCGTCAGATTGTGTTATTTGTGAATAATTTTATCCACTCTCTGGATCACCTTCTACGTTTTTTTTTTCTGTTGTTATGAATTAACATATTTTGTACTTCATTCGATATTTGAAGAGTGAATAAAAGCAGGATTTTCACTTATCACCACCATAAAATATAGAAACTCAATCTTTGCAAAATGTTGATATCTCCTTCATCCACTCCACTCTTCAATTATTGTATATATATTTTACAATCAGCGAAGTGAAATAACCTTTCCGAACGAACTTTTGAAAAACTAAAACCTCTTGACTTGTCAAAACATTGAACAACGAACCAGTTACTACATGAATATTAAAATAATGACGTATGTGAAAAAGTTAAGTTTAAGTTCCAGTTTCATTAATAATGATTCAACCAAAAGAATTCAGTGCAATTGATATGTATGTTTTTTCCTTAGCTTCTACCAGCGTTGACAACTGGAGTCGTTAGCACAATTTATTAAGTATCGCACGTGCAGAAATACTTCACGCTTATAAATACTACAATTTGGCCGAGTCTGGGGGAATTCCACTTCCAGTGGGGAGTGTTAACCTGGCAAACATCCTATTAACATTGGTCCTACAGTTTTACTTTTTATCCGAGAAGATGCCATGTCCAGATTTTAATTTGCAATAAAAGTCACCATTTTAGGTCGGGGTTGGACTCTTCCGTAGGTTTGTAGGACACCAACATGTACAAACATCACAAATCACTACACCACCAAGTCCGACCAAATATGTACCATATTTAATATTCATATTGAAATATTGCAGTTATATTACTGCAAACAAATAGGTTCTGAATCTTACAACTGTGGGCCTTGTAAAAATTTCGATTTCTCTTTAAAAGCTTTAACATTCAATTATTTCAACAAGTATTCTCCATGTTTTTCAAGTCGGCAGAAAATATGTGACATTTGCAAAATGCGATGGGTGTCAATGTCACTCTATCTAGTACCATAGTGATCACAATCTGTAGTAATTTACCTTTTACTTTTACTACGTTGCAATCACGGATTATGCGATGTGTATTTGAATAAAATCAAATTGAAAGGCAACAATTCTTGCGAATGTGGGGAGATAGGATCGCTAGAGCACGTTATCATGTCCTGCGATAAAAACAGAAAATATGGAGCGAGAATTTCAAGAAAAACAACAAATCCTTTTAACTACTTCACTTTACTTGCTTCCAATAAAATGAAAATCTATGAAGATATTTACCTCTTTCTAAGTGAAAGTAAAATAGTAGTTTGACTGAGTTTCCAGTATGAATGATGATGGTCATGGCTGAAGGTTACAACCAAACAACAACCTAAAAATATTTGACAAACTATTGCTCATTTCTGGGTCTGTAGTTATTGTTGTCGTCACATATTCCTTAACCCTAAACGATCTAATTGCAGCTTTGTCTGCTTTTTCAAAGCTTCAAATAAATTTTCATTTGACAGTACATCATATATTTACCCAAGAGTTCGAAATATTCTCATCAAATCAAATTTCTTGCTCAAACCAAAATAACCCAATATTTTTAAAAGGTCTGTATACAGGACCATTGAAGTCAACGCGCAGTTTGGTGCTAAACGATAATGAAACAACTCTATTTCATTTCTACCGCTCTTGCTCTACTTCTATGTCTCTCATTCATTATCCATGTTTCACTTACGAATGTTAGTACTGGTCCGTAGATCGCTTGTATACTTTCATCTTTGTACTGTTTTATTTGTTTTTTCCTGCTATGTATTTATTCAGCGAATACAATAGTTTGTTTGTGTTGCTAATTCTGTTATTTATCTCTTCTTCTTGTCCTGAGTCCTGTATGGGCACTCTCAAGTATTTATATTGTTTGACTCGCTCTATTTTGTTATTGTCAATCTTAATACTCATTATCACTTCTTGTACCGATATTGCCATCAGTTTGGTTTTATTTGCATTTAGTTTCATGCTGTGTTTTCTTAATACCTCATTCCACACAGATACTTTTTCTTGTAGATCTTCTTATCGATTTGCTAATTTTGCATGGTTTGTGCATGGAACAACATTTTTCAATACTGCTCCTGTACATTTACGACATTAATTGGTCTTTGCACAACATTACTTATTTAGTTTACTCTTATTCTATTTAACTTATTTACCTATACTTGGTACAAAAGCAATTATATTGCAAACCATGTAAACTACTTCGACCATGGAGATGTGCCGTATGTGGTGGCCGTTTAACCGTTTCATACCTTTGAAACTTTTATATACCATACAGGTTAAGTAATTACAAGGAAGTGTACAGATTACCTTATGTACAAGACAATGTTTCAATTTTTTGACTTTCAGTATTACATTCCGTGATATATTCAGGCTTCAAAGTAGATAAAAAAGTCGATCCATGCATATTGGTAACTTCTTAGATGCATTATATTTGGAAACTGGAATCCGCCTGCAATTAGCCTTTGTATTGTATTGATGTCTCTAATCCTCTAAAACTTAATGCAATTCAGAAAAATATAAACACATAGTTCTCGTACATATAAACCGCATAAAGTGAGTAAAAAAATATACCAAATACTTAACATATAGATCTGAAATATATTTTTATAGTGCGTTATGTTAAAATGTAATTTATGGTATCATCAATAACTTCTTAGATTTTAAATGATTGTCCTCATCGAACACTAATTTGCACAGAAACACATAAATATTTACTCCATTTAAATAGAGCGTTTAGCAGTGCCCTGGTGTTTTTAAATAAAATATGATTATGCAACTTATTGATGTGTGGATGGTGGAAAGTACTGTAGGATAAAGACAACTATTTAAATTAGAGATGGGACATTCGAATCCGCGAATCCTCGAATCCATCGAATCCTGAAAAAGATTCGAGATTCGAAAACTCGAATCTTCGCACGATTTTCGTAATTCGAATATTTCGAATCCAAAAAAAAAATAATAATAATGATGACTCATGTAATCACGACACATATGAATCACTGACTAGAAAGATCTCGACGATTCTCTTCGGTTCTCGTTCTTTCAGCCACAAAGTATTTATAAGCTGGCATGCTTCCTAATGTTTGTGGTATTTTAATAAATAAATATCTTTATTCCTGAGACCAGAAAAGGTATGGAACATGTCAAATACAGACAGCAAATAATATAACTAATCTAATTACAAAAATTATGAAAACTTATTAACTTATGTACATTTAGTTCTAATAACTAGCTAAGACTATATCATGTTAAGTCATCAGAGAAAACTCAAGCAAATGCCACAGATATATCTTTAACTGAACAAGGTCATAGTATGTGGAGGTACTATTCTCAGTTGATGACCCCAGCTACCTGCAGTGATGTGGATTACAGTTCATCTCCTGAAGAAGAAATAAATGCCTATTTAGCAGAACCACTGCTCCCACCAACTGCAGACATCTTTAAATACTGGAAGGGCAACACAAAATACCAAAATTTGATGAAACTAGCAAAAAAATTCTTAATTACACCACCATCAACAGTGATTTCAGAAAGACTATTCAGCACATCAGGCATCATAGTGGATAAAAAACGTAGTCGGTTGGATCCAGAGCGAGTTCGAAAGCTGGTTTTCTTAAATAAAAATCTGAATTAAAATTCTCACTTATTTCTTTTAGGTTGAGTGCTTTCTTTTATATACTAAAATATATGTTTAGATTTTCATGTGCAATATTTGCTGTTTATCTATGTTAGCTCTCCCTTATTCTCATGCACAAAAGTTTCTGAAAAGATATCGGTACTGTTATTGATATATTAATTTCCATATGCTAAGGAAATTAAATATAAATAAAAACTTGTTGCATAATCATCAAGATTTTAACATAATTTATCTTTTAATATTGTGTAATTTGTTCTTTTAATTTCATTTGTAATATAAATATGTTCAAAAAAAAAATCTTTTTAATAAATATTTTTAAAAACTGTATCGTTTTTAATTAAAGTAGCTTTAAAATTTTCCTGTAAAATTGTTTTTCCTCTCTGTCCTTTCTTATTATTGTAATTATATGATGGATTCGAGAGATTCGAGATTCGAAGGATTCGAGAGATTCGAGAATCCTTTAGGATTCGGATTCGGATTCGGATTCGAGAAAATTTGGATTCGTTCCATCTCTAATTTAAATCACTCTGCGTGTTTTTCATAGCTTATGAATCCAATTAAAACAGAGGAAAGTTCAATCTCATAGAAGATTAGATAGAAGATTTACATGTAGAAACATAAATACTTGGGTGATATTTGCCAGTGGGATATTACGATACCCGCATCCAACGCATAGAGTTCATTCAATTTCGAGTGTTTTCAGTTATTATCAATTCGTATGTCACGTTAAATAACTTCCGATGTTTACAGCTTAGAGAGAGAAATGGAAACGTAAAAATCGGGTAATTCGTTTTGCAGATTCAAAGACGGTGAAGGGCTCAAATCGTTCCAATGAACGATAACGACGTACCGAAAGTGCTTTCTCGAAATATTGCATCTGGCGTAGATTTCGAGCACGCCAGTTAAATGTTAAACTTTAAGTAGAGTACGCGATGTAATTTTTCTTCTTGTATATTTATTGATTTATTTTTACTTCATCTAATTTTATTAATCTATTTCACGTATTTATTTTGAAGAATGCTGATATTTTTCACAACTTATGCATCTATACAGATAAAAAAGTTCATAACAAATAAAACATAATCTATCACAGGAAAGCCTAAAAGAATTTGGAAGTTGTGAAAGGAAATTATTTTCACATACACCTAGAGTAGAATAGACGCGTATATTTATTGTTTAGACAAAGAAATGCAAACACAAGTAACATTTGGTCAATATGTTGAAGAAGATCAAGTAGTTGTTTGGATACGACATTTCTTAATTACTTCGACGATCAACGCGTCTAACATCGAGTGCATGTAAGGATATAATACAACAGCAGTCTCAAAACAATTATTTGCCCCGCTTTTTTGTTTCGAATTTTGTTTACACTCATTAGCTTACCTTTACCTCATACAAGCTTATAAATAAAATTTGATGAATTAGTTACGGAATACTCTGTATATAAAACAATAATCAATCATAAATTACCGCTAATGTTACAAATACATAATTGCATAGCTGTACACCCCCAATATCATTTTTTAATTTTTGGTTTATTTGAAATTTTCGTTTACTACGAGTTAATAAATATTAGCTAAAACTAAAGGTAGCTTCTATCTGTTGATCGACTAGGAATTAGTTTAGTCATAATCAGCGTTATGCATTGTCAAAATTAATTTATTAAATGCAATTTCATTGTTAAACATGAGAGTCCCGCAATATTCATATTGATTATCAGAATAACTTAAATCAAAGAATATCCTCTATCGTCAAGTGTTTTTGCGCAGTTTTCTCTGTATACTACTAGCCTATTGGCGATTAGTAATGACGTACAATCTGTATAACTCTGATCATAACATTATTATGTATTTGTACATAGTTGGATTATGTTGGTGAGCGAGACAAATTTGAAATATAAATACAAATCAATGTGAATAACACATTGGCTACAACATTACTAAATTAAATAGATGCAAAACTTCACACTGTTTGACATTAATAAAAGTTAAAATTTCAATACATATTTCTGTTTTTTTTAGATGTGCATTCACTAACGCTGTTTGTAGCAAACCAGTCACGTTCGCTCATAAAAATATTAGAATGTACGACATGTACAGTGATGATACAGAGGAGATGAGACAGAACATTTGAAACGTATCGTACATCAATTGATTTTAATTAAGTTCATAAATTCAATAATAGTGGAATGCACTGCGTGGCGCAGCAACTATAAGATTACATAAATATTTGTAATAATTGAACGAAATATTAGAAGTGTGACCAGTAGCAGTTTTGAAAGAAATTAAGTTGGTTCCAAACGTAATTGGTCGTTTATCTAATCCGATGTGCATACGTCCATGAAATATATATTTTACTATTTTTTGTATTGAAAAGCGATTTTAAGTATATTTACATAGGTTACCGGCTTCAATATTAACTATAGTTTTTACAGTTATATTTTTGTGCCGACATATAATCTTAGCTCTTAGAAGTCGCTGAATATTGTCCAACATTCTTGCTAATCATCACAATATATTGAAAATGTATACATTACGTCAAATGGATTCTACGAAAACATACTTGTGGGTATAATTCAGAAATATCGTTTGAGGTTGGCGTGAAATAAAAACTGTGGTCTGTTTCCTGTCCAATCACTTCATAATTTAATTGTAAATGGAATTATCCAGAGCGGCTGCTACTAACATATATACAAAAATTACTGCAACTAAATCAACAAAACCGTTGTGATTACGAAAATTTATCGAACTGTACTTGATGAGTCTAAAATATTCCTTTTATGCCGCTGCTATACCAGATTTTCGTTAGGTTTTTTACACTTTGTGTACTTGATATGGAAGCTATTTAACGTTAGAGAAATAATATCCACATTTTCGCACGAAGAAATCAGTACATATTTTTTTGATTATATTATATATATGATATATGCTAAACCTTCAAATTCAAATAAAGTGGTATTAGTTTTGAAAGTAAATACGTAAATACATACATATGAGATACTCAAGCACATTTTTCAGTTTAAGTCACAGTCGAGATTGTTATGAAACGCCTAGTCGATCTTACACCACAGCTCTTCAGCATTCCACTGTACACGAAATGAAATGTATTTTGATTAACAGTAATGTACATATTTTCAAAACTACATCTGCCATAATATCCCACCTACATGAATGATATTTTCTCCATTGAATATGCTTCACTTTACTTGAACCACTATGTATGCATGCGTATAGTTCAATCACACTAAGCTTGACATAAAGACACTGTTTCATTACACTTTCGCCCGCTAAGTTGTATTTTACAGTCTTCAGAAAACGATTTAATTTACTGCATTTTATAAAAGTTATTGAATGTTAAAAACCATGAGCTTCATAGACCTACTCATGGAATGGAACCTAACACTTTGGAGACTTTGCCAGAACATGTTAGACTTCTCAAATTCTTAAACGATGCTACTTGCTGTCTGTTTGGTGCCAAATAATTTCAAAAATCGCTTTTAATTGCTTGATCAAAATATACGACAATTGATAGGTTGATAAACCCATCAGAGAATATTACAATTTTTAGTAATTCGAAGAGAGGCATCCAATGATATCCCATAATAAATAAACATCGATCGATAAATGTGATTAAAACGTATATAATGGAAAGTGTGAGCCGTAGCGAATACGATTCATCCTCAAGCGATTTGTGACGCCTTGTAAAGGATAAAATAATCTTAACTATTAAAATTGTAAGACACACTACGTTAATAACACCAATGGAAAATATCATTAGAGCCATGTGGACGTATTCTACAAACACCGACACAAACGCCACGATAGCAAGTATTCCAGCAGTTAGCCAGAATCGGAAAATTAGATATCTACAAAGGTCTTTGGACTTTATGTATCTCTCATAGGTAAATACCGTCACTAATATAACTGTTAATGCAATAAGTGATATGGAAAATGTATACGTAGATTGCCAAACTTTGAAAGATAAATACTTTCGCGGAACAACCGTCCAATGTATAGTGCTTAAGATTAAAACTGTATTGCAGATGCTCCAATTCAGTAAGGTGAAATACAGATGCGAACGCCTAATTGCTTCCTTTGAAAGGATGTGGATCAAGATGGCGTTTGGTATTATGCATACAACGCTCCAGATGAAGGTGATTATCTGATACGTCGATAATGCATCCTGCGACTCCCAGTCAAGTTCGAAATTGGTGACGTCCGCTTCCCCAAATGACGCTATCGCTGTTTCATTCATTTTTGTCTTAGTCGAGATCTGAAATTATATATTATTTTCTGTAGATATATACAAACAAAATGGACCAGGTTTGAATATTTCGATTTTAAACCTTTCTAGCTGTTCATTACAAAATATTCGCCTTCTGTTCGTTTTTGTATTCACGACAAAAAGGTGAAAGTGTATCGGATATAGTATATTGCTATTCAAAATTAACTGCTACTGCTTTCTTATTGCCCACATTATATAACAACAGTATCATACGATTTCAATATACATTAAATTCTTTCAATTAAACAATTAATTCTAATGATGTGTACGTTCACGCAAAATAAAAGTATTTTACTGCAAATATGGGAATATATATATATATATATATGTATGTATATATACTAATTACTAATGACTAGAAATCGATTGAAAAAATTCGAAAATAAAAACTACTTCCCACAAAGTCGCACTGATGAGCGGTATAAGCGCGAAACGCGTCTGCGAATAGTGAAAGTAGTTTTCTAATCATTAGTAATTATCACATTTTCCCACGATCGGTTACCCAAGAAGCGCGATCGTAGCTACTGCTACTGCTGCTTAGTCGTGCCACAAATACTGTGACAAATTTAAATAGCCGGTACAAAATAATAAATAAACGAATTAAAGTAATACTGATATATTTTATTACCTACATTAGATAGAGTATAATAGCATTGTCAGTTTTCAAAAAGGACCGCTTTCTGCCTTAACACAAGCCCTTAAACGTTGTGGCCACTCCTCAATTGCGGCACACGCTACTTCGAGCGGAAACGAAGCTGCTGCCTTCTTCAAATCTCGTTTTAAGGCTTCAATATTTCGATGAGGGCGACTACAAACTAT
Source organism: Chrysina gloriosa (assembly GCA_038088585.1). NCBI lineage: Eukaryota > Metazoa > Arthropoda > Insecta > Coleoptera > Scarabaeidae > Chrysina > Chrysina gloriosa. The sequence goes on from CM076091.1 coordinate 26,667,234, forward strand.
CTGCTCCAATTCAGTCAACAAACGGTAATCGAGAGGATTCAGACCCGGGCTAGCAGATGGCCAATCCACCGCAGCAATAAAGTCCGGAACATTCTGTTGCAACGACCCTTGTGTGATTTTTGCCTTATGCGCCGGTGCTGAGTCTTGTTGAAAGACCCAATCTTTACCAGCAAATAGCGTATTGCCTAAAGATTTTACGACACCCTCTAATACATGGATGCACAGACCGCGGCCGGCGGGCCGCATGCCTGTCCAATACTGGTGGCCCGCCGACAGCAAAAATAATACTCTCGTACATTCGAAGAATATTTAATTCTATTCCAGAATAAAACCAAAAAAAAATATGTTCGAAAAGTAATTTGAATCTAGCGTCCAAAAATGCTAAGTCAAGTAACATCGCTTGCAGCCTTTATATAAAGTTCAAAATAGTAGAGAAATCAAGAATTTTCTAGCGCGGTGTGAGCAAGCGAGATAGCAATAGTCCCGAATTCCCGGTTGCTCGCGTAGGTACGAGTAGATACACGAAGCTTCCAGAGTCGTATGCGCGGTATAAAAGCCATGCTAACCGCAGCGACCGACAGTTCGGTTTTAATTTGAGTGAAATGTCAACAGGAAGAAATAAGGGCGAAAATACAAAGCGAAGTAATAAGTGATTGAGAATAAGTGCAGTTTAATAGTGTTTTGGGAGGCAATAGTTCTAGTGTAGATTTTAACTGGACTAGCCGGTGTCATATATTTTGATCCACATTCAACGTAGATTTCCTGTTAACCCGTCAAGTGCCGTGTATAATTGTGTTGTGAAATCGTAAGTAAAACTCAGTTATTAATAAGTGTTTCCCTACCTATTTAATCAATTTTAATCAAATTTAGCTTTAATGTTGGCCAAATATTAAAATAAAACAAAGAAATTACTATTTTTATCAGAATTTCTCTAACTGTAATAATTACGTCATTATTTCAGATATAAAATCTGTATAAAAATCTTAAAATTTCTGAGGAATTTAATCAATTATTTTTGATAATTTAAAAAAGAATGGGTAATTTAAGTAGGTACTGTAATTGTTCTTAGGTGCTGTGTTAATCCTAGCCAGGATTAGAACGCAACATGGAGAAGCCAGGACCTAGTAAAAACGTAAGGTTAAAGGTGAAAATCGGCAGTTTCAAGAAATTTGGACTGAGAAATACTTTTTGTATGGCCGCATAACAAAGTCGTTTGTTTAATTTGCAAGAATTCTGTTGCGATTGCAAAGGAATATAATGTAAAAAGGCACTATGAAACGCAGCATCCTTCTTTTACCAAGTTTACAGGCGAATTAAGAAAGCAAAAAATGTTGTCTTTAAAACGGGAGCTTATTGGTCAGCAAGCTATGTTTACAAAATCCATTCAAGATTCAGAAACAGCTACAGAAGTTAGTTATGAAATTTCTCTAATGATAGCAAAGCGAAGTCGCCCCCTCAATGATGGCGATTTTGTAAAAGAATGCATAGAAATTGCCGCTAAGAAAATGTGTCCAGAAGCAGCAAAAAAGTTTGAGAAAATTCAACTGAATCGTATGACTATCCAAAGACGAATTATGTCTTTGTCAGGTAATATTGCGGAACAATTAATTGAAAAAACTAAGATCATTGAATTTTTTCATTAGCACTCGACGAATCCACTGATATTAGTTCCACAGCTCAACTTCTCATATTCATACGAGGTGTTACTCAAGATTTTGAAGTCTTAGAAGAGTTATTCGGAATGTGTTCATTGAAAGGTCAAACCAAAGGAGTTGATATATTCAATGTACTTTTGGATGAGTGTTCAAAAACTGATTTGGACTTATCAAAATTATCGGGAGTTGCAACTGACGGTGCTCCTTCGATGATTGGTGTCAATTCCGGGCTAGTTACTTTACTGAAAAAGCATCTGCAAGGAAAAAACATAAACGCTGAAGATCTCACGCAGTTTCACTGCATTATGCACCAAGAAACCCTCTGTTCTAAAAAAATTGAATTTCAAAATGTCATGAAAGTGGTAGTTTCGACTGTAAATTTCATAAAATCACGAGGACTCAATCACAGACAATTCAAACAATTCCTTGATGACATCGAAAGCGAATACGGAGATTTACTGTATTATACAGAAGTAAGGTGGCTAAGCCGTGGATTGACACTGGAACGATTTCTAAATTTAATAGAAGAAATTGGAATATTTCTGGCGGAAAAGCAAAGGGATGTCCCGGAACTTAAAAATCCTGATTGGTTGTGCGATTTGGCTTTTTTAGTTGACATTACAAATCATTTGAATGTCTTGAACACACGGCTTCAAGGCAAAAATCAACTGATATCCCAGCTCTTCGCTCATGTATCATCCTTTCAATGCAAGCTGACACTTTTCAGATCACAACTGAATTCTGGAAATTACAATCATTTTCCGAATTATAAGAAAATGGCTGAAAAATTCAACAAAACTGCGATTAATTTCAGTTATGTAGAAAAGCTAGATATTTTGATTCAATCTTTTCAACACAGATTTTCGGAGTTTAAAAAAGTGAAACCTCTGTTGGACATATTCAGCAATCCTTTCACGATTTCAGTTGAAAATGCGCCAGAGTCAATGCTGTTAGAAATTATCGACATTCAAAACGATCAAGATTTACGCAACAAATTCAACAAAGGAGACTTGCTGAACTTTTACCGCTGCATTGATAAAAATATGTACGAAAAGTTGCGCATAAACGCTCTGAAATGTGCCAGCTTATTTGGTTCTACCTATGTATATATGTGAACAAACTTTTTCAATACTAAATAATAATAAAACAAAAAATCGAAACCGCCTTGCAAATGAAAGTTTGGAAGCAGTTTTACGTGTTGCTACAAGTAAATTTGAGCCAAATATAAAAAGATTGTAAGCACTATGCAGTGCCACGCTTCAAATTAATAAATTCTTTTTGAATTTTAATAAATTATTATCAATTCTTTATTGTCTCTAATTACCTATACTTCTGGCGGCCGGCCCGCCATCAGTTCATGATTTGCCCGAGTGGCCCCTAGTCTTCATAAGTCTGTGCAACCATGCTCTAATACATTGTTTGGACAGGTTTTGGCGGATGTGTTCACTCCTTGTTCACAAAAATGCAATTTCCTTACCCCATCGTACGCTACACTCCATCACCGACGCTGGATGATGGCGACGTTGCACCCTCAGTATCACATCCATTGCTTCGCGAGAGCTATGTGCATACACTCGGTCATTTTGCCGGTTAAATTTCTCTTCAATCGTGAAGATTTTCTCATCCGTAAAGAGGATTCGACGATGATCCCCATTAGCGTGCCGTTGAAGAAGCGGTCGGGCTCTTGTCTCCCTAATTGATTTTAATGCAGTTGTAAGTCTTTGTCTCCTTATTCGTGGATATGCTCCCATTTATCGGTCTTGTTTAATCAACAGAGACATACTCCTTTTTGACATACGGAGTTCTAGCGCCATGATTTTCTGTTTTCAAAGCGTATTTCTTCGAATTCTCTCTCGCACCATTTTAACGTGTTGCGATGTTCGAACTGTGGGAGGACGTCCCGGTCGCTAGCGGTTGACCACTTTATGATCTTCAGTGAGCCTTTCTATTGTTTGATGAACAATGCGTTGCGATATTTTTAACGGTTTCAATAACTTAAAAATTTCACTTGCCTCTTTGCCGCACTTACATATGTAATTCAATCACTGCAATTCTATTTTCTTTCACACCCCAATCCATGCTTACTATTTTGTGTTTGAAGGTCAACTGTTGTCTGTTTATTACCTCCACCCAAGATAAGTTATCTCCATTCCACCCCATTCCCTTATCTTATTTGCAGTCAACATTTCACACCTGTGTTTGTTTGGGACAGTATTTATGACACTACTAGGTACGTAACAATGTAGTTATACAGTCGTGAAGAATTAAAACTGCAAAAATGCGCATTTAGGTATATACATATTGGGGGAAATTCTTATATGTACAAACATCAAACATCTATATATATATGTATATATGTATATATATATATATGTTTGCAATTAAATATTAAGATTTAAGAACGTATACTGACTACATATATATATATATATATATATATATAACAGTATAATGACATTAAGGTTATAAGTAGAGCTTGGAAGATATGCAAAAAGTATGTTCTCAACATTTTCTATAAATGCATATGCAAAAAATTCATATTTTGGAACTAACTTCCAAAACTTATCGGCGAAATTTCGTAATTTATGGTAAAATACAACCGTACTATGACATGATAGTACCTCCTATTTTAGAAATCTCTCCGAACTTAATGATGGCTATGTCAAACTTTTAAACAAGTAAGTACAGGATACACCCTGCTGCGCCAAATACATTGTTGATGGTAGGTAAGGAAAAGGAAACAATAATATTAATACCTGGTACCATTGGCACTACGTTATGCGAGATTATTTCTTGTTGTGTTGTGATTCTTGTAAATGACGGAGGTTAATTTTCCGCTCTTCTCTTCTTCTTTTTGCCATAAATAGCAAAGATTCGTATTTTATAAATCAATTGTCACCCAGCAACATCAACAGTGAATTCTTAAACTTATAGTATAATGATTGTCTCAGTATCAAAACGCCTAAGCTGGCTTCTGATAAACGCGCCTTGTTAAAGACGTGGATTGCTGACAAAAAGGATTTCAAGATAATTTAGTCCAATCACATTTTTTGCATAACATGCAATAAGAGGATTAGTTAATTTTTAACACAGTATACATAATAAAATGAATTTCCAAAAATACTTTTTGTGCAACCGAGTGCGAAGTAGTCATTTTAAAATGACTTTTAAAAATTATTTATTTTATTTTTATTTACAGATGACAGAGATCAGCATTTCCTCAGGCCAAGCTTCAACAGTTGCTCACAAATGACAAAGCGAAGAAAAATTCTAGCGAGGAAAATTCCTCAAAGGATTTGTGTAAACTCTTCACTCTTCATAAACTTGATCACCCAATGTTTCAAACATTTTTAAAAACTCGTTTCCAAAATTTTAATGTTCCAAGTTCTTCAACTTTACGGAAGAAATATGTGAATTTAAATTAGTGGTAGCGAATATTGATGAAACTATTAGAAAGAAGCCCATCTGATTCTCAGTTGACGAAACAACGAAGGAGCGATATATTGCCAATTTTGTTATTTGTTGTTTGGACGAAAATGGAGCGGGAAATGAGTAATGTAAAAGAATTGGACAAAAGAAATAATTTAGTTATTGCGCGATTTGTAAATGAGAGCTTATCTAGTTTTTATTTGCCACCAAAAGTTTCAACGGACAATGTACATTTAATGATAACTAATGCAGCCGCGTATATAATAAATGCAGCACAAAATCTAAAAAAAAAAAAAAAAATTCCCAAATGAATTCATTGCACATGTGTAGCTCATGGCTTAAATAGAGTTGCCGAAGGTGTTAGGTTAGAATTCCTCTTATAAACAGATTAGTATCAAATATTAAGATAGTATTCGTAAAAGCAATCTTAGATGTGCAAGTTTATAAAGCAAAAATGCCCGGAATTGAATTACCTCCTGAGCCTGTTTTAACCAGATGGGGCACTTGATTACGAGCAATTGAATTTATATCAAGAAATTATAATAGATTAAAAAATGTAATTAGTGAGTTTAACTGCGACAATGCAACAATTGAAAAATGTGTAAATATTTTTAATGACCTCATATCAAAAATCAGCTAGCAAATTCAAAGCAATTTTGTCTGTATTGCAGATGCAGTTACAAAATTAGAAACAAACTGGTGTAGTTTAAATACATCAACTTCAATTGTAAATTCATTAAAGGGCCCAGATTGATCAGTTGCCAGCCATAAACAATATAAAGAAAGAAATATTGTTCAGTTTTAGAGAAAAATTTAGGTTTTAAGCAACTTAATGAAATAAATGATATTTTAAATGGAAATATTACTAACAATGTAAATGTAGATATAGAACCAAGCATTATTTGTAAATTTAAATATGTTCCAATAACATCTTACGATGTTGAAGAAGGTTTTTCGTCTTACAAACACATGTTAAGTGAGCGCAGGCAATATAGGAGTATGGATAATATAGAAAAACTTTTAGTATTGCATTGTTTTAATTTAATTTAAATAGTGAAGTTTGTGTATATATCTATGTAGGTTTACTGTAAATAAATATAACGTTATTTTTGTAAAATATGTTTTAATTTTTTGTGGCTAGTAACAAGTGCAAATTCTGTTGAAAGGCTTTTCTTCTTTGCATATTTTTTGGCATAAAACATACCTAAGTTCATAGATGCGTATTTGAGAGTTTCATTTTCAACTTTTTGGTGGATATTTGCATGCATATTTTTGTGATTTTTTAGTGCATATTTTCCAAGCTCTAGTAACCCTTCACAATAGGTCCCTTGTAACTCAATGCAGTGTTTCAAACAATGTTCCTAACTCGAAAAACACCTTTGGAACTGCTTCGTAGTTGTCTCTTTAATGGCACGCGTCGTGGTCGTTTGGATCTCCTCGACTCCTTTGAAACGAGCCCTCTTGATCTGACTTCATTTTCGGGAAGAAAAAGAAGTAACAAGGTCAGGGGGTATAGGGTGTTTAAAGAGCCTAATAATGCATCTTGCAGTAAAAATATTTAACGCTGAATGCGACGGCTCGTTGTTGTGATGCAGCCACCATCCTTTCTCAGTCAATTCCGGGCAAACGCGGGACACCCTCTCTCTCAAACGTATTAGACCTTCAAGGTAGAACCCAGAATTGATTGCGTGACCAGCAGGTACAAATTCCCAATGAATCACATCTCAAATATCGAAGAAAGTGATAAGCATCGACTGGATTTTCGTCATAAATGGATTCTCGACCATCCATTCGTAAACGCGTGCTTTTGATAAACATAAACAAAATTTCTCGTCTAAGTTTACGAGAAATTTAATATTGAGTCGTTGCTCCTTTCTCACGTTGATTCACATTTTAACACATTGACTGAACATTTGTAACATATTGCGTAAAGGGTACTAAATACGGTGAAACAGTTGACAGCACGTCAGTGTTGCTAGCTCCAGCGGAAATAAAATTTTTAATTTTTTAAAATTTTTTAATTGCTGCACGTGGTATTTATCAAAATTCCAATAATGGACTGAATCATACAAAATGAAGTGCTACCAATTGCCATAACATATAGCAAATATAACGCCAATATTACATAGCAGTCTAAGCTTTATTAATTAGCTTCAAAATAAATACACTATTTTAAGTTTTATTCTAACTGAACAATATCTAACTAAGATGCAAACCGATTTCTTATTGTTTATAACAGAAAATATTATCTTCATGGCTTTGCATTTCTGATTTCACCCAATCACTATTCTTCTTCTTATATAATTATCTTATTTAATCCGTACCATTGAGAAGTTACTTGTCTTTTGAAGACTTTCCAAGCGTAGAAATACGTCAACCTATAAGATACCTTTTGAAAGGAAGTTCAATTCTGAAATCGGACCACGACGTAGTGACTATGTAGTACTAGATAATATTTCCGGTCTTCAAGGTACAATAATGATGTAGCTAAGGATTACTTGGTGGTCGAAATACGTATTTCGGGGTTTTATTTCTAAATCGCAAATTGTCCTAATTACTATTGCATTTTGAAGTAGGATTTCTAGCTGGCGTACAGTTCTTTTACTCCAAGTGGCCGCTCTGTGGTAAATGTTTTTGGGATGATTTGAGGTCAGAATTTAAATAACTGATGCCAGATTAGATTATTCTTTATTTTGGACGTACTCCCTACTGGACGTATTATAGTTACTAATTAATTTGATTCTTATATTGTTAACTTCTACCTCAAAATAATGCGAAAAGTTTTATGGATGCTTTACAATACTTTGTGAACGGGGTACGTAATCACATGATTAAAGAAAAACTTATGTGAACTAGAAACAAGTAAAAGAAGTAGATACACAAAAAAGAAATATTTATATAATATTATATTAATAACTGCGAGTTTGGGGTTCATGTGTGCTTTGCAATTTTGGAGGAATATTTGAATGAAAATAAAAGCATTATTCCGACTACCTCCAGTACAGTCTTTTCCCTAAATTGGCTTAATTTATTTTACATATAACATTAGATTATTGCACATGTTCTTGGTCACAGGAAAATAAAAATTGGTAGTATAGAACGAAAATTTAAGAAATTACCTAATTAGCCAAATTAATTTTTATACCATAATATTTTATACATACCCGTATAAAATACTCTACAATTATACGTTCTTGTCAATTGAAAACAATTCAATAATGGAAATAATCAGTTAGCAAACACGTCTATACCACTCAACATCTACAACACGTATAAATACCGTCATATGTATATCTCACGTTCGTATACACTAAAAAATAGTTTATAAAGTTGCGGTTACCACAATGGAAAGGAAATTGATGAAGGCGATTAATTTAATATAATTTACGCGCACCTATCTCACTAATGAGCCGCTCTTTAATAAAATTATTTGGAATTGTCGACGCCTAGATGTGACGTCATTTGGTAGTGGCATTCCCGCTTAGCAGCTGTATTTGAAATAAACACAAAGAATTGTCGCTTGCTCATTTATCAATGAGGGACATATGTAAATACATTAATACTATTGTTTAAACGAAACGTAATACGCTCTATTTACGATTCATACTTGGCGTAGATGTAGATGATATATTTAAATGTACTTACCTTATTAAATTGACTAAAACGTTATATTGCAATATAATTTACACAAAGCTGAGAACTCTCAACTACATTCTTTTGTGACTATTTTTCAATAGTGCAGATAGTTTTAATATTTTGTTTATAAATACACACTCTCCATTGCCAGCGCTTGCGTAAACGTTAACCTGATAAATTGACTTCTGATGTACTAACCTCATCTAACACGAGACATTCTACGAACTTTATTTCCTATTCTTATTGCAATATTTGTTATGATTTATACAAATATGATAAGAAATAATTTGTGTTTAAACTAAGTTCACACATAGCTACATATGTATATCGATTGCAAGATTTCCCAATGAGACAGCATGTTAAAATGAAATAAAACCAAACAATTACGATAGATTTTTTTATTTAGTTCTGACTTATATTGTGGGAAAATTATGTGTGCAATGTGACATCATCTAAATCTCCATCCTGGTTTGGTTTACGGAAACGAATTTGCTAAATTCAATATTTTGGTGAAGTTGTCCTATAAATCGGGTCTAATTTCGTGAATGTAAAGTTCAATATACAATATTAAATTGAAATTCATCAAGTGTTTTATTGCGAAGGCAATTAGCTTCAGATAATCCCACAAAATATGATCCAGAGCTAAATCACTACTTCATGGAGGCAGCATAGCAGTTTCATTTCTCAAACTAAATATTCCCCAAACTTTTGTGGCATGGCAAGTAGTCGGTACTAGCACCGCAAGTGGCACGTGGCACGGTCTCGTAACCACATGTCATTCAAATAAACACGGGGCAAATATATCAGCATTATAAAAGGGAGCAACTCTGGCCTTGTATTAGTAATACCAAATTATGATAGGATAACTTTTACTCGGATAAATATGTAGCTTATTTACTTTCATCGGAAATGTAATGGCGTTACAAACATCGAAAACTATTACCTAATAGTAGCGAATATGAAGTAAAAAAGTCGTTACCTTTTTGGAAGTAGTGTGGACAGGCAATCTACAGTACAAATTACAGTTGGGATGGAAGAGATTTTATCTAACTCCAATTATCAAATTATGGCTACAAAAATATGTTAACCTGGGCCGATACCGTTACTGTATCCATATCTCCTAATCCCTTATTTTAAAAATAAGGTGGTCCAATGATCCAACTATGACATAGTCATTATAATGAGTACGCCTTACATTGAACGATTTGAGGCTCTCTTTCTGTGTACTCATTCCAGAGGACCAAAAATAAGCTACGCCGCGCCGCACAGTGGCTCAGGTGCGGAAAAAATCATTTTGGGAAGACATCGAATCCGTTGACATTTGTGATCTTATTAGACACTTAAATAGTTAATCTAACTGAAAAATAGAATTAGTTCCTGATTGCGACCGAAAGTCGGACTAATCGCACACAGAAAATTTAGTCTTTTATTAATAAGCATTCGAAGTACTCCCGTTCCGTAAATTATTATTCAATTCATAATGTTATTATTATGTTAGGTGTAATAGTAATTAGAGTGTATGTAACCGAAGAAATTATTGCTAAAAAGCACATATATTTTGTACTATCGTAAATAATTTGGATAGCTGGACTTCTTGTAACAAACCAAACTTCAGTGAGGGTGGTACGGCATGGTATCATCTGAGAATGGTACCAATGATATGTTTAAGTCATCCATATATAACCGTCTTAATTCCAGTTGCGTTTTTTTGCGTTTGTTTGAGAAAGACGTGTTTGAGTACGAAAATATTAGTATAAAGTATTTTCAAAATTCATGATAAATCAAAACGACTTTTGTAAGTTTCAAAATATTTAATCATAGTACCACTACAATATTGTTTCGTGACACTCTGAATATTATTATATTCATCCACCTAATGAAGCCACAGTGTAGCGAAACAATATCGTAGTGGTACTATGATTAAATATTTTGAAACTTACAAAAGTTTTTTTGATTTATCATAAATTTCAATTTCAACAAGTGATTCCCGCATCTATTAATTAACGTATGGTGATTCGTAGGGTTTGTAAATGGGTTATATTCAACCCAAAATTTGGGAGGGTAGATGTTATTATTATGATATTTACTTATTGTAATCAAATTAATAAACCAACGAGGAAAAGCAAAAATTAAATTGCTTAATTTGCTAAAAAAGCTTAATACGCGTTACTATTAATTTAGTGCAAGTAATGAATTTGCATTTACTTAATATAACCATCATATCAATTTTTAATAGAATTGCTGAATACAATTGCTGATGAGATTATAGTTCATTGTACCAAATTTGTAATTTATAGTAATAATAGCATCACAAACCTAAATAAACAGTTTGTACACTTACATATGTAATAAATTCGTCTACACGATATTGTTGACCAATAAAGTTTGAATCTGCAATGGAGAGTCGAGAAGTAGTAATTGCCGATGTTACAGCAATGGAAGATCAAATTCATCACTTGAAAGCTATGGAAGTTACAAGTGACCAATACCAATTTAAGATCACTTATGACCCGTATGATGCGAAAGTGACATAAGCTGTAACTGGCACATCTTCAGCATCACGATGTTACATATGTGCACCTATACCAAAAGAAAAGAACAACTTGAATAACATTAGCCGAAAACCTTTATTGATACGAAGTCTTCAGCTAGGTCTTTCGACATTACACGTGCGGATAAAAGTTATGGAATGTCTTTCACATACTGCTTACAAAATACTATTTAAAAAATTGGCGTGTACTATCTTAGAAGGAAAACAAATTAGGGGTAATGCAAAAAGAGAATTGTAGAGGAGTTCAGGCACAGATTGGGTACTAGGGTAGATTTTGTGAAGTAAGGTGCGAGCACTAGTAATAACGGCAATATTGCTAGAAAATTCTTCTCACAACCTCAAGTCACTCCAGTTATGACAGGAATTGATGTAATGCTAATTGAAAGGTTTAGTATAATCCTGCAGGTGATTACTAGCAGTGCATCAATTTACGTCGACAAATTTGGAATACACGCACGCGAAATCGCTGAATTGTATGTGCAAAAATACGACTGGCATCACATGACAGCAACTGTTCAAAAGGTTCTGGTGCATGGCAATGATATCATACAAAAGACGGCTCTACCTATAGAACTATTGTCAGAAGAGGCCCAAGAAGCCCAAAATGAAAATTATAAGAAGTACTGGCGGCTGGTTATTTGAAGAAGTCATCCGAGTTTGTCCGAAAATGGGTGAGACGTTACCAAGCCACAAAAACGTCGACGACTTTGAAGATCGTGATGACACGCGGGTAACAGCAAAACGATAGGATAAAGCTATTGTTAAGCTCTTCGAAGGGAAACTGGAGTTAACCCTGCACCAAATCTGTTGAATGATAAAGGAAAAAGGAATAGATATTAGTATAATGACCATTAAACGTCGGTTGCGAGAAAATAACATTGAATATCGTAGCGCTATACTATAGCCGTTACCGTCCGAAAACCACGTGAACAAAAAATTGCGTTGAGCTCAGGAAGACATCGGTCGTAATTGGACTAATGTTACGTTCTCCGATGAAGCGTCTTTTTGGGGATGGGTACCCAGGAGGAGTGCTCGGAGATTGTCTGTTCGCCGCCTGCTAAAAATTTACCAAAAAGTATTATTGAAGTCGGCTAAAAGGTGGTTTTGTATCGTTAACACAAATTGGGTGTTTTAGGAAGATCACGATCCAAAGTATCGTAGTCGGTTGTGCAAAGCACAAAGATAAAGTGCAAGAGCAAAAAGATAATCAAGTCTTAGATTGCTCGTCTCAGTCTCCAGATATGAACCTAATCGAAAATATTTGATCACATTATTAAACAAAAACTTGTAGGAAAACGTGTGACAACTTTCAAACAGTTAACTGCGGGCATTCGGTGTATGGAGATCGCTGCCGGAATTTTTTGCTGAAAAACTCGCGACAGCATGCAGATGCGATGTGAAGCCGTAATCAATAATATTGGTGACCATATAATGTATTAGTTAATTGAGATCAAGTATTATAGATGTATTTTCCATATTGAAACTTTTTCTTTAATATCTTTATCATTGTGTCCAAACCCACGCCACCGCTATTGTGTTAATGACTGTAAACTGCACCATATGATGACTTTTTCTAGATACAAAGGTTTTTGTTCGTAGAGTAATTGGGTACTACGAATGTAAGCCTGGGTTGAAGTCTGAATTGTTCACTTCAATATCGTTATTTTGCTTCTTTTCTTTTTCCAGATTATAATGAATCTTAGAAGCTGTTTATATTTGTTTAGAGACAGTATATTCAAAATCAAAAAATGCCTATATGGGAAGTTTGAAATTAATTTTTGCGTTAGTTGCCAAGACGTTTAATAATTTAATATTTTCTATATCAGCCCGAGAATTTATGGCACCCATCTCATAAATGCTTTTAGGTATTTTGTAATAGGTAAGTTTAGTAGCATTTATTATTGCTGTATTTCACAGCACTTTAGTTATTCTATAAACAAGTTGTATGCTTTCTGGCTCATACAGAATTTTAAAGATTTAAAGTATAGTATAGCATTTCTTAAGCTTTGTACGAAATGAGAAGGTACTACCCAATTCAGTCAATGTTCTACTGCGTCTTCTGCATCACTTGCGATTACTTACACTTATTGATGATATAAGTTAGCTTCTGGATGTTTAAATTATTCTGGATTCCACAAATTCGCCGTTCAAAGCTTAAGAGGTTTATAGTAATAGTGTTCGAGAAATAATTGTTTGATAGTCCTACTGTATCTAATTTCAAACAAGTTGGTTAATGACGATTATACTGGTAAAGAAAGTTTTAGTTTTTTCCCAATAGTTTTGGATCTGCTTTCTGCAAATCTGTCTGTCAGCCGTAGGTTTTGTACCACGCGTTTAAAGTTTTGATAAAGATATATTTTTCGCATTTCAAAGATATTTTACATTATTTTCTTTTGTATTTTGCTGTAGGAGTATCTCTTTTAATGTCAAATAGTAACTGGCCAGCAAGTGCTGGATTACTTTCTTAAATGACTTCATGTTGGTGTTTCTTGCGCATGTAGGGTGCCATCGCGTTCAGGATCGTTCATTAATTCTGGAATTTGAGGTATAAGGAATATGCCGTCTCTGATTTCTGCATCATTGAGCTGCGATAATGTGTTCTTTGAAAGCTAAAACCGCCGCTGTTTCTATCAATTCCTTTAACATCTTTTACAGGTAGACTTTCTAGGTATCCACCGAAGGCTGACTAACGACACGAATGATTTTAAAATCTCCATAAAAGTGTCAGGCATGTCTTTCATACGCGGTGCAATGCTTGTTGATTGTCGAGCAAAGACTAACCCATAACCATGAAAAATGCAATTGCAGACAACCGGTACCGGCTGGATGATTTCTGACGACGGATTCAAAATCAGCGTCGGAAATACATAAGAAACAGTACTCAGTATCCAAGAAGCGAGACAATTTTTTCCAGTGTTATTACGTTGAGTGACATGGGCAGTAATCATTTCGAACATTTGTTATGATTAGTAATTCCTTGCACCGCAAACAGAACTTTCATTCGCTGATGTTACTACATTCATTGACTTACTTCTATATAAATTTGACGCATAAGTTGTTTTATAGCTTATACATTCCAATATGTCTTATGTATTTTGCAATGCTCATTTTGAATCCGTCGCCAGAAATCATCCATCAGGCTTCAGTTTTTCGCAATTGCATTTTCATGGTTGCCGGTTAGACTTTGCTGCTCGACCAACGCGCATCATACTGCGTACGACGGCTAACCTCTGCGGTGGTCGTGCTGTATTATCTAGACCAGGGGTCTTCAAACAACGGCCCGCGGGCAAAATCCGGCCCGCCAGTGTCATCAATCCGGCCCGCGACAGCTAATAGCTTATTGTTGTTGTGATAAGTTGGATAAAAACACAGAATGATAATAACTCGGATTTATTTACTTGCTAGGTAAAGCTTAATGACAAGTACAATACGCAGGAAACTCACTGAAGTAATCAGTATGGCCCCAAGACTGAAAAGTTTGGAGACCCCTGATCTAGACGATTATGTAGAAGGGGAAGCTTCATTTCTCACTTGGTTACCTTTTAGTTTAGCTGTTATCTTTTTGGTGATCTTTTTGAAAATACCTTTTAATTGTTTGAATCATCCTGACAATTTGTGTTATGTTTGTGGAGAGCTCACTTTTAAATCAGAAAAGAGTTAGTGCCATAGATGCGTAGGCTATCAAAGTTTTAAAAGAAGCTGCTTCTGAAATACATTTAGTGATATTATTTCAGTGGTATTTTTTTGAATATTTTTACCATTACTATCTCTAAGTATTGTTGTGACTCTTTCAACGGTAGCAGGGAGAATAAGATCTTCCGCAATAGTGTCCTTGGCTATGCGATTTGACATACTTGAAAAGTATTTGTACATACTTTAAACCACTTAGGTTAGGTGTAAAAAGACACAAACGAAGTATTAAGCGTCTACGCGCTACCAGTCTCTACTTAGCTAACCTAACTGAACATGTATCATGGTTTCGTACGTCTTGTCCTTACTATCATGGTTTCTGGACCATTCTACAGCGCTCGGCATAGTTGGAGATTGCGTTCTGCTGGAAGGGAGGCGCGAATAATAATACACTTCGAAAGGGAACCGCGAAATTTGAAAATTTGAGAAACGCTGCCCTACTCAATTGAGTGCATATTTCACGTACATACATATCGATCGGGTGCAATGCAACCAACTTATTTTCAATTCGTAGGCAATAATCTTACCGATAATGGCAATAGGGTACTGTACTGTACTGTACTGTACCTTACAACATCCTGTAAGTGCTCTTTTACAACATCCTGTAAGTGCTCTTTTACAACTACTCCCGAATAAAACGCTATGAAAAGAAAGCTTTCGAAATAAAATGTAACTTGAGCACGAAATACTTAATTTTAGAGAGGGTCCCTTCAGTTAAAGTTTCATTCGTGAATATTTCATGGTTTAAATTGCTGGACGCAGTAGAAAGTAAAGAAGGAATTGTAAACTCTATTAATCAAAATTTGATACAATCTTGTAGTAACTTCACGGCGAATATATTACACCTTCGAACTTTACTGCAAAATACGTTTAAAATTTTTAGCAACTTTTAAAGCTGAAGTCATTACTCCTCCGTTTTAAACACAGGCGAAATATCTTACTATGCACAATATTGGTGCCGTTTCACGATTATCGTAACACAATTAAACAAAATAAGTCTTATTTATAACTTAAAAGTAATAATGTATATTTTTTGACCTATTTTGTACTTATCTTTAATTATCCGTTGGTTTACTTCCGCCGCTTTCTAGGTCAAATAATAGACAAATATCAAATTTACAGCTTATATTTTATGAAATAGAATAGAAGACGAATTTCAGGGTAACTCAAGAGATAAGTATATACTTGAATAGGTCACGAAATACAATAAATATACATTTAATTAATATGCGACAAATAATACACCAACCACAGGTAACTATCCTAAACGATAACGTTTGCAACTTTTATAAATGGTGTAGTCCGTTTTTGCCGGAGATAGAAAGTTTCTCGTTTTCAATATGTAAACACGAATAACGAATGCTACAAAAACTTGGTGAACAATAATTGATTTCGGAGGCGAACTTTGTCCAAGTTGTTTTCTCAAATACAAACGACAACCAAACAGTTTACCGTTTTCACAAATAAGAAGCAATTTGTTTCAATAACGATATATTCAGTCCTACTTTAGATTTCCCGCTAGCGGTGTATGAAAATAATAATAATAATAATAGAAACAATAATAAAATAACAATAATAATAATACCGTTTATTGGTTTTATTGCAGGCTGCTTGCTAATTCAGGTTTACACATATTTTCTCATGATTCCAGTTTGTGATGTAACACAAATATACATTTATACTTTAAATACCTGTGCATTTGTATTAGCACAAAACACAGCCCTCTCTGTCATGTAATGTAGGTATGGGCAACCTTTGACATGTTGTGGGTCAAACTTTAGTGTGCAAATACGTTCGCGGGCCGCGTTTAAAAGTAGTACATTTTAAAGTAGTGTTGTAGTTGTTTTTTGCGATAGATATCAGACATGAAATAATACGACAATGTTATTATAATATCAATTTATGAAAATAACAAAATGAAATAATAACATTATAATTAAATCGTTAAATTTGGAATTGTTACAAACTACGAAAGTTAAATAGCGATACCGAAATCAATGAGACACTTGAGCTTGAACTTGGGAAACTAATCCATCGATGTTTGGATTAATTCCACTGATACAAAGACGTAAAGAATTTTCCAAATTATCGTCAATCAGCCTTGTACGATATTTCGATTTATATATATATATATAATGATTTTCATCAGTGAAAAGAACTGTTCGCATTTATAAGCACTGCCAAATGCACAAATCAGTCTTCTTGCGAATTTTCTAAGCTGCGGAAAATGGTCTTCTTCGAGGTATTTTTGTAGAAATCACACAACTCCACGTCTTCAAATTTAGATTTTAGGAGTGTGTTTTCTTGAATCTCGTTCAACTCAATTTGCAAGTGTATTGGAGCATTTCGTACATTACTTTTTGTTGGAGTAGCAAATAAATTGAAACAGTCTTCCATGTTTTTGAAATCGCTAAATCTGTTCGAAAATTGCTCCGACAGTACCTTGAGTTCTTCAGCATATTGAGCATAAGCAATATTTTCATACGCAGAGAGCGTGGTGAAATGGTAACTGTTTCCAGACAGCATCTGCGCCTCCCACAAGCGGATTTTATTCTGAAACGCTTTCAAATGGCTGTACAAATCATTAACTAACTGTCCTTGTTTTTGAAGTTTCAAATTTAAATCATTCAAATAGCCAGTAAGGTCAACCAGAAATGCTAAGTCACATATCCATTTTGGGTCACTCAATTCAGATAGTGGTTTATCTTTTATTTGCATAAAGTCTTTTATCTCATTTATAAGCTCGTAAAACCGTTTCAGCATTTTCCCTTTGCTTAGCCATCTGACTTCAGAATAATATGTTACGTCGTCATATTCGGCTGATATTTCATCCAAAAACGCCTTGAATTGACGATGGTTAAGCCCTCGGGATCAAATAATATTGATGGTTTTTACTACCACATTCATAACATTCTGGAGTCGAATGGACTTAGAATACAAGTTCTGTTGGTGGATAATGCAGTGAAGGACTATCAAATCATCTTTTTGCACATTTGATTCAGTTGCTTTTTCGTTCAAAATTCCGATGAAACCTTTACGTAAGCCGACCATAGAAGGTGCACCATCTGTGCATACTCCAACTAATTTTGACCATGGCAAGGCAAAACTTGTAAATACCTTTTGAACTTCATTAAAAATGTCCTCTCCTGTAGTGGTTCCTTTTAGCGGCTGTAAATCAAGCAATTCCTCGGTAACAGTAAACTCTTTATCAACACCTCGAATAAATATAGCCAGTTGAGCTGTGTCCGACAAATCGGTGCTCTCGTCTAATGCTATGGAAAATGATTCAAAACCAGCCATACGGTCAGTCAATGTTGTTTTTATATCATTAGCCATCATTTCTATACGTCGAACAACAGTTCGTCTTGACAAACTAATTTTTTCAAATTCATTTTTCTTTTCAGGACACAAAACACTGCAAACTTCTAACATACAATCCTTGATAAGTTCGCCTTCGGAAAATGGTTTTAATGACTTTGCCAATTTTGAACTAACTATAAAACTAGCTTTCACAACATTATCAAGTAGTGTTCTTTGTTTATGAAACATTTGCTGCTGATTTTCCAAATTTGCAGTAAGCTTCTGGATTTTGTCTTTTCTTATTTGTCCTGTCAGTGAGTGCAGCGTATGATGCTTAGTTGAGTAATGCCTCTTTATATTGAATTCTTTCATCACTGAAATGGATTCATTACACAGCAAACAAATAGGCTTACCATTGTGCAAGATAAAAAAGAATTCTTCAGTCCATTTTTCTTGAAACTGGCGACCCTCTGCATCTACTTTTCGTTTCTTTCCACCAGACATCATTTTCGTATACAAAATATAATTAGAAAGCACCCAAGATGCACACAAAGTCACAAAGCTAATTGACGGCACTAGCAGTTCGCTAGGATATCGCTCGTCGAAGTTATCACCTCGGTAGCTCAAGTAGAACTGAACTAAAGTTCGGGTTATCCTGGATGGCCCATCCACCCGCTTATATAGGCAAAATGAAGGAACGATCTAGAATCGTCTAGTGTAGAACAGTTGAGAAGAAATAATCTTTTGTTGCGCCGCCAGTGAGGTGGCAAACATCGAAGGCTTTGATGTTTGCCGCCTCACTCTTTGATGATCGCCGACACTCGGCTTGCTCGCTTACTTGATTCCGTGAGTTTGAGTAAGTAGTGTAATTTAGATTTTTTTAAATTAGGTTTTCAAAATGTCTCGCGGGCCGGATCAAATCATACAGCGGGCCGGCTGATGCCCGCCGTGGATCTACAGTAAGCACAAATTTCTTTCTTTGACATTCATAGATATTGTAGTACAATAAACAAGAAATCTTTTAAAGGATTGTTCTTATTCTTATTATTATTCGTACAATTAACGTTACCTACTAAAAGTGCACAATTTACTCCATTTACTGACACAAAGTTGTTTACTGCTGGATTGAATATTATAAACTTATAATATCCAGGGTAACACAAAAAAGGAACCATCATCGTGTACGAGCAGCAATAACCACCCTAGCAAAAACTCCTAAAAGGCTTTTTGTACTGACAATGAGAGAGGTAGATTTTACGGCTTTTTCCTCGGCCTTTACAGTTACCAATGTGTGGGTTGTCGGGTAAGATGTCGAATTCGCGAATGATTCGTTAAAAAGAGAATGTATTAATATTGTGTTAATTGTGTTGCATATGGAATCTTGAAATTGAAATGTTAAAAACAGGGATACTACGTGAGATGTGAGTTAAATTATTTGTTCTCCTATAATTTTTCGGAAATTACTAGAAACGACTAGCAAAAGGCATGATTCATTTCAAATTTAGTAACAGCATATGTTCATTTACATAGAGTAGTATAAGAAGCATGACTAAAAAATCAGCACCTTTGAACGTAAGGCACACCAAAGTAATGAAATGTTAAAATAATTAAACTAAAGATTCATTATATAATATTGCCATCTTTTTACCTGAAGGTAATTTGAAGATGTCCTATAATTTCAATAAAAGAATTGCTAGATTAAACTTTGGTTCGCGTAGCCAAGGCTATTTACTTTTTAGTATACAAAATAAATAGGTAATTTTATAAGTACCTACTGATGTTACAACTTGCTCTACTCTTATAAGATAAGTACAGAAGTAATAAAGAGACTAATATATAATATATATATATATATATATATATATATATATATAAATAACCCTTACCACACTGTTCGGAAAGGAATCCATGATACGTATTTCGGCAACTAAGTTGCCATCTTCAATGGAAAACTGGGGGAACTCAGTGTGACTAGCGGTATACGACTAATGCCCAAGACGAACACCACTGGACGAGCACTGCACAATTCTGCATTGGATTTATTTCCGAAAGGTGTGGTAATGGTAATTTTATTTACTTTTTTATATAAGTACAAAGGTATGTGACTATTTTCTCCCCCGTACGTTATACGAGCGCGGCTTGACAAAAGATTTACTTGTTGGCTTCTGCCATGTTTTTGATGTATATTGTCAAAATTTCACACAAGTCAGACAGACGGATAAGTTATGTTTTATAGTCATTTAAATAAAACCGTTTTCGTAGTATAAATATGAAAAAAAAAAGAATTTTGAGTGTCAATTAAACATTTATTAATGAAAGAATGTGCTCTGTTCCATGGAAAGATTTGTAATTGGTTTTCTGCTTTTAAAAGTGGCCATATAACCACGGATGATGCAGGACGTTCGGGACCCTCATTTACTGTAGCCACTCCAGAAATTGTTAATCAAACCCATGCCTTGCAATTAGTGATCGTTAACTGAAAGCACGTGGAATAGCTAAGGAAGTAAATTTTTCAACCGAGCGAGTATGCAACATTTTTCGTAAACGATTAAATATGAGTGGTATTTGCGAGATGGGTGCCGCGTTTGCTTAATGCTGATTAAATGCGCGTTCACATTAAAAATTCAGAAGAATGTTTGGCCATTTTCAAACGTAATCCAAGGACATTTTTCCATCGATATGTCACAGTAGATGAAACTTGAAAATATGAAAAAGCTATGCGCGAGATGCCGCGTTTGCTTAATACTGATTAAATGTGCCCGTGCATTAAAAATTCAGAAGGATGTATCTATCTGCAAACATAATCCAAAGGCTTTTTCCGTTGATGTCACAGTAGATGAAACTTGAGTAAAACGATACTTCAGAAAGAAAAGTACAGTTGGAAGAACCGTGACTTCTATTGAGTAGGGTGTCCTCAAAAAGAGAAAAACCGTTTTTTCGGCCAGTAGGGTCATGCCGACAGTATTTTGGGTTTCCAAAGGTGTTATCCTTATTTACAAAAAAAAGAAACAATAACTAACAAATATTATGTTGATTTTATGACTTGTTTGAATGCCGAAAGAAGAATGTGTTATTCCATAACGATAATGCGGGGTCACATTCGTTCACTGTTGCTATAAAAAATTAATCGAATTCCGTTACGATTTGCTGTCTCATTCGCGATATTTACCAGATCTGGTTCCAAATGATTTCTTCTTGATTCCAAATTTTAAAAAACTGGTGGAGAGATTTCAGAGAAATAAGGAGCTGATATCCGAAACAAATGCATATTTGGAAGAGTTTCCGAAGGAATATTTTTGAATGGTTTCAAAAAAGTAGAAACTCGCTGAGTTAAGTGTGTAGAGTTAAAAGAGGATTATTTTAAAAAACAATTTATACCTATGTTTTACAGTAAAATAACTTCTTTATTGTGAAGTCACTCTTCCAGCAAACCGCTCTCGTAAAACTTTAATTCAAACAATTACCCATTTGCCCAAAATTTTACTACGTCGAATTGTTTCTAACAAGCTACAGCTTTAAAAAGAGAGTATAATGCAAAAAACGGAACGATTACCTCAAACTGGCAATCGTTAACTAGCTTAGCAAAGCCTTCAGGGCTTTCTTGTTCTTCACAAGTATTAATGTTCCACTTGTCGGGTAAAACGGAGAATTCGTAACTGAAATGTAAGCTGTAGTGGGAAGCTATTAATATTAAACCTTGTTGTGGCTTTTTACAGTCTTATAAGTTTGAACAAGTTATTTGAAAATAATGGTGTCCAAACCTTGTATTTGGATTCCACAATATTGTATGAAATACAAAATGAAATGTTGAAAAGTAATATATAATTGTTTACAAATATAAATTTAGAAATGTTTAGCGTGCAAATAAGACACCTAACCAAGCTTACTAATTTGAAAAGGTATCCCAACTGCAACAAAAATTCGTTAAATACTTTCCAAGTGTGATCTGTAATGGGCTGTTTTGAAAATTTATTATTATGTATGTGGCAACTGGGAACTTTTAGAATGGCCGTAGATTTCTCGCTATCACAAGATATATTCCTAATGAGTTAAATTTATTATAAAAACGTAGTTTCAATATCATTAACATAACTACATTGATGATTATTTTGATCTCAAACAAAATTAAATAAAATTATCCATCCGTTTCAATTCGTCATAGATGATTAAAATTTGTGTGCAAAAGAAACACGCACAAATCGTGAATCTGTCTAAACGAAACCATTACTAGTGAAATTAATTGTCCCATAAATAACACCTATAACCTTAAAAAATTATATTCCAGAATCCTCAACAAATTATATGATTATTACGTGATGAATCGAATATAGAATTTAAGCTAGGCCAAATGGGTTTTAGAGACATATTAAAAGTCATCATACAAAAATCCGAAGAAGCTTATAGCCTATTTTGACAATTTTTTATTAGTATAAACCAACCGTTCGTCATGTTCATGTCAAGTTTGGTGTAGTTATTTCTTTTTAATGTCATGGATAGTGCTCTTGGATTTCCCTTATCGATCTTTTTTCCCCAAGTAATGTAATTACCAGCGTTTTTTTAGCAGTACTTAAATGCAGTATAATGACATACATATGTCAATAATGATTTAAAAATGAAATAACATTTGACAAGGCAAAAGCTGGATTTAAACTACATTATCTGTGTGTCCGATTTTTTGTTGCCGCAATAGTACATCCATGTATATCTTAGCAGTTATATGCCTGAACACATTTGCAATCTAACGAAGCGAGTACCAAAGAATAAGTCTTATTTGTCAAATATTTGGTACATCACATTTGGAAAAGTCGTATTTCGTTCACAAAACTGTTACATTTAACATAAACACTATTGGCTTAATAAGTTCGGTAAATGTTAACTGAACATAAGTTGTTAGATATTAAAGCCAGATAGAGTTTGTTTCCTTAGAGAGGAGCACATTACGTCATGAAAATATGCGTGGAATGTGACGTTTCACTGATCTTCACTTGTCGGTTGCCATGGTAACGTATACCGAACACCAAATTTGGTTCATTGCGCCGCTGACGTAATGTGCTCTTTTCTAAGGGAACAAACCCTATGTAATTTACTGACTTCTTGTAAGTATACAATATATTGATGTACAAGAGCAATAAAAATATATGACGGTTGATAAAAACCTAGTTCATTACCAGTAATGCGAAAGGAATACATTATTTTAATAATAATAATAATAATAATAATAATAATATCCTTTATTCCAGTGTAATATATTATGCGTTGAATATGTCATACTTATATTAAATAAATGAATAATATAAACAATTAAAAATACATAAAAACACAAACACATATGTGAAATTGAAATTAATTAATTAGTCAAATAAATAGATTAAAATTTAGAAACAACAAAGTCGCCTATATTGTATAAGGCTTTTCGTAAAAGTATATTCTTTAGGTTAACTTTTAATTTTTGAGTTGAGAATTCTTTTATGTGCATGAGCAAGTGATTATATACCTTCACAATTACCGAACTGTACTTCGGTCAATCAGAGCTCTTGTGGTTTGTATGGGAACCAAGTGAGATGACTTCACTCCACGGGTGTTGTACGTATGCTAACGAAGGTGATTTTGAAACATATCATAGTTCTTTCCAAGGTACATATCATTATTTTACAAATTTAATTTTTAGTGAAATTTTAGATACACCTCCTATACAAGAAATGAAATGACTTCAATGAGGCTCTAAACTAGTTCGTCAAAAAACATTCCAAACATTTGCCATCGTTAAGTCTTATCTGGTCAATATTATTAATAACGATACTTTAGATCTGGTATAGTGGTCAGGTGTATAATTTCTTCCTACGTGCTTTAATCAAAATCGATCCTTTAATTTCCCGGCGAACTATTCTTAAATTTCTTTAAATATACTGAAATAAATACATGGATGACCAGGGAATATTTCCAAGTGCTACCCGCGATTTGAATGAAACTTGGTCAATTTATCGACCCCATCTTTACCGTTTCGTTTTTCATTTTTTCACTTTTACACGTACTTTATTGTAGATGATATTTTCATTTAGATCAAGTATATGTGTATTAATAACATAAGTAACATAAATAAATAAATTAAATGTATATATATATATATATTTCGTGACCTTTTTATACTTATCTTATATGATCATATAAATAAATAAAAGAAACAATACATTATTATCTACAACACACAGTTATACGACAATTATAATGTCCATACTACCGACCGCACGAAAACATATTTTATAATATACCGCATGTCCCCGGACTGATTTCGCTATAGGTATAATTGATTACAAATTTTTGAGTCTAATTTTAATGTTTTGAGATGCCGCCCTGCTTAGTCTGAAAAGAATTTCAAGCACTCGATAATTGGGAAAAAGTTTTCTCTTGAAGTACAGCGCCATTTTCGGTTAATAGTACGGCAAAATGTTATTGAGAAAAGTTACAGTATGAGATTGTGACTAAATAAAATTTCACAAATGTCGAATCACTTTGATTAAATCAGATATATTTTTATTCTTGCATTGCAAATACAAAAGAAAAACAAATATTTTGTATAAGTTGTCGAAAAAAGACTTAGGTAAGTTTCTAATATTTTAGTAATTTTTTAGTATTTCATTCAAAAAGAAAAAAAAAATAGTTACTCAAATTGAATTCGTCTACGATCGGCACATTTTAAATCTCATGGTACGTACATAATTGAATTATTATAAATAAAATAAAACATAAATTGACTACAAAAGGCGAGTTGGACGATATGATCTGATGGATTAGCCGACGAGATTTGACCCTTTCCATGGCGTTATTTCAAACAAAAAGTTTATTCAAGTGTTTTATATGATAGCCTCCAATTATTAAAACCATAAAATAGGGATGCTATAGATGCACTGAACGCACCGACCGTACCAGAAGTATTTGAAGAGTTTCGAGTTAGGCTGAAAAATGTGCCAATCAAATTCAAATTGAATAATTAATTATTGTTTCTTGACAACTTATACAAAATATTTGTTTTTCTGTAGTTACAATGCAAGAATACAAAATATATACTGATTTAGTTAAAGTGATTCTCTATTTGTAAAATTTTGCATAAAACCATCATTCCATATTACAAACAACTTTTTCAATTCTGCCGTATTTTTTACCAAAATGGTACTTTAATTCAACAGAAAATGTCTTTCTCCCAATTGTCATGACGACCTTTATTTTAAATTCCTTTCAGGAGGCCGGCATTCGAAAACATTAAAGCGAGATTCAAAAATTTTTGATCAATTATATTAGGGAAGTCAATCGGGGGACACATTCTATTTACAATAGCTTTCAAGGAAATTGGAGATAAGTTTTGGGACTAGAGTTACTGCGAGAAGTTATTCCAGGTTGGTACATATTAATATGTTTTTTAATGTATTAGATGTACTATCGCTACTACTATTTATTGCGCATCGAATATTAGTGTTGAAGTTGTTACATCAGAAAAATTAACAACCGAATTGCTTAGGATATGTTTTACAAACGTGTAGTTATATGGACTTATGGGTGGGATACAATCAACTTTGTTTTGCTAGATTCTTGAACATGTTACTGGCCTGTGACATTGCAAAAATATATACCTGCTAATAGATATTGCATGTGGTCACAATTTCCAAGAAAACAATTGTATTGGGTCAATCTCTCGATATGCACAGCTTCTATGGAAACGATTTATGGAATGGTTTTCAGATCAAGCTGTGCTTGACAATATTCATATTGATTTACGTCAACGAAATAACATAATAAAATAAATTAAATGTATATATATGTATATATACTGTGACCTTTTTTATACTTATCTTATATGATAGTTCTCTACCACAATTAGCTCAATTAAACAAGACTGGTTTAAGTTATATATATTATTATATGAAAATATAACTAGAAGACTATAACTATAAGAATTTTGAAATATTGTTTATATATTATCCTTACATTATGCACATTTATATATTATTTTATTATCTTATATGATAGTTTTCTACCACAATTATGTCAATTAAACAAGACTGGTTTAAATGATAGTTATATATATTATTATATGAAAATATAACTACCATTTAAATCAATCTTGTTTAATTGACCTAATTGTGGTAGAGAACTATCATATAAGATAATAAAATAAAATATAAATAAATAATTCTTATAGTTATAGTCTTATAGTTATATTTTCATATAATAATATATATAACTTACACCAGTCTTGTTTAATTGACCTCCTTCGTCTTATTTAAGAAACGCGTTCGGTGCGAAGAAATGCTTGATTTCTTTGCTAAAAGGCTTTTTCGAAGAGCGCAATTTTGTATATTCTTCTTTGCTCCACCACAAGAAACAAACAATTAATGCATACCACTGAAATTTTATTCCAAAAATACCCTTAAGAGATATTTATTTCTGTAGTTATATACATATTTATTTGTGTGTTTATTATCTTACAATTTACATCACAGTGCTTCTTCTAGTATACAAAAGTTCACTAGTTTTATGCTTACATAGAAGTAAATGTATTTTAAAATACAATTAGGTCATTCATTACTAGAACACGAAATGGAAAATGTATGTATGCTTCACATTTTAATTTTAGTAATTGGATGGTTAACAGCAATATTGCTTGAGGTACCACTATGTTTCCTCAGAAGTCCATATAAATGGCATCTAAAGCTGGAGTCGAAATAAGTTAGCAAAACAATATTGATAAATCCATCGGCACAAGAAGCATAAAGGATAACTACAAATAAGACTTCGATAAATACCTTTGTTACCAAGATAAGCAATAACCACAAGGTAAAGTTTAATGAAATGTATACACCGGATATTATAATTCTTAATAGACAATTATCGTCGTCATCATCAGGCAACATAATTTGTAATATTGTTTTAAATACAAGCGCAATTACGCTCAATACTTTAAGTGGTCCTGCAATGTAAAGCACTTCTACTACAAAAACATGACCTAATTTCAGGCACATAATTTCGATAACAATGCAGAACGCAAATACGCACCAAAGCAAATAAATAAAATACGTATAAAATTTTTGTGAGTGTATGAATTTTTTAAACAAGAAAAGTGACACCATGGTTGCTGTTAATGTTGGTAGTATAATATGAATATAAAATAACATATCATAAATTCTAGGGCTAACATATTTGTCTGGTACAGCGTTCAAATAAGATAAACACAAAATGAAAATAATATTACACGTGCACCAGTTCATTAAGGTAAAGTAAAAATTTGTAGTGTATAAGCGTTTCTTTACGAAGATGTAAATTAATAGACTATCGGGTACCAAACATACTAACATCCATATAATTATAAATATTTGGTGATAGCTCAGCGTATCTGAAGGGGATGATGTTAATGTGAAGTTTGCCTTTCTTTCTCTTTGTTCTTCTCCAGTATTCATGATTGAAATGAAACAAATTCAGCTACCTAAGGCAAAACTTAGATTAATAACGTTTATTAGAGTTTTAGAATCTATATAATCTTTATATTTCATTTTTGAGATAACAGTTCACTAATAATTTCTAATAACGAACAATGGAGAGATACCAATCCTTATCTGAACGAATGGTAGGAATGCTTTGGGAAGGTAATTTCTAACCAAAAAATTGTTCTATACAGATATTAGATTGCATCCAAAAATTATATCAAGCTTTTTATTACTTCCTGTCATTTCAAATTGACTTGTCTACAAATTTTGTGCACAATTTTCAATAATTTTTTACTGATGCATTTATATCACTCTCCAATGTTTCTTCTTTTAACGTTTCCTAGTTTTTTAAAGAATGTAACAATTTAAATCACTAATACTATGCAGCTTCCTCTAGAATCAACTACATATCCGCGCTGTACAATGGGATTCGATTTGTACTTTGTGGGTGGATTTAGCGAAATTAATATCCCGTATTTATAGAAACTGTTTGAAATACAGCGGTATGCCAGTTATAGTGGAAAATTGCTTGTGTGATATCAGAAATACAGTTTCAACCCAACGGGATGCACATGATATTTGTAAACTCCTACAGTCAGGTATGGAAAACAATAGATCCAAAAAGTAGTGGAGAGCACATTATTTCCACAGAAGTTAAAGAAAAGGCTTCCACTGCCATTTAACTATGAGCGCGTGTGGTTTCCCTTTCGCCAAAAAAACAATTATTTCGGACTCAATCTGAAGCTCTATCCTTTGTACTGGGCAAGAGACACCTACAACGTAAACGAAACCATAGGAAAACTTTACTGCAAGATACAGAGAGAGATCCAAAATGATTGTCTGAGAAATACTCGTTACACCAAATCCTTTGATATTTTTAATTATTATTTGACATTCGCATACGCTTGAAAAGTTTCAGATGCAGCTTGGTTTTATTTTACAGGCTACATAAACTGCTAGAATCATAGAATCTGCGGGTTTGCTGAAAATCGTCACATATTTCACAAAACACCATTACAGCCTCTGAAAGTTGGAGTGTGAGTCGCTATTTCCAGAAGACGAATAATAGGTCCAATTTTTTAAAGGAATCGTTAGTACGGGCGACATCAACAAATGTTAGCTTTATTTGTACAAGAGCAAGCCGATGAATTAGAAAGAGGGTATTTTCAACGAGAAATATTTATGGTGCACAACGCTGACCTCCAAGATCACCTGATGTTGATGGTGGCAATGATGGACACACAATTCTTAAAGAAAACAAAAATTACACTTTACTTAAATGTGTGTATTAGTTTATACTATAAGTTATAAGAAATAATTGAAAGAAATGTCAAAACGAAGAGATTTGCATCGTAGACATGGTTAGGTATAGTCTGGGCAAACAGGGGTAATTACGAAATAAGTTACGACAGCCTTCATATACATAGAACTAGACTAGAGTGGATAGTTGGCGATGCTGTTGTAACTTATTTAGTAATTATCGCTGTTTGCCCAGACTAGCTATGTATCGTGTTTAAACGTGCACCTCACTGAAATAACACTGACCACTAATATAAATATGGCGGCATTTTGAAAAAGTAATTTTCAGCGGAAGCGGCAAAAAACGGTCATTTTGGATTTCACTGTATTAAGAAAAATGTATAAGTGAGCAGCCACTCTAACGTTCAGGTCACTTGTCAAACAAATCTATATCAATTTGAAAATGTAAAATTCAAATGTCGATGCTAATGATGCCAACCACCCCAATACATACATAAAGTTCCTTAAATCGACTATATGTTTTATTTGACGACTTTCTTTCGTTTCAAGTTACTAAACACGTAAAATTAATAAAAAATGCGGCGACTGGATCTCTTGAACCGTATTACAAAAAGATGTGCGGTTTAATATAAAATGCAATATCTCCTGAATTCCGAAAATGAACAAATACAGCCATGTACATATTGTAGGATTACTGTAACACTGATTCAGTAACTACTGTTAAGCAAAGAAATCTGTACTAAGCTGTACAAATTGTTAAATTTAAAGTGACAGTGTGAATGTCTAGTTCATCCTTAGTTAATTCAAGCTAACAGAATAATTGCATTCCAAAAGCGTGGCTAATATAACGGATGCACACTACTTATAGGAATATAAAATCAAGCTGGTTAATTTTTAGTTGATGTTAGAAGCTTTTGTCGTGTCTTGAAACAACCAAAAGGGAAAGTATATGCCATCAACTTCGATGATCATGTGCTATTTTTCCGCAAGCTTTGGGATTTGGTCATTATGCTAATGTTATGGTTTAGATCCAGAAAGTATCTAGCGTACCGCTGTTAATGCAAATTGTGTTCCATTGAATGAAATAAATCACGGTATCGGCCTAAGAAAAGTAGAAATATCTGCAATTAAAACGAAATCAAATAAAATGGTTCTTAGCCTTAGACTATCGACTTTACGCCCTCAAATACGAACTTCGTCAACTAAGTTACGTTATCAGTGGCAACAATACAAAGAAATAAGGTGCTACTGGGAACTTTTGGTTAATACTGTTCTTAGAAGAGCCTCTCCCCACAATCTCACACTGGTTCATAAAATCTAGATGACTCTCCATAAAACGACCTAATTAGGTGCGTTAATAGGGTAATCACGGTATTAGGGGCTACTCTGTGGCTGCCCAATTAAAGCACTTAATTAGCTCGTTCTGTCTAGAAGGCATGTGGATTCAATGAATTGATAAATCTTTAATAGTTTACTATTTTTTCGTCTCAGATTGTGATGTAATCGGGGTATGTAAATAAATCTTCTGCTCGGGAGATGGGATCACATTTTTGGTCAGAACAATTTACGAATAATCTCTATATCTGACGGCTTGAGTTTTACTAATCGCGGTTTGACTATATCCTACTGACGAGTCCTAATAAGGACGAAGCTCTAGTCTACGGCTACAGTCTGCCATTAATAAAGCATAATTCTATCCATGTTTATTAGTAGGGTAACCTGGGGGAATATGCCAGTTGGGGTAAAACGCCAGTTCTACGATTTAGCGAAACTGGCGGTAGGATTACACATGTAAGTAGTTGATGCACTTCAGTACTGTTTATGTGTTCATTGGCAGTGCTGTTCGTAGCTTCTATTTTAGATTTTATTTTGTTAATACGGTAAGCAAAGACTGAAGCAGACTATTTATAACTTTCTCAATGGATATAGTAAGCAATTTTGTAAAATTTATGAAAGCAGGAGTTCTAGCAGAATGTTATTATAACGGTACAAGTCAGGATAGGCCTACTGTACGCTTCACCACTTTATTTTAAGGCCGCCATATTGTGTAAAATATACATCTACTGTATATTTGGGAAAAAATGCCAGTTTAACGTCACGGTAAAATGCCATAGGATATTACATATCAGGACAGTGACAGTGATATGAGCTAACATGATAATGACTATTGTGCTGCATGCAATGGATACTATTATGCCGAAAACGGTCCAAAATGTGATTGGAAAATTTCTGAATGTTGTAGTAAGTGGATACCCGAGAACTGTGCAGGAAAAGCTTCATGTTGTACTTAAGTAAATCTGGTTAACATTATTTTTACTAAGATAAGTATTTAGGAACTATAGGTCAACTATTTGTGTTATAATGTTCACGAATAAATTGTTCATTTAAGTTTACCTCCATATTGCATATTACCCCGATTGGTATGACATATTACCCAAGCCACTGATCAATATGCCACTTTACAGGCTCAACGATTTATGTTATGTTATTATGTTCTTAAAAGTGTATTATGCCTATACTGAAAGTGCCTATAAGTTTACAATAGAAGTGATATAAGAGATCAATGTGCAAAACTAATTCATACATGACAAAATTTGACAAGGAAATGGAATTTCCCTTAACTATGGCGTATTCTCCCCAGTTACCCTATATTCAATCTGTGCTTCTTTCCAGTTTGCGCAGATAATTAGGTGGTTTTCTAGAGAGTCAACTAGATTCTATGAATTTCTGTTTTGGATCTCGTTAATAGTGTACTACTGACACTGTATACACCAATGATCTGGTAAAGGTTAGAAGCAATTAGTTTTAGTTTATAGCGGTATCAAGGTTAATCAGACGCAACTAATGCATATTCAGACAGATTATTGTGACTATAATTCGATTTTTGTGGCGGGTACTTCCATTATTGGTTGTGGAGTCCAGCATTATAGCCGCGTCATTTGGATTGGAAATTTTTATTCACATAGAAAAGGAGAATATACTTACGGTAACTTGTACATACGAGCACTAACTCGAGCAGTGCATCTGTTTCTACCTTTTATTCATATCACTTCTAGTATTTACTCCAAATTATTAAGTACAAATAGCATGCTCATTTTTATTCATATTACTAAGTGTCAACATGCGAATCGTATATTATTTCATTAAACATGAAGGCTTCTTATGAGCTCGTCATAAAAGCAAATGATTGGTATTAAGGACTAATGAATTTTTTGATAATAGGGTCCATTCAAAGGATATATAAAACCATCATACGACGAATAATTTACTTCCATTTGTAGAATTACCTGCAGATTCTTTTACATGTTGTTACATATGGCTTGATGCTACGGTCTCGGACAAAGGTATGTGGTATAGACAAAAAGTATCGGAAACGTTTGGTGCAATCTAATAAAAAGCTCCAAACTGCAAGCTATAGAAACCCAAAAGAGGTGGATCTGACTGTACGGTACAGGATAATATTCGTCTGTTCTTCACATAAGAACGCGAGGTAGATATTTGTTAAAGTAATTGCTTGATAAAATGCACATTTTACAATCAAATAGTAGGGTGCTACCTTCTAAATATATTCCCTGTAGAGAAAGTCTCTATTCATCGGTAGCGGAATTTTGTGCTTATCTTGGCCATCCAAGTACGTATTGGTAATATGCTATAATCTTGATTCTTGTTAAATATTTGGTTTCCATAAAGGACACTGTAGTTATAGACGGAGTTATGGTGTAGACAGGTAACGATTTCGAAGCGCTGCACAATAGGAGTAGAATAAAAATCAAACCATGCATCGAAAACTTTTGGAGATGTTATTAAATATACGGTATAGTACATTTCGTTCTGTTTCATTAAGGAACTAGATCGTATCAATATACAAAATGATAGAACTCAACTCCCGGAAAGATTTATTTAGAGAAGAAAAATATATTTTCACAGATTCAAGACAGAGGTAGAATAAAACAAAGAAAATGTAATAGATTTCTGTATATCTTAGCACACTAATTGAAAGTTCTGGTATACAATTTTTCTGTGTGGAAGGGATATAAGAAACATCTGCTATGTATATTAAATGCTTTTGAATGCGACTGGTTACATATTTATGACAGATACAATCCACACCATGACTTTCTCGACCCAATATAAATTAAAAAACTTCACGTTATAACACTTGGATGCACTTCTTGCATCGAACTTTATCCAACTGTTTTGAATGTTAGACAGTCAAAAATTTGAGGGAAAATACATATCAAGAAAAAAAGCTCTAATAAGTTGTCTAAGTAGGTATGAATTAGGGCTAACGTACGAAGCGAGGAAGCTGCATATAAATATATGTACATGTGTAATGACGTACTAAAATATAATATATACTTTTATGGGCAATATCCAGATTGAAATGGGAAAACGCCATATACTGTATATAAATTTCAACGGTAGAAATCTAGTAAGAGAAGATTATAAGACAAAGAAAGCCGGAAATTAAGAGATATATTGAATTTTTTAAACCGAGTTAGGTACGTATACACAAAGCAAACCTACACTCGAATTAGCTGACTATATTTTACATCTATTTGTGTACATACATCAGTATATTTCACGTTTGTTTGTATTTTAATTAAATCATGTATTTACTTAGTCAATTCCTAACATGCAACAGTGCAAAATTAATAAAAGCGTAATTATTGCAAGTATTTGTGGCTAAAATACGTACATATATATGTTAGAATTGAATACTTACTTCGTTCTTGACTCACATAAAAATACAATCTTGTCTGAGAGGTCGGTTTCAACAGATGCTAATAGTTCAGTGTTTGCCAAACGATAGAAATAAAAATTCGCGCATATGGTTAGGAAATATAAGAAGAAAACAAATTTAATTCTCAACGACTAGGCTAGTATTTTTCTAAAGAATATGTTAAATCACATCATGGTAATGTAATAAAATTCAATGGAAGTAAAACGTATAGTCCTTTTTACATATGTACTCTAACGTCGAAATGTGTAGGTAGGATTAGAAATAAGAATAGCATAAAATATTTTGGTTTCGGTATGTTGGTGGACGGCAGGTTAATTTAGTCAGTTTGATATAAAAATAAACTAGAGTAGAGAAAATCTCAACAGAAAAATAAGTATAAAACACAAGGCCTATCTGTGGCGCATCTGGGACTTGGGCTTAGTAATTTAGAATACATACGAGGTAGGCGCCATAAATTCTCGGCCTGATATATTCTCTCCTAATTACAATACGTTTCCTACCATAATCAATGAATAATTTTATACCCATGTAAACAT
The DNA here is from genome assembly GCA_038088585.1 of Chrysina gloriosa. Classification (NCBI taxonomy): domain Eukaryota; kingdom Metazoa; phylum Arthropoda; class Insecta; order Coleoptera; family Scarabaeidae; genus Chrysina; species Chrysina gloriosa. The sequence continues at coordinate 26,701,511 of CM076091.1, forward strand.
AATCTACATTTTGTCCCTCAAAATGTTGTATTACAGCTGCTTGCAACGTATTGATGGGACGCATTGTAGTGCAATAATCGAAAATCTTCTGTCAATTTTTTTCGACATCTGGCACGGCATATTGTCCTTCAATTTATAGAATAAATATGCATAATATGTGGTGTTGACAGCTCTATTGCGCTGTTTAAAATCAATGAGTAAAATGTCCTTACAATCCCAGAATATTGTGGTCATCACCTTTTTCGCTGTTTGAACGACTTTAGCCCAGAACCTCTGTCTCATCTCCTGTGACAATGGACTCCATAATAGGTTTGGCATCGTCTCCACATATGGTAATAAAAGAAACGAGCGGAAAGAAGAAGCGGTACCCATCTTGCACTAATATAACAGAAGACGATATTGGTTAACATTTACCAACTCGGAGAATTGGAGATAAGCTTATTTCAAGATTAGTGCGCGAATTCCTTCGCAGTTAATATCGTTTGTGATTGTCTGTCTATTCAGATAACGATCAGAAATTAAGAAAATACAAGCCTCGCTGGGACAAAACTGCATTGTTGATTTTTAATGCAATTGAACGATGTGTTGTCGAGCTTACTCTCCAAAGAATCGTTCTTATGCCTCTATATACACCCAATATCACAGTGAATAATTCTTCAGTTACATGCTCTAATATAGACACCCGAAAATATAAGTTTGTGTCTGTAGAATTATGGCTCACTGTGTATGAGGTTATTTGTTAACATTTGACGTTTATTAATTTTTTAGACCGTTGTTTTATATGAATTCATTCTATTGAAACTTCTACGGGTGATAACCATTAACAGACCTCGAGAAATAATAAAATCATACCTACCATTAATGAACGGTCCTCCTTCAAATCCATATAAAGGGAGTTGGTATTCAGGCGTGTTAGTGCGATTCGTTGGATTTCATCAGATATCTTTGGTTTATAGAATGGTATGTATGTTTGCGCTCCAACAATCTATGTAGAACTTATTCACGGTAAATCGAACCAGCTGCGTACAGTTTATAAAGCATAGAATTAGGTATTTGCAAATAAAAAGGGTAAGGGGAATGACAACTACATACATATATTTTATGATCGTCCAAAATGTCCAGGGTTTGGCAATAAGCAACTAATTGAAAAGAAATATCTAGGACCGGTATACACTCTTCCACATAATTTCAAATTCTTTGTGAAGTTGATATGGATCGATTTGCGGTCATTTAATTTAATATGTCAATCCTTTGTCCAATCGTGAACTAAGTAGATGGTCCTCTGTAATTTTCCCGTAAGTTTCTCTATATTGCTGTATCATCAGCAAATGCTGCTATCGTCACTTCTTCTTGTTTTGGCATATAGCAAGTGTAGATAGATCAAAGGTGAGGCCTAGTACACTATCTTGCGGTATCCCCAGCTCTGATTGATCTAACGCTTGTGTATGTATCTTCAAATTTAAGTCTAAAATATCTGTCTGTGATATTGGAATTTGGTAGCTCAGCACACTGTTGAGGTAGCAGACTTTTCTATTTGTTCTTCAATCCCGTATGCCAAACATTATTGATGTCCTGAGTAACATCGAGAAATACTGAGGCATATGTGTTTCCTCTTCTAGCGTCTGATCGATCTCGTTTGTAATCCGGTGTACGTGTTGTATTGTAGAATGTTGGCTTCTGAAATCAAATTGATATGACGATATACGTTTGTTTTTTTCTATTACTCGTTTAAGTCTTTTGAGAAAGATTTTGGATATTACTGGCAGCAGTAAAATAGGTGTACAAGATGTTACCTTGTTTTATTGCCTGGTTTCAGAAACATAATTAGTTGAGATACTTTCCATATTTCTGTGATACGGTTAGAAGGAAAGTAGCACTGATGAGATTTGTTACCTTTACGATTTTCTATCTGGAAAGTTGTCTCAATACAGTCTCGGTGCCTTTTTGGATTGTGATTTTTGTTAATTTCTGTAGAAACTTCTCTGGTGAGGTGATTCAATATCTCCATTTTCAGATTTCTTTTGTAACAGGTTTCCAATATTATATTCGTCAACATTCATTGGATATGCTTGTTCCAAGTTGTTTGCAAATGCTTCTGCTTTCTATTGACTACTTCCAGCCTATTTGTAATTCGTTGTTCTTAACGGTAGAATATGCATAATGGATGATTTAATAAGGAGTACTCAGTACCTTTATCGCTGGTTAATTCTTGTAAATATGTAGGTAATTTTTAATTTTGTTAATTTTTCGTTCTAGTTGTACTAATTTATTCAAACAAATTTCATGGGAATCTTCTCATTTACCATTTTCTTCTTTCTCCTTTCACTAATCTTTTGATCAAACAAACTTGAAGGGAATTTATTCATTATAAATAAAGTATTACACGAAACCTCATAAGCGTAGAAACATTAAATATAACAAAAAAACATTAAACAATATTAAATATACAACAACAATTGTATTTATAACAGTAAACTTATCAAAAGAATAAAATTAGTTACAACCTATAGTTCCAATAATATCTTTCCTAGATATAGTTTGAAATACCTTAGATATCTTTGAAATGTGAACCTGGATCACATGTAATTGAGACGTATTTTAATTTTTGACATGCTTGTAGTGAATAAAAGAACATACACATATTATGTGTTATTCATGTTCATTTGATTTCAGCCCTATGAAATGAACATTATAATGGTTAATATTTCTATTGAACAGTTGACAAAAATATCTTCTTATGTGCGGTTCATAGCAAACTAACAATATTAGATTAATGAATCCGTTACAATAAAATATCACGTTTACACAGAAATGTATAATTATTTGAGGTAAAGAGTAAAAATCTAGCATAATAAAGGTCATCCACTCAATACATGGCGGCAGAATATATGCCCATGCAAGCATTGCTCTAATTTTGAATGTTTCTTCCTCAGTATACCGTGCATAATGCAAAATAGTCCTCATAATTACAATTATCATAGCTGCCAAAGTCGAATACTCGAAAATTTGAAACATCACATACATAGCTAAAAGTTGATTAAGGAAGCAATATATTTCAATAGTTATGGCTAGAATACTTAGCGACCAAATAACGTAAACAGCTATCGAACAAATTTGGTCGGTTTTAATAACTTTATCAACTAGAATAAGCAGGTTCAGTACCACTCCGGATAATTTGATGACATCTTGAGCGAAAATTGCTATACTTATATGCGTAACGTTTTTATCTAGACAATAATATATAGTGAAGATGTGGATGAGAATATTAAAACTTGACAACTGAAGTATTACAAAGTGGATATTGATACGACGAGTTCTATTTTTCAGGATTAGGTAAAACAATATAACATTTGGGATAATGCAAACGATAGCGAAAAGCAGATATAGTATTTCTATAATGTGTAGTGAATCCAAGGTTACACCTAGAATCTGATTTACGTTTGTTAAGTTTTCATATGGTAGGTCCTCTGTTACATCCATCCCGTTATTTATTTGCTGTAAAAAACAATATGTATACAATTCATAAAGAATACTTCCCAAGGCGATGGATGTCTTATGCTTGCATTCCGGTAAGCGCGATGATTAGTTCCAAATGAACGATTAAACTTAAACTATGATTCCGTATTAGATTTCTAAGATGTTTTGCAAACTTTTATGTATAAGATAACGCAAAAATCTCTTTATCTGCTGTATCTTGAGAAATCAAAGTAACATTAGTATTTGCTCCAAGTTTCACTTTTAACTTCTTGAAATATTTTGGTATAAAGTTGTGTACCCCCTGCAATTTTTAATTATCAGACAAGAATGGTTAGATACTCAAAAAAACAGAATTATTGGTCGTGGTCAATTAATTAAAGTTGTTTTTAGATCTTTTACACTATATTTCTGAACTTAAACGAATCTTGTTTACGATTTTAATTTCCCAAAATTCAGTCGGTAATAAAATTTGTGATTCTCTTGCTGAATTTTATGATCCTTTTTCGACGAATCAAAATCAAAGCATCAAATATTTGGTTCTCGTTATGAAAAGAATAGTGACATAATTTTTTAAAAATTAAGGGAATTCAGAAATTAAACTTCCAAAACAAAACAAAATCAATCTATCCTAGAACTTTTGGCAAAAATATTTACATTAATGAATTTTATGAATTGCATTTCTCGCTCTTTTGTAAACCAAGTATGCAATCTAATCAAATATATTTTGCTAGACTAACAATGAATTTGAAATTTTGTCGACTTAAAAGTACATTGGTACACTTTATAATATATGAATGCGAAAATAAATAATTTTGGGTAGTCTAGACACACTTTTCAAATGTATAAAGTTAAAGTAATATATTACTTTTAGTCCGTTTAAATCGCTTTAGCTGCTAGTATTCTACCACCGTATTGTTGAACTATTTAGATGATCTATATGAAAAGATCCATATGATGTGAAATATTACAACGGTATCAAGGTTATATATGTATCTGTACGTACGTTCGTGTTATTTAATATGCACATGTGATGAGCGATTATTATTAATGCTTCTTCTGCAATATAGAGATCAATTTCACTTACTCTTATCTGATGTTTACTACATTATTTGTTTGATGTTTTCTGTTGATATCAATAGATAGTCACAAAGTTATAATTCTTCATATTTTTTTTTCTAGTATACTCCAATATTACATCTTGTCTGTAGAGTCAGACGAAAACAACTGCACGCATCCGTATGTATGTCTATATGAACATCTATCAATTGCGTGGAATATGGCAGAAATGCACTCATTTGTAGATAAGGCGACAAATTTCCCAGTGATAATTGCCAGATCATAATTTATTCGTCCAGAATGTTTTTCAACTGAAATGCGGAATACCAACAATAAAAGAGGAGTAATTTATTTTTACACAATCCTGCTGTACTATACAATATACTAAATCTATGGTAGATCATAGTGCGCCAAAGTAATTTAGGACAATAATGAATTCAAGCCGGTTAAATACTAAATAACTAATATAAATAAATTCCGCAAATAAAATAAAAATATTTAATTATTTGTTTATCTGTGTTTATTGTGTTTGCATCGTTGAAGAATAACTGCATCTTAATCTTTTATAGCGTATTTGTCTAGTACTGTTTAAATCGAGTTTACTAGTATTCCGTTATGGGATTTAGTCTACTTCCAAAACTATCCCTTTTGGCGTGCACATTAAATCTATTTGTTCTTACATCTTCTTTAACACTAACTTAGACGTTTTGCAGGATTATCTAGGTTTGGATAGGATGAAATTTATTTTCATAAAAATTAGGTCGAAATATTTAAACAATACTGTTTCTTATCTTCCAATCATAATTTACTTCTACCTATGACCCAAATTTGTTACATGCTATACAAATCTATGACAAAATATTATAATTTACAATTTGCGTAGACAGAATATGGTATGCACCAAGGCTTGTTACTTATTTTTTTTCTTCTTCTTATTTAAGAACTAAATTCGGCTACACGCATAATTGAATTCTAGTATTAGTAATTTATTCTTCAAAGAATAAGAATATCATTAAACACCTTGATCATATAGAAAATCTGCAATAACTTTTATTCTCTTAATTTATCTTGACTGACAGCATTTACATTAGCTTAAAACGCAATATTATACAACTTGTTTCTAATCTACAAACTATATAAAACTATCTACAAAACATTTTTTTATAGATAGAGTCTGTTTAGTGATTTGAAAGAAAAATCGTGTGAAAAAGTGATACCTATCTTATAGATAGTCTTTCTACCGCTTCTAGATCAATTAAATGACAATAGTTGAGTTGACAGTTATATTTTCAGAATGTTATACAACGTTAGTTGAAGACCTTTATCAGTGAAAATATAACTACGCATATGTATAAACAAACATCTTTTTTATTTGGGAACTATCAACAAAATAACTTACGACTGTCTTGGATTGCTTTAATGGTTATCATAATAGATTAAAATTTACATAGTGGCACACAAAGTCTACCAATACAGAAAGACATCTAAATTATTAGTCAGAAACCTATAAATTACATATCATTACCAATGAAAATCGTCGAACTTTTCATATTTAGGCCAAGTTCATGCAACGACAATGAAATAACACTTCTGTTTATTTTTCTGTAATAGTGACAGAGAAGCATTATTCGCCTATCGATAATATGCTATTGAATGGCGGTACCATTTCAATGAAACCATCTGGTTACAACGCAGAATACCGGAATACTGACTGACTGCCTGATTATTTATTTCAGCTTTAAAAAATGCTTTATTTCTCAAATAAACGTCTACGATGAACACAGTATCGTAATGTAAATATGTAGGGGTAAAACCTTATTAAAATTAAACAAAAACTTTTCGCGTGGTTTGCCATTGTTTTAGTCCTTGAACAGAATTGTTAGAGATTCGACGAAAATTTTTTGATATAAGGGTTGTTGATTTCATGGTTTGCATAACATATATAATATAAATCAGTTGTTTATAATAAAAAATTTACACATCCTATATATCAAGAAATCCTAGTAGCTAGTTATTTGGTTGATAGTCCCCAAATAAAAACTAAAATGTTTGTTACATGCATTCATATATTACTATATGTCATTATATTTTCACCGACGATGGTGTTCCAAAAACGTATAACGTTCGGAAAATATAGCTATTAACTCAATTATTTTCGTTTACTTGACTTAGTAAGTATAAAAGGTCAAAGAAAAGGTGCCTTTGCACAACTAAGAATTTTATTTAAAGCAAATATATCTTTAAACAATGTTACTTCCGTTTTGGAAGAACGGGAACTCCTGGCCTGTCCTAATTGAGGATGGCACGTTTGTAAGTACACATTACACTGAAAAGGTATATCGCCCGATCGCGGAATTACAGATTCTGCTCATATGTGATATACAGATCCAATCATCACTATGCGAAAGCTTTCTCAATTCTCCACCAGCCAGGACTACATTTTATGCAGAGGTAAACATTTGTGCTCTCTTGACCTATACATCCTTCTTTGAAATTCACTAATTTGATTTTACACTGGTCAAACTTCATTGTTTCAGCGTTCGTCCCCGGAATACTTCTTCCCTTTGTAAATAACCCAACCACCCAGAATTTTTTGATGTATGCGAATTTTGAGATCGGGGAGATTTGCAGTAGTTTTTGGATAATGCGTACAAATAATATACTACCCTCATGGTTGGCTATTTGGGACATTATTTTTATCAAGATTCACGGTTTGCTGTGATAAACTGACTTCTTGAAGTCCTAGAGATATATTAATAAAATACAATAACGCAACATTTACCACACACGGTTTAGAAAGAGCCTATATAAGTATGTCAACACTAAATTGTAATTTTTCGTAGGAAAATCATGGTATTCACGCTTTTTGATGTAAGGCTGCGCAAGTAATACTGGACACCCGCATATAGTGTCTTTGTATGTACTCGTAATTTTTAATTAACTTAGTAGGTCAGACTATTTTAAAAAAATCACTGTAACGAAATAACTAACTAGTTTAATAAATGATCACAAGGTTCAGTTCTTATTAATCAGTATCTCTTGATACCGAGATTAATCACAATTGAACTTAATAGGTAATAGTAATATCAACGCACTATCTTCCAAGAATCATTAAGTTCACAAACTGTGCGTAAAGTTGGATATTTTGTGATATTCAGATAAAAGTATTCATAAAATCGACAGCGGATAAATCTGTGGTTTGACAGTGCCATAGAAGCAGTGCTACGTTTTGCTTTAACAATCTCGCAGTAGCTCTTACTAATCGTTGTAAGCTTGGAAATGTAACAAGCTACAACACGTTCTCTACATAGTTACTTCTATTAAAGCTTTTGCCAGTAGAACGTGATTTGCTGTTATATGTTTTGTACTCCACTCCTTGTATGAGAGCTGTGCCTATAATATACATATATAATAATAATCATCGTCAGAATATAATTTCATTCATGATCGTACCACTGAAGTGGGTAAGTAAAAATTCGTGGTGTTGTAGATTGTTGATTGTATGTCAGGTAGTTCGGTAACGGATCCTTTCTAATTACATCGACCTTCGGAAAAGATAGAACAATGTACCATAGCCAATATTTAGTCCTGACTTCCAACACATTCTGCAAAGATTTTCAACTAGTGTGTATTTTCTTAATATACCGGTATTTTAGCCAGTAATTTTCTGAACCATTATTTAATAAATCGGCAAAACTCGAGAAAATGATGCTCTTTGTGCCAATTAAAAAAACAATTCTTTTCAACTCCAGATCTGTATAACTCTATCAAATCAGGGGAAAACCAAGCGAATGATTCCTTTCCACCACTAAAACCGTTGGCCAAATTACCTGTCTGATTAAAGATTAAAGCGGTTTATTGAGTAGTTTACGAACACGGCTTTGTTCAGTTGGGTTATCCATTGAAGGTCATTGTTCCAACCGGATTATTGTCGCAACCGTTTGTTCCGTAAAAGTGATCTATAAGAATAAAGTTCCTATTTTGTTCGACGTTCAGTCGTAATCTTCCGATGACAATGTGCATATGATGACAATTGTACCGTCAGAAGTTAGTATTTCAAAATCACTTAGATTATGATAATTAATCTGCGCCGTCTATACATAACAGATAAATTGTTTATTATAGGGATTTAGGCTTCCGCCTCCCACCAGTTTCTACTCCACAGGTCCACCGGTCATAGGGATGCTGTGTGGATGGATTGGTGCCTGCCGCATATTAAAGCCCATGGCGCACCTTGGTGCTGCTATTATTGTGCTAGGCTGTGGCGACTGCCGTCTGGCGACTTTCAACCTAAATTTGCCAATTTCTATATACCACAATTAGGAAATTGACTAAAAATACATTGCCTTCAATTAAAGAGAATGTACTTTTTGACGAGTTGTTAGTAGAGTTTGCTAATAAGGTGGATGACGTGTTATCATTAAGTAGTGTAAATCGAACTGACGCTGTTACTCCTCCGAATTTTATTATTCAATAATAAGTTGTCAAGTCCGATTTACACGACTTAATGATAACAGGTCATCCACCTTTTTAATAAACTCTGGTTATTAGTGGAAGAAAGCAGACACGTAAAAAGACAATAATGTATACTTCACAAACAGTACATGTTATTAGTCACCTTTTGTCTAATTTGAAAGCTGTGTATCTGTTATTGTTTCAAATCAGGTCTCATCGATTAGTTTAATCTGATAAAATGTCATTGCAATTTAAAGCTATATCTTCCATTTACTTGGAATTCCTAGATTACTATTAACACATTGTGATCTTCCGACGGGGAATGTTTCGCACAATGAAAGCTATTTTATCCCATACGTATTAGTTACGATAAGGGTAAAAACCTGCGGTCATATGAAATACTGTTTTCGCATTCAAGAAGTGCTTGATTAGATTGACACATATGAGAATCCATAGGAACTTTCTTAGTAGAAGTTCTATATATCCATTCCCTTTTACAGTAGTGACGATTAAAGCTAGGCGTCCACCTATCCGCATCGTACGTATGGGACGCATCGCATCAAACGGATTATTTTTTCCAATGCGTTCACAGTAAGGTGGCGTCCACCTATCCGCATCGTACGTATCGGACGCATCGCATCAAACGGATCGTAGTATTCTTTACATAGGAAGCCATAGAAGTGCGTCCACCTATCCGCATCGTACGGATCGCACGGATCTACCCGTCGGCAATGCCGACGCCGTTGCTCCGAGAGGCAACTTTTTGCGATGCGTGCCGATGACTCACTACGAAAGTCCGATAGTTGCGTCGGCAAATCCAATCGCTGCCGATACTGTGAATGAATTGGAAAAATAATCCGTTTGATGCGATGCGTCCGATACGTACGATGCGGATAGGTGGACGCCTACTTCAAACGGATTATTTCTTTCCAATGCGTTCACAGTATCGACAGCTATTGGATTTGCCGATGCAACTATCGGACTTTCGTAGTGAGTCATCGGCACGCATCGCAAAAGTTGCCTCTCGGAGCAACGGCGTCGGCATTGCCGACGGGTAGATCCGTGCGATCCGTACGATGCGGATAGGTGGACGCACTTCTATGGCTTCCTACGTAAAGAATACTACGATCCGTTTGATGCGATGCGTCCGATACGTACGATGCGGATAGGTGGACGCCTACCTTAAGACTTCTTGTATATTTTTGAATTGATCCGAAGCTAGAGGAAATATTTGTAGATTATCTTCCTGCAAGCTAATTCTAGCTAAATTTTAGTGTGGATGTTTAGTGTTTGAAGCTATATGTATATATGTAGATTTACGTAGTCACTTATCCTAAGAAATAAAATACTTGCAATGTAAGTGGATATGTATTTTAAAATAGACGTATACAAATGCATGGTTTCACTATTGTATATCACCTGTGCATACATAACAGAAAAAATTTTCATAAGCAATAAATCTTATATGATAGATCTCTACCACTAATAGGTCAATAAAACAAGGCTGGCTTGAACGATAGTTATATTTTCAGAACGTTTACAAACGTTTTCGGAACACCTTTTTCAGTCAATCACTGAAGAAGGTGTTCCGAAAACGTTTGTAAATGTTCTGAAAATATAACTATCGTTCAAGCCAGCCTTGTTTTATTGATCTATTAGTGGTAGAGATCTATCATATAAGATAAGCATAAAAGGTCACGAAATATATATATATATATATATATATACATATAAGCAATAAATTAAATTCATATATACTGATAATATCTATATTTTATTTCATTGTAAGTTCCCTGTTTCTTTTTACAGTAAACGATATGTATTCACAACAGTAAATACTTGTCTTCTTTCCAATGCTATATACTATGTATCCACAATTGTAAACAGGTGTTTGTACATATACTGTTCGGTAATAGGTGAACATATTTCAATTAAGTTGGAGGTACTTTGTTATTTGGGGAGTTTTGCAATTTGGGACGACATACATAAGTATCAATAATTATCCAGTAATTCCTTCGAATTTGCGGTTCGTAACAAATGAGCAACGCAAGGTTAATAAAACCGTTGCCATAGAACAGTATATTCAATAAAAGTATTGGAATCGATAGTGGATAAGGATAAAATACCAAATCATATGTCCACTGTACGCCGCTTAGTATAATATATATAGCAACAAAAACTGATCTTAGTTTATATGTTTCACTAGGAGAACCAGATGGACAGTAAATGAGTGACTTTATTACTAAAAGCAAAAATGCTAAGATATTTGCAATAACAAGAATGTACATTAGTATCACATAGTAGACAGAGGAATTTGCACCAATAGAAAGTAGTACCCCAGGTATCATATTTACACCAAATAAACACCAAATAGTATATATTACACGTGCGCACAGCTTGAATTGAATGAATGCGTCAAATATAAAGCACATTCCAAAAACAACGGGAATGGTTCTTACATTTGCATCACAAAACATTGACACATCATCCAGGTAATAGTACCCGTAATAACCTTCTCTAATTGCATATATTATTTTGAAAGCTAAGAACGTAGTTAATAAGACCATGTTAGCAATGGTCCAATGGAGAATTACTAGGTGAAAGTTATTGCGGTAAAGAGCATTCTTACAAATTAAGAAAATTATAAATATGTTTGGCATAAGCAGAATTGAACATAGAATAGAATACACTATCAGTGTTGCATCTGATGTTGAATTTGGATAGTATCTATGTAGATAAGTGTCCATGGTTGACCAGAATATGCTGGAAAGTAAAAGTACGTAGTATTACAAATGAGATTAAAAGGAGAAGTAATTACTTACATCGTATCTGATATTATTAAGATTTCGATTATGCTCACATCAAGGCTTCACGCAATAGGTGCCATTGGTTCTACTACAATTTAATTAGATATCTTATTTTAACAAATACTAGCGCATGTGATTTTAGTATTCATTTGTTTTTAAAATACAAATAATTAACAAAACATTTTATCCTCTGTCTTGACTATTTGCGATTGTTACTCTGGTTTTCCAGAAGACGTGTGACATTGGAAATTCAATACTTATTTCATGCAATATGTATACGCTAATAATCCATGTAAAAGTGCAAATTACATTTTTCTATCGAAAATATAATTTTGTAAATATAAATGTACGTACGTACCAGAAATACGACTCCATACACTACCTAAATGAACTAGATATTGTCGGATATGATAATATTCAAAGCGCAGATAATACTGTATATCGAGTATGCCGTATGGCGAGCTATTATAGATTTATAAATAACCCGCTGACTGACTGATATGTAATCGGATCTGCTAAATATTTTATCTCATATTGCTATTATTTTGCATTGGTGTCTTTGTTGACTGAAGAATCGGGATTCATAACAAGTAGTGCTCTAATGTAGATATGTATATTAAACTAATATAAAACAAAGAACCGTCCAGGGTCATCGATTTGAAAAATGTTTAATGAGATGATCCCATGGGAGATAACCAAACGGAAGGAATGGCTAATTGAAATATTTTCAGCAATTTAACAGATAGCTCAATCAGCCTGTGATTGGTACAGGGATATGCATAAGCATGTTGCGATTTAATCCTCTGAATCCCTGAGTTCCTCATTTTATTAGCACTGTGACTCTGTGCTGATGACGCACAAAACCATTCGCCTATATTTTTATGTGCGGCTAGTCGGGTACATACACATGTTACCGTTTCAGATTCGTTCATCGGGTTACAGTGTTCAAACGGTTAAAATATGAGAATTTAAAGTATGATAAATATGAATCACCCTATGCAAAAGTAATTGGTTAAATTCACGTTCATATCATATGTTGGCTGATTGTGAATTCTTCTAAGGCGGGTATTTATCTTCTCGGCGGAGACACGGTGGTTGGCAACCGGTGCTACTAAATTTTCAAAATCATTATTTATACATTAGATTTTATCCAATAAAGACTTTAAGACGTAAACTCTGTGTCTGTTAAGGTTATACGTTCAATAGTGGAACTATAATACGCACGATATTAATACTAATAGGTCCTTCATCGAGTTTAAAAGTAAAGGTCCCTTTTAGAAAACTGGATTGCTCTATGAATTATTATATGTGGGAGCTTCTTCCTAAAGTTTTTGTCATATGGTTACAAAACTGACATTTGCGCGCTGGTTTGTTTGGTTTGTTACGGCCAATTGTTACAGTGTCCTGTAATTGTTACTTTTGGCCTCTCGCTTCAACTTTTGCCGAAAGATGGCGCTCCGCTTTTGTAAGTTTCTGACATAGCTTGCGTCTGTTGGATGCGCGTGTGAGGATTCGCTTTGTAACATTCAGTGGAACAGGACGTTTTCCGTCAATAAGTTATTCCGTTTTCGCTTTAAAGTATCGTTTGTCGAGGATATACACGAAAGTTCGGCTCTGGGAAGTTTAACATTATCGTTGTGTGAATCAGTAAGTTTGGCTTTTTCCCAGTTTTGCTGTTGGAACTACCATCCACGTTGTTCCTTCAATTGGAGGCGAGTCTTTCTTTTCATCGTATCGATGCCGCTATTTTCTCTTTCACGTTGTTTTAGGGAACTAGTATATCCTAGTAAAGCGCGAGTATAGTACTAGTAGAGAGCTAAGATTTATATTTGAAAATATGTGAGAACTATTATAGAAGGAATTATATGCAGCTTTTATTTTATTTTTGACTCTTTAAGTTTTGAGAAAAATTCCCTAGAATCTTCTAGTTAATTTAGAGTTAGTAAATCAGGGATTTCTGTTGTGAGTAAAACAGATTTTCTTACTTTTGGAAACATTCAATTATTTTAGAATTTCAAGAATGGGGTGGGAGATCAGATTGGTTTTCGGGTAAAAAGGTCTTCCTTACGTTTGCTATTTAATACTATATTTATTGAACGAAACATTTAATTCTTTTAGTTGTTAAATGTATATATATATATATATTTCGTGACCTTTTTTATACTTATCTTATATGATAGATCTCTACCACTAATAGGTCAATAAAACAAGGCTGGTTTGAACGATAGTTATATTTTCAGAACGTTTACAAACGTTTTCGGAATACCTTCTTCAGTCTGAAAAGAGAAAATATAACTATCGTTCAAACCAGCCTTGTTTTATTGACCTATTAGTGGTAGAGATCTATCATATAAGATTAGTTGTTTAAGAGGGAATCACAGTTACTTGTCACTTGCATATATTGTTTTAATTACGTTCTGCTAAAGTTACCAATAGTGTGTAGACCTTAGGTAAGCTAGCTTAATTGAATTTAACTTAATCGACACACCTCCAGTGACAAATAAAGTGCTGTTAAACGTTATACTTTGGCCTCAATTCATTTTTTTATTTCTTTCATGTTATTTTTAAATAGAGTTTTCAACTAATTTTGCTGGTCGCTTCACAACAGAGAGATCAAGATCCACAACGTAGACGGTTCCGATAGCCTCGTTTCATCTACTAAAGAAGCTGAAGGGTCTCTGATTCCAGACACTTAGATGTGATCCAGTTCTATAGTTGGAGAGTGGTTCCTTGTTACTACATTCTCGAACTTGAATCTACACCGTTTCCATTGGGCTAGAACAGTATGGATCTCCATCTTTATCACCAATGAGGTGGGTAATCCGGACTGTAACGTTAAGCTTCCGTATCGGTCACGTTTCCTACCTTTTCCTTCGTTATTGTAATTTAACCGAAAGTTTTCGAAGCCAGTAACAGGATCTAGGAGAAAGCTTAGAAAATTCACGTAGCAATCAATTTTGAAGAAAATAATTCCCAATCTTGCAATGTCCACTAATAATCATATTGGAGTCTGGAGTCCTTCATAAATAGTCGTAGTTACTGGAGCTTCATTTTCTTAGCAGCTTCAATTATTTCGCCTTTAATACTTGGAGTACTGTTTTACTTCTGACGTAGAAGGCATAAGTAGCAATTTGATAGAAGAATTACTTCAAGTTGCTATAAATAGAGCAAACAATCGCGATCTTGCCATACACAACGCTGCTAATTTCCATAGGATTGCGAGAAACATTTTACATCGCAGACAAAGCAATACAAAGAAATGAACGCTTGTGCGTACTGAAGATGTATGAATAATTGCAATACATTCTGCAGAACGAAGAAACTTATTTTCTTAATTCTCATAGTAGAAACAGGTTGTATACATATGTGACACTTAAACACTAAACATATATGATCATAAATTAAATACCAGATTATAAAAATGTGAGGCATTGTATTGATATATACAGTATTGACAAGTGCTAATGTTCGGTCTAGAAATACGGCTGTTTGTGCGTTAACCATTTTGGGCAGTACTCCCAGAAGTGATGTTGGCGCCTGCCTATAAATTAACTTCATTGCCTTGAAATCTCATTAAATAATTTGATGTCCCAATATGCACTATATATTTTATAGGTATATTCATAAGGTTTTATTGGGTTGTGTAGCTCGAGATGTGTTTTACTATTAGAGAGCAAATCTACTTATCTGTGGATAACTTACTTTCCAAAAGCACAGATGAAAACTTGTTACAGTTTTATCAAAAGGGAGCCGAAGATTTTCATATTGAGGATCACTACATTGCAATATAGTATCATCATTCTTAAAAGGTTACGTGCTGTTCAGAAATTCGAATTAATTGATAGTCATGCAATTTCGAATAGTGTATACCTAATCCAATTTCTTCGTAACATATATATATATATATATATATATATATATATATATAACATTCCGATTCGATATGCGCGTTCTTTAGCCCCTATTTCAGGTCAAATGGCAGAAACTAAAGGAATGTGTTCGTGATACAAATTTATAACGTATGTAAGTCTTAAGTGACGATGCAGATATTAAAATTGGAAAATGTGAATACAAACCTATTTGGATATCTTTATTTATAAGTAGGTACATCAACAATTATTTTTTAAATCATTTTATGGTTATTTCTTATAACAATCAATTCACAATACGAAGTAACAACCTATACTGAGTTGGAAAATATAGACTGATACATGCGAGAAATATAAACAGAATTCAGTAATGAACGAAAACCACGTAACTACTGTAATATTAATTGCCTGCTTTTAGAATTGATATTTGTCACTACATTTTTTGATAATTATAAATAATGACCGGGAATTGGATTTATTTAGGTCAAAGCTTTTAACAAAAGTTTTAATCTCGATTATGTCTACAAATATGGAGGACATGTTATTATTAATCGATTTGAAAAAAGGAAGTGCATTTGCAAACAAAAACTTAAGGTAGATCTACTAATTGTAAGTTAAGCGAGGATGCACTCGACATTCAAGTTCGTGTGGACCACAGCCCCCACAAGTGCATGGTAAAATTAGCAGGCCAGATAGGTACTGAAATTTCTTTTTATTTATTTCAATTTGCCACAATACTACTCACAAGAAAACTTACAAGAAGCTTAAAATGCATTAGTAGAAAGTAAGCGTCGTTCAACAATTAAATCCATTTGATTTCGAAAAACGAATAAATTTTTGTCGATGGTTTAATGAGCATATAAATAATACCATACTAAATGTAACTTTCTTTAGTGACGAGGCGTGCTGCCATTTATCTTTCTATGCCAATTCGCAAAATTATAGAAGAAATATAGAATCCACGAGTTCGTCGAAATCGATCTACATCCTATAAAAATTAGAGTTTGGATAACTATATCGACCCAAGGAATAGTGGGACAATCATTTTTTCATGGTACTATAATTGCTCAGCAATATCGTATCATATTTAAATAAGTTTATAGGACAACTATATGATGATGACTTAAAGCACGGTTTCTTTCAACAGGACAATGCTAAAGGAACTACACGAACAATTTCTTGATGACAGATTAATTACTACAAATTTATGTCCCCCACGTTTTCCGGATCCTAGTCCTTTCGATTTTTATTTATTTGAGAATTTAAAGAAGAAAATACACAAAAACAGACTCCATAACTAGAAGAACTTTAAGCAACAATTGAGCATAAAATTAATAACATGGGTGTAGAGGAGTGTTTTGAACCATAGTCAGCGCTTTCTGTAAATTTAAGTGAACAAAGTTATAAAAATAAAGTGGGCTAGATTTATTTTAAAGAAACTCCTGAAAATATTTTGTGTAAGTACAGAAGGTAACTCTTTTCAAATAAACAATAGTTAGTGACTTTAATGCTTAACACATCAGACTGGAGTTTGCCGATGTGATATGGTGTCAGTAAATATAGAGTCCTTGCAATAACTACTATTTAATGCTTAACATAATATTGGGTGCATAATCAAAAAAGGTCAAGTGGGTTTCGTTTCTAAATAAACACCCAGTATTTGGGCGTCAGATTGGTAGCGTTATATAATGTAGAGTAGTTGGTTATTTAGTTTGTCGTAAAGCTTCCCTTGTTACTACTTTGAGAACTTCAATAGACGCCTAATGTATTCCCGTCTATGTGCCGGTCATGTGTATACATACGATTTAATTATTATTTGTGAAGAAAAGTAAGAGTAATACTACAAATATGAATGAGATATGATGATCTAGGGCAAAGGCCGCAGAAAGTGTTTATTTATACTAGAGGTTGTATAGACAGAAATATGGACTATTGATGTGGGAAGTCACACTCTCAAAAACGTTAAGATTAACTTGTGAATCCCAAATCAAGGTCTATATAAGACCTTGTGTCACCGGTAGTGTTATTAGAATAGTCATAGTGAATAATGATGGCGTGATGTCAATTGGCAATCAATATATAACCCTAGGTTGGACAAAACATCAGCTATAAGCATATACCTACTACCTTAAAGAAATGTTGCTTAGTCCGAGTGGCTAATTTGGTCAGTTTTTCCAAATAGTATGATCGACTCGATTTATTCAGGGGATTCTAAAACACAAGAATCATTTATGTCCAGAAATCAGGAGAAAAATGTTTTTATCCTACGAACTCACATGACTATAATAAGAGAATGATTCTTTTCGGCTGCTGTTCGGTACGGCATCTGACCAGCGTTCGTCTCGTTAAGCATTGTTTCAGAATGATGTCTATTGAGTCTGTTTCTAAATTATGCTTATTTATAGCGTTGTTTTTAGTTTAATGAACTACTTTTTTAATAATATACAGATACAAAAGCGATTATAGTTAAATTTGTGATTATTTGCGTAAATAGTTATTTAACGTGTGCCTGAGATGGTGTCTGAGAAGTATGTCATGTGTGAACCTCAATAAAACTACAAGCACCTTTTACTATAATTTAAATTGACCACGTTTGTTTATAATGTATTAGAAATGCATATTGCAATTCGTAAAAATATCAAATCCCCGTTGACAAGAGAAGTGAATAAAGTATTTTTTTGCTACACATTTTAGTAAGTTTTGTTAATCTGCTGCATAAGCTCTTATAGAGAATCAAATTGGTTTAACTTTCAACAATAGAAAGTATTCCAGATTTACTCATCAAAATTGTTTACCTTACATGTCGACGTAACTAATAGCAGTTGTTCTTTTGAATTATTTATATAATTCATTTTGTAACATGACACTACAAGAGAAGACATTTATATGTACCTACCGGTGCGTTGTTCTTCTTTAACATGGATTCCATTAAAAGGAAGAAAATTCCGTAAAAATTGAAGCAATTTAGACCACTAAAAGTTGGAATTGCGTAACCGTTGATTTCCTCTGTCCGAATCTATAATAGGTAGGCACGGTCTCGCTTAGTCAACCACGTTTGGTTGGTACAAAGCTTTTATTGGAGAGCTCATTCGGAAACTTTGATCTTTGATTATTGCTGAAATACTTTGGCTAACATTTCATAGATTTATAAGTAGGTACTATTCCGGCTATCTACTGTAAATAATCGGGAAAGGGAATCAATGTCATTACACTGACGAAGGTGTTCCGAAAACGTTTGTAAACGTTCTGAAAATATAACTATCGTTCAAACCAGCCTTGTTTTATTGACCTATTAGTGGTAGAGATCTATCATATATTACTAAGTAAGAGAGTTGTATGTTAGTACCATCTATCAATTGCAATACCACCGCAAATGCACAAGATAATAACAAAACAAGCAAGAGCTGGTGGCGGGTATTTATTCATATATATGTATGTAGACAATAGCTACTGTGGACTATCACTCTTAACGATTTAGTTTAGTGTAGATTGGTAAATATTCCCAACATCTGCATTTGGAAATTACGTTACATAAAGTGATACCCAATGATTTGCTTTTAGAGGTGTCTGTTTTGAATAAACTTGCCCGGTTCCAAAGACCAATTATATTTTATTAGCTATAAATTAAGCTACAGCATCTAAAACTTCAGCCTTTCCTAACACAGATGTAACATCAGATTTTTCTTCGAAAACCGAACGTTTAAATATTCAGTTTGGTTACCAAATAATTGGTAAAAGTAACGTCTGATGAGAGGATCATACCACACCAGCAATGTTAAGTTTATAAATCCGTTACCATAGTATAGAGTAATTAATAGCGCTTCGATTATCAGATGTTCTATTGGCATTGAATGGGTATACAGCCATTGTACACAACATGTTGCAGTGTAAATAGCAGCAATCGCCGATCTTAACTTGTAAGATACTTCATCAGATCCACGAATACAGTACGCAATTGATTTAATAACCAGGAATAATATCAAAGCGAGTTTCAGTATTGCCAAAGGGAAAAGAATCATCAGAATGACGTCATATTTAAGATATACGCATAATATTTCTGTTATTACTAGTTGAAAACTAATTACCCAGGTGGTACATATAAAATACATGCAAAATGTCTTTGATTTCATAAATTTATCGTATACAAGGGACGTTGTGTAGATTACCGCTAGCGTTCTTATTGTAGTATCGGTTAATACTGTACAATAGAACACAACGAATGAGACGTAAACTTCTGGAATTGCAGAGAAGTAGAGTTGTATAAGAATTAAGAATATGTTGGCTATAGTGACGCTTAAAATAACGAGGTGGAAGTTGCTTCGGATTAGAGAATTTCTTAAAATTAAATATGTTAAGACTATGTTCGGAATAATACATATTAACATCCAAATTAAAATTAATAATTGTCTTGTGACCAGAGTGTCTGCGAATTCGTAAACCCAGGTCTTGTTTGTATAATTTCCGTAAATGTCTTCCATGGTAGACTTATTCTGAAAAATAAAATGATGACAATTTGTTTAGAGATTTTTATGTTGTGAGCAAAATTAAATATTAGTTTATTTATTTATTTAACGTAAAAAAGTAATTCAGTTCTTTCTCTATCTTTTTACAGAGTTTAAAAGTGTTTTCACTTTATGTCAAACTCATAAGTCAAAAGTAATAAGAGAATCAGTAGGAAATTTCGTAATCTATTCAGAATTGTTTAAAATTTGAAATATTCGGCTAACTATGTTATCGCACCTCGTAACTAGTCGTTGTTCGGTTTTCCACCCTCTCCTGGACAAGGATGAACCTAGAACGGCGATAATCACATGTATTGGACCTGGTACAGACAACTACTGCGGATGATACTCCATTTCTGAGTCCTAAAAATGGCCAGAATAAATTCATTTGAACATAACATTGTAATGTGGAGGAGGGGAGGGCGGAGAAAACACATATAATGAAGATATAGGAAGTTATCAATCTGAAATCGAAGATGTTTTGACCAAACGTTTGATTGAGATCAATAATTTATGATAATTAACTCCTTGTTAAAAGAAAAATATGACTTAGCGAATAAATCCAAACAAAGGATGCTGGGAGTTGAGCAGATGAAATATATGATGAAAGACGAAGAAGGAGAAGATCGAAAATAGTAATGTACCTAATTGTAACTACTAATACATTTCGAAATTTGGTAGATAGGAAAAGACTGGAACACCGTACCAAATCCATATTTGTTTTATCTTACTTATGTAAATCTGCATCCATGGATTGCAGATAATTTTGTATACAATACGATTTCTTAATTCGGGATGAACTCAGAACTGTGAAAACTAGTATTATTTATAACAGTAGTATTCAAGAAAGATTCATAAGAGAATAGGAAAAAGTATCAAGTCAGGTATTAGTACTGCTCTAACCAGGAGTTCCACAAAAAGTGATAGTGTTATGTCAGGAAAACTGCACCTGGGGGAGAAGATACCTAACACCTCTCAAACTCAATACCACTCAATAGAATTCAAGGTCTCATTATTAAGTTTTTTTTTTTAAAAATATATAATAAATATATATATATAATAATAATTGTTGATTATTGGATTTATGTCTTCCTAAGCATTAGATTGTCAAAGTATCATGGCTAGTGCAATATACAATACAATAGCTATCGTATTTCTTAGATAAATTGCCATTACAAATTCTGTATGATGAAATCTCTGTGATCCTCTTTTGTTAATAATTAAGAAATGTTACAAAACCAAATTTGATGTTTTGCTTCCTGTTGGAAATATATACTTCGCAAGTTTTAAAAATGGTTTCTTATTGAACTTACCACCAAATTCCCAATTATAGATTATATTTTGATTAACCCTTTCAGACACTTTACACATGCTAATAGATATATTATATTTCAAGAATTCCTTACAAATGATATATAATAAAATAATTGGAAAGTATCGAGGTGATAGTTATAGTTGATTATAGTGAAAATCGGTTATATCGCTTTCCTTTCTAACTGATACCTTTGGTGACGAAGTGCAATTTTTGTGAATCAGTTAATTTTAGAACGAAACATTGTTTCATAAAAGTCCCACGCAAGACGTATACAATATGCAGTGTAGACGTAAAGGTGGGAACAAAGTCTAAAATCTGTAAATAGCGAAAAAGAAAATCCGACACGTCAATCTAAATTTATGCGCAAATTTTTACAAAAAAAAAACGTATGTTGTAACGCCATTATTGTCGCAGATATGACGTCACCTCCTTTCTTTCTAATTGGTAACCGCAATTTTTGATAGCGCCATTTGGAGAAGAATGTTTTTCAGCATACAGAACTATGATTTCTGAGATAGGTTGCATAAGATTTTTGAGAAGACAAATATTTTGTGTATTCATAACATATTTTTTTCATTTGGTTGCAATTTTTGTACGATTTAAAAAGAAGAATTTTGTTCCGAATCAGGTCCAAGAAATGTTCCCTAAAAATTCAGTTTTCACTCGTTCTTTTTTATCACAATTCCCTCGTGCTTGCCGTATTTAATACTTCGTTTTTAAAAAAGGGAATAAATTTCATCGTAAAATATACTGTTGATTCTGTTGCTAAGAATGGCACTTTAAATGGTTTTGGAGACGAACTTGAGACACAAGAAGAAGTTTGTGAATTGTTCAATAATAAGTAGCCTGATCGGATTATTACGGGATCAAAAGTAGGATACAACGCAAATTTAGGGACTTGGGTGACGTAAGAGATAACTTTACAAAAGATCGTCAGACAATTTCAGGGAGAGAAACAGTTAGATGTTGTGCTACCGTTTCGAGGAAACCCTCACAAATCAAGCTGTGAAGTCTCATTGTAGCAACTAATTTTATTACAATACCGTTTTAAAATGTCTAATAAGAAAGAACAAATGGCATCCGTTTTAAATAAGATTGGTTCAAGAACTTCACGAGGATGGTTTTGACAGAGGAGTTAAATTTTGTGAATTTGGAATTTTCAATATGCATAATTTTCTCCGAAGAAGTTACTTTTACCTAAATGGGTGTGCCAATAGGCAAAACTTTGAACACTGGGCACCTGAAAATTCGCACTGGACGATGGAAAGACGCACACAATTCCGACAAAAAGTTAACGTACGGGCAGGGATTGTCGGTAATCCAGTCGTAGGCCCGTTTTTTATTGAATGCGCATTACATTGTGAAAATTACTTACTAGTGCTACAGCGAAACATAATATCCGCAATTTTTGCTCTCCATCCACACACATCCGCTCTTGCCGGATAGAGCCTTATGGCTCCACCGGGATAATGCACCGCCACAGTATTCTTTTTTGTATTATCTTAGTACCATTTTCCCAAACAAATGGCTTCGTAAATCTAATTCCACCCGATCTCTTCTCGTGGAGTTATCTCAAATCTAAAGTGTTTCTAAACCGACCCAATAATATTGAAGATTAGAATAACCGAGGACGTTAACAACTCCCCAAGTATTAAATAATATCATAAACAAATTTGAACATCACCTTGCTCATTGTCAACACGTAAATGGTATACAGGTTGAACATTTAACTTGTTGATTGTTAAATTGAATAATACACA
Source organism: Chrysina gloriosa (assembly GCA_038088585.1). Lineage (NCBI taxonomy): Eukaryota > Metazoa > Arthropoda > Insecta > Coleoptera > Scarabaeidae > Chrysina > Chrysina gloriosa. The sequence continues at coordinate 26,724,752 of CM076091.1, forward strand.
AAATCAATTTTTCTCAAACATGTTGTTATGTAACCTATCCCAGAAGGTTCTGTATGTAGAAAGACGTTCTGCTTCAAAGCGGGATTACCTTTTAAAAGAAAAGGAGAAGACCCCATATCGCGACAATAATGACGGTACAAAATACGTTTTCTGTAAAAATTTGCGCATTTTAGAATTAAGGTTGAACTGTCTGATCGTTCGCTCGCTTTTCATTAATTACAGATTCTATTGATTTTGTTCCAATCTATACGTGCACACTGTATAATTGTAAAATTATTTTGATATCTAAGGCATGACCAAAGACAATGAGTTAGATATAATTTGATGAATATGTAAAAAAGATCTTCATGTGTCATCCGAAAAATCACATGAAGATAATGATTTCTTTTAGAGGACCGTTTTCGAAGAGTACTGAAAATGATAAATGATAGCAATAATGATCGTGCAACTAGACTAACATTAACTAACATCTAGTTGGGGAAATGTTCATTGAAGTGGCCAACAAGATATAACTCTCACTCATTTATGTATATATATCCACAGGTGAACTTATGATATTACGTAACACTTTAGAAATATAGAACTTTATTGGATTACACCTTATGATGTCCTGATTGCGCTTGCTAAAGAGTACCAAAGTGTGTTGCAATGTAATGATCAATGTCAAAACTTTTAACAGGCGGAATAATGGGATAGAATAGCAAACAGGCGCAGTAATAGAAATGGTTCTAAAGAAGTGTTGAATTCTCTATTACGATTGGGGAGACAATCTTTAAAACTTATTAATTACAACACAACTCGTAAATAACAAAACCTATGAGGACCTATAGTGGAACATCTTCCTGAATAAGATTACAATTAACACGTTCGAAGCTCATGCCGATACTGTATCGGTGTAGGATATACTTGTGACTCATTATTAGTTACTATACTTCGTGGGCATTAAGCCCATTAGAACCTACATATTCGATGTAATAACACATTGTTCTTAAGAAACGAAAACCCATATTCTCTGCTTAGAGTCCAAGGTACATTTTTGCTTTTTGTTGTTTTTCTTCTTCGCTTTCTGAAATAGAGCTCAGGAAGATTGTCGAACTGTCTTTAACATGAACTAATGATGATTGGCTCAATAAGGAAATGGTTCGATTTCAATCGAAGTCTGTTAGTGGAATAATCTAATCCACCTTGCCCTTAGCTTTTAGAATTTACGAGTTACATAAAATAAGTTGAAACTTTCATTGCGAAGAAGAGATCATAAATTTTATAAAAAGAATATAATAGAAATCAGAAAATAGGAGTTATGACATTTTATGCACTAAATGTGGGACGTACAATCATTCGTAGTAAATATATAACAGTAGCAGTAAATCATTAAATGAAATCTATTTATATACTAATTCAAATTAATATTTTTGACCGCTTGTTAATTGGTGGCCTTAAGCGAAATAAAGGAAGACCTCAAGGTTTATCCAATTTGCTCCTATAATACAGTAGTAAACTGTTATACTTGCCTGAATGAATACTTGGTGTGATATTCCAGTTATACCAAATGTTACAATTTTAAACACGAAACAACAAGCAAAAAATGCAAATACTTATTGCGTCAGCTGGGGATCACAATTTGCTGTTGACTGAAGTCAAAGAGATGTTCGCAATGAGACAAGGTTACGAACACAATTAATTTTAATATAGTGTGCTGGTTATGTAATACGAGCTTGCCCAAAATACAGATAAACAGCAACACTTGATACTATTACACACAATTGTGTGTGCCGGTTCTATAAATGAGCGGTAAAACTATATAACATATGCACATCAAAGTTCATATTAAATGATTATTAGCTGTCATTAACGATATAATTGGCATTGGCTAAAACTTATTCGAAAGTGTGTTTCATCATTTAAAGGGTTGTAATTCCGTAATTGTTTAGTAGTAAGTAAAGAAAAATACTTCCATCAGAGATTTTGAGCTTTCTAAATAATTCTATGGACATTTAATAGAACATAAAAAATTGTTTTGTTTCGAAAACTTTGACAACGTAAGTGTGAAAAAGTATAGCTAAGATATTGTGTATTTTATGCATTTTGTTACCTTAGATCGATGTTATTGATTTGCACTGAAATAGGATCAAAGCTAGGATAGGATCAAGGTACATATGTAAATTATATTATTACATATATCTTAATAGTGTTAAATTGGCTAAATTTTGGCAAATTTTGGTTTTTGCGATAATAAGAAACTACTAGGTCAATGTGATACTTGAAGCATATGAATTATTGTTTCTTATGTATGACAAATATACCTACCTTAAAATATTCACATACATACCTTTTGTCGATTTTTGTGAAATGTTTGGAACAGATTCATAGTGAATTCAGGACGACAGAAAATATATATATAACGAAATTTCATAGAAGTACGAGGAAAACATGAAACGTTTTAACAATCTCAGGTTCTACTCACGCTTCAGAACGATGTGATGCGATAAGAATATTTAGAAGGATTTCCGATTATAGATTGCAGGACGGATCTTTTCGACTTAATATTAAATCTAAAATATTATTCTCGCTGTGGATAACATAATAATCTTTAATGGTATGTTCTTAAAAGTAGGAAAAGCCATTCTATTGAAAATTTTCAATTGAAAGTTAAACTTTTTCCTCTTCTCTTTCCGTGATATGAAATTTCGTGAGACAAATTGTATCTAATACAAAAACTAAAGCAACGAAATAACTTCAGTCCCGACGAAACAATAAAAATATGGAGGGAAAGAGAAAAGCAATTATTTCTGCGTCCAACATTTTAATATTCCGTGAAAGAATCTGAGTTGTAAAAGTAAAGAGGAATGCCCATCCTTTGTACATGGAAAATGACGGTAGCCTCTTTTTCGAAAAGATTAATTACACTCTGAAATAAATGATAAGTATTCCACCATGGTGTTAAAATTACACTGAAATTAAACGGTATCAAATTATCCCATTGTTTTACTTTGGTTGGTTGGTATATTTCTTCTTTCTCCAGTCGACATTTTAAATCCTTCCGCGAACAATATTGCGGATTATGAGAGTTTAAGCAAATTCATATTTACTATTACCACTTTCTAATTATAGTTTTAATTCAACAACCGCAATACTGTTTACTTACTTATACACGTCTATCAAACTTAATCAAAATACCTGTGAAATATAAGGATAGTAAATCTTTATTAACTACGTACTTATCTTAATAGGATTCAGTGGAAAACTATAGACTACAAACAGGTTTTCCTAGTATCCTTTATACTAATAATTGTTATTAAATTTCTATATCTATTTTTATTTAATAAATTTTCTATTTGACAATATTGCATTATATGGGAAACTGTTAGGCGAAACATAAGATATAATTAAAAACTTACAATCTGTTTACTAACAAAACAGTGCTGGAACTCGAATTTTGGAATAGCCTTCAGATGGTCGGTTAGATACTGTCCAGTCCCTCAACCCGACATTTTTAGAGCATTGTTTCAATCTCGAGAAGAGGAAAGTGTCACAAGAACTCCAGTCGGGCGAATAAGGAGGTTGATGAACTACAGCAGGCATGGGCAACCTTTTTTGTAGAAGTTTTATGCTGCGAGTAATCTTGAAAAATATACATTTTTGTGGTATCCTTATGATTCATTATGAATTAAGTTTAGACGGGCCGTACTAATATGCAACGAAGGAATTCAGTAGTGGGCCGGGCAAATCTTACTCGAGGCCGCATGTGGCCCGCGGGCCGGAGGTTGCCCATCTATAAACTACAGGAATGTGTTTATTGGCCAGAAAATGGTTTACTTAAATCGCTGCTGCAAGACCCATTGTCGTGAGGCAACACCTAGTTCTTTTGGATGTATAGCCTTACACCTATGACCATTTTTCGAAGTCTTTCGAGAACCCTTCAGTAAAGGTGTTGATTGTCTCCTTTCTCTGTAGGCACAAATTCTATCTCTATTATATTCTATCTATCTGGCTATCTAAAAGGAAGTTAGCATACTTTTTGATCTTTCACTTGCTCATTCTTGCTTTTGTTGGTCTTGGAGAGCTTGGAGTGTGCCATTTGGCGCTCTTTCATGCGTTTGGTTTTCGAACCGTACTCAAAAGTTAACATACCTGTCTCCCTTCATGTTCGTTTGATCCCGCGGGTTCTCAGAACGCTATTTGAGCAAATTTTTATCATCCCCGATTCATTGGTCAAAATCTGATAAACGATGGTGTAATTTAAATTCAACTCTGGTCCAATCATTCTGATGATCTGCATGCAAAACATCCCGGAGTCTTTCGACATTTGCATTGGTTCTTGAAACATAAGGCCTTCCGCTGCGAGGTTTATTTTCAATCTTATTTCAACTCTCTTTCTCCTCAAATACTTTAAACCACCAGAATACTTGGGCCTTTAACAAAACGCTGTCTCCGTAGCCTTGCCGAAGTTTCTGTTGAATTGTGTCCAAGTCTGAAGTAAAACCTGTTCGCACACCTTTGCTGGAATGCACAAGCGAAGTGTGCTTCACTAAAACAATCGCTATGGACCAACAACGTGACTTTAGCAAGTACCGGCTCGCACATGTTCACCTACCTCCTCTCCAAGTCTCGCTTCACCAGTGTTACCCGATTGAACGCTACGCTACCAATCTCATTACTCTCTTAACACACTTCCTAACATCATACGGTTCTTCGATGGGGGAAACACTACATATGTCTACGACATTTGAATAACTTTCCCAATAGAATGAGACGTTTGACTAGTACGGAACTGTTTTTGCTTGAACTTGAATTCACGGTCTGTGGATTATTAAACATTACCGTACCTAAAATTTCTAGCGGTCTATATGCACGTGTGTATAGACATATTATTTATTTGTCTAGTATTGTGCACGTCAGAGTGTTTAGAGAGAAGAATAAGTAATCCTATCTGAAACACATCTTTATAGGTAATGTGTGTCAATAGTATCAATAGTTTTTATTACTTTCTTTTGTGCTATGTATACTACAAACCCACATTTGAATAAAAGCTGAAAAAGCTGTGCTGTGTTAAGAACTGATTTCAAAATTCTGAATACATAATTTTGCGAGAGAAATCTGGAAATTAATATAACCATATAAAACTTAAGAAAATAGATTCTTTAAAAATCGAGATGTGATGAATTATTTGGTAATCATATATTCAAATCGCGCCGAGAATGGATATATTACGAGTATAAAACGTGAGATCAATTAATTTGGTATTATACAGCAATATTGAAGCTATTTACCAAAATTATCTTGAATAGCATTTGCAACAATATTGGCATCAGTGAAGAATTACAGTTACTCCGACGCATCAGACTAATAGTTGATGCTAAATTTATTCTGAGAGCACCATTGGTAAGAGCCATGTCCTGCTTTAATGGATTTCTTTGATTTAAGCCAAGCATTCCATAGGATGCAACTGAAAAATGCAAAGCGTAGCTTGAATCCGGGCATCTTCAACCTGATTGTAGACCAGTAGATTGAAAAAATGAAACAAACAGCACCACGGTTATAGAATAAGGAACAGTGTAGGTAACCAGGACGTAATATAATAAGCAAACACACAGTAGTGGATTTATTGTGTTTTAAGTGTTGGTATTAAAATCTGATCGTATATTGGGTTTAATAAAGTAATGTTTTCAAGCAAAGGATTTCAAAAACTTTCCTCTCACCGAATTCCTTAGTTCTTTTGACCAAAAATGTCAGTTTCATGTTATTTAGATAGTTTTAGAAATTCCAACAATGGTACTTAATGCATTCAATGTTTACATTTTATATCTCTTAACCTTTAGCTTATTAGCATTTAATCAAAATAAGTACGTTACTTGTGTTCTACGAATTATATCCTTAATCATAGCATAGTATTGAAATCTTAAAAGATTTAATATGCAGTTTTATATACTTCTCATTTCGTGTACCTTGACAAGACAAAAGCGTTATACGAAACGTATTTGTGCGAATTGTTTCTCCAGTATTTTATTTGGAGTTACATATTTGGATAAGTGTATCATGTTTATATAAATGGAAAACTTTCGGTTTTTCTAATGACCTGTAAACATATTTTACTGCAGATAATTTTAGTTTGAGCAAGCGATAGGTAACTTGTTTCTTAAAATGTATAAATGATTTGAATCAAGCTGTCTCCGAAAGGAGGCCTCCAGCCCGTTTAAAATTCAATGAGAAACTATATAATTTCCGAAATCCCCGTATTCTAAGATTTTCAAAAGAAAATCGCATGCAAGCATACAATTCAGAATATAAGTACGTAATTTTTATTTATTGCTTCTGCTTCTTAATAGCGAGGAATGAAGTTAGTTTACAACGAAATTCTACGTTACACAATGCACTAAATACCAACCTCAATATAAATGTAAAAAGTCGAAAATAATGTAAACATGTGTACATAAACTGATTTTTTTCATTAAAAATGAAGTTTCGAAAGGAACAAAAGAATACGAGTATATAAAACAATATAGGTACTTACCAACTCCCCACCTGGTTCTAGAAGATGGTCTATGACGGAAAGATAGAAGGAGAAATTTCAAACAATGGGAAATGCCATTATCATAGAAAGGCAATAAGTTCGAAATGTCAAGGAAATAAGAGAGAAGCATTAAATCACTAGTTGAGACACGTGATGAGAATAAATGAAAAAAGATTGCTGATTAAAAGGAGGGAGTAGGTGTGAGAATATCAAAATGAAGATCGCCAAAGATATGTAAAAGGGATACCACCAAATCTGAATATGAGAGGTTGCAGATATTGCAGTGCAGAACTGAAAGAGAGACAAGGGATTGATTTACCGGTAGAAGACGATATGATTATATTATGTTATTCTTTTGCAAGAAATAGTCAAATTATGAAAATTCTTCTTTTATGGTCCTACAACTCAATTCAAGTCTTAACATTTTTGTAACCTCTGTTTCCACTAACATTTCCCTTTATTCAGCAAGTTTTTCACATATTCTTATCTACAGCGTTGTACCATCTTTTCATCGGTCTCCCTATTAGGTATTTTCCTTGCATTCTAGTATTTATTGGTCTTTCCGGTATTCTGCCATCAGTCAACCAAGTCACACGCCCTGCCCATTAGAGACGTATTTTGAAGTATTCAGTTAGGGGATAGCTTCTTGAGCTTTTTATATATTTCCTGGTGATACCTCCCTCTACATGTGTTATCATTTTCTACTAGCGCTCACTAGGTTCTTCCAAAGTTAGCATTAGGGCCTGCAAAGCACATCTTAAATATATCTCCAAAGAAAACTGTTGCAAACCGTAAGATCGGGAGATGTAGAAGGCAAGAAGTTATCACAACTATAATATATTCAGATAGTATTTTGTATTCATCACAGTCTTTTCTATGAAGTAGGAGGACCTGTCCCTCTTGTGTTGGTCTAAGTCTTAAAATTAAGCACTTTGTGCACGCTGTATTCTTTGTGATTTACAAAATCGAACAGTTTCTCCGGTATGCACTTTCTTTTTAGCTGCTTGTTAATATTTACTTATTCTGGTATTATTCTGGTAGATGCAAACTTTGTTCAGTTTACTTAATAATAAAAGCTCCTCCGGTGCCAGACTGAGTTGAAACTGTTACGACCAATTTTGTTCTTCTGTTTGGTCCCGTTGGTCTCTCGTTTCCACTTTTTTCGTAGATAGCGGCCCGTTTTTGTAGGTTTTCGATACAACTCGTGCATTGTGGGTGGACGTGTTGGAATTCTCCTTCTTACGTTCAGTTGGATAGGTCGTTATAAGCGAGAACGGATTATTTCGTTTATGAAGGACATACACGGAAATTCGACTCTGGGAAGTGTAATAATTTCATTGTATGAATATGGACGTTTCGCTTCTCCAGTTTTGTTGTTCGAACTAATCGTCCACGTAGAACATTTGCTTTTCTCTCATTTGGAGGTGAGTTTTCCTGCTGTTAATTATAATGTCGTTATTCTTTTCTTTCACGTTGTTGTAGGGAACTATTGTAGGCTGGTATAACTAGTACATGCTAGTATAGAACTAGTAGAGAGCTAAGATTTATTTTTGAGAACATCTGAGAACTATCGTAGAAGCTAGAAGCCGACTTAGTCTTCAGTTGGCTGTGTCCGTCTGGATTCCCGACATTTTTGCATCAAGAGCAAGGAAACCTGCCATCTTGGATAGTTTCCTTCATGACATCGATTACCACGCTACACATGGTTGAAAACCGGAAATACATCACGCTAAGTCCCACTTTTATTCATATTTTTGACTCTTTGAGTTTTGGGAAAAATTCCCTAGAAACTTTTAGTTAATTTTGAGTTAGGATTTGTGTTGGAGTAAGCAGGGTTTTTCTTTACTTTTAAGACATCCAGATCTTTTCGCATCTTAAATAGGGGGAGAGAACAGTTGGTTATCGGATAATCTAATAATATATTTGTGGAACGAAACATTTAATTCTTTTAGTAGTTTGAAGGAAGCAAGCACAGTTACTTGTCATTTGCATATAATTTGTTTTAATTACGTTCGACTAAAGCTGTAAAGTCGTTGACTACTAAAGAAGCTTTGGGGTCTCTCTGACTCCAAACACTTAGATGTGATCCAGTTCTATAATCGGAGAGTGGTGCCTTGTTACTTAATTCTCGAACTTCAACCTACGCCATTTCCATTGGGCTACCACGGCCTGGATCTCCATCTTTATCACCACGTTTCTGACTTTTCCGTTTATCATTCGCATGTCACCAAAAGCTTTAGAAGCCAGTAACAATACACAAAAGACAGTAGCGGGTTGTGGCTGTTTGGAGCATCCACCAAATGATATAAACACAAGATTCGAAACATTTTAATGATAAATTGTAACAAAAACTAATGTTATAAGCCTTAGATATAAACATATTAATGTAAGCGTAATACAATAGAAATTTATGCATTAATCTTTCCACTTGAGCTAGTGTATTCATTTTCGCCTTCGACAGACTTCTTAACAGAAAATTGTATATTCGATTGATTACGTTTGAACCCAAATATTTGACAGAATTTCAATTTTATAGTTTGGTCAAGATTCACCAAAAGCAATAAATTAACAAAACCATTCGTATGAGTTAAAAATCTAACAATATAATAAAATAAAACTTCTGCATCAAATGCTACAATGCCAGTAATTAAGTATACAGCTAACGTAAAATTAGTAAAAATACATAAGGACGATATCGTCAGCCTTAGCGGATACCGCCTCTCATCGGACGATCGTACACAAAAAATGATTGTTCGTATTACTAGTACTAATATCGATAACGTCCCTATAACTACCACACCAATTACAGTTACATATTGAAGAAAGAATCCGAACGAAATACCGACTATCGTAAGCACTGTGTTAAAAAAGCTGACATCCAAATATTATAGACAGCATAACGACACCAACGTTCGGAATTAATGAAGAAATCGAAAATAAGCAGTAGCGCAAACGTAACTGGCAAAGTTGAAAATATCCAATGTAAGACTTCTAAAGTTTGCGGAATTTGATACAACCAGTATAATTGTCCAACAGTTCCTATGTAAATCACATCAGCCATTTGAAGTATGTTGGCAAAACTCCAATGACCAAGTATGAAATAGAAATTAGATTTGCAAAGTTGATATTTTATAAAAATACATATTAGCAGTAAATTTGGTATTACGCAAATTATAGTCCATATTAATAGAACGATATTCGATACCTCCAGAGTAACTTCAGGTGTTGTATAGGGATCATTTGTGCTGTTATCGCTTATGTTAAAATAGTTTATTGCGTCCGAGTAATCTGAATAAGACATCCTGCTGTTCTGCAATTTATTAAAAAAATGTATTAATATAATGCAATACCTATATATGTATGTATGTACATACATATAATGTATACTAGGATGGTCCTTATTTTTTGACTTTAGAAAAATGACCGCGGCACCCTCCCAATCGATTCTCTACCATTAAAAACGTTATCATATTTTTTATTTAATTTTCGGAGAAGATTTAGGGGTCGCTACCAGCTGTGAAAAATACGAAGAATATTGTAAGGCCACGTCAGCTTAAAGTCTTACCAATTGATTACAATTAGGGCTTACTCCATATGTGTGATTGGACATAAGGGCAAACAAAGGTTAAAAAGGTAGAATCGAATACATAAAATAATAGAAAGAGAAATACAAAAAAACACTAATGCACAGACAATACAAACAGAACCAGACAGTACACAAGAAAACACACACTCGAAACAACACGTATGTACGATGATCAGACAGCCAGCTAAACAGAAAATATTAACGAGAACAAGTTTAGTTGATGACGAGCGATATATTAAGTCCGAAGTAAAGACGGAAAGCGGGTTGTGAACAAATTGAGTAAAGTGAAATTTCTAAAAGATTTGATAGACGAATATTGAGATTTAGACAGTGTGTGAGAACTAACAAAAATATATAAGAGAACTTATGAACAAGAAACATTGACAAAACTTGATATAAATAACTTGATTCATGTGTGATTAATATTTAGTTAAAACCTAAAAATACTGTTGCGTAAAATATATATGAAACACAAATTTTATTCAACTATTAGTAGTGTAGGCAACGTAGTTACAAGAAATAAAACCAACATTTGGCTGATTGGCCAATTACTGCCAACGTTTAGCCATGTAAAATTACCATCTATTCGCGAAGTTATGCGTTTGTTTTTCTACTACAAGATTGAGAAAAAAAAAACCACTCATGAATCTGCTACTTTAGCTGCAGGTGAAGTGATAAACGTTTGGGAAAAAGCAACTATGTATACCAACTTGAGTAAAAACACATTATTTGCAAAATAGAAAAATATTTCAAGGAGTGGCAGAACCTGAAACAAAATAAAGAGAACAATAAAAAACTTACGGAAGCATTAAAGAGAAAAGAACAAGATTGGGGGAAAAAATTAGACGATTTATTTGACATCGCTTATTTTGATGCTTTAAATATTATTACTGTAGAAGAGGACAAACAATTTTTATTAGCTCAAAGCAAAAAATACGGAAAGCCTTTATTGGTTCTGTAGATAAAAAAGTTAAAAAGAATTAAGAAAATGAAAGAAGAAAAATCCGGCAACAACGTGAACGTGAAAGCAAAACTGTATCGGCCTTGACAGAAAAGCGCTCCTTTTCTTCCCTGTCGTTCCTTTCATCCTCATCATCCGCCATCGCCACCGGGGAAGAGACTGGTAGTGACTATTATATTCCACTAGAAACTCCTCAAGCACAATAACGCCAAAAGAGAGCTCGAAAAGACATAATAAGCAGCCAATTAGCTTCTAGTCTTGATGTCTCTAAATTGAGTGACCGAAAAGCGGCTGTGGTCGTAACATCTACCTTAAAGAGCGCCGGATGTGATCCATCAGATTTTAATGCTAATAGATCTTCCATTGGCCGGCACCGTTTGAAAAATCGGAAAACAATTGCAGAGTCGCTTAAAAGCGAGTTCAAGACTAATACGTCATTAACAATTCATTGGGATGGGAAGTTAATTGAAGATATTACTGGACATGAAACGGTAGATCGACTGCCAATCTTAGTATCAGGAAACGGAATTGATCAACTTCTGGCAGTTCCGAAATTGGAACGTGGAACAAGTGAGGCATATTCGACAGCGAATATACGAAACAATCAATTTGTGAAATTTAGGCCAAAAAGTGAACTGTTTGTGTTTTGACACAACTTCTGTAAATACTGGTTTAAGAAGTGGAGTTTGTGTTCTTCTTGAGGAAAAATTAGAAAGAGAGATGCTATGGCTTGCTTGCCGCCATCACGTAATGGAAATTATGCTGTCAGCTATAGTAGATAAATCGCTAAGTTCGTCTAATGGTCCTGATGTTCAAGTTTTTAAAAGGTTTTAGAAAAATTGCAAAGTAAGTAAAAAGTAATTTCAAAACGATTTATGACGACAGTGAGTTAAGTATCCTTTTGGAATTCGCCGCAGAAATAATTTCTTTTGCTAAAAACAATTACAAACTCATCAACCTCGAGATAACTATAGAGAATTAAATCTCACAATAATTCCGTTAGGTTCCGAAGTTCCTGAAAAAGGTATTTCGTTTAGAAAACCTGCTGGTCTACATCGAGCAAGGTGGATGGCACAGGCTTTATACAGTTTAAAAATTTGTCTATTCAAACATCAGTTTCAGTTATCAAAACGGGAAGAGAAAGCTGTTAAACAAGTATGTATTTTCACAGTGATCGTATATATTAAATATTGGTTTGAAGCCTCTACCGCCTCTTCAGCCCCAAGAAATGACTTGAAATTATTAAAAGATCTTAAAGCCTTTGAAAGTATAAACAAAGAAATGGCTTCTGTTGCTTAAAAAAAAATACTTGGTCATTTGTGGTACTTGTCGGAAGAACTAGTGGCTTTTGCATTTTTCGATAACGAACTTTCATCACAAGACAAAAAGAAAATGGTAGATGCACTTAAAATCAAAGGCAGGAAGGATTGCCCAAAAAATAAACATTGATGTCAAAGATATCGGTAAAAAAACATCCAAGACTTTGTTACAAGCAACTCTACGATTTCTTGATATTCTGGGTATCTCTTCAAATGTTTTGAATAAAAACGTAGAAAGTTGGTACGATGATGCTGATTTTGTGGGGGCAAAGAAAATAGTCAAATCTTTGCGAGTAGTGAAGGATATAGCTGAGCGTGGTGTTGCCCTGATGACGGAGTACAATAAATTAATCACAGCCAATGAAAACCAAAAACAATATTTGCTCTTGTTCGTGAAGGAGTACAGAAAAAATATCCTTACACTAATAAATCAACCCTTGTATCTTAATTATAAATCATTTTTTAATTATATTTCTGATTTGCAATAACATAAATAAATTTTCACAGTTAATGTCCTGAGTTATAAATCATTTTTTACTTAAAGATTTGCAGTTATTACATAATATTAAACCCTTGGTAGCGACCCCTAATTGTTATCCAAAATTTATGAAAAAAATACTGAATTATTTTTTAAGGTATATATTCAAATTATGGGGTGCCCGGTAAAAAAGTGAAAAAATACTTTTTTGTTCGACGTAAGGACCACCGTAATGTATACCAGTACTCAAAATTGACATATCATATTAACCTGCACACATATGTGTATCTAGTATGAATCTAGTACAATTGATAGTTCAAACTTCGAAAAATTAAGCAGTGCCATAGGCTACATTTTTATAGAATTGCTAACCACAGTGAAAGAGGCGGCCGAGGATTTTGTAACCAAAAAATGGCAGCGCAATCGGAAGACAGATATATTCTTTTTAATAAAATCATTCACATTCCGAAAGTGATACAAGCTAGTGTATAATTATCAATATGAAATGCGTTATATATTCTGAGAAAACGCGATTCAAACATTGTAGAATATCAAGGTACTTTTCGACATTGACAATTTCTTTTGGGAAATCTACGATACTTGGATATAATGTCTCAGATAATTTAATATATTTTAAATTTATAACACAGCCGAACAAGAAACTTTTTGTTATAATTGATTTCGACTGCTTTTGGTGCGGATTCTAAATATAGAAACTGTTTCCTTCTGTCACCTACAATTTATGAGATACAGCGTTACTAACCTGTAAACGCGTCGCCAACATACAGACGTACTTAACAATAATACTAACAATAAGTATTATTCCCCAATGTTGAGCAAATTCCTAGCATTCCTGCTTGTAAAGCTGGGCTTGATGAAATAGTTTGTGAATGCTTTTAATCATGATCACTCATGCTTTGCAGGGGATGAAGAATGCCTGGATTAAATACCGAAAAACTTGGCGCTCGAACTTTTACGGTTCTCAAATAAGATAACTCAGTCTCTTACTTTCATACATTCAATGACTGAAGCAATAGTTGGTCTGCTTCGTGAAACTTTGGGTGGTACCAGCGAAGAGCAAAACGAAAGATTTTAACAGGATATAAAAACGATGGAGGACCATTACCACGAGAAATAGAGTACACATATGATGTTGGAGTTTACATATTGCAAAGATATTGTTTAGCAAATTTCATTGAAGAATGTTCCACAAAAAGCTTCTAAATTGCTAACTATCCTCCTTCAATTTTTTTCAGTTTTCTAAAGTCTTATTGTAGTGTCATGTATTTTTACTATAACATTACTGTCTTCTTGTCATATAAATCTTCAAGAAATTAAAATTACGCTGTTTTTCGGTCTTCCATGTTTTCCTGAACTAAACTATTCATATGATATACAGTTAGTTCAGTACACCCAAAATAGACAAAATCAACTTACAAACTCATAACAAAAACTCATAACATAGAGATTCACTTGTTTGTTCTTATCAGTTTCAGAATGTTAACGATTTCATTGAAAAAGTAGATCCGCTTTTCCTATTTGTATCCTACAAATTCTGCTCTTTTTCCTCGGTTGTAATATCTGTTCACAGCGGCCATCGGAGTGAAAACGTTTTCAGAAACTAAATTTCAATAAAGCAAAGGATATAGGTAGGTAAGCATTAATGCACCCTACGAGTTTCTTAAACACAAATCCTCCATGGCGAAGAAAGAATAGTCTACTTTGAAATGTTAAACGCCAAAATTGTGATAAGTCAAAAGCATGATTCCTTTAAGAAAATGCAGGCTGTGTATAGATTGGCGAAAAATCTACACGCAGCGACACCTTTGTTCGGTTGTCAATCAAAAATCTTAAAATGTTTTATCAGGCTTCGTATGTTTTTAGGAAGTATTTGAAAGAAACGTACATTGGGCAACACTGCATTCGCATACTACTGTAATAGTCAAAATTTGACGGTAATGTTATTCATATAAATCACATTCGAATATGATCTCATTGTTCTACAGCGTTGCAAGATGTGTTTTTGTGAAAGTATGTTAATGAAGCGATGTTAGAAACATATAAGAAGTCAAACATAGAAGTCAAAAAGAAAATGTTTACTAACAAATAGCACCACAAATTCTTCTTTACTCTAAATTGCAGTCATGTCTATGAACGGATATCAGAATTTCATAAGGGGTTACATAACGTGTAGCTTTTTCGCCAATTTATACACATCCAATATATTTACTTGAATTACCTGAATATCTACCTATGCTTTATTCAAAATTTTCAAATGATATGACACATATATTTGTGATTTCTACTTAACTATATTTTAGAAAAAATCATTTGTCATTATTTACCGTAGTAGATACTACAACATTTTCTCAAGTATGGATGCACATAACATACATACACTATATTGATAGTAGTTACCACTAGAAATGAAGTTCATTGTAAACCACATGTATTCCTACTTTATCAATACGAATCCAATTGTTTCGTATACGTCATAAAAATATATTTATATTTATATGAACGTGCTACTGACTCGAGATCACATCGCTAAATTCTTTACAAACAAGATTGGCTATTTCAAAGGAAGTAACAATATCCTTGTACAACAAAGGAAAAAGGTGTTTCACATTGAAAAATACCCAGAGGAACTTATTAGATCGTACGCAGGAGAAAACAGCCATTGAGAAACGATCATAAATTCGAGTGTAGAGATTGGGATAAGTTATACATTCATCAGACAAAACGCACGATCACTATCAGATTTAAAGAATAAGGTGTGCATTACCGCTATGGTGGGCCAGATACACCTCGTTTGCCAAGACGTATAAACGACACAAGGCATCATATTCAAGTCAGAAATTTGAAATTAATAAAATGTGTGAACTTGCCTCGAGAATTATGTGCTTGCAAAGCAATATACAAACACAGGAACAAGAAGTTTTTAAATAAAGATGATGGTGTCCTACGTAAGTTGGTGATGGTAGGCTCTCGCTATTAATACGAGTGGCTGGAACCGCTATGAGCAAAAATCTAGTTCTGGTTTAGTACACCAGATTGTATTGTCTTCTCTATTTTATCAAAATATATCCATCTTTAGATCATCGGAATATACATTTTTCTCGGAATAGTTTCTTAATGAGGGCACTTACTAGTTCAAAGTCAGTTCGAAATTTCTACGAAGAAGATAAACTGTGAACACTGACTAACAAAGAAATTTTGAAACACTGCTCTTTTACTTAACTATTACTACATTTAGGTTATCAGAAAAGAACAGGTTTATATGTAAATTATAATATCATAATGACTAGAAAAGTAAGGTTCTGTATTGAGGACTAGACTGGACATAATTATGAATTACTGATATCTTCATTTTATAGAAAATAATTTTGATGTATTAGACCAGGGGTCTCCAAACTTTTCAGCCTTGGGGCCATACTGATTACTTCAGTGAGTTTTCTGCGTATTATACTTGTCATTAAGCTTTACCTAGCAAGTAAATAAATCCGAGTTATTATCATTCTGTGTTTTTTTATCCAACTTATCACAACAACAATAAGCTATTAGCTGGATCTGGCCCGCGGGCCGTAGTTTGGAGACCCCTGTGTTAGACAAACCGTATCTGAATTAAATGAGAAGCTTTCAAAAGTTTAGTAGTCTATTAGGATATGGATGAAAACGTAATAGCACCAAATGAAATAAAATTCGGCAAACTATCTACCAATTGCGCGTTCGTGATACATTTTCATCTTCATACAATAATCATTTAAACTTTGTAAAGTGTCACTACAATCAAAAATTAGTTACTTAATTACAGCCATTTGGGCAGCATATTGCCGATGTTTGGCATAAAGACTAAGAGATAAGAAAATTGATTTACTACTGAGAGGTAGTAAGTTGTTTTTCATCTGTATCACCTTTTTTAAACTTGAGTGGACCATATCAACATGATCGTAACTAACTATAAAAAGCATAAAAAATTGTACATGCGTATGTCAAGAAATATATTGATAATTTGCTATCCAAAGTATAGTATCTTTTGACGGTTAAATACTAAACATTGTGTACAGAGTACAGTAAATCATGTATATGGCATGTCTTCATTTATTTTTTTTTACTTTCAATTATGACTAAAATCCTTTCACTAACAATCAGTTTATGGAAGTATTATTTGGGTAGATGGCAATTTATATAAATCGACAGATTAGAATCTTGGTTCATTTCAGTAATTGAAGTAAGTATGGCAATGACGTTAGTTTTGCCATGTGCTTCTTTTTCATCTAATGATAGGATTGAAAATTATAACATTGAATACACACGTACATATATGCGTATTACTAAAATCACGTTCTGAATTCATTAGACATTACACGTTAACGTCGGTCACTAAACTAACGAATTTAATGCTAAATGTATTTTACATAAACACAGAAGAAACTATAAGTCTTTAATGTACATTTATCTAAATTTCAAAGTAAACGAAGTAGTTTACTCTGCTGTGATTCTTTGATCTTTTATATAGTAACAATTTAGTTTTACTATATTACTTAATTATAAAAATTTACTCACCAACGCAAAATATAATTTTCGGGTTTACTACAAATTAGAAAAAACCGAAAACGTTACACGAACGAGATGTTATTAACACTGTAAATGTATTTTCGGAGACAAATAATCTTATAAGTGTTGGATTCATTCACGAAAGATCAGAAAAGACATTAATAGAAGTGATTAGAAATTATCGTTGGTTAGATAAGTATTTACCAGTTATTCGGACGCCAATAAGGACTAATACTGATAAGTACAGATTGTTTTGAGAATATTGTACTAAGAATTTAGATGATATAATAAACTAGATTGCACCGGCTTAGCTCTAAATTAACAACATCATATAAAGCACGAATTATAACAATGTACTTACAAGATTTTCGAAATATTTTACATATATTGAGTGGTGTGTAATTTGTTCTGTTCGATGAATTTCTTTCTATAGATCCCTCTCTTAATTCTATCTTCGATGAAGCTCTATTTATTTATTATTTACTTCTTTGAAAACCTTTGGTTTAAAAATACAATTGTGATTCCTATTTGGATTTAATTTTAAACTAGTGAAACCGTATTTCGCTGATTTTGCGTGTTACTTACATTCCGGTCGTCAACGAAACATTCATTCATTTTCTCCAAAACCAGGATGCTTCCCCCATCCAAAGATTACTACATTTTCAAGTTGTTCAGGTAACCAGATGTTCACTATTTATGTTATTTCCATAGATAGCGTAATTCTTCACAGAGAGGTGTAGATCGTTAATGCATTGGTGTCCTTGATTTCTGATATCCAGTGCAAATTAGGACTTGTTGTAACGTGAAAGTGTTGAATGTAGGTGTTTGAATGTTTACATCACTTTCTATCTGTTAATCAATGGTTTTTATAATGATTGATATTTTTATTTCTAGTTACATATTTTTCTCCCATTAATCGTCACTGGCTGGACTTAAAAACAAGAAGCTAGCAGCCCCAGGGTAACTAACTCTTTAAAAGGTGGCGTGCGTGGTATTGCAAAAGTATAAATAAAACCTAAAATTAAACCAGTCTTTTGAACATGGGACGTCCATGACTCTCACACCTAAAATTTACGGTAAATATTTTGATATATTATTAATTGTAATTAATGATAGATTATTTGGCAAATAAAAGTACATTAATATTATAATATACATCATTGCTCGTACAAAATGGAATACTGTAAGTGAAGTGCCTTTTTATAAAACCGTTGTTGAGTGATACTGAAGGAATAATCTAAATGCTTTGATATCCGTCCAGATCTGTAGACATTTACTTGACCTTTCCAAGAACGGCAGTTGTAGTGAACTGAACAGGAGCGAAAGCCTGGGTCCGTTTTCGCTGTTCTTGAGGCTCTTCACATCAGAACATGCGTTTATACTTGCTACAGAGCAAGTTGGCCGTCAGGATTTCTGTCCGGGTAGTAGTTACCCTTACCGAAAATCCATGTTCCATCTATAAATAAACTTCCCCATTCAAATTTTGTTAAACGAGTAACCTGCATTGCACTGATATTTTGAACAAGACCTTCCGGTCCCGTATCAATAACTGGGATTCTGGCGTATTTGAAAAGCAAATAACATTTAGTATGAATTTGTCATTATATTGTCGTTATATCGAAACTGATAGAGATAGAAATGACTGTGGTGTAGAATTAACTTAAGGGATGTAGTGAAGTTAACTGAATTGGATTTTAACAGTAATTTTTGAAAACATAAGATACGTACTTTGATAACACTGCTCTTAAAACAGCACACTTCATTTATTACTGTTATGTTTGCTGTTCAAGATCGGTAATCTGTGTATTTTTGCGGAATACTCCTTAAAATAATTTCAACAAAATAATGTTCGACTGTACATAATCAAAGAAATTTGACCTGTCTTACAGAAAATTCGTTACATTTACTGAAATCATAGGAAAATAAATGACTCCTTTTATTATCTGCACATTTTGTTCAAGTATAATAGTGTATAGGGCCTCGCAGGTACTTACCATTTACAAATTTGCAATAAGTAAGCAATTTATAAAATTAGTGAAATACCTAAACGTCGTTATATTCGCAGGCGTTTGATAACAGATAATCGATCATATATATATTCTTGATTTTAATTGTACCTAATGAAATGTAAAATGTGAAGGGGGCTGTACGTACCTAAACACATTTTTAACCTTTTAACTTACACTTCCATACTTTGATGTTGCCACTCATTTTATATGAATCCGGTCTTTTAATGTATAAATAGAAGGATTCACATCCAGACAGATGCTGTTTGATTTGGCATTGCATTTTTAGAGTTAATAGTGAGTTAATATGCTTACACCAGCTACGTATCTTAGAAATGTTGGATTGATCATGGCAATCAGAGATACTTTTTATCTTGTAAAATATTTTTAAATGGTCAGCAAATAGTAAGTCGCTCGGTGTAATTACACTTATGTATGATATCAGTAATAAAACAATTGAAAATCAAAAGAGCTAAATTAGGGTCTTGGGGGTTTCTGAGGATTCGGTATAACTGTTTCCAAAAGAAACCGTTGTAAAATATATAATATACTCCATTAGAGAGGCAATATTTAAAGGAGGCAAGTAAATTGTCATTAAGGTCGATATAATTAAGTTTTAAGCAATTGGCTGTTTCTCCGGGAAGCCGTATGGAACGAATGAAAGATATCTTAACAAGAGGATACATAGCAAAGTATAGACATTACCCGAAACCCTTAAGAAAATTGGATAAGGGCAATGACTACGATAATTACATGTATGTTAATGGAATTTATAGACTTTAAGATAGGCATTATACCAGAAATTTTCATAAGGTAACATATTCGCCATCTCTAACTAAAAACAAAGGTTGATCATGACCGGATGTAAAGGTATATGGAAATCTAGGTATATATTTTAGTATATCTTCAATCTAAATGTAGTTAACTTCGATGCAATAAACACTGTTAAAATTTGTAGTTGCGCAGATCATCGGACGGAAGTAAATACGCTAAAAAATTATGTCGAGAATTCATTGACAAATCTTCATAAATTTCAACCTCCATGAGTCTAGGAATGCGAATTTCTTATTTCGTTTCTTATTTCGAATAAAACTTCAAAATTCCTAGGGATTCTTGGTAATGTTATTTTGAACAGTGGCTGGATGATGTGTCTTCAGTAGCTAAAGGTAAGCAGTCATTGCAATATAAGTCAAAACAGATTTAATCTAGTAGGTGTACGTTAACATTAAATATAAAATAATATTGAGGTACATTACAAAAGTTTGAAAAATTACAGCGAATTTGACTTTTAGGATCATTTACATTATTATGAGAGAAATGTGGAACTAAAGTTATCAACAGTTAGCACATTAGTATACCGAGATATTAGTTGTTTAAATAAATCAAATAATAATTCAAAACCTCGTTGCGTAATATCAGGCCGAACGCACAATACAAATATCTATGTGAAGTGTCATAAATCTAAATACATGTTTATAGAGAGTTATATCAATATGTGAAAAATCGGTAAAATCATCTCCTCAGATCCGAAGATCAGACACTAAAAATGTTTTTGTATGCAAGCAAAACGTCTCCTCCACAAGAGCGACAAATTGCTTTAATCTTCTCAGAATCAGATTTAAGAACAAACTATGATGAAAAGACGATGAACAAATCGCATGCCTTTAATATACGGGTAGTAGAAACGCAGATCATGTCCGTTGGACTTCACTAGTTTAAAGGAACCACATTAGGAACAACACGAATGAATTTTATTCTTACGCCCTCCCCTGAACGTTCCATTTAGCTTCTTGAAATTTTACGCTATGTTCCACTTGCTGAAGTCTTGGGAGTTTAGTGAGAAGAACTAGCATTTCTGAAACGTCCGCATAAGAAATCGATCTGAACTGTTAATTTAGACGTTATTATCTTAATATCTTTTCTTGGTCATTCGTTTAATAATCTCTAGAGAAACGGCTTTCAGGGACATCGTAAAAATCAGATTCGTCTTCTTACGCTCACGCTTCTGAACTTGATGCACTAGACTTTCAAAGCTAGCATTAGACACCACCATTGAAAGTTTCACAATGTGTGCTTTCAGATCAGCTATCTGATCTTTTAGTTGTACAACGATCGTGTTCAAATCACTGATAGAATGTTCCAAATCGGAATAGCTTTCACATTTCCGAACGAGGTCATGTTTTGTTTTTATTATAAGAGCATCGGAAGCAGTGACGTCAACGCGGCCATGATTAATGGCAGGATTGCGAGGAAAAAGACAATAGTGAAGAACGCAATGCTTTGTAACATGGCCACGATCATATTGACCATACAAAGAGCACATACAAAGAGGGCTCCGGAAGGAATACAAATAATTAAAACAAAGGATAGGATAGAATTAACACAATAAGCTATGGGAGTCCCACTGAAAAGTCACTTGTAGTATACCTAAACGCAAATTATACAATAACAAATGAATATTTGACTAAACAATTTCAGTCCTGGATGATAAAATTGAAGAGGAGTTCTTTTCGGTTGGATGAAATAGCTTTTTGTTTATATCAAATATTCTAAGTTCGTTATAATTCAATTCTAATTGTTTTTCACCTCCAAAGTTTCATAGAATAGATCAAATCAAGTTAGTCATGGTTGCAATATCTTCAGATGCCAAAGATAATAATAGCGATGTATTTTGTCGCATAACAAACACACATGATTTAAGCTTATTAAGAAATTATTGTATATTAGTTAAGATGACATATGACAATATTTTGAAGTCCGCCGATCTATTTACATATTATTATGCACTGATCACTATCGTCTACGTAGAGATATGTATAAAGGCGAATTACATACTTTATTTGAAGATATAGGACTAGTCACAGATGGAAATACTTTAGTTAGTTTTCTGATTAAAAAAATTGATAAATCGAATTTTACTAAATAGAATGACTTCTTTGTCTACACAAACTAAAATTACTGTACAATACAGCTATGTCTAAAGCTGTTTACCATTAAAATTCACCTAGAAACTTTACGTATTAAAACTTTGTTATATTGAATACTAAGAAATGCAAACAAACTTTATTGTAGGAGCACTTTAACTTATCGTCTTGCTTGCCCCTAGCAACATATATATGTATATATTCAGAGCTTTATACATACCTGAACCATATCAGAAATTTGTTATATCGTTAACCAAGCATGTTTTTCCAAAATTCTGTCTGATTTGTGTTTTCTAGTATGTATCTCAGAACGTATTTTATTTAACGTCGACATTATCAATAGCAAGATACATTACGAATAGTTAATTTTTGGTCTAAAATTTGTAGCTTGCGAGACGCAGACTTTTCCAGTTATATATATCTTTTAAATACGAGGCATGTTTTTCAAGTACCGTTTTGATATAAAAAGAACACAACTGCAATATATTCAATAATTTCAGTTTTATAAGAAAGCGCTTCTTAATTCCATTTTCATAGAAATCTGTTGCCTGATTTGCCAATAATTGCAGGGCGGCCGTTTTAACGTCATCGTTATCGTCTTGGCGTTAACCACCCAAATGGTTTCTCAAGTGAAAGAACAAGTGGTAGTTGTTGGGCGCCAGATCGGGGCTATACGGTGGGTGATCAAGTTATTCCCCGCTATATAATGCGCTGAGATCTTGCGTTTCACAAGCCACATGAGGACGGGCATTGAGTTAACGCCCAGTGACTACCACTGCAACATTAGTTTGCTTTTATTTCTGCAGTTAAAAAGTCGGAATCGCCTCACCTCAGTTATTGTTTCTAAAATGCCTATTAGAATATGAACATATCATAATATGTTAGCTTAGTGCAAGAGCAGGCGGGAAAAATATCCTGACGAAATATATATCCCCCATCAAAGACACCCTACGGAACAGGTACGTTCCTACCAAAAATGTATTTGTTTAGATATTCTCCCTACCACCAACGCTTCAACCAAACAACAATACTGGAGTTAAGTTATATTTTCAGAACGTTAAAGTATCGTTTTCGAAAAACCTTCGTCAGTGAAAATAGAACTACATTAATGTATAAATAAACATTTGTTTTCATTTGGGAACTATCTGTAAGAA
This sequence comes from Chrysina gloriosa, assembly GCA_038088585.1. Taxonomy (NCBI): domain Eukaryota; kingdom Metazoa; phylum Arthropoda; class Insecta; order Coleoptera; family Scarabaeidae; genus Chrysina; species Chrysina gloriosa. The sequence goes on from CM076091.1 coordinate 26,748,248, forward strand.
ATCTTTTACAAATGTTTTAAGGTACAACTGCAAATTTCTGCAAACTATTAAAGCAAACAAACCCTATATCAAAATTTTAACAATTCTATTCAAACACTAGAGAAGAACCAAAAGAAGAACCTAGGTTTCCTTCTTATAAAATGTAAAGATCATTTTAATAAATTATTGTGTACATTTCTTAGTTTTTGAACATCGGTTCCGAAATTAATAGTTCTAACATCTTTTCGTATATTTATCATTTCGTATATTAATCTTTTTTTCTAATTATTTTCTGTTTTTAAAATAATTGTGTTTTCGAACTCAAAGCCTAAATCTCTGTAATGTTTTGTTACAGCGGTCGTTGCACCAAAATCATTATTTAAAGAACGCTTATGTTTATATAATCTTTTCAATATTGTTTTTTGTTGTTTGTTACTGTTATTTTGTATTTATTCTCTTAAATGTTTTTTATGAGGAGTAGCGTTATAACCTTTCTTATCATTATTTTTAATACCTCTATCTTACAATTTATTAATTCTATTTCTTTATTATTTTTTCGTAAAAATTAGTTTGGAAATTATTTTTATTTTAGGTTTCTCTAACTTTGTTTAAATTATTTTCTCTAAACTCTAGATTAGCTAATCTAACCGTTTGATCAACTAATCAGGTAACTACATTAACGTTCTGAGAATAGAATGTATGAAAGTATGAAAAAATTGGGAAATATCTGAACCTGAAATAAAATTCTGTGAGTTAACCATTCTCTTCATTACAATGCGGAACTTAGTTGACCCGTTCTCAGTTTATATTTAGCTCTTTAGGCCTATAAAATGGAAAAGATTTAAGGAAAAGAGAGTAATTATATTATAGTTCTTTTTTACAATTTATTGTATTTGTTTCTGGGTTAGTAGTTAACTGAAAAATTTAAATCGATCTGTCTAATTGAGACTCACTGATCAAACGTTTAAAATGTTAATATAAATTCAACGGCACTATAAAGGTGCTTTTCTGTTAATCTCTTACTTTTGATAGTACTAAGAAAAGTGGTATTCACGGCAGGCTTTGCTGTTATCCGCATCCCTTACTTCGTTTTCCTCAAAACCCGTATGCATGTAATGAGTATTAATATCTGAAGCGTCAACTGTTTGAGGCCGTTAAACCCAACAATGCTTTTCTAAATGAAACGTCAATTTAAAAGTCAATTGTGTGTAAAACGACTAGTCGGTGCATTTTGAAACTGCACTAACAACTATCCGAACGCAATCGGAATAAAGCATTTGCAAATAGATTGAACACCACTTGAATAGGCTGTTAATTGCACAAAGAGCTTTAAACTAAATTATCGATTATATGCTCGTTTATCAACGACTCTCTGGTTTATGAATGTTTTATAAAAGGACAGCACAATCCAAAATTCGCCTAATAAGTATCTCTTCTATTTCCTAAAACTTATGTGTTACGTTAACATTTAAAATTTGTCTGTTTTTCTGGATATATTTTTTGATCCATGCTAACCGTTTTATTGTAAAAGTTGCATATAAAAATGGATAATACTTCATTAAGTATTAATATTTTATATATTAAGTTTTGTCATTGGTCTTCCACATTTTGTCGCCATCTCACTCTCCTATTCTCCAGTTCCGCTATTTTGCTCTTTTCTCTCCTTTGTCTAGGATGCCAGTTCTCTTCTACTTCAATTTGATTCTTCTAATACCTTGGGGATTACATTATAGGGCTTATAAAATTATTTTGTTAGTAGCTTATCTTACAATTAGCGTATGATCCATTTACCAGTTTTACTGTTACTTGATCTGATTTTATAAGTAAATCTTTAATAGTCTGTGCATAAATGTATTGTTGAGTGTTTGCGATCATTTTTCTGGAGGTTTGTTTCTATTAAATGTTTCACCGCTATAGAAACTTGAACTTTAGATCTGCACTTGAAATTCTTGGTTTAGGTGCGATTAAATAGATTTAGGCTAAAACAGTACTGAGAGTCGGGTAAAGAAAGTCATATAAACTTACAAACTGTTTAATATAAATCAATAGAACCTCAAAAGTAATATGTAACAGTAATGGAGACCAAATTATATTAATTAATAATAATAATAATCAGTAATAAATAAATGTCTGTGCAATGCAAGTATATTCAACGGTGCTATGAATAATGAAGTTAAAATGAACGACTACAAATATAGACCAGATGGATTAACAATTAAGGGTACAGGATCTCACTTAGAAATTGACCAAGCACAAGAACAGTGATGATCTAATTTATTTGGTTATTTTGCGATGAGTAGTGCTTATAATAATAATAATAATAATAATAATAATAATAATAATAATAATAATAATAATAATGATGTCTTTATTGCAATCTAACACATAAATATACATCCCAAAAAGAACATATAAAAACAAAAATACAATCGCAATTACAGGGCGAAGTTCATCTGAAGCTGCTTTTCAACTTCCCCTACAATTATATATGTGTAAACAAAACAAAAAACAATGCTTATAACTAAAATATTCCGAAGATGCACCCGATAAAAAATTAGCATAGAAAGAGCAGAAAGAAGATATATTAAACTAAAACATTAATTAATTAATTATCGCCGCAATAGAAGTAGAACTAATTGGAAAGCTAAACCCTGAACAATAATTACTAGACAACATCAATCACTCAACCACTCGTAGTCAGGAGTTACACGCAACAACACCAACTTCAGATAATAAGAACTTTTAACTTATTATGAAAAGATCTACCAGTTGCAACGGAAATAACATCCACCGGTAGGCTGTTGTATTTGATATTAATTGGGTATGAGAAAGATCTTTGAAACAAGGCTGTTCTGTGCGGCGTTGGAGAACCTTGATCTTGACGAGAGTTCCACATGCTGGTCCTTGTTTTTCGTCACGCAATAGGCATTTACATGTAATAAATCCGGCTACTTCTGCTGGCAACTTCTTTAGTTAGGAAATTTTAGTCGATTTTCTGTTTTAGTGTTGGCATTGACAGTTGATATTCTATTCAGAAAATTGGTTTGGAACCTTTGGTGTAACAAAGCAAACACACTGACAAAGTCAATGCACAAATTTCCACTATCACCAAACAAATATTGCATGTCTCTCGACGCGCGTTTCGCTAACCAAGTTAGCATCATCAGGAGATGATCAAATGTGAATTATAAATCTAAGCAACGTACTTTATCACTTTATCACCGTTCCTAGCAGACCTTTTTATGAGTAGATTTGAGATCGAAGCTAAAGAACAATTCAACTACTTCCCCCGCGTTTGGTTTAGATACGTAGATGATGTGTTCACGATTTTTGATACCGAGAAATGTCATATTACGGATTTTATTAATGAGTTAAACGCAAAATTCCCTTCTATTAACTTTACTTATGAAATGGAAAATGACAAGAAGCTTCCATTTCTGGATGTATTAGTGTTAAGAAACCTAAATTACTTAGAAATTGACGTATATAGAAAAGAAACCGCAACCTGCAGATACATCCCTAATGACTCTCATCATTGCCCTCAACATAAATTAGCAAGTTTTAATTTTATGGTAAATAGATTATTAAATTTCCCTCTCAGTGCAGAACGCTTTCAGAAAGAAAAGAGAGTCATTAAGGAGATCGCTAATATTAACGGTTATTCTACGAAATTAGTTGATAAGTTAATTAATAAATTCAAGGCTAAGAAATTAATTAAGGACACTTGTACCTTACAAAATGAGGTAGAAAAACCGAAAATGTTAGCTTTACCTTACGAACCAAGGATTACTCGTGGTCTAAATAACATCTTTAAAAAGGTTGATATCAATCTAATACATAAATCAGGTAACAAGCTTCGAGCAGTTCTTCGTAATCCGAAGGACAAAGTAGCAATAACCGATAAGTCAGGAATTTATGCTATAAGTTGTAAAGATTGTTCGTCGAAGTATATTGGCCAAACCAAAAGATCTATCTTAACTAGATTTAAAAAACATATGGCACATTTAAAATTTGGTAGAATTGAAAAATCGAGTGTTGCCCAACATGCTTTCGACAATGATCATAGGATAAGCGTAGATAATTTGGAATTATTAAGAAATGTGCATAATTGTTATAAGCTGGATGCATTTGAAAGCATAGAAATATTTAAATGTGGCCGCCTCACTATGAATGCCGATAAAGGGCCTATCCCAGATAGCTGTTTATTTAATTTAATTAATTCTAAATAATTCCAGGCCTTTGTTTACATATTTCTTAAGTATTTTCAAATTGCTGCCTTTGCATTGTAATCGGTTATTACTGCGAATCATTACGGTTTCCTCATCTTAATGACATTTACGGGGAGTTCGACTATTGTAAACAATTAACAAGGAGCTCATTAGTCCTTATTCGTTGTATTACTCACCCGAACTTATATAAAGTACGTTGCTTAGATTTATAATTCACATTTGATCATCTCCTGATGATGCTAACTTGGTTAGCGAAGTGCGCGTCGAGAGACATGCAATATTTGTTTGGTGATAGTGGAAATTTGTGCATTGACTTTGTCAGTGTGTTTGCTGTTGAGTTGATATTCTGGTAGACTTATATTTCATGCCAGCTGATATTCAGGTTATACTGCCTACAGTCGGTCAGCAGAGCTTCGTTTATCAAAATGGAGTACATCACCTAAAAGTGATGTTGGCGTTGACTCTTCAGTCGATCAATAATCCTAATTACAATTTCTTTGATTTGCCAGTGCAGTTTTACTGTTATAGTAATACAAATCAACAAACTGATATTAAACAGTCATATTCAATATTTTCTTGAGATAGGTAAAAACAATCATCTCTCTGTGAAAGAGGAAGGGATGTTAAATTATGTTTCTACAGTAATACAATATGCAGAGTGTTTCAAAACGAATAGTAGACATTTTAGAATGCACTAATATAAACATTTCGAATTAAGGTAGGTATATATGTCTATACACACTTTGTCAGTCTTCCGTGAATCAGAGTTTCATTAAAATATTCTTCTGCTAGTTTTAAGCTCATTGACACTGTCCATACCGATATATAGGATGCAGTGAACAAATGAAAAATTGATTGAGCCTTGCTTCCTACTGTATGCCTGAAGCTTAGTAGAACAATAAGGGCAGGCCTATAGAGAGTCGTCAAGCTACGTGTGAGCGATCAATTTATTCCTTATGTCCAACTATCCTTAAAACCAAAGTAAAAATCAGGATTACCAACGGGGGTAATGTCTATCTACTGTCACGCCTATAAATTCATGATACTGCAAACTCCTGTAGTCAAAGCAATCCTCTCTAATGCACAGGTAGCAAATCACCGATACAAATTACTTGTGTTGTTGATGTCATTATATATGGTTAACGATTAACAACTACCCAGTTGTTAAGCTTTATCTTTTGTATGAAGGCGTTATATCTATTATATATATATATATATATATATATATATATATATATATATATCTGTGTTAAACATTGGTATGTTCTACCATTTTTCGTACATTTGTATTAAGACGTTATCCTATGAATTTAAAAATGGTTTCAATCTTATTCGCTTAATAGAAAATTACACCAATCTTACAAAGTTTTTTGGGAATTCAAATAAAAGCTAAACCAGAGCATCTCTAAATTAGGAGGGTATATACTGCTGTTTACTATTTAATTCAATTGTTTTTGTGTTATAGTAAGATCAAAAGAAACATTAATCGTTGATGAAGAACATTGAAAAATCGCCGAAATACTAAAATTCATTACAATCATTCCGATAACGAAAAATAAATCGGTCATCACCTATTTACTTTGTATAGACATCTCTATAATGGATAACGAAAACTCAAGATTTATGTTGCTCTATTTTAACTCTATACGCAGATTCTTACGAACCGATTATTTAAATATCACCATACACGCTTAATCATAGTGTATTTATTTTGTGACTAATTCTCTTGCAAATTGATAGATTTTCAAACTTCAGTGCATCGATACACCTGTTAAATTAGGTGATAAAATTATAATATCGTAACGAAATAAAATGATTACATTGATAAAGCCATTTGCATGTACTATCGCTAAAAAGACATCCAACAGAGGTAACGGAATTAATATGGTTGTCGAAAGAAGTTCAAAGAACCAGAAAACAAAATTGCTAGCAACACATGCACATGCCATTATTAATCTCATAAGTGTTGTTTTGTCTTGTTTCAACACACGATATATTACGAACTTCATGATTATGTTGAGTAAGCACAGAATTTTCATTAAACCAAATATTAGCAGTATAACAATTTGAGCAAAGAAAAACTTGATCGTACAAACTACAACAGCGATAAGTAGTACAGACGCAACCCAGATGTAGGTAATCGTGTAAACACAAAATTTTGACTTGTCCATGAACTCTTCGAACGTGTATAGAGTAGCAAACATTACTGGAATTAATGTTATCATCCAATTAGCACAGTAAAATATATCTATATCGGTAACAGTGTCAGTGTTATGTATGTGACGTATCAACAAAAAGTGTATTATTGCTAAAATTTGCGCAACATTTGCTATAGACCAGTGTAATACAGTGAGGTAGCAATCGGATCGCTGGTGACCATTTTTAAGAATAACAGAAAATAAAACCATGTTAGGAATAATACATAGTGCGCTTAGGAAAAATATTATTATGTGGCGTGGGGATACGTCTTCATCCGACTTCCAAACGATGTCACCAAGATAACTGTTGTTGAAGTGCATAGGATTTTCATATCCATCAGTCATATTCGAAGGTTATCTGTAAAAGTTGAAAACGCTTTTATTGAAAATATAAAATCTAGGTTGTTACAGCTAATGTGGGATATCCTGTCCTCATAAGGTTTATACGGTTCAAATTTATAAACAGAATCAACTGTGCAGTATGATATATAAATTGGGGAAAATTGCAGCTATTAGTGAGGTTTGACAAACGCGTGCTATGGCAGAAGCGCCGAGAGAGATTTCGGTCGATGCAAAGCCAGTGGAGAGCTTAGTCATTTGATAGCCGTGACAGTGAACGGTCGTTCGGTAATTATCGATTTATCGGTGTGCATCTCTTAAACCATGGATCATCCTTAGTGAGGTTTACCTTTAGCATCGCATGGGAATAAATATATTAGCCGATTCCCTGGGTTGGAATATACAGGTTGATAAGTCGCGATACATTTCACTGTAGAAGACATCGATTAGAAGTAAGCGCCATGTACTGAATTTAAACAACAATATTCCGTACTGGGAATTTCTGTATGGCAAGCAACAATCAACAGTTTAAGTTTCGCAGAATGAATCGGCTCCAAAAAAGGACATTCGTGAAAAATGCTGGTCGCCACAGTCATTAGAACTACTGTACTTGTTTCGAGTCTGGCACTGGAGCATCACCGTACTGTTAATGCTCAATGGTTCAATATACTTGGTCTGCGGCAAGTTCTCCAAAATTTTCGCAAAAAGACGGCCAACGGATAGAATGAACTTGCATCCTGATAACACTAGAACTTACACTGCTGTTCGAACGACTGAATATTTGAAAGCCGAAAACATTGAGATATTGCGTCATTTTCCTGATTGGACAAGCTGCACTCCAATCTCACTGCAGTTCGTGAGCTTGGTCCACCCGGACCAAGCTCACGACCGGGACAAGTGGTGGGCCTGATCCACAAAGCCGACACCGCAACAAGGCGGGACTGACGCTGGAAAGAAGGAAGAAGATTGCGTAATTTTCCGTATAGTCCAGAGTTGACACCCAGTGATATCTTTTTGGTTTCCACGTGTAAAGGATAACCTATAGAGTTTACGTTTTACACTTTGGCCGAAAAATAGACAACCTAACTGACCTACAAAGTCTGGAAAGAAAGACTGGAGAATACTTTGATGAATTGTAAGTAAGTATGTTCTGTCAATATATTATGTGTTTTTATTATTTTACTAGATTCAGAGGAAAGGGAACATCTCCCGTATGGAAGGCTAACGAGTAGTTGGTTGCCTAGTGTGCCGTAAAATTCATTTCATTACTTCAGACGCCTAATGTGTTCGTGATGTGTCGGTTTGCATTCTTCCTATATGTATATCAATGGGTTCAATTCCAAAGGCGAAACAATATGTCACGATATCGTAGATGTTAATGACACAAATTAAAGTACGTTTAATATAATGTTCCGTAGGTATTTCGAAACATTTGCCCACCTGTATAAAGAATAAATAGAAATAATGTGAGGTTGCGAAAGAAATATATAAATTAGGTCTATGAGATATGTTTGTCCTTCCTTTACTGTTAGTGTAAGTTCAATGTCACCACTAGTTAAGACCAGCATTGGTATGGATATTGTAAATTTGTGACGCATTTTCATGTGCTTATAGCTGTTTGAACTTTTATTACAGTTTATCTTCCCTCCCTGTTATTTTCTTGAAGGTATAACCATGTTTAAGCAATTTTATTTTGTGATTACTTCAAAAATTTTATGATTTGTCCCAACCACATTAACAGCAATGCAACTAGCTTGGACAACACAATTTTAAATTGCCTAAAACATCCGCTTGGACAGTAAATTACATACATTTGAAATTGATAGTGCTGTTTGATTATTTCATGGCAATGAGACATGTAGAAACGATATTAACGTTTTAACGACTACAATTCATTGAAAATAAATGGCTTGCACGTCCAAACTAAATTATTCAAGCGTATAATTTGTGTAATATAGATGTCCGAAACATAAGTTGAAATCATTTGAAACAGCTCACTCAGATTTGCCAAATTTCGCCAAACCGCTTTACTTACGTTTTCAATTAATTAAATTACATTAACCAGTCGCAATTAACTCTGTGCACTTAAACAAGCTAATTTCGATGTATAGCTTTGCTTTCGTACTGATGTACGGCGCTAGTGTATTTTTCATAACTGAATTTCCAACGATATCGCAGTTCAAAAATAAGTTAGCCATATCTTTAACATCGCATTCCTACTCGTATATTTATAAGCTTCATATTTTGCTACGTAAACCAAATATTATATACAGTGTGCTTGCAACAGGTGGACTTTAAAATACAAACACGTGGAAATATCACGAATAATGAAACTGTGATTCATTATATCATAAATAAAATATTGAAATATTTGGACCTCTACTGTAAAACTTCAATTATATATTCAGCGGAAAACCAAACCAAGATTAACACTATGGCCGCGGTTGTAACATTATTGTACACTCTTGTTAATACAGAAGTGTAACATTAATGTACACCGACATAGTTTCAGTAAACTACGGTGTATCACAAATATTACACCTGACGTGTATTTCTTATTAGGAGTATACTCTACTGACCTGGCACTACCAGACGTTATATAGAACTTTGGCCTGTGGCAGTTCTGGCCGAATCAATGCATGGCAATAATGTACATTTTACTTCCGGTTATTCTTAATGACAGAGCCAACATGTTACTGGCTTCTAAAACTTTTGGTAAAAATAATAATACTAAGCGAAAAGGTCGGAAACGTGCCCGATACGGAAGTACGACGTTACAGTTCGAATTACCTGCTTGGATGGTGTTAAAGATAGAGATCCAGGCCGCGCTAGCCCAATGGAAACGGCGTAGGTTCAAGTTCGAGAATTTACTACCAAGGTGCCACTCTCCAATTGTAGAACTGGATCACATTTAAGTGCTGGAGTCAGAGAGACTCTCCAGCTTCTTTAGTAGGTGAAGTGGGGTTATCCGAACCGTCTATCTTTTGCATCTTTTAGTTGGCCGTGAAACGACCAGCAAAATTAGTAGAAAACTCTGTTTATGTACAACAACAAACGAAATAACAAATAACTTGAGGCGAGAAAATGACCTTGAACAGCACTTTATTTGTTACTTGAAGTGTATTAATTTAAATTCAATTAAGCTAGCTTCTTACCTAATGCTTACAACACTCTCGGTAACCGTTGGAATCCCCTCAGGGACTCACTATTAACAAGTTTAACAAGTGAGTTCGGGAATTTAGCTCTCCTGAGGTACCCGAGCTAAAACCCAAACTAAGGTGTAAGGTAACGTGCCGAGAGTTGCCTGGCCGCAGCGGAGTGCGGTATTTAACATTCCTCTGAGGGCACCAGGCGAAACCCCCTTGTAGTTAGTCTTACCCCATCAAGCAGGGCTCTGATCGAGCGAACAGATACTTCCCTAGCTACTCTTCGTACAGCTACGCGATCTGAAATTTCCAAGGCTAAAGTGCAAAAGCTTGCGAAAGAGGGCCAAGATTGCATACAGCTAAAAAAGCCATAATCAACGCCAACTTCACTAGGCATACACAAAGGGGCCAGTTTTAGTATAGATAAGGAAGCTAGGCCTCAACAAACGGCGGAGGCTACTAAACGTAAAAAAGGGCGGAAGTCCAAAAGGCAGAGGTCGGAGGACAGTACTCCCGCAGGTCTTCCGAAAGGCAAGAGGCCAGAAGGTTTAACCTTCAAGGAGGCTGGTTTGGAGAGGATCGCGGTAGTATGCAACGGTCTATCCAGCCACCCAGATGGAGCCGGCAAAGCTTAAGGCAGTTCAGGACTCTATTATGAGGCATATAACAGCATTACGGAGCAAGGGCTTCAAGTCAGCTTTAAAAATACACGTATATGCGGAGGAGCCGCTCTCAAAGCTGTTAAGTCTAATTAAAAGAATGAAGCTGGAGAACGTACTCTAGGAAAGCATGAGGACCACAATAGATCTGCAAAGGTCGCAGTGGAACAGGCATCATTGCCATCTCAAGTAATCTTATCTTATCTTAACCGTTGGAATTTCAGCGGCCTTGCAGCTACATTACAGCTACAGCAGAAAGTAATTAAAACAAGAATATAAGCAAGTGACAAGTAACAGTAATTCCCCCTTAAACTACTACAAGGATTGATTGCTTCGTTCAACAAATATATTATTAAATTAGCAAACGTAAGGAAAACCCTTTTTACTCCAATAGTCTACCAAACTTGATAGTTTCACGATTCCCATCCAACCAAGGAGTCCAATAGATCTCTTCATTTCACCACCATATGTAGGAAAGCAGCCATGAAGCAGAAATTGTCGAGCAACATCTGAATTCATTAAGTATTGAGTGCCGTATAAATTGGTTTCCTCAACCATCAAATTTATCAAATCTTCAGGCAGGAATAAAGGAAAGTATTCAACTGGCTCTGCCATAACTAAGATTCCGGTTATCCTGGCATCCATTCAAACATGAAAGATAGGAACATTTTGCACTTTAACGTTTTTATAACTGTTTATATTTCCAATTCTGAACTCTGTAGCAAGTACTGACGTATGTGGTAATTTATCAGGCGCAGAAATTGCACTGAATTAAGCAGAATTAATGACTCTCGACTTGGTTCTATTCTCGTTTGAATTTTTCAGGACACCGGGACACACACCTGTTAGTCCACTATCATCTAAAGACATAGAGCTCATCTGCGTAAACACAACCTTGTGTTTAGTTGCGAAAACCCCGGCTTGAAGCAGTATTACATATATCAAGATCCTTTTATCCATGCATTGTGTTGCTTCAATCCTTTCCATTTCCTACCATTACCCTTGCTTCATTCCATGTCAGTCATTTGTCTTTTTCTAGGTCTTCTTTGTTTCTTGACTTTCTGCTTCTTTGCCCATCAGCTTAATTCTCTAATTTCTATGAAATCAGTGTCGATTCAACTTCCAACTCTTCTCTAATTAGTGTATTTCTTTGATTAGTTCATCCTATAACTCTTCTTAAATATTTAATTTCATTTGTCTCTATCTTGTTTGTTTGTGGTGTCAGTATCCATGATTTCTTTACTGTAGGTCAATAGATTGTTTCAAATAGTTTGACTTTGCTTTCTTTTGGGAAATGTCATTTTTATTTAGAAACTTTTTGTTTAATGCGTTGTATAGTTTTATCGTGTTTTCTATTCTCCGATTAGTTTCGAATTCTTGATCTCCTGTTCTATCTGTTACAATTCCTAAGTATACAAGCTGATTCACCTCTTCTAGTTCTGTGTACTCAAGTTTCACGTTGATTTACCCTTTGTCCTTTGTTATCATTATCACGTTAATTTCTTTAGTTTTATGCTCCTCATTCCTTATTTTTATATTTTCTTGCATATCCTGATCGTTTTTGATGATGAATGTTATGTTATCCGCAAATACGCATTCCATAAACGACACTGGTTCTAACTACCTATATCCCACATACATTTTCTTAGTTCTTATATTGCACGTCCTACTTTCATCGTCTATATGTATATTGAATTAGGTAGGGCTCAATCCTCCTCCCCGGTTCAACCCATTCCATGTTCTAAACATTTCCGATCTATGATTTTTTCTAATAACGCAATTAGTAGTATTTCTGTAAAAACTCTGTAAACTGAATTGCGTTAATTAGATTCCCACCAACTTCTCTTTGCTCCACATCACTTCACACTTTTGTTCTTAATACGGAGTGAAAAGCTCTTTCAAAGTCTATAAAAGCCTTCTAAATATTTCCTCCTTGTGGTACTGTTTTCTCACACATAGGCCTCACTGTAAATATGTGATGCTCTACGGTTCTTCACTTACGAAAGCCGCTTTGTAAGTCTGAGAGAGATGCTTCTGGCAGGTTTTTAATTTTCTATTTAGTATTTGTTTGTATACTTTGGCGTCTGCGATTTTGTAGTAAGTATTGTAATCAGTTTGATGTCCTTTTCCTAGATTGATAATGTTACTCATACCTTACGATCTTTCGATATGCTAGCTTCCTTCCATAGTTTTTTATACATGCCTAATAATACTTCGACTCCTTTACTAGCTATGTATTTCAGCATTTCTGCTGTGATAGTGGTATGTCCGAATGCTTTTGTATCTTTAAATTTATGTACTATGTTATTTTTCTTTATTTTTTTCTAGCAGTTCTTCTTGCTCTATCATTGCATCAAATGTATTTTCCTTCCTAAATGTTTTGAGCACTATATTTTTTCCCGAGTTCTTTCTATGAGTTCTATATTACTGTTTGTACTTTTCCCTTTACTAATTTTCTTGGTCTCTTACATTCTTCATAGTTTTGATCTGCTGTGCATGCTAGATATTTTTGTCATTTTGTCTTCTTTATTTTTATATCGTGTTTACTTTCGTCTGTCCACAAAGCTGCTTTTTGTTCATTTACATATTTCACACACTAGTTTGGCAGCTCCAATAAAAATGTCTTTTAATTCCTTCCAAATTTGTTCAGTTTCTTATTTTTATCATTTCAAATTCTATGTCTGTTTTTAGATAATGGTCACTGCTTATTTCAAAGCCCTTCTGACTCTAGCGTCAGGAACCTTTCCCAATTTCATTTTGCACCAATATATAAGTAGCCAATTGATTTCTCGTTTCTACTAACTCTACCCTAGATGGGCGCTTTCTAAGCTGTTACTAAAATTAGGAAACAATTTCTTTTTCGAACGAACTATTTTATTATTAAAAAAATTGCTTTCAAAATCTATACACTTTGACATGCGCTTCAACCAATTCTCGAAACTGTTTTTCCACTCTGGAGTTAGTATCGCGGAAACATGGTTTTCGAGGAAATCGCTATCAACGTATTTTTTGCTTGGCACTCGGAAACAAATTGTTAAGCGATATATCAGGTGAATACGAGCAACGGGACATTAATACGATGTTTTTCTCCTCCAAATAATTATTTGTTTGGCGTGCTGCGTGAGAACTGATATTGTACTCATGCAAAATGATCGGCTCTCTCTCTTAATTTTGTCGATGACTTTTGCTAATAAATTGTTGTATACCATTCAGCATTAACTGTTCTTTGATTCACTAAAGGAATGGTTGCAGTATGTCCAGTTTAACCGAAGAAACAAGCGATGATTTTCTTGGATGTTTTCTGGAATGCAGTTCACTCTGGAATACCCAAAGAGTGGGTTGTTGCTTAGTTTTCGGTTAATACGAATATATCAAAGCTTTGGCACCTGTTTTGATGTACACGGATTTTCCAGTTCTTCGGTCGAATTTTTGAGCACTTCTTACACCAATTAACATTACTCTTTTGTTGAGCTTCGATCAAATTATTCGGAATCCATTGGGAATAGATCTTTTTACAGCTACGTGCTCATGCAAAGTTATGTACTGCAGTGTTCGATGTCATTGTAGGTCATATGCTGATATTCTCCAATCAGGCATAGCATTGATGAGTTTTGAGATAACCTCCAATTTTGGTTGACTGATGGGACGCACGACCACGACGCAATTCTGCAAAACAATTGTAAACAGTTTTTTTCTGATGATTACCAAAAGTTGAAGGAACCGATTCGATGAATTGCTATCAAGCTAAACCTTTACTGAAATCGTAAAGGATCAACTAACAAAATTTCCATTCTTTTACAAAAATGCCTTTTTAATCTTTCAGTGTAAACAAACTACTAGGTCAGTTTCGAAGCTGCCACAGTTTTCACAATAAGAAAAGTGAAATTTTATCAGTCCTTACGGGTTCTCCATTGTCACTAATAATTAGAGTGTATGCGCATTGCTATTCTGTATACCATTAAAATTACCCAATATATACAGCTCCTTATTACAGAAATCTGGTTTCTGAAGGTTTCTTCCAAAATGTATTTCTTCTGTGTAGGTTTTCGTTGTTATTGGCTCTATATACTATTATTATTGGCCACTTTTTTCCATCTTTCTCTTTCATATCAACCATCAGTATTCTTCTGCTATGGCTTTCCGTTTGTTTAAATTATCTCTCAAGTAATTTTCTATTATGCATCATACTCCTGCTGCTGCTTTCTCGTTTACCTTTACGGCGCTATAGACTAGTAAGGGTTTATTAGCTGGTTCTGTCACTCGTTGTCCTTTTTTACTTTGTTTCGGTTGTTTCCAATATGTTGAGTTTGTTTTTTTTTAATTCTTCTATCACTTATTTTTCTTTCCAATTTGTACTTTTAAAATTCCACGTTTCAAATTTCCACATATCAGTTTCGTGTTTGTAGTACTTTTTTGGTTATTGTGTTTTTTTCGATCCCTCTGTTTTCCGTATTCATTTCCTTCTAATTGCCTGGTCTGTCATACACTTGCTAGTATCACAACTGTTTCTATAATTTTTTTATGGTGTATGCTTATTTATTTTCTAATTACCTTTTGTTTTTGTATGTCTCTCGTTTTTATAAAGACCATCCTGAATAAATAACTTTTTCTCTGCTTTCATAATTTTTCCATAATTCCTTTTGATCCTTTGTATCTATTTTAGTCCTTGAACTAGTATATCATATTTATATTATATAAATGTTTCGGTCTGTTATACATTTCAATTACAATCTTCTTCAGTTTTAAATTGTCTTCGACGAGTTTTTTGTTTTACATCCAAAGTCTTCTAATTTCTTCTCCCTTGTTATCAGTTGACATATCCTTTATTTTTTATCTCAGTGAGCACATCTTATTCATCATCATTTCTATATGTTCTTCTATTTTCTTTTAAGTCCTTACTGATGAACTTCCAATTTTCGTAGTTTTCGTAAAATTGTACTCCATATATGTATATGTAAGTTTTTTTAAAATAAATGTTACGCAATCTCATAAAAGATTTGGAATAACCTTCGCCCTGCAGTAGATCTTTGGGACACAGTGGTGTGTTAGTTGATTAAGAAGGAAGCTAGTTCCAAGTTACTCTATTAACACCATGTAGTTTGCATAGAGCCAAATTATGATTAGCATAATGTTGAGAACATAAATGGAAATTAGTATACAAGCAAAAGGTTTTACTTTTTGAATATCACGCAGGCAGATTGCGACTATCATTTTGTACACGTCGTTTCAGTCTCATTATTATTGCTGGCGGAGTCTCAAAAACATAGACCTGAGAAATCTTCATTAAAGGATATCACCAGAGCTCAGGTCTGGTGATCGTGGGGGCCACTAAACATCGCCATTCCTACTGACTAGACGGTTCGGGAAGAAGGTTTATTGTCACCCTGGCTGTGGGACTGGCTACTCTATCTTGTTGAAAATGAGCGTTTTCATTCACGGGAAATCGTTTAAGTTCTGGAATGGGAAAGATTTCAGCATTTAAACATAGAACGCCGATGTTGTTTGATATAACTGCATGGCCCTTATTTTTCTCGAAAAAATACGGCCCAAAAATTCCATTAGAATAAATCACACAGCAAATTGCAACCTTCTTCAATAAGAGACACTGTTCGTTAAGTTGTTTAGTGTTGGCAAAGGCTTAATAGCAAAATTCTGTTCAATAACATATCCACTGAGGTGGAAATGAGCTTCATCGCTTACCTATAAACCATCGATGAGTTGTATGTTCGCTCGTATACTAATTTCTATTTGTGCTTTTAACATTTGTTGCGATAAATGTAAAAATAAATGATTTCGTAAATTTTTCTAATACTTATAAAAAGTGTGGTATTTATGCTTCACCCTTTACAATGATTTATCTATTTCAGTTTTGATTTGGTTGAAGTATTAAAGAAAATTGTTAATGAAATAATACATTTACTCACTTAAATATACATTTCTTTTAATATAAGCGGAAATAAACATTGCACTTAAATGTGTAGCTAAGTAAATCCAAGAATGTCGAAAATAGAAGTTCTGAAACACGGAACTTTCCTTATTGTATTCGTCGGAAAAGTTGTGGATATAAATGGAAACCGTGGAAAGAAACAATATTAGTTTCTCTTCTCGTTTACTTCTCGCCTCTTTCCTCCTATGACCAGCACAATTTTTTCACTTTCGGCGTATAAAAAGTATGTTCTTTTTGCAAATGTGCTCGTTAGATTCGTCTCGTCTAAACTGCACTAAAGTTTTCCGCTTTAGTCTGTACCCTGGCAACACATGTATAAGGAAAACAAGAGCGAAATAGTACAATGTCCGAGACGTATATTCGCATTAAAGAACTTGGTATAGGAACCTATGGGTAAAACTTATACATTTATGTATTTTATTTGAACTTAAAGTAATTAAAATGCCATTTTAGTACCGTTTATCTTTGCGAGAAAAAACATAATAAGATGAAGATTGTTATTAAAGAGATTATAGTGGAAGATTGCAAGGCCAAGTTCACTGCAGCCCTTAATGAAATTTCTGTTTTGAAAACTCTAAATCACCCGAATATCATCGCTTATTACGATAGCTACAAACGAGGAAATAAGTTTTGCATTGTTATGGAATATGCATCTTGCGGAAACTTATATGACTTTCTTCGGATACAACGCGAACATGGAGAAATTTTACAAAACAGTGTAAGTTATTCCTTGCAAAATTACATAGTAATTACTTTATATTGAGAAAATTACATTGAAACAGAGAACGTTAGCTACAATAGCTTAAAATATTGTTAGCACTTGGTAAATGGTAAGTTAATCTTTCTTTGTAACTATTTAAAATAATGACTTGCTTGGCTAAATGAATATTTGTTAACGATACATGACTTTTCCTTATTGTATCGACATCTGTGTTTACATCATCATTGATTCTGGTCTATTAATCTTACTAATCATATATTCATAGGTATAGCCCAGTATATTGATTTCCTTCTGATTTGAGTGTCTAAGGAACTGTTGATGGTTATCTACGTATAGTGCTCTCGTAAAGCAGTGAATAAATTCGTTAAAAGGATAATCTTTTGGGGAAAATGATCCGATTCTTCGACTTTTATCTTCATTTGCGCATTTCTTAGAATAGACTTAATGCATAAGACGGCTGTTCATGTAAGAGACATGACGTCATCAACATCTTTTAACAATTGGTCCACTTTTTGTTTATTTATGTTTTTGTTAAATTTACTCATTCTAAAAATGAAATATTTACTTAAGAAAGGAAATCTTAATAAGGCAGATATAACTAGGCACATCGCTATGTCAGCCGCTGCCAGCGATGAAAATTTAGAACTTGCTTTGTTCGACGGTTGTTTCTTTCAAGAATACATGTAGTTGAGTATATTTTAAATGATTATCGGGTAGTTTATCATTTTTCGAACAACGGTTAAATTAACTATGAATTTCAACTCTTTGTTGTTCAATAACTAATCTTGACCAGTAACCTATTAACTAAGGTATGGTAAGCAGAGTTGAATAAAACTTCAAAGAATTTGAGCGTGCTACTAATCTTCATCAAGTCAGCTTAACGAGATGTGGAATGAATGATGGAATCTTCTGCAACAGACAGCAGCAGGCTGCTTTATTTTTGATAATATTAACCAATAGTTTCACACATAACAAATTCCGTCGACCAAGTAATAAAGTCACATATATACCGGATGTCGGTATAGAAGATCGGAAGATGGGTAGCTTCTTTCCGGGTATATGCCGTCCTCTTCAAAAGAGAGGAACTTCAAAAATCTTCCATGGATATGATTCAAACACAGAACATCACGCCCATACAATGGGTACCACAGCTTAGGGGTACATTCAAGTTTACTCAAAACAAATGCATGATACACAGTCTTGAGCAAGACAATGCTCGTGAAGTATTGAGAAATGCCCATAAGAACAGACAAATAGAATGTGAGCTTTAAATTCAAATTCGGAATAGAAAATATACCAAGATCTTTAATTTCAGTCCTTTTTACTAAATGCTCTTCTTTAACAGAATATTCAAAGTTACTAAGACTGGAGATACGCCCAAGCGAGGGTACAAAACATTTATTAACATTAACATGCAGTTTAAATGTTGTACACCAGCCAGCTAATATAGTTAAATTACCTTAAAGTAGGAAATAATCCTCGACATTGTTTACTCTCCCGTTTGTTAATTTCCATTTTTAGTTTTGGTCTCCCCTCTATACACGTCTATGGGTGCTTGCAATTTTCTTTTCACATTGACTATTTGTATATATATATATATATATATATATATATTTCGTTACCTTTTATATACTTATCTTATATGATAGTTCTCTACCACAATTAGGTCAATTAAACAGAACTGGATTGAATGATAGTTATATTTCCACCACGTTTACAAACGTTTTCGGAACACCTTCTTCAGTGAAAATATAACTAGATAAATGTAAATATAACTATCATTCAAACCAGTCTTGCTTAATTCGCCTAATTGTGGTAGAGAACTATCATATAAGATATTGACCATTTGAAGATAATGCAATTTTCAGTTTAGTTCATGAAGGGATATGGGTATATATTTGACTAAATTTGTTTTAGACCACTAGAACAGAAATCTTCACTTTGTGGGCGATGATTTTAGGTATGCTGTTGTTCATTCCATTTCGCTTGAATGGTTTGTTTATCTCTCACTATTATGAATAGCATAGAGATCAATCTTTATTTAAAATTGTTTTGCTCTTCTTCCTGTAATTTATATGGACCGTTATATCGTTAAGTCAGCAATAATAAAACAAAGAGTTTTTCTTTTCCTACTCCGCTTTCAGAAATATTTTTGTACACTAATAGCTTACATAATATCCATTGTTTCTTGTCCAAACAATTACCAAATTAAAAAGTAAGCACTATGCCTTCGTTGGCGTTGTTGTAACAATAAGTGTGATTAGTAATGTGATTAAGTAAAGTACTCTTTATGGTGTTTTAATACAAATCTATAAAATAAGTTAGTAACTATTGCTTTTGTTACTCTAAGAAAACAGCTATATATATATATATATATATATATATATATATATATATATATATAATTTAATGTTTGAATTATGCTTAAACTTTCTAAATAATTGTCAAAAGCATCATACTGAAAATAAAGTGATGTAATGTCGGATAGTTAAAGAGAATCTATTGAATTCAATAAAACCTCAACTCTCTCTAGAAGGAAATCAGTGAAATACGAAAAAGTAGCTAGTTTGGGCTTGAAGCAGTTTTGAATACATATTTCAGGAGTTACTTAAAGTCATTGTGATCTTTTTATTGTTGTACTTAAACTAGTTCCTACCGTAGGTTACGGATTCTCTTTGAAAATGGTGTTTTCGTTTTAGAAAAGACTGGAAAGCTTGTACTGTTAAAACTCTTGTTTTTGTACTTTATTGTATGTTACATCCATGGTTCTTATTATAAATTTAATGTTTTTCTAAGTTAATTAAAAAAAAGTAGTCTTGTTTCCCTTGTGGATTTTTATTTTCTTATTTTCTTTTAGTAACCTATCCTTCAGTTTTAACACCAACCATTGAAGTCATAGTGTACATCAAAAACTCTTCTTCGTTTACCCGAACAGGTTTTGCAGTGTTATAAATTACAGTTAACGTTAGCGTGCCGTGCGGTAAATGTGAACAGTTAATTAATTACGAATAGGAAAAGCTTTCTGCAGAAGTTAACTAATTGTAAGATGAAGAATGCGATTTTAAGGACTAAAGTGTTAAAGGGTGTAATAGCTTTACTTCAATATCCGTCATTTAATTAATTTAAATAAAAAAGGGGCCAGTACAAAGTATGAATGGTATTGGTAACAGAACAAATAGCAGCAACCTGTTCTTTCATTTTTCCGTTCCACTATTGCAAAACATACAATTTGTTATTTCTGGCGTATCCTGTGATTTTGATATAGAATCTGAAAGTGTAGTGTTTTGAGTTTTCTTTCTGTAGCTCTAGTGATTTCCTGGCCTTTTCGACAGGATAGATGATAAAACTTTTATCTACCTAAGGAATATTTCCTCAGTAGAAGGCCTTTGCCCCTTCTTTTCATTCTCATATGCTTTCAATAATATGGTCTTTACTAATGCCACTAAATGGTTTTCGTCCGAAGAACGGTGAAACAGATCCTTCTTACAATTAGCCATCTGTCGGCAGCGTGTTTATATTTTGAAGTCCCAATTGTTCCTATATGTTCCTAAGTATACAGATTTTTGTGTAAGTCTCTGCCTAAAAGACAACCCTTACATCTTAATTATTATCATTTTTTTATATAAGAATTTTTTATTTGCAATCGCCGACATACAACAATTAGGCCCAATATAACGGGAAATCACTTTTTAGTGACTTTCTATTAATAACTGATTTTATTTTAGAACGATAAATAACTTTCTGAAATATATTCTTTAAAATCATGTTATTTTGTTCACCTAAAATATATCGAGCCTTCAGATATAATGAAAATCTAGATACTTTGGGGTTTCCCAGGTATAGAATCTTCGCCCTAGGTAGGCTTGTGTGAAATTAGTATGCAATTAAAACAGTTATTCTTGTGTTCATCATTAATACCACACCTTTTACTTCAGTTAATTCCTACTAAAAGTATCTATTGATCGCAATTAACCGTTCGCATTTGCTTAATGGTGGATTAAGGGAATTTCAACTTACAGTACTTGTTTGTCTGGAGGCAGAATAGTTTTGAATTTAACAAGTTAAGTGTCGATTGAAAAGTAAAATTCAGTTCTGTCAACCAAATCTTTTTTAAGATGCACTAATATTTTTTTCTAAATATAAAAATACTTGTTGTTTATTACTTCGTTTCTTGCTCACACGGTGTTCATAAATTTTCTTCGAAGATATGCGCCGCATAAGTTGCTAAGTAAGTTGCAATACTTGATAGGCCATAGGCGCTAAATATTTAATATAAACGTATATTTGACTTCTTCGAGCGAGAGAAATATTTGACTGGCTAGCCCGGCAATGTGAGCCGCAACAACAGCAATACCGGACCGAGGCAATTGGCTCCTGCTTAGTTCAATGCAATTCCTGTCCCTAATTAATTAACACACGCGTTTGTATCTACTGCAATACAAATTAACGCACAATTGTCGGCTTAAATATAGTGCAATGATCATCGAGGCAACTATCCGAGTAGTAGTCCCTTTTAGGCAAGAATTGCCAACTAATTACAAGGTTATATGGCTAATTACTAAGGTTTCATAAAAGAGTGGATGATGTGTTATCATTAAGTAATTTAAACCGATCTTTGTCTCCACTTACGTGCAAGGTGCGACATTACAATTCGAAGAAGTAAGGGCGTCAATCCGCTTTACACTACTTAATGACAACACGTCAACCACTCTTTTATCAAACCTGACTAATTACACAGTAAATTTACTAGAATCGTGTCAAAATTCTATGTTTATACGGATAGTGCCTCAGGTGGGGTTTCTCAGAAACTCAATAATTTTCTTTAAATAGTGTTTGTTAAGGACCACCTCGCACGTACAATCATTTTTTAGTTTATATATTTTATTTTACACGAAATGTATTAGAGTTAAGTTTTGCATTTAGAAGTATTACAGTATTACCGTAAGGGTTTCCGACCGGCTTTGCATTTTATAAATTGTAGGTATTTAAATCTTTTATCGTGCTGGGACATCACGTTTAGTATGCTAGCCGGATAGAATGTCGTAAATACCATTGCAACCCGAAATTCATTTAAGTATTACAAGATGTATAAATCCGCTGCTGCATCCTGTCCTTGAGATAATGAGTACGTCTAGTGTTAGACCTACCGCAAAATTCCTCAAACAAGAAATATTTTATCATTTAAAGGGAAGGTGTCTCCTTCTAGAAATTCCAGATTTCATGGAATACTCTCAGGCAAGGTCACTTTTATTAGCCAATGACAAATTCTGTTTTCCAAAATAACATTTTTGTAACGCCCATTAAAAGTTTACTTCTTGTCAAATTAGGAGAAACTAAATCACTACAAGTTTGTCACCGAAGACGAACAGTCACATAGAAACATTGTTTCAATCTTGCCGTGAGCAAGTTAACAATCAAATTAAGTCATTTTCAGTTTCAACGCGGTCGGGAGCCGGTTAACTGAACACATGTAAATTTAAGTTCACCACTTACTAAAGTTATTTATTTGTAAAGTGTACCTAGTATTATTTGTTTCTTTTTTTTAATATACTGTTGAACTAAGCAGTGCATCATTTCCGCGCAACCTACACTTTAAATTAAGCGAGTGCAGAACAAATTACCAGCGCAGTCGATCGTTTCCGTAACCAGCTGAAACGAAAGACATCTCCTTCAAACCAGGAGGAGCAAACAGTGGTCCTTCGAGCCGGATCTGCATTGATCCCACGACAAGCTGCACCATACGTGAAGAAAACTACAGGGGATAGTCGTCCATTCTACATAAGCGAAGACTAAACTGGTTCTTCAAAGAAGCAACATCATCTACACGAACACTACATCGACAAACAGGTTAGTCTCCAATCGTTTAGTATTCCTAACTCAACAAATATCCTTTACATTTTCTCGAAATGGCAGCTGAAACTTTAAAATCGTTGAAATCTAAGCGTACATATTTAAAGGAATCGTTGACACGATTCAACACATATTTAGATAAACTTGATGAAACTGCTGACTTCACTCAGATTACGAGCAGATACGAAAACTTTAAAAGGTTGTTAGCACAAGTAGACGATATTCAGGCGCAAATAGTAGAGTTAGATGAAACAGAATTAAACACCGATCTCATGTCATCATTTGAAGACTCATATTATGATTTGTGCTGTCAGTGCTGAATCAATTGTTTCATCCAAGAACTGTAAGCCCAGCGTTCACTCAAATACAGTTTCAAATGATGAAGGTGTTAAATTGCCTATTATTAATTTGCCAAGTTTTTCGGGTTCATACGAAGATTGGCTATCTTTTCATGATACATTCAAATCCTTAATTCATGACAATAATGGAGTTTCAGATATCAAGAAATTTCATTACTTGAAGTCCTCTCTTAAAGGGGACGCCGCAAATATTTTACATTCGTTAGATATAACCGCAGAAAATTATAAAACGGCTTGGAAAATGCTATGCGAAAGATATCATAATAAGCGATTAATAGTATATAACCACATAGATGCTATTCATAATTTGCCTGTTGTTAGTAAGGAAAACTTCATTCACCTTAGACAAATATTAGACGGTTTTATAAAACATACAACAGCTCTAAGGTCACTTGGCTGTCCCACCGAACATTGGGATGAGTTATTAGTTTACCTTCTAACCGTAAAATTAGATTTCATTTCACGAAAGGAATGGGAATCGAGTCTATCAACTACCGAACTGCCTACCTTTGATCAAATCGTTAAATTTTTAACGCATAAATGTCAAACCTTAGAGCTTATGTCGAAACCTATAAAAGCTAGCGTCCAGCATACCAAACAATCATCTTCGCTTTTAGTTACTAAAAGATCAAATTTATGTCCATTGTGTCACGAGAATCATGTAATTTATAAATGTAACAGGTTACTGAAATTATCAATAGAGCAAAGAATTCAGGAAATCAAATCAAAGAAGTTATGTATAAATTGTTTGAAGGGTAATCATATAGCGGTGGAGTGTAAGGCTGGCCATTGTAAAATATGCAATAAAAAGACACAACTCATTACTTCACAAGCCACAAGATAGTCAACCATCAGTACCATGTAATAATATTCAGGAAGTCACTACAACTATCGCTAATCATAGTTCAAATTTAAAAATGTATGCGCAAGTTTTTGTTGTCCACCGCATTAGTTAATGTTCTAGATTCTAAAGGGCATAAACATCCTTGTAGGGTGTTATTAGATTCGGGTTCTCGGTCCAATATAATTTCAAGAAAATTAATTGACAAATTAGAGCTGCCTAAAGAGTATACTCAAATTTCAATTTCAGGAATTAATCAAGGCACCACGAATGTAACATACTCAACTTGCGTTGCCATAGAGTCTAAACATACTAGTTTTAAAACCAAGTTACATTGTTTAATATTAGAAAAAATATCTGAACGCATTCCCCTCATCTCTATTTCCAGAGAACACATTGATATTCCAAAAAATATCAAGTTAGCAGATCCAGAATTTCATATTTCTAGAGATATAGACATGCTAATTGGCGTAGAATTATTTTTACAAATTGCTATGCGTAGGACAGATTGATTTAGGCAAAAAATCAACCGTTCTTACAAAGAAGCCTACTTGGATGGTTAGTGTCAGGTACAATTACAGCTACTTCTGTTTCACAGATCCCATCTATTTGCAATTTGTCAACCGTTGACAGATTAAATCAAAATATCACAAAATTCTGGGAATTAGAAAGCCTGAGTAGTAAGCCTGTGTACTCTCCGGAAGAAAGGCGTTGTGAAAAACATTTCAACGACACAGTCAAATATGTCGATGATCGTCTTGTAGTATCGTTACCTTTTAAAGCTAATCCATCTGTACTAGGTAACTCACGCGATCAAGCGTTAAAGAGATTTTATTCTCTAGAAAGGAAATTAAACAAAAATCCTACGCTTAAGGCAGAGTACTCTTCCTTCATGAAAGAATATTTGGACTTAGGTCATATGCGATTAGTAAGCGATAATTCTTCAAATATATTTCCAGAATTTTTATCTTCCCCATCACGCAGTTATTAAAGAAAATAGTTTAACCACGAAAGTTCGCGTAGTATTTGATGGATCGGCTAAAACCTCATCCGGACTGTCTTTAAATGACATCCTAATGACCGGTCCTAAGCTCCAACACGATTTAATTGACATCGTGGCAAGATTTCGGTTACATAGGTATGTATTAACAGCCGATGTGACGAAAATGTACAGACAAATAAACATCACAGAGGAACATACACAATTTCAGCGTATCTTTTGGCGAGAAAACAGTGGCGAAGCAATAAATACCTATGAGTTAACCACGGTCACTTACGGTACTGCATCTGCATCATATTTAGCTATTAAGGCGTTACAGCAATTAGCGATCAATAGTAAAAATACGTATCCACTGGGTTCAGAGTTAGTTTTACGCGATTTTTATGTGGATGATTTGTTAACTGGCGCGAATACGGTTGCCGAGGCTAGAAAAATTAGGGACGAAGATTGGAGACTAACCTGTTTGCCGATGTAGTGATCGTGTAGATGATGTTGCTTCTTTGAAGAACCAGTTTAGTCTTCGCTTATGTAGAATGGACGACTATCCCCTGTAGTTTTCTTCACGTATGGTGCAGCTTGTCGTGGGATCAATGCAGATCCGGCTCGAAGGACCACTGTTTGCTCCTCCTGGTTTGAAGGAGATGTCTTTCGTTTCAGCTGGTTACGGAAACGATCGACTGCGCTGGTAATTTGTTCTGCACTCGCTTAATTTAAAGTGTAGGTTGCGCGGAAATGATGCACTGCTTAGTTCAACAGTATATTAAAAGAAACAAATAATACTAGGTACACTTTACAAATAAATAACTTTAGTAAGTGGTGAACTTAAATTTACATGTGTTCAGTTAACCGGCTCCCGACCGCGTTGAAACTGAAAATGACTTAATTTGATTGTTAACTTGCTCACGGCAAGATTGAAACAATGTTTCTATGTGACTGTTCGTCTTCGGTGACAAACTTGTAGTGATTTAGTTTCTCCTAATTTGACAAGAAGTAAACTTTTAAGGGGCGTTACAAAAATGTTATTTTGGAAAACAGAATTTGTCATTGGCTAATAAAAGTGACCTTGCCTGAGAGTATTCCATGAAATCTGGAATTTCTAGAAGGAGACACCTTCCCTTTAAATGATAAAATATTTCTTGTTTGAGGAATTTTGCGGTAGGTCTAACACTAGACGTACTCATTATCTCAAGGACAGGATGCAGCAGCGGATTTGTACATCTTGTAATACTTAAATGAATTTCGGGTTGCAATGGTATTTACGACATTCTATCCGGCTAGCTTACTAAACGTGATGTCCCAGCACGATAAAAGATTTAAATACCTACAATTTATAAAATGCAAAGCCGGTCGGAAACCCTTACGGTAATACTGTAATACTTCTAAATGCAAAACTTAACTCTAATACATTTCGTGTAAAATAAAATATATAAACTAAAAAATGATTGTACGTGCGAGGTGGTCCCTTAACAGTGTTTTCGGGATAACAAAAGAGCATTAGAAACTGGCAAGAAAGGACTTATTTCTAGTTGACATAAGTACAGCCTGGGCAAACAGCGGTAACAGCGTACAATTACGAAATAAATTACGATAGCATCGTCGACTCTCCATTCGACTCTCCACTCTATTATTATTATTATTATTATTATAATCGAATCCCCTTTTACCGCTAGGTGTCGGGGTTTGCTCTAATATATATGATTTTTTTCCAAGCTGTTATGTTTCTTGATAGTAATTTTGCTTCTTCTCTTGATTTGCCTCTGGTCCGCAGTATTTCACACATCGTTTGGTCCCAGGTCATCCTTGGTCTTCCTCTTCGCCTCTTTATTTGTATTTTTGCTTCATGTATTTGTTTGACCTGTTTCTCTTTGGGCCTTCGCTGTATTTTGTCCCCACCAGCTCAGCTGTCGTTGTTCGATGAATTATGTTATTGGTTGAACCTTTAGTGCTTCTCTGATCTGTGTGTTATGAATTCTATCTGGTCTGGTTATTCCTTTTATTCTTCTTAGGTACTTCATTTCCACAGCTTGTATTTTACTTCTTTGGTTGTTTGTAAGGTTCCATGATTCGCATCTGTATGTTAAGATCGGTCGGTATATGGTGTTAAAAACTTTTATTTTTGTCTGATCCGAGATTTCTATTTTGTTAATAATTTTTTTACTCATTGCATAATATGTTTTTATTGTCTTTCCTATTCTTTCGTTGATTTCGGCATCCTGTTTTCCTGTCCAGTCCAGTGTAACTCCTAGGTATTTAAATTCTCTTACTTGTTCTATTCTGTTGTTATCTATTACTATCTGAGTATGAATATTCTGGTCTCCTATTATCAGTATTTTCGTTTTATCTATGTTCATTTTCATACCTTCCTCCTCCGTTATGTCTTTCCATATATTCAAGTTTCGTCTACATCGTCTGCAAATGTTGCCGCCGCTATCTCCACTCTTTCTAGGTTTTTATGTCCTACCATCATTCTATTGGTTCTTCGGTTGCATTTCTTAATGATTGTGCCATGTGTACATTGAATAATGTGGGGCTGAGGCTTCCTCCTTGTCTTAGTCCTTTGTCTGTTTTGAATCCTTCGGACTTCATGTTTGCTTTTATTACGTAATTCGTATTCGTTTTGTACATGTTTTGTATAATTCTTATTATTTTACTGTCTACTCCTCTATCTTTCAGTCCCTTCCATATTCTGTTTCTAGGGACTGTGTCGAACGCCTTTTCCATGTCGATGAAGGCTAGAAATAGGTTTTTATCTTGTAGGTGTCTTTTCTCTATCAGTTGTTTGATTGTAAAGATATGATCTTGGATGCTTCTTCCTGGTCTAAATCCGCTTTGTGATTCATCTAGTTGATGTTCTAGTATTGCTTTTAGTTTGTTGTTTATAATTTGTTCGTAAATTTTGGTAATAGTGTTTAGTAAGGTTTTTTTGTCTCCTTTTTTATACATTGGTGTAATTAGTGCTGCTCCCCATTCTTCAGGTATTTTTCTTCTTTCCATGATTTGTTTAGAATTTCTAGTAGTACTTTCACACCGGTCTCTCCTAAGCTTTTTATCATTTCTGTTGTGATCTTGTTTTCTCCCGGCGCTTTTCCATTCTTTAGTGTTTTAATTGTATTTTTCAGCTCTCCTATCTCTATTCCTTCCATTTCCTCTTCATTTCTCTGTTCTTCAAGCCCTCTTGTGCTCTCTTCATCAGTTTGTAGTCCGTGTCCTAATAATTCTTGGAAGTATTCTTTCCATCTCCCCATAATATCCTTTTCCTTTGTTAGTATTTCTTGTTGTTTGTTTTTTATGTATATCTCTGTTATCGGTTTCTCATTTCTCCATGATTTTAGGATTCTATAAAAAAGTTCTTGGTTGCTGGAGCTATTCTTTTCCATTATGTTTCCGAATTCTGTCCATGACCTTTCTTTTGTCTCTTTCACTAGTGTTTTAACTCTGATTCTTTGCTTTTTGTATACTTCTTGTTGTTCTGTTGTTTGTTTTGTTAGATATTTTTTCCATTCGATTTTCTTCTTTCTAATTTCTTCCTGTATTTCAGTGTTCCACCATGCTGTTTGTCTCTTCTTATTGTTTGTTTTGGCGGTACCGCATATCTCAGTTGCTGCTTTTAAAATTATGTCTTTGAATATGTTCCATCCTTGTTTGGCATTAATCCTCTTTATCTCTCCTAGTTTATGTCTCAATTTTATTTCGGTTATGTTTAGGTATTCAGCGGCTATTTCTTCTCTTTTGAGTTTGTATGTTCTAACTGTTACATGGTTTCCTTTGCTTGGTCTTGTCCATTTTACGGTTTTTATGTTTGCTTGTTTTATTTTTGACAGCAGTAGGTAATGGTCACTATCTACGTTGGCTCCTCTCCTTACTCTCACGTCCATTATATTTTTCCTTTCTTTTCTTTGGACTAGGACGTAATCTATTATTGACCTTTCTCCTATATTTGGTTGTGTTCTGGTGTATTTGTGTATATCTTTGTGTGGGTAGAAGGAGTCGGTAATTATTATATTTTGTAATTTTCAGAATTCCAGTAATGGTTTTCCGTTGTTATTTCGTATTTCTTCTCCATGCATTCCTAATATTGTCTTGTTTTCTACAGCTTTTTCCCCTACTCTGCTGTTAAAGTCACCTGCTATATAGATTGTTCCTTTAGCCTCTTCTGTTATTGCATTTAGTTCTTCCCAGAATTTTTCTTTATCTTCTTTTTTTCCATTTTCGTCTGATCCGTATATTGATATTATTGATCTAACATCTCCCTGTTCATTTTCTATCTCTATTAGCAGTATTCTCTCTGATACAGTTTTCCATGTTCTAATTTGATTTGCTAGTTGTTTATGTATTATGCATCCCACTCCCGCCGCTGCCCTTTGGGTTACTTCCACGCCACTGCAAATCAGTATATGGTCATTTCTTAGACTTATTCTTCCGGTTCCCTTCCTTTTGTTTCGTTTATTAGTAGTATTTCGAGGCCTGTTTCTTCAAATTCGCTTATTAATTCGTTTTCTTTGCCATTCAATCTTCTGACATTCCATACTCCCAGCTTCCATATTATTGTTCTGCTTTTTATCTCTGTCTCCCACTTTGTCTCTTCACTCTAATCAATACTAAATCGATGCTGTGTGCAAGTAATTCTGTGTATATGTAGGCTGTCGTAACTTCTTTTGTAATTACCGCTGTTTGCCCAGACTCGGTATATTTTTTACATACCTAGTTCAAACATAAAAAGTTCAGGTACGATATAGTTTACGTTATAATTATAATTATTGTAATACGGATAGCAATAAAAACGATACGCTTTGTTATTACATTGTCTTACTAATCTATTTATTGCCTCCCCGTCTTCGGAAAGCTAGTATAAAAGATTATGTCTTAACATCAAATACTGTTTATTTAACTATAATCACAAAGTATTCTCTAGTATACACCACAATGTCAACACATCTTATTTTATTGAAATATGTATATTTCACTAACCGATCGTATCGTTTTGCGGCAACAGTATTTTATATTTGTTTCGTTTTGCATTTTATGTATTCTGTATAAATAATGCAATTTTGCAGTTCGTCTTAACTATTTTCTGCCAAATCCTGCTCGGATTAAATCACTTACACCTTAAAAAGATTATACACAGGGACTTAAAAACTGAAAATATTTTTCTGGCCGGACCGACGAGGAGTTACGTAAAAATTGGAGACTTTGGAATTTCAAAGATTTTAAAGGAGTATGTATTTTTATAATGTAGCAAAGGTGGTTACAAGAGAAACCTTGTATGCTACTTTTTAGCGAGAAGGGAAAAACAAGTACGGTAATAGGAACCACAAATTATTTAGCTCCAGAAATGTGCGACGGAAAGCCATACAACTTCAAGTCTGATATCTGGTCATTAGGTTGTATCCTGTATGAAATTTGTGCCTGTGAGCGCATGTTCGAAGGATCGGTAAGTATAGATTTAATAGAAACAGCAAAAAGACATTCTAATATTCCGTAGATATCCGAGGTGGTAACGGCAATCAAATGTGGTAGAAGAAAAATGATAAACACACGTCATTTTGGTCATGAATTGCAGGAAATTATAGACGAGGCTGTACAGGTCAATCCAGAAAAACGGCCGACCACCGTTAATCTATTGGCTTATCCTATTTTAATTCCACGATTATGCGTTATTGGGGTTGATCTTGGAAATATTTCCGGATTGTAGCGATTTGTTTGTAGCTGACTTTAGCTCCAATTATTTGTTAAATATATTTAGTGCGTTTAAGGAACTTAATGATTTTATGGAATTAGTATGATTTAAGGAAGCATCAATAGCAATATGGTTCGCTTTTACTCCATGACTAACAAATTTACTTATTTATTTAAGAATACTACAGTTTTGAGGTGTACTGATGACTAGTTTTACGTATTTTATTTCGTTTCATTAGGTGTTTATTTCTCCCTATCACCTTTTTCTTTCTTTTTATCTGATTAGATGTATGTAGCTGTATGTTGTAATAAATGTGACTTAGATCAAAGGGAATTATTTCTTCCATTCAGAGGGTGGCTGATTTATAAACTGAAGTATAAATTTAATCCTCAGTGCTCCTATTACAAAATTGTTTCAAAGGATATAAAACAAACAAAAATATGTCCCGAGTTCGCATCGTTAGAATATTGTTTATGGCACAATGAAACTTTAGATTGTTTGTTTGGGTTGAGAACTTGAGTAGGAAATTACATTAATTATGGTCAGCGCTTATTGTTAGTGTAAAAGTACATTTATTAGTAAATCTCCAAGAATATACAAAATATTGAAAGGATCCAAAGGTGGCATGCACTTGTCCTCGATTTCGGGGTACCTGAATGTTGAATTTTTGGTAAAGCTAAGACAAGTTTTAAACCTTCTCTACGGATGTTATTTCTGTAAATCGGCCAGTAGGTTATCCTGAATTAATAAGTGAATCCACATTACACGTGCTGGATCTAAGAAGGAAATGGGGTACTTTAAATCCATTGCTTCCGAATAAGAGAAAGGAAACCTTATATTCGCATAAGCAAAGATCACCGTTACACACATTGCTTGAAATTAATAAGGCATATAACTTCAGGATTCGACACTCCTTACTATGTAATTAAAGAGCTAACATTTAAATCAAGTCGTGAGTATGTTATAATTGTTTATTCAGGTCAGTAGTTTCGTCTACCATTATATGGGCTTAAAGAGGTTAGATTTCACGCTTAACTTCAAATACGCATTTCGAACATCAAGTGGTCGTCTTCAGTGGAGAAAACAAAGGAAAGAAGGCGTTTCTCGTTAAAAATAGTAACGATGTACCCAAGAGGCACAGTGTCGACTGCAACGTACTGTGTGTTCGTTTAGAACATCGTTAACCAATTTTCAGAACGAACGCTTTCGTGTTCTGAGGGTAATCAGTTGGTAGTTGAAATGCGCATTTGGAGTGATTGATGTGGATAAGAGTTAAATTCATTTAAATTCTAAACCGCAAACAGTTCTGATTTGATATCTTTATTATACACATGCGGTATTTTTATAAACAAAGAGCAAATTTGT
The DNA here is from genome assembly GCA_038088585.1 of Chrysina gloriosa. Classification (NCBI taxonomy): domain Eukaryota; kingdom Metazoa; phylum Arthropoda; class Insecta; order Coleoptera; family Scarabaeidae; genus Chrysina; species Chrysina gloriosa. The sequence continues at coordinate 26,780,558 of CM076091.1, forward strand.
GGCAGAAAAACAAAACGGTTTTTATTGAGTCATGGCTTGAGGAATTAGGCTGTGATATGTACAAACGTACACCAATTATAACACTTTGAGTTTTCCTAGTTTCTTAATATACACATATGCACATATATGAAGCTGTAACTTATGTAAATCACAATGAAAGCGGCCTTCATTCTTTGGTGCATTAACACACATACCTAGCCCACAGCAAATGAGGATGATTTTGTAATACCAAATACTATGTAACATGAAACCCTCTCTATATTTATTAAAAATTAAATAACTTACTGAGTAAATGTCTACGTGCTATAAGATTTTTTAAATATAAAAGATAGTGATCCTTGCCTTAAAATCTGGTGTAGTGTGGTAGCCAAGCGACATCTTGTCTTTTTTAGCCGCATCTTTCTAAACCAGCTTTGCAATGATGGTGTAAGAACTCGCCGATAGTTTCTGCTGCCCATTAAATGCTAATATATTTTGCCATTGGTTCTAGAATACCGGGGTCAATATTCATAATCTCCTGCCCCTATTTGTTCAATAGCTTTGAGATATTTGCGTCTTACTTTATGGCATATTCTTTGATTTAATACATGTTGGATTCGCCGTTTTAGTATTAGGAGGGAGGAACCAGTAGAAAGAGATTCCAATGCTCTTGGATTAATGTTTTCTTTTCATACTGGTTTATGCTTTTGAATTAACAGTGGGGCTAATTTCGTTCGATTTCGTTCATTCAGTTATTTTCTTTACAGTCTCTTGTTTCCGTAATCAGAGGTGAATAAAACTTACATCCTCTCAAAGAATTCTGTTAGCCCTTAAGAGTACAGGGATTGCAATTTTTGTACTTTATTATTATTATTATTATGATTATTATTACTATTATTATTAAAAGTAATAGTGTAAAGTGTTAACTTAGGCATAAGTATAAACTCATGGCATTCTATGTTTTTGGTCCCCACAATTTTATGCGCTCCCAACAATCTCCAATAAAATATAAATATGGTGAATTGCATGATAAATGCGGACATTTAATTTTTGTTCAATGTCAAATTTACATGTTTGTGATAGTGTATTGAAAGCGTACTAAAGTTTTAAGAAAGGAGTAGGAGAATGTCGTCCAGGTCGGACACTTTTTCAACTTTCGCCCATAACTTTCGTTTAAAAGGAATTTTGAAACTTAGCGCCCGACATTCGAAAGCTTTTGAAAAACGGAACAACCCGTCTGTGCATCACGAATTTATTGGTTGAAAAATGAAAAAGTTATGACGGTTTGAAAAAATAAAATTTGTAGTCCAGGTTGGACTTTACAGTTCAGGTTGGACCACCACTAGAAATTAACGAAATATTAATGGGAATGGTTTGAAATAACGAAATATGGTTGTATTTACGTTATTTACATAATTTTTATTAATATTTTAATATTCTACTAAACATCAATCTGATATACAATTTTGGCAGACGAAGTAACTTTCGGTAATATTTGCACATTTCAAATGAACATCTCTCTTGCATTCAATACATGCAATGGAATTATCACGATTTAAACGTCGAGGCATCGGTTTCAAACAAATAATGCAGAAGTCTTCATCTTCATCATTACCACCTTAATAGAAACGAGAAAATGCGACGGTCCAACCTTGACTACGCAAAAGGTCCAACCTTGACTACGCAAAGGTCCAACCTTGACTACAACGTTATAATTGCATCGCGTCGCACTATAGCCAAACTACTTTGAACATTGCAAAATCCTGATGGGATTTCGTTAACTATTAATCAAATAACACACACATACACTTACCTTGATGCTTGCATTTTTTTCTCATAGGTATGGCACAGTTTCTATAGATATTTTCAAACTTTTTCACGGCCAAGAAGCAGGTGAAGACACTACACTGGACAGAGACACAATACCGAATGAGGAAAGCTGTGAAAAGTTTGTTTTTCACAAAAGTAACTTATTGGAGCTTTTGTACAGATGTCGCTAACGATCTCATATTCAAATTCTAAAAAGTCCAACCTGGACGACTCTCCCCTACATATATTTTCGTGACCTATTTCACTTTGGCGTGGAAATATACCAATTCATTCTTATGTTAAGAAAATTTATATTAGTTCAGCTGAGTATACTTCATTGGTGTTTAAGTTTAGTAAAGGTATAGTTTAGTAAACCAAGAAGTCAAAAAAGATGTAAACTACAGATACCTAACTCAAAATAAATCACTTTTAAGGCGGGAACATTAATAGAGGCAAGCATTAAATTCGCCTGATCACTAACAATCGCATAACTGGTAGGGCTTTAAATCCCTATAGCTAACTAACTAAGGGTGTTCGTAAGGCGTTTTATAAAGTCTGGTATAGAACCCTACTTTACAAGTTCTTAAAACAATTGCCTTAGTCTTCCATTTCCTTCTTAGTCTTACTTAGCTGGTAAAATTGGACGATAAATACGTGAAATTGTATCCTATCAGGTCTGGCGTTTTGCAAGGTAGTGTTCTGTTATTTGCTATTTATCTCTTCTACAGTGTGGATTTTCATTCGAACTTAACACAGAAGTTACTACCTTCGGTTATGACTGCAATTTTCGCTTCACATTCAAAACCTTGCGATGTATCAGACAATCCGACCTAATTAAGAATTAGAAATTTAAGTCAATGAAACTAATTCAACAGATGTAATCTGCATAATAAAACGAGATTAATATCATGCAATTACAATTAATGGTGCACGCGAGCCAGACGACAGTAAATACTTAGGTATCTATCTTTATACACTTAGCAGAAACATAAACAGGGATGAAGTTTTAAGAATTTGAATGTAATTTCCTCAATTTTAATCAAGGTTACAATGTAATTTTTCAATATAGTCTCCACTTAACTGCACTCATCCAAGTTGAAATTACTTTTTTCAAATGGTTCTGAGATTCCCTGCAATCCATCAATTTGTAGCTTTAATTAGTTATAGGCCATAAAAGTAATATCCCTCACAATTACAACTGACGAAACTGCTCGTGCTTTAAGCGGAGGGTCTTGTTCTGGTTGGTAACATTCTTTCGACTGATTTTCGATCTTAGGACTGACAAAAATTAATCGCCATAACGTGCTAAGGGCTCTTGAAGTTGGCGGCATGTGTCGTATCTGTTGTCTTTCTGTTTCTGGGCCAACAGTCTTGGTGCCCGGAGAGCTGAAACTACATATATGTACGCCCAAATGTTCGTGTAAAATTTCATGAACCTGTCGTGTACCTATTCTTACATTAACACTGCTCTCACAAATAGCAATTTGCTTGTCATCTTTCAGTAAGCTCTAGGTTTACTAGTTAAAGGAAATGTGCCAGTGCAATACGTTTTACTAAATTAGTTTAAATGTAATTGACTTGGAGCGAGTTGCTTAATTTATACAAAAAATCACTTGTTTCCTGCGCAACAAAAACAGCATTCTATTTTTATTTGCTTTTAGTATTGCAATTATTGTCTTCTCTGTTTACAAATATACTTACTCATCGTTTTACCTCTCCTTTCTTAAGTGTGTAACAAATTGTAGTTCTCCATGGACTCCATGAGTATGAAATTCTGTAGTCTATGTGTGGCCTTTTTCCCCTAGACCTAGACTAGGAATATTCTTCGTATTGCAGCCGATTCTTAATTCCCTAATCTGATATAGTTCATATGCATACTTTAATTCTTTATGAGATATTTGTTACTTTTAAGTCACCATCATTTTGGTAATATGTCCAAATCATTGGAACTATTGACTTCCTATGACGTAAGTGCTTATTATATTGTTATTTATTGCTCTTCCGTTCTTCATCTGACTTTTTCTCTTATTTTGTATTTTTTAGTATATATCTGTACTATATTCTTAAAATTCGACATTGGTGCCCATGATGGCCATTCTTCCATGAGTTTGAGAATTATTTTTATAATATTTTAAGTTTTCCTCTATATATTTTTAGTCAATTACTCTCTAATCTCCTTCCTTTACAGTCGAACGGCAAAGCTCGCTAAAAGGTGAATCCTAATTGTTTGGTGTAATTGAAAGAACGAATTTTACAAATAAAATATATTTCATTCTAATACATGTTAGAAACACAAAACCTTAATTTTAAATTTAATCTACTTATTTTAATAACACGTTAAGGCAGTAAACATCTGCAATATGGCGAAAGTCCGATCTTGACATTACATTTTTGTGCTTTATGATTATTAGAATTAAGAATGAATGAGAAGTGAATAGCAAAATTGAAATATCTAAATCATATGTGTAATACATGCATACATACGTATTGCTTACATATCTAAAGTTAAAAGTCTACACTTTTAGGTATTTCCGATTTGTCTTCTTCCAAGGTAAAGTAATCTTTGATATCTGTGTCGACTGATACTAATATAACGAAATTAATAAATCCATTCGAGTAAAATAGAAGGATAGAAATCATAGTTAAAATAACAGAATAGTAGTCATTGAAGTAATAATTTCCAATTGACCAACGCAGAGTGTAACATAATAGAAATGTTATTGATAGAATAATCCTCGCTTTGAAATTTTTATATTTTCCAGGCTGTAGGCTTTTGGCAAGTATATTCAGAATCAGTACAAATCCTAAAGCGCACAAAGTTATATTTTGTAAGTGTTCAACGGAAACTGTAATTGTTGTATCTAATACCTCTGTGAAATAGGCAACGTACAAACATAAAATGTATAGAATACCTAGCAACCAGACTAGAAATAAAAGAAATTTATAACATTTATCAGACTCTAAGACATATTCGATGTTTAATAAAATTACTAATATGGCTGTTGAAGCAATTATAATACTGCTTGAGTAGTACGAGAAGTTGAAATATTTATCATCTACGTTTTCGTTGGGTATTACATACAAGTAGACGTAGTTTAATATAAAAAATATATTCAAAATGCACCAGTTTATTATTATAGTGTATTCCGCTATAGGTGCTAACTTACTTTTCATTAATAAACATATTGTTAATAAATTCGGTAAGATACTAAGTCCGCTAAGTGCTGCAAGTATATATTGGGCGCTGGTCAAGTCATCCTCGTAGATTTCAGTAATATTTAATGTAACGTTCCATTTGTTCATCCTGCTGATTTTGTCGCTACGATACCTGTGAAAACCATGAAATGCATGTGTTAATCCATTTTCGTTAAGAGACTCGTGTAATATAAGGTAGTGACCCAACCATCTATTTATACTCGATTTGTAATGTTATATAACGCCAAACTTGGTAATCAACCTTTTTGCGTAATAGTTCTGGGAACCAAATCTGATTACCTCTGTAGTTCCGACAACTTAATTAGATTACTCTTAGGGTAAGATTCTTTAGGAGGAACCAATTTCGTTACCGAGTAGAATTTGTATCGAACATATTCATCTACATATTTGCATAATAATGTTAGTGTTAGCCGAACTAGGTAGTAGAGTAAGAGACAAGAGATTAATTTCTGGGCTACAAACAAAAATTATAAGTGTAACAAAATATTGGTTTTTGCATAGTATGGATAATCTCGAGTTGAAAGGTCTATATAGACCTATCTCCTATTTTCAGCGAATGTAGAATTAGATCTGCTTAAAGTCAATGAAAATTTGTAACGTATGATGAACGCAATCTTACAATCTTGGTGTTGAATAAAGTTAGAGTACAATTTTTGATCCGACACTATTTAGCGTTTTTCAAGAGTGGTATGCACCTTTACACATTGTGAATATGCCTATATGGTACTTATTCTGACTTCTTGATATAAAGGTTCACCTACTCGTATGTTCAAAGTAATTTAACATCTAAGAGCTTTCTAATTCCTTATCAAATCATAATAAATGAGATGAGCAACTTGCATTCTGTTGAACACTGGAGAACTTGCTCAAATGACAAAATGTGACAACAAGAAACCGAATTGGAAATGTACTGAGTCCGTTGGTAGGACATAGCCGACTTAAAAAGCATTTCCACACCAGAGAAATAGCGAAATATTCTATCTGTGGGGCATATTGTGAGTAAGAGCAAATTTCGCGACATTTCCTCTATGAATATCATAGACTGAGCAGTGTAAGACTTAAACACTTACGGGTCTCGATGCCTGCAACCGAACCTGGGGTTTGAGCCAACCGGAGGTGCCTCTATGTGGCAGTTAAGAAAACGGTCAGGTTTTCTCTATATGGAGAACCTTCAGAATCCTTTGCGGCAACTGTAGTCGCGAACTAGCTATCCCAAACTAAGATGTAAGGCAACGTACTCAGAGCTGAATGGTTACAGGGACATTGTGGAGGCACTTGTATGTATGCCTTGTGTCTGCATTGGAGGCTTTGCAGACACCGACTTTCACATTTTTTAATATTCGTGAGACAGAGAGGGAGATAAATGAAAAAGACAGAAAACAAAAAATAATGCTGGAGCCTGAAGAGAATTCAAAGTCTCTACCTGCAATGAAGACTGATGAGACTTCAGCTGTTACCACAAAAACGCAACGGATTGAAACTTACAACATTCTAAAACAAGGTCACGTTCTAACATTGAGATGAGCTCTCTCGGATTCGCAAAGGAATAAAATAAAGCAAATGAGCGAACAGGGGATTGATACCAGTACGGTAAAGCTGGTCCTTCCTCAGAAAGAACCTTAAAGAACGCCAGAACCAGAGGCATCCTTGAAGAGAGATCAACGAAGCCTTAAAAATGATTAAGGCAGGACTAACCGGCCGATTAAGTGATTGAGGAACCGGTGCCTATACAAGACATTCTAATGGCTGCCACAGGTAGAGTGCAAAAGGTGTTGAAGTATGAATTCTCGCGACTTATGGACGGCTACTATGGACTCATCTGTGCCCATTCTTTAAACAAAGAAACAGCTTGGAAGCTCATCAAGAGTTAAGAGTAACCCTTGTTAATTCATGCCTTTCTAAAGAGACTAAAAAGAAGGATATGTCAGTGGGGCTCAAGGGCAAGAAAGGTAGGTCTGCGGATTGACGGGTGGATAACTTTCAGCTCAAATTCACCTGAAAAGGAACTACATGTGATTCCTCGGTTAGACAGGGAGTCTGATTGAAGACCTTAATATCGCTTCCAGAGGACTAACTCTGGAACTCTGGAACCAGGAACCAGGAATCCTAAAAGAACCAATTGGGATGGGATATTGAGGAACTAGAGTTGGCTTCTGCATGGTTGCAGCAGTTCACTCTTTCATGTTACAAAAATAACTGTCCACTAAGGGAGTGTTGCTCGCCAAAGGAGGTTGCTTGCTGGAATAGAAAGCTGAAAATACCGAGGACGGAAAATCGACAGCTACTTAATAGAACGAAAGAAAAGACAGAGAGGTGATTAGCTTATAAGACTAAATTAAATACCTACAATAATAGAATTAAAGAATACAGGAAGGACGCCTGGAGGAACTTCTGTAAGAACACTGAATGTGTCTCAAGCATGATCAGTATTTACAGAATTCTCAAGAGAGGCCCTTCAAATATGCAGCAACCGGACGAGACCAATGGGTATCGTCTTGGGGTAAATTTTCGCGAGGCGGGCTTGATGGGTTCTAGCGAAAGTATGCAGCAACAAGTCACTTTCTCTAGACGTAGGGTGACTAGGAATGACTAGAAATTATTAAATGATATTTTTATGCCACATCTAATTTGATGAGTGGTGGAGGCTTCTGAACCGTATAAATCCGCAGAACAAGATGGAGTATTCTCAAAAGGGAGTGGACGACATCATGGGTTCTATTCTGGAAATATTTAGAGCTAGTCAAGTCATGGGACACGTCCTCAAGGCATGGAGAGAAACTATGGCAGTGGTAATTTCCAAACCCGGAAGAAGATTATGGAAAACATCATGGGAGGCTCCCTTGCATAGTTTGGTTGGATGATCAGAACGGGGTCTGCACCAAAAAGAATTGTTGTCGCAGTATTTTTGGACACATAGGGTGCTCTTGACAATATCTTGACGTCCTCTTTGCAGGATCGGAACATAAACAGTGTTACATGCAAATGAGTGAACTGTATACTTAAGAGCAGAATAGCTCAGAATAAAGTTGTCATCATGACGACAAACAGAAGGTATCCTCAAGGAGGAGTACTACCACCGTCTTTATGGAGTCTAGTAGTGGAAGATCTTGTCAGGACATTAAATGGCAAAGGAATATGGATGCGCGGTTTCGTTAATGTCAAAGGGACAATTCTCTGTTGCGGACATCATGCGGAATGCATTACGAATGTCAAAGTGACGAACAGAGCTACACAGCCGTTCTGGCGATGCAGGAGAATTGTTGGCAAGACCTGGGAATTAGAACCAAAAATGATGTACTAGTTGTTAACTGTGATAGTGAAAGGCCAATGATTACCTTCGGGGCTGTAATCTGCTGGTGCTATTCACACGTAGTCTCTGCTGGAAATGAATGGTGCAATTAATAGTACGGAAACCGCTGCCATGGAGGTCATGGTTTGTCTCAAGGCGTTGAAGTTACTCCTGAATGCAAAGGCTGTGGGCACGAGCCTAATACTAAAACCTACCTGATTATGGTGTGCTAACAATGTAATTGGTGGATACACAGATACAACTGAAATCTTACTGAACGAGTCGTTATTACAGATGCCTACGGACAGTGTGGTACCATAAATAATTTTCACATAAAGTAAACACTGTAACACCGACCAGAGACTGAACGAGGAATGATTTGAAAAATTAGACCTGGGAGAACATATGACGGTTTTTTAAGTTTTAAGCTTTTTAAGCATTTGTTTGGAATAGGAGCTTGTGTTAAGAAAATCAGAAGAGAGCCTGCACAAAAAGAATAAACATGACTAATGGGCGAATGGAGACTATCGCGGCCGTTATGATACCTATTACCAGGTCAAAACTGGTAACACATTGTCTATAATAAACTGACATAGACAACATTGTGTTATTTGTCCGGAAGTCAAGACTTCAGGATATTAAGAGCACTTAATTGCCGATGAACTAGCCAAGGTAGGTTGCACAAGGTACTGACCTTTGCGGCACACACGGCGTTACTTGAAATGGAAGTGAAAGTGTTGTTGGGGAACGGTAAAAATGCATAATGCCCAATTGGTGACCAATCCTGAATGAATTACTGGATCCTACAGCTAAAGGGTGTAAAAGAGATTCCCATTAGCAAGGTGGTAATTTAATTCGACCTGATGGAGTGAATTACCTAAAAACACAGTAACCTAATAAACTTCGATGCAATTAGTGATTAAACATATCCTTAGGAAAAAGAGCTTTCTAGAAAGAACCCATGTCGCACTTTATCGCTTTCTCTTAAACTTGGTGACACTACTTAGTCCTCTGTTAAAACCATGTTTTTTATTCGTAATATTCTGCGGATGGCTAAGCAAGGATATACAGCTTTGTACATTCCAGGAAGGCTCATACAGTGAAGTTTACAAATTTCTCTTTTAAGATTCCACACATCTCTCACATAGTAAATATGTTGATATGTCATTGGCTTTGCAATAGGGATGCTGTTGCTGCTGGTGAAGAACCTGTATGACTTTTCAACCGTAAAGCAGCATATTAGAGAATGCCTTTTGTGCTTTCAATAACCTTTGTGAGGTTAGCTCACTTCCTGCTGCAAACGCAATCTTTTCAACGTTTAAATTGAATGAAATTAAAGCTCTTATTTAGTCTATTAGAACGCAGTTTTAAGACTCTCCGTACAGATATGTCATGTCGAAGCAGAATAAGTCAGATAACTGCAATGTAAACACTAATTGCTGGTGAGTCTTAACAAAAAAGTCTGCCAACCTTACATTGACAGTTGCAACAAAATTCTGATGTCTTTCTGAATCGCCTTACAAGCTTTCCGTATTAGTACAAATTGCATTTGTATTACAATAGAAATAATAAAATAGGTGATATATTTTGTGACCTAAATGAAATATAGTTACTTTCATATTAGCTTAATTACAAGAGTTGCTGAAGCTATCTCACTCTATCTGTATAGCAACGTTATTTTATTGTAGTACAGTCTTTTCCGATAGTTGTAGTACTGTTGGCGCAAACTGAGCAACTCTGTTTATCACTATAAATCAATCACAAAACAAATATTTTAAATAGAATGTATTTCAGAATGGGTCTGAACAGTTTTTGTAACTATATCATCAGTGACATATCATTTAAACAACAAACCTTTATTCATAATTTGACCTCTGGCAACCTAAAAACTAAGAAATCTTTGTTTTTATTTAAATAGAATGATATTTTAGTAATTATGTAATTACGAAATCGGTTAAAAACCTTTCTGAAATACATTCTATTGAAGAACCTCGTTTCCAAATTGACCTACAGGGGTAAAACTAAGCCAAAGATAAGTAGTTTAAGTGAAAGGCATTCTCTCATACTCTGGAAAGGAATGTCAAAGCTTCTACACATTTTAATTAGGAAGAAGGCTAGATGTAGTTAGATTTATTGACAAACTGGTCGTTCAAGTATCTACACCATAAAATTGTTGCCGACAGATTTGCATAAATATCAGTCACGGTTTAGAGAGAAAATCAATGATATTATGAAGCAACCTGTTTCTATAAAGGATTGATACGTTAATCTCAGAAGCGTTACAGCTATTACAATCAATAACTGCTGCAATGATTTCAAAACTTCTTAATTCAAACTGCTAGGGAAGGTAAATACATCAATGATTTATTTCTATGCCACTGGTCATTATTGTGTTGCTCCATTGCATACATACCACTGAGGCATTGAAATTGAAAATTGAACACATGCTTACATAAACATTTCAATTCGAGATTGCGTCCTGAAATATTTACTGTATCAGTGAATATTAATTTGGCGGTAACACTGTATTACCATTTCTCATCTTTTTCTACCTTCATAACAGGTATACTTCGTAATGGAGGAAAAATACGAAAGCCCTGTTTACTGGTGTAGTCTGTTCCTTATACTTATTGTTAGATAAATATTACTGTTAGGGAAATATTGTATTTGTAATTTGTGTACAGCAAAATCGTAAAGGGTTAGTTGAACTGACATATTAATATATTAATTTCCAGCTACGCACTCAAAAATAGAATAATGTGGATATTAAAAGCTCTTTCTTCGTTATAAATTATTGTTTATATTGTAGGTCTTGATGTAACGTAAGTTAGGCTTATAAAATGTTCATACTAATTATTGAAGATGTCTAACAAAAGTGGTAGAAGATACAAAAGCTAATCTTATTGTACAATATGTGACCTAAAGGAAATTACAAGTTTCATGCTTATGGCTAACTAATCAGGGTGCATTCTAATAATAGATTATAGTAAGAAACAGACGTGCGTGGGTGCAAATTCTAAATAATCTAAGTTTTATTTAAACGAAGCAAGAAACTAACTTACTTGAAATACGTATCTAAAACAAATTACTAGTCACTTCGCAATTTCAACTGCAGCAATATACTTCCCACATGTCGTAATTACCACTAAAATGTAACGCAGGCTGGAATATATTACCCGACGTATTTCAACAATTCACTGACAATGAGTTAGTTGAAAACAGGAAATGATATAAAATACGCTATGACCCTCAAAACTTACGAATTTATACGTAATGCGTGAACTTAAATATTTCCGTATATATCGCTTCATATATGCGAACTTCGGAAATACGGCAGTGACCTACATGCAGCCGAGTCTAATTTCGTGAGAGAATATGAATATAAGTAAGAAATCGTAAATTATTACTTGGAAATTTTGATATATAAAACAAAACAATCAGTTGATATTAGAAGTACCTCATCTTAATGCTTATTATTTGATGAGGAATTTCGCGTTAATATAGTTTCACGCCTTTCCGTTTCGTTTCCGTGTATGCCTCGATGTGCCGGTGTCCACAATAAATTACTTAATTGAGTTTTGTTAGAACAGCAGTCAGGTTTAATATTGTTTATACGTTCTTGGTTGTCCGTCATGATAGACACTTTTCTGTGATTTATCAACATAAAAGCTAGGCCTAGGCTCTTAGGTTCAGACTTACCTTAGATAATATCAACCCTTTGTGGTCCCATTTTCTTTACAATGCGCTTCATGTTGATATACCCGGAGATTTCTTTTGTCTATCTAGGATTCTTCATATACATATATATATATATATATATATATATATATATATATGTAAATGAATCCCTATTTCCCTTGGTCACGCCATAACTTGAGAACGACTTTACCGATTTCATTCATCTTTTCTAAGTTTCCGAATACTCTCTAGAAGGCTCTTATGGAATGAAAAATTAAGAAAATTGTGCAGAAAATTTAAAATTCGCGCGTTTGACAGTTCGCGCGTGGCAAATGTCGTTTAACAGCTGCATCACCAGAGTCACTACATTCATTGGTTTCCGGAAATGGGCCAGATCCTAAACATTTCTTGACTCATATCCAGCAATACAATAATTGCTTTCAAATGACGTAATTTGGCGCAACAAATGTTTTTCGAGATAATTTTATGCCTACTTTCAAAGCACAAAAAATCTTTGGAGGCATTGACCGCACGATGCAGGATTTACGGAACAACCAAAACCGGTTTGGTGGTGCGATGATTCTATTGGCGGCTGATTTTCGACAAATATTGCCAGTGATTCCACGATCAAACGCAGTCGACGAACTTGATGCATGTTGAAGATTTTATGGAAATACGTCAAATTAAATATGAACGAATTGCAGAACGACCGATCTGGAGAAAATTTTTCCACAAAAATTGCTCGACATTGGTAATGGCAAAATTCCTGTTGACACATCGTCTGGATACATTACATTCCCTGCAAATTTGTGTCACTTTACTGAATCAAAGACCGAACTCATCGAGATGGTGTTCCCAAACATTGCTCAAAATTACACAAATCGTGTTTGGTTGAGCAACACGTTGGCTGCAAAAAACGTTGATGTCAACGAAATGAATTTTCAAATTTAAAATAAGATAACTAGCGAATTGATGACATACAAATCAGTTGATTCCGTTACTAATCAAAATGATGTTGCCAACTACCCAACGGAATTTTTAAATTCGCTGAAATTATCCGGATTACTACCTCATAATCTGCAATTAAAAGTCCGGTAATCATTATCTTGCGGAATATAAACCAGCTTCATCTTTGTAATGGCACCCGGCCTGTGATCAAGAAATTAATGAACAACGTCCTCGGAGCCACCATTTTGAAAGGGAATTACAAAGGCAAAGAGGATTTGATCCATGATTCCGAACGCCATGCCATTCGACTTTAAACGGTTACAATTTCCATTGGGGCTTGCATTTGCAATGTCGATAAATAAATCGCAAGGGCAGTCATTAGGTGTTTGTGGCATCAATCTTGAAAATCCATGTTTCCAACATGGCCAATTTTATGTCGCCTGTTTCCGTGTCGGAAAACCATCAACATTATTTATTTACGCGCCAGAAAACAAAACTAACAATGTTGGATAACAAAAAGCAGAACAATAAACACTGTTTTTGAAATACATATTTTTTATTATTATTATTTATTCCAGTTCGAATTGAATATTCATAGCTAAGACAGGATAACGCCTGTCGGATCAGCTAGTGGTCTATATTTCTTGTATATATGATTTTTGGGTAGTTGTTTGGAAGTTTTTGCCTTATTTTTGAATGATGCTACAGTTAGGTGTTCGAGACTTCTAGTTCTTCAGTAATTTTATCTGTTAATTTCAAATTTCTCATTTAATATACCTAACAGTATTCAATTCGTCGAGGTTAATGTTCTACCATCCCGTATTTGTGTGGAAGTGGATACATTTATTAGTTACTAAAAGATTTTTGTTGTTTCTTTCCTTCGATTATCTGTGTAGATAGATCTATGCTATGATTTATGGTGGAAAAGAGTTTTGTTAATTCGTAATTTATTTAGTGTGCAGAACTCGATAAAATCCCCATCATTTTTATTTCTTTTGAAACTGCTAACTCTGAACTAATAATATTGGTGTGCGACTCATATGTCTATTAAGCTCTCTCTGTATCATGATTGGTTTTTTGCCTATTATATTGTTTAGAAGATCTAGGTTCTGGAAGAACATGTTCGGTTTTCTTTGAGCCTGCCCATTTATGGTCCATAAGCGAATACCATATCTACTATAATCTTTTCAGTAACATCCTCAGCATCACTAGTTATTCACTGATACAAAGAGTATTGAAGACGATAGTCATAAATCTTGGTCCTGTTAATACTGCTTTGCCAGCCTTTGCTTTTCTTAATTTTTCGATACTACTATGAAAAGGCCTATTTCCCTTCTATGGTAGATCATTTTCCTTTTTACATCTTTCAATCACTAACCAGAGACATTAGTGAACCAATAAATAAAGTCAATGGATTATCATTCAAAATCATATACTTCCGAAAACCCCGTTGCTGCAAAGGAATTGTAAATACGAGGGCAAGGAATGCAGTGTATAACAATTTTCACCCTGTTTTATGAGACTGCGTTTTTGACAAATCTAGCTCGAGAGAACAGAAGTTCCACTTATGGTGGAATATCGTCCAGCTACCTAGAGGTATTGTCGATAGTATTTTTTGTATAGTTGTGGATAAGAAACACTGCCTATTTGTACGCAGAATGTGGAACAAATTAAAAAGGAATGAAACAATATGAAAGTTCTATCCAGGCTTCTCTAGTAACATTTTTTATAAACTTTATATTTATTAAGAAAATAAATATTTAAATTTCAGAAAACTCTTGTATATTTGACTTAATTGGCGCGGAAATTGCAAACAAATCTCTGAAAATTGGTAACAGAGAAACCTAGTTTGATCCTGCTGAAAAATATTGTGAGCAAAACAAAAACTACAATTTATTTAAAAGTACTATTTTGCAGGTAAAACTATACACTATACATACACATATATACACTCCGCTAGTAAAGTAAAGAATAAAATTCATAAAATTTATTTTTGTCACAAATTATGGGACACATTGACTTTTATTTCAAAATGTACTTGTTCTGACATCAACACCGTTGTATCTAATTCAGGATAAATTCAAGAAAGGGCAGTCAAAATGGTTCTAAAGGCATTTCATCCCCTATTAAATGATCAAAAGCTATTTACAACAGCGAATATGTTATGCAGTTTATTCTAATTTCTCTTACAGATATAACGTTCTACTATAAATAAACGACTTACGACGTGTAATTGAATATTTGCAGATACAAATATTATTTATATAATATACTGTGTGTCTAGCTAAGTTCGCGACAAATGGAAAACTCTTTTATTCTTGGATTTATGAAAAAAAGTTATTCTTTATAAAAGTCCTGCTTCATCCAAAACTTAAATTCAAATTGTCAGATTTTAATATTTGTTAGTCATATATGAAATATGACAAAAAATATGAAATTAATATAAGAGTAAAGTATCTTTATTTTCAATAATACTTAAAATGTTATAAGGAATAGTCGTTCAGAATTGGAAATTATACAATTTAAATACAGCATTTACACAAAAGAAAGCATTGAAAATGTTACACAAATGCTTCAACATATCCGCCTTCTCGTTCCATACATGTAACGGTTCTATCACAAAAGTGCCTTAAAACCCTTCTAATTTTTGTGGAGTTATTTTACGGATTTGTTCTCTAATAACACGTTCTAGATGGCCTACATCCGTAAACGGCGCTTGAATATAAACATGTTCTTTTAAATAACCCCACAAGAAAAAATCAAGTGGGGTCAGATCTGGAGACCGAGGTGGCCAACGTATTGTGGAAAAGCGGTGTATAACCCTTTCGTTAAAACAATCTTCAACATATTGCCTTACGTCCAACCTGCTATGACAAGGTGCACCATCCTGTTGAAACCAAATATGTTGGCGTTCCAGCAATGGAAGATTGTCGATAAAATTACTAATTTCACTTTGCAAAAATTTAGATACCGGTCGGCATTTAAAGATTGGTGAAAAAAGAAAGGTCCAATTACATAACTTTTGTAGATTCCGCACCATACATTTGTCTTGAACGCATATTGACTTCGAGTTTTTATTGTAAAATGTGGGTTGGCATCTGTCCACCAACGGCAGTTTTGACTCGATACAGTTCCGTTCGATGTAAATGTTGCTTCATCGGAAAATAAAATTTTTCTCGACACAAAAGGATTATCTGCTAATATTGCCTGAATGTCGGCACAAAACTCCAATCGTATGTCATTATCACCTGGTCTTAGAGTGTGTACAAATGTAGGCTTGTAGGGATAAAATTTGTTTTTTTTTAGAATTTTAGCTACCGAATCTTTGCTTATAGTGTTTGACATCAACAATGGTCTTTTCCGCAACGAACACCTCGGTTGTTCTATTGCTGATAGCATCACTTCTAGTTCCATTTCGTTATCAGCAACATGGTTTTGGCGCTTGTTGTTAAATCTGTTTTCGACATTTCCGAAAGCCACCTCGGTCTCCAGATCTGACACCACTTGATTTTTCTTGTGGGGTTATTTAAAAGAACATGTTTATATTCAAGCGCCGTTTACGGATGTAGGCCATCTAGAACGTGTTATTAGAGAACAAATCCGTAAAATAACTCCACAAACAATTAGAAGGGTTTTAAGGCATTTTTGTGATAGAACCGTTACATGTATGGAACGAGAAGGCATTGTTGAACCATTTGTGTCACATTTTCAATGCTTTCTTTTGTGTAAATGCTGTATTTAAATGTATAATTTCCAATTCTGAACGACTATTCCTTATAATATTTTAAGTATTATTGAAAATAAAGGTACTTTACTCTTATACTAATTTCATATTTTTTGTCATATCTCGTATATGACTAACAAATATTAAAATCTGACAATTTGAATTTAAGTTTTGGATGAAGCAGGACTTTTTTAAGAATAACTTTTTTCATAAACCCAAGAATAAAAAAGTTTTCCATTTGTCGCGAACTTAGCTAGACACACTGTATATGTAGACTATAAATATTTATTATATTTACATGAAATGAATAGTAAAAGTGAAATAAATATTCTTCTTAAATAAATACTTTTTGACTAAAGATCGTATAATTTAATGGATTTTATTGTTTTACGGGTGCAATGTACAGATATACATAATTTCGTTAATTTTGGGTTGTTAGTTGATAGGATGCCAGCTTTATATCTCTAACAATGAATAATGAAAAAGCACAACATTATTTACCTTATACTATAGAAGTAAATTATAATTTGTGTCTTGCTATCTTGTGTGTTTATCTATAATTAGTAGTAGTAGATACTTATTTGCGTAGGTCGTAGGTAAATGCTTTTCCTAATTTTTCTTTTGCAATTCAATTTCTATTTTTCAGTAACATAATGAAATAAGGTACGTCATATAAATTCTGTTGAAGTGTTATATACATAAGTCTTTAAATTATTTCATTTCAAAACCACAAATTAGAAAAGTAGGATTATATTGAAAGCTATTTATTATCAAATTTTATACATTTGTGGACGTACATACCGCAAAAACCGTATTCCATGCACATATGTATATTCTCTGTCGAGTATTTTCCCTATATGTATTAATATTATGAAAGCGTGCTATTTGATATGTTTCTCCGCTATCAAAATTAGAGGAAAATAAATTACAACATATTCAGTTGCACATGCGTATGTATTTCAAATTACTTTTTCATTACAACCATACCCGTTACATTATCAAACATATAACGGTCAACAATTGGTGGAGGTATTCAGTATGAATAATTGATGCAAGATGCACATAATACATGGAGTACATCAGATTACAACACGATTAATTCCATGTGTGAGAATAGGGTAAAGCAAAAGGCTTTTGAAGCAGAATTGATTATACAAGCTCCGCTATAATTACTTCATCCATTTCTATGTCCATCTTCGTAAAATTCATTTGGTGTATCTTATTACTGTTAGTAAAGTGGTAAGAGGAAAAATATGCACTATACGTAAATCATGTATTGTAAACATAAAGCTACCAGACAGTTGGACGGTATAAGAAAAATACCTACAATAAAGTATTTTGTAAGCACTGAAATTATTTATACGGCATAGGTGTAAAATCGTGAAATCGTGAATGCATTAGACAGAAAACCTTAGACATAACTGATGGTAAAAATACATGAAGAGAATTTACATTTCCCGTTTTACATTTCAACTTTATTCTAAACGTTGACACAATTTTGGCCAAGGCTGTAGTTTCGTAATTTAACAAAAAAGCACAGAGCTTAGGCCTTCAAACGCACATCAGCTTTAGAAATGCAATCACAGCAATTTTGAAAATTATAGTCAAAGCAGATTAACAATATTAGGTTCACTACTCCATTTGCATAAAATATCAAACTAGCCGCTTCGGATATAACGATATTATAAACATTTTGGGATAATAGAATATCCAATATCCATTCAATAAAAACACATACAATGTAAATAGTGGCCATAGCAAATCGGACTATGGTCGACTTGTTTTTCGTGCGTTCGCCAAAGAATAAAACTGCTTCTATTATTACAATAGCAAAACATAGAACTCTAGTAGCTCCTGATAAGTAAAGCCATACTTTATTATTAGTTAATTCTAAATGTACTAGGATTATTACTGTTATTACTGCGGAAATATAAGAGACCCAAAATAAATATACGGAATATTTACAAACCTGTTTTGAATCTATATATACAGTATAAATAAACATTGTTACTATTATGATAAATAACGCTGATATTACACCGTGCAAAAATATGAGATCTCCAAGCATTTTAATGTAATATAATCGTCTGGTACTACAGCTAAATAAAGTAAGGAGATAATGTACACTAAATTAGAAAGGCTCCAATGGAACACGACAAAATAAAAATTGGATGCGGTGTATAGACGACTTTTGAGGATTATCAACAAAATGGTTATATTCGGTATAATGCATATTATCCTCCAGCTCAAATTGAATATCTCGTAAACCGACCAATCTCCTTCTGAAGCCGCTGTGGAATTGTAGAAGTCAGTTTGTGCCATATATGTATGTGTCCACTTAATTAATCCTAAAACATATAACTAATTAACATATAAATATATACATATATAGAGTAGAATATGAAAACGAGCGAAAAACTCTATTGGGGTGGTCGGTCCGTAAAATAAAAAGTCTCATTTGTTCAACCTCTATATTTCGTCACCGTTTGGTAACTTCATCAGGAGTATGCTGAAAAATGTGCTATCATAATGTTGCAACTTAAGCATCAAATTAAGACTTACAACTAGAGTAGATCACTAGCCTTCAGATACATATTAACGTGGTATTAAACCATCAGATTTTGTACGTGAAATCACATGAACGCGTGGAATATGTATGAGTATTTGTTGAAATTGCAATGACAAGTATACATGTTAAGCGCAAGAGAGACAAGAACAAGTTTGCTTTTACTGACGTGCAAATATTTTTATGTAAAAGATGAATAAACTAAAATTTATACACAGTTCATCCCAAAAACCACCAAAATTGGCAAAGTTACAAGCGCATCAAAAATTTAACAATTCAGTATATATTATACTCAATTGATTGACATCTGTCTTAAAGTTGATGGCCCTATTGTTTTTGTGAATATGTATCTTGTCCAACAGCAATCTTGTTTTGTAGTTGCTTTACCTATCCAAAATCTTGACACTATCATAATCAAAAGTATGAAGAGATTACTGAGAATGAACAGCCAACGCACACAAACCCTTTTTCACCCTGCAGTCGCTCTTATGTTGTGCTAATCTTTGTTTTAGCAACTGTGATGTCTGCCCAACATATGTAGGCTCAGAATCACCACACGGTACCGCATAAACGACATCTTTTTGGTTGAGCAAAGGTGTTGTGTCTTTAGTTCTTGTGAGTATGCTACCAATATTGAAAGGATTGTATTTAGCTATTTCAATATTAGGGAACTGTTTAAAATGTTTTATTATTTGATCTGTTAAATTGGATATATATGAGATTTCTTTTGTAAGTTACTGATTGTTCATCCATTGCCAAAAATCCATAAAGAAGACACCCGCCTTCGTCCCATTGTTAGCTCAATAGACTCTGTAATATACAATTTATCAAAATTCTTATCAGATATCCTTACCCTTAGTCTTGCAGATAGAACAAATTATAATATAAAAGATACGTTCTCTTTTGTAAATTCCATGGAAGGTGTAATATTACCAGAAAATTATGAATTGATTTCTTTAGATGTAGTCTCCTTATTTACTAACATGCCATTCACGCTTATTGTAGACACAGTTAATTTACATTGGAATTTGATAGAACTACATTGTAGTATTAAAAACCAAGCTTCTTAGAGTTACTACAATTCATATTTTATAACTGTTATTTCACTTATGACCAGCAGTTTTATATGCAGAAATCTGGTGTACCTATGGGATCACCAATTAGTCCCATCTTGGCGCTTATCGTACTTGATTATTTATTTGATAATGTGATTGATAATCTTCCTTTTCAGTTACCATTTATTTATAAATTTGTTGATGATGTAATTTGTGCCATACCTCATAATATGAACGAGACTACATTACACATTTTTAATTCATTTAATAATGATCTGCAATTCACTATAGAAACAGAAACAGATAGATCCATTCCATTTTTAGATACACGAGTCTTGAGAGTTGACAGTGGTAGATTGATATTGAATTGGTACCAAAAACCCACGGCTTCGGGTAGATTCATCAACTACAATTCCAGTCACCCACTTGCACAAAAATATAATACAGCAATAGCAATGAAAAACAGAATCACACATATCTGCCATAGTTCCTTTATACATGTCAATTTGAAGCAATTGCACAAAATTTTCCGAAACAATGGATATCCCAAACACATATTAAACAAATTAATTTATAGTTCTAATGCTTTTGATGGACCCACAGAAACCACATTTAATGAACAATCATCCCATATATCCAATTTAACAGATCAAATAATAAAACATTTTAAACAGTTCCCTAATATTAAAATAGCTAAATACAATCCTTTCAATATTGGTAGCATACTCACAAGAACTAAAGACACAACACCTTTGCTCACTCACAAAGATGTCGTTTGTGAAGTTCCGTGTGGTGATTCTACATCTACATATGTTGGGCAGACATCACAGTTACTAAAACAAAGATTAACACAACGTAAGAGCAACTGCAGGGTGAGAAAGGATTCGTGTGCGTTGGCTGTTCATTCTCAGCAATCTCTTCATCCTTTTGATTATGATAGTGTCAAGATTTTGGATAGGGAAAGCAACTACAAAACAAGATTGCTGTTGGAAATGATACATATTCACAAAAACAATAGGGCCATCAACTTTAAGACAGATGTCAATCAATTGAGTATAATATATACCGAATTGTTAAATCTTTGATGCGCTTGTAACTTGTAACCAATTTTGGTGGTTTTTGGGATGAACTGTGTATAAATTTTAGTTTATTCATCTTTTACATAAAAACATTTGCACGTCAATAAAAGCAAACTTGTTCTTGTCTCTCTTGCGCTTAACATGTATACTTGTCATTGTAATTTCAACAAATACTCATACATATTCCGCGCGTTCATGTGATTTCACGTACAAAATCTGATGGTTTAATACCACGTTAATATGTATCTGAAGGCTAGTGATCTACACTAGTTGTAAGTCTTAATTTGATCCTTAAGTTGCAACATTATGATAGCACATTTTTCAGCATACCCCTGATGAAGTTACCAAACGGTGACGAAATATAGAGGTTGAACAAATGAGACTTTTATTTTACGGACCGACCACCCCAATAGAGTTTTTCGCTCGTTTTTATATTCTACTCTAAACAGTACGGTCAATATACATTGTTACTATTATACATATATATATATATATATATATATATAAACATATAAGTTAAAGAATACAGAAATAGCACAAAATTATGAAAGTTTAATATCGAGCAAAATAAACAGAATACAGGAAAGTATAAGAGAAAGCATATTAGAAGAAAATTGGAAAAAATTTAAAAATATAGTAATTAATACAGCAAGAACAACGTGTGGAGTTTGTAGGAAAATTGAAAACAGACAGCGTGGTGGACGAAGACAATAAAAGACATGATTAAAATCAAAAAAGCATTATGGAAGAAACATTTAAGCAACAGAAACACAGCAAATTACGAAGAATATAAAAGACAAAGAAGTAAAGTTAAACAATTGGTATTACAAGAAAAGCAAAAGAAATGAACAGAGTTCGGAGGAAAGATGGAAAAGGAAAGCAAGGCAAATCAGAAATTTTTTATTTTATTTTTTATATTTTACAAAATAATTAAAAACTGTAGAAAAGACAGAAATATAGACACAATGGTAATCAAAAACAAAGACGGAGTAATACTAACAGAAGAGAAGGATTTCATGAACAGATGGAGAGAATATTACCAACAACTGCTAAGTGTAGAAAAACAAACAACAGTATATCAAGAACAAGAAGAAGAGGATAGAAATGAAGGAAAAGAAGAAATAGAAGAAATAGATAAAGAACTAATAGAGAGTGAAATAACAAGAGCAGAATTAGACGAGGCAATTAATAGTTTAAAGAATGGTAAAGTAGCTGGACAAGATAAGATCATCACAGAAATGATAAAATACATGGGTGATACGGGAGAAGAGTTGCTACTGCAACTATATAGACAAGCTTGGAGGGAAGAAAAACGCCAGAAGAATAGGGAATAGGGCTAATACTACCGATACATAAGAAGGGAGATAGTAAAGAATGCAACAACTATAGAGGAATGACCCAGTTAAGTACAGCAACTAAAATTTATGAAAAAATTATAGAGAAAAACTAAGGAGAATACTTGAGAAGAAGTTAGATGGGTCACAAAGTGGATTCAGAAGAGCGTAGTATACAGGACCATATTTTTACAGTTACTGAAATAATAAATAAGAGGTGGAATGCAGAAAAGACAGTTTACCTAACATTTATGGATATGGAGAAACCTTTTGATAGGGTACCTAGGGCGAAAATTTGGAAAGCGTTAAAAACGAAGAAGGTAAACAAAAAATACAAAAGTTATACAAAGTGCATATGATGGTACTGTGAATCGTGTGATAAGGAATAATATGGTATCAGAAAGCTTTACTACGGTAGAAGGGGTTAGATAGGGTGGAGCACTGAGCCCTCTATTGTTCATAATATATAGGTATATGGATGAAATAGTAAAAGAAGCAAAATTAAGAAGTAAGCCGATAAATATAGAATATAGAAAACTTGAAAGAATAGAATCGTCAGAATGTTTATTTGCGGATGATGTAGCCATTATAGCAGGAAGTGCGAAAGAATTGGAGGAAAACCTGGTAACGTACAATGAAACCTTGAAAAAACACGGAATGAAACTGAATAAGGATAAAACGAAAATACTAGTGGTCAGTAGGAACAAGGAGAAAGTGAAGATAAAGATAGAGGGAGTAGGAATATAACAAGTAAGAAAATATAAATACCTGGGCGTAATATTGGAGGAAAGTGGCAAACAAGAAATGGACATAAACCATAGAATAGAAGACTAATAAACTGTATTATGCAATAAACAAAGTTCTCGTAAATAACAAAGAAATACGCAGACAAACAAAATTAAGTGTATATAAAACAGTGTACAGACCGGTACTAGTATATTGGAGTGAATCGTGGAATCTGACGAAAAAGGAAAAAAGGAGAATGCAGGCAATGGAGATGAAATTCCTAAGAGGAGTAAAACGGGTAACAAGAAAAGATCGCATAAGAAATACAACAATAAGATTAGAGCTGGGAGAATGGGAATTAGAATGGGAATGGAATCATTGGAAAACTACATTGAAGCAGGACAGCTGTGTTGGTGGGGACACTTACAGAGAATGAGTATAGAAGTGCCAGTTAAGAAAATCTGGGACACAGAAAGCAGCTACAAGAAAAGAAGAGGCAGACCAAGAAGGTAGGGGGCAGCAATGATAGCAGAAGTATTAGAGCGGAGAGGGTGGACATGGAAGGACGCCAAAGAATTAGCAATGAATAGGAAGGAGTGGAAGAAATTTAGTAGAAGAGAAACAGAAGTCTGAAGAGGCAAAATCCCTACACCTTAGGGTAGAAGGGGAAACATATATATATATATATAATGATTATAATTGGTCAAACTTAATGAAGGCATATTATACTATATACCCATAAATCTATTTATCAAATATTAATGCTGTATTTATTACAATAAGCTGAGAAAAACCCTCCAATAACGTGAGCGTTGCAGGAAGGGGCAATTATCGCCGTGTATCAATAACGTTTCAATGATTAGGCAGTTGGAGTTGAAATGAATGAATTCGACCTCACTATTGTTAGCAAATCTAGCTTGTACTGTTAGCGGCTGAAGTGGCACGTGTAGTTTGGTAGTAGGAAGTAGTAAATGGCGACCTCCTAACTCTGGTTACTACTCATCATTGATAATACATATTTACGTGAGTAAAATAAAAAATATAGATATCAGCGCTTACGAAATTTGGGGACTAGTGTCGGCTTTAGTCGCAAGATAGAGTTCTCGGTAGAATTGTTTGGATTGATTTCACTTAATTGACAGAATGACTAGCTCAGTGTTCTAGCGAGTATGGATATATTGATGAGTTAGGATATCGGCGCACTGATGGGTACATACATATGTATGTAAGCACCTGTCAAACAGACGTGTATGAAACAGAATGGGATTGTAAAAATTTTAAGTTGTGTGCATAGGTCTCTGAGGGTAGTTGTACTCTTTACGCTATTGACAGCTCTATTCGCCTATTTCCCCCAAGCGGAAAAGTAGGAAAACTATTGCTGCTGCTGCCGGTCCGCTACATAAAAGGATACCATCACCTTTCATACTATTGAACCCGTTCAAGCTTCCAAATTTTCACGTTCTTAGTTAATGCAGATACCTTTTGGTTGGGTTTGGGCGCATACCAGTGACCTAACTTCCAGTGATGGACAAAGATATATTAGGTTCAATTTTACGAATAACCACTGCATTGTTATTACCAAGGTCAATTACTGTTGGTCGCGTATTGGTACAAATACAATATTTAACATAACCTATTATAAAGTAATAAAATGGCGTTAAATCATATGACTTCAAGTTATATTTAAAATCACCACACGAAACTACAAACGTCTATTTTTTAAAAAACCCATATTTTGGTCAGCAGTGTGATGAGCCGATATTTGAAATTTGTAGTACCCAATTAGGCTCAAACCTAATTAAACAATTATGAACACTGAATACTTCACGCAATGCACGGAATACTCAGCCAACAGGTCACTGATATTGATAATTAAATTTCAAAACTTCTAGGCGTTGTTGAATATTGTAAGGTTCCATGGCGATTTCGTAATAGCAATCTCAAATACGTGAAAAATATTACTGCATCAATTGGCATTTACCGTAAGATCATTCCAGGCGACGTATGGGAAACAGCATGGGTTCAAGTATCGAGAATACTTTGTTATAAGTGCGCTTCGTTAGCTACACCTATAATATTATAGTATTTTATCTTCTGGAGCAGGATGTCATGATTTGCATGATCAAAAGTCTAAAATAAGTTACAGTATATGAATACTATCTTTTTTGTGTGATCAAAATAATCGGAAATGGCATGAATAAATTAAATTATCGTAGTAACTGTCGATTGGGCTTATCCAACACGGAAACTTGCAGATTCTGCGGTGAAGAAGAGTCAATGGAACACTTGATCACTAACTGTGGGGCACTAGGCCACAGGAGATATAGACTACTACATGCATATACGCTGAATGAGGAGGACCTATTTACACTCCCATTGAAGAAGCTGATCCTGTTCCTCAGCGTATTAAATAAATAAATAAAACAAACAAGAGGAAGCACAATAGATCAACGTGGTCGCAGTGCAAAGGGCCATTTTGGCCCAGGCCCCAGCTCATTACAATACAATACAATACAACTGTCGATTTATTTTCTCTACGCCCACGTTGGGACGAGACACGGATATGAGCTTCTTCAAGATATTCAATCTTCTATAGCTTTGTCAAAAATTGTTGATGACACCCACAATATGAATATCTACAGTTAGATACCATATCTGCTATACTAGGTCTGTACACCGTTTCCTTGAGTTCTGCTGGAAACACATCACTTGTAATTATTTCGTGACATGCCTATGTACTTATGTGTGGGTCATCAGCAAAATCACTTAGGACATGTACAATTTATACTGTGTTAAACGTGTGTATTCAACGTTGCGCAATGTCACTGTATCCTCCAAACTTTGTTGTATTTTACTTTCTGAATGTCAGGTCTAGTAGTATGAAACCGGAATTTTTTTGTAAAAATAAAACGATTGTTGTTCGAAAGTGATAAAAATATTTTATTCAAAATAACTTCCAGTGGATTGTACACATTTTCCCACCTCTCCGGCAATTTATGGATGCTTTGCCAGAAAAACTTTTCTTCTTTCGAAGCGAACCAATTATCAAGCCATTTTTGTACATTTTTCTACGAATTGAAGCGTTGGTTAGCGAGAGCGTGATTCATCGATGCGAATAAGTGATAGTTCGGATGGAGCCAAGTCTGGGGAATAAGCCGCATGCGGTAGTAATTCCCAATTGAACGATTCAATTGTTTCCCTGACCGGTTTTGCTGTATGAGATGGGGCGTTATCATGCAGCAAAATCACTTTGTGCTGCCTTTTTGCATATTCCGGTCGTTTTTCAGTTACTGCTCGGCTTAAATTTATCATTTGCTGTTGGTAGCGTTGAGTGTTGACGGTTTGACCAGGTTTCAGCAGCTCATAATAAATAGCACCCTTTTGGTCCCACCAAATACAGAGCATCGTCTTCTTTCCAAAGCGATTCGGTCTTGTAGTTGATGTCGATGGTTCGGTTGGATTCACCCATGATCTACAACGCTTAGGATTTTCAAAATAAATCCATTTTTCATCACCTGTCACGATTCGATGGAGAAATCATTTTCTATTGTACCGGTTAAGCAGCATTTCACAGGTGGTTCTTCGGTTTTCTTGCTGTCTTTCGTTCAATTCATGCGGAACCCATTTTTCCCATAGCTTTTAAACGATTGCAGATAGCTTTCTGCGATACATTTAATTGATCCGCGAGTTCTTGTTGAGTTTGAGCATCGTCTTCATCCTATAAGGCTTGTAACTCTTTGTCTTCAAACTCTTTTGGTGGTCCTCCACGTTCTTTGTTACTAACCTCAAAATCACCACTTTCGAATCTTTTGAACCACTCGAAGCACTGTGTTTTATCGAGAGCATATTCACCGTATGCTTCGACAAGCATTCTATGCGACTCTGCAGCAGTTTTCTTTAAATGGTAACAAAAATCAATGCTGTCCGCAAATGGTAGTTATTAGGCTCGAAACTTGACACGTTTGAGGTTATAAAAAAATATACTAGTGTACGGAACGTGGGTTAATGTTTGTTGACACTCTTCGTCAGCTGTTAGAAGAAGACGATGGCTATGTAACAGGGGTCTTATGGTGATTAAACTGAACGCTGGCACCATCTATAGGTAAATTCCGGTTTCATACTACTCAACCTGGTATGTTCAATATATTCTATTTAAATTTCTTTCATTCATTGCTTTACTTTTCTCTCTTTGGAACTGCTTGAGATACTGCTTTTTGTACTTAATTTTTACTGTTCTGTATATTATGGTTGGCCTGTTCAGTATATACATATATCATATTAGGACTGAGGGAAAGCAGTTTTCAAACCCTGCTTATGAATATATGGATTTTGCAATTAAGTAATGAGCAAATTTTATCTAAAAAACAACTACACCTCATATGAAAGATCTGCTGATTATTGACTTACATCTATATCAAGAATATTGCGGCGACAATCTACGTAGTAAGTGCAGTAGCATGTGCTATTCAATTAGGGGAACGTCGTATCTTATCGATCTGGAGGCAATATATATTGGATTGACTGAGAGTGAATGCACTTTGCTGGCGAGCTTCAGTAAGAACGTAACCGGTCCACACCTTTAATTTTCATTAATTCAATGCAATTACCGCCCGTAGTTAGTTGACTGCTTACCATATGGTATGTCGTCGCATAATACTCGATCTGGATGTAATACAACCATAGCCAATTCTTTTGTAAGGGAAGTAGTTGCTTTTCACGCGAGAACTGTTAATAGTAGTAAGTAATAACATAATTACAAAATTGGGTCTGTACTGCAGAACTGCGAAATCCATATACTCATTCAAAGCATATTAAAAAAATTTCAAGTAGGTGTTTTATCTTATTTCAAAGTTATTTCTCGATTAAGAACAGGTTGAGACCTCTGAACTGAATTTGTATTTAGAATACACCAACCGAACAATTAGAAGTAAGCTATTTCTTCTTGTTCTAATGCACATTTATGAAAGTATTCAAGTAATAGAACAGTTTAAGTTGCTGCTGAACGTACGAATACACAAAATTTTGTAAAAAATGACAGCTATTTTAAATTACATGTATGAAATAAGGATGTTAGTCCAACAACTTTTCATTTCTCTACGCAATTGGAAGATATTCAACGAAGCGCAGAGAAGTAATATGTCTTCCAACCAACAATTTGCGGGACCGCGATCAAATAAATAATGGTCAATCTTCTCGAAAGTAGTACAGGAGTTACGCAAACTTCTGTTTCAAACTTGGAAATGGGGTAAAATAGGGAAACATGTTAAATTAAGTATTACAGCGCCGTTTGAAAAGGAAAAAATGAATTTTTTAAATTATTGGAAATGTTCTAAAAATCCAAGATTTTTATTTGATTAATTCCGTTAAGTCTACCTATACCGACGAGCTATGGTTTTATTTGTATTTCACACTTAGCGCCTACCATTTTAATATTTTGTGAATAGATCATGAGGAAAGGTGATTATTTTATTGGTTTTCTCTTTACAGCTACTAATTGGATAAGTTTCTACCTTCCTGTAAATATTAATTTAGTTAATTAAATTATTTATTTATACATGAACGTCGATAGTTTGTATTCAATTAATTAGATTCATGCATTGCTTGCATATGTCGCATGTATTTAATATCTAAAATATGTAAAAATACATTTCAAAAGAGATAACATCTTATTAACAATTATGTCTCATAATTAGAGTTGTCCAACACGGGACCAAAACATTAGCTACGAAGGCAGCAACTGTGAGCTTGTATTGCTAATATTAAGTTATGGTAACTTTTACTCGTATAAATGTGGAGATTATTTACTTTCACTGGAGATTTAATGGTATTGCCAAAAGCGACAGCTGTTACCTATTATTATTAAATAAAAAGTGAAAAGTTATTACTTGTCATTGAAGCAGTTTGGACAGGTTATCTCCAGACTTGTTGTAACATCGACGTTTATTACTACGGATGTGTAAATTTGAAGAAATAATTTTCAGCATTACATCAATCGAGGAAAAATTTGCAAATTTTAAAATTGGATTAATATCTCTCGGAAACATACTAGGAAGTTTACCGTAATCAGATTTTCTTCGCAAAACTGATTGTAATTTTTATAGAATCAATTAATTCGATATCATTGAATATTGTAGTATATTAATATTCGCATGGTTAATTGTCACTAAATAATATATCATTAATTACAATTCAATATATCAAAATTCACAGTAAATGTTGAAGTTTTGGATGTTCATCTTCAAATGACATTTGGTTTAGTTTTGGGTTCTATTTATACTTTTTCGATACCACGTATGCCACCTCTTAAGTATTTAATTACCCTGCGGGTGTTAGCTTCTTTTTTAAGTCCAGCCAGAAACGTTTAATGGGAGAGAAAAATGTAACTATAAATAAAATTATCAATTATTATAAAACGCATAGATTAAAAGATAGAAAGATATGTAACCATTTAAACACACACGTTCAACACTTTCACATCACAAGAATTCCTATTAACCACTGGATATAAAAACCAAGGATACCTGGGCATCAACAATATAGAGCTCTATAACAACGTCACGCCATGATGAAATGTTTTCCATGGTAAATATTAAACATCTAGTTATCTGGACAACGAAGAAATAATGTAGTGTAGTCCTGGTTTCGGAAAAAGGAAATATACCCTCATTTCCTTTGGTTGACGACCAGAAATGACAAGACAAAAAAGTCATTAAAAATACGATTTTACTGTGCTGAAAGTGGATTGAAATAGAAGTTTTAACTATATTTGGACCAAAAGGGTTTTAAAGGAAGTAATCGTTAAATAAAAGAGCTTCACCACATCGAAGAAGAAAAAATTAAGAGAGGGAATCCATAGAAAATAGAGTTGCACCAAGGAAAGAATTTAAGAGGGGAAGTCCATAGAAAATAGAGCTGCACCGAAGAAAGAATTTAAGAGGGGATCCAATTGCATACTGACACACACACAACTCAATAGGTATTTTATGTCAAATATTTCTAAAATCTTGTAAATACAATTTGTTATAATTCATGCTTTTTATAATATCGTTAATTAAGAGCTAAGCCGGTGCAATCTTGTTAATATAATTATCTAAATTGTCAGTACAATATTCCAAGGACAGAGAGGTGTCGGTTCAAAATCGTAAAGCAATTGGGGATATTTGCGTAATGTTGCACAATAAGTTGTATATCTATTGCAAGTTTGGAGTTTTTAAACCGTTGGCTTCTTTAATGGTGTTTGCATTTTGCAACTTTAAAGTTCGTCATTCTGTTGGAACGTTTACTATTATAAACTGCATCAAGCTATGTTTCCATTTTGTTATAACAGGTCATGGTGGTATCGGAAATGCGGGGCTAACCTTCGTTTAGCATATTTCATAAAGACTTTCGTGTTTTATTAATTAGTTCGTCAACTGCAGAATAATGTTAGCAGTTTTAGCTACGAGATGCACAGCATGTAGTAAACACGCTATATGAAGGAGATTAGGAAAGTAGGTTTTGAGTGCACTACCGGCGTTTAGTATATATGATGCTCCATCCGCCACTAACATAGGTACTTGGTTGGACTCTGCTGCTAATTCTTGCAGGGTGACTATGGAGTGGAACGCCAATGTTTGTACTGTAACTTTTATAAATTCTAGTGCCGCATAAAAGGTACAGCTTAGAAGATCTATTTGGTTTCAGTATTGATATTAAGATATCAAGCATGCTATCTTTTGCATCCGTTGTTTCATCCATTGTGAATTACAGGATTCTATTTTTCAGTTTAGGTTTTAAATTTGCTTATATATATACCATTCTTTATGCGCCGTAAACGATGTGGGTCGCTTCGAGTTGGTAATTTGCAAGCAGGTATATACTCTGCTGGTCATAAGTGTTTACCCACCTTCAAAATTTTACAAAAGCAAGTCAAATACTAATTATAGAATAAAATTTTATTCTGTACTTATACAAGTAACTTTAACACTTGTCAAAGCATTGTGTTTCTGATAAAGATAAACATAGATTCACCATAATTCGTGGTTTGTCAATATGCCCACCTTTCACATTTAATCAGCCGCACACAATCTCGGCTATACAGCTTATTAAGTACTATTGCCGATGTTTCGAACAGGTCGATCGAATTCCTCTTACAGGGTCAATCGGATTGAAATCCGGACTTTGTGCCGGCCATTTCATAACAACAATTTTCGCTCTGTGCTCCAGTTGTTCGCTTGGAATATCTTGGCGATGTAATTTGGATAATTATCGTGCTGGAACATGAAGCTTTCACTGATTATTCGTGTTCCAAATGAAATAGTATTGCTCTCCAAAATCTCCCTATAGCCTTATTTTCTTAGAATATTATCTATTTTGATCAAATCGCCAACAGAGGTATCGCAAAAACAACCTCAAATCATGGCCGACCTTTCAACGATTTAATTTCAGTAATTTAGTAATTTCTCGGTTACTTTTACCGATGTTGTGGTATGCTAATATTTCAGCACGCGTTCCTACCAATAATGCCTATCTTGGCGATATTACTTTAACTTTACTCGCTGTTTTAAAATATTCCACAAACTCTTCTTTGTTCACTGCTTGTGATACGAAAGCTGAGTGCAAACTAAATGTGTCAGTACAGTACAGCCCCGGTTAACCGAAATAAAGGGGACAGCCGTTTCGGATAACCAATTTTTCGGTTAACCCATGAAAGTCTAAAAATAGCCTACTAAAATGGGTGTGTGTGGTGGAAATGAATTACAAACAATTTCTTTAGGTTATAATATGGTTTTATTTATTAAACAACATGTATTTCAATTTAATTTTTTCTAGTACATAATTACAAACTACCTAAGATTATTTAATTAAAAAAAAACTTGTGATTTTCTTTTGTTTTTTTGTGTGCCCTTCGCAACGTTTTCGAGCAGCGATGTCCCTCTATATTTTTAATCAAAGGACGTCAGCAGGTGTCGAGTCACTGCATTGTTCGACAAATTTGAGGGCAACCTAAAATAATAATAATTGATGTAATTTCTTTAATTATGTACATCCTGACATGTTTAAAAACTGTATCGATTAATGAAATGTCTGACTTACCTCTAATGCATTAAATCCCTGGTCAGCTGTCACTTTGCAGATTCCGTCATCGACGTCGTCTCTTTCGTAGTTTTCCGTTGTCTCAGTTGGCCGCAACACTGCCTCTACGATATCATGGTCTGTGAGTTCTTTACAGTCATCTGCGACGACCCATTCGTCCACATCACTTTCGTTCATGTCCTCACATCCAGGAATTCTATGAACCATATTCTTCTTCCCTTCTTCTTTCCCCATCATAAAGTTTTCTCCAGCATCTTTGAAGCGTTTCATTTTTAACTTTACCCCAAGCCTGCGCACACCAATAAATCACGTGTTTCATGTTAATTGACTTCAGCGCTTCATTAATCTCTTTATTTTACACTTCGCAATCTTGTAGGATGGTTCGCAACAACATCCCTCGATAGTGTCGTTTAAATGTTTCTATTACACCTTGATCGAGAGGCTGAATGAGGCTGGTAACATTTGGGGGAAGAAAGCGAACAACAATATCGCCACTTTCTAATCCACTGGGATGTGTGGGCGCATTATCAATTAATAAGATAACTTTTCTTGGCAAACCTTTACCGGCTAAAAACTTCTCAACATTTGGCACAAACTGATAAAAAAAACATTCTTCAAACAGATCAAAGGATATCCAAGCACTTCTTTGTGCTCTATAAAAACACGGCAAAGCATTTGGCGCAATATCCTTTAATGCTCGAGGTTTTTTCGACTTGCCGATGCACATCGGTGGCAGCTTATGAGTGCCAGAGGCATTTGAAGCTAATAGAACTGTTATGCGTTCCTTTTTCATTTTGTGACCCGAGGCAGACGTTTCAGTTACTGAAGCTAGGGATTTTCTAGGCAACATTTTAAAATTAACGCCTGTTTCATCGGCGTTGTAAATCTGGTCCTTACTATAGCCTTGGGTGTAATCTTCAAACTGTGTTTTGAAAACATCTGCCGCGTCTGGGTCAGCAGATAACTTTTCTCCGCACAAGTTCAGTTGACGAATGCCATATCGCTTTTTAAACCGATCTTACCAACCAGAGATAGCACAAAAATCTTTTCCTTTCTCATCTAACAACTCTGCTAACATTTTAGGTTTTTCTTGCAGTATTGGGCCAGATAGTGGCATACCCTTTTATCTTTCTAGTGTAAACCACAGATATAAAGCCTCTGTTTACTTTTTCAAAATCTGATATCTTCAATGTTTTTCTATCAGAATTTTTTACAGCCTGCTCTAGAAACTTAGGTTTAGATTTTAACCAGTCTGAAACGGTAGAAACTCCAACTCCGTAATTAGCCGCAACAGTCTTCAGCAAACTCCCTCTTTCAACCTCTTTGATAGCAGCTAATTTATCCGCAAAGGAAATTACAACACGCTTCCGCTTAGACGCCATCTCACACCAGTATTGTAGACTACGTGAACACACAACAAAAGAAACAACACACGCTAAGTAGAAACGGTCTCGCCGTTATGTGTAAAAGATCTGTACAGTACTCGTGCACTTGTGCGTTGATAGCCGCACTGAAAGAGAAGACAAGAATAACAGTGGCGTTATGAGTTGGAAAGGTGGGGGTGCGGGGGGGGGGAGGGGGAGGGGGAGTTGAATCATTTCAAGGGCGTGTCATTCGTCTCGTCGCCACACTGATGAGTCACACAAGCACGCTGGTGGGCACGGGGTGGCGTGGTGTCACGCTGTTTATAATAATTTCGCTAGTATTTATATACATGATTATTCATGAAACCGTTTCGGTTGACCCGGGTTTCGGTTAACCCGAGTTCGGATAACCGGGGCTCTACTGTATATTGAAATGCGTGTGTGGTCTATCATCATATTTCTTTTTCTTCTTTATTGGCCTTGGTCGGACTCATTAGCCACTTGCTACTACCTACCAACCCGTATGGACAAGGGGGTTGAACAACGAACACTTTTCACACCCGGGGTCGAACTGGTGGTTAACTATTAGACAAACAGGTGGAATCATCATATTTCATGACAGTCGTAATAAACATTTCCGAGTACCTGGTCTTATTATTATTATTATTTAATCCGTCTACCTGAACGTGCCTAGACCGCAAAGGGGATCATTTCCGATATCTTAATTTCAATCAGCTCAATACGTACACACGGAACATTACAGAGGGATTATAATCTACCTCTTATTTACAGAATACAAATGTTTTCGTAGCGGTAAAATATCGTTTGTTTGAGTAAACTCCAATTATGCAGGTAGGTAAATACTTATGGCGGGTAGTGTATGACTATCAAACCTCTTTAAAATGTTGGCTGTCAGTACCATGTTGCGGAATATTACGAACGTTCGACAAACAGATGCATGAGAAGTTGTGTAAACCGCACCGACGCTGTCATTCCTCCGAATTTTAATGTCGCGCTTTGACGTACGGTAAGTCCGGTTTACACTACTTGTAATGATAACTTACCATGCATTCTTTTGTCGAATCTTAAATATTAGACACAACATGAAAATGAAATCGTCTAGAAACTTCAAATATGGTAAATTTACATGGACGCACAATTTATCTACATGATTAGTGCACAGTTCCCCATTACAAAAAATATAGTACACCCGATTTGCTCTTGACTCCAACTACGCGTGACAGATTTTTATAAGTGCGCAGTAAAGGGCACATGTTTTTCACACGCCATCGGTAAGTTTACGAATTGCGAAGTCATAACAGTTAGTACAACTAAAATACAAAGCGACGTATGCATTTTATCAACTATAGTCATAATCTTGTTGTATTGTTTTACTTATCTGTCGAATACCTAACTTGAACTTTCGAGGGTACCCGACAAATTATTGTGTAATTACTACATTACCAACAAGATGCAGATTTATTGTAATACATTAGAAATACACTAGGCTGAATTGCGCCAATTTTTCGGTATATAATACACTTACCTCCAGTACGAAATACATAATAAAATACATATATGTTCACTCTCGATAATGAACCGATGCGTTTTAGAGGCGTTACAAAACTAGTAATAGTACTCGTAGTGGATGTAGTATTCCGTGTTAAGACAAATATCGATTCTAGATTTTTCATTAAAATCTATTTATTGGCAAACAGTAGAACTATTTATACTCTATAAAAAATTCAGACATTGCATACCGTAAATATAACTAAATCTCAACATATAATGTTCCTTTTCTTACTCAAATTTGATGAATATTTTAAAGAGATCCTTAGACATGTGCACAAAGGAGTTTCATTAGTCTCCTATCATGTACACACGGACGAAAATAAGATAAGGTGCAGTTCAGTTTATGGTTTCACTGGTAAAGCAAGAGTTACCGAAGGGTATCTGTTTGAAATGATCTCATGTGTGATGAGGGTTACGTATGTATATTTGCAACTGCTGGCACAACGCAAATATATACAAGCACAACAGTTCGTTTGAATGACGTAACAGGAAGCTTTTTATTAATGGTGTTAATAAATCAAATCAATATAAAGGAAACTAAATTTGCGGAAAATATCAATAAAGCCCATCACTTTCTAAATAATGTCATAGTATGTGAAGCATTACGTGCTGGCAGGATGCAAAATGCAGAAAAATCAATATACTAATTAGCAATTTTAGTTTATTATAAAGCAGAACTTACTTTAATGAATCAAGATATCCCTTCAACTAGCTTTACACCTATTACACAGATTTCCTTCAACTGCACATACATGGGAGTAATGCAATAATAAGGTCGCCAAATGGGACAATTTTGATACCGACATAAGTGGTTTCCTTAATAGCATAAATGCCGGTGATGACATTGTTTTGTTTTATTTAAGAATACAAGGTCACATATACGCAAATTGGAAGGCGGATTGATATACAAAAATTGCCTTTTCTCTTTTACCTTAAAATTTTTGTCAATTGTCGATGCGTTAATTAACAAGTAGCTGGAATCCTCTAATTAATTTAGCGCAAGTTTAATTTTCGGCCTTTGTTTTCGGCACAAATTCACTGGAGGCGAAATTGTATTTGTATGTGCTTATTACGTTTTCTCGCCGAATCTATTGTCATTCTAAAATAACAGTTATCTCTAAACTCTATTGTTTCGCTCTTTGTTATTGTTCATCAGACAAACGAGGCCATTACGTCCCTCAATAGGATTAACATACAATATAAATGGAGTTAATTGTTTTTGGAGAATAATCTATATACGAGGCCTAAAATATTTCGTTCAAATCACTAACTAAATATTTAACTTCCAGTTTGACGCAATTCACCGAGGAAGTATAAGGAAAAAGTCAATGTAATTTATTTAGAAAACTTCATTTCAATTTAACGTTCTGAAAATCGGCGTACATATACGATGTAATAAAGTATATAACAAACAATGTTAAAATTTTCTACTGTTATAACTTATACCTTAACCAGACTCCCATAGAAATTGATGTTTTCACACAATTTGCACTTTTCTATTAGTTATGGAAAAATTTCTTAAACCAATTTTATTGGAGCATTAAATTGCATATTATTATTGAATATTTGTTTGAGGACATTTCTTTCGTATTAGAAATACTTGATGGTTATTAACTTCTATGATCACAATGGTGCTACTAAACGGTGAAGATTGGAGAAATAAAATAAATCGGTAATTTTATGTATACATGTCTTTAGATATGTCCTGTATGTTGTAAAATTTGTGAACGTGAAGAATGTTTTAAATTGAATTTGCAGGTCATTTAGATGACAGAAAGGAACATTGAATTTAACCATTTGAGGATGGAATTGGCTAGTACGTTCGTCAAGCGTAGAAATTTATCTCTCGTTTGCAGCTATACAAAGTATAAATATGCGTACAAGTTATAAAAACCAAAATGGCGCGTTTGATACGGCGGATTATATTCTAAACCAATTTTTATCTGACAAACACTTAATAGAATAATGTAGATTGCTAATTGTAAAATTGGTAATGATTCACCAATATGAATGTTAGTAAATAAGACTCTGGATTTTCGTTATCATCTTTATGTATAGTAGGTAGGTATAGTATGTGGTTATATAAACCGTTCTCTTTTCATAATTTTTGCGTCAGTGTTTTATAAGGGTTGCTTTTGCTTCTTTTGAGGTAAGTAACCTGAGAGTACCTGAAACGGTTTTATCGCTATTTACAAAAAATTCTTTTAGCCCTCCCATCTGAACGTCGCCGACCAGTAATCTGGCCACTGACATATTTGAACCATTATGTGGTTCAAAACATTAAAACGGGCTGGGGTAAGGATAGCTTGAAATTAATAAGTGTGGTAGTTTTTAGACAATTTATAACCCCTTTTTGAGACAACTAATGGCTTTCGACATATGTCCACAAATATTTGAGTTTCTTTTTCTGAGCGTCCTTCACTCTATTCTCTATTGAAGTCCATAAACTTTCATTTCCCTTTGTGTACATTATACAGTGTATCCGCGAGTGCAGGTAGCCATTAGGGAAGAAATCTTTATTATTCATTTTACGACCAAAGGTCATTCTGTATAAAAAGTTCTGCTTGTTGAGAAAATGAATTGACGATAAGGAAATTTTAGATCACATGTACAGGGTGTTAATAAATTAGGAAAGTATGAAAATGCTTCACGGGATAAGTACCATTATTTATTATTTTTTACAAAAATGTTATAAAACAAAGTTGTTTATAAACTAACGTAAAGTCTAAATACACATTTTGAAATAAAAATTCGAATTTTTAAAAATTATTCTACATAGCTACCTCCCAACTCGACACACTTTTCCACTAACTTAATAAATCTACCGTACACTTTGCGAATCGTTCGCGGCACATTCAGATCATGGATTGCTTCTTCTATGCGTTGTTTTAATGT
This sequence comes from Chrysina gloriosa, assembly GCA_038088585.1. Lineage (NCBI taxonomy): Eukaryota > Metazoa > Arthropoda > Insecta > Coleoptera > Scarabaeidae > Chrysina > Chrysina gloriosa. The sequence goes on from CM076091.1 coordinate 26,818,867, forward strand.
TTCCCTATTATGATCATCTGAATAAGCCTTTTGTTTTAAGGCACCCCACAAAAAGAAATCTAATAATGAAAAGTCAGGCGACCTAGCTGGCTAATGGTTTGGGCCAAACCTCCCTATCCATCTTGCGCCAAGATGAACATGCACCCATTGTCTGACCAAGGCTGTGCAACGAGTAGGGCAGCCGTCTTGTTGCCAAAACAAATTATTACGTACTTCTGGCTCTAACTCATTAAGATATGGTAAGACAAAATGTTCCAAAATGTTCAAATACACGTGTTGGTTTAAATTTCCCTCTATAAAATATGGGCCAATTATCCGGTCATAAAAAATTCCACACCATACATTAACTTTTTGGTAACGTTGACTTCGCTTGTTTACTATGTAATTAGGATTCTCGTAAGCCCAGTGACGATTATTTTGTGAAGATACGTGCCCGTTTGTGCAAAATGTGCATTCATCGGTAAAAAAATAAATCTATGAAATCTTTGGTTTTGAAGGAAATTTTCACCTATCCATAACCAAAAGCTCTAAACGTCTCTCTTCAACACCAGGTTCAAGTGTATGCCGCACCTTTGGCTTAAACGGTTTAATTCTGTTTTCCTTAAAAATTGTGTGTAACATACTTTTGCTTTAATCCAGTGTTTTTGCACGCTTCTTTAAAGATAATTTCGGGTTATCTAAAACTGACCCTATTGCTAACAATGTAGCTGCATCATTTTAATCGTATTTTTCTTTGATTTCTGTACATTCATCACCGACCCAGTTTCATTGAATTTTTTAATAATCTTCGCAATGCTTTTTTGACATCGGCGTATTATTATCAATAGCGTATTGCTAACGTTAGTTTATAAACAACTTTGTTTTATAACATTTTTGTAAAAAATAATAAATAATGGTACTTATCCCTTGAAGCATTTTCATACTTTCCTAATTTATTAACACCCTGTACATGTGATCTAAAATTTTCTTATCGTCAATTCATTTTCTCAACAAGCAGAACTTTTTATAAAGAATGACTTTTGGTCGTAAAATGAATAATAAAGATTTTTCCCTAATGGGTACCCCCATCCGCGGACACACAGTATATTTATGTATTTTTAGGATTATTAAGTTCTGTTCTTTTTAAATATATTTATAAACAGTGAACACATATCAGGTAATGAATGTTTTTTGTTAATAATCTGATCTTTCCATAATTTCTTTCCTATCTATTTCTTAGTCCTGTATATATGTTTATATACATTAATCTCAGTTGTTCTTCTAGTATTTTTTCATTCTAGTTTTTATCTTCTTAGTTTTATTCTGCATACTTCTTGACCCGTGCATTCCGTCTTGCATTTATGTGATTCAGGATTTTCTTTGCCAACTACAACGGGCACGCTAAATTTTATAAGAAGAATAACACCATTCATTTCGCCGACAGAAGTTCCAAATATTATTTATTTTTCGAAATATTCCTAACTGTTTTTGAAAATAAACAATGTGTCATTATGCGTTTATTTATATTAAGTTTCAGATACAAACCCAGTTACCTATTATTTGTATTTACAATTGTCTGCTTTCAAAACAACAATACATAAAATTTAATATTAATTCTGTATAAAATAAGTTTTTGTTGTGTTTAGACAATTCAATGTAATTCGGAAATGTGAGGTAGAATCAGTGGCTACAGTTATTGTGGAATAAAACAATAGCACCGACCAGCGTCTCGCTTTTCTTGCTACGTTGTTGTTAGTGGACAACTTGTTGATATTAACTCCGTCTACACAGCCGTATTAAAAAGTATACATAATATATTATTTATGATAAACAGTGCTAATGATTGGAAAAAACAAAATTCCATGTACATACAAATGGTAATACCACAGGACGCGTTGATTTACCAGTGCGTAATTGGGAAGGGCCGTAACGTTCCTATGTAGGGTTAACCTTACGACTTCTTTAACAAATGCGTTTATTTAAATTTTTTGCATATGCATTGTCCTAATTTTTCAGGTACCTAGCTCTTTTGCCATTTTTATTTGTAACTAACTATAGCTATTTGTAGTTGCTCACTTATTTATTTGACTTTTCTTGTCATTTACAAAATTTTGATCTCTTGCCAACCGCACACGTATATATATATTTTATATATATATAGTCTGAACATTGATGTTTGTATGTACAATATATGAGAGGGATTCGATATGAAGAGCGTGACTGTAGTTACTGCACGAGGCTGCTCTCATTATGCACATATTACGCATTTTTTCAGTTGTTTTTCTCCTGCAGGCGGCGCTCTAACTCTGGAGCAAGCAACATATAATTGGCCGTGCGAAAAACAGGAATTTTCTAAGTTGAAACCAGCACCACTTAGCGATTGGCCTTGAGCCTTGTTAATGGTTATGGCGACAGCCAGACGCGCTGGAAACTGTAATCGCTTGAAATCGAAGGGCAAATCGTTTGAAATCATTGCAATTCGTGGTATCAGCACATATTCCCCTTCACATTTGCCGCTGATGATTTTGGCTTCTATTAAATTCGGCGATAGTTTTTAACAGCAAGCCTTATTTCGTTGCACAATTTCAGTGGATCTAAGTTGCGAATGAGCATCAACGGTGAACCAACTTTTAAAGTTAAGATGTGTGGTAGCATTCCAGATGATTCCAAAGGGTTAAAAAACTTTATTGGAAAGTTGAGAGCTTGTTCCTGTGTCATGTGTCCTGTGTCAATCGTTTGCACGTGACAACTTCACCGGATAGCTTCAATTAAATTTGCTGGTTTATTTTGTTGACATTATCATTCTTCGGAACCAAAATTTCTCGGTTTTACTGTCTGAGATTTTTAATATTTTCTAATTCAATTATTTGACATGATCGACGCGATAACCACAAATGACAAAACTTTCTGATGACAATGACAGATCAGCGTTTTTGTGTTGAGAGTCTGTATTCGGAAAAATTTTTGTATGGGAAAAGTCGAAAATCGATTTCATGAATGGACCGACTGTGCATAATGCATTGTTTTAATGGTCTAAAACCATTTTCGGGTTATTGCCTTTCTAATGAAATCGGTTTGGGGCACAATGGTTGGATGGTTTCAAAGTTTATAACCGACATAGGTAGAAACATTTTTTGTGTTTTATATACATACATACATATATAGATAATAATAATAATAATAATAATATTTTATTTCGTGCCCAACAGTACAAAACCACAACGGACACATACAATCAAACTAAATACACTAAGCAAAGAACAATATGCAACAATTGAACGAAGAGATACACCCGTCCTCATATTAAAGTATTTCTATAACTATACATAGGTACATACATATATGTGCTACCTTATATATATATACGTAATACTAAACTAACTCCCCACAAAAAATGTCTTTATATAACATATCACCACAACGACACAGACGTGTTATGGGCGCTAGGTACATGACGTTTGTTCTTATAGAATCCAAGTAAAATGAACATATATTTCGCGACTTTTTGGCAGGCACATAAAAAGGTACGCAAGAAAGCAACTCAGGACAGTCAATCCTGTTGTTAATGAGTCTGTAAAGAAACACCGCACTAGTGCGTTGATAGCGCATATGAAGTGATGACAATTCGTGTGACAGAAGCAGTTGTGCATGATCGTAGTTCCTCCTCGGATAGTCACCAGTCTCCTTGAATGTTAAAAATTTTAAGAAACGTCGCTGCACTCGCTCAAGTCGAAGTTGATGAGATGTATAGTGAGGATACCATATGATCGCTGCATATTATAACTTACTCCGAACTAATCCATAATAAAGAGTTTTAATAGCAGCGCAATCAGTAAATGTTCGTGTGTTACGAAGAATGAAACCGAGAAGTTTGTACGCACTATTACACACTGATGTAACTTGTTGACCAAAACAAAGTTTATCATCAAACAATACTCCAAGATCTCTTACAGTATCCGATGAGGACAGGAGTTGGCAATGGAGACTGTAGTCATAGATAATCTTCGATACTTTCCGGGTATACCTGACGACGCAACATTTATCAACATTAAGGTGAAGTTTATTGTGGATACACCAACCGCTAATAATTGCTAGATTCTCTTGTAGAAGCCTGGCATCATGAAGGGATTCAATTTTATGAAATATTTTTAAATCATCTGCAAACGCTACATAACGGCACGTCAATGTTTGCAAGAGGTCATCCATAAATACCAAAAACAGCAGCGGCCCTAAATTGGAGCCCTGCGGGACGCCAGATGTTGTTAAATATTGCTTGGAGGAGAAGCCGTTGTAAGTTACATAGTTGATTCTGCCAGTAAGGTAAGATGCCATTAATTGCAGCAATGAAGCGGAAAAGCCGATAGCACTCAACTTCTGAATCAATAAGGAAAAATCAATAGAATCAAAGGCTCTCGTGAAGTCGGTATAGATGACATCCAACTGTGAGCGCTGATCAATAGTCTCGCAAATCGTTTGTGTTACGCAAGCTAGATTAGTAACCGTTGACCTACCCTTCATATAACCATGTTGGTGCCAAGACAATTTGATTTTGATACTGCTGTAAATGGAATCATATAAAATTTGTTCAAAAACCTTTGAGAAATTACTCAGTACAGAAATTGGTCGATAGTTGGTGATCATCTCTGGTTTGCCTTTTTGAAAACTGGCGTAATTCTAGCAATCTTCCAAACCATTGGAAAGACACCGGATTTTATACATAAGTTATAGATAGCGCATAGCGGGATAGCTAGAACCATACGACAGTCTCTTAGGAAGAATGAAGGAATTTGATCCTCACCGGCAATAGAACCACTTTTAAGTTTAACGATGCTGTTAACAATCTCTGTCTGAGTAATAGTTTGTATACAAAAAGAAGCGTGAGGGGAGCAAGTATCAGAAATACGGATCTCGTTGCTAGGTATAAAATTTTTAGCAAATGCATCGGCAAATGCATCAACTATAGTTTGTGGTTCGCTGAACTTTGTATCACCATGAAACAACTGCCCTGGAATGCGTGACTGACTCTTTTTGTATTGATATACTGCCAAAATGCTTTAGGGTCAGACCTCAGATTAGTTTGAATTTTATTGAGATAGGCTGCGTGACAGATGCTTATTTCTTGTTTAGTAAGCTTACGTAATCGCGCAAAATCATCATAAAACCTAGGGCTACCAGTAGTTACCCACTTTCGGTGATAGTAGCTCTTTATTTTAAGTTTATTAATTAGAGGCTTGCTGAACCAAGGAGGATAAGAAGTAGGCCTATACTGAGAGGTCGGAACAGATTTACTCACTACTCTGTACAATGTTTGATAAAACCGGTCGACAGCTGTATTCATATCCTCCGCGCTCAAAACAGAGTTCCAGTCGGCATCGAACATGTCACTGTAGAGAGTATTAAAATTGGCACGAGAAAAGTTGAAGCGTAGATTGGTATTCGTCGGAAAACATTTCATTGAAGATGCACATGGTACGCTTAAGAAAATATGCAACGCTGGATGGTATGAGTCCTCAGGAACAATAGGACCAGTAGAGTGATTGACTAACATGTGGGAATCAATGTTGCAAAACATGAGGTCAAGAAGGCGTGAGTTAATATTGAGAACGCTATTAAATTGGTCAAGACCCATGGATAAAGTAAAATTGTTTATAGATATATATTTAGGATCGGTAACGTTTGGAGGAAAGTAACTTCTTATATTGAAATCGCCGACCAACATCAGTGGAACATCTGAAATTACCAGCTCAAGAGCCTCAAGGAAGAGAGTAATGTCGTCTGCCGACAAATATGGTGGTATATACACTGCCACAACCATAAAGCGGAAATTCCTGTAAGTGCACTTAGTGATAATAACATCAATCAGAGGGCTAAAGTTGTCAGAGAAAACATGCTCAATGATTTCACATGATATAGTTGCATCAACCGCAATAAGAACACCGCCTCCCCCACTCAACCCAGCAGCCTCACAATTCCTATCCTTACGAAAAACAGTATAAGATGGAGGTACGAATTCACTATTTTCAACATCAGCGGATAACCAGGTCTCAGTGAAAATTATGATATTGAAATCACAAACAAAACAATATTCATATATTAAATTAAGTTTAGTCCTAATCCCACGTACATTTTGGTAATATATGCCTAATTGCGTGTCGATGTTACTGTTGGGGCCAACTAGTTTCCCTGTGTCAAGTTGCTCGAAGTAACAACTGGTATGCCGTTTTTATATTTCACTACCAAATCTGTCTCTCCACTCTCTAAACGTCGTTCATACTCAGACTTAACTAGCTGGTATAATTTACGCTGCATCTGTGTTTTGTCGCTAGACACTGAAATATTGCGGTATTTTTCGAAGTTTTTAAGCTTTTACAATTTCGGAAAGCTGTTGACACAGAATCGGCAGATGGCAGACGAACCTTAATAGGACGTTTCATAATCGGCTTGGTAATATCGAACTTACCTAAGCGAATTGGTGCAACATCATCAATAGGTGTACTTAAGTGATTCAATATTTCATTAATTGACAGTTTATCATCTATTTCCTGATCTCGCTTAGAACCACGCTTTGTTTCGATAAGACCGTAAATAATTAAATTAGTACTACGACGTTGCCGTTCGGATAATTCAGATATAATCTTTTCATTATTGTAGAGAACATCTAATTCAGAACCAAGACCGGAAGATATTTTAGATTCAAACTGCTTGATTTGATTTTGCAAACCGACGATTACAGCTTTCAAGCTATTAAGGTCATTACCCATACGTGCGCAGTCAGAACACGACCAAGCAAGACCAGTTTTGTTGTGAATTTTTCGCGCTTCAGCTTTTGAAATATCTACGCAATCAATTTTATAACAGTGGTCACAAATTGCACAATTAACAATTAAATGTGGCTCGGCGTTAGAGCCGCAGCAGGTACATTTTTTGTTCATTTTACAGCAAGTATTGCAAAGAAACTATAAGGATCTAACGGGGACACACACTTCACCCTAGAGCTGCCCGTCTCAGGGACTTCAAAACAAACTTACACAGGAAAGAATGGGCAACGGAGAGGATCAGCAACAGAGACAGATGGAAAAGGGAGATCGAAAATATTGTATGCCAGATACTATATTGAAAAGAAATAAAACAAAAATGCAAGTGCAAGAAACAAATACGTGCACCGAATTAAACTAAAATTGCTTAAAGCAGGAACGTTATTAAGAATTTTGAATTTTACTTAATACTCACGAGTAGAAAATAACGCAAACTTCAAAATGGTGTAAAACACAAGTTTTTAACAAACCAATTAACTTAGCATCAACCATAAACCCACAGAGCCACGAAAACACGTGTACCTCACATGCAAGTACTCTTCTATAACATAGATACATAGATACATAGATATACAAGCTATATAATAATTTTATTTCCTGAAATGTCTACTAATAGCCGCTACGTTTTATCTCCCAGTTGTTTCGTTGCTATTCAAATAAATGAAAGTATCGGCTTGTGTGCTAGCAATTATAATTGGATATGGAACAATCGATATCTTCCAGTAAATTTGTGGTCCATCTCCGATGTTGTCCAGATATGTTTCTGTCACTAATCTTCGGATTAAGAGCTTTATTATCAAAAGCTTTTCGTTTTTCTGTTTTGTTTCCATTCGTTTCGTTTACGGGGCACATCTCTTCAACGTTATTTCCCTTATAGCAGCGCACGTTTGTGTTATTTCAGGGAACAACGACGGTCATCTCCAACGGATTTCGGGGATTACTAATATCCCCTGAATCTGCTTAATCTCATTATTGCATATAAACCTGGATTAGATTAAATTGTATTCGAATAAATACCAATAATTTTTATTTGTTAAAGATATTATTTTAACTGCACGTTTGAATTAAAATAGAGGGCAAAATATTATTTATTATAAAATAAATGGTATTAAGTCATCCGTAATGTATGCACCATAGACTTATTAATCGTTGAAAACGAGCTAGCATAGCTGACAGAAATATGAGACCATACGTCCTTCTTTAATTTACGCCAACATAATAACCGCCTTTATGACAATTGTGCGAATTTACCTAATTGTAACAATTGAATAAGCGAATTAATGACTGGGTGACCACTGTATTATTAAAAGTATGTTGGTAGAACTCGCATTTGTGTTGTTTTATGGCAAACGGATGAACGTTGGATGTGCCAAGCTATCATACATTCGTGTATATAATTTATTACCACTACCTGCTAGATAGTAGATATGCATATATGGTGTGCAGTTTTCTGAACAAGAATTTACGAGAATATATTCGGCTCAAGTTATGGTTTCGTTATTGGTGGAATGTGTGTACCATATGCATGTAAGTAAGAACTTTATACTTCCCGTCGCATAGATTTAAGAAATGATATTATTACATATTTCAATAGTGCAACAATCATTTCAGAATTACAATCTAAATGCAAGAGCCAGTTAATTACGCTTAAAAGAATGGTTATAAAAGGATGATGTAAATTCTTGATTGAGGTTGTCAATATTATTGTAAAAATATTTAATTTTATATGGGAAAAAGTGTATAGAAATAATTAATTACTTCTACAAATTAGAAGTGTAATATGAGATGCACGTTTGCAAAGTTTACTTCTTATGATACTTGATTGTTTCCTTATTTTGAGGCATATCCATATATGCAATCTTGGGGACACCTACATATATAAGCAACGATAAAATATTTTACATTTATTATTTCCAAAAATACAGTACTCGATAAAATAAGCAGTACCGAAGAAGGAAATGGTATTTATTCCTTTAATTTTTATGATTTAAATGTTCAAAATATGCACCACTCAAACAAGCTTTGCAAATAGTGGTTGCCTCAATCCCATGTCGTATATTTTTGTTTATTTCACAATTCACATCGATCTTTCACGGATGCGCTCCCCAGACTAACTTTCCTGCTAATAGGAAACCTTCATAGGACTTCAAGTGTTAGGATTTGGTCCCCTAAATGGTTGAGTTCCATATCGATGAGAGTTAAAATGCCACAGAGAATATGCTGGTGTGTTCCTTCTTTCTCATTATCCGCTCTGTAGATAGGATCCTCCATTACTCCAACGATGTGTTGGCATTTATTGGAGGGATGGTGTGCTGTCAACAGATCTATTATCGTATCACTTCTTTTCTGCTAATTTGCAGCATAGTTGCATATTTGTGCCACTCACTGAGATACCAACAGTAGTTAATCGGAACTACGAAGCCCCAACGAGGTTCTGTAGTGTTTCGTGTGATGGTTTTGCAGTTATCGTTTCTGTTTTGATGACATAAGAAGTATGGCAAATAGACTCAGATCCCATAAGTTATTTATTTACGCTCTTGCTTGCCAAGAGATTGACTCTATTGTGTTCGGTTGGGGGCACTAGTCCATTGTTTGAAAGTACTACACCGAAGTATTAATTATATTATACTATATTCTTTTATTTTCGCTGTTTCTCTGTACTTTAATTCGGGCATAGAAGATTATAGTTGCTTCCTCAGTTAGAATACTGTCTAGTAGAAGTCCAGATTCACGATAATGCTCTCTGAGTGTGCAGCAGTTTTTTGTCTGTTTTGTTTTAACAACCCTAAAATGCCTTCTGAAGCCACTTCGGTGTTAATTCTATAGGATTACATTCCTAGAATGCACCGTCATTCATTTTAAAGTTGTTTTTTTCTTCCAAGCCGTAGAAAGAGTAACATATCTGGACGGTGTTTAATTTATACATTATCAGGTTGAGTTGCATTTCCACCACAAAGTGCAAAAGCACACCTCCATAGCAGCAGCTTAGTACGCTTCTTGATCATGGTATTTATCATTGCCGCTACTCCTAGACACCCAAGCTTTTGAAAGTTGCTTAGCCCATCTATTTCACTTTATGTCCCTACGTCAATATACTTTGAGATCAATGTTATTTTAATAACTATATTTCCTAAATGATAGAACTCAGTGTACTGTTAGGTGCGAAGCCCACATACTTAGCTTTTATCTATTTGTAGATCCCATCCTCTTAATGGAATACCTAATATAAACTTGTTAGTGAAATTCAGATACCATTTTGTGATAATATTAGAAATATGAGTCTATTAAGGGATAATACTTTTATATACAAATATATGTTCACCTAAGACGTATAAAATTCGCCTTTTCTTCACTTCGTAAACTTCAGGGATTCGGTCAATATTCCGAGCGAAAACGGTGTGTGTGGCTCACTTGTTCTTTTTTATTTAACTATTGTATAAATGGAGGAGAAATAATTCTATCGACATATTGAAAACGAGGGTTTTTCCTGTTTGCAGTTTATGGAAGTTTTCCCACAATATTCCACTAGATTTGCAGTTTCTAGTCGATAATAATGCATTAAATACATGGTGTGTTTTGTTCTATCAATAGGGTCTATTCAATGAAAAAGAAATGAAAGATCCAAATAACTCTCTATAACCTGCGTAGCAAGCAATAATTGCATATGTCAATAATTATCACGGAGGAAGTTCCGCTTCATTAATTGCACGTTAGCAGCCGCAGGCTGGTTTCATCCTTATTATGACTCATCACTACGGTATAGTCTATCCGCGCGCGGGAGCTGCCTAGTATGCGAACCTCAGTTGTAGGTGGTTTTATAGGGAGTTAGTTAGATCTTCTATTTCCTTTCTTTTGAATTATTTCTGGCTTCTCGTATGAAACTACTTTTTCAATAGCGTCTGCCTTCGAAATTTGTTGTGGCCGACATGGGAAAGTGTACAATGAGACACATTTAATACACGATGTGGAAAAATGAGCCTGATTCGTGGGTGACATAGAGTGCACCATAAGGATTTCTTATTAGAGCATTATCCTCTAGATCTTTTACTCGTGTTATAATACATATACATATATATAATTCTCAAACTCTAGAGTATTTTTGTCAATAATTTTACAATGACGCTTTTGTGAAAGTGTTGTCCACACCTAATATAAATGTGCAATTTGTTAAATAGATGAAATTTCTAAATGACTTGAATGGCTACATAGTCCCACAAGGAATGCAATTATGCTACTACCACAATATCCCAGAAATACATTCAAATGTACTCCCAACTATACAAAGAGTGATCAGTAATTTATTAGACAAATTGATATTCCGCGAGGAGTCGCTATTTCATCTCTGTGGGAAAGTGGACAAGCAAAATTTTCGTACCTGGAGTACTGAGAAGTCTGAGCGAATTGTTGAATACGTATCTGATTAAACAAAAACATTTTTTTGTGCCATCTCTACATTAAAGCTCCATGCTTCTTTCGTGAAAATACCAGAAATGGTAAAACATTCCTTGGCTTATAAGACAACTGGAACGTGACAGCGCTAATTATCTATCAGCTACTGCATGAGCAACTATCGTAGCGGTAAATAGGAAGAATCAGTAATGAAGATCAGCACCTTCTATGCTGGCCACCAAGATCATCAGACTTCACATCCTATAAATTTTAATGGGGATATGTTAAAAACGCACAAACCGCCACTACTCCAGGATAAATTGCAAGATTGTGTTGCTACTGCAATCACAGCCATCGATCAGGATAAGCTATAACACTTTTGGGTGGAGTTAGATTATCATACTCACGTTTGTAGAGTAATAAATGGTGCTTCAGGTTGCACATTTGTGAATTAATTAGTCGTAATTGAATTTAGTTAGATAAAATGTGTATAACTCGTGCAGGTTATTTTGAGAATTCATGAATAAAATATGAAGAATTGTAGTCATTCAAGTTATTTTGAAATTTCCTGTATAGTCAGCTAAGGACTTTCATAATGATACACGGCATATATTTATTTCTTATTCAATTACTAAACGCAAGATTGCTTTCAGGGCAGGCAGTTTCAAACCTGGCTGAAAGTGCTTCCAAAGTGATTCCAATTTATGTAGATCATAGAACATATCATTCTACTCATAGAAGAGGTAAGATTTTAGGTACGTTTTAATGCCACTTGAATAAATAATTTATGTTAAAATATCTACTATCGTGGACCTGCAAGCGAAGTGTAAATAAAATAAGAAGAATTAATTTGCTGGATATTTCGACTTGTACGCATATGTGGATATTTAAGCTCAGCTGAAGTAATTTAAAAATAGAAAATTAATATTTACGTATTTTATGGTTTCTAGTTATTCTACCGTCATAATGGAGGAAGAAACAGTCAATTTAAATGCGTCAGGTGGCGGCTTCAGCAAACATTCTAATGGATATACTCTTAGATTGCAAGAAGTATATTTGTTTGGCTACTGCACATCAATTATAATAATGAATTTTCTGTTCATGTACGTAATTGTACGAAACAATCTAAGTAGGAGTCCATTTTATTTAACGTTACTCCACATTTCTGTTTTCGGTACTGTGTACATTGCATGTGGTGTTTTAGCTACTGCATCGTTTGGTATACCTAACTACACCTACCATATTTTTACGAATAGCAAACATATAGCGGTAACATTTGAAACAATACTATTCACACTATTTATTTTTAATCGGTTTGTGAAGTCAGAATATCACGCAAGAAACATCATTATCGTTTTCTGGATCGTTACAATCTCTTTTATATTTCTAGGCTGTGTGGCAGTTAGTTGCGGCGATAGACTGTTTTATTCTTTTTATATAATTACGTTCCTATCTTTCACAGTTTTATTGGCGGCATTTATTGTCATGGCGCTTTCAAAATTTTCAGAGGTTTTGCGGGATGAAAAGCGACGCAATAGATTATTATTGGTATTGGTGTACATAACGTGCTTTCTACCAAACTACCTGTTGTTAGTCTTTGATGTTCACTTATATTATTACAATGTGATAGATTTTATTCGTCCGATTTTAATGTACGGTCACAGTGTCATTAATATTATAGTTATAATTCTTTTGGATAGCTATATACGTCTACATTTCCGAAAAATTTGCCAACGAAATAAAAATTATCAGCAAAATCCCCATTTTCCAGTTGATAATGCTTGATGTGAAATTTATAGAAAATGTTTTATGTCTCCGGTACTATAAAAGGTTGCACCGTGATTACATTTCAAGTATTTTGTTTTTCCACTTGTACAATATAATGACGGCGATTTGTTTTTTCTCTCTGAAGTATGCTCTAAGAACGAATAATACTACATAGAAACAAAAAGAAGTTAAGTTACGTCTGGTACATTGTTAAGTACAGCAAGTTTATGAAACAGGGAATATTTGCTTTCATACAAAGAAGTTGAGGAGAGTTGAGATTTTGCTTTCTATTGTTACCCTGCTTAATAATTTTATGATTACTGGGATATATCAAAATAGTAATAAGATCGGTGAGCACTGAAGTATACACAACTTCACGAATTAACAAGTGTAAAACCCAGAAGTAATCGGCTAGGACCAGTATTTTGCGATAATTATTGAATCAGGACAGTCCATTTCTAGTTCCGAGCCACATATATTAAAATCTAATTTTATTCATTAAAAATATGAAAAGATGTATTTGCCCTATGATAATATATTTTAGCCCACAATTGTTGATTAATTCGGGGTATATATATGTATGTGTATGTGTTTTGGTGGCAAAGAATGAGCGTTTCGCCGAATGGTATGTGAATTCTACGTTTTAGGTAAGCAACCGTAACACCTCCTTTTATTATTAAATTTTGAGGGGTATCTATGTAAACAGGAGAACACCAGAAAGCTTTGGAATTAGTGAAATTCAGATTACTGTTGCAATTTCAGTAACATTAAGTAGCTATTTGTTATACATCTTTATTACTATACTGAAGAATCATTTACCTTCATCACGGTTCAAAATTCAGTTGACGCAAGGAGCACAAGCCCGTGCGTGAAAAAAATTTAGAGTGTGTAGTAATGCTATTTTGAAACTTGATTTTGAGACTTTCTTTTATTAGTGTTATTTAACAACGAAATTGTGATAAGCAGAGGAGCTCATTTTAGATCAGAAGATTATCAAAAGAAGTCCAATTGAATGTAACTTTTTCAAAAATTAAATCTTTGGGTGTCATATGTAACCGTTCTCGATTTATATATTATATGGTAATCTATGAAAAATTACACCATTTACATAACTGGGCGATTTATTGTACAACAATGTTATATGAAGTGTTCAGCGGTATACCTAACGGAGTCTTGTATGCCGCACAAAATTATTTAAGGTTTCCACTAACGTAATAGTGTTTTATATATAAATATACTCATCAATCTCATAATATTGCGCTTAATAAATACTGGTTTGTAAGACTTGAATGGATGAATGCCAAAAATCATCCGTAGTAACCTTTCGCGACAACAAACAAGGTCCATAGGGAACGTTATCTTGTAAGTGGCTACACGAAGACGATAAAAAGCTATTTTAATGTAAAAATATATTTTATTTTTCAAATAATAATTTTCTTTTAACTCTACACATTTAGCATCGCAAGTTTCCAATTTTTTCAAAGCACCAAAAGATAATATTGTTTGGAAGCTCTTCAAAATATGCATTTGTCTCGGATATCACCCTTTTCTTTAAAGTGAAAATTTCTTTGGCACTCGACACTTCAGGATTGAACGGGTTTCGGGATTAAGTAAGTAAGTAAGAAAACTTCTTTCGCACCGTTGTGAGTGATTTGAAACTTCGTGAAACAAAAGAGCGACACTAAAAAGAAACAAACATATCTATAGAATTTATCCTGCGGGAGAATGAGATAGAATAGCCTCCCCGCTCATGTCTACCAAACGTATGTATGTGGACTTGTGGGCGCCTGGGTATTGTCGAGCCGAACCGAGAGAAAAGGCTTTAGCTATATTTCACTGCCTTGCTTAAGTAACGACTGTCTGTTCGAGACCACAGTTACAACTCCCGTAGAAAAACTTTCAGGCAGTAACACCCCCTAATTTGGTTCGATAGCAAGCGGAAAAGGTGGTAACCCGTTGGCGCAAAATCCGGAAAGTACGTTGCAGAACCTCGTAATCGATCTCTTGGAGGGAGCGATCTGAGGTGTGAGGTCGCGTTGTCGTGGAGCGGGACGCCTTGGCCTTCTCTATGGTGTCTTTTCAGTTGATGGTACTGTTTTCTTTTGTACGAACCTCTTTGTACATGTACAAAGATCGGAAAGAAAATTTTTGTACGAGAGATTCTTAGTTTGCACAACACAATGGTAACTGAACTACCCAAAGAGGGTCTTTGTACAATGTACAAAGACGCTAAAAAGATCTTTGTCTCGTACAAAAGAAAACAGTGGTTGATGTCCCCGTTTACTCAGTGAAGCTGGGCTATATAAAAAAATTTTTCGACTATCTTGTTCTTCTCCAGGATTTCCCAGTGCAGTAGACCGTCCCAATACCACCAAACGCAGATCATTGTATTCTTGGGATGGAGGTCTTGCTTCACTCTTGGCTTTGGTTTGTCTCCTGGAATCATTCCTTCCTTCCTTTGCTTCATGTGTAGAGAAACTATTTCTTATTCCCCGTAACGATTCCGTACAAAAATCGTTGCTTGTGCCCGCGTTTTGCTCGGTGTCGAACGAGATTTTGGGCCGCAATTTGGAGGATTTTCCTTGTATTTTTTCCGGTAAGCTCGTTTGGCACCCAAGCTCCGAGTTTTTCTTCAAATCCCATGGACTGGAGATGGGTCAAAATTGTCTTTTTGTTTCTTCTTTTGTTTCATCTACTCGTCCAATTCCCAACTTGTTTTACGGCCATCCTCCTTCAATAGCATTTAGTTGTCTGTAGACCAGACGAATCCCTTTAAAATGGTCAAAATGGTTGTAAAAACTAACAATTAATAAAACGGCGAGAACTTATTCCCCAAGCCCAATAGTTTTGGAAGTAAAAATTAGAAACTAAGCGAATTAAAAAAAAATTAGAATATCAAGAAACCATATCGAAGAAAAGCATAGATAAGCACAAAGAGCCCATCAGGACGGCCCTCGATACCAACAACCCGTGACGATGGACAGGTAAGACGGTAATGGCTAGTAACATAGGACGTTTACAACAGAAATATTTTCTAAATAATTGTATGCATTGAAATTACCAAATGGAAAATAAAAGAAAAGAACAATGTTGTACAAAAAAATTATTTATAAAAACTAGAAAAAAAACGTTATGTAATATGGAACAAAATAACATAATTCTAATAAAAATAAATAAAAATAAAACATAATATGAATTAATCTTCATAAACGACAATTTTGTTATCGTGTAGAACTGTTGACTATGGAATAACGATAACCTGTTATTTTGCAACCGTTATGTCAACAGGTACTTTTACTTTAAATAAATACAATTTATGTAAAATAACGATTTTTTCCCATAACTACTTGCTTTGGTCAAAGCGTTCTGTGTGTATGTTTGTACGTGTGTGTGCGCCTGCGTGTTACGAGGCTTTGGTCTAATATTATAATAAATAAAGTCTATAATTATCCCACTCCTGATACTGCATTCGTCTCATTCTTTTGCTTTTCTGACGGTTTCACTTCTACCGCGTGTGAACTGCACATATAATTTTTTTTTTAAATTTGGAAACGATAAGAAATCACTGGAAGTTAGATCTAGTGAATATGGCGGAAGTGGTAGCAAATCCTAACGCAATTTGACTAATTTTGTTGTAGCAACAGTGGACGAACTAGACGGCGCATTATCCTGATGGAAGAACTTTCTTAAATAAATGCGGCCGCTTTTTCTTAAGTTCGGTATCAATACATATCAGCCAATCAGCATAATATTTGTCAGTTATCGTTTTCTCTTCTAAATAATCAATAAAGATAGCACCTTTGGAATCCCAAAAGCCTGTGTACATTGGCCGGAAAGAAATCGTTTTTGCCTCTTTTAGGGGAACGCTCAACGGGAGAAGTTCATTGTTTCGACTGTATCTTTGTTTCTGGATTATAATGGTACATTCGAGTTTAATCTACTGTGGTATATCGATGGAAAAATTGTCTTGGACTACGTGTGAAGATAGCCAAACATTCTTCTGAACTTTTGATGAGAGCGCACATTTAATCAGCACTGAGCAAACAGCGGCACCCTTCTGGAAATAGCCTTTTCATATTTATACGTTGAAACAAAATATTGCATACCCGTTCGGTTGAGATATTTACTTTATTAGGTATCTCACGTACTTTCAATCGACGCTCGCTAATTTCAAGGTATGGATTTTATTAACCATTTCTGGAGTAGTTGCAGTAAATGACGGTCCCTAACGTTATGCTTCAATCGTGCTCATATTTTCTTTTTTAGAAAACCACTAACAAATCATTCCGGCGGGTGGAGCACAGTCACGATAATATTTACCTAACTTTTCCTCCGTTTCTTTATTTGTTGTGCATATAAAGAACTAAGATTATAGTTAACACTCGAAATTCTTTATTTTCCATATTTATACGTGGTCAGTCTTCTTTAAATAAGTATAAAACATCACCTATCTGTCAGATTTGTGTGAAATTTTAACACTACATATCAGAAACATAGGGGAAGCCAACAACTTAATCACCGTAGCGAAAGTATTGCCAACCCTTTAAAAGTCAATTTTCCGTTAGACCGTCCTCTAAATAATACATAACAACTAACTCCTTAATCAACGATCAAAGCTATACGGATCCGATAAAGTTGCATTTTAAGCATACTACCTTGGTCACCCAGGAAGGCACGCAACTATATGAATATATTGGTATCACCTCTGGCAGCGCAATTCTGCAGCTTCGTCGATAGCATATCCACAACAAATCAAAGAGAACATCAGTTTCTAGCATCCAATTTTGAACACCGGTAGTTCACCATATCCATTACAACCGTTTCTATTAACCGACCGCAGCAGAGTTGAACTGATGATTCGAAATTCTGGCTGCCAACCAGCTCGGTAAAATTGTCATTTGAAATTAATCGGAACCAATGAGTAGTGAAAAAGTGAGTAGAGTTGAATCATGACTTATAATTTCTTGTACTTATACGCACTCATACTTATTGCAACGTTGTCCATATTCTTGTCTTCATATCCACTCGAAAGTTTGAAGTGCTCATCGAACTCATACTTAACCTTCCTATACTCACGTCAAAATGAAAGACGTGTACTATACTATATAAATTGGTCTCACAGACCGTATGCGTGAGTATAGGAAGGTTAACAACATTTATGACGTTGTTGACTTCGACTCTCCTTAACTCAATGTGTATAGAGGATCCAAAATAAGTATGGTTCGCAATGCGAACTTCACATACGAACATTAATATACTCATTATGAGGTTGTGTGTTTGCTCTGTTACCTTTTTTACTGTTGTTTTTTTACTAAAGTTAAACAAAGAAATATGTGTAGATTTGTGTTGCTTATTTCATATTATATTGCGCTTTCACTCTTACGTTTTTGCACTAATTGAAAAACTCCGCTATTTATTTTTTCCTCAATCTCACTATTGCTATCCATTCTTCACTACCTGCTCATAAAAATGATAAATAATAAAAAAATTAATTTTCCCGAAATGTTTCTATATAAACTTACAATTTTATGCTTTTGTATATTTTTTACACTTTATACTGGTTGCAAACTGTTTAGTGACTAAACTTTTAAATATACATGGATGAGTTGAGTGAGCTGAATCAATGTAAGTATTGTAAGTATTTTCCTGACATTAGAAATCAAACTGAGGTGATTTATGAGTGTGAGTATAGTATGTGTATGATGTCGCCGTCGCATTCAATTTATTGCAACCTGTACTTATGAATCACCCGTTATCGTGAGTATGAGTAAATCATAGTAGTTGAGTTTAAATGATGCCTACTCACTTATATTTAAAATTTCATTAGTCAGTATGAATAGCGAAAAACGATCCATTGCCGATCACTGATCGGAATCAAGTGAACAAACAACAGAAAAGGTGAGTTAAGTAAACGTGGTAATGATTGTAACTTACATTCTTAAAGAAACCTTTCCTTATTCCGCCGATATTTTCGGAAGTGAAATTCTGAACTATTATTTAATAATAACCCTAACATCATTTTAAATGGGAAAACCCAGCGAACATTGCCCTTTTCACTATTCAACAAAAAAAGCAGTTCGTGCCGAGACGCTTCTCTATCCAAAAATTCCACCACCTCCCTTTACAGCTTTACCAACTTCCTTCAATTCCATCAAATCCGTCTCAACTCCACCAACTTGGTGAAAATTTGGCAGATGCTGCTTTTTTCTGCTACAAAGGAAGAAAAACAAAACTGCTGGCCAAATTACCTGTTTGACGAAAAATTATAGTCGTTTGTTTTCCAGTTTACCAACACGATTTTCCCTAGTTGGATTAATCACCTTCTATATATTTTTTATAGTTACCTTGTTATTCAAACAATTAAACTTTTATAATTGAAAGAAAATTTTTATGAAACTATTGAAAACACACCTTTCAACAAACAGTGGAGGAATTTATCTCTACTCATCAACCAGAGAAAAACAATTACCAAACAGTCATTTCTGCATGATATTTAGGGAAAGTAGTGGCCCCGTAAAATCTAGAAAGTAAGAAAATTAGAACTTTACTTGGTTCGAAGTTCGTGCTGGTAAATAACAAGATATTAATCCTTGTTTGAGGCACTCTGATATTACCTAACATTTAACGACTAAACTTAATACCAGTTTTCAATCACCAAGCTTCAAGTTTCTCTTCATGGAAGCAGTAATTAGAGCAAATGCAAATTAATTGAATTTCAAGTAAGAGATACATACATTGTTATGAAATATAAAAGCTAGCCGAAATTATTTATTTTCATGACATAATGCATAGAATTTTACTCCTACACGTATTACAGCAATGTGATGTTACGCATAGCCTGTGTGGTGTTATTTACTTAGCCATTTACATTTTATTCGTAGACCTTTCTCGGTATTATAAACCTGCATTTCTGAAGTATTAACAGGCTATTAGTTGTACGTGTAAATATTAATTTTTTGTCCTACCGTTCGTCACCTCTTTTTCAATTGCAAGGTATTTAATCAGCATATTGCTTAAAAATCGGCATTTTAATTTCTTTGATAACTTTGTATATGATTGTTACTGCTATACAGATACATACATACATACACACCTACAGCTTGGCAAGTCAAAGTTTGTGTTTCAGTGTAGCTGGCGGTTTATAAAATAGGCGAACGTATAAAATGGGAAAGAGAACTTTATATTTTACAATAGCCTATCATCGTGGATTCGCTTTTTAAGCACAAACTTAGACTTGTCAAGCCATAAGTATTTCAAGCGGTTATTATATGTCCACATTAAAACAATTTGCGTCAATATTATAGGTACCAAATTACCAAGAGATAAAGCTAAAAGCTGCTAACAAAGTCTTCTGAAGTTTACCCGAAGCTTCGTTCTGCGCCCGCAAGTTAATTTAATGAATTTAGTATAAAATTTCAATTCATATTTACCTAATCTACTTCGAGTAATAGTATACAATGTCAAAATAACATACACAACCGTTAAGATGCTCCTTAATGATACATAATTGAAAAGTTAGCGAACCAACATCAAATATTTGAGAGTTTATTATTTAGCCGGCAGGATACAAATTGTGCTTAAGACATTGTATATGTATGCAATTTAGTATCACCAGATTAAAGTAAATTGATATTACAGTTTCAATAATGAGGATCTTGAATTAGTGCAAACAAATTCAAATTATTTTTATATTATATGATAGATCTCTACCACTAATAGGTCAATAAAACAAGGCTGGTTTCAACGATAGTTATATTTTCAGAACGTTTACAAACGTTTTCGGAACACCTTCGTCAGTGAAAATATAACTAGATAAATATATAAACAAACTTTTGTTTTTATTTGGGACTATCAACAAAATAACTAATGACTAGGATTTCTTGATATAGAGGATGTGTAACCAACTTTTATAAATATATAAATTATAAAAACTAAATTAATGTGTAAACATACATGCAAATTAAGTAAAACATTATATCAAAAAATCTTTGTCGAAACCTTAACAATTCTGTTCAAGGACTAGGGAAAACCAAATTTAAAAACCTAGCCAAAGGTTTCCTTCTTAAGAAATGCAAATGTCATTTTAACAGATTGCTATATACATTACTTAAATTTTGAATATCGGTCCTGAAATTAATAGTTTTAGTGTCTTTCTGTATATTTATCATTTCATATATTAGTCTTTTTATAATTATTCTCTGTTTTTAATATAATTGTGTTTTCAAAATCAAAGTAATGCCCAAGATCTTTGTAATGCTTTGTTACAGCGGTCATTGCACCGAAATCATTATTTAAAGAATACTTATGGCTATACAACCTTTTCTTTAAATATTGTTTCGTCTGACCGATGTAACAACCATCACAGTCTTTACAGTTTATTTTATAAACTACATTACTCTGATTTTGTTTAATTATTTTAGATTTAGTATTAGTAAAAGAGATCTGTTACTATAATTTGGAATGAAAGTAATGTTTATGTTGCTTTTATTAAATTCTTTTTTATTTTTCGCTTAAACCTTTTTATAAGGAATAGCGTTATAACATTTATTGTTATTAATTTTAATTCCTCTATTATATAATTTGTTAATTCTAAATTTTATTATTTTTTCATAAAAACTATTTGGATAATTATTTTTATCTAAGATTTCTTTAACTTTGTTTAAATTCTTTTCCCTAAATTCAGGATTAGCTAATCTAACCGCTTGATCAACTAAACCGGTAACTACATTAATTTTATGTAACTTTGATGTTTCTGAAAAATAATTTAAATGTCTTCCTGTATTGGTAGACTTTATATGCCAATTTGTTTTCACAATGCCGTTATTATTTTTTATTATTGAATTTCCTGAACGTGACAGTCATGCATAATAACGGCATTGTGAAAACAAATTGGCATATAAAGTCTACCAATACAGGAAGACATTTAAATTTTTCAGAAACATCAAAATTACATAAAATTAATGTAGTTACCGGTTTAGTTGATCAAGCGGTTAGATTAGCTAATCCTGAATTTAGGGAAAAGAATTTAAACAAAGTTAAAGAAATCTTAGATAAAAATAATTATCCAAATAGTTTTTATGAAAAAATAATAAAAAATAGAATTAACAAATTATATAATAGAGGAATTAAAATTAATAACAATAAATGTTATAACGCTATTCCTTATAAAAAAGGTTTAAGCGAAAAAATAAAAAAGAATTTAATAAAAACAACATAAACATTACTTTCATTCCAAATTATAGTAACAGATCTCTTTTACTAATACTAAATCTAAAATAATTAAACAAAATCAGAGTAATGTAGTTTATAAAATAAACTGTAAAGACTGTGATGGTTGTTACATCGGTCAGATGAAACAATATTTAAAGAAAAGGTTGTATAGCCATAAGTATTCTTTAAATAATGATTTCGGTGCAATGACCGCTGTAACAAAGCATTACAAAGATCTTGGGCATTACTTTGATTTTGAAAACACAATTATATTAAAAACAGAGAATAATTATAAAAAAGACTAATATATGAAATGATAAATATACAGAAAGACACTAAAACTATTAATTTCAGGACCCATATTCAAAATTTAAGTAATGTATATAGCAATCTGTTAAAATGACATTTGCATTTCTTAAGAAGGAAACCTTTGGCTAGGTTTTTAAATTTGGTTTTCCCTAGTCCTTGAACAGAATTGTTAAGGTTTCGACAAAGATTTTTTGATATAAGGTTTTACTTAATTTGCATGTATGTTTACACATTAATTTAGTTTTTATAATTTATATATTTATAAAAGTTGGTTACACATCCTCTATATCAAGAAATCCTAGTCATTAGTTATTTTGTTGATAGTCCCAAATAAAAAACAAAAGTTTGTTTATATATTTATCTAGTTATATTTTCACTGACGAAAGTGTTCCGAAAACGTTTGTAAACGTTCTGAAAATATAACTATCGTTCAAACCAGCCTTGCTTTATTGACCTATTAGTGGTAGAGATCTATCATATAAGATAAGTATGAAAAGGTCACGAAATATATATATATATATACATTAAATTATTTTTATACAAATATTTTGCGAACTCTCGTTTCATACGTGGAAATATTAGTACGCATTTTGCTGTATCATTATTTAGGGTGGACCCTAACCGTTGAATATATTCTGCAATTGAGAACACTATTGCTACGATTTGAAATAGCCGACTTTCAACCACCAGAGGGGTACTTATGCCATATTCATTGTCGTACGCTGTTTGCTTTTCATACTGGAATGTATGTAACACTTTCAATTAAGAAAATTTACCATATGTAGGATGGTATTCTAAATGTTGGTTTTGACTTGTTTGACAGGTTTTGCCGAGAACACCTCTGCTATTTATTAATGAAGTTTTGAAAGTATTCTTGGGCTGACTTCAAATCAATTGTGCAAGAATTGGCGGAGACAACAGCTTCGACGTAGCTAATAGAAAACCATATCAATGAAATTGGTGAGGTATCCAGATAAAGGAAATAAATTCTATACTATCCCATGCAAACAAGGATCAACGTCGTACAATTTGTAGCTCATTATTAGCAAGACTACTAAATGATTTATTTGTTACCAGGATGAAGAGGAATGAAGATTAGAATTCTTTATTAGAATCTTCACCGTTCTATAGACAGTGACTCGCCATAAATCAACCACTAGTTTCCACTCCTAAGCACACATTCGCGATGTAAATTGGTTTCCTGTGCATTTGGTGAGATTGCAACGTGTAATTTGTTACTACTGTTGGCATTTATTGATTATTGATCACTCCACATTTACAGTCACCGCCATTATGACAACGTAAGACCTCACAAAGTGAAAGTAACAAAAGAAACCATCGTTGAGGAATAAAAACTTTCATTTAGTTGGTAATCGATCTTTAACTTGCATTATATCCTTCATCATAGTCCATCTAACTCTAGAAAACCGAAATTTTATGTTCGCAGAGAAGATGATACTATAATGTTGAAGACCATATATTCGTTGGATAAACGAGTCATTATCAAAAATGCATAGGTGAAATTACAACTAGAATGAGAGGCAAACGCCAACAAAATGTACACTTTTGAAGAACTAATACAGTTTAAATACCTATATGTAATCCCAAAAATAAAGACAAAGCAGATAGAATCAAACAGTAAAAAAGTAGCAACGCAGTTAGAACTCTGGAAGAAATGTTGAAGGCAAGACATGATGTACATACAAGCACGACGATGGTTGTATTCGTAGTAAATTATAAGTGATACCTCTAAAATCAAGAATCTCTTCTGTACTTTGTAAAGACATGTGCGCAGTACACTCAGCGGTACTATTTTATTGCGGGACATTATGGATATTACCTGGGACATTTTTGCAACATGTTTATGGAAAGTATTTATTAAAAGATGAAACAGCTATTTTTCCAGAAGTGAGAAACCAACCGGAAGCTGAAAAGTTTCGCGATGATTTATTTGTGATGAAATTGAGCTACTTGGTCGACATATTCGGAAAATTTAATACCTTGAATCTTCAACTCCAAAGAGCAAACACACGTAAGTTAGATACGAGCGATAACGTTACTATTTTTTGTATAAAATTGGAATTGTGAAGCAGAAAATTGAAGAAAAAGAACATAGATATGTTTGCAAATGTGGATGAATATGTCCAAACTTACAAGGCTGACGAACAACATGTAGAGATGCTTTTGTAACCATTAAAAATCAGTTAACCGTGTTTTAACAAAAAATTAATTACTATTCTCTTGCTGATGACAACCTGGTAGCAAGTTACGAGTTGATTAGGAATCCATTTCAACATACTTTGGAAGGTCTCTCAACTGCCGAAGAAGTAATCTTCATAGACTTCACGGCAAGTGATGAAATCGAAAGACAATTTAGTAATAAATCACCCTTTGAATTTTGCGAAGGCCTAGATGACGAGTTTTCTGTAACAAGAAGAAGACTAGTTCGTACACTGTTACCATATTTACTATCTTACCTTTACGAAACCGAATTTCCTGGGTTGGCCGATTTTAAGCCAATCTATAGATTTCAGCTAAATATAGAAAAATAACTCAGAGTATCAATTTCTGCTATTACACTTTCTCTCGAAACAATTTGCTCTGACAGACAGGCACAAGGGAGTTACTAATAATTATTAAGCTTGTATCCATGGTGAGGTACTGATACAAGCACCCATATATTAATACGCAGTGGGTCGTCTTCTGGTGCATATTTTTAGAATGTTCCCTCCATGTATCGCGATGGTACATATATCGTTGTTTTCGTATTACAATGGAGATTTGTCGAATGTATGTTTCATCGCGATACATGCAGTGGAACGCAGATGAGAGTCTGTAACATATTGCATATATTACATATTGTAAATGTCAGAATGACACACGCAACGTGATATACGTCAACCACGTCAAGTAATGACATATTATAGTAAATACGTTCGAGAAACGGACAAAAATTGTGTGGCATAATATTGATTGCACAAAAGCAGAGGGTCTTATATATCTATGTAGGTATGAGCTTTTGCCCTAACGTGCTTTATTTTTTGAGAAGATCGTTGAAAAAGGAATTGAAGTTTCCTATTTGTCCCTCATATCGTTAATTTTAAGTGTTGTTTAACGAAGCGATCGTAGTGCAATGGATAAGGTCTATGGTTTACACCCGTGGAGGATGTGTGTTCAAGTCCTCCTCATGTCCTTTTTTTCAATTTCTTCGTGCACAATATTATCAAATGTATTTCATTTCATGGAAAATTATTCAAAAATAATATATTTCGCCGTGGTAATTTATTCGGAAAATTACAAATACAAATTACAATTACAAATAGGAAACTTCAATTTCTTTTTCAACGATTTTCTCAAAAAGTAGAGCGCGATTTTTATTTTATTCTATTCGAAAATACAATACAGATTCAATGTAAATCAGGTGTGATTGTTTGTATTTGACTGCGTATTAATATATAGATGTTGTGGTCGAATTTCGACCTTCGGCCGATGCTAGTCTATATATTAATACGCAGTGGGTAGTCTTCTGGTACATATTTTAGAGTGTTCCCTCCATGTATCGCGATGGTACATATATCGTTGTTTTCGTATTACAATGCAGATTTGTCGAATGTATGTTTCATCGCGATACGTGCAGTGGAACGCAGATGAGAATCTGTAACATATTGCATATATTACATATTGTAAATGTCAGAATGACACCCGCAACGTGATATACGTCAACCACGTCAAGTAATGACAGACTATTATAGTAAATACGTTCGAGACGCGGACAAAAATTGTGTGGCATAATATTGATTGCACAAAAGCAGATTAAGTGGATTAAGTTGGCGTCTTAATACATTGCGAGTGAGTAAAATAATTCATCCGATCGTGCCAAGCATTTACATTTGTGTATTGTGTGTTCAAGTCCTCGTGTCCTTTTTTTTTCCAATCTCTTCGTGCACAAAGAACTTGAACACACGTTCCCAGGGGTGTTAAACCTAGATCCTATCCACCGCGCTACAATCTCTTCGTTGAACAGCACTTAAAATTAACGATGTAAGACACAAATAGAGCGCGATTTTTATTTTATTTTACTCGAAAATACAATAAAGATTCAATGTAATTCAGGTGTGATTGTTTGTATTTGACTGCGTATTAATATATACATAGATGTTGTGGTCGAATTTCGACCATCGGCTGTTCCTAGTATTTATAAATGTCTTAGATTGTACTCTATTTTTTATTATGGCAGAACGTCTTTTATTGCTTTCCTTTCAGTAAATTAAGTTTTTTTAATACTACTTTTTCCCATCCTTTTCTGATATGCTTGCGTCCTCCATATACATAGTGGTATGACGCGCCTAGCGGGCTGTGCTCCACCGGTTAAGAATCACTACTGTAGTGTTAAGGGCGTTTACAGGATGAGAGTTTTTACGATAGTTACTATCGTGACAGTACTGTCAACGTGTAGACAAAGTAATAGCGACTATTGCACTAACGCGATAACTTTGGTCCAGTCTTTTGCTTGGCTAGATAAAAGACACAACTATGGGTGTTGGTAGTAGAACTCCCTTGACGATTCTTATCGTGTATACAGAACTGCGTACTGTTGCGTGAGTGGTTCACCCATGTTTCATGTTTTTTTCAGCCATTTCGTTTAAAAATTACTCTCGTGCGAGGAGTGTGCGTGCAGATACTCACTCTCCTTGTTGAACTATCATAATAACTTTCGTGAGAGAATTATCACGATAGAAATCTCATTGAGACAACCCAGCTTAATGGAAAGCGCGACCACTATTACGAGCATCGTAATAGTTTTTATCCATTTAGTTCGTTGTTGTCTAAGATATAGAATGTTGTTGTGATACCTTAGACTCCTTTGAGTAAAATGGAAAACACTACGGGCTGAACGAATCAACAACTCTTTTCCCTTTCCTTTGTTATAAATATTCAATGATAAGGAACAACTACGTGTTTTAAGCCTATATTTTTCTAAACTTTTTGACTTCGTAAGATACTCCTAAAATCAGCTGTATTCAAGAGCTTGGTTATCATAGTAGTTTCAATTATTTTCTATTCTGAAGTAGGCTAGGTACGATATATGTTTATGAAATATAATTACAGACATTACATAGCCACTTCGTAATATCTAATCATCGTGCATTATATTTTATTTGCTTTGCTTGGTTAATTTCTTATTGTATCAATTTATAATTTTCTTCATACATACGTTCGAAATTATTTCTTTTGGATCCAATATGCATTGGACCTAGTAAAGGTTCTAGATAACAAGCCCCATGGAGATTTTATTACGATATATATATGCTAATAGTTTTGTGACAATAAATCAGAGCAATAGTTTAAAATTTGTATGTATGTAATTTCAGGCGCAATGTATACTACCCCTCAGAAGTCTGGGAGTCTTCAATACATTGTAAATATTATTTTATACTTCCCTACATTTTATTGTTATTCCTGCACCTCCTACGGCTAATTTTTCACTCATTCGTTTACTAGTTTGGATAGAATATTCATGATCCCTTGTACTATCTGTTCCACAATTAACAATTGTGTTATAAAACTTCCAACTAGAATTGTGGTAGCGAGTTACCCCAAACTGATTCTTCTGGCGTAAATATTGGCTCGGTATTCAAGACACTTAGTTGTTAAATAGAAGTATAGGAGTATTATTTAATATGTAAATACATTGCTGGGGGTTAACTCTAATTGGCGAAATATTTACTTGGGGTATTCCCAATGTGGTTCAGTTCCTCAAATTTATGAACGCTAGTATGTGGACAAAGTTTATTATAATAATATGCATAATTATATATATTATAATAATATAAGGTACCTAAATCAAAGAAACGGCGTATATAACATAAAGAATTATTCTTGTTCCACTTTACCTCGATCTAACACACAAATGCTCTTACCTTACTTATAGGTATGTATGTTACATTCTTACCTGAAACAAAATAAATAAATTAGTGATTAGAACGACATAGCATTTTTAGATAACACATATTTCTTTAATAGCAATAAACACATTGTTTTCATCGATAACAATGTTTCAAACTATTTTTTCGAGTTGCAGCAAACACCAAATTGTTGAAGTAACCATCTATTTCATTATTTTCCATTCGTTCATGGTTCAAGTATAGAAAACAATCAGTGTCATAGAGAAAGTCGTTCAGTTTCGTGTATTCTATTAGTGCACTTCGAACATTAATATCATTAGACGTTAAACGTCGGGTCACAGATTGATCGCAAACTATTTTCAATATGAAGTTAGTTAAATTCGAACAATTAATTCAATCTCTGTTAGTTGAAGATAAAGTGTATTTGAGCCACAAGTGTAAATCATTACTTTCTCCTGGTGAAAATTATGGAAGTGTTATACTAGATGTCGAAGTGAAATTAAGGAAAGGTAATGCTACAAATATAGAGGAAACAGTTCACTGTATTGCTAAGGTTTGCCCACCGCATGGATTTTTGTGGTACCTATTTAATATACCAGTAACGTTTAAAAAGGAAATTGGCATGTATACGACAATAGTACCCCAATTGGTCGACTTTTGTGAAAAACATGGATTGGCTCTAAATTGCTATGCTAAGTGCTATGGTGCTAGAATTTCGTCTGATGAATACGCTGAAGAAGTTAACGAAAATGCTTGTTTGTTGTTGGAAAACTTAAAGCACATACGTTACAACACCTTAAATCGATTTGTTGGTTTCGATTATAATTATACCAAAACCATAATAAAAGACCTTGCAGTGTTTCATGCTGTACCAATAGCATTTAAATTGAAATTTCCCGAAATATTTCAAACGTTCGGACCAGTACTTCAAAAAGGTACTAACATCATAATTACCGAAGAAGATATTAAACCTATGTACAATACATTTGAAGAGTATATTGATGAGAGCTATAACCACATACTTCCCAGAGTTTTAGAAGGCTATCGGAAAATAATGAATTATGCAAAATCCGACGAAGGTACATGTAATCTATTTAGCACTATAACTCACAATGATATGTGGGTGAACAACATAATGACGAAACCTGAAAATGATAATGACTTGAGACATAAATTCGTAGACTTTCAGCTGACACTGCATTCGTCTCTAGCTAACGATTTGATATTTTTCTTGTATAGTAGCGTACAAATAGAGATCTTGCGCATTTACTATGATGATTTCATAAACTTGTACTATGATACGTTTATATCCACATTGAAGAAATTCAGTTGTAATGTGAACGATTATACATTTCACGCATTTTTGACAGAACTGTCGTACGTAGCAAAGAACTTTCAATTTTGTCATGTGCTGTTTATGTTGACCCCTATTTATACTTTGAAGGAGAAAGCTAAAGATTTATCCGAATTTTCCCTCGATGACTTTAAACCTTGCAAAGAGAATTTACATGAGAACTTTAAACAAAGATTGTGTTTTGTTATTGAAGACTTTGCCATGAGGAATTGGATTTAATGTACTGTACTGTGTTTAAAAATTTGTTGAGTTTTGGTTGGTGTTTTTATAACGATTTGTTATCGGTGGTACTATAAACACTTAAGTTAAGGTCAATCGGTACTCTGCATAAACTTCTTGTTGGTGTTTGGTACTGTAGGTAATAGGTATTATATAGCAAACCGTTTCTTGTTCTGCTTCGAATAAAGTGTCTTCGATAAATACTACTTATGCTAACTTTGTAAATTTAATTTTGTTTCTACTATACATAGGGGAAAACGCCGATCGGCAGATAGTGGGGAATACACACATTAGGCGTTTAGAATTCTCAAAGTAGCTAGAACCACAAGGAAGTTTTACTACAGAGTAGGCAACTAGCTACTCCCTGCTCTACGCATATAACGTTACCAAGTTGGCACCTACTATGTTCCCCGCTATATGTTGGCACTAGTTTTCCTACTGTCTATAGCGCAAGTAATTATATACATATGACATACCGGCAATTTAATTCGATTAGGTGAATTAATGTAAATCAATTACCAACTCCGGATAATTGGCATTACAAACAATATTTCTATTTCATGTCAAAACCAGAAAAACAGAGCTAAAGAAGAACATTACTCTTTGTAAGTATCAACGGGAGAAAGCAAGTAACAAGTCAGGTAAAAAGTAAAGTAAGCAGCCAGGTAATGTTTCATCCACTCTAGCACATACTTCCCAAGTGGAAAATTCTCACGAAGGTGCCACCGTGTTTCCAACTTGTCGCTAACTTATCGGTACAAACTTTTGTCAGCTGTTCTTTAATCGTCAAAATCTAAAGATAAAAGAAGTTCCTGAAATCGAAGTTTTCAGTCATTTTTAGCAGAAATATCGCAAAAAAATCGTACTAGCATTTGCATGTGCTTCTGACCGCAATGCACAAAGTATTCAAAAATGACTCATCACTGCAAAGCTTATGATCTCTAAATATATATGATGATACTACTGCAGAGTTGGTTGACTTCGAATCGATAAATGATTTGGGACAATATTATACATATTTTCTTATGTAAAGGCAGATTGCCATCTGCCTACATGCAATCCTGGGGACTTGGGACAATATTAGATTCTTATATATAAATGCAGATTGCATACAGATCTGGCAGCAATTTATCTTGGTATAACGAAATGTAGTTATTATCCCAAGTTAGAGGTCGATTTTAAGTCAGCCAACTCTACAATAGTTACTTGTTAAAATAAAATCCGAGCAGTTGAGTACCTACTTAATATTGTCTAAAGCAAATCAAAATTATTAAGCATCTCGGCATAAACAAGGCGTATTCTAAATAAGAAAAGGAATACTGAAGAGTCCCAAAAATATTCGCTTCGTGAGAATCCAAATCCTAAATATTGGCTTGTTTTGAGGAAAGTATATGTGAAGACCATGTAAAGGAGTGTTCAATTTACAAAACCTATAATCTGCAGTAACGCCGGTAAATCTGCAATTCCGCTGAGTAATATCAGGAGAATTGTCGTGGAAATATTCGCTACATCAGTGAATAAAGTTCAAATATTAATAACAATATTAGTAGCCAGGAAGAAAAGTAGGGTTTTCCAATCTGTTTTATGTGTCATAGAGATAGCAAACCAAAGCAAGAAACAGTAAATACGTGGTCCCTAAACATCGAACTGACTCCAAAAGTTATCTCACTCACATATTATCTTAACCCATTAGTTCCCTGTATGCAATATATGAAAGCTTTCTTTGTGACTAACATAGATAATGTCTTAATGAAAGATACTATTTAAGGGTTACGGGCACTAGAGGGTTAAGGAGTACGCACCTGTGACACCAGTGAAAACTAAGTGAAGTAGCTGTGGTTTAGGACGAGCTCATATAAAATAAAAATGATATAAATTTTGTCATCTGATCTATAACTATCATACACGTGACAGAGAACACCCACATGAGCTGCATTTAGGTCAAATTTGAAGAGGCTGCTGATTTCAAATGTTTTATACATCAGTGATGAGTATTTTTAATTAGTGTATAGTCCTTATGTATCTGCGTTCTGTACTTGTCTTTGATCATTTACAATTTAGATTATATATATATATATATATATATTTATATTTATCGGTGTGACGTCTCTTTACACATTGTACGAATCTTGTAACTTTATAAATTTTTGACTTTACTTTAGGTATACCTGTACGGCAGTTCTATTCTAAAGCTTAACAAAATTATTATTATTATTATAACAATAATATCGATTTATTCAGTTTTAGTACAGGAAACAGTTTAACGGTCACATATATAAAAATAGAATTAGTCAAATTCAATAATAAAAACATTAAATGCTTTCTAGCAACATTTGTCAGAGATACAAGGTACTAAGCAGCTATTAGCAATCAAAAGTATAATGCGTACTGTTAGAATTAAAAGGTACACTCGAAGTATTCTTGTTTACTACATAACGATTTGTCAGTTAGTATAGTATACTCGACAACGTCTTTTTGAAGGCGTTTAGCCTTCTATCAACTTGTTGTAATAATTTGGGGGTATCAAGTCAAGATGCAGTAAGGGAAACATGTGTTTTATTTGCGGTAACCTACAATGGTAAAATGGTGGTCAGAATACAAGGAGATGTGCAAAATCCGGCATACATTTACCTAGGACTCTAAATTGCTTTTGAGAAACCAAGTGTTTTTCAAACAACACATAAATATAGATTATAGGTATACTGATATGTACATTAAGTTGCCTAGCACTAAGTAATGTTCTTGAAGTGAAGTTAGATCCGATATTACTAGCCTGGGCAAACAGCGGTAACAGCCTACAACCACGAAATAAGTTACGACAGCATCGTCGATTCTCCACTCTAGTATCGATGCTGTATGCGAATAGTTCTGTGCATATGTAGATTGTCGAAATTTATTTCGTAATTACCGCAGTTTGCCCAGACTAGATATTACTAAAAAATTTGGCGTAAGTCTACTTAAAAGCATGATACAAATAATAGAAGGTAAGTTCATAAGGATGTCGAAAGTCGTAATTTTGAGTTCATTTAACTATACGCGTCATCGTAATGCATGTTAGCATACAAACGATTTATTTGTGTTTGCGTTTACGTTAGAGCTTGATCACGTGCGTTACCCAAGGTGCCTCTTACAGTTGGGCCGTGCTTCAAAGCAAATGTTGTGGTCACTCTTGTGAAAAGTATTGTAGAATCAGGATAATCATAATTCGACGATGAACCTGTTCATAGAAGGGGTTAAGTGATATTATCTTTTTGTAAAAAAGGTTACAATATAGGTCTTTACAACTATAGTGGCACTCTTAAGGTAAATGGAGCCTGTTCATTGGTTACACAAAAAGTCTATTTTCGAACCATATCTTCGTAGATAATCAATTTCTATTTCCATCGATTAAGCAATGCAGAAATAAATCGCCAGCCTATCGTAGCGTAAATTGTGATCTTTCAACTCATAGGAAAACCATCAGGAATACTTTACGATAAATGTAAAAGGGAGTATGCACGTCACTTCAGCCGATCATGCTACCCTGGAATCCAGCGCAAGTTGAAGAGTTAATTGGAGCGGATTTGCCTTCAAAGCGTTAGTACTCGGAGTCGACTTTTTCTCGACCATGTACGGCTTACAGAGTGGACCATATTGACGAAATGTTATAAACTTTCGTTGAACGAAAAACTTCACAATTTTTTAGACGCAAAATTCGTGTTATGGGCCATTTGAAACTTGTACAAAAGATTGTGTTTTCATCTTCGTGCAGATAAATATCGAAGACATTGGTGGGAAAAGTTCATGTACTGAATTCCAGGAAATGAGATATAAAAGAAATAAGCTTTCAATCGACTAGAAAGAAGGATAGGAATATTAA
This sequence comes from Chrysina gloriosa, assembly GCA_038088585.1. Classification (NCBI taxonomy): domain Eukaryota; kingdom Metazoa; phylum Arthropoda; class Insecta; order Coleoptera; family Scarabaeidae; genus Chrysina; species Chrysina gloriosa. The sequence goes on from CM076091.1 coordinate 26,852,674, forward strand.
TTTCCGGGCAGCCCAATATGCAATTCTATATTCTATCATTGTTGGGTCTATTCTGTGATTTATTATAATGTCGATGTAGTAAATTTGAAATCGATATCAATATCTGTGCAGTCGCCTTGAATATGTATAATAATAAAAATGTTAATAAGAATAGTAATAATGTGCTTCATTGCCTAACAGCAATATCCCAAGAGGACAATACAAAATCAGTAAATGTATACAAATCAAAAATTAAGATAAAATACAAATAAAAATCATACAAAAAAGAATACATAATAAAAAGTATTCGTTCCTTCACAATTCTAAACGTCTCTCTGTGGTAAAGACATCGCTGAATATCTTTTCCGCGTTCCGTATCATATGGTACAGTGGTGATCTGATTAACAGGTTAGTTCTAGGTGTTGCCAAGTTAAACATACTCCAATGACGGACTGATATCCGTGGAACATTCAACCCAGTTTCAGATAGTAGAGATGGTCAATTTTGTTATTGATTAGCTTATGGTATGAACATGCCAACGATCCGCCAAGGAACGCATGTCATGAAGTTGCAACAGGACACTGTATGGAATAGTCCGGTCTGTGTCAACACAAGTAGCTTTAAAAGAAAAATACTTTAAAATACCGATGCTGAATACGTTGAATGGGCAATACCCGAGTTGCATAGAATGAGTACCATGTTATTGAATCGTATTGAAGTTCTAATTTGAAGGTAATGAATGCAAATTCCAGCTAAAATGTGGTCATTAAATGACAAGACTGTCGGTCGAAGAAAACTTCCAGATCATTCACTGATTTGATTTTTTTAGTTCGAGACCGTTCGTAGGATATATAGTAATCACAGTTTGAGTTTTCCGGGTAAATGACATGACATTACACTTGAAGTTCACTTCAAGTTTCTTTGCGGCTGACCAGTGAACAATAAGATCTATATCACGTTGCAAAGGATTTAGATCAGATTGGGAAGAAATCCTGCAGTATAGCTTGAGATCATCAGCATACGCCAACGCTGGATAAGTCAAAATTGATAACAGGTCACTAATAAAGGTAACGAAAAGTATGAGATGAGAATTAATACCCTGCGGTACCCCAGAATACGCTGCAACCTCGAAGGATTTAAGTCCATTGTAAAGAACATAATTGACTCGGTGACTAAGATAACATTCCATCAAATTGTACGAACTAGGAGCAAAGTCAATATAATCCAGCTTTTGTAATAATATTCTGTAATGAATCGCGGGAAAAATCCGCATAGGTAATGTCTACCTGGCCCTGATTATCTAATATATTACTTACAAATTAAATAAAACAAACAAGATTGGTGACTGTATTACGCCCCGACATAAAACCATGCTGATGATGATAAATAGACGAATCTTAATTGGTATATATGCAGAAGTAAAGTAATTGTTCATAAATCTTAGCGAAGTTGTAAATAATGGAAACAATTTGATAATTACGAAGTTGGCATTGTATCTAAAATGGTACTCTAGAATACAGGAGGAGGAGAATAGGTATCGGGCATAATCGAATCGTTCTTAATTAAGTAAGATCTTGCGAAAATCGATGCAAATACATTAACTATACTCTTAGGTGTACCATATCATGTTCCATGATCACGCAGCTTTTCAAAAACATGAGAGATGCCCTGTCTTGCCATAAATCCCTAGGAATATCTGCAGTGGAGCTCTCAATATGTTTTATGTAATCTGTATAGGAAGTGGACATCTGCTATTTTGTTAAATTCCTCAATCTGTTGAACTCATCATGAACTAAAGGGCTGTAGATTGTTACCTTCTCCAAAAATATTTCTTTGTCTTTAAATTATACTTAATCTCTCTTGTAAACCAAGGGGAAAACAGATTTAACTTGAGAAAATTTTGGAACTGCAGTTTCAAATAGACCATATCCAATACACTGTAAAATACGGAACTGCAAGATTAAGATTTTCCAATTCCTCCAAAAACGACAAACGCCTCCTAATTAAGTTCTCAGTTCATATAAATCAGTTCCACTGAAGTTGTAACAAAAAACTGTTCGCTTGCGGGAAACGGACCCATCCAGTAATACAAGCGACCTGAAGAGTATAAGACAAAGCCGAGTGAAACAGCTCCTGGAGCGCAATGTGGTGGTCCTGCGGGAAAACATGCGAGCAACCACCACGATTTGTTAGAAACAAATCAAGAAGACGATTGTCAGCGTTCAAAACGGCGTTGGATTGCTTCAGCCGCTACATATTACAGAACCCAGTAAAAAAGTGGTTATCGAGGTAAGTTAAAGTCACCAATGAACAAGATTGGCGTATCAGTCAATATGGCTTGAAGGATAAAACGAAAATAGTTCAGTGGTAATATAATCAATGACAGCTTTCACTTTGATGCGAAGCTTTATAACATGTTTTCGTCTATAGATATACAAAAATACATAATTACTAAAATTAGCTATTTTATGGGAAAGAAACAATAAATTATATTTAAAATAATTTCTACAAAGGTCCACTGGATTACAAATATAGGTTACTCAGTAATTGAGTAACTGCAGCAACTTTAAAGCTCCATTTTACTGTAATACTATTTTCTATGAAAATGACTAATATATAAGATTCAGTAAGTAGAGGTTTTGAGAATATTGTAGTATAGTAATACTCAAATGGTTAATTACAATTAGAAAATTTATCATTTATTACAATTCAATATATCAAAATTCACAGTAAATGTTGGGGTTATTGATGTTTTGTTCAAATGGCTTTCGGTTTATTTTTGGTTTCTACTTATACTTTTTCGATACCACGGACACCCCCTTCTAAGAATTTAATTACCCTGCGGGTGTTAGCTTCTTCTTTAAGTCCAGCCAGAGATGTTTAATGGGAGAAAAAATGTAACTAGAAATAAAATTATTACTTATTATAAAAAGCATCCATTAAAAGATAGAAAAGCATTGTAAACATTCAGACACATACATACAATACTTTCGCATCACAAGAATTCCTAATAACCACTTGATATAAATATCCAAGGGTACATCAACATTCAATACAGGTTTCTATAACAACCTTATACCTTGTATGAACTGAAGTCATTGTGAATTAACGTTTTCGTTTCGTGGATAACGGAGAAATAATGTAGTGCGGTCCTGGTTTCCGGAAAAAATAAATTCTCAGTACAATATGCAAGACTCCTACTAAATATAGGGTACCACTTGTACCGCCAATGTACTGTTGTAACCAGTAATTTTGTCATTTGCGGTTTTCTGTGTTTTGGGGTTGCCGCTTGACACAATTACTCCAGAAATTACAAGGTACATAGAAACTATTTGCTTAGAAACTAAAGTACATTTAATTCAGATGCAGTAATCATATAATTTGGAAACTGCGGTATTTTAACGCTATACAAAGGTCAGTAGCGGACTGTTAGAACCTAAATATAAATTCGCTTCGAAATTATATTACGGTCCGAACAAGTAAAATAGATTTTTGTCGAATTCCATCTGGAATACTTCTTAAATGTCCTTTCGATCGTTTTGGAATCCTTCGTCATTCCTTACGATTTCCGACAAAGGATTTTTTAAGAGACATCTCGTTTCTGTTGTTCATCTTATTGTAGACGGAAGTAATTTCGTGGAATTAAAAATAGTTCGACTGTAGATAGCGCGGGATTTAATTAAATTACTTTCTGTTTGTAGGTCTCGGAGCTGGAAAAATAAATTCATTCTGAAAACGGCGGCACACTATTTTAGTTTGGGGAGCATAACGATTTGCCTGCTACTTTATGTAAATAGTTATTCAAGTTGGAAAGCTCTGTGACCTGCGCTCGTACCACTGAGAACTAGGTTAGTCTCTGATTGAACGTTAGCAATGTTTTCTAAAAATTCTGGTCAGCTTTCTTTTAAAAGTGTGGTAATATATCAAGAATGTCTTGATGGTTGCAAGAAAGCCCCTAAGCTTTTGAAAAAGTTTTATTACAGAGGAATAATAAACCGACAAGCTATATACTATTAAATAGAAACCTTAATCAGAATTATATCTACTATCTTTAATGGGAATAGACTTCATACTTAGTTCTTAATTAAATGTTGTAATCTTAACTGATATATGATTTTTATATGTAGATTGCATCTTTCAAGAGCCCATTTTTATTCAAGGCTCGGTTAACCAGATACACAGCAGGATTAATTGAAAATCTAAATCAGTAACATAAAACAGTACCATTAAGTAGTGATATCCTGGCACTAACATTAATAGCATTACTTATAGTACACTTAATAAAACCTCCAAGAATTATATAAATACATGATATAAAAATTATAGCAAGAACTCATACAACTCAACAGATTTATAAGAATTTGATGTTATTCCTATAACACCTAAAGTATACTTAGTGTCTATTTATCAACCTCCTATTGTAGAATCCAAAACCATTTAATAAGGTTATAATGTAAAACAACGTCATCCAATTTAAACCAACTTTATAAATTTCTAAAATCATTGGAATTAAAAGCAGATGGAACAAACTAATCATATGGGATCGTGCCTTACACACAATTTACAATCTTTCAGGTGCCACATTTAATTTTATCGTGGCTGACTTTCTTCCTTTGCTACTATTTCGTCAACTGATACGTCTGTTGATCTAGGTATAGCTCTAACATGTGTACGAATTTAAATTTGTGTTTACTGTAATAAAAGGATATAAATTACACGTAGTATGAGCAGATGCCGTAAATGCCACATTCTACAAAAGATTTTCTTCTAGAAATAAGTTCAACAAGCGGTTTCACAAACAGCCAATACATATTTTGACAGAAAATTGCATTAAGGAGAAATTAGAGCTACCGATAACTTTCAATACCACTTGCTTGAATTAAAACAGGATTCATTTTAAGTAAATTAACGTGGTGTCAAAATTGGGAGAGGTAATTCTGGTTTAAGTAAAATATTTTTCAATTGAATTATTTATAATTAATTCATCTAACAGAAGATAATACCTACAACGTAATTAGAAACAGGTATTTACATCAATTCATTAGCAGCGCCGATGCGATTAACGGCTATTGGCGCTTTTGTTTCCAAACGTATGGAAATGATACCATTGCTCTTTGTAAACAAAGAAATTTACATACTACCTAAAATTCAAATCGCTAATACAGTTATTAGTATCGACATAATAAATAAAATAAGTGCCTATTAACCGCATAATGTATAGTGAAGTAACTTGCTCGTTTTATTTTTACTTTTTGTAATATAATCTTCCACTAGTTTAAATATCCTGAGAGCGCATTGTGTAATTTTTGGTTACCCAAAATTGTTTTTGTCTTCTTGAGTTATTGGGATTTGCAAGTACAGATATTTGAACTAGGTTAGGATTACTTTCTTGCGCAAAGCTGTCATGTCCTATTCTAAAAATACGTTTCTTTGATATTTGTACATATAAAATACGATATAGCGCTTAAGACTGAAAATCCAAATTGTTTGTTCGAAAAGTAAACAGTGAATGCTGATTTCGTGTACGCGTTTAAATTGGAAAATCTCTTTGGGAGAGAATACGTGCACATTACGCGGCTAGTTCATGACTGTAACGAAACGGGTTCAAAGTAGAACAAACTCTAAATAGCGCAAACGAATATTCGTTAAATGGAAGAGGACTGGACTTTTGTAATGGATATAGTTAAACAGAACTAAAAGAAATTCACATTTCTCTACAAACAATAAAACGTATATTTGACTGGGTTGAGGTCTATTCTGAACAAATTACTTACTATTCAAAATAGTTTAGAATAAAGGATTACGAAATAGAATTCTGAAAATAGTGGGCTAAACATATTAGCGGTAGTAAGAAATACTATTCGTGTCTTCTTATAGCAACAGCTGAAAATCTTTTGGTAATACACTGTGACACACTATTCAGTGCATATTGACTACGAAAGTACAGAAGGGATAATGTATATTGATGATGTTAGTAATACTGTAATAATTATAATAATGGAGATAAAAGAACCAATTGCAGTATCACCCTTTTTACGCAATAGGAAACTGTTTGATACATTTACTAGGGCAATAAAATTAGGAACTATGATACATTACAAGTTAAGTGTTGGTAGGGCTGTTCCCTGTGAAATAAAAATAAGTGAGCACAGTTAAGCCGAATATTGTGGAGTGCGAATGTGCCAAAACGGAAGAAATATAAAATAATTCCCTATTTGTTTAACGCGAAGCCTGAGATGTAACTGTAGTTTAGTTGGGACTTTAATATGTAATAACAAGCGTACAATGACTAAGAAACAAGCTTACAAATTTAAAAATCTATAGAACTTAACAAGAGATTCATATCTTCATTTATATTCTCTCTAAATATGCAGTTAAAATAATTTAAGCATCATCAATAAGAAAAATACTTTTATATCCAGGATTTGGGAACTAGCATCTACCAACTTCATTTGTGTCCTCATGTAAAGCTAGATTTGGATTGTTGAACATCACAAAATATTTTGAAATTGGTAGCGCGTCCTGCTAGGTATTAACGAAACTTTCTTCTTTTATTTTGTTTTTGAGTAAGTGCCATGATAATATGTGTTTTCTTACAAAATAACCATACTGACCCATATTTTATGAAAGATGGAATCTTTCTGTTTGACGGAAAAAGTGTCAAACACATTTGAGCTAGGTCCGTAGAATTATCATCTCACAGACGCACTTGATATATTAAGAAAAATTGTACATAGTCAACATTGTCAATAGGTATAAATAGTTAGACCAAAACGCAGTGTCTACATCCTAAGAAGAACACATACATACACACTACCACCGGAATGATATGGCACTCCACAAAGGAATCAAGGATGTTAGAATTATCATGTGCTCTAAATCACCATCTATAGTAGCATATTCAACAGTACACCCCTAATCGGCAAAATAAATAAAATAACGTTCCTGCAAAGAAGAGCTTCCAATGTAGTCAATTGTACTGGAAAACCTTCCAGTATAATTTTAGGTTTCGGAAAAGAAAACAAGATATGAGTTACATCGGCATATTGGTGGTTACATTCACAAGCTGGTGATTTAATAGTGCCGATGTTATACAAGCGTGCAGGATATTGTCCAAATCCAAATGTCATTCTGGCAATCATGGATTGATAAAAGCGCTTGTAAATTGTACCACGTTTCTTCAGTATTTGTAGTTGGATTGATAAATGCAGATTGGACCATCTTCGATGAATCTCATTGATACTTAATACTTGATGCACTTCACCAGTACAAACCTAATGTTTATAGCTGCCATTAGTATTATTTCTGGCCAATACATCAACCTTTTCGCTAAGTATGTACCATCTTCTATAGCGATTAGGACATTAGCAGAAGGAAGGTCGAGTGTTTCTAAACGTGCTTCTTATGCTACAGCGTACAACAATTACAGACATGAAAATGCCGAATTTTGGGGGTAATACTACCAATATACAAAAAAGGAGCTAAATGCTCATGCAAAATCGAGTGTATTTAAATCTTCGGTATGCCTAATTGTAAGAATGCCTCTCTCTGTTGCTACACGCTCCTCTCAACAGGAACGGCTGGCTGACAGTTCGTCTCGAAGAGGCTTGTCGTCGGACAGGAAATCCTAGCGTTAGGGTCGTTAGGTTGTCCTTCAGCGTTAGGGTCGTGGGTGAAGAGGATATTCGTCTTCACTAAGAGGTTAACGAAAACCGATAAATTTAATCATATTATAAATAATGGGCGCCACTGGTTCCAAAGGGTGCAAGATATCCGTTTTCGTTGCGTGTACAGACCAGAGCAAGGTTATGACGATACAGCATAGACCTTTGTCAAAAGGTACTTATTGCCAGGTCTCGACCACGATTCACCTTTCGGGGTTGTCTCTGTGCAGGGAAGAAGGGCGTCAACACAATGAAATCACAGTTTGGAATTTAATAAAAGCAAATATGTATATTGAATTTAGAAACCACCACGAAATGGAAAAGATAAAGATACAGCTACAATTATAAAAATACAGGAAAAACAAGAACACTTGTGTGCGGAACTATGAGAAGCGGAATAGCGGAATAGTGACTCGAAAGAGGTAAACAACCGCACTCGGAAATTTAGAGTGTGTAGTCGTCAGCAAAATGGCCCGTAACACTGTAAGTCAGATTTTGATTGACCTTCAAGCAATACACCACTGAAGGAGGCATATCCAGGACGAAATTCTGTAAACCAGTTGTAAACAGTTTTTTCTGATGGTGATTGATTATAAAAAGTTGAAAGAAGCGATTCTCTGTATTGTTGTCGAGCTAGGGCTTTACTAAAATCGTAAGATGTCACTCAACGAAAACTAAGACGTGAAATTTTCATTATTTCACAAAATTGCTTATTCTTTAACACTCACTCCAAACAAATTGTTTCCGTCAATTTTTAAGGTACCACTGCTTTCACAATAACAAGTGTCAGATTTTACGAAAATAGCAATGACACATCTCAATAGCGCCACTTATTGTTAGTGGTCGTTTGTAAAAACGTAAAAGGTGCCCCTTGTATAGTTCATAGAAAGACAATTTTAAGAAGAACGATGTGGAAAGTTTAAATTACAAAATTTATTTATGCTCAATGTAAGTCTATCTAAAAAAATGCTAAAATGGAAATGAAAATCAAAGGACATAAGCATTTCCATAAAAAATTTGTTCCTGAATCTTCCATAAATTTATTCAGTACCTAAAATTAAATATGCGTAGAATATGACCAGTCGTTAACTTACTTATTAGTTGCGATCACTAGCTATTGGCCACTAAAGACAATCTTTGAAGACATGCTGAAGTAATATCATATAGAACATGGTTTATCAATTCACCATCCAAACACACTCTTACAATTAGTGGATGTTATGCCTATTCATGCAACTTGGAGAGTCACAAGATACTCTTTCTATATATATGAAAAATGTTAAAGTACTTTGCTGTATGATCATATGTGGGTCATAAACGTTCAGAATCATTCTTCAATACGTTTGTACACATACGAATTATTAATTCCTGAAAATGGCTAATACTGTAACATTGGCTAGTAAACATGTACATATGTTACATGTTAGAAATAGTGTTGTAGTATTTAATGGAAAAGGCATATTCACATTTTGGGTGTTCGGTTTGGGTTGGATTAACATTTAAAACTTAAATCTAGTTACCTATTATAGAAGAAATACTTTTATTAAAGAAAGCTATTACCTTCAGCATATTTTCATCAAACAAATACGTGGTGAAATTATTTTGAAACATTTTCAATCAAATATACGGTATGTCGCCTACATAATGGAATTTCTGCTAATACGAGATTAAAAATGGCAAACACGATTTATATTCGAGATTAATTTTTTTTTCGTCCAGCAAATACCTTCCCCAACGTTCTTATAGAGGACGACTCGAAAATAAAACGCGCAAAACTTACCCTATTCTATGCAAAAGAGGCGATTTTCATTCTTTATTACGCCATCCATTAGAATAAGTGGCAGTGAGCGACGTTCTTTCACAACAACACGTTCGTCTTATGTCAGCGAAACAAAACAACAGTGCCATCGGGAATACGATCAGGACCATCCGCTAGACGTATTTATTAAAACTCAGCGGAGAGTAAAGCAGATAAGTTTAAGCAGAATCCCTGTGAAAGTTCAAAAACGAAGACTGTCATCGCCTCATTCCGTATTTCCTCCCTGCATATTATAAATGGGAAAAGTATTCGGAAAGATGTCGTGTCGTATTTGATTTAGTTTTCGTTTCGCAAAAAGATCAGAAGGTTTACCTGCTTTGTCAACACTAGTTATCATTTTTTTGGAAGTCATCTATCATTGCGAGAGTTAAACTGGAGGAATATTGGAATATACAACATACATATATATATATATATATACACGTATCTTAATCAATTTCTGAAGTCAAAACGTGATGTCTTCAAAGTAGACAGATTTAATCTAGATAAAGATCACATAATGTTCCTTTTCCGTAGCTTCTAACAAGTTCCGTGTCTATCTTGCTTTAAATGCTTCTTCGTAATATATTTATTCTGCTGGATTGAATATTACCTTCGAAAATGTGTAACAAACAGAAATCATTTCAAAGTTCTCTTTTAACTCTATCACAATAATACCCCATAATCTACAATGCAGTTATGAACCCCAGGTATATCAGGGGAAATGGAAAACGTATAGCAACATCATTTTCGAAAGCAATTGTCTTGCTTTTTAATGTTCTATTATTGCGCAAACCTTCTCACTTCAGATGAAAGAGCGCACGTTTTAATAGCAAATAGTGTAATGAGTGAACGTTTTTATTAGGAAATAACTTTTCTTATTTAGGCTTGTCTGAAATCGTCATGCAAATCTGTATCTATTTTTAATTACACCAAACTTGTGTCTATTAAATTTAAACGCTACTTCCTATGTTTAATACTGCACACTATTTTGATTATGTATATTTTCACTTTTTAGCTAATTATTAATGCTGTAAATTTGAAGTTAATGATTTGCAAAAAATAACGTCAGTACAGAAGACTACAAAGTTGGTTATCTATTAGAGAAAGTTTATTTGAAAACTGGCCAAACTGCCTTAGGTTATAGAAAGTTAGTTATCCATCTTTTATTTGGTTTTTTATAAAATAAGTCAGATCTAAGAAATTCCCTTAGTTCAGGCTTACTAAGAGAAAATAATATTTATCCTTCCATTTGATATCAGTTTTTCAGTAATTAGAGAATTTTAACCGTTATTTTTTCTAAACGAAGCTTTCAGTAGAAATGTATTTATGCGTATATATCTTACAAATGGGTTATGATTTTATTCATATAGTTTTCAGTGACTCAACAATGACTCGAAAATATACAGCCTCGACCAGCAAAGGGACACTTACTTCAGTTACGGGAACAAAAATTTAAATCATTTGGCGGAAGATAGAGTGCGCAAAATAATTAGATCAATACCAATACAAAATATTTTAGATAGCTGGTTGTTCCTCCAACTGTGATATGGAAGAATAGGTTCAATTGTAATAATTATTGCAGGTAAGAATTTTCAGTTTTCACCATCGCATAATTAGATTCCATGACCGATTTTTATGCTGTAGGATTAAACAGTCACCAATGCCACAATGTTATAGTGAAATAGTATCCACGTAAATTGCTTTCTTCTTTCTTTTTAATTTGTTTATTATCTTGAGCATTGATATTCAACTAAAATAGTATTTTACTCTTTTTCTGCACCAGCTGTCATATTTTCACCTATGCATTTCGACAACTAAGTTCACGTCCCCAATAGAGAAAACACATGGGACAAGGGCACTGTTAACCAAAGTGCCACTTTCTTTGTGTGTCACCACTCTCTGATACCAGTTGTATTAGTGTCAGTGATTTTTTATCAATTTTCTGGGCATTTACACTTTTATTTTCATATTTCTATTTGTTTAACTTACGAATTGTTCATTTCTCAGAACACTAGTAGTCCTAGACGTAGTTTTAATTTATTCATGTACAAAGTTTATAGATTTTGTGGTTATAAATATCATGAAAATATATATTCATATACATATTTAATAAAAATCATAATGAAATCATAATGAAAAGAAACAATATGGTATTTCAGAAGATTAGAGGGAAATGAAAATTGAGGAAATAATAAAAGTGATATATTTCAATGAAACAGAAGTGATATACTTCAATGAAACAGAAATGATATTTTGGCGATCTGGAGAAGAAGTTGGAGGTTTAAATGTGATCTGGTTGGTCGAAGATATCTTTTTGTAGATAGTAGGTTTGTAAATCAAGCACTGAAAAATGGGATTTACCATGATGATAGATCTCACTTCAATTCTATGTAGTGAATGGAAAAACAAATTTATCCATATAGCATTGCTGTGATGTACAATCACACTATGCAAATTAATAAGCGATCTACACAAAATAATCGAGGTGATATTCGATTATGGCTAGAACTAAACGCTCTTAACACGACATCTGACCTTGCGAAAGGCAGAACCTACGATGTTAACTTACGGGTATTTTACTAAAGATGTGGCATTTTGTCAAGAATGGAAATATTGACCTTAGCGATAGACTGTACAAGATTTCTACGTTATTGAGAAAGCAACAGCAGTGTCTTCATAAATAAAATTCTTGCCCCTTTCAAGAATAGACTCAAATTTAAACAATATATTTCCAATAAAAGATTCAAATTCGGTTTACAACTCTTGAAACCGTGTAACCGGACGGTGGCTATATATGACTAAAGTCTACTATTGCCAAGAAAACGTTGTTGTTGAGGACTACTCAGAACAGTTGAAGGTTATTTTGGACTTGAAATAAACATTTATCAAATACTGGGAGAACAGAAATGTAAATTACTCTAACGCATCACTTAGATTATTGCGATTGTTAGTAAAAATCGAGAGATCAACCCAAAAAGTCGAACAAAAAAATTGGAACCTGGTGAAACGATAGCAGAAGAAAGTAATACAAACATACACAAACAAACAAACAACACTGGGTTATTTGATATTGGAAACGTTATGGTCGAACATAGAGTGGAGGATATTGTAAAAAGTAGAGGTAAGATAATTCACATCAAACATAGAAAAACCAGGTGTCTAGTCCACTGAGAGTAAATACTTCTAGGAAATGCGCTTCTGAAATTATAAACACCAGTTCAACTGTGTCAAAAATTACACCTTTCAATAGTAATATTAATATTAGTAGATGGGCCATGCAAATCTTCTTGAGTTAAAGGAAAGCACAATGTAATACGAAACAGGAAATGTTCTGAGAATGAATTCCATTTATTAGGATTATAAAAGTGCAAAAATGAAAAATAGGAAGTCACCCACAACGATTATACTATTGGAGAAATTAAGAGTTTCTTTGAGAGCGCAAGTACAGCTTCCGTATGAACGTAGTAACAAAGACAATGAGTAAAGAGACAGAAAACTCGACTTTCATAGTAACAAGATCAACTTCAGGAATTGGTGAAACAAGATAATTAAATTTGCAATTAGTTAAAAGTCCGAAGTTGGTGTGGGGCGTCAAAAGGATATTCCGTCCACGTACCAACATTTTATTAGATCTGAACCACCGGGAAAAAATTATTAATCAGAGACACCGTCATGCAGCCATGACGCTGTCACAAAGATAATGTCGTTGTTAGAAACTGATAAGCTAGTATACAATGTATGACTTTTGGTATAACGGTCTCTAAGGTTTTGATATAAGAAATATAAAACAGTGATGTCAGATGGATTATTTATTGTTTATTATGAACACAATTTTGGCATAGCAATATCGAGATCTAATACAGATATGTTCTTCGTCAGTACTCTTCCCGTGCGCAAGATTTGTATGATCAAATTATGGTAGTTAAGTTATAGTAGAATTTGATTCACATTTGCCATTAAACTTTCCTCTTTTACCACATTTCAACAAATCGTAAATTTGTGCTACGAATATCCTAAAGGTATCAATAAGTCTATTGCCGAAATTTGAAATCAGTATAAGCTGTCAGCTTTAAGTACAAATTTCAACCAGGAAGCACTATTATAATGGCATTCAATAAAATATAGAAAAATAGATTCAAAAAGATATTTGAGAGAGTCAACATTACAAATCAATAAAAAGTCGAACATCTACACAACTCTGCCATGAACGACCTGTTATTGGTCGTTCATTGAAGAGTTATGTAGATGTTCTACTTTTTATTCGTTTGAAAAAATGTGTACATTAATTTGTAAGTAAAGCCGATTGAACCCGTGTTTTTCGAGAGTTATAACATGGCGTTTGGGTCCGTTCAGAGACATACATATACATCATCCTATTCTAATTAACAAGTTCGAACTAAACGAAATACCTAAATACTACTTCAGATAATCTGTGTAAGCAAGGTAAAACATCACCGCTGCTGGATAACTTCCCTGTGGTACTACCGACTTTACATTAACACGCCGGCTGCTATGTGCGCCCCCGATGGCTCACATTTTTTTAAATATGAGGCCATGTGTACCACCCGTGGTACACACGTATATTTTGTTTGTTTATTAGATATTTTCCGGCCTGTTAATAATAGAGAAGCATGGTCTTGGCTTTTCTTTATTCAAAATAATCGTTCCAACTCTTTATGCGGGATCCGCGAGTTATAGTAGAATTGGCTACGAATTGTTGGGCATTCAAAGTCGTTTGGAACACTATTAACTCGTACACCTCATCCGTTACCATCAAATGAAATAAATCAATTGGCTTTATGGATGTATTATCAATTTCGGCTATTCCAGGTATAGATGGATGATCTTCAAATTTGAAAATTGTTGTATTGTATTGTATTGTAATGAGGTGGGGTCTGGTCCAAAATAGCCCTTTTGCACTGCAACCACGTTGATCTATTGTGCTTCCTCTTGTTTGTTTTATTTATTTATTTAATACGCTGAGGAATGGGATCAGCTCCTTCAATGGGAGTGTAAATAGGTCCTCCTCATTCAGCGTATATGCATGTAGTAGTCTATATTTCCTGTGGCCTAGTGCCCCACAATTAGTGATCAAGTGTTCCATTGACTCTTCTTCACCGCAGAATCTGCAAGTGTCCGTGTTGGATAAGCCCATTTTGTGAAGGTGCTTGTTACAGGTATAATGACCTGTGAGTGCCCCTGTCAGTGATTTTAAGCTTCCCCTGTCCAGTTTTAGGGCGAGGTCCGCCCTCCTAGCGTCGAAGCTCAGAAATTTTTTGGAATGTTCCAGCCCGCTGGTCTCACTCCAGTGTTTCATTGTAATGGACGCTGTCCGTTTCTTTATCTCACCTTTAAGGAGACCTTTGTTAAACCCAAAAGGTGGGGTAGGTCCAGTAAAGTTTCTCTCAGCCCCTTTTTGCGCAGATGTCTGCCATCTCATTTCCACCGTGCCTCTCATGTCCTGGCACCCAGACCAGGGTGATCTGGTTCTGAGTGGCCAGGCCATTAAGCATGTTGCGGCATTCCAATAATAATTTGTACGTAATTGTACAACTGCTCAGGGCCTTAAGGACTGATTGACTATCCGAGAATATTTTGATTCTGAAAATTGTTAGTGTCTGTCCAGTGAGTCAGTCCATATGTTGGAGGGAACATGGACATTGGGCTCATTATCCTCATCCTCTGATGATTAGCAATCCATGTCACTATACTCAGAATTTGGCGGTATATACTCACTAGAGCTTGATCCTTCAAAATCTAGTTTCTCCTCATCAGAATCTGGATTTTTGTTTCCATAAAATAATCGGGACGGGATAGATACATTATTGTTCTCCATTTTTTATATCAATAACTAAAGTAATAAGCAAAAATAAACAATGAAACTAAAGATCGCAATACATGTGTGACCATCGGTGGTACACATGGTACCACTTCAAAAGGATTATTCATAGAGTGTCATATGAACCACCAGTGGATACATGCTAAACACACGCACCAAACGACACAAATGGCAAAAGATATGGCCAGAACGCTTAATACAACAGTAACAATCACTATGAAACTGTGAAAAACATTTTTGGGGAATAATTTTTTCTTATATGGTGTTAGCCAACATGTCGATATCTCGATTTAAAGAATAAGTGAGCATCAATTTGTGTACGATTGGTAAGGTATCCGGAAATCCAAGATACCAGATGACTGTTTATACAGTATAGCACGAGCTCCTGAATAAGCAGATTATCAGAAACCCTAAAGTTTTTCTAAGAAATAAATCTGAGTTATGAGTATTAGAATACCGATTTTATTTATTTTTTTTTTTTTGAATATCTGTATATATAAAAATGGACCGTGGTTTGTTCGGATGCTTAAAACTTGAAAACGACTGGACCAAATTAGATACTTCCTTCTGCGGATTTGTTCGTAATTGGTACGCGAAAGTTTAGGAAAAAAGAAACGTCGAAAAAATTTTGGACGAAACGAAGTTTGCCGGGTCACCTAGTTCCAATAATAAATTATTGGTTTATGTGTGATGTTTTTAAATGAAAGATTTAATCAGCAAAATTTGAAACAATGACAAATCAATAAACGTTAATTGCTTCAGCTCTATTTTGAATTCGTAGAATTCATTCACTCATAATGAGGGCGATATTGAAATGACTCCATTTCATATGCGCAAAACAAATTGTGTCTAACAATTAATTTGTCGTTGAAGCGTTTATAACCAATTTTGAGTTCATTCCCAATATTTATAATTTATCTAATTATTTGTTCGGTTAAAATGTTCATTTGCTACACCAACATATAAAACGACAAAGCGATTAATTAATTCTATCGAATTACATTTTTCCGTTTATTACCAATACGGTAGCAATGGTACTTTAGCGGGAAGGCAATAACATTATTGTTCAATTTACAAAGTAGAGAAACGCTTTTCCAAGCGTCAGGAAAATGTTCCCGAAGGAAATACAGTTATGATAACTAAATTTTGTCCTCTGTTAGACGTACAGACGTAATAATATACTTATTATATAATTAAGAATTAATTCTTAGGACCTAGGAACTGTAGGAGTAAGATCGAAGTACTAAGCAAACATCCAGAAGCTTTTTTGAAGGGTTTCGTCAGAAAGCAAACAGGCCAATCGTTATTATCTATATTATAAGATCTGAAAGAAGAGTCCAATATATTTTTCTTTTAGAGTACCGAAATTCAAAGCTGCTAGAAGTGTATATTTGTATACAATATAGTTCACTTCTGGTATCTAAAAGTTATTGCCGGAGAAAATGGTGACGAACTGGTAATGCTATTTATTGCTTATTGCTATACGATCCATGCCGAAGGCTTTATAAATATGACTCACAGCAGTTGTAGTTCTTTATCAAATTAAAAGCTACAGTCCGGATTCCTAGCGAACTAGTGCATAGTAATTCTTTCTCTATTTAATAATCTTAAACATACCATGCTAGTAGTACAACTCCTGTACTACTACGGATTTACTACCCACCATGATAACATAAGTGTCAATTGATTGTTGATATCGTGATCACTTTCTCTAGTAATTTTCTTTCGAGTGTGATCTTGTGCCGAGATTAATGTAAGGGAGTACAGGCTTATGCTGGTGCTTCACTAATAACAATTATTAACCTATAACGGCTTTCCCGTCAATATAGAACGTTTAAAAAATGTTGAAAAATGATATGCAAGGGTGATTGACTAGTTTTCGCAATCAAATTGTCTTGGCAACTCTTTCATATCAATTGACTGCAAATGTTCAATCAATTTGTCAAATATTCTAAGTTTGACAAGCATTTAAGTCAAGTATCTCTTTGTGTTTTCAATTATTCAAATTTTTCTATTTGGAAGGGAAAGCCTTTATTTATATATTTTGTAAGTGTTTGGGTTTCGGAATTCAAGGCAAAACTGTTACTGGCCAATGTGACACGACACTTTTCGACAAATTGAAAGCAGGAATTCAGAAAATACGCCCGGAAATTGTTAAGAAGAAAGTGTTGTTTCCCCACGACAGTACGTTAATTTATTTAAGTGCAATGGTTCTGTAAACACTGGCGCAATTGAAGTTCGAAATCTTTCCATATCCGCCGTATTCGCCTGATTTGACTCCGTCAGACTTCCACCTGTTCCCGAAATTCAAAACATTTCTGGGTAAAAAGAGATTTTGATTGAATGAGCAACTGATAGAGGCTGTAAACGATTATTTTGAGAATCCTCACTTCCAGGACGGAATCTAGAAGCTAGAGATACGGTGGACCAAATGTGTTGAACTTCGAGGTGGATTATATTGAAAAATAAAATAGAAGTTCAATCCGTATTATTTTGTTTCCATTGTTATTTCTGAAGTTTCTCAATCTACCCTCGTAGCTCAAATTAATCATTACGGTACCATTTTATTGATTTGCGAACGTGCTTGAAAGTTATGTCTAGTCTTTATTATATTTGTTGACAAAATTTTATAATTTTCTCACCAGCATGGTTTTATGAAGAGTGGTTGGGCGGTGATAAGTCTTGGCGTATTTACTAATTTGGCTTGGGGACATCCAGATACTGGTGCGAAAGCTAAGGGTGTGTTGCCAAGTTAAAATTCTTTGGATTTGCCCCATTTGTTAAAATACTTACAAATAGTTTGTTTGCAGATGATGTGTGAATCTTCAAATTTATTGACGTGTTCAATATATAACACCTGCAGGGACATATTGGTTTTATTACTAATTGATTTATAGCAAACAAATTGTGTGTTGAAAGCAAATGAATGTATGTCTCAGGGCGTACTATATGGACTGCCATCTTATCATAATGTATGAAATATTCAAAAACCTGGGGTTTCTAGGACGTCTAGTCACCGTTTTAGCCACCACATCATTCCGACAAGTACTCGAACAGATGTTCTGTTGTCGAATCAACGAAACATTTCCAAACTATTGATTTAGTCAAACTCTTATACTTTTTGTATGTCGTAACCAAGCTGATACGTCTGGTATCCTGTGCCAATCAGCAGCTGGGATATTGACTATAACGATCTCTTAATAAAGATTTAATGTGCTTTTCATGAAAGGAATGCCAACAGTACCGCGGTTTCTCAAGAAATTGGTTGCTTATCAGATGAGCTATTCAGAATTATTGTCTAAAGTCGGATTCCATCTCTTGCGATTAATATCCTATTCGAACTGTCAATTCCGACCAGCATCTCATGAAAAGTACGACTGTAATATCAGATGCGTAAATACATTATTACTAAGGATAGCGTACTCATTCTCTACTAATAGGCATTCTTCAGAATTTTGGGAGAACCATTGTTTTAACTTATTTCTCTTCGGGCTCAGGTGTTATATTTGTTGTCCTTTTGTGACAGCCAAATCGCTAAGAATACTGCAAAAGTAATTTTTACCTCAACAAAATTTTGAATACATATCCACCATAGCATACATGTTTTCGTATTATGGTAGATACGTATCTACCCCTAGTTGGGGTAAGAGTGCCTGATTTGGAGAGGTCGCAGGCGTAAAGTGCCGCTGACGTTTGGTCCTTGTACTAGGATCCATTCGCCATTGGGAGCTAATTAATACTGGTTTTATTAATTCTTTCTTGTTTCGGTTAATGGAACTAATAAGAGCCTGCACATACATATAGTAGTTAGAAAACGTAGAAGCTGCGTATCTCTAAGTCACAATACAATATCGAAAAATTCATTCATACTTGTTTTAAAAGGGGCAACTATTGTTGATATGTCCTTCTTGCGATAATTTTTTATAACCTGGAAAATCGATGATAACTTCTGCAATTTGGACAGATATATTCAATTAATGAATAATTATCTTATATGATAGATCTCTACCACTAATATGTCAATAAAACAAGGCTGGTTTGAACGATAGTTATATTTTCAGAACGTTTACAAACGTTTTCGGAATACCTTCTTCAGTGAAAATATAACTAGATAAATATATAAACAAACATTTGTTTTTTATTTGGGAACTATCAACAAAATGACTAATGACTAGGATTTCTTGATATAGAGGATGTGTAACAAACTTTTATATATATATATAAATTATAAAAACTAAATTAATGTGTAAACATACATGCAAATTAAGTAAAACCTTATATCAAAAATCTTTGTCGAAACCTTAACAATTCTGTTCAAGGACTAGGAAAACCCAAATTTAAAAACCTAGCCAAAGGTTTCCTTCTTAAGAAATGCAAATGTCATTTTAACAAATTGCTATATACATTACTTAAATTTTGAATATCGGTTCTGAAATTAATAGTTTTAGTGTCTTTTTGTATATTTATCATTTCATATATTCTTATATAGTCTTTTTTTATAATTATTCTCTGTTTTTAATATAATTGTGTTTCCAAAATCAAAGTAATGCCCAAGATCTTTTGTAATGCTTTGTTACAGCAGTCATTGCACCAAAATCATTATTTAAAGAATACTTATGGCTATACAACCTTTTCTTTAAATATTGTTTCGTCTGACCGATGTAACAAACCATCACAGTCTTTACAGTTTATTTTATAAACTACATTACTTTGATTTTGTTTAATTATTTTAGATTTAGTATTAGTAAAAAGAGATCTGTCACTATAATTTGGAATGAAAGTAATGTTTATGTTGTTTTTATTAAACTCTTTTTTTATTTTTTCGCTTAAACCTTTTTATAAGGAATAGCGTTATAAGATTTATTGTTATTATTTTTAATTCCTCTATTATATAATTTGTTAATTCTATTTTTTATTATTTTTCATAAAAACTATTTGGATAATTATTTTTATCTAAGATTTCTTTAACTTTGTTTAAATTCTTTTCCCTAAATTCAGGATTAGCTAATCTAACCGCTTGATCAACTAAACCGGTAACTACATTAATTTTATGTAATTTTGATGTTTCTGAAAATAATTTAAATGTCTTCCTGTATTGGTAGACTTTATATGCCAATTTGTTTTTACAATGCCGTTATTATGCATGACTGTCACGTTCAGGAAACTCAATGAGTTATTAGATTCCTCCTCATATGTAAATTTTAATCTATTATGATAACTATTAAATGAATCTAATATCTCATCAATACTATCCTTTCTTACGGAACAAAAACAGTCATCCACATAACGTCTGTAAAAAACTTACACTAGAATTTAGTTTTGCCAAACAAGTTTGCTCTAGGTCCTCCATTACCAGGTTTGCGATAACTGCTGATAAAGGAGAACCCATTGCAGTACCGAAAATTTGTTTATAAATTTTATTTTGATATGTAAAATAAGTAGAATTTAAACAAAGTTTCGAAGCTGCAATGAATTCTCCTTTGGAAGATCTGTAAAATCTTTTATGGAATTCCATTTTTTATCTAAAATTTTTAGTGCTAAATCCACAGGAATATTAGTAAATAAAGAAACAACATCTAAACTGATTAATTCGTAATTATTAGGAATTGTTTGATTTCTAACCGAATCTACAAATTCCCATGAATTTTTCACATTATATGTAGTTTTACCTACAATATTGCTTAAAATTTTAGATAAAAATTTGGAAAGATTGTAAGTGGGGGAATTAATGCAATTTACGATTGGACGTAAAGGCATATTATCTTTATGTATTTTAGGAATACCGTATATTCTTGGAGATATAGAATTTAGAATTTTTAAATGGTTACTTAAATCTTTAGAAATATATTTTTTAAAAACCAACTATTTATTAGTTTATTTATTTCATTTTGGAATTTATTTGTTGGGTCTGATAATAATACCGAATAAGTTTGATTATCTTCCAATAAGGAATTCATTTTCGCTTCGTAATCAATCTTATTCATAATTATGGTTTTTTCTCCTTTATCTGATTTAGTTATTATAATATCTTTATTAGATTTCAAAAAATTTTTTTGTTTCATTAAAAGCTTTTTTGTAAGATATTATTGTTACTATTATTATTTTTATTGTTTTCTTTATTTTTGTAATTTGTCAAAATGTTAACCAACCTATGTCGTAAGTTAGGTTCTAAGTTTTCCTCATAATTTTGGAACGATATTTTCTATACTACAAATAAAATCATCTATCGGTATGACATTAAAATCTACAGAAAACTTAGGACCTAGACTTAAAATTAATTTAACATTTTGAAGAAGGAAACCTTTGGCTAGGTTTTTAAATTTGGGTTTTCCCTAGTCCTTGAACAGAATTATTAAGGTTTCGACAAAGATTTTTTGATATAAGGTTTTACTTAATTTGCATGTATGTTTACACATTAATTTAGTTTTTATAATTTATATATATATAAAAGTTGGTTATACATCCTCTATATCAAGATATCCTAGTCACTAGTTATTTTGTTGATAGTCCCAAATAAAAACAAAAGTTTGTTTATATATTTATCTAGTTATATTTTCACTGACGAAGGTGTTCCGAAAACGTTTGTAAACGTTCTGAAAATATAACTATCGTTCAAACCAGCCTTGTTTTATTGACCTATTAGTGGTAGAGATCTATCATATAAGATAAGTATAAAAAGGTCACGAAATATATATATATATATACAATTAATGAATAATAAAACTTTCAGTTGACTTAATTGTTTTCCTGCACCATTTTGAAAGTACTATAATGGACATAAGAGATGTAGCTACTTTATAATATTTTAAACATGTTGCATTCCTATAGACTTTGTTTTTTAACAAGTCTAAAATTGAAAACAGTTAATTTGAAATGTTTGTGGTTTAATATAATGGAGTCTTTCCTGCATTCATTTCACAATCCGCCCTTTATTAGCACCCATTGTCTGGAGGTAATCAACTGCTAGGGTTCCTTTTACACACTATATTTTTACCTCCAATTTGTTATGGATGACTCTGTAAATCAAATAAAATGGAACATTCACGGAAGTTTCTTAAAGTTTAAGGTAGCTACTTCAATTCTTCTGAAAATTTAATCACCTATAGTTTCACCTCTTGACCTTACTTAGGCTAATACTTGTTATGCTACCACGAAAGTTGTAAACTAGAAGAGGATAGTAAAAGCATCAAATCACTCAGGCCTCAGGCACTACACCTTACGTTCACCACCATATCGAAATCGTGCTTTTGTTAATAGCATCCCACGGGCAATTACTTGTACAGATAGTCTTACAGCTACGATAGTAACACCAACACCATGGAAATACAGCTTTAGTCTAATCAATGACGAGGGTTGGGGCTTGGGAGATAACGAATGTGGTGTTTGCGGTAATTGGAAATTACACAACAAATTGTACAGTTATAACAATTGCACGTACCGACTCCTTTAGACTAATTAAATCGTTTACATAAACCAAGAAATAACCGTTATTGATTTCTAACATTACATTTAATATGGTAAATATCTAATTAATTGCAGTTTATTGTACTTTCTGGTTGGATGTATTTCTTTAGCAAATATGGACCTAAAATGGTAAAAAATATTTCTCAATTTTCAGTAATAATTTTTCGTAAACATCTATAATCTTTTAAAACTTTTCTTGCGTAAAATTCGATCGATGGAAATAATATCCGCACATCTGTGACGAACAATATTAAACTTTTTGACTGTACTCTCGAGGAAAAATCTAAAAACCGTTCCTACCAGCTATATGCTGTCTAATCAGGTGTATGGAGCACACTTGGCTGACAATAGAACATATTTACTGAAGCACATTTACCCCATTGGGTATACAATAAAATGTAAGATTTGTGTTAATCTAAAATACAATTTTTGTGAGACCGTGAAAGAAATAAGAAATGTAATGCGTATACGTATCTTAACGATAACCATGAGGAAGTATTGATTTACAGACTCATAGACAGACGAGATATTTCGTTTGCCTAATGACGAGTTCTCTTGCGGATTTTCGTAAATTAAACACGACAACTCAGTGTTGATACTGGTAGCTCCTACTATTTGCAAATAAACTGACTGTGTCCTATATCCGTTGGTTAAACATCCGTTATACGCATTCATGTGTAGATTTTGCGCTATACCGACCAAGACATTTTTATGCTGTTCTGTTTGTTGTAGCTTCCAGCTTCGTCAACTAGGTCTCTATTTGAACAGTGAGTATAGGTAATTAGTGTTAATGCAAAAATACGAAATAAAGAGGAACACAAAACCAAAAATCAAATCCTTTTAAATTTAGAATTTGGAAAATGGAAGTAACAGCCAAAGTATAAGTGAGAACTATACCTGGTGCGGCAACATAGAAAGTTAAATGGTCCTATTGAGTGTTTACGAAATCTATTGAAGAAATTGATACAATAATTAGCACAAATGTTATCTATCTCTTGGAAGAATGGACGAAATCCAACTCAAGAAAATGGTATATGATAATAGCACTAACGTATGTTAACATCTTTGCAATGTTAATAGAAACCTTACTTACTACCTTAACGTTGTGAATGTTGACTACTTTACCAGTGAAATACATGGCTCGGAATTAATCAACAATTATACGGCGAGGATCACACCGATTCTACTGCCGGTAATACTACGCTGAATCCTTGGAATCGTCATCCAGCTAATTGACTCTATAGGGTTTAGATCGGGGCTTGATGGATCTGTCCTTCCAAGTGTTGCAAATAGTGTTTGCACAGTTCAGATGTATGCTTTGGGTTCAATATCTTGTTGGAATACAAAATTCGGACGCAAAAGTCTTAATCCTCAAGAAATAGCATTGTTCTCCAAAAGTTTTGATCTGGTCGTTCTTTAATATTCTCTCGATCTTTACAATATCACTCACGACCGTTCCACCAAAACAACTCCAGATCATCACAGAACCGTCACCATGTTTAACCGAAGGAACAACAGTTTACTCCACCCTTCAACTGTCCAACGCTAGTGTTCACGAGCCCAGTTTAAGGATTTCCGTTTATTCTATATATGCAATAACGGTTTTTCATCGCAATTCATCCGTACAAGCCTGCTTTGTGTAAGCGCCAGTTTGACTGTAGTTACGTTTATGGACTAGTTACTGCTAGCTACCACTGTTGCACGATCTTTAGCCGAAGTTATCGCACTGCGTTTCTCACTTCGTTATTTGTTCAGAAAAGTGCCACTTTCGCAGTATTTCTTGACAGTATAGATAATGGTATTTTTTAACTTTAATTGTTTCGTCATTTGCCGGGTGCTTGCGCCAAGCTGATGGTGCGCAATTATAAGAGCACGCGTCCCTATGTTTAACTCGTATCGTTTCAGCGTGTTTCACAGTCTTAACAACAGTAGTTGTACAGTCGTAACGGAGGGCATTTTCTATAATCTATCCTGAAACTTGTCCGAGGTCACTGAAACATCATTACTAAAAATATCCTTCAAAGAAAGACATTTAAAAGAACTTGAAGAAACGTTTATTGTACTAATGCCATGTAGTCGCAATAACCCATTTTGGTTTATTGCAGGTAATAAAGTAATTGACATAATGTTACTTATGTAGCATTTCTGTAAATTTAATGCGCTCTCTATAATTATTCAATTTTGCCAGAATGGATTTCCTAGAAGCTATGTAATACAAATAGCTTTATAATATATGGATGCCGAAATACGGTGGTGTAAATATATTTTATACGGTTTATGGACAATATCTCAATACTTCCAAATGGTATAAGTAGTGGGTAGCTTAAGACCTAACTGATAATATACGGAGCTTATTAGTGCTTTCGTTTAAATGATGTAAAATGTATATATATATATATTTCGTGACCTTTTATACTTATCTTATATGATAGAGATCTACCACTAATAGGTCAATAAAACAAGGCTATGAAAATATAACTATCGCTCAAACCAGCCTTGTTTTATTGACCTATTAGTGGTAGATCTCTATCATATAAGTTTAAATGATGTGTAAGCTACAAGGAATTAAACACACAAACCAACACTATGCAACATGTAACTAATAGAACGTTGCACTTCGACAGTCAACGTGTTGGTTGGTTGTACGGCAAGCTATGGATACAGTCAGGAGCTAGTATTATTTCATGTGCTCCCACGTTCGAGCTAGATATAGCATTCAAGTCTAAGACCATACAATATATATTCACATAGACAGCACCATTTGATATAAGAGTAATATAATCCAAAATGTTTGTTCAACTATCACAATTATTTTACAGGGCCAAAATAATCAGCAAACGCTTCCAGAATTTCTTGCATTTGGACTATTCTAGTTGAAATTAACGTAAAATAATTTCCGTGTTGTACTTTTTCATTTTTTATGAAGATGACGTTTCACTCTGATTGTCTGCATAATCTATGGTGATCTTAATTTACTCATGTATTGATCAAGTACCTAATAGGGAATTTTAGGAAAGACTTCACATGCATTATCTGGTGCCTGAATAAAGGCAATGGTATCCCAATCCGTTTCAAAGTAAGGTGTTGCAGACGGAATGAAAATCACTCGTCCCGACCTTTGTAACATTGTTCCTTGTTATTGCTAATACATTGACATTGACGTGTATAGTTCAATGTTAATTCTATTGCTAAAAATGGATGATGAGCGTCTTTCGTTAAGGAAATGTGCGATGCACCTTTCAAGAACAATCAGCATTAGAAGATAAAAAATCTTGTATATTATTGTAGCTATTGAAAACATTATTATGGTGGGTCAGATTATGGAACCGTTAGAATGTAGTAAGTTGTGTAGTGTATTTATTATTAAGAATCTTTGTGAGTTGGAAGGATTGGTCACCAATTATCAACGAGAGTAATTTATCAAAATATAAATGCACTAAAAAGTCGAAAAAAGGTTCAAAATTTGAGAAAGAATTCTGAGAAGATCTTGTCGGTTCCTAACCAAGTTTCTGTTAACGCAATTTTATTATTATAACAGGATGTTATTGCATTATATAGTTTCGAGATTTAATACGTAATCCTCTAATATTTTGATTAAGCAAGTGTAGGTTTGTTTATTGGTTTCAAAAATCATTTTGGGTTTTCCGTTGATGCATCTTATTCTAAGATCAGTCATCAGCATTTGGGCTCTATTGCTTTGGTGTATAGTCAGGTGATATGAGTATATTCTGAAATTTTTTATTATTCTTTTTTTATGAGCTTTTTCACTAATCAATCCTATTCAGAAACCAATATGACACATATGGGTCTACCTTTCGATCGTGTATTACTAACTTTCCAAATCTATTCGGTAGGTATGCCAAAATGGATGACGTACGATCTATAGTTTGGAACACTTCATTTACGAATACAATATCAAATCCGCTGGATTGTTCATCAACACCAAATACAACAATATTGTTTTGCCGCTTATTTCGATCAAATACTTCCTGAACAATGTTTTCGAAAGTATGTTTAGGAGCACTGTTCAATGCTACTGTTACCTCCAAGACTTTTATACGCTTATTAAATTCTTCCTTAAATATAACCACATATTCAATTCAGAAAACTAGTGCTGCAGTTGTTGCACACTTACATTTAATAGATTTTGATTTATTCTGTGTTATATTAATACCATGTTTATATAAACCAATATAATCTATATGATGAATATAGCTTAGACAAATACCACACTGCACGTCGAATGCTTCCAAATTAATTGTACTATTGCACTTAGAACAACTAACCTTGTACCTTACCTCTATAGAATGTGACCTCGCACACAAATACTAGTAAAATTACACAAAGTCTTGACCGATAACAGCAAGAGGTCGAGGGAAATGTGGAACAAGATGCCTGAAAACTGAAATACAACATAACGCGATGCCGAAAGGTACAGAATTCTACGATTAAGTAAGTAAGTAAAGTAGAAACATCCATTGCATCCAAACAAAATAACAATTAGTAATATACGAGTAGAATATTACGTGTAAAAGCGCAGATATCTTATCGCACAAATATCATACTAACATAAAGTATGTACATTAGGAAATTGAGAATAAAAGCATTCGTTCTCTTCTTCGGCTAGTCCGCGCACGTTATTTTGTAATTATTTATGTGCTCGTGCGATATGCGGGGTTCGCTGCCTATGGGTATAAGCTTCGCTTCAAAAGTTATTGTCGAATCGAAGATAACTATTACGTCGATATTGATTCCTGACTTGCGGGCTTTCTCAGATGGAGCGACCTTAATCATACAGGCTCTACTGTTTAAACTGTTCCCATTAGCTGTTGGATGCCCAATATTTTGGTCGCCAGTCTGTTGTTTAATGTAGTCTCCATAGGGGTTTATATATATAATTGTTTTGAACCATATATGTATATTGAAGGGTTGTTTATTGCCAAACTTATTTCAATTATGGAGTTTTTTGAAAACGCTTTCTAGATAATTGCTGTATTTCTTACGACTGTCGCGAAGGATGGTAGTCAAAACGTCAGACGCTTAATATCTAATGGACGAAGAAGAGTATTTAAGTAATATGACCGGTCACATATCATAAAAACTACACGCTGTGGTTTATACTTCTACTCTTCGCTCATCTCGATTGAACACCATAACGAAATTGCAAAGAAACATCATGGCGACGTAAATTAAAAATATAAATTAATCAAAACCATTTTTCCATAACTATGGATATCTATCAGAACAGAACAGATTTTATCAGATTTTGAAATCGTAGTTATTGTAGGTTTGCTGAAGCGCGAAGTTGGAGTAGATCGGTGTTTTGGACTGTAGGCCAAATCTTCCACTTCAACAATATTTTTCCCGTTGTAGGTGTTAACAAAATACACTAATTGTACCTCACAATTTAATCAAATTGTTCGTTACAATGTGCTTAACCACTAATTTACAAATTTAACTTGAAGAAATACACGGCGCACTTAACGGCTATTTACTTACTAAATAATTGATTAATTTAAACGCGGTTGAATTTGTTGTAATCTCCCGAAATATGATACTGGTGTACCCGAATGATTTATTGCCCGAATTGGCTGTGTTAGACCGAGTCTTGTACTCGAGTCCTACAATGTAAAACCGAAACCTTTTGACTCACTAATTGCACACTTCATCTGCAATCATCTACACTTAAGAAAAGGTTCGAAGGGTGGTGCTAAAAATGGTAAGTATTTCCCTATTGGTGCAAAAGTGAAAGTTTAGAAATAGAAATTAAGGGAAAGTACATGAAATGGAATTTTGTAGAAAGTTAGGGTGAAAACAAGATAATAAAGTTGCAGCTGGTGTCCCTTCTAGGTAAAGGGGTACTAAAATCGGTTCCGATGACATTGAATTTGACAACTTAGATTTACGTGAAACATAACAACGGAGATAAATTATTCACCATAAAACTAACATACAAAACATACAAAAAATACAAAATATGCCGAGGTCGTTAAGAACTTTCGGGATCGAATATTTAAAACCTTTATTTAATGTTTCTTGACTTTGTATTACTAAAAATAACGCACACTATTCAACAGTTATACCAAAGCTTTTATTCTATTCTATTGCAGGTACTATAGCATAAACATAAACATCCAAATATCCAAATACTTCATACATTTGCTTTATGATTTGTTGAAGCTAAAGAAACATTAATATATTTAATTACTTACTTAATCCTTAAGCCTTTTCTAACCCTATCCTGGGGTGTAAGGCGTGTGTGGAGTTGAGTTCCCTAGATTGACTTGTTGCATATTTCCCTCCATCGCTTCCTATCTGCTACTGCTTGTTGAGCTTCCTCCCATGATACTGCTCTTCGAACCCTCTCAAATGCATCTATTACGTTCTCTAGCCACGTCTGTCTGGGCCTTCCTCTTGATCTTTTCTTATTCGTCCTGGCTTCAAATACCTGTTTAACTGTCCCGGCATCCTTTGTACATGTCCATACCATCTCAGCTGTGCTTTCTCAATATTGTTCCCCCATTGGCCTAAATTTCAGATTATCTCTTAGTGTTATGCTTCTAATTCTGTGCTTTCTTGTTTTATTTACGATTGTTCTTACAAATCTCATTTCTGTAGTTGTTGACTCAGTTATGGTCCATGTTTCCCCACCGTATGAAAGTATTGGCATAGTTACTTTTTTAAATACTTGTACTCTAACATCTTTCGGTATCTCTTCTTTCCTCAGAAGTGTATTTTTTATACTATTAAACAGTCTTCCTCCTGCTGTTGTTCTTTCTTTTATTTTTTCCTCTATCTTACCGTCCTCTGATAACTTTGAGCCCAGATATTTAAATTACTTTATGTGGTCTAGTATTTCTTCTCCTACTTTTATTGCGTGTTTTTGCGGATCCCTTCCTCCTATCATTGTCTTAGTCTTCTCTATATTGATTTTCATGTTTATTTCCTCCAATGTTTCCTTGTAAGTCTATATGTTCATATTAAGTGTTTCTTCGTCCTTTGCAATTATAACCACATCATCCGCATAGCATATCTCCGATATTTTTATGTTTTTCATTTTCCAGTAGCCTATTTCATATGCTCTTATTCCTTTTTCTTTGCTCTCTTCATTGCCTCATCCAAGACCAGTATAAAAGGCATCGGGCTCAGAATACATCCTTGCCTGAGACCTTTAGTTGTTTCTAACATATCTGATTTGCATTGTTTTGTTCTTACATAATTTGTTGTTCCTTTATATAAACTTTGTATTCCTCTTATTATTAATTCCGGTATTTTCCTGAAATATATTTAATGGTATGTGTTATTCCCGTTTTGATTAACGACAAGATTTTATTTGTCAAGTTAGATGTTGCCGAAAGGTCAAAAAGTATGCTTTCCAGATTCGAATCAGATTGGACCAACTGATTGCTTAGTTTCATTACCAAATTTTAGCATTACATTTCAGTTAAGTCTCTTCTTTCTTTTTTGTAAAAGTTTTATTTCCTAAAGAACAAGCAAAATCCGTATTGTTTGAGTAGACAAGGTGATATGCACACGTATGAAATAGTCAGGCACAAAACTGCATATTCAAACACGATAAGCAATTAGTGCACACATATGCTTGCAGATATAATCCAAGCGGAACTGTTTTCAGTTTGTTTCAGCAGTTTTGCTTTATTTTTATGTACATGTATGTAACACAAGTAGATTAAAACTGCGATGCCGTTTATGGGCACAATATAGGACAGTATTATTAGTTCCGTTGTAAAGCAATTAAAAGTAGTTGCAGTGCATAAAATTAAGTGCGTTGCATTTACATTTATACCTTGGAATTTTAGTTTAGATTGGCCAACTATACTTTGCAATTCCAATTCCTTCCATTTTATATGGTTTATGCCATAGTCCATTCATCGATTCTAATATGCTTAAACTTAGTTAATCGCAACGTAAACTTCATAAGATTATACACATAGCACAGTGAGTTGATATGAGTTGATGTAAGGAAATATATAAAAGAAAGTAACTTAATTTAAACAAGTGCTGATTTAGCTAAGACACTGCAGAGAGGCTAGGATGCAAAGAACAGTAGTTAGAAATTTCGCACTTGTTAAGAATATCCAAAACGGATCACATTGAAGTTCACATACGTTCTCTGGTCCTGTGCTTGAACTGTGTATGTACCTAAATTGCTAAACGATTACCGCAGTTCGAATGGTATTATTGGAAGTATTGGTAGTGGTGTGACCCCAAGAAAAATATTCATAAAGGATGCAATAACGTACTTAATATTAACTGATTTTCCTTGCAACAGATCCATATCTCTATATTACCGTCGAGGATGATGTCAATTTATATTGTACAATATTTTCTAGGCCGGGTCATAAGCAACATGTGCGTAATATACGGTAAGAATGTATTCGTGGAATGTCATTAGAACATTCTGACTTAGAAAGTATTTAGATAACTACCTAGGCATTGTAGTTTGTATTTTACGTACATGGAATCGAAACATGCACCCGTAAAATTAATTATTGTGGAGACGTTTATAAATTCACTATTCACAATAAGTGGATAATGATTTTATCTCGATGGTGAAGATTTACCAAGGTTTAGAGATTAGCATTCATTGCTTCAGTATTAGTTTCAATATTCCAACTTCAATGTAAGAGACGTTTTAGTTTGTTACCTTGTTAAAATATTTAAAAATAGTTAAACATGTTTCCTTCCGAATTGTTATCTAACGAATATAAAACTTCTCCTTACCTATATGTACAGGGATGGGCCAGAGAAACGGGCGATTTTGAAAATGACGTGACAAGTCAAGTAATGGAAGGAGGTGGTTTTCAAGGTCACCGTTGCATTCCTCGGCTAAAAGAATTTCAGTACAGAATAGATAGAACCAATAGACCAATTTACAGAATTGTGTGGTAAATTTTTTATGTACATATCTACGGGAGCTATGTCCTAAATACAACGATAGTTTGTATATTATGCAGGCTGCATTTGTGTTGTTTTTATTATACTGTAATACTCTTGAATCTGGTGGGCGTGAATCATGGTATTAACTAGCTTTTTAAATCATGTGTGCATATTAGAAATAAAATATATTTTGAAGCTGTTAAACTGTTATAGTTTTTACAATTCCTAATTTGAATGTTATGGTCCTTCTAAATAATTACATTCAATTTCAATCTGTTTCAAAACACTTTAAAAGGTTTTAAGTGTATAGTGTAATTGTATAAGTTTTAGGATTAATTTGCACATTCAATTTATGTAGGGGAGACCGGTGCGAGTTGAGACATTTTATTTTCTTCCAAAGTGGCGACTGTTTATTTTGTTGTAAAGTGCGGTTTTAATGTTTATACCTTAGTTATTACCTTAATTTCAAATTTTATGGAAAGCTGGAATTAATTTTAATTATTACTGCATTCGTATTAATGAAAAAGAAATTTGTTTTTCGAATATATATATTTCGAAATATCATAGAAGGAAATCGAAGTAAAGTCAAAATGGTAGTGGATATTGCGTTAAAATTTCGAATAAATTTTTTATAAGAATCTACAATTGCCATAAATAATAATGACATAATTATCAATTTTAACAATTTCTTTTTCGACAATTTTCGAGATTTCTCTTTTGGGAAACCTGCATCATTTCTTGCCGCAGAGCAGCTTTTCACATGCGAATCTGTCAAGATAGCGGTTTGTCGTCGCTTTTTCCTAGTTTTCCAGTTTTTTAAGCCTTCCTTTGGTGTGCTTTCGGTACTAGCCTCAGTTCTTTTGGGTGGATGATGCGACGAACAAGTGGCAAATCATCAACATGACATTTGTTACTTTTACACAAACACGGAGCCTCAGGTTATTTTCGAGCTGTGGGATTTGGTCGGTCTGTTGAGTATGACGATAAATAATCCTCGGACTTAAAAATACTGCGATTAAATTGCCAAATTTCAGTTGCTTTGTTTGACATCCATGAGTCACAAGTGGAATTGACGAATTTCTTGAAAGATCTATAGACGCTCCGATTAAATGGGTGAAGTTTGTGGCTGCAATGGGGAGGAAATGAAAATACGGTGACCCCGTTTTGTTTGAAATAATCTAGAGCTTCGATGGAGAGATGCGAAACATGGTTGGCAAGCATCAAACGGACGGGTCGTTCTTTGGATAGTTTTACACATTTCACGAAATGTTGTAAGAACTTGGCGTAATTTTCATCTTTCATCCTCCACCAGATTAATTTGCATTACCGCTGTTGTATATTGGAGCACCATTCAGAAAGTGGTCCTTAAAATTGATTCTGGCGAAAACAGAAGGTGGAGGAATATAATTTCTGCTTGTTCAGACTGCTGCGCCTGCGGTAATGAGTGTTCCAATTTCTGCTAAAATCATTATCCCTATATGCTTCAAACCACGCCGAGCAATAATGCGTTCAGGCCGTTTTTGACGTATCTGAAAATTCTCCAATAGGTTTCTACGCCAGTCCTTGACGGCATTTCCAAGGACATGTCTCGCAATTTCACCCTCAAGAGAACCACAGCTTCTTATATGTCCGCATTCCCCTTCAAACCAACATGGAGAATTCTATTAAACAATTTTCTGCAGTGTTTTTAACCCGCCCCGAAAAATATATTTCAACCTGCCCCGAAAAATTTATTTCAACCCGTTCCAAACATAATTTACAAAAATGAGTACAAACGAACAATTGAAAACTTGAGATAAGAAATTTAATGTTTACCCACAATTCGTTAGATAACATTCTCTTGCAGATCCAGGATATTGACGATAAATGGCTTGATTCAAAAACTTTCTTATAATTCGACTGTTTCAACCTGCCTCGGTCTCCCTATCTTAAGCTTAATTGTTGCTTTAATATATGTAATAGAGTTCCGTCGTGTATAGCACATGTAGGCAGTAGGTTAGTGTAAATCAGTTTTTGTAAATCAAAAGTGTGCTCTATTATTTGATATCACCATCAATTTAATCTTAAATAGACATCTTCCATTACAGTTGTGTTTCAATGTTTTAAATTTATTTTAGGAAATAAATATATACTATTCTTTGAACTTATCCAAAACTCTAATATTTTTCAATCAATACAAAGAAATGTTTGAATAGGTATTTGAATGCGCTGAATATTTAGTAATTTGCTATTTCGAGGTCATTCAAATCGACCACACCGACATCAAACGTGCCGATACATCTTGTCGCTTCTGTCTATTCTATGATTTCAATAACCATGGAACGTTGGATTAAGCAACAGCGTGCGTTATCCGTGAAGGCGTGTTATCAAATCAGTAGTTATGCAACTGCTCAGCGCCGTTTGCGCTTTGAATTCGCGATACATCCTAATCGCTTAGTACCATCCGTGTTGCGACTGAAGCATGTGTTGAAAATTTCGAAAACCCTGCTTCAACAAGCACAAGAAGAGGCAGGGAAAGGAGAACAGTTCGTATTCTTGAGAATATCGAGCGTGTGAGCGTTGCTCTCCAATTCTCCATCAGGACGTTTCGACGAATTCTACGGTTAGATCTACACCATCATCCCTATAGAATGTAAATTGTCCAAACTCTTAATGAGAATGATTTCAGAACTGGACGGCTTTTCTGTAAATTGTTTGTGGCTACGGCTGGCGAAAATTCGAACATCGTCCATAATTTGTGAATAAGTGACGAGGCACACTTCCACCTTCCGGGGTTTGCGTACATGCAGATTTTTAGATATTGGGGTGACACCAACTCCATCAGCAACCTTTAAATTCTTCTAAGGTTACGGTTTGGTGTGTGATTTCTGCGTCAAGCAATATTGGTCCTTTTTTTTTTTGAAAATGAACGTGGAGGAGCTGTGACTGTGAATGCTCAGTACAACGTAAACGATAAAACTTTGTTCTTTTGGTATTACCCGATTCAGTTTAAATTTAGATGAAACTCCATACCATGTGGTGTTATGTAGTACATTTAATGTGGAAATTGCAGATCAGAAAGGGAAACCGTGAAATGATCACCTTGTTTCGAAATGGAAATCGTTAAAACGAACAAGCTGTTATATCACTTCTATTACACGATCAAAAATGTACCTGATATATTCTTTACATAGTTTTGGTAAATAAACTATAAATTATAAAATAGTACGAATATATAAACTATATTCCTCGGAGAAGGAGAACACAAGAAAGGGAGTCTATATACACCTATGTATGTAGACGTCTGTTTGACACGAGTATCCATTTCGATTACGAAGTTGTTTTCCAATATTGTTTTCTCAATCCTGTCTCAACAAATAATACGTTTTGTTATGATATTAACTCCAGTAATTAATCTCCTTTTCGAGGACCTTACGTTTTTGTTAATGGTTGCCTTTTCGTTGAAACAAACGACAAAGTATAATTAACGGAGCATACCTTCCCTTGACCTGATTTATGTTTACGTATCTTCTCTAATTTAATGCTTCCAATTCCAGATTATGTATATAATAAATACATTTCATTGTTATGGAAAAGAGGGATGACTATTTGTTTTTGTTTGTTAATAATTTTGCAATTACAAAATAATTTCAGCAAATTTTATAAGAATTAGCAGTTAAGATGCATATCAATAGACGCTAAATCTCAAAATAATTTACGGTGAATATACATATATATATCAAAATTATTCAACGGTCCGATAAGGAAAGTGGGTTCCAGTATTCTGGTACGAGCTCTAGTTAGTTACCAAAGAATCAAAATGTTTCTGAATTCGTGGAATATTTACTTGTTAGAATGATTTGTCCCAAGTAATTAAATTTCTTATCGGCCAATTTTGTAAAGAATTATCTATTTCTATCAGTTTCTTTCGGATCGTATCTCGTGTATATTAGAATTGCTGCCAGGAAGTGTAGATTGAAATGAGTCGCCCGAGCAACGTGTGCCTCTAAATTACTTTGACTTCTTAGCTACAAGGTAACCCCAATCTATGAGTAGCTCCGAATTCTTAAACTTAAAAATTCTTCGGAGAGGTTCACTGGGCGTATTGCTTGCTGAACAATGTTAGGACACATTTTCTCTTAAACCTGTGACTTCTTACACCTTTAAAAAATGCTATACATTTTCCAGAAAGAAGTGTCCATATTGGCAGTGTTTTTTGAAATCTCCTTCCTCCTCTAGTTAAGCTTCTCAACTTTTATGCTCCACGGCTTGAACATACGTTGGAAACATATGACATATGACATATGCTTGACAATTTTAAAACATATTCTCCTTTAAGGATTCAAATTCCTTAATCTTAAGCAGAGACTATACCTAAGACATTTAGAAGAGACAGTGCTTACATTGTCACTGTTTTAAGGAGTCTGTTTCTTCGTCTAGCTAAGATCCTCAGCGTTTATGCTCGACGGTTTCGACGTACGGCAATAGAAAGAGTCAGGAATGTCATTGACCGGTGCTGTGCTGCTGTGAACAAACCTTAACAGTGACCAGCTTTGAAGACAGCATCCTTCAAACAATTGCTTTTACACTATGGCTTATTCCATATGAAACTAAAAGTCGACTTTTTGTCTTTTTACTGCCACTGCA
Organism: Chrysina gloriosa; assembly: GCA_038088585.1. Lineage (NCBI taxonomy): Eukaryota > Metazoa > Arthropoda > Insecta > Coleoptera > Scarabaeidae > Chrysina > Chrysina gloriosa. Next base: position 26,888,945 of record CM076091.1, read on the forward strand.
GAAAATTCCTTTAGCTTGTTTTATTATTAAAATTGTTTACACCAGTCCACCATAATTCTTTAGCTATCGGCTGATGGAGAACAGCTCTGTGAGAGATAGCAGCTGGAACTATAGATCTTAACAGACTGTGATGCATCCTTTTCTCTTGGGATTTTATTTGTCAAGTTTGCATGATGATGGCGTTGCAATTCAGATAATGGACAATTAGAACAATAGAATTGTTCCGGTTTTATTGCACGAGGCATTGTTTTCAAAGTAATGCTCCGCAAGGATATGGAATAATGCACGTGGTTTGCTAATTATTAGCACTATTACTAATTTAATGAAATGAAGAAAAAAGACGTAAATTTACCAATACTAAGCTGTAAGTGGAAACAAGCAAGAAATTTAATTACGCCCTGTTTGAAGGTCAATAAATTAGTGCTCAAAGAATTTAACAAAAGTATTTTGGTTGTAACACTTCTAGTCATCCAGTAACCTTTAATACTTGTTAGATCTACAACATGCTAGCGAAAGACATATCGAATTTGATTAAATAATTGTGTGGCGAAGAGTTAACCGATGCTATACAGTGTCAATAACTATAGCACAGGCTTCGTTCCATCTCCTGTAAATAGTAAATTATGGCCGTAAGTGAGGATGGCGATATTTAGTTTATATGATTAGAATTTAAGAAATTCACGTTCCATTCGATAATACATATTTTTGAAGATGCTTGCCTCGTTGTGAGCGAAACATGTGTTTATTTAACCTTCATATACTCACGCATACGGTCTGTGACACCGACTTATATAGTATAGTATAGGTTAATGAAATAATTTTGTGGAGGTGAATGACGAGTTTACCAATGTGATATGCTGTCAGTTATAATACAGAATTCAATCAGTATTTTACCATAGAATCTTTGCTTATTTGTACTCCAATCTCGGTCAGAATAAAATTGACATTATATATGGTCAACTTTAATTACTTACAAAAGGTGTTAAGGGATGATAATATAGTTAAAATTTTGTGCAAATCTAGCTTTTATCAGGCATTTATCACGCTCAAGAAAGTCATTGCGGCACGGCGCCAAAACGCACGTTACGAACGACATCGTTTTACATAATGCCGCAATTGTCACCCCACATGTAAGAAGGGCTATAAATAATGTATTAAGCTGTTCGGCTATAAATTCAAACTGACGCGTTGCAAGTTTCATATATTCTCCGGATACATCTGTGTTATAGTAATTTTGTCTTTGCGCGTGCATGATACAATATTGCAAAACTGTTTCCCACTATGCAATTCGGGAAAGAGGCGGCTGGTGTATATAATATCAGTGGCGATAAAAGGGAGCAAAATATGTTGACACAAGGTGGTTAGATAAACTGATGGAGTTTATGTTGAACTCGATTTGTGATTGTAGTAACTGTGTTTGAAGAAAGCAAAATAATTATAATATATTGCAGATATTATAAATCTTTCCCAAAATTTCTAGACTTTTTAAATATGCTGTTGTGTCATAGTAAAGTATATAAAATGATAAATTTCAGAATTATATTTCTAATGGGGACTCATCCCATTGAGAATATTTTATGTTATGAGCATACATTTTGAGAAAATCAGTTGAGTGTTTGATGACAAGTCGTGCTCTTTAGCTACCATGACGCTGTGGTACAATGCATTTCAACGTGATCGACTCACCTTAAATGACACTTTCAGATCTTCTAAGTTAACAACGACCACTACCGAAAAAAATAGTCTTATTCAGAACATGGTTGAAAGGAACGAACATGTTATCTACATGGGATAGATAAATAACGTTCTCTTTACCCTGACGTGCATATCTCTTCTCGAGACAAACAGCATTTTATATAAAAGCAAGACTCCTCTGAAGGTGGGGCCCGAATTTAAAAAGAAATCTAATTCTTAGAGCTCTTACAAGGGGAACGTCAAGGTTGTGAATAACGGATTTTGATGGGTCTTGAATATGTTATAGATGGACTTCCCCGAATACCTTGCTACTAGCTTTTGTAGCCATTCGCCCTAGTTCTCGAGAAAATTGCAAAAGTTTTCCTGACGTAATTTAGATACCGTTAATGTTAATAACTTTTTGTAGAAGTGAGTATAGTGCAGCAGGTTAGCTCTAGGCGTACTACGCCGACGATTCGTGTGTGTAAGAGTTCTGGAGTTCTTTATTGTTTTCGGGAATGGTTCAGCAAAATAATTTTTGCAAAAGTTGCAATTTCTTGATTTCGCAAGAATAATTCTGAGTAGAGTTCTGATTAGAGTTCTGGGTAGCGCTCGGAGAGGTGTATCGAATATCCCCATAGCGCTTTTCTATAGAGTTCAAAATTCAAAAGTTATTTGCAAAATTCGAAATAGTGTGCTATGTGCCGAGAAGGAAAAGAATCGCACAAGAGTTCTAATTAGAGTTCTGGGTGGTGCTCGGAGAGTTCTATCGAATATACCCCCATAGCGTCTTTCTATAGAGTTGAAAATTCGAAAGTTATTTACAAAATTCGAAATAGTGTGCTATGTTCCGGGAAGAAAAAAATCGCACATGAGTTCTGATTAGAGTTCTGGATGGCGCTCGGAGAGTTCTATCGAATATTCCCATACCGTTTTTCTATAGAGTTGAAAATTCAAAAGTTACTTGCAAAATTCGAAATAGTGTGCTATGTGCCAAGAAGAAAAAGAATCGCACAGGAGTACTAATTAGAGTTCTGGGTGGTGCTCGGAGAGTTCTATCGAATACCCCCACAGCATTTTTCTATAGAGTTGAAAATTCAAAAGTTATTTACAAAATTCGAAATAGTGTGCTATGTTCCGGGAAGAAATAAAAACGCACGTGAGTTCTGATTAGAGTTCTGGATGACGCTCGGAGAGTTCTATCGAATATTCCTATACCGTTTTTCTATAGAGTTGAAAATTCAAAAGTTACTTGCAAAATTCGAAATAGTGTGCTACTTGCAAAAAAAAAAAAAAAATTGCACAGGAGTTCTGATTAGAGTTCTGGGTAGCGCTCCGAGAGCTCTATCGAATATCCCCGTAACGTTTTTCTATAGAGTTGAAAATTCAAAGGTTATTTGCAAAATTTGAACTAGTGCGCTACGTGCCAAAAAGAAAAAAAAATGCACAGGAGTTCTGATTAGAGTTCTCGGTAGCGCTCTGAGAGTGCTATCGAATATCCTCATAACGTTTTTCTATAAAATTGAAAATTCAAAGGTTATTTGCAAAATTTGAACTAGTGTGCTACGTGCCAAAAGAAAAAAATTGGACAGTAGTTCTGATTAGAGTTCTGGGTAGCGCTCTGAGAGTTCTATCGAATATCCTTATAACGTTTTCTATAAAGTTGAAAATTAGCAAAATTAGGTGCTCATTCGATGAAGAGGGCAGCAAATGAATTTTGTGAAATAAAACTTGAATGATTTACCTGTATATTATATATATACATGTAATATATATTATCGAGCTTTAATCATGTAACACGGTACAAAATAGACAAACAACTTTCAAAATGTAATGTCCATACAAAATAATCTCTCCATGTCATAAAGAAATCAAAATTTGAAAATCGTGTTTCGTCAACCTAAAGTCCCTCTCTTACCGAAACAACAGGGAAATTCTTTCCAACGTGGCGATTTATCCAAACTTGAACATTTTTTAACAAATGTCAAATATTTTTCAATTGAGTATCTATTTTCGATTTAAGAAATGAAACAATTAGAGCGCTACCCAGACCTCTACTGAGAATTGCTGTTTTTTCTTTCCGGCATATAGCACACAATTTCGCATTTTGCAAATAACTTTTGGCTTATATTTAGATAATAGTTATTAATAAGTTTGTAACATTGACAACTTGTTATTTATTGTTTAACATTCTTATTACATTGATGTTTTGTTGATAACAATATTTTTCAGATTACATATTAGACGTTTTGGTAAGAGAAGGACTTTAGGTTCTAATTTTGATTTTTTATGATTTGGAGAGATTATTTTGTATGGACATTACATTTTAAAATTGTTTGTATATTTCATAACGTGTTACATGATTAAAGCTCGATAGTATATATCATCTGTATGTATGAAATATACAGGTAAATCATTGAAGTTTTGTTTTACAAAATTCATTTGCTGCCCTCTTTATCGAATGAGCACCTGATTTTGCTAATTTTCAACTTTATAGAAAAACGCTATGAGGATATCCGATAGAACTCTCCGAGCGCTACCCATACCTCTAATCAGACGTCTACTCAGAATTATTCTTGCGAAATCAAGAAATTTGCAACTTTTGCAAAAAAATTGCTGACCCATTCCCGAAAACAATATAGAACTCCGGAACTCTTACCTTTAAGCTGAAAAAACAAACAGAAGTCTCCAACGAACAAATTACGGCGCTAGCCCTGAAACATGATGGTTGCTGTTTTTGGGGTAATTTTGCAGAACTATTGAAAATTTTATGCAAGAACTCCAGAACTATACTTATCGGTCTCAGAACTTAGATTTTTTTTTAAATTCGCGCGCCAACTTCACAGGAGTAAAAGCAAGCTACCTGCTTATAGGATTGCACATAGTCTTATATAAATTTGAAATTTTAAGTGGTGGTTTAAGTGGTTCACTGCATTTGTTTGCCTTTGATTCTCCAAAATGTTCGCGAGAAGCGTGGAAGAAGTAGGATCATCCTGGATCTTGGTAAAGGTCAGGATCATACTTCTGCTTCAACAACTGAATGAGTATTTGAATGCCTAAAACATTGAAATAATGTGGGGTCACGCGCCATATAGTCCAGACTTAAGGTGTTCTTTTTGTCCACGTCTAAAGGATTGGTAAATGGAATGAACAACTTAACGCGGCAGGAATTGGAAAGAAATATTTTGGAGATTGGTTTTCACCAATACTAAAGTGCCTTAGCAGCAAATAGAAATACCTTTAAAAATCATAAATAAATGCATTTCATCAATATAATCTGTATTACTTTAGAAGAACAACCTTTGTATAATGGTAGCACTAGATACTTGAAGCCTAGTTCTAACTTTAAACCAAAGGTATTAACTAGTGGAAAAAATTTGCCTACAGACAATTTCACAAATCTTCACGTCCTAGAAAATAAGATGCTCCTACTAATACTATCTAGTTTCTGGAAATTATATTGATAACGAAGGACGATAAATTACTTTCTTCCCTTGACTGGTGATTAAGGGTACAAGATTTCAAATCTTGTCTGAGATACCCGATCTATCAAGTGAAAGAGTAATGAAGTAAATTACATTAAAAGCTCATTAGTGTGGAATTAAAGGATGACTGCGGTAAGAGGTATATTAGCTCGCAACGTGGCTCGAAGATTTTAAATACTACCGCAGTATTACGTGCCTTGTATGTATGCTGAAGTGAACAAAAAATCTTAAATACAGAAACTTTAATGTGTGCTTTATTTAATTTTTAGCTGAACCATTTCGTAAGGAGAACGTAAACAAACTCAATATAAATACATACTTAGGCAGTTAACTTGGGGGTGAGTTATAAAGTGACATCATATTACATCGGTAAGACTTCTTTCCATACAGTGATCTATTGCCAGTGACACGTGTTTCGCCAGTAATATAACTAGCCGTACCATAATGAATGAATTGCGATTTTTCAATTTCGATTCTTTGAAATTCCATTTATTAAACCCAATTTGCTCCTTTACTCAGGGGTACGCTATATGTCAAATTTCTAGGGCAAGAATTATACCAAGAAAAGTAATTAAGTCTTCAAAACCATTAAAATCGGTAAATGTACGTCAATGATGCAACGTCAAAGCCCTTAGTCCTACAATAATTCTGTGGGACATTAGTTTCACTGAAATTAAGTTAGAACGAGGTATTGTGCAAAAATCAGCACTTACATGGATGTACGGTGTGAGTGATTTTGAAGTTAAGGAATCTGCATATATGTTTGAGTAAGAAAACCGGGAAGTTTATACACGTACATTAGGAGAATGAGAAGAAGTTTTCTCCTAAGCGTCATCTCTCGCGATTCTGCCAATCCACATGTTATAATAATAATGATAATAAATGTATTACCAACAGGTAGAAATACCCAATTATAGGAAACATGATAGAACACACAAAGTGTGCAAGTAAACAAACATAATTATGGCAAAGGTAAGGGACGTAATTTAGAAAAATAAAAGAAATTAGTTGATTAAATAAAAAGCGAAAGAAAGCATTAACTACAGAGATAAGTCAGACTGTCAGCATTAGTATCACAATAACTAGTTAGTTTATTGAAGTTATTGCACATTAAAGAAATAGGCGCTCCAACTAGTACATTTGTACGGGAGTATTTGGTATAAAAAATGTCACTTGAACGAGAGTTAGTCCGCGGAATATAAGTTCAGTTGATGTAACAACCAAGATCAATCAATCCCATGATGAACAATCGAGTAAAGAACTTTGATTAAGCATATTAGCCTACGAGCATGTAACAAGGGCAAAATTGAATTCATCTATCTGGAGCACATGGCCATACAGTCTAGCGGGATATGCGTTGTGCGACAACTGGTACATAAAGTTAAGGAATCTTCTCTAAACTGTTTTGATTGAATTGATTTGACCATTATAGACACGGAACCAAACAGGTACTTAAGCTAAGATCTTAATAAAGCGAAGAAAAGCATGCGGAGGATATGATGGTGCTGAAATTCTCGATAATTACGAAAAATAAAGGCATGGAGCTTGCAGCTCTTGTTGTTGATGTTCCCTATATGACTATAGAAAGAGAGAGTGATATCAAAAAGAACACCCATGTCACGACAACCAGTTACAGATTTCAGAACGATATCACATACACTATAAGAGTATGCTTTTGCCCCTAATCTTTTAGTATACTTTATATGAATACATTTGGTAATATTAAGATAAAATTAGAAAGAGTAGGGGGCATAGGTTAGAGCCCTGTGGTACTCCAGATGTCAGTACACTCTGGGCGGAAGTGTAGTTACGGTACGAAACGCAAAACTTTGTACCAATTAAGTACGAATACAGAAGAGCAATCAGAGTATCAGCAAATTTGAAAGAGTCGAGTTTCTTGAGAACGAAATATTGATCTAATTGATCGAATGCCTTTTGAAAATCTAAATAAACGACATCCACTCGTCCCTCTCTATTAATAACTTGTGAAACATATTGCGTAGAGTTGGTTAGATTTAATATAGTAGAGCCAGACCGCATGAAACCATTGGCAAGGAGATATATTGGCGCCGACAGCGGCATAAAGATGTTGATATTAAAAAGGTGTCGCAAATTTTTGAAAAATTACTCGAAATGGAAATGGGGCTACAATTCTTAAGTAAAAATGGATAACTTTCTTTAATCCTGGAGTGACCTAAACAGTCTTCACACATTCTTTTAGCAGGAAGCTGGAAATATTATCAAGTACGGTAATAAATTAATCCTTTGAACGTTTTAGCGCACTCTCAGTCTGTGCAATGGAGAAGGCAGTAACATTTATAAGAGTGCTCAAAACGCCAGAGAATATGGGTAAGTTTGAATTAGACAAAAGAACGTAGCCTGAGCAAAAGTAATCAGCAAAAGAAGATACAATACCTTTGGGAAAACTACATATATTCACATTCATTATGTTTTAACAGGCTAGGTACTCTAGTACGACCTCTTTTGTTCTGAAGGAATGGCCAGCATTTTTAGGATCGGAGGATATTACCATAGTGTTGCGCTCTGTATTCTTTAAAATTTTCAAACATTTTAGCTTTCCACTGCAGGCACTGAATGACAACGTGATCGAGATCCCAAGTTCACCCAGAACTACCGCCCCATAAGTCTGCTGTCAGGACTATCTAAGACATCAGAAGCAATTATTTTAAGCCGTCTCCGTGAAGATCTGGAAGCCAAACAGGTATTCCAAGACGAGCAGTTTGGCTTCCGGCTCGGGCTGTCGACCGATTTTCAACTCTTTCGATTGACGGAGGCAGTCCGAGAGGCCATTGAAAGGAGGGAGACGGTCGGAGCGGTATTCTTCGACCTGGCCAACGCATTCGACACACTCTGTTATGACGGTCTAATATTAAAAATGGTTATAGCCGGCGGAGAGGGTCGCTCGATCTGACAATCTGGTGCTTCAACATATTGCTGAACTCGACCAAGACAGGCCCCCGCCTAAGACCCATGTGCGGAGGGTGCAGACTCTTCTCGATGTTTCAGGATGTGGTATTAGCCAACCCGCAAATCTTTAACGACGAAAGATGATAGAAATCGCAGTGACCGGATCCACAGGACCAGTTCTTCTCAAACTCCAGCGGTGAGACCGTGGCCGCCAAGAAGAGGACCAGGCGGTCTGAGTGGCTTCAAGTCTCGGTCCCGGATAAGATCGCAGTTCACTGTAACGTGATCGAACCAAGGAGATAGTGCTTTAGCTGACAACTAGACAACTCTTAAGAGGTCTTTAGAACAGGCTAACCAATATTGAGTAAATTGTGATAAAGTGCTGTTTATATTGAACAACATAGCAGGTTGATTAATAAGTTGTATTATAACTTAATGTAACGCGATGATGTAAAGTTATTATTGGCCAACTCAAAAGCAGGAACATTAAAATCTCTTACAATAAGAATATTCTGCAACAGAAAATAATCAAGGGTACTTAGCACATCTTGTGTTCTTAGAACTACATCATGATAATTAAAATCTACACATGGAAGAGTTGAATAGGTTGTTTTCTCTTTTTGGCTGGTCATCAAGTGGGAATTGAAACAGTGATAATCCCGCACAATTGTGCTACTAGACACCTTTGTAAGAAAGAAATGGAATTTCAACTAGGCAACTACACTAAGTTAATTTATCACCAGATAAACGACCTTGCTGTATTGCTGCTACTCTCACATGGGACCAGCGAATAGCCTCGCTTATATCAGGTGAAAAGTGTATGTACACTATATTGAAGAACCATAGGTTGGATGTCCATTTTGCTACACAATAGCCTAAAGTTACATCCCATGTAGCACACGCATTCGGTGCCTAATTTATTCATCTCTGCTCTAGGTACACAACATCAATAAAAAACGCCCACTGTATACTATTACCTACTTTGAACTGCTGATGAGGTAGTCTCTTTTGAGGCCAGTCTTCCATTATAAGCGGTAATCCTAATGGTTTCTTAGATGTGTGTGAAACTGAATTTCTTTCTTAATTTTTTTCTTTTTGTTTTCAAAATTATAAATTGCTGGCGTCTTACAATTAGTTACATTAGTAGAGACTATACGGATGTAAAAGGTTAAGGCGAAAATCGTAAAAGAGAAACTTTCAAATTGATCGTTTAGGTTTAATACGTTTAGCAGGAGGGTCGTAAAAATATAAACTCTTTGTTCATAGTTGTACTCTGTACTTTTGGGAGATCATCCCCCACTTCCGGGATATTTCGAATGTTCACACCGCAACTCTAATCTTCATGCGGTTTAGAATCTCCAGGGCGTTCAATTTTAGAAGCACAAGGGGCATTGATCTTCTGTGGAATATAATTTATTACTTGAGTCCGGAACGATGATACGAACGGTATTATTCGCCTAGCGCCGCGTTCTAATAGGATTAACTGAGATTTCCAGTCAAATAAATCTGACATCTTCGAATTCTGTAAATACGATGTTGATCCAATGAATCATTAATAGGTGTGGTTAAGCGAAGGTAACGCGACTACCCCAGCGACGTTTCAGATGTTTTCCGAAACCGAAAATTACAAGAACGGAATATCAAATTGGAAATATACACTTACCCGTATTTGCTGAAGCGCAATGTGTAGTCTCAATAATGCTCGAACGGAAATTATGGTAGATACAATAATTGCTTTTAACAGAAGTAACGGGTATTGGTAATTCAAACGGATTTACGGCTAAGCGTTTTGGTAAGGTATTTTTAAATTACTGGCGACAAACCGTCGTCCTGTCTGCAATTCATGTTCAATAAAATTATTGATTTTGAAATAAACCTTGAAAAAGTCTAAAGAGAAACGACATGAAACATTTCTTTCCACTACTTTTAATTTTAAATCATTTTTTACTACTTTACTACGTTTAAGGTAGTAAGAAATCAATAAATAATTTTGATAATACATTGGACATCAAGCGACGGGAGTTTATAAAACTTTGAAGGGAAACCGGTGATTTGGCAACTCTTTGCAACTAGTGTTTGAAAATTTTCTTACAAATTAATGAATGAGTTACTAAAATTATCAAATTATTAGGAAAGTGTCAAAGAGTTCCCATTCATTTATTCAGCTTCGAATTTCGATTACGTTCTTCTGTCAACTAAACTGGAAAAGGGGGTTTGCTCTGCTTGGTAATTGCAATGAATTATTACGAAAGTTTTGCTTCTTTTCTTGTAACATCAAAATCATATTAGATTATCAAGCAACTACGCAATCATATCCCAGTATTGAAGCAATTGCTTGATTCCGAAACATTCCACCTCGAATACTACTCATGTGAACACGCAATTCTCAGCGTGTTTTAAGTAAATTGGCTTATATACTGACTTAAAAATAGCAACACATGGAAGTTGGTCATCAATTTTAATGAAATTTTCAGAAAATGCATAATTTAATGAAACAAACAGATGATTAAAAATTTAAGTAGTTAGTACTGCTAGTTTTTTGTTTTGCATGTTTGCACTTAATAAAATCAACTTTTATTAAGTAAAACAATTCGTTGTATGATAACTTTAAATTTTGCGGTTTGTTTGAGTAGTGCCTTTTGAACATTTAATAATGCCAAAAGTTGGTCAAGGAACGTGCAAATTATCCGCAATTAAATGATTTTAAACGTGACCGTATTATTGGCATGAGAGAGCCCGCCTTTCGCTTACAGATATTACTGGACCTGGTAATCTTGATTTTGCAACGGTGGTGAGAAGTTGTTCCAGATTGTTCGAAGAGGTTAACCAACGTCGCTCTGAATCTAGACGTAAATGTCGTTTAAAACTTTTGGGCACAAGAGACTGTTTCAGAGTTATTATTAGAGATAGACAAGAAACTTGGTAATAGTTACGAGCATAGAAAAATACTTTCAAATATACTGGATCCATATTACCGTGACAGATCAAACATCTGTTTTCCTTGTGGAATATAGAAATTCTGATTATCACATGTATTGTCAAAACCGAATCAATTTTTTTACACCATCTCTTAACGGACGAGGCCAATTTTAGAAGTAGTGGGTTAGGTAGCAAGCATAATCTGCATTATTTTTCTACTGAAAATCCCAAGTGGATGCACATGAAAGATAATCAATGTTTGTACATATGGGATGGAACTGTTGGCAATACAAAGTAGACCCACATTTCTGTGATAGATTTGAATGGATACCTGAAATTCAATGCTCACTTAAGGACTTTTCCTTGTAAAGTTTCTTTAAATCTAATTGTTTTTGTTTGGTTTATATATATATATATATATATATATATATACATATATATACCGATCACCCTGAGAGAGTTTCACTTAACTTTTTCATATATATATATATATGTATATGTGAGTGAAACAAAAACAATTAGATTTAAAGAAACTTTACAAGGAAAAGTCCTTAAGTCCTTAAGTGAGCACTACACAATAAAATTTGAAATATGAGAATAATACTGAATTCATTTCGAAAGTTTGTATTAGTTTGGCAGAGAAATGATGTATGGTACTAAAAGTACAATCAATGTTGTACACAATGCAGTATTAATATACAGGAAGTTCCATTTGAAGAATTCTAGAAAATTAATGATACGCAAAATATTATCGCCCTGTATAGTTCTTGCAGATAATCTGAAAAAGGTGGGGTATACATTCTATCTGATTACGTGATTTTATTAATTCATTATTATCATTATCATTATTTCATGAAAGGAGGAATTTTTGCTTACAAAAATGTAAATAACTCATTCACTTGAAACTTTGGACACAGTGCCCTTTCAGAATTTCTAAAAATATATACGATATTCCATAAGAAGAAACACAACTTTGGTCCGTCACGGTAAAGTGGATCAGCCTAATATTCGAAAATAATTTCAGCTGATGCTTCTACCGTAGTTTTATTAAATAGTTTCTCGTATGTATATCTCTAATAATAACTCCGTAATCCTTCCAAGGAATTTTGGGCCATCCGGTATATATGCATATACTTATACTTATACCTCCTATAGCAAACGTAATTGGGAAGCCACAAATGTAAGAAGCCTAATACAGCCAAATGAATTCATTTTAGTCGATAGAATAGTCTATAAAGCGCACGCGAGAAGAATATCATCCGCCTACTCAGCATTGTCCAGGATTTCACACAGCGCTTGAGGGATACTTGCAGAGCCGCATCCCTTAAATTTCCCATACATAAACCCACACTACTAAGATAACAGAAAGTAAAGTAAAGTTGTTATGGTTGTTCGCTAAATTATAGCCTCGAAGGCCTTCCCGAAGTTACCAAGTATGGTATACAGGACAAATAACATAATAGAAGACATAAATTCAATAGTTATCGAAATTCACCAAGCATAAATGCGTAGACACTAATAAGAAAACTGGAAATATTAGTCTACTTAGAAATAAAGTAGTTTTTCACTCATTCTGGGAGTTTGAAAATATCGTTTTGATAATTTGAACAATTGAAGTTACTATGCATACAGAAATCGCGTATGCAATTTTCTTTAGGGAAGCATTCCAGAATTTAGATCAGGCATGGACAACCTTTTTTGTAGAAGTTTTATGCTGCGAGTAATCTTGAAATATATACATTTTTGTAGTATCCTTATGATTCATTATGAATTAAGTTCAGACGGGCCGTGCTAATATGCAACGAAAGAATTCAGTAGCGGGTCGGACAAATCTTACTCGAGGGCCGCATGTGGCCCGCGGGCCGGAAGTTGCCCATACCTGATGTAGATGGAAAAGACTCCATACTCTGAGACACTCAGCTTACACACGCTCACCAAACTGCCGTGCCGTCATAAATCTTACCACGTTTACATCTTACAAAACTTTAAAACGATCGTGGTCTGACTATGTTAAGCATTTTAAACATACTTTTGGCAAGCTAAAGATATTGCTCTTAATATTTTCACGCAGATGTTGGTTTTATAGTAGTCATCGGTAAATATTAATTCTATTACTATAATAAAGAAGACATTCATTAATTTATAATAGAATATATTTTACCCAAACTAAGTACTTTTGACTGAAACATTACATAATTTTGGGCGCTACGATTTTCGATGCTTCAACTTAGTTTTGAAAAGATATAAAACCGACAATTTTTAAGTATTACTTTCACATTCGGCTTACAGATCATCTTTCACTTCGTCACACCTATTAGCTCTTTCTGTTTGCCACTAACTCATCTCAATATATATTTTATTATGTGTATATGTGCAATCCATATATTCGACGGTTGGTAATATGCGTTTTTGTACGTACGGTATTATTTTAGAAAGTTTGCTGTTTTTAATTCAAAATATTGGAGTGCATATGTAATCAAAAGGAGCAACTCTTTTAATATGTTGTAGGATAATTTTGTTGCATATTTAGTCACGATACAATACATAAATTGGATGAAGATCGAAGAAATATATCAATTGGAAATGGGGCGAATGTGATAAAGTAGGAAAAGGAAAATCAATTATATAATAACACAACTACACCGGCGTTAAAAAGAAGCTTTCTATATGAAAAGTAATTTGGTCAAGAAGTCACCTTTTTAGAAGGCAGAAAGGAAATGATAGGCAGGAAGTTTTATTACGTATTTCTATTTCATAAGTTGGAAACTTTTATTGATTATAAATTTGGATCCGCTGGCTGTACTCGCCGGTGTGCAATCTCAGACCACAGTAGCACTGAATTATTAGCATCACCATCATGCCCAAATCCTATATATTTCTCAGTACTATCGTTTTGACTAATAGAGTTACCAAAGCTGCGATTATGATATTTTACAAAAAGTTGTTTGAGTTAATACATTGTTTGAACACAGTGCAGTGTTAAGTGTTCGCCTAAAGGCCTAAAGTGTGGAATAAATTCAGTAAAAGTGAAATAAAATGTTTTGTAGCATAAGTCCATCAGACTTATATATTATATATTGGACTTATCCAGACTCCCTTCCATTCTTCTGGCATCCCATCCTCTCCATATTCGCTTCACCAGATCCGTCATTTCTTCATAACCAATACGTTTTATTACCTTGTAGAATGCCCGCATTTCTTTATTATAAAATCTTTCTTCTAGCTGCTTTATTATTTTATCGTAGTATTTCCTCTTTTTCCGGAATTTACTTTTGAGTTCTCTCAGTTCTCCGGTTTCCTTAACATAATTCTTTTGTCCATTTTGACCTTTCCATCATCGTTTTTACCATCTTCATTATTTGATTAAGTTTGGTTTTGTGTGTGAATGTTTTTATGTCCGGAGATCTGACTGCACTTATACTTTTTCCGTTTCTCTTCTTGTTTCCCTCATCCGTGGAAGTATCACTGTAGTAATGCATTGTTTTCTTTTATCCTCGTTCATTGCTATTCCCTCTATACCTTCAGCTTCTCCAGATTCTCTAGTTAATTTCTACATAATCACCTTGACGATTGAGGCATTTGTCATATTTGTCAACAAGCTTTGCAATACGCTTTTCATAAAATGTTGCGGCAATGATTTGAAGTTTGTTGTGACGGTTTCTTTGAGCTTCTGGTCAGTTTGGATGCGCTGTCCGCCAAGCTACTTCTTTAGTTCAGGAAAAGGATGGTAGTCACTCGGGGACTATGGTGGGTATTCGAAAATGTCCCATTGAAATCGCTCAAGAAGCTGTTAGGTTACACGAGTGTGAGTACGGGCATTGTCACGGATCAAAACAATTCCAGAAGTCAGCATGCCTCTTCTTTTATTTTGAATAGCTCTCCGTTAACTTCGCCATGATTCACAATATCAATCTGTAGTAATTGCTGTTTCCAGTTACATTCGCGGAAGAATCAATAGAGACAGCCATGTTTACGTTACTGCAGCTCAACAAGAAATGACGTGTTGAACTCATCAGTGACAGGGCATGTGGAGGGTGAGATGCTCAGCTACCAATACGGCCACCAGCCACCTGTCGCATGCCTGGTCTTTATACTGTGCAATCCGAAATTGAAAAAAACGGCCCTCGTAGTTCCATTGGTAAGGAATCATGTATTGGTGCAAAGTTGCAGTGACCACTGTGGAAATTGGAATTTTGGGTAGTGTCACTGCATGAGGCGACAAATAGGGTACTTTAAGTCGGCTCTCCGAAAAGCCTTGCTAAATTCAATTTTTAGAAGCTATCTAGTGCGGGTTTTAACTTCAATTTATACATTTACCATTCCGCCATTAAAGGAGATTTCTACTTGTATACAAAACGAATGGGTGTTGTTTACAACAACTTCCAGCTTCCTGTAGAGCATTTGTAAGCTAGAGCAAGTCAAGAGGAGATTAAAATGACTTGGTGGATATCTACTTTTACACAAGACAATATTTTAAAGCTGTTGCTTTAAAAGCATTCGGAACAATTTCGGAAAAATTTAAGTGATATAGCAGTAATTGGCAAAACATGAAACACAAAACTCAAAAATTGCGAGAACCGGAAGGCGGTCCTTGGACGCTTGTGCATGCAAATACTGCTGATCACCGAGTAGAATTTCTGAAAAGAAGACGGCAGGGTCACCACAACAATAATGTGCATTTTCTACATCAAGCTCTCGAAAACTAGGCATCGTCGCTAGCTTTTCAAGTTCCTCATAAATTTTGAGAACCTTTACCGTGGGAGTTGATAGATTGGCGTCCAGCTTTGCCAACTCTTTCACAATTGGGTTAGAGGACTCTGCGACGCATTGCAAAATTCGTGTTGCCAACGTCTTAATTTTGTCTGACAAGAACGGAATTGTCAGGTCACTCTGGTAAACTAATACCACATACGTACCACACGTCCCACCAATTACAATTGGTCGGAACATAGACCCGTATAATATAAGTTTACCCGCCAGCTGGACAGAAATATGAATTTGTATCGGGTAGGTCTGTACAATTTCGAATCTTGTAACAGTAAAGCACTTCAAGGCAGTTCAAGTGCTTGTAGTGATTTTATAAGAAGATAGGGGAAAATCTAGTTGTCAAAAATGGAGCACAACTTTTATATAAATCGCACTATCCAGCTTATCTGAAAAAACCTGCTTACTATTTATTTAAATAAAAGTGCCAATACTAATATTATGAATATATTTCACTTCCAGTTGATTGAATTAATTTAAAAATTTAGTAAATTTGGTGCAAAGACAAGCAATTTAAGGGAATTGGGATAATGATATTATTAGTACGTACTTAGCATGCACATTTGTCTATAAAGTTAGTCACATATATTTTATCTCAAAACTTTAACAATAAAATGTGAGTGCACTCTTAGGTGTTTATGGAAGCGCTATGTATTCGTAATGTTGTTAGTAGCAATATATAACACATTTATCTGATGGTAATTTCATGCAAAAGCTTACTCCGTTGCATGAGCAAACGCTCGGTCGTTAATTCCAGAGATACAAGGTTGGACACAAATACATACTACATACTTATGCTCCATTCTATTTATTTTCTAAAAAGTTTGAAACTTTGTTTTCGGAAGCCAGATATTGCGGCTGCCTGGAAGCACGTTCGCCGTTTAAATTTAATTTTGAAGTTTTTGGGCTCAACGTAATTCCCTTTTACCCTTTTCTTCAAACTTTAAATGTTAAAAAGCACGTTTGCAATATTGAACTGTGTATAGTACGAGGAATGTCTGCAAAGACTAGGAAAGAAAACATTTTTTTTTAGAACAAACTGTTTCAAAATATTCGCCTTTAAGATTTGTAAACTTTTGCGTGCGTTCAAACCAATTCTCAAAATAGTTCTCCCACTCTGAGGTTAGTATCTCAAAAACATGGTTGTAGAAGACTTCAACAGATTCTTGAGGTGCTGAAAACCGCTGGGAACAGAAACGAAATCGCTAGGCGATGAATCAGGTGACTACGGACAATGAAGACATGAAGTCAATGTGTTGCTCCTCTAAATAATCAATTGCTTAACGTACTGTGTGAGAGCTGGCATTGTAATGATGCGAGGTTTACAGTTGGTTTCTCTGATTTCGTGGATGACTCCTGACAAACAAATTGTTTCATTACTTTAATCGCATCGTACATGTTTTCCATATACGAAATTTTACTACACTGAAAAAAGTTGCAATAAATAGATAATTGATAAAACTGTTCCTTAAAGAAATGTTATGTTTTACCATGTCTGTATTTAAACAGATATTTCAAGACTGGAAATGTATCCTTAAAAATACAAATATTTAATAGCACGAAATTCTATAAAACGTGGAAATAAAGTCTCATCGGTATTAAATTAAGCAAAAATATATGTCAGACAATTTTAACATGAGAATCAACTAACAATAAGCATGATATCGTGCAAATGAAATATACATAGTTAAAATGTTACATATGTAATGAAACTTCTTTGGCTTACTTTGCTATTAAGAATTCACTGCAGGTAAAGATAGTCTTCAAGTACATATGCTGGTTATAGGAACAGCCTGTTGCTTTTACATCACATAGTTCAATACAATAGAAACAAAAATAACCGAAAATCGAAAAAATATTTATTAATTTTGCTGCGAGTGAGAAATATAAAGTTATTTTCAAATATATTAGCGAAAATCACAATTCTAAAGAAAAACATAATAGCTTCATGAAAATTAGGTTATTTCTCAAGTAGGTGTCTACGGAAATTGTGTCACTGTTTACTGAGTAAACACAGATTTGATATGCCAAAGGGAATAGGAATTCTGATTTATTAATTGTGGACCATAACTGCAGATTATACATTTAGAAAGAACGAATTTTTGATATGTGAAATCATATGTTTCGAATATATATGTGACTTGTTTTGTTCATTATTATGTTCTAAAATTGTTGAAAAGAAAGACAATTATTATTCGTAATCTACATTTCACTAATGTACGTTAGTTCAAATATAGCGTTAAAGTAGCGAATACCAGTACTTTATTAAACAGTTTTTTGTTCCTCGCAATAAATACCTATTTATTGCGAGGAACAAAAACTGTATTAATTAATACCCAATGCTATGTCCCCGATGTGTTCTACTTCATTTCAAAATACACTCTTTCATAGCTGCATATTGCTGTAGATACTTGGTTTCGGTTGCAAAATCCATTTCTTGGATGTAAAATTTATTGGTAATTGCACAACCGTAAATGTTGTTTTAAAATTCCCATAAATTCCGAATTTGTTTCATTTCCGTTTTATCCCCTGGTGTTACGGAAAAAGCTTTTTTAATGCTCTGTAAAAAGCATACGCCGTATTCAACTGCACTAACATCCGCTTGATATTAATTTAGAGAACATCCTCTCTCGGCCTTCAAACGCATTAAGGATGTCTCCTGTTTTGTATCATATTTTCTCGTTTGTTTCCGGATGTTGTTGATGTGTGTATCGTGTAAAAATCATTTAATTCATCTGCGTTTTGTAACGGTTACTTCATCTTCTATTCATTAACACATACTCTATGAGCCTGCTAAACATTTGTATTTAGTAAATACTGAAATACTAATAGGTGTTTGATACTATCAATCGTATCCGAACTTATGTCTAGAAAAGCTCTATTAATTTCAGTGAACACAATCCTGTATCTTGGAAACGTTTTGTCTTGTTTATATAGAAGTTAAATATACAGTCAACCGTAAAATAGGACAACAATTGAATAAACTTGCTTTTATGAATTGCTTTATCCTTCCAGAAAAAGAATACTTCACCAAGTCCAAATCGTTACTAACTGTGGCATAGTGAGTGACACAGAACTGCTAACTAATGTTTACGACTGGCGTTCGATTGCCTGAATATGATTCTTCATTTATTATCAGTATAGCAATTTAGTTGCCTAATTACGTACATAGAACTTTCCAGAACCAGTGTAGCAGATCAGAATTTCTATTTTACTTTTGGAAAAAGTTCCTGCGTATCGTAAAATAGAAGTTGTAATCACAAAGATCGAAAAATGTCTAATGCTATATAGAGAAATTAAGAACATATGAAATTGACAAAAGCGCAAAATACCATTAGTTTTGAAAATTGATTGTTTAGGTTACAAAATTATTCATAAATACAAAATAATAGCTTCCTACCTCAGAAAATGTAATATTAGATGATCTCTTGTGTTATTGTAAACAACAGCTTAATCGATGCACATCATTTAATAAACAAAATTAGCAATCACACGGTTTCAAATTTCAACAAATTTTGCCTCAATTACTATGCATTTCATGATTCGGTTTAGGATTTCTTCGTTAACATTCCGTAAGAGATCCGCGGTCTTGGCACAGAGGGGCCAGATCTGGCATATCATACGTACTACTTATTTTTAATGTCAGAAAATTTGTAGAAACTTAAAATACCAATGAATTTAGGCTACCTTGATTTGCGACTTTTTTCTACAAATTTAATAAATGGTAATTGTGTTGTTAGACCATAATGTAGCAGGCTACGTATTTATAAATAATTTTTGAATCTAAACAATACTTTTAAATAACATTTTCATCAATTTAACCCCGCTGTTAGATTAAGCCCATTTGGTCCAATGTTTTGGTTGTTATCTTTATAACTTTTAAACAGTATTATATATTGCTTTGAGATTTCGGCTCAAGCGTTCTCTTTAACAATGTTATATCCATAATTTCAAGTGTCTGACATAAAGTCAAACTGAAAAAAATACAAACTTACTTATCTTGGATTAGTGTCCATTTGGTCCAGTGAATATTTTTATTTGACTGAAATCAAAATACTAAGCTATTTTGTGCTTATTTATAAAAAATGTGATTTCATTGATAGTTTTTACATACATTAAATGCTGAACAAAATATTTTTCGGTTATTTTTGCAAATACTTGCCGCAAATGGAACATGTCAGGTTTAGACTTGCAGTAACTACAAATTCAACGCTTTCTAGCCGCCGATTTACAAGTAGCACTATTTTAACTCCTTGAAATTAAAGAATAGCTGTGCTGAGAACTATTGTTGAAGTAATCTACTACGTTTCATCATATGCATCTTAGCCAAAGAAAGTGTTAGTTTCCGCAAAAACACTGGTCTCCTGCGATTTCGATTAGCTTGTGCCCATGAAACATTGATCTCAGATATGCATTCAAAGCGGATATATCTAGCATATTTGCAAACAGAATGTTCGGCCATCGATTTGTTTTACGTTTTGTGGTGTAGGAGCCAATAATTTGGTCAGCAGTATCTACGCCTGCTATGAGAAACGAAATATAAGAAACTATAACAACAAAATAGCATACCTTCTGTCGAATTGTAATAAGCTTCAATCTCCGGTGTTTTCCTCGACCCACACTCTTCAACTTCAGCTGTTCTGTATATTGTGCTAATCAATATCGTTTTTCTGGCTGATATATGATACTAATATCGCAATGTCACAGAAAGCAAATATAGACTTCTACAATGAAAGTTTTTTTACAATCAGCCACTTCTTGGGAATGAATGTTTAATTTTTACATACTGTTCCTACATATGTAACTTTTCTTTCAAGTAATTTTTTTACCAAATCAAAAGTGGAAAAGGAGTTGTCGCCTGTTGCCCTTTCAAGTATTCCGTCAAGTCCAATACAACGCGTTATTCTTGGTTTTGTTCAGACTTTTAGCTTTTCCAAGATACGGCTGTATCTTCTGGACGTAGCCCGACTTTGAATCCACCGATAACCAACATTTCAAACCATATTTTACAGGTTTCGATGGCATAAACTGTCGAAAGAAACATTGCCTCCTGAATCCAATAAGTTTCTCGCCAACAGTGACGTTCTCGTGGCAGTTGTAAAACATTGCAAGAAGGAGTTGCCAACGCTCCCACAGTTCACAAATAGAGGATGAAAAATTCCACATGGCGCAATTCATAATAATATTTACTAATTGTATTAACGAGATATTCAATCAAATTAGATATAAAATATTGGATTAACTTTTTTTTAATAAAACATGTAGTGTGGACCAAATAGTCTCTTAATCTAAGATTCGTTTCAATCTAACAGCAGGGTTAAAAGAATAAGTGTACTTTACTCTTGAAACGAATTCAAATATTTCGACTTACCTCATATTATGTAATCTTATTAAAAACTATTAGTGTAATTTGGGTTCTAGATGATACAGAAATTGTTTATTAGGAATGTTTTTTTTTCGACGAGGTTTGATAATAAAAAGTTTCGATATAGTGCAAACTTGTGAAACACATTGTACATATGTTCATTCCAAATCTTCCAATTCTACGTTATTAGAAATTTTAAAGAAACACACCAATGATCATTAACCTATGTGTATTACGTTTAAGAATATTAAGCCGAACGAGCGCAAATGAGCACAAGTGAACAAAAACGCACAAGAACGAATGTTAACGGACCGCACGTCAAAGAGCGCGAATGCATACGAATGAACATAAACGTCCGGAATTAGAATGTTGGTGAGTGTTCCGTTCGAATGCAATCGCGCTATCAAAATGGACGTTATTACGCGAAAGAAAATAATTATTTTGGAGTTTTTCGTTTTTAATGATCAAAGAGTTCGGAAAAGGGAAAAAGAAGCGAACTCGTCGATGGTGGGTGACATTAGTATTAAAAATAGATGTAAACATAGCATGCATAGACAAATACACGCAATCGAGTTCATCGTACCGTCCACACTGGCCAAATGCCTTCCAACAAGAACGAGCACCTTTTCTTTGATGTACCGACAATCGACGGAAAGGATTCGAAACTGCTCGTTCATGTTCGTTCGTATACGTGTGCCGTCCACACTTCACGCACAATGTTCGTTCACTTGTGCTAATTTGCATTCGTTCACGCTCGTTCGTTAGATGTGGACCGGGCTTTATATGACACTATTCCTTTGCAATTTGAACCCCCGTCCATACCTAGCAAACGAGCTCGAAAGAGTACAAGTGAACACAAACGCACAAGAACAAACGTTAACAAATCGAGACGCACGTTGTGGAATGCGAATGCACACCAATGAACATAAACGGCCGAAATTCGCATGTTCGTGAGTGTTTCGTTTGAATGCAGCTTAAAGATGTACATACATATGATTTACGTAAACATGTTTGAATGAAATACGAAAGCAAATTAATGTGGACTTGATGATTGAAAAAGTAAAACATTGCGTACCTATATTCTAACCCCAGAATTAACCTTTAGTAAAACGCAAGACTTAATGATATAATATTCTGTAATTATGAATTGGTACAAAATATAATAATTATTCAAAAAGTTAAATGCGTTGAAATAAAACTAAAAAGACGCAAAAGTTTGTAATCTGGAAACAATGAGTACCTGTACTTAGTTGTAAAGACTGCCACTTCTTTTTAACCCCGTGAGGTGAAGTGTTGTATTTCTGTGCCAAAGTTAACCACGCGTCATCTTTTTACGTACAATTTTATAAAATTTATCTGTTGAATCCGACAATCTTACGTCTTTGATAAAAGATAAAATTGTACGTGTCGTTCACTCCATGGCAAATTGGTAGTTCAGAGACAAGATTGAACATTTACAATGCACCCAACCCAATTCGTCGTACCGCCCACATTGGCAAAGTTCGTTCAAACATGTTCCAACAGGAACGAGACGTTTCCTTTGACGTTCCGACAATTCGCGGAAAGCATTCGAAGCTGTTCGTGCATGTTCGTTCGTGCACGTGTGCCGTCCACACTTTACGCACAATGTTCGTTCACTTGTGCTCATTTGCGCTCGTTCGCGTACGTTCGTTAGGTGTGGACGCGACGTGATATGCACGTCTGTCCAGGTGATCAAATTGTATTGAGATTGCTTCAATTCCGTAGCAGTGCATGGTGTCTACTCGTCATTTGTATTTTGAATGTCAGCGATAACAATGAACAAAACATCGCGAGCATAGATAACTTTCTATTTCATGTAAAATAAAAGATTAGCACCGATATTGCGCTGGGCAGACACACATGCCTTTATTTACTCAAATAAAATTTAAAACAACTATAATATCTTGTAAAACGTTTTTGCCTATTAGTGGAACATGATACTGAAATTTACTCATTTTACCATTATAGTAACTGTGTAGTTTTAAGTTATAAGCTTTACTACCTAACCAAACAGTCGCACTACAAAAGTTGACTATAGGCTCGTATAGAAAGTATTCCACCGTTTGGTAAAAATTTATATATTATTAAAATTGTCACTGTCTAGTTCTAAACCTTTATGACGCATAAACTATGAAACCTCAATTTTCCCAGATACATGTAAACATTTAATGGCGATCAACGATTAATTAACACAGCTGTGGCTGCGATACGATTACTTGTGCATACACGAACACACTCATAGTCATCTGCAAAGCTATTACAGGCATTCTACTAAACCGTATTATTACCGCAACTCTCCATATTCATCATTAACAACCACTTCTGGTGCAAATAATTAGCTTCCTGTATTAACGGCTCTAGCTTTGATACTATTCGTTTGATACAGATAATTTGTGTCATTTCTACTTTATTTATGGTGCATACAACGTAACGTGCATTTCTATTAGTGAATATGGGATTTTGCATTGTAAGCGGCGGCTGCTCGAAGTATAGAACCAAACTTAATCCTATATCATCATGTTCTATTCCAAACTCTTAAAAGTGAGTAGAAACAATTTATACTGACTACAATAAAATCTTTGACAGTGTTGATTGCACTCAGATTCTGCTTTTCGCTGACGAGCTCAAATTGTTCTCTCACTTTGTTTCTGTGAGGGATTACCAAGATTTTCAAGTAGATGCAGACTCCCTCTATGCATGTTGCGCAATAAATTACCTTAACAAAGACCATGCAAATAATACATACGGTAGAAATAAAATAGAACCATCCAAGGGAAAAGGCTATACGATAGGATCAGAAACTGATATCTTAGATAATAGGACGGAGTACAGGTGTAATTCAATAGGTTAGACAAAGAAGACAGCTTTCGAGTAAACATGTAGGTAGAATAGAAGATATTTGCTTAGAAAGGAGGGTCACAAATAACATACCAGTGGACAGAAGAGCACGAAGAATGCTACCAAAGCAGTACAATCAATGTAATCAGGGTAATTTCAAATTGGTTGAGTGAGTTTTGCGGTTTAATTACTCCCTATTACTTACGGAACTGAACAAAATTGATACCTTTACACAAAGGAAGACCATAAACAGTATGCGCATACAGTCTCTACTTGAACCACACGGTTATAGTATGCAGCCGGTTAGTTAACTAGGACACTAGATAACACAAATAGTAATTAAGTCGTGCTTTAGCATTCCGACACAAGAAAACCAACTTCAAATCTCCATTCAGAAAGTTGACTAAGGACATATTGATATTAGAGGAACATGTTACTGAGGTTATAATTATTGCACTCCACGTGGACACCTATAATACCTACGATGGAGATATACGAGGGCTGTTTCCTTTTCAATCTTCGATCTCACAGTATGAAGATCAGATATGCGGCAGGTGGCTGGTGAGCGTATTGGTGGCTACGTATCTCGCCCTCCACACGTTCTGTCACTGCCGAGTCCAACACGCCATTTCCTGTTGAGCTGCAGTCACGTAAAGATGGCGGTCTCTACTGATTCTCAATTCTCATCGAGTGTATGGAGACAGCTTTGTGAATGATGGTGTTGTTCGTGAATAATGTCGAAAGTTTAAAGATGGTCGAACTGATGTGCATAACGAAGGGGGTCAAGGACGCAAGTCTGTCGCTACAGACGACCTTGTTCAACAAGTTGACCAAGTGGTTAACGAAAATCGAGGGTTTACCATAAGTGAATTGTTGATGAAATTTCCGGAAGTTTCAAGCTCTTCCCTGCACTCTATAGTTACTGAAAAGTTGCGCTACAGAAAACTTTGTGCTCGCTGGGTTCCCAAGATGTTGACTGACAACCACAAAATTCGCCGAATGGTTGCGTTTCTTGACCGTTCCAATACTGATGGAGAAGATCTTTCGGTATCCATTGTGACAGGCGATGAGGCATGGGTTCAATATTACACGCCCGAAACGAAACGACAATCACAACAATGGATGCACACAAATTCTCCAAAGAAACCCATAAAATTCAAACGAAATTTCAACAACCGTAAGGTTATGATAACTGCTTTTGGGACTAAAAGGGTGTGTTGTTTGTGGAGCTTATGCAACCGGAGACAACAATTACTGCAGATTCATGTTATGAAACTTTGCGACGCTTCCGGAGAGCTATTCAAAACAAAATAAGAGGCATGCTGACTGACAACCACAAAATTCGCCGAATGGTTGCGTTTCTTGACCGTTCCAATACTGATGGAGAAGATCTTTCGGTATCCATTGTGACAGGCGATGAGGCATGGGTTCAATATTACACGCCCGAAACGAAACGACAATCACAACAATGGATGCACACAAATTCTCCAAAGAAACCCATAAAATTCAAACGAAATTTCAACAACCGTAAGGTTATGATAACTGCTTTTGGGACTAAAAGGGTGTGTTGTTTGTGGAGCTTATGCAACCGGAGACAACAATTACTGCAGATTCATGTTATGAAACTTTGCGACGCTTCCGGAGAGCTATTCAAAACAAAATAAGAGGCATGCTGACTTGACAATGGCCGCCCCCACACTGCTCGTGTAATCCAACGGCTCCTTGAGCAATTTCAATAGGACATTTCCGAAAACCCACCATATAGTCCTGACCTAGCGCCGAGTGATTACCATATTTTTCCTGAACTGACGAAGTAGCCTTGGAAGGACGGAGAGGGGATGGGATCGCGCCTTCAAACTGACTTCTAATCATTAGCGGCAACATTTTATGAAGAGAGTAATGCAGAGCTTGCTCACAGATATGACAGGTGCCTCAGTCGCCAAGGTGATTATATAGAGAAGTACCCTTTATTATACATTACTTTTGGTAATAAAATATTTCTTGCACATATTCACTCGTCTTTTCTTTATAGCCTATCGGAGGTTGGAAAAAAGAACAGCCCTCGTAGCATGATAAATCCATCTCCAGATTCTAGAAAACTAGAATAGCTTCTTGCACTATAATTGTGGTGTACCTCTTACCTGATTGAAATATAGTTTCTAAAGAGGAGATTATTTTCGTGATGATCTTGCTAGAGACAGTCTAATGCAATCATTAAACCTGAAGTGGATAGCTGATCTCTTCACTTAATGGTGATAAAGTGAGTGTACAATTAGGCAATAGGTTGTAGTCTAAAAAGTAAACCTAATCATCTGTCGCATTTAATTAAACAATGAACCATCCACCTTTTAATATTGTCCTAATTCTTTTCTCATTGTAGCCAATTGGATCTACTAGACAGATCTACAACACATCAAGTGCAATACTATTGTTGTTGCACTACTATTAGGGGAAAATAAGATGAGATAAGATTATTTGAGGTAGCAATGATGTCTCTGCCACTGCGACCTTTCCAGATCTATTGTGGTCCTCATGCCTCCTTAGAGTACGTTCTCCAGCTTTATTCCTTTAATTAGACTCCGCAAGGGCTTAGGCTCCGTAATGCTGTTATAATTTACGCCTATTATACCTCCATAATAGAGTCCTAGACTGCCGGCTCCATCTGGGTGGCTGGATAGTCGTTGCATACTACCGCCATCCTCTCCATAGCAGCCCCCTTGAGGGCTAAACCTTCTGGGATCTTACCTTTCGGAAGACCTGTGGGAGTACTGCCCTCCGATCTCGCCCTTTTGGACTTCCGCCCTTTCTTTACGTTTAGTAGCCTCTGCCGCCTGTTGAGGCCTAACTTCCTCATCTAGACTAAACTTGCCTTCTCTGTGCATGCCTAGTGAAGTTGGCCTTGATTATGGCTCTTTAGCCTGTATGTAATCTTGGCCCTGTTTCACAAGATTTCGCACTTTAGCATTAGAAATTCGAGATAGCATAGTTGTACGAAGAGTAGCTGGGGATTATCTGTCCACCCGACCAGAGCCCTGCTTGATCAGGTAAGGCTAAATACAAGGGGTTTCGCCTGGTGGCCTCACGGAAACGTTAAATACCGCACACCCCTGCGGCCACGCACTTCTTGGCACGTTACCTTACACCTTAGGTTTTAGCTCGGTTACCTCGGGAGCGCTAAATTCCCGAATTCACTTGTTAAACTTGTTAACAGTGAGCCCCTGAGGTCAGTCTTAGGTATACTCCTTTTCTCATATTCAACCGTTCCTATTTCACGTTATGCAGAAGACCACTTTCTACCTATTAAGTAGGTACATTTTGTAATAAGAAGCAGAATAACGAATTTTCGTTTCATCACCCTATTAGGATGTTTCTTCATTCTAGATTTAAGACAGGAACTTTTTGTGAAAATATTAGAAGAAATCTGAGGTTTTCTTATTTTTCTCTCATAGCTTACTTCCTCTTATTTATAGTTACGGAATTTACCGTCATAAATATACAATAGTTATTTGTATAAATGATGAATACCCCCGGCACTGTTGGAGGTAGTTGTTACTGGCAGCTTATCCAGTTATATCGAGAGACTTATTTTTGTTTCTGCATGTAGGTGTACGTGATTTGTACAAAAGAGTTTTCCATAATAGTATTTAGATTTCCTGGAACGAATGATATCCGCTTCGGAAAAATTAATACAATCGTAATATCATAGGTTCAGTAGCAGTAGGAACCTCGCTTTAATTAGAATATAATTTGGGTTGTATATCACAAGTTGTATGTATAGAACTTAGTGAAAACTAAATAAACGATCAATATTGGGGTAATTTCATTTAATTTATTAAAGAATCTATCAACATATAGGTATGTTTGTCAGCGTTATGTAAATAATAGACCGCGTAATTGTTATGGGGTTATTCCAATCAGGTGTATTAATCCGTGTTTAAATGTGTTAAAATAAATATAAAATAATTTGTCTGCTTAGAGTTTAGCAGTACTATAATGACTTACATAAGACAAAAGGGCAGCGACAGACTAAAAGTAACAAATGTATAACATCGTGTATATAAAACATAAATGGGGACACACGTCCATATTAAAATATGATTACCAAGCTATAAAATTTAGTTACCAGCCTCTAATTAAATGTAGTATAAATATCTACAGTAGGATAATACTACTAATATTGATCTAGACACTACATATATGTGTACGGGAATTATTATTATCAAGCAGAATTAATAGAATATTTACTGTTTTTATGGCGGGATTGATACAATATTATTAGAGCGAGAGAATTATTTGATACCCGAGATAACAGCGGCGTTATAATTGAATAGGTGCCACATCCCGTTTATAATTACTAAATACTGAAAATTTTGGAAAAGATACATAAAAAGGAGGTCATATTTCAAGAAATCCTACAATTTGGCTTGTACGTACTTGTATTTCGATAATACAGATTGTAGGTACGGTCGATAAAACTAAAACATTCTTTCATAGTTTATACACATATGTACCACTCTAGTCGGTGCTGATTCTGGGTCTGGAAAGTGCGAGGAGCCCCACGTTCTATTTCATTTCATCTCACAACCACAGTAATAATTTTCATTCGTTCTCGCTCGCACTGATTCCAGATCCAAGTTTTGCACTGGAAGATAGTGTGTAGGCAATGTTTTGTGCTCATAATACCTTCTAGTGAGATTAACTGTTTGTTTTAGATTTTAACTTTTCCATTTTTTTATCCCTCCGAATATTTCCGCTATTCCACTTCAAATTTTATAAATCTAAGCCATTAGCTATTTACTCTTTCATGCATACAAAATCTTATTATATGCACATGGCAAAACACATTCAATTCTAAAATTCCATGCACGTAACATTGCTCGTGCAATATTTGCGATCCGCAAATTTAATTACAAACGCGAACGCAACGAAATCATCTCGCTGAGTATTCATTTAGGTTAGTCGACCGTATCCGACATTAATTTAGCCCTTTAGTAAACGAAATTTGTCTAAGCGCATTATTTCAGTTTGAGTACGCATAATAGGTCTTACAGGACACGACATTAATACAGGTACTTGTTAATCTGATAGGATAAACTGTTAAGCTCAAGTGTATTTTGTCCTGAAATAATGTTGCATCCCTCCAGTTAAAATCCGATGAGACTTTGGGAAATTGGGGATGCGTAAATAAGATACTGCCAGGAGAGAAATAATTGTATCCAAAAAGTGTCTAACAACCGTACAAATAATGTTCACGCATTTTGTTCAGATTTAGTTAATGAATGTACGATGTAACAGTTACTTTGCTCGCTAACCTTAAAAAATTCCAGCTGTATTAAGTCTCTTTTTAAGTTTCCTCAGAAAATTTGGGAATTATGTCCAGGAACTTCGATACCACTACAGCTCGTTATACCGGGATGGAAAGCGCGGCTTTGTGCAGTTTCATATTACGGCAAGGGTTTCAAAAGAATGAAAAACGTAGTTTCAACTAAAACCAGCAAAATGTAAAAAGGATTAAAGAAAGTGAACAGCAATTTAAGAATTTCTAAGTTACAACATATCTACAAGCTACTGCGCCGAATACGTTAAAAGTTTGCAGAACACCTCTTTGTCATTGCAACAATTAATAACATTTATACAAATGCTCCGAGTCACATTAAATCAACGAATTGATTCTACAGGTCAATATGTAGCTGAAACATTACGTTAACGTTTTGCGGAAGATCCAGATTACGTCAAACTGGTTGTCGGAAAATCAACCAAACATTTAGAGGTACTTTCGCCCTCTTAGGGCCGATTTTACAATGCTGAAATAAACCTGGTATAGCCCTATACTGAGAATACCCCTCAGGGGCTCAGTGTTAATAAGTTTAACAAGTGAGTTCGGGAATTTAGCGCTTCTGGGGTACGCGAGCTAAAACTCCAAACTAAGGTGTAAGGTAACGTGCCCAGAGTTGCGTGGCCGCAGGGGTGTGCGGTATTTAATGTTCCCCTAGGGACCGAGGGAAACTCCAGGCTTTACCCGATCAAGCGGGGCTCTCGCTCTCTTCGTACAGCTACGCTATCTGGAATTTCCCAGGCTAAAATGCAAAAGCTTGTGAAACAGGCCCAAGATTACACACAGGTTAAAAGAGCCATAATCAAGGGCAACTTCGCAAGGTAAGCACAAAGAGGCCAGGTTTAGTCTACATAAAGAAGTTAGGCCTCAGCGGATGGCGGAGGCTACTAAACGTAAAGAAAGGACCAAAGTCCAAAAAGGCGAGGTCGGAGGGCAGTACTCCCGCAGGTGTTCCGAAAGGCAAGAGGCCAGAAGGTTTAACCATCAAGGAGACTGCTTTGGAGGGGATCGCGGTAGTATGGAACGAGTATCCAGCCACACAGATGGATCCGGCAAGCTTAAGGCAGTCCAGAACTCTATTATCGAGGCATATAACAGCATTACGGAGCAAGGATTTCAAGTCCGCTTTAAAAATACACGTATATGCGGAAGAACCGCTCTCAAAGCTGTTAAGTCTAATTAAAGGAACAAGGCTGGAGAACGTACTCTAAGGAGGCATGAGGACCACAATAGATCTGGAAAGGTCGCAGTGGAACAGGCATCATTGCCACTTCAAGTAATCTTATCTTATCTTATACTGAGAATAAATCTCGAATTGTCGTTTTACATGTAAGGAATATGTCAGGTATAAGAAATATACGTGGAATAAGTTATTTCTTCGTATGTAGTACGGATAAAGTTAGTCCGGTGAAGGTATAACTGCATCCTTATTTCTGATTGGTTCGTAAAATGTATGATAAAATCTCTACCATTCTAACCTCGAAGATTGCTTACTTTGCAATTTAATTAAAAGGTATTTTGCGCAGGCGTGTATTTTGATTTTATTACCAACCGCAACATTTGGAAAGCATATTGCTGGTATATTTAACTACCGTATAAAGTTGTTGGTAAAACACTTCACCTCTTATACCTGGAACAAATTTATCAGAGGTATGGTTATACCTCTCTTTTATATTAGCTTTGTAAAACCGGCCCTTAAGGGATAATTTGAAACAGCCTTGGGTGACGACTACCTGATCACAAACTTTTGTTTAATTTTCGGATTCTGGATGTTTCCTGTTAGTATACTCTGATCTCCTGAAAACCGTTAGTATGACTATTATTTGGAATATAATAATAGTTTTGAAATAAATAAGTAGTAGCATACATCATTGCTGCATATCAAGGGTTTAGTACTGCAGTCTTTGTTGTTTCTGCTATTCATCAACGGCGTTGTGAAGAGATCATGATCTAATTACCTTTTACATGCTGACGATCTAAGAATATCTCCTTCTGTCTAATTTAATGACTGCTGCATTGTTCTGCAAAGGAAGTAAAGATAAATGCAAATTTAGGTTGGTTGTTGCTAACGAGCAATCTTTTTAAGTGACACAACTTATAAGCATTATTCTAATTTACAACAAGATTGCCTCATTTTAAAAATGCCCAGTAACTTATGAACCCGCAGATTAGTAGTAACGTTGTAAATCTATAATCAGCTTTGCTGTATTCCTGTGAAATAAAACAGAAAATAATTCATAGTGCGGAGATTGCTATTATTACGATTATTTTAAATAAAATCTGAAGACGAAAATGTTTCGATGTGATTAAATTACAGAAGGAAAGTAATATATCAAATCTAGTCGCTGCAGTCTATTTAACATGACACAAATTCAGTATATAAATTTGGTTTTGGTAGGATAGGTGCCGCGTTCTAGCGAATAGCATTTCTGTTTGATAATGCCCGGGTGGAGAAATATTCCGCACGTTCGCCGTCGCCAGATACATATATTACCGATAAATGCATCCATACGAAAATGGATTTTGTGTTTGCGCATATATAGAATGATATACTATGTTTTGAAACTAAAATGTATCTATATACTTTATGAAGCAAACCCGTTGCGTTACTTTTAGTACCAGATTGACTTTTGTTTGTTCTTTTCAAGGACGGAACAGACACTGTCAGACTTAATATAGTCATATCTGTTACATACTTTATTTTCAGCTATTGCGAATGACAAAGTAGAATATTAAAAATCCAGTCGATATCCGATGATACCAACTGAAACGCTGAAGATACTTTTAGTTTTGGAAAAATAAATAATCATACAAAATATGGCAATCTAAGTGGTGGATCTGAAGCTTATATCTAATCTAAGAAAATCAAAAACTTAAAATCTTGACTTTAAACAGAAATAATACAGACAACAAAAATGTAGTGGTCGCTAGAAATACATATGTATCTCAACATCTAATTGTCTTAGGTGAAATAAAGAGAAATATTCATGAAATTCTGGACAGTAATATCTAACTTTTCGTTTCATTTTTGCTGAAAATCAGTTCTACTGTCACCAACCTTGCCATTTTAAGACATTAAATATGATAGAAAAATTCGTTTAACGTCCCAACGCACTACTTCCAGTCGTTTCTTTGATATAGATCCCCCTGCTCTAAACCCTAGATTGATTTAAAGTGAATCTGCTTATTGATGTATTGTGTATCCGCAGTGTTGGTTGTTAGTTTCGTAACGCCTCCATATTTAGGGACTTGTCTTGCTTTACCTCTTTTCCTTCCAAGTTGAGGAGGTCTGCTAATCGTTTGAGAGACAAGGTAATGATTCCTTCCATCTGCTCTAAACTGGAAGTACTCTAGTTGTTAATTTTTCTTTCGTACTCCTGACTTCTCTTAATGGGAATAACATTGAGACTGTAAATCCTTCATGCTTCTTGCTAATTGATATTATTTGTAAAACGCAAGTTGAGTATGTTCAAGTCAGTGACGAATTCTTCAGTACGATGTAACCATATAGAGTAAACTCTGCCATTTCATTCTCCTCCAGCAGAGCATCCAACATGTTACTAACCCAAAATTCTTGAAGCAATAGGAGAAAGATTGAAAACTGGTTATGGATCTTACCAGCGGTCATTGCCAGTTGAAGTACCACTTTAAGGACAAAGGAAATACCACAGATGATAACTGTGCATCTTGCAAGTGTGGAATAAAAACTCTAGAGCTTACTACTATACTATGCAAATGTGTAGACCTGCTTCGCTCAAGGATAAAACATCTAGGGAAGATTTTGCGAAGGTTGATGTGATCAGTAGGCACACGTTGTTAAGCGACCCACCTTATCACCTACAATCTAACTACAAATTTATGCAACTGAATTTTCTGTGTGTAAACGTAGAATATAAGACACGATATGATTTTAATTAATTTCGACAATAGGAGATTTACCTAGTAAAGTCTCACCCAGTCGTACATCTATACCATTGTTCACTTTACCAAGACGGATTTTTACGAAGATGATCGATCACTACAAACTCGGTTAACATTTGTGAATTTGTTGGTCAGAAATTTGATAAAGAGCGACAAGTACATGTCGTCTACACTGATTTCAATAGTGAATTCGATATCACTAATCAATAACATTGACTTAATAAATTATCAGCATTTGAGTCCAGTCCCTCCCGAAATTTAGGTTGTTATCATGTTTCCTATAATGATTATAAACCTTATGAATTTCATCCATAATCTACGGTCCTTCAGGGCTCTAACTTGGGATCAACGTTGTTCATTCTATATACTAATATAACTTACTTGAACCATTATCTTGTTCCGTGTTAGCATATTGTAGTATGAATTTTAGTTAATATTATAGAAAGCAAAAATTATTACAATTAATATTTACAAAATTTAGTATTATATTAACAAAATAATGAACAATACAATCAAAATATATTACCTAGTGTGTATCAGTGTAATTTGTCTTCTAATTCTTAACTTCTCTCTTTGTCTTGAATTATTTCTTCACTTCTTTTCTTTGGTCTTTTACTTTTATTGTACTTCTTTTTCTTTGGTCTTTTCCTTTTATTGTACTTCTCTCTTCTTGGGTCTATTCGTCGTTTGTAAACAACAACTTCTTCTTTGATGTGGTCTGCTTCTTTTCAACCCTGGTATTTTATATAAATTTTTATCTGACTTTTTTCGTCGACCATCCCACACCGTCGTCCTAAACAACTTCATTTTTTCGGCACGTCGTTATAGCAATTTGGAATTCTAGATTTTTAATGTTTCAAGTGTATGTGTGTGGTATGTTTACAACGCTTTTCTCTTTCTTAAAGAATGCTTTCTATAAAATTAACATCCTTGTATTGGTAATTTTACTATTGGAGTATTACAATTCAATATTACAATTAGCTGATTATATAAAACGATTTAATCAATAACTAACTGGGATGATGTTCATAATCTTCAACACAATTTCAATATTACTTGTGAGATGTCTTTCCAGTTTAATTTAAAAGTTAACATTAAAAAATATATCTCCTATATTATTTACACATGGAAGAAAATTAATCAGATTTATTCGGTGCATGCTGTTTAAAATCAAATGTTGAGTGAACATATCAAGGATTTAGGAGTGTGTTTATGGATTTAAATCAATAGGATTCATTTCCGTATTTCTCAAATATTTTAGAAAGATCATATTTCTAAAAATTCTCTATTTTCCGTTTTCTGTTACTAAACATGAACTGCTTTTGAAGTTTGCTATTCACAATGTTTTAATTATCGCCATGACACTCATGGAGCACGTTTTATATGGAAGGTGGTCCATGAATTTATTGATTATTTCTGCAGACTTGGTAAGTTTAACTACCATGCTCCAGGGATTATATCTTGGACTCCGTTGACCTTCTATTCGTCGTTTCCCAGGACTAATATACTTCATCGATCTCCCCTACAACAATGTGCAGATAATCGAATACGTACATATCGGCGCCGCACTAGCATATTACCTAATATTGTAATTAAGTGGTGGGAAATACAGAACAACTACTACCCGTACCCACAATCATTGCATTATATTTAGGGCGAGAACTTTAGAGAAGCCACCGCCGTGTTTACATGAAAAGTGTTCCAGACGGGGTTTTCCGAATACTAAACACAAGGTTGTGTATTCCGGGTGCGCTTTGCGTCAGATGACGTCCGTGCCTAGGTGACCATGTTTTAGATCTAGGGAGGAGAGATTGGGGTAAGAACAAACGTGTCCCGCCGATAAGTCGCGAACATGATGAAACCGGTCGGAGGGTTTCGCCCCTGCTAATGCATATATTCCAATGAAATTCACGTCCAAAATTAATTACGAGGGCAGGTTAATATATAAGTCGCAAACATTAGTTTACCTTATACCGTTTTATACTACGAGCAGTCAGAGGCAGTCAGAGGCAGTCAGAGGCAGCCAGAGGCAGTCAGAGGCAGTCAGTGCACGATGGCAGATGTGTTGCATGGGTGTACACGAGCAGAACAGCATGGATTTATGCGTTTTTTGGCCCTCAAAAAATGACTGTCCATAGAAGCAATGCATTCTGTGTATGGTAACTGTTTCTCACAGAAAGCTGTATTCAAAGCTGTATCCAGAAGTGCAACAATGGCGGGCAAAGCATCAGAGACGAGGAGCGCCCTGGTAGTTCTGCGGAGGTGTCAACTGCAGCCACAGTGTAACGTATGGAACACATTATTCGTAATCTGTTTGGGCACCAATTTGGTGGTTTGGAGTGGTTTGGAGGTTACTTGTTGGCTGCGACAACAACAAAGACATCCTTTGCCGCCGGCTTTCAACGACTTGTAAAGAGATGGGATAAGTGTCTGAATGTACAGGGTCAATATGTCGAAAAGTGAAGTAAATATCAGGGAGTTACTTTGATTATTATATTATATACTATATATTATTATATTATAAGTAAGGTACTGCAAAATTAGATTATACTACTCGGCAGGATCCAACCATTAGATCACATATTTTGCTAATTTTAGTAAATTCAGCAAGCACACACTTTAGTTTTATCTGGAACGATTTCATGGGCATAAATAAAGATGCGTTATATTTGATTACTTTCCTACTTACACATTACACATTAATTTTCTCCTTCATCACACGTATTTCAATTTCTATAACCAGGTTATAGGATTAGATTCACAATAAACAATGATGGGGCAGTAGAGTTTTTCATCCTCAGATTTTGTCTAAAGAGTATATGTACAATACACACTATAAGAAATTGCTACTAATAGCAAAAACTTTATATGACTAAAGCAATTAGAACTGTTAGTTAAATTCTTTCTGCGGAAATAAGAAAAAGAAACTTTCTGCCAAGAAGTACTTTTGTTCAAATCTCATTACGCGTCGCCATCAAAAAGATTGAAACATAACGACGAAAGTAAATATAGAAATGTATTGCAAACTGAAGATATAAAAAGCTTTGTTCTATATCCCGGTAAGTTTACACCATGGACATTAATGACAGACTTTCTTCGAGTTTTACAGTTTCTTATCTTATACTGGCGTGAAGAAGCACGTACAATAGTGTAAAACTTTTGCACTCTGACTACCAGTAATTTTAAGGTACTAAATACTGTACCAGTTGCCAAATTATCTTAATTATCTACACTAAACCTATGATGTACCTCACAAAGTATTGGACGAAATGTTTTGCTAATTGAAAATCCAATGCTTCCGGGAATAGTAAATATAGTAACAGTAAAAGCAGCTTTTATAAGAAGAATTGTAAAATACCTACTTGAATATTTTAAATTTATAGACGAAAATAGTTTTCGTTCAAAATTCAATATCCATTAAAGTAATAAATTACAACCAAAACTAGGTTTGATTGAACTACCAGAAACGTATTCAATTTGTACGGCGGCTTCAATACCGATCGCCCATATATCTCACCTTTCACTAATACCTTGCAGGGAAATTTAATTACTTCTCCGCATCTCTACTCTTACACAAATTAATTGCGATATTCTAGTCCTACGCTTGTCTACTTGACGCCATAAATTATTTCAATCAGAACTTTCTTCGATGTTAAATCGTCAGCGTTTAAACTTGAACGTGCACGTTAAAATTTCATGATGTTGTAAAGAGATTACGAGTTGCTAAGGTATGTTTGGGTATGTAAGTTTCTCGACATCGGTGCTCATTCGACACTTTAGTGTAGTTGCCGCCTCCTCAGATTCCTTCTGCCGCTAGTTAGTTGATTTTGATTTTCCCCAGTGAAGCAATCATTATCGTCTGTCGCAGTAAGACGCTTTCAAAGCTAAGACCGTAAGCAGATCGAATCCATTGTCTGCCGATGTAATCGGTACTAATACTTGATTCAATTACTAGAATACAAGTTGGCCATAACTTTACAAATATCCAGGAAGATGTAAATGCAACTTTAGAAATTCATCCAGTGATATTTGTATTATCATTGTAGTTTTAAAACGTAATTTCATAACCGAAAAAAAGGACAAACACCTTGCCGCCCTTCCATGTCCACCCTCTCCGCTCCAATACTTCCGCCATCATCGCTGCCCACTGCCTTCTCGGTCTACCTCTTCTTTTCCTGTCGTTGCTTCTGGTTTCCCAGATTTTCCTGACTGGCATTTCTTCACTCATTCTCTGCAGATGTCCCCACCAGCAGAGCTGTCTTTCTTCAATGTATTGTTCCAACAATTCCATTCCCAGCTCTTCTTTTATTGTTGTGTTTCTTATGCGGTCTTTTCTTGTTATCCCTTTAACCCTCCTTAGAAATTTCATTTCCATGGCCTGCATTCTGCTTTTTTCCTTTTTCGTCAGATTCCACGACTCACTCCCATATACTAGTACCGTCTGTACACTGTTTTATATACACTTAATTTTGTTTGTCTGCTTATTTCTTTGTTATTTATTAGAATTTTGTTTATTGCATAATACAGTTTATTAGTTTTTTCTATTCTATGGTTTATGTCCATTTCTTGTTTGCCACTTTCCTCCAATATTACGCCCAGTATTAATACTTTCTTACTTGTTCTATTTCTACTCCCTCTACCTTTATCTTCACTTTCTCCTTGTTCTTACTGAACACTAGTATTTTTGTTTTATCCTCATTCAGCTTCATTCCGTATTTTTCAAAGTTTCATTCCAGGTTACCAGGTTTTCCTCCAATTGTTTCGCACTGCCTGCTGTAATGGCTACATCATCCGCAAATAGACATTCTGACAACGCTATTCTCTCACGTTCTCTATATCCTATATTTATCGGCTTACTTCTTAATTTTACTTCCTTTACTGTTTCATCCATATATATTAGGAATAATAAAGGGCTCAGTGCTCCACCCTGTCTAGCCCCTTGTACCGTAGTAAATTTTTCTGATACCATATTTTATGAATAGCCAAATGAAGGCAAAATAAAACAAAAGATCGACAAAAACAGGTGTAGCAATATGATTAGTTATAAAATAATGATGCAATTTTGAAAATGAGCGAGTTTGGGAATTAAATCACAAATTGGGGGGTTAAGTAGACCTCTTTTGGATTTCCAACATCATTTTCAATTCTGATATAGTCATGCTTTTGTTTCCAAATAATCTTGAAAGAATGTTATAGTGTCATAGAATCAATGCTCTGGACTTCGTAATTTCTATTTATTTTATGTAGAAAAACCTAATGCATGCCTTGTGATAACAATAATAATAATAACTTTATTAATCCTTTTAACTAATTATATAGTATAGGACAAGTTAACATGTAATGACATATAACTAACAGAAATATTAAATATTAAAGAATAGCAGTAATATAATCTGAATACGAGTAGAAGCTCTCACAGCTTAGTAAACTTTCAATTTTTGGTTTAACATGAGTGAATGCCAGCAACCCACAGGCAGCTGGCAACTTATTATAAAGTTTTATAGTGTGATACCTAGGGTTTCTTTCAAAGAATGCTAGCCTATACCTCGATATCTCCAGTTAACCAGTACTCCGCCTGTCGTACGAGTGGTATTGAGCATGATTTTTAAGGCGATCAATATTTTGTTTAGCGTAGAATAAAAGCTGATATGGTACATAAATTGAAGGAAGCGTCATAATATGCATCTCCCTAAAAATGTTCTTACAACTTGCTCTATTTCTAACTCGTTTCATGAATCGTAGTCCTATTTTTTTCATATCTGAAAATGATCCTCAAATCAATGTGCCATAAAATAATTGAGCAAAAAATACATTTTCAGAGCGAAACTGCTAACTTCACATCTGAACAGGCGTAATGCAGAACAAATCGATGTTAATTTCTTAGGCAAACCATCTATATGTTCATGAAAACTACACTAACTTTAGTCAATGGTTGTTCCCAAAAGTTTCATTTACTCGTTTGATACTAAGTTATTACTAACTTCGAATGACTTTTACAGAGTTCTAACAGTTTTAAAGTCTGTAAATTGCGTTTTTGCTCTGTCCAAAACCATACCATTATTAAGAAAATATATACAACAACACCAACTTATTAATTAGTTTAAAATTTTAGTAACTTATCATTCGCAAGAATTGATTCAGTCTTCCTTTAAGCCCAAAACTGTCTCCACCTAAAACTTTAAATCGATCTACTCCTGTTTCTACAGTCTTTGTCGACAACTCTGCTGGTATTTGTCTTTTTATAATATTTCATTCACATATGTAATACATTTATAGTCTTAAGGAAGTACTGGCTGTAAAACGTTAGGAAGAAAGTAAAAAAGCTGGTCAAACTTCGGGGGATCGCAGCCAAGGATGAGTTCCAATAAAACGCTCTCTCTCTAAACTCTAAGCTTTCGAATTATATTTAATTCATCTTCAGAAAGTCACCTAAAGCAATGAACAAATAAGCTATAATAGCAAAGCTATATAAAAAAACGACTTACATAAAAGCCGAGAAACAGCAATACAGCATCAAACAGAATAGAAGAAAAACCATCACACAATGTCACATGTCACAACTCCATTGTGTGATGGTTTTTCTTCTCTTCTGTTTGATGCTGTATTGCTGTTTCTCGGCTCTTATGTAAGTCGTTTTTTTATATAGCTTTGCTATTACAGCTTATTTGTTCATTGTTTTTAGGTGACTCTCTGAAGATGAATTAAATATAATTCGAAAGCTTAGAGTTTAAAAAGAGAGCGTTTTATTTGAACTCATCCTTGGCTGCGATCCCCAGAAGGTTGACCACCTCTTTACATTATATTTACAGTTTAAACGGGTAGTTTCCGTTTGTATATGCTTAAAGTCGTCACAAGAAACTTGACAACCTGGTGTGTATGTCTCTATTGATCCAATTTCGACGTCCTTCAATATTTCGCAGACAGCTTGGATTAAATAACCTAGCTAATGATAGTCCCAAAGCTAACGAAAAGAAAACGGAAGATATTATTCTGCATAATTCTATAAAAACATGTGCTAAACCACTTGATCACTGCGATTTAAATAGATAGATCAAAACTATAATGCGCTTCTATAATGTAAATATTATGCATATATGAAGTGCTATAGATTTTAATTGTCAGAAATGCTTCTTTCTGAAACTAAACCTTCAAATCAGTTTGGGGACACTTTATAAGTGCAAAGATATATTTGGTTATTATTTTAAGTATTGATAAATAGGATTCAATTAAAAGGCGACACATTGGCGGGTATGTGTTTAGAAATGCCGAAGAGAATTCAAAGAATCTAAATGAATAATTTTTACAACTTGCCTACAAGCAAATTGATTTTATTCATACGAACAACAGTGCTTTTCAAGATTTAATTATTTCGCTTTTACACCTCTTTGAGGATTGACCATTCATCCTTCATTATTCATCCCTTTTCATACATCACAAGGGTTTCAAACAACTTTTAGAAGAGTAGGTATAAAAGCATCAATACGTTTCATCGGAATAGAGAAGTTGTAAAGTTGAATAACAAAGATATCCTTCGTACTTTACAATAATAAATATGAATTAATAAGAGAGAAGTAATGGGAGATACGTAAAATTAGGAAATTATAGAAGGTGTGAGAATATATGTGTGTTACATACATATCATAGAATTAAATTACACGAGTATTGTTATGTGAACGTATCAGTAGCTTCAAAGCTATAAATCAAATCCCTTTTCAGTTTTGTGCCTTATCCACTTATTTTAATCCACCTGAAAAATAAGCCATGAAGCTTTTGGAGATTTGAGGTTTACAATTTCAGAAAAGGATTCGTTTATTTAGAATTGTCCAGTATGTAGTTAATTTTGTAGTAAAAGTCTCGGTTGTCCGAAAAACACGACGTCTGGATTTGAGTTATGTGAAAAGGTATAAATGCCTGGTATAAACGCGTTATTGCTTGGTAGGCTCATTTAAACAATATAGATCTGTACGGCTTTGGGGTTGTGAATTTATAGATATCCCAGTGGATATTAGTCTGGTAAATGAACGTGTAAATTATATTCTTTTCCATGATATGAAAGTATTCTTTTGTTTATATGCAAATAATTGCAGGGTTCAACTTAACATTCACATACTTTATTTTCATGAATAAATGTGAAACTTCTAACATTATTATGGAATATGAACGTTTTCTGCATACATGGTCACTGATTATATGTATATCTTCTGAAGAATCCCTAATAGTTAAGCAATTTTAGATTTTCATTACTAGGAAAAAGGAGACTTTTGAAATACAATAGTCCACAGGCTATTGTTGATACATTTGCAAAAACATTTTGGAGTATCTACTCAACGAGCGATGAGTTGGATGTATCAGATGTGCCATCTTGTTAGTACTATTGGGATACCTTCAATTTGCGAAGACTCTATTATGCGATTCAAATGTATCAAAAACAAGAACATGGTGCATGATGATCACGTACCAAGTTGTTTTTTTTTTTATTAAAGATCGTCCGACGATTTGGAAAAGAACAAAGCTACACTCGTTGTCAAAAAGCAGATAAATCTGACATAAACAAAATTAGTACAGACTGGATATTCTCTGTAGCTTCTCCAAGACGTAAGAGCAACTAGTCTATAACCTTTTTATATTTAACAACGTATTTCTTGGAAACAGTACGGCGTTGTGTCATTCCGTTTTACCTGAACGAATTTATAACGCACAAAGTACTTCTGTGAAGTTATAGATAATCGCGGGCAAGTGCACCTCATCTATACTTACAAGAGGAAGATCAAGGTTATGAATAACGGATTTTGATGTGTCTCGAATATGTTATAGAGCCATCTCCCATGCGTATCTTGCTACCAGCTTTTGTGACCATTCAACCTAATTCTCGAGAAAATTGCGAAAGTTTTCCTAAGCGACTTTATATACCGTTAATCTTAATAAGTTTGGAAAGAAGTGAGTATAGTGTAGTGGTTAAGTTCCAGGCATACTACGCTGACGATCCGTGTTCAAATGCTGCTATTGTAGTTTCTTTTTCTCAATCTTATTGCATATGATATTAACAAATATATTTAATTTCATGCAAAATTGTTCAAAAATAATATTTTTAGCCATGGTAATTTTATTAATAAAATGATGATATTTTAAATAAATAAATTTTATTATAAAAATAAAGGTTGCTTAAAAACATCAAGTCCTGGGCCGATGCTTTGTAGGCAAAAGGAGCATTACAATACGCTTTTATTTATATCTTTAAAATAAATATATAAGTATCCTTCAATTCTTGCAATTCCGCCGAATCAATTTTAGTTTAAAATATAAAAATAGTTTAAATTATGATCACTAGTGATAAAACGATTTAATTATAACATTTGATTGTGAAATCTAAAATACACATCATGCTGCACATTTGCTTCCGATTAATTTTATTAATAAAGTTAGTATGGCGAAAAATATGTTTGAACAATTTTGCATGAAATTAAATATATTTGTTAATATCATATGCAATAAGATTGAGAAAAGAAAAACTACAAGAGCAGCATTTGAACACGGATCGCCAGCGTAGTATGCCTGGAACTTAACCACTGTATTATACTCACTTCTTTACAAAACTCTTAAGATTAATGGTATATAAAGTCCGTTAGGAAAACTTTCGCAATTTTCTCGAGAACTAGGGCGAATGGCTACAAAAGCTGGTAGCAAGATACTCGTGGGAGGTGCCTCTATAACATATTCGAAACACATCAAAATCCGTTATTCACAACCTTGACGTTCCCCTTGTTAGTCGTGTACTCGACAAGATTGGTCATCAGATGCTGCTCATAAGAAACAAGTGCGTTTGGCCTGCGCGCACTGCTCCGCAAGGTTATACGCTAATATTTAGCAGACCGCACCTGTTCTATGTACTACAATTGCTGACAGTTCTATAACTTTGTCTTGTTGTTGTTGTGTCTTCTGCTGTTTATAGACAATTTCTTTCTTTCTTCTTTCTTTCATTTTCATAGAAATGTTCTCTAGTATTCAGGCTTGCAAGTGCCTTTAAGATGGTTTCAATGCGATTAGAAGGTGGGCTATCAAGAATAAATTATATCGCAATTCATATTAAGATCGTGTTGTACGTTATACTAGAAAGACTAAAATAAAGGAGTCCCCTTACAACATTGCAGAAGAAAAAACTTGCAAAACCTAACTTTTGAGCCTCATGTCAATTAACTACAATAATAATTTTGGCAGAAGAGGTGAATTTTGTGACATAATGATGGACCGATGTAATTATTAGGGACCGGACTAAAAGGCACCAACAAAACAGAAAGGGGCACTTAAAAAGGCAACAAATTTTGACAAAAAAGCATTAAAAGGGATAACATTACAAAAAAGACATAAATATTAGATAAACACAAAAATTACTATAACTGACTAAAATTTTATTTACATAAAAATACATTTTCAAACAAACTTTTATTAAGAAAACTACTAATCCTGAAAACAACTGATTATCAAATGCTGTTCTAAATGTTCCGTTGTAAAGTTATGTCTTCTATCACTTATCATGTTCTTGCAAGCCATCTCTACGTCGACACTTGTAATTGGTACATATTTCAATTTTGTAATTAACGGGAGATTATTTGATAATTATTTGACCAATATGTCCTGGCAGATCCTGCTTCTCGAGTAATTTTATAGTCACTTACATAACTGTAATTAGTTTTTATAGACGCCAAATTATTTTATAATTGTACTTCTTTTAATACGACCTGACAACTTTGTATTGCATTACTAGTTGTAGCTGGAAATTCATTTATTAATTTCTTAAAACTGTCAAAAGTATTTATGTAGTATATAGCGCCATCTAACCATGTTAACCATTTTGTTAGAACTGATTGTGGGGGTAATGGGGTATTTGGTAATCTGTCTCTAAACATTTCTACCGTTAACGGAGCGTTAACGGTGGGCTTTGTTTCGGCATTGTACTACGAACCCACTTGATCCTGTTACACGAACAACTTTAACACAACTAAATGAATCGAAGAACCGACGCAAATCAAATCACAATAAACATGGGGAATTCCACGTCAGACGGCACAATAGGGTATTTCAAAGGACAAATTCATTCACGAAATAAATGTGCAGTGGCGCAGCCAGAATTTCTTTTTCGCAATTAAATAAATTTTGGGAAAAAGGCGTCAAAAAGTCAGAAAAAGTTCTAAATGGACATAAAATATAATATGCATGGAAATTCAAAAAAGGCAAAAAGCGCGTAAAAAACTTCGTCTTATTTTCATCCGCTTTATCTGATTCGTACAAATTTTTAAATATATTTTGCATGCCTTAAATTTTAAGCATAAGCATATTTTCCATAAATCCGGTCTTTAGTAATAATAATCTGGAATTTTCAAGGCCCATAATTTTCTCCGACGAAGCTACCTTCTACCTAAACGAGTCTGTCAATAGGCAAAACTATAGATATCGGCCCGCTTGGTAATTCCACACTGAATGATTGAGGGACACAGACAATTGCAACAATTGCAGCGTATGGGCATGGATAGTCGGTAATTCAGTCGTAGGTCGCCTTTTACTGAAGGTGCATTAAATGGTGAAAATTATTTGCTA
The DNA here is from genome assembly GCA_038088585.1 of Chrysina gloriosa. Lineage (NCBI taxonomy): Eukaryota > Metazoa > Arthropoda > Insecta > Coleoptera > Scarabaeidae > Chrysina > Chrysina gloriosa. Next base: position 26,933,787 of record CM076091.1, read on the forward strand.
TTACTGCAGCGAAATATAATCCCGCAATTGTTGCCCTTCATCCAAATTCAAAACATCTGTTCCTGCCGCGTAGCGCCTAATGGTTCAAGCAGGATGGTGCGCCACCACATTATTCTTTAACTATCTGTAATTATTAGGACCATTTTCACAAACAAATCAATTAAGGTTAATAACTACCCAACCATTAGTTAATGTCAGAAAAGAACTTGAACATCGCCTTGCTCATTGCCAACACGTAAATGATATGTAGTTTGAACATTTAGTTTTAATAGTTTCAAATTTGTATCTGTCGCCTGTTTACCGAATGTGTAACTGTGCGATAGTTTATGTTAAGGATGTTCTTTCTTGCATTGCGCCGGTATGCTCATATACCTTGTATATGCACATATGTGTATTTTTTATGGAGACGTCATGAATATTAGATCATTTATTTCGTAGCAAGGACTCACAGCAGTTTATTACTTATGGTTCAGAAGAACGACATCAATTTTAGGCACAAAACCAACTTACGTTGCAGAACATTTTAACTACTTCAGCAAAATTCAACATATCGATTAAATGTTACATCGAATTACAGAAGAAGATTTAAATGTCTGCCGAATCGTAAATGATTTTACGTGCATTTGACCCGGAATGCATGGCAATTAACAATCTTGTGAGAAGTAAGTTATTTCAGCTTATTGATCGTATTTTCAAATAGTCTACAACAATGTGTCGGAACCGCCAAATTCACGGCTTTACTTTCTCATCACACCCACAGCCACTTTTGTTAGGATTTCGTTTATTGACATAAATTGTCTGTGATTGCAATATCCAATTGTGGTGCAGACCTTATCACACTTTTTTCGAGATATTGTAACGGTAACGTCGTCTGCATGTAAAATAAGTCTACTACCAACCTCAATAATTTTAGATAGCTTGTTGGTAAAACTTTCTATTCGTAAAGAAGTAGAGGCACTAACCAACGAGAGCGTAAGGTTATTATTGCCGATGTACTCATAAATATTTACGACGGAACTCGGTAGCACAAAGCAATGACAGAGTTTTTGTATTCATGAAAAATATATGTACTTAGCTTATTGTTGACACCAAACGTGTTGTGCTGACATTTATATAATTCAACAACATTAACTTGGCAAGAACATACATACCTCACATAGTACAAATTTTATGGAATGTGTATGTATATTTATTCATGCATCTTTTAGAAGCTACTTGAAATATAGTGCTATTGCTGGACGAAAAATATAAGGGATGTCTAAGGTGCATAGGATTTGAAATAGAAAGAGTTATTGAATGATAGTAGCAGTAAAGAGAACATACTGTCTTTACACTATATTTTTATACTTATCTTATATGATAGTTCTCTACCACAATTAGGTCAATTAAACAAGACTGCTTTAAATGATAGTTATATTTTCAGAACGTTTACAAGCGCTTTAGAAACACCTTCTTCAAATATTTGTTTATAAAATTTATCTAGTTATATTTTTACTGAAGAAGGTGTTCCGAAAACGTTTGTAAACGTTTTGAAAATATAACTATCATTTAAACCAGTTTTGTTTAATTGACCTAATTGTGGTAAAGAACTATCATATAAGTCTACTAAATAATGGAAGAATAGCATTTCATTGTAGAAGAAATGTTAATTAAACCGAAACTTGAGTAGTCATTGGAAAACTTGCTCTTCACAACGAAACGATTCTGATTATTTCTGAGAAAAGGCAGTAATGGTCTGCTTATACCATAAATATTCTCAAATATTTCTTGTTTTGTCCCACTATATTAAGCCATATTGAGTGCTTTAGTTTCGAAGGAATGCACGTAGTTTTCGAACAATTTTACTTCAGAAGTAATAGTGACCTTGCTATCTTTATTGTTTTTTCATTTTTTATGTTCCGTACTTCCCAATTCGATAACTTGACATCTAAACATGGTCACAGTCGCGTCGAAAATTCAAATGTGACTACTTTACATGAGAAAGTGGAAAAGGTCAAAGTTGGAAATGCATTGTTAACTATTTTAGTACGATTGAAGGTGAAATTGTAAGCATTGATTTCCCAAAACTCCAATAATTACCTAAAAGCGTAATTAAAATGTGGGCAATTCTCGCTCGAAAAGCAACCACCTACCTTGCACAAGCACCGCCTGTTATTGAATTGCATAAAGATCGAAAATTAATAATATAATATGGTAGAGCATAGCTGCACGGAAATTTGCTAATGCAATGAAACAGTAGATAAATTTATGGCCCAACTAGATCTACAAATATTAACAATAAGTAGATCGATTAATTTGTGTTCCTACGAAAGTTATCAACCTTCTTCTTGCGTTTTATATAGTAAGCTACTCACTCCGAATAAGTCCAACACAGAATCATTTATTTTCTTCCTAATCTGACATATTTTTGACAGCAGAATTGGCTATACAAGTAAACGGATTCGACTGTGTAAATTTTTTGGCTCTTTTATGAAAAGGTTCATTTATGGGTAAGCATACCTTTAGAGATAAAGTTGTTGCATAGTGTAAAAATAAGAAAACTATAGTACTTTGGACATGTAACGAGAGGAGATAAATTTACGTTACTGCCGGTTAGAACTAAGAAGACGCATTTCGTGAATGAATAATCTGAGGCAGTAGTATGAATGTAGCTCTGTGGAATTATTTGGAGCAGCTGCTTGAAAAGATAAAATAGCCATCATGATAGCCAACTTTCTTAAAGGAAACCGCACTTGAAAAGGAGCCATATGTTGATGTTCTAGAGCGCAGACTACAGATACAGAGTTTGAGAGGTTCAACACAATTTCAAATCAAATGGAATGTAATTAGGTACTAATTCACTGTCTGATTCTCCGTCATGATTTTAGTAGGTATGTTTCTTCGTGTTTTTTTCACATAACTCATTTAACCATGTCTTTAGCCACGTTAGTTATTTCAGCATCTAGGTGCTTTCCGACAGGATGGAGCCTGATGCCAGAAGACAACTTATGTTCCACTGACATTCGTTTCTTGCAGAAATAAGAGCTTTGGAATCCGTAATGCAATTTTGATATCATCCAGCGCGATGGATTACAATCAGATGATGCTAATCTCCGCCTTACTTTCAGCTTCCCACTTTCATATCTTGTCCACAGTCCAACTGTCATTATCTTCTACTAGTCCGTATCGCATCTGATGTGACGTTCAGAGGAAAATATAGATGCCTAATTGTAACTACTATGGATATCTTCTATACTACTCGTTGCATTAGCTCTATTTCCTTTAGTTTGCATGTGTACCCGATTTGGCAGGTTTAGATTTCTTTTGAAATTTTTCTATTGCATAATCCAAAATCAATGTAAAATATAATAAACGACTTGCGATCGCTTAATGTTACCAATCTTGTACACCGCCTTTCCATATCTCTGTAGGAGCTCCTATTCTTATCAGTTGATTTCTTAGCTAAAGTTGAAATACCTTTGTTGCACATTGAGGAGTAACTCGTGAGTAGCGCGTGACTCCAGTAAATATGTTGTGAGTTGTAGGTGGTAAACGCCATAAATTTATTTAATCATTTATGCTTCGTCTTTAATCGGGGGATCATCACTGAAAAATTTAATTAAATATAATTATTAAAATCTTGGGTTTTATTACGATAAATTTTGCCCTGATGAAGCCTAGATATAGAGAGAATTTGGCATAAATAAGTGATTACATGGATTTATGCCGTTTGCCGTCTTCAGCCTACAGTAACTTACTGGAGCCACTCTACGCGTTAACCACGACTTAATAGTTACAAAGCACATCATAATTTCCTTTTGCAATTCGTTGAGGATATTATGCAATTGATTGCAAATTATTACTATTACATTATACTATTGATATGCTTTCTTGGAATAAATGGCATTCACATTAAGGGATACTGCGGATGTTACTGAAATTGAAGAATTGTAAATAGTGTCTACTTTATATATACATATATGTCATATAAACGTTCATACCATACTTACGTTTTGATTAGGACATATTGAAATGAGAAACGACGTACATTATCGCTCCTTTTGTAATATCTGATGGGTAAGCCTTAGGGTGGTTGTTGTCTACTCTTTGGGAAAGATCTTTTAGTCCACCTTTTTACGCTACCCCCAGTTTGATTTGATTTTATGAAATAATAATCTTATCAAACTTCAATTTAGCCAGATAAGGGAAAAGATGTCCACAGGGACCCTGCTAATAGAAGAAATGATAAAATATATAGCAGTAGAAATTTTGATTTGTTTATCAAGGTAGATATTAATTATGTGCAAAAAACTGTTATACTACAGTTGTAGATGTATTAATAACCCATTACTTTCCTCGTATGACTAACGATTTTCGAGAATCACTTTTTTGCCACAAATTTGAGATAGTATCTTTATTACAACCTGCAAACTTTGGCGAATAACCACATACAATCTGAAGCACACATTTCTCCCGTTGTCCCTTTTTTCGTAAGTTATTGTAGTCTTCCATACGCTTGACCCTCGTTCTACTGAACCATCTCCATTTTTCAACTTTCATTATGCTATATTGACGGTTTCGTCTTAAGAAATTCGTCATTCAAGTAAAATCTTTCGAAAAATTTCCTGGTTTCAATGAAAACGAATTGATTCCGTCGTTAATAATTTCTGGTATCTTATCGATTTCTATTTCTATTGGCTTCCAATTTTTGTGTAATGGTTCTCGTTCACGATTTAATAAACTGACCATTTCCACTTATGTGTCAAATGAGAACTTCTGGGCTCTAATATCATAAATAATTTTTAGTATTTCTAAAGTAGCACAAAAGATATTGGATAAATAACACTTACTATTCAAGAAGTTGTTTTGTATTGCTTTACAAACACAATGCAATCAGTTGCTTTATTCTTTTATTCTTTTATTCGAATTTTTCATTTGAATCACAAATAAAAATAGCAGACGTCTTAAATTTCGAATGGAGATCATGAATCAGATATATGAGAACCGATACAGCTACAGAAATTATTAACGGAACTGAAAAATTCGTTTCTACCGAAACTAGATTTTTCGAAAAATTTGAGTTGAACGACGAATTTCGACAGAACCGATAGCATGGCATAAAAACTAAAGTTTTCTAAAAAGGATTTGGTAGATTGAAAATTGTAAATAGTTCAACAGAAACGGAGGTTAAGTCTATGAAACATTACAATAAATTACCTAGTTACTAAAAGTAGTGCGCATTTTAGATTTTATGTGATTATTGCCGAAAATTCCAAGGTTAAACAAAGGCTTTATCACAATTCAAGATTTGTAGCATAATATTGTTTTCTCGAAAATTGTTAGTGGAACGAACTAAATAGTAGATGATAATATATGCGTTTTAATATATCTGCAGTTTTCTTGTAACACATTTTTGCATATAATTCATGTTTTACAAGATAAACAAGTAAATCTTCGTTTATGGTCTTTTCGAATTTCGATGTGTTAGGGGCACCCTTTCCCCTTTATCTGATTGAGCTGAAATGCAAGAAGGAGTGCAAGAAAGATTTGAACTTTGAGAGTCAGAACCACCGTAGTGAGATGCTTATAGTTTTAAATTTAATTTTGGAAGAAAGATGGTTGTCTATTAATGTATTACATGTATGCTATTACGCAATTCATTTGTTTGGTGTAATTGTTGATAACCTAAATTTTGGAATGTAATCTTGCTGACTTACAATAGACCTGCAAAGTTTTAGAAGCATGAGATCTCAGAACCAATTAATTTGTATCTGATAGTGCTTGGCACACAAATGTTGTATCCCCCAAATAAATGTAAAGAACGTACATTCTTCTCATTAAGTTTAGAACACGAAACAATACCGAATCAGGATTCACCTGAACATATGGAAAAAACTCATTACTGACAGATCTGGTGATAGAAGCTGGAATGACCTGAAGCTGTTGTGGATTCGATCATCAATATCATAGAACTGGTACGCCATTTGACTCGTAGCCAAATAGTTTTTTAAGATCTGAACGAAAACAATAAGAATTTTTTCTTTAGATATTGCGTTACGGCAAAGGTAAAGGTAATGAAATAGCTGATAAGCTATCATGGCGGTCCTGATTAAGATTCTTTAGAAAATTCGAGCCTCTGTGAACGTTAAATGAAAATCTTTTTGGTAGGTGAGCTCAAAAGAAAACGAACAAAAAGATACGAAAGTATTATAAAAACCATATGGCGCAGAAGTACACTAACTCCTTTGAGGCAACTGCAAGAGATCAACCGCTAACATCAGTTTTAACAGTAATTGACTGACACTTATGAGAACTCGATAAATATCCTTTTGGTTTTTTTTTTTGGTCTATTGAACTTCTATTACGATTAACTATTAGTGTGTGTAAATTTTACATGAAAACAATATAAACTTATACTATCTTCTAAAATATTACGGAGACCAGTGCCATTACCTGAGTTATCATTACAGTACAGTTGTAGTACGTTTGTATCCTTTCAATTTCTTGCAAGTTTCACCAGTTCCTAGTTTAAGAAAGTGTTGTAGCTACCACTAACAACAAGCAAAGACAAAGTGCACATAATACGCCAATATTGTCATGTAAAGAACCTGCATATTGGATCTTTCTGAACAGCAGTTGTAACTTTTAAAATAATATTTAGAATTCGATTGCTTACCAATTTTCAACAAAAATGCTGTAATTTTCAATACAGTTGGTAATAATTATTAGGTATGTACATAGAATTTTCTATATTCTATCTTTGTTTTAAAGTTTTCAGAGGATATTGGATATAATAAATGGCGCACTAGCGCTTATTGATATTTTATTACGGATGACCCCTTCGTACCAATTTCACTTCCGCTTTATTGCAACATTTTAATATTTCCCTGGCGAATTACTATCTTCTATAATCTAGCCGCGCTGTTTAAATACTCGCTATATATCTCAATATGTCTAATTTGTATTATTAATCGCAAACATAAATCAAATCTTTGGCCTGTGTGTGCACATGTAAATTACGGAAGGCAGGGCCTGTCTACCACAAAAGCCGCGCGCGTCCTGGCAGACTGGGGTTGCTGACCGCAAAATTGATGTTCAGTAAGCTAGATACATACATTCGACAAACCAAGCAAACTCTTGTAATGAAAATTACCGGGTACTGAGAAATTAATATTCATATATATCGACACTAACGAACCCAGATAGGACCGCTTTCATTAAATGCACAAAACAAACTTGCCCCGTTTAATTTGCTGCATACAGGCTCTATAATCGTTGATTTTCATATCAGTGGAAAGGATTCTTCAGGTTCTTTAGGGAAAGATTTAGTTGTTCAACAACGGTTTGTGTCCGTTCATATTACTGTAAACATTAATAATTTAAAGGGTCATTGTTTTTGGAACGGTATCATGTAATTCACTCAACAAATATGCCTGCCAGTATCCGTTTGCAAATATTGGAATTAAATTTGCGCTTTCTTGCGCGATAGAATTCCAAGTTTGACAAAACTTGCATACGATATTACCTCAGATTATTCAAACAGAAAGCTTAACCACCTTTTTGGTGTATACGGACTAGTCGAATTGAATATTTATAATTGAATTTGAATATATGCATATATATTTGGGGCGATTAATCAATGTTTAAAGTACTAAGTTATAAAATATTTGCCTTATGAAAAGTCTAGTTGGAGGCATTCCATTTGAGGTAGACACATGGCTTGACGGATTAGACGTACAGGCTCCAGCAACATGAATTTACTGACTTAATAACGACACGTGGTCTGAAAAATCGCTAACAAAATGTAAACATTGAAATGGTGCATTGATCAAAATACATCCTATGTACTCAGAAGATTCTAAAATTAATTTTATTATTTTAGTATCTATTGTAATTAATAATATATTTCTAGGTACAAATTATTAACTTAGTGTTGAGCCCAATGACATTACTGATTTTTAGGTATAGATGTAATTTTAGTATATGTTAACATAATCTATTATCAATCCCACGCAAGTGATGGCGAAAGTTAGCGTTTTAGAAGCAGACTTGTCTGCAGTAATCAACATTTACCAAAGCTATGAAATTGTATAAAGTGCTTTTCGGGCCGTTTATGTTTTTTTAACCTCGATACAGGTTATGCTCGGTTGATTCCAAATCTATAGTGATTCCCACAACTTATGGTCGGTATGCCTGGAAATCGTTTTCCCATCGGTGACCTGTCTCGGGCTACAATTTTATCTTCTCTCGTCCTCAAAATGTGTTCATTCTGTTTTCTCCGTCCTGCTCTTGTCCATTTATTTGTAGATTCCGTATCCAACTGCTTTCTAATGTCTTCGCTACGTGTTTCATACCATATCGTTTCATTAACTGTACTTCTCAGCGTCGTCATTTCCGTGGTTTTGAAGGGTTATTCTGCACTTCTGATTTATATACCCTAGTCCAACACTCCTGCTGCTTTTACTGCTTGTTTTTTCACCTGATAGTTTACTACCCCGTGATTTCGTGTGTAATGCGAGGTAATTGAATTTAAATACCTAGTCAATAACCTCACTGTAGATTTACCATTTGCATCTTACCGATTCTTCACTGGTTGGCATACATTTCGTTTTCTTCGTCTTTCAGTTGGTCTTCTCTTTCAGCAATGATAACTGTGCCACGTCAGCGTATCAAATTATCAATCTGTATCTGCATTTGTGTTTTATCAGTTCTACCATTTATTCGAACACTTCCTTCGTAGCGTTTATAACGTATTTGTCAACCGTATGGTAGCAATGCTCCTTCCAACTTTGAAATGTAAATGTAGATTGGTTTATTAAATTCTAAAGCATTTTCAGTCAACGGTTCCTTGACATAAATGGTGCCCATGCAGGATCTACTACTCCTAAACCATTGTTGTTCATCCGACAGGGTTATTACCAGGTTGATCCAGGTTGGTTATTCCTTCATTGTCAAATTTAATATGGTGTCGCAATAATTATTAAGCAGGTTTAGAAATTTTCGTTGTCTCAATATTTCACTAACTTTTTTTGCGCTGCCAAATCTGGTTGATGTTGACAGCACGCTCAAGTTCTGTCCTCTTTATCTCGTATTCTCCCTTCCACATTACCCTCTGACTAGCAGGTGATTTCCGACCAGTTCCTTCGTATAATTCCAGGTGTGGCTTGTCAATAATGTGTTAATAGTAATAACAATAATATTAGTATAATATAATATTCCGACGAGATTATTTGATATGACAAAATTTAACACAAGTCTAATAGACAGACTGTCAAAACAGGTACATAACTAGTCTGGGCAAAGAGCGGTAATTACCAAATAATTTACGACAACCTACACAGAGCTACTCGCATACAGCATACTGACTAGGGAGTCGGTGATGTTATCTTATTTGTGTGCCGTATTTATTTCGTAATTGTACGCTGTTACCGCTGTTTGCCCAGCCTATACATAACATACAAACGCTTTACTCAAATTGTCTAGTCTAGTATATGCTGTTATACGAGGTATAAAATTTGATAAATTGATTTGATTCCGGAAAGAACAACGCTTGGTTTTTAGGTGGTTCTCAGCTCTAGCAGAAAGAAATCGATTGCACCTTGTGCCACGACATCCTTACAAAATGTTGACAAACATTATGGGAAACTATTTCCGCATATTTACTCCATTGGATATTTTAGAAACTAATGTATCCGAGTGATAAATTCAAAGGAAATAAATTTCGCTAGTAGTATAAGTTACAAATAATTAATCGAAGCGGGAATAACTTGTTGAAACTCCATAATCATAACTTGTAAAAATCAAAAAGAGACTTTGTGAGTTTCAAAAATTTTTTAATAAAATTGTCACTACAAATTTGTTTCGCCACACAGTGGTTTCATCAGGTGGATGAAAACTAAAGATAAACGAACGATCAGTATCTACTTATATACAAAAGAATAAAAGGTAATTATAAACTTAGAAATTTAGTGCTAGGAGGGGGAATGATAAACATCTGTTTGGTCGTTTAAAACTAAGCCTAATCTATTATATCTATTAATTTCCATTGATTCCAAAATATTTAGTTTTTTCCTTTTTCTTGAATGTGAAGTATATCAAAATTACTATTAAAATTATGGTTGTTTTCTAGACAATGATTAGCAAATGTTGAGTCAGCTTTTATCTAAACAACTTCTCTGATGTTCGGCAATCCGGGTAGTGAAAAACTTTCACTACCCCGCGTGGCGAAACAAATTTGTAGTGACAATTTTATTAAAAAATTTTTGAAAGTTAAGTATAAGTTTCAACCAAATAAATAAGAAACGTGCATTTTCTTGGTAGAAACTTATACTATTACATCGCACTTGAGCATAATTATCGCTCTAGGCCTCCATTTTCTTTGTAGTTTGTTATGCATAATATGGCGTGGTTATTCGTAAGTTTCAATTCTTTTACAAGAGAATGTCATAAAATGCTCAAACCCGTTTCAGTAGTATGGGCAGAGAACCTTACAAATACGGCACACTCCAAACCCCCATTGTCCAACCACCCCAACTAATAACTCCTAAATAGCAATCCCTTCACATTTGACAAATAACTAAAAGTTGCTTTGCATTGTCCTGCGCTCCCAAATGCCATTTTAGATCATTCCTAATTCCTACAGTTAACTCTGATCCTGATTAGAACACGTTTGTCGTCTATACCCATGTTTTAAGGTCGGTTGTGAAAGGTCACAGAATTTTGGCACGCATTCTGTGATAAAATCATGAACAAACAAAGAAGGAGGCCAAGCAAAGAAGTTCAACGAAGGGTGAAAGTGTCACCATTCGGAAAGAAGTCTATTTTCGTATTTTATTCGGACTACGTAGGTTTTTGACAATAAAACACTACTATGAATATCCAAAGATGCGTCAACCTACTGCAAAGACTAGGGAGCACCATTCGTGAAAACCCAAGAAAACTGAATACGAGTATTTGTCACCCCCAAATAGCGTGTGAATCCGTGCAGTTTATCTAGGCTGCTTTTAAAAGCCAAGCCTTCAATCACTCTCTTTATAGTTCATATATGACGCTCAACGACTATTATCTTTTGGCTCAATTAAAGTATAGTCACTTGCTGACAGATGCAAGAAGTGTATGTAGATCAAGGAAGATTCTACACAAAAATGCAATTTTCTAACCTAGTTAGTGAAAATGCTATAAGCTTTCCCACAGCTATCATTTCTCGATTACATTACACATTACATGATTACACTTTCAAGGTAAGGATTTGCTTTTGTGCGCTTATTTCGTATTGAACTAATCAATCAAATTTGTAATATATACATATATCTGTCGTGAACTACATATAAGTAGTCTAATTAAGATCCCACTCAATTATATCTAACTTATATGATAGATCTCTACCACTAATAGGTCAATAAAACAAGGCTGGTTTGAACGATAGTTATATTTTCAGAACGTTTACAAACGTTTTCGGAACACCTTCGTCAGTGAAAATATAACTAGATAAATATATAAACAAACTTTTGTTTTTTATTTGGGACTATCAACAAAATAACTAGTGACTAGGATTTCTTGATATAGAGGATGTATAACCAACTTTTATATATATATAAATTATAAAAACTAAATTAATGTGTAAACATACATGCAAATTAAGTAAAACCTTATATCAAAAATCTTTGTCGAAACCTTAACAATTCTGTTCAAGGACTAGGAAAACCAAATTCAAAAACCTAGCCAAAGGTTTCCTTCTTAAGAAATGCAAATGTCATTTTAACAAATTGCTATATACATTACTTAAATTTTGAATATCGGTCCTGGAATTAATAGTTTTAGTGTCTTTCTGTATATTTATCATTTCATATATTAGTCTTTTTTTTATAATTATTCTCTGTTTTAATATAATTGTGTTTTCAAAATCAAAGTAATGCCCAAGATCTTTGTAATGTTTTGTTACAGCGGTCATTGCACCAAAATCATTATTTAAAGAATACTTATGGCTATACAACCTTTTCTTTAAATATTGTTTCGTCTGACCGATGTAACAACCATCACAGTCTTTACAGTTTATTTTATAAACTACATTACTCTGATTTTGTTTAATTATTTTGGATTTAGTATTAGTAAAAAGAGATCTGTTACTATAATTTGGAATGAAAGTAATGTTTATGTTGTTTTTATTAAATTCTTTTTTATTTTTTCGCTTAAACCTTTTTATAAGGAATAGCGCTATAACATTTATTGTTATTAATTTTAATTCCTCTATTATATAATTTGTTAATTCTATTTTTTATTATTTTTTTTCATAAAAACTATTTGGATAATTATTTTTATCTAAGATTTCTTTAACTTTGTTTAAATTCTTTTCCCTAAATTCAGGATTAGCTAATCTAACCGCTTGATCAACTAAACCGGTAACTACATTAATTTTATGTAATTTTGATGTTTCTGAAAAATAATTTAAATGTCTTCCTGTATTGGTAGACTTTATATGCCAATTTGTTTTCACAATGCCGTTATTATGCATGACTGTCACGTTCAGGAAATTCAATGAGTTATTAGATTCTCTCTCATATGTAAATTTTAATCTATTATGATAACTATTAAATGAATCTAATATCTCATCAATATTATCCTTTCTTACGGAACAAAAACAGTCATCCACATAACGCCTGTAAAAACTTACACTAGAATTTAGTTTTGCCAAACAAGTTTGCTCTAGGTCCTCCATTACCAGGTTTGCGATAACTGCTGATAATGGAGAACCCATTGCAGTACCGAAAATTTGTTTATAAATTTTATTTTGATATGTAAAATAAGTAGAATTTAAACAAAGTTTCGAAGCTGCAATGAATTCCTCCTTTGGAAGATCTGTAAAATCTTTTATGGAATTCCATTTTTATCTAAAATTTTTAGTGCTAAATCCACAGGAATATTAGTAAATAAAGAAACAACATCTAAACTGATTAATTCGTAATTATTAGGAATTGTTTGATTTCTAACCGAATCTACAAATTCCCATGAATTTTTCACATTATATGTAGTTTTACCTACAATATTGCTTAAAATTTTAGATAAAAATTTGGAAAGATTGTAAGTGGGGGAATTAATGCAATTTACGATTGGACGTAAAGGAATATTATCTTTATGTATTTTAGGAATACCGTATATTCTTGGAGATATAGAATTTAGAATTTTTAAATGGTTATTTAAATCTTTAGAAATATATTTTTTAAAACCAACTATTTATTAGTTTATTTATTTGATTTTGTAATTTATTTGTTGGGTCTGATAATAATACCGAATAAGTTTGATTATCTTCCAATAAGGAATTCATTTTGGCTTCGTAATCAATCTTATTCATAATTATCGTTTTTTCTCCTTTATCTGATTTAGTTATTATAATATCTTTATTAGATTTCAAAAATTTTTTTGTTTCATTAAAAGCTTTTGTAAGATATTATTGTTACTATTATTATTTTTATTGTTTTCTTTATTTTTGTAATTTGTCAAAATGTTAACCAACCTATGTCGTAAGTTAGGTTCTAAGTTTTCCTCATAATTTTGAACGATATTTTCTATATTACAAATAAAATCATCTATCGGTATGACATTAAAATCTATAGAAAACTTAGGACCTAGACTTAAAATTAATTTAACATTTCGACAAATCTCTTTATCAGTTAGGTTGATTATCCAATCTTCTTGTAAAATTGGATAATCAACCCCCGCATTTTTTATTAAGTGGTTAAATTTATTAATATTGTTTTGTTTTATTTTATTAAAAGTTCTTTCATAGTTTATATTAGCTACATTAAAAATTCATCCGAATCCTGTAACGACATTTGAATGACATTTCTAACATTAGAAATGTCATTCTCTAACATTTTAATTTTAATATAACATTCATTTATTGATAAAGCTAACGTCTTTTTACAGAATTCGGATTTAATTTTGTTGAACTTACGTTTTATTGAATCATTTTCAAAACCGATATTCATGGTCTTACTAATAAAATTTGGAAAGATCTTATGACACTTGCATTTCAAAAGGAAAATGCGTCTATTCTTTTGACGAGCCATTTTTTCTAGTAAGATCTTAAATCTTCTTTCATTATGTTGTAGGACAGGGCTCTCCGCATTTGGTTCCATGATAGTTTCTATTTTTGTGGCTAGAAACAATAAATTGAATGTATATATATATATATTTCGTGACCTTTTATACTTATCTTATATGATAGATCTCTACCACTAATAGGTCAATAAAACAAGGCTGGTTTGAACGATAGTTATATTTTCAGAACGTTTACAAACGTTTTCGGAACACCTTCGTCAGTGAAAATATAACTAGATAAATATATAAACAAACTTTTGTTTTTTATTTAGATGTTGTTTCTTTATTTACTAATATTCCTGTGGATTTAGCACTAAAAATTTTAGATAAAAAATGGAATTCCATAAAAGATTTTACAGATCTTCCAAAGGAGGAATTCATTGCAGCTTCGAAACTTTGTTTAAATTCTACTTATTTTACATATCAAAATAAAATTTATAAACAAATTTTCGGTACTGCAATGGGTTCTCCATTATCAGCAGTTATCGCAAACCTGGTAATGGAGGACCTAGAGCAAACTTGTTTGGCAAAACTAAATTCTAGTGTAAGTTTTTACAGACGTTATGTGGATGACTGTTTTTGTTCCGTAAGAAAGGATAATATTGATGAGATATTAGATTCATTTAATAGTTATCATAATAGATTAAAATTTACATATGAGAGAGAATCTAATAACTCATTGAATTTCCTGAACGTGACAGTCATGCATAATAACGGCATTGTGAAAACAAATTGGCATATAAAGTCTACCAATACAGGAAGACATTTAAATTATTTTTCAGAAACATCAAAATTACATAAAATTAATGTAGTTACCGGTTTAGTTGATCAAGCGGTTAGATTAGCTAATCCTGAATTTAGGGAAAAGAATTTAAACAAAGTTAAAGAAATCTTAGATAAAAATAATTATCCAAATAGTTTTTATGAAAAATAATAAAAAATAGAATTAACAAATTATATAATAGAGGAATTAAAATTAATAACAATAAATGTTATAGCGCTATTCCTTATAAAAAAGGTTTAAGCGAAAAATAAAAAAGAATTTAATAAAAACAACATAAACATTACTTTCATTCCAAATTATAGTAACAGATCTCTTTTTACTAATACTAAATCCAAAATAATTAAACAAAATCAGAGTAATGTAGTTTATAAAATAAACTGTAAAGACTGTGATGGTTGTTACATCGGTCAGACGAAACAATATTTAAAGAAAAGGTTGTATAGCCATAAGTATTCTTTAAATAATGATTTTGGTGCAATGACCGCTGTAACAAAACATTACAAAGATCTTGGGCATTACTTTGATTTTGAAAACACAATTATATTAAAAACAGAGAATAATTATAAAAAAGACTAATATATGAAATGATAAATATACAGAAAGACACTAAAACTATTAATTTCAGGACCGATATTCAAAATTTAAGTAATGTATATAGCAATTTGTTAAAATGACATTTGCATTTCTTAAGAAGGAAACCTTGGCTAGGTTTTTGAATTTGGTTTTCCCTAGTCCTTGAACAGAATTGTTAAGGTTTCGACAAAGATTTTTTGATATAAGGTTTTACTTAATTTGCATGTATGTTTACACATTAATTTAGTTTTTATAATTTATATATATATAAAAGTTGGTTATACATCCTCTATATCAAGAAATCCTAGTCACTAGTTATTTTGTTGATAGTCCCAAATAAAAACAAAAGTTTGTTTATATATTTATCTAGTTATATTTTCACTGACGAAGGTGTTCCGAAAACGTTTGTAAACGTTCTGAAAATATAACTATCGTTCAAACCAGCCTTGTTTTATTGACCTATTAGTGGTAGAGATCTATCATATAAGATAAGTATAAAAGGTCACGAAATATATATATATATACATTTATTATATCTAACGGTAAGAAAATAAGATACTCGACGTCTCCTGGAGAATGTGTATTATACAGTGTGGACGTATATGTTGGAAAAAATCTATAGAATCTGTAAATAGTGAAGAAAACGGTAGGACACGTTAACCTTAATTTTAAATGCAAAAATTTCTACAAAAAACGTATGTGACCTTGCCTCCTTTTCTTTTAAATTTTTCGATAGCACCATTTGGAGAAGAACGTTTTTCTGCATACAGAACAATGACTTTTGAGATAGCTTTCTAACCAGATTTTTGAGAAAAAATATATTGTGTATTATTTAATTTATCAATCAAAGTTTAACTAGAAAGCCAAAAGTTACAAACCCTACGCTGGGTGCAGAGACTTGCGTGCTTATGCATCACAGGGGCTATGAAATCAACCCCAACGACGGGCATGGAAGTTCTTCTGAACCTGACACCGCTAAATGTGGCCGTGCAAGAGGAGGCAGCTACGCAAGCAATCTCCATATATAGAAAAGAAATCGAAGACATATTTTGTATGTCTCTAGCAAGCGACCACATGGATCCCATGCTCTGCTTCGATAGGAAGTACGGGGTCGCTTTCCCGACAAGGGATGAGTGGTGCGCAAACCCGAGATGGTTACGGGATGGATCGCAAGAGTGGTACACAGATGGGTCCAAAACGCTCCACGGAGTGGGGGCAGGAATAGTGGGGCCTAGAACACACAGATCAATAACTTTGAGCAAGGACACCTCAATCTTCCAAGCGGAACTACACGCAATCTTGGAAACTGTAGGAATCCTATCCGAAAGGGGACACAGGGGAATACGAATCAAGATATTCTCGGATGGTCAATCAGTCCTTAAGGCCCTGAGCAGTTGTACAATTACGTCCAAATTATTATTAGAATGCCGCAACATGCTTAATGGCCTGGCCACTCGGAACCACATCACCCTGGTCTGGGTGCCAGGATATGAGGGGCACAGAGGAAATGAGATGGCAGACATCTGCGCAAAAAAGGGGCTGAGAGAAACGTTACTGGACCTACCCCACCTTTTGGGTTTAACAAAGGTCTCCTTAAAGGTGAGATAAAGAAATGGGCAGCGTCCATTACAATGAAACACTGGAATGAGACCAGCGGGCTGGAACATTCCAAAAATTTCTGAGCTTCGACGCTACGAGGGCGGACCTCGCCCTAAAACTGGACAGGGGCAAGCTTAAAAACACTGACAGGGGCACTCACAGGCCACTATACCTGTAACAAGCACCTTCACAAAATGAGCTTATCCAACACGGACACTTGCAGATTTTGCGGTGAAGAAGAGGAGTCAATGGAACACTTGATCACTAACTGTGGGGCACTAGGCCACATGAGATATAGACTACTACATGCATATACGCTGCATGAGGAGGACCTATTTACACTCCCATTGAAGGAGCTGATCCTGTTCCTCAGCGTATTAAATAAATAAATAAAACAAACAGGAGGAAGCACAATAGATCAACGTGGTCGCAGTGCAAAGGGCCATTTTGGGCCAGACCCCACCTCATTACAATACAATACAAATACAAACAAATTTAAAATTATTCAAATTAAAAGTTGAAACTGCAGGCCATTTACGTGTCAACAGTGAGCACGCTGGTGTTCAAATTTGTTTATAATATTATTTAATATTTGGGGAGTTATTAACCTGATTTCCACGGTTTTTCTTCAATAGTATCGATTACGATACACTTTGGATTTGATATAACCCCACCAGAAGAAATCGAGTGGAGTTAAATCGGGAGACCTTGCTGGTCATTCAATTGCTTCTCGCCTACAAAGTTGTGGATTTAATTGTAACATATGTGGTTCATTCGCATGTAAGTAGTAGAGTTACTACAAAGGTCATAATTTTAATGTTCGGTATTTCTGCAAGTAGAAAAATCTTAAGTTTTAAAACTGAGAGAATTTTCTCTTATACTTACTAACCTTTCGCATACATGTTTCTACATATCTTGAAATCTTTCACATATTCTTATAGAATCTAATAATAAAGTGCAAGATGGAATACGGTAGGAAACAGTGTTGTTCATAATTAACAATTTGCTTGCATCTTGCCAATGATTCTCCAATGTTCCTTACAAAACTTGCGAAACTGCAAAAATTACTTGCGACTACGATAGTAGGAAAATATTTTCTCTTAAAAATATTATTATATTAATATTAATATTAACGTTCTTCTGTTTCAATTGGATGCATATGTAAGTTGTGACAAATCCTTTAGGTGGTTACTTCGCCGCTAGTATTTTAATTGTATCATCTGCTTCTTTGTTAGATCCCCATTTATATTGATTAATTTTAATAAAGTAATATCGATTGATAGTTATTCTAAACCACCAAAACCCAGCCATAGTTAATTCAGTGCGCTTATACCGTCTTATGCACATATGTATGTAATCCTTATGCGAATAAACAGCTTATACAATAGGTTGTCCAAAATTCTACATACATAAACCACACGTTTTGCGTATATACAATAGTTTATTGTCAGTGTTATTTGCATGAGGTTCACAACCTCAGATAAATAGAGCTGGTATGCATAAGTGTAAAATATATTACGCGGATTTGCATAAAATGGATAGGAATAATAGCCAAATTTTCGTGACAAAAGCCCTTGATAGAATGGCGGCGGTGTAAAGAAACAAGAAGCTATGTATGTACATTAAATGCTCTTCTTTTTTATCGATGATTGAATCCGTGGAGATGATGGAACAGTGATTTGATTGATTTTTTATACAGATATCAAAAAAGAAGGAGATATGAACTCTGAATAACATTTGCATTTACGTCCATACTAAACGTCAGTTGGAACAGAAATCGTGTTTAAAATTTAATTTAGATGCAACTGTGTTCATCTGAAATACCGTATATTAAAATCTTTGTATTGCAGAGCTAGTGCATTATATAGCGTCTGTGTATGTATATGTATACTATAACGATTTGATACTACGTTTAATATTAAATTTGACTTTAGGTTTACATTACTGGTAATTTAGTCAGTGAACAAATACATAATTGGGGTGACATGAAGGTTGCTTAGATTACACTACTTAGAACAACGAATCTTCAAGTCTACTTTAAACTGCTTACCGATTTATTGATTTATTCAATCATCATTATTCATCATTATTTCCCATTTCTTGCGTTGTTGTTTAAAATGTTATTTAGATTATTTGAAAAATTTCTTGTTGCCTGCTTTGCATTAAAGTGAACGCCTAACACCACTGTATCATCTGCAAATACTATATAATTGTTCTCGTCGTTGCTAAACCATATTCACAAGAGCGTGGACGGCTCCTCCAGTACTCAATATTGAAGTGATTGGTAAAAGTCGTGGAGAAACTTATAAAAGACAATTTAATAAAGACATATATCTTCGTAATCGTTTGAATTTGTGGTTGTGGCGAAACAAACGGTTGTTTATTGTTTTCCATATGCATTGTTCGAAACCGATTACAAAGAAACATTTTGGCGAAACACGAAACAAATCGCGCACATACCAGCAATCAAACAAAATTTGCATTATTTGGGAAAGTGAATATTCAAGCTCAACTTGATTCGGCTTATTGGATAATATACAAAAGCACAACGAGGAAGTAACGAACGACAGATATGTGTTATCAAAATTTATTGACTGCATAAAATTTTGTGGGGCTTTCGAGCTAGCCTTAAGAGGACATGATGAAAGTGAATCATGCGAAAATTCCGGTATTTTTCGGGGTTTGGTGAATTTTACGTCTGAACTTGGTAAAACACTTAGTGAACATTTAAAAATGCAACGGTTTTCAAAGGCACCTCAAAAATGATACAAAATGAGATTTTATAGTGCATGCTGGATGTGTATCGCGAGGAAATTATTTGCGAAATAAATAAAGGCCGTGTTCTTCGTTACGTTAGCAAAGAGGGAAACCCGATAGAAAGGTTCTCGACTTTTTGCATGCCGAAAATCGTAATACTGTGTCATTGGCTAACAATATTTTTAACGTTATTGACCCTATTTTAAAAAATGACAAACAAGCTCATTGCTGAAAGCTGTGGCGGGACCGCTGTAATGAGTGAAATACATGGCGGAGATTAGGCAATAATCAAAGAAAAATATGAAAATGCACATTTCGTACACTGTTATGCTCATTAATTAAATTTGGTGATGTCAGGAGCATGTTCAATTAATTCTCAAGTACGTGTCTTTTTTGGAGATTTACATGACACCTGGATCTTTTAGTCACTCGCCGCAACGACTCGCGGTTCTGAAGTAATTCATAGGAAAAAATGTACCGCAATCTTGAAGTTTAATAATCGTACGGTTGCAATTACGTGCAAAGAAGCAAGAGGTATTCGACATATTCTGGAAGATCCAAATTTTTTGTTTTTCGCTGACCGTTTTTATTATATTATACAATATACTGGAGTTTTATATAGCCAACTGCAAAAAAAGGACATGAATCCAATAAATGCACAAGACGTGGTAAATAATTTTGAGAAAAGCATTAATTACGTACGAAATAAAAGAGATTCTGTCATACAGCAAGCTTCGCATTTAGTACAGTCCCCTGTGATGCAAACATGAAACGTTTAAATAATACCAAAGAAGACCACCGTATTGCATGTATAGAAGTTTGTGGTGTTACTATAAATAATGGAAAAGTACGTTCTGCTTTTACAAACCACCTGGTTGCCGTGTCGCCCTTGAATTCAGACAATTTTGAAAATTATAACCATTCAGTTCCTAAATATAACCTGGACTTAACATGTGCGGCTTATAATTTTTTGGAAAAGGTCTGCGAACAGAGCTGTCAGTACTGTATTCAAATTTTCAGTGCAGTACATTGAAAGGTGCAGTGCCTTTGTTGTAAAAATTTCTAATAATTTGGAAGAAACAATGGTAGAAACTAAAAAGTTGTTGGAAATTCTAACGACTATCCCCATGGCCATTGCTGAAGTCGAAAGTAATTTCTCCATCTTGAGGCACATAAAGCTTTTTCTTAGAAATTCAATGTGTAAAGATCGTGCATCGTGCAAAAAATCGTCGCCTCAGTACCGAATTTCAACGAGAAAATAATTAAAAAGTTTGCCTCCAAAAAAGACCGCCGTATTGAACTCCAGTTTAAGAAAATGAAATAGGATAAGTTCAGTTGACAATTTTCCATATTATTGTAAATTTTGTTACTGATATTTTTTGTTTTTGATTATAAATATTATATATATTTTTATTATCGGTTATTATTACTATTATTATTATTATTACTTTAAACTGGTTGTGGTTCGTGCAGACCACTCACCTTGAAATGTTAGGAGCCGCTACTGCTTGGAAGCATAGTTAGTACAATTAGATCCAAAATGGTTGTCTCTGCCGCTTCCATTAAAAGCAATTACTTTTGCAAAATGTCGCCATACTTATATTGTGGGTAGTATTATTTCAGTTGCATGCACTTTAACAATAACAATATATGACGGCGCGAAACATATATAATCGTGGTTACGATACAAATCCTTTTGTTTTTGACATTTCCGTCTATTATTACTCATAAAAATAAGTTACATACAAATTACAATAAAAACCAATACACATGCTTTAAGTTAGCTTACTACTACTACTAACACCTCACAAGTAGCCCTATGTACTCAGTCCTTGTTGAGGAAGTAATCGATTTATAACGAGCTTATCTATTACTATAATACTATTATATTAACTACCTGGTGGACCGAGTCTTGCTGGGAGTTCCCAAAATTTTTTGAATAATTTTGAACCAAATAATAACGCTCTTTATTTTAGTTTTGATATTTAATTAATATTGTATATTTCAAGTATATATAGTAGCACATATATATTAAAACTTTATAAAAGTAGTATTAAAATTAATATTTACAGTTATAGTTAAATACTTAAAAATAAATAAATTCAAGCTCAAAATCTTTCTTAAGAAATACACGTTTTAAGTAAACATTTACATACAAACCTTCTTTCTGCAAAGCCAACTAATTGTGTATAAGTTTTTTTATTTTGATTAAAAAACCCAGCTTCGATTACTTTTTTTTTACAGTTAAACGAAGTATGTGAATTTACATGTTGTTGTTAGTTTGCGTAGATATTTTTCTTTTATTAACATACTACTTTCAGCGCCATCTATGGTTTTGTAGTAAAGTTTCAATTACTTATAATTTCACTTGGCTGCATGATGTTGAAAAAAGTTGCTAACCCACGTTTAGGCCGAAATTGGTGAAAACCTGGACTAAATGGATTGAATCGAGACCGGGACCATGCTAAATAGGTTTCTTGTCCCCAAAAACTCGCAGATACTAAATTGTAACAAAATCTTGAGAGTGCTTTTCGATAACAAATTTTATGTACCGCAGAGATAGGTAAGAGCGGGACAAAAATTTTCCTGGGACCGGGACCATGCCAGATCAATTTTGTTTTCTCGAAAGTCCCCAGATACTAAATCGCATAAAAATTGCTAGTCATTTTCGATAACCAATTTCATATACCGCAATACCAGAAATGTGTGTAAACCGGGTCAAAATGGATCTTTCCGGCACCATGCTAGATCGATTTCTCGTCCACGAAAACTCCTAGGTACTAAATTTCATCAAAATCTAAAAGCGAGACAAAAAAATTTTCCTGGGACCGGAATCATGCTAGATCAATTTTGTGTTCTCGAAAATCCCCAGATATTAAATTGCATAAAAATTGCTAGTCATTTTCGATAACCAATTTCATATACCGCAATACCAGAAGTGTGTGTAAACCGGTTCAAGATGGATTTTCCCGGGACCAGGACCATGCTAGATAGATTTCTTGTCCACGAAAACCCCCAGGTGCTAAATTTCATCAAAATCGTTAGAGCCGTTTTCTAGAACCCAATTTTATATATACAGCCTGTTTCAGAGTAAGCGCCTTATTTTTTTAGCCACACTATGGGTACTACTTTCAAAATATGTGGCAGTAATATATTTCAGGACATTCTCTACACGATGGTGATATCAGATTTTCAACTGGGCGAATTATTTCAAAATAGCGACTTTCAACTTTTTTGTCTTAAATGGAATGCCATAATTTTTTTATTATTATTGAAACCCTAAAAACATTCTCCTTACGATAGCATTTCGCTTTTCTTAAAAATTCATTTCTTTCCCTATCAAAAAGCAAACTAACGTTTTAATCTAGTAGCGCATGAATGTTTTACACGCGATGTTATTTTTGTCCAAATATCATGTAATCACATAATCGATACGAGAACCGTTGGATTGGTCGTGGAGGACCAGTTGGTTGGCCACCTAGGTCACCTGATATGACACCACTGAACTTTCTTCTCTGGGGGTATGTGAAATCCCAGGTGTACATCGTCGAACCAACAACTATTGAAAATATGCAAGAGAGAATTCGTACTTCCTTAAACGAAATTTCTCCGGAAATTATCCTTCGATCTATTGGCTCCATTGGACGACGTTTCAATTTATGTAATGAAAAAGAAGGAAAATATTTCGAGCATGTTTTGTAAATACCTTATTTTTATTTTTTGTAAATTTTTAATTTTTAGTTTCAAAAAGTAGATGTTTATTACAAAATAAAGTTTAATTGTTGCTTTTGTGCCGACCGCTACTTGATATTTAGACAAAAGTAACATCGAGTGTAAAACAATCATGCGCTACTAGATTAAAACGCTAGTTTGCTTTTTATAGTGACAGAAATGAATTTTTAAGAAAAACGAAATACCATCGTAAAAAGAATATTTTTAGGATCTCAGTAACAAAAAAAAATTATGGCATTCCATTTAGGAAAAAAAGTTGAAAGTCGCCATTTTGAAATAATTCGCCCAATTGACACCATCGTGTAGAGAATATCCTTAAATATATTGCTGCCAAGTATTTTGAAAGTAGTACCCATAGTGTGGCTAAAAACAAAATAAGGCGCTTACTCTGAAACAGGCTGTATATATATATACAAGAATTGCTTGTTTAAATATATTAGATTAGATTGTGGTACCGGTTAGCGTTACTCCAAATTAGTTAAATTAAATTAAAATCACAATGGTATGGTGGCAATCGTAAAGCTCATGTCCATACTTCGTTAACAAGTCACCGATTTCAAAGAATTAGGGAAATGTTTTTTAAATCTGGAATTTTTCTTCAATCAATGGTTTACATAAACTGTGGTCAACACGATAATCTCCAGTATTTGATTTCGAAGAGAATATTAAACTGGCACGCTCAATAAAAGCTTTACTTTTATCAACATGCACAATATAGTCCTTGGCATCATGCCCTGTGGGCTTCCGTATACTTTCTACGCTCTTGTCCTGCTAAGATTTTGTTTTTGGCTTCCTTGGAAAGCACCCAAGTTTTACCTAGATGCTAGAAAAACGGCTTGTCAAAGTTTGTCTCTTTATTTTCTAAGAATTTTCTTGGAAATAAGTTCTCTCCAGAGCAATGCCAAGTTTTCTATTAGTGTTCGTCTATTGTCATGACGTCTAATCGTAAGACTATCATACCTACTTATATGTAGAAGTTTCTGTGCTCCCAATTCAACTTTCAACGTACTGGTTACGCTCAGCAATATGTCTAAGAGGTAAAATAAAATTAATAAATATATACAAATGCATTGAAAATATTTACAATACTTTGTGGCAGTACCTCTTGGTTCCATTTTCTAATTATATGTCGGGATACGGTAGCATTGGATTTTGGGCTTTTCGTTATTTTATTGTTTATATTGCCTTACAGAGATTTCAAGAGCAATAGCAATACGCTCCAATATTTTCGTTTATATACATATATAGATATATGCATCAGGGTTACCATTGTTTACCTCATAAGCACAGATTACAGGTATTAATGGACCTCCATTTCGTTTTTCCTCTTCGAAATAATCAAGCAAATTTATCACAAGTTGTTGAACTTGCGAAACAAGCTACCTGCTAGGTATTTTCTAACTGACAAATGGCAACAGTAAACAGTTCCGTATAGAATATTTACGAGAAAACAAAATGTAGTAGAATCAGTGTTCCGAAAAGAACAGATACAACGAAATCTTCACAGTAGACAGCAAATGAATAACAGCCGAACTGTGGTAGACGGTGGTCACAGGATTTTACTGCAGCAGCCAAACGGAGCATGCTTTATCCCTTTCTCGCGTAAATATGCACATACATATATCCAGTCAGTGTTCATCAAATATGCTTCGTAATGAAATAAATATTCAATCAACTCTATGCGGCATGTGTTGATTAACATTGCAGACACCCTGATTTGTCTGGTATAAGTTGATACTTGCTAGTTTAAAAATTACAGCATAACTTTTTGCCCAACCTTTATGAATATTTATGTTTAATATATCAGGTGATGAGAAAATTTGGAAGGGTTTCGCGGAAAGTTAAAAATTAGGATTGCGGTATAATATCCTAAAAAGTTTCGTTCGGTGAAATATGTGAACACGCCTCGAGATAATGGTTTGATATATCTAGAGTATTAGTAGTTTTCGCTTTTTGCGCCGAACTTTTTAGGTCTACTTTATGTCGATGTTATTTTTATTCTTCAAAATTTGTTTGCTTCTTCTAAGTAGTATCATAGGTTATTAGTAAATTCATCGGTTTAGTTATCCTTGTGTTATTCAGTAGACGTATTGCTGGACGTACCCTTTGTGATATATATGGTAGTTAATTTATCTAAACTTATTTCTTTACAATTTCACTTTGACAAATACCTATAAGCACAATAAGTTTCTGAATTAGCAAGTGTGGACATTGAAGAAGATTATTATTATTTTGAGGGTTGTCTTTTCAGTCGTGCATGCAGCAAGAGTGGGAAGTAGCTTGACTTTATTGTTTTTCATACTACCCGCTGAAAAGATTGGTATACCTTCGTATTCGTTAAAATCAAATGTTAAAGCAGATATTTTAGTTGGGATAGTCAAAACATCCATTTTGACGGAATCAATTGCTTCTTCCCCACACATAAATCTCTGACCACATAGTTCATTATTGAACGTTGGGTAAAAAGAAGGAACATTTGTTGTCGACTTTGCCGAATTGTGGTAAGAGTAAATTGAATATATGACAGTTTACTGTCTACATATTAATTGTTGAAAACGAACTGTAAATCTTCTTTAAAATTAAATAAAACAAAATTCAGCAACAATGGGGCTTAATGTTTCCATGCAACGCCGCATGACCTTCATACAACTTACTTATATTCCATAAATTGTAACTTGTAAACTCGTAAATTTGTTGAGTGTTTAATGTGCGTTACAGGGTTTCGTTTCTTTTTGATGTTGTAGGGTATGCCACCAATTCGAACGGCGTTGCTCTCCTCATAAAATACCTTCTGTAGTGCCAACATTTTTTCGAAAATAGGCGATGCACAAGCAGTAAATTTCTGCCAATTTCAATACCCACAACGTTCTGTTATTTCCTAAATTGTTTCGCTTCCTCTTTCGTCGAAACGTGGATATCTTTATTGTCCCTTTTTCCCAGTTTAACGAAAACAAAGGCGTGCTTTAGATAAATTAAATGACCCTAGGGAAAAACGAACAATGAAAAATTCTGATAGAAAGGGGTCGGAAATTTGTGTTTTGTTATCGCGAATTATGTGCGTATCTGACATTTATCCTAAAAGTTTTATATCTAGGGATGCGTAGTAGACCTTTGCCAATATTTTACCTCGAATTTATTACAAACGGATCTGTAATGAATCTTTGATTTACAGAGCGTTTGATAGTATCACATGAGCTGTTTCCTCGAAACGTAAAATAGTGCCTTTTGCTGTTTTATTTGGGACTATATCATGTTTTTCATCGAGCGCAATTTATCACTGCTGCAGATTAGTGTTTGGATTAGAACGAAGGTTCTTTTAGGGTATACATACGAAGATACAGCCGTATTAATTACTATTGTTCGTTCCTCAGACTCAAGTTCTTTTCAACAACATTTTTCTCACTCTACGATAAAGCTACTGTGGTGCAAGTTGATATCTTTGTTTCGTTCCATTACTTCAAATAGACGGCCTTGTTGTCTTCGCATGCCTTGGTTTCCGTATTTAACTGTATGCTTCAGTGGAGAGAAAAATGCTCAATATATGTAATATACTAAAAATTAAACAGTAGGAATTAGTATTTTTCAATTGATTTTATTGCCATATACCGGGTGTAAGTAATTAACATAATAATTATGACTTCATACACGTACAGCGAGAAACTGGAATCATTAATATGCTTGACGCCGTCAGTTTTCAATGCACATGTTTATATATATATATATATATATATATATATATATATATATTTCTATCAATTTTGGATTTTTTTTTAAATGAACTAAAGTTTGAGGAAGGTCGCCTAAATTCTTCAACCTTTTGGCGATCCTATTCCACGCGTAGTCTATGGGGTTGAAATCGAAATGTTTGACAGGCAAAGACACCAGACAATAGGTGGTGTACAAGGATGGCCTGTAGAGTTTCTGACATTCACGTGAAAATGGCAACACTCGTCAATAAAAGCTAGGGAATGTGGTTGCGCATTTATTGACAGATAATCACCAAAATTTCGCGCGGTTGTTGTTTGACAATCGCTTGAGTGAGTCGGTGTGAGTGTTCTTGTGAAAATAGGAAAAGTCGAGTATCCAGCCGTCATTAAATATTGGGTTTTGAAAGATAATACACCTACGAAAATTAAAGATGAGTTGGACGCTCTATATGAGGGCTCTGCACCATCATTTACCACCGTGAAATTTTGGGCAGCTAAATTTAAATGTGGCCCTACCACTTTGGGAGACGATAAGCGTTCGGTACGTATAAGAACTGTAACCACTGACGATAACATCGCTAAAGTTTATCATATGATGCTAAGCGACCATCGAATTAAAGTGAGACAGATAGCAGAAGTTATGGATATGTC
The DNA here is from genome assembly GCA_038088585.1 of Chrysina gloriosa. Taxonomy (NCBI): domain Eukaryota; kingdom Metazoa; phylum Arthropoda; class Insecta; order Coleoptera; family Scarabaeidae; genus Chrysina; species Chrysina gloriosa. Next base: position 26,961,666 of record CM076091.1, read on the forward strand.
CAAAGAACGTGTTAGCCACATAATGAATCAAGATGTAGGCATTAGAAAGCTGCCTGCGCGTTGGGTGCCGCGCTTGCTATCGTTAGACCAAAAACATGTTCGAATGAGCATATCCAGCGCTCTGCTGGCACAGTTTACGCTTAAATCAGAGTTTTGGCGCCCATTAATAACTGTGGATAAAACTTGGATACACCATTATACGCCCGAAACAAAGATATAGTCAAAACAGTGGACTGCGAAAGGGGAATCGGCTCCAAAAGAAGCAAAAACTATTTTTTTCGGCTGGGAAAGCGATGGCGACTGTTTTTGGGATAGTAATGGAGTTATCTTAATCGATTATCTTCAAACAGGAAAAATCATGACAGGAACATACTATACATCATTACTTGACAAGCTGAAGGCAGATATTGAAGAAAAACGGCCACATTTGCAGAAAGAAAAATCTGTTTCGCCAAGACAATGCGCCGCCTCACAGATCAGTGGTCGCCACAGCGAAAATCCACGAATTACGGATTGAACTGTTTAACTACCCTCTTTACTCATCAGATCTAGCCTCAAGCGGCTTCTTTTTGTTCCCTAATCTAAAAATTGCGCTCGAAGGACCGAGATTTTCGTCAAATGAGGAGGCCACCACCTTCGTAAACAATTATTTTGCAGGGAATGACGCCGAGTACTATTTGGACGGGTTGATGAGATGGGAGCGTCGCTGGAAGATGTGTGTAGACTTACAAAGAGACTATGTAGAAAAATAAAAATAAATTTTAGGAAAAAATGTCTTGTATATTTTGTTAGGTCGGAAACTTTTCAGACCACCCTCGTATATGTTGATGATGTCTTCTTCTTCTTCTTAATCATGTTCCTATCTACCTTTCGGTGTAAGGTTGATGAGTGTCACCTAACTGAAATAGAATACCATGTAAGTGTAACAATACGACAAGTTAACAGAAGTTATTAATGTACCACTGTCTAATATTATTTAGTTCTTAACAGAAAAATGCGACCATGGAATCAAAGAATATCTTATGTAATTTCTAGTAGGTTTTATGCATTGCCTCATATAACTCAGATATATCAGAAATAATCTGGTGGTTAATTAATATATTATTATTACTATACTGACCCGAATATAGGCTATAGACGGTTATGTATCAGATTTTTCACTGAAAGCGGTGGGATGTTTTACATTACATAAGATTAAAATATATTTGTTATTATAGAATACAATCTGATATTATTAATGTGTGCCTACTTTTTATGTAGATTTTCCTTCGAATCATAAGCTGAAACGATACAAAAATCTTTGTGGTGTTTATTTGGATTCCTTTAATAACACTCGGTAAGAATAAATGCAGTATTGGAAAAGATTCTAATATTATTAGTCATCATTATATGATTTCAGGTAGACAAACACTTCGAAAGTACATTTGCTTTTCTGTGTTCTGTTATGTAATAAAACTATAAAGATAAAATTGTTCTGATCTAACAAACAAGAATGAATTACTACAACGGATCTTATCCTATGTTCTTATACAGTTTTTAGAAATATATTGATATCAAACAGATGGCTAGTGAGAATTTAGAAAAATTGGGTCATATTTGCTTGTTTCTGTTTCAAGACTGTTAACAAAACCTGCTTATGTATCTATTCACAAATATTATGGCTGCCATAAGTTATTTAAATATTTACTGGCGATGCTTCTAATGTATTACCGGATAATATTCCATCATTTATACTTCCTAAATCCGTTATAGTACACATTCAATTCGAAGAAATGTTGGCGTATTGTGGATTTCTTTCTAACATTATATTATTTTTTGTATCTTGAAATAGAAATGTTTTAAACAAATCTCCTCTAAAATTTCATTGGAAGTTTTAAATTATCTTCTTAATACCCGTAACAATTTATCCCTTTCTATTTCTAAATTTAAAGCTTGTTGCCTTTTATATTTTAAAGAATTGATATGTGTTGTTGACAAATGTGGGAAACGTGAGATTAATAGAGTTAGTGGCGTGGACTGAATTTCCTAACAGCAGCTTTTCTAAACTGTCTTTTAATCTGGTTGGTAATAGTTCAATAACTTCTTTTTATCTGCACGCCTACTATTTTATGATGTGATACACATAACTGTCAGTGATCCTTGTGATATAACTTTGAAAACTACTAATTTTTAAATATCTACTTATATCCATTCTTATGCATGTACCACGGGCAAATAAATATACATACTTTTAGCAGTATAAATATTTCTTATTGTATTGCCCCAATACCTGCCTTCTGTTTCAGAATGTCGCATGTGGACACTAGCTCCACAGAAGGGTTCCATAGATTACTTGGGAATATAACCAAGATGAGCATGCAGAGGTATCACGCAGGTAATCCATCACAATCCATGACAACCCTTTTGTGTGCTATGTGGAGCTAGGCGGGACGAAATGTGCATACTAAGAAAGCATCATGAGATAAGAATCAATGGTTGCGTTTCATTTACGTTTCTGTATAATCCACTGCTTTTAAACTATGGCATATCTTAGTAACCGGTGCATATTTGCAATATTTCGTAGGAGATCAAAATTAGGCGCGGATCTAACACCAAACCTTCAAGCACTTCCGGTATTATTATTATTATCTTTTTCCAGGAGAAAATCCCACATCACATAACAATCTTCTTTTTCTGTAATAAATTCGAAGCTAGTAGTGCCCAAGTTTCGCTTCTTATTCCGTAACGATGTAGTTTATTCAGCGGGATTCGATGGTCCAGAACAGTCTGCACAATCGAATGCCTTACTAAGTTTGCAGCATGTTAAGAATCCCTACTGTTTCCGGTAAAAGGCTTTGAAAATGTTTTGTAAAACTCAATCTTGCCGCAACGATCGATTGCAAACTTCTACAGCCACCTTCATTGTTTATGAAGATGTTATATATTTACAAAAGAACATACCAGAAGAACGTACCGTGAAGAAGTTCAAAACATTAAGGGTATACTTGCATAATAAAATTTGTTCAAAATATGGTTTTGGTTAATATTTATTAAAGTTCTATTAAACAATTCATTATATCAAAGTTTCAAAATAACGTTAAGGATTTAATTCCATTTATTTTCTGCTCAATAACAATGAATATTCTGCTTACATGAAACTGTAAACGTTACTTCCAGATACTACTTCTCGGTGTTTCTCGGTATTCAATTTTGATGATGATTTCTAAACACCTATAATTATATTCTTTTCAAATGTGAGTTTCTGCCAAAACATTGTGTTGTTGCTTAGCAGACTTTGCTTTTTTTGCTATCAATTATGGCAATCATATCTATGCTACCTACAAAGGTAGAAAGTCTTAGGATATGCCTGAATATAATAATCGTGCTACTCTGAAGGCTTGGGATTTAATAGAATAATCAACGGTGTTCTATTTTCTCCTTCTTCGTAAAACCGGAGGAGTATTAAGGAGTATGCATCATCATCATCAACGATTAGCAGAAAAAACGGTGTGTTGATAAATGTAAAATAGGGGATAGTATTAATGAAATAGAATGCATATCCAGTCTCAAAATTAGGAGTGACAGCGTCAGCCCGGTTGACACTATTTAATGATAACTAAACATTTGGCGGGAATATCGATACAGTGGCCTATTATGACTACTAGTTTTCAAACAAATTTCAGGCATCTTAATTTTCACGTTTTATAGATTTTGTTATAGGAATATCCTTTATTTAATAAAAAATTAATGAAATTTGCTTTTTGTTGCAATACACAATCATCTTTGAAAGTAATTTTATTGGTTATATTTATGATTATATCAGACTGATATTGTACCGAAACTATTTAGATTTGACTAGTTTAAAACAGTTACCTGAGCAACCAATCAATGAACGAGTTTTACGCGCTAGATACTTAATCTACTCCTAATTTAGAGATAAGGTATAGACTTTTTGCTTATCAAATATTTCAGGTCGTAGTGAAATACTATTTTCTTAATTATCAAACAATTAAAATGATCACATTACCGGAAACCGCAAATCGCCTACACTATCCGAAATAAGAATAGCAAAATAAATTATTTTAACGTATCATGTTTGCGGAAATAACAATTTTAAACGTTCGTAAAGGAATTTGGTTTTTGTAAATTTAATTCCTCTTGTTACTCTTTTATTTTTGTTTCACTTCTCACCATATTGCGCATATTGTTATACGTATCAGCATACGATGTAACTACAAATTCGAAAATGTCATTATCTGTGTTAATATATCGAGAAATAAAACACGAACGACACAAATTCTGAGAAAATAAAAAATGACGAGCGTTTGCGAACTGTAAATTCCCTTTGTTTCAGAAAACGCTGGAAAATCAAGGTAATAACCAGAGAACCACATACAAACACACACCCTAATAACCATTAAATTTTATCTCTGTCATAAATTTTTATTCAGATTCTAGTAATTTTGGCGGCGTTCATTTCTGGAAGCGTTTATGCAATTGTAGTTTTCCATGCTCACTCGTGCGGATACGGTAGACCATATGCATTCGTCATTGCCTGATATCTCAGCAAGCAATGTTTCCTAAACATTTGCATCCGTAGAAGCCATGAATATAGATTAGTTAATTTCACAGCTTACGTGTCTGACAGAAATCTAGTTAACAAGAAGAGGAATGATTATGTTCCATATATTACCCTAGTGGCCCTTGAGAAATGGGTACGAATTTCAAAAGATGCATGTCAAATAAGATCACATAAATCGTATTTTCAATTTCTAAGGAGGCACATGCAGCTCTCTTATATATAAATAATGATACACATCTTCATATATAAAAATATTTATTGGTAATATGTATACTAAGTTTAGGCACAGTCCATATGTACCTATATATGCGACGGTCTAAAAAATTATCAAAGCACCCCAAATATGATGTTGAAAACTGTTTTAACATGACTGGCAATCTTCTTTACAATTTCCACTCCAGCTTTAAAAACTATTCCCGCTATAGAAAACTTGAAACAAATCGTAGCGAAAACTATTCGAGGTATTATTGTAAAAACTCTAAAAATTGTTCTTGGTATAAAGGTAAGTATGTTAAATATTACAGAAAATACTACTCCAACCGTTGTTGTCTGTAATATGGAGTTCGATTTCGGTTTGTATGCGTTTAGTGTAAGACAATCATCACTCAAAGTCGATGCTTGGAACGTAGCTGAAACAAATTTTGTGATTTAGCAACAATTACAGAATTTTAACAAACAATGAAATATTAATTATCTAAAAAATCAATGATTCCAATGGGACTATTTACAATTGTCATGACACCAAATTACAGTGTTAAACTCTATATTACAGAAATATATTCTTCGGCACATATTTCACTTGTATGGACAATTTATGGAAGTTGGTTAGTCAAAATGAGGTAAAGCAGTTTAGTGCCATTTATTATGTACGTTTCAAAAGTGCTATATTTTGAAATGAAGAAACATTTCTTCCGAACAATTCATCTACTTTTATGGTATTATATTGCGTGATTCTAGGATTCTCTATTGCAAAGCTTCTCAGTGTTCATATGAAAGAACACATGCATAGGGATAGAAATTTACGAGTAGTACTTTTAGAAGAAAGATACAATTGATCGATTACGAAAATGGGTTCAAAGCTTGAAGAGAATGTATTTCCAAATAGGAAAGAGTTGAGTGTCACTGTTGCTATAATTTTACAAACGATTCAAAATCGGTCGCCAATTCCTTGCCCTATGTCGAATTGTGCAAGCACACTTACACACATATTATTGGAGCCAGTATTGGTCACCCAAGTGACAGATGCGCTTCGCCTCTATTGGAGTATGTTTGTATATACAGCTCTTTCTTAGGTTAAGAAGAAGAATGTGTTGCGGTGTCTCACGTGCCCTCTTGCAAAATCAACAAATGCTGATGTTCAGTATGTGTATTCTGTGTAGATGTGTATTTAGTCTGCAGTACCGGCACATGACACCTACTAGATAGGGTTCTAGATCTCTTTTAGTCGTAATTACACTTAGCCTCTCAGCCTCCGAAGGTTTGCTCAGCATCTTTTCCTGTTCCGCTCTTTTGCCTTTCTTAGCGTCTCACTAAACCCGCGAAACGGACCGCGTCCTAAGAATGGTAATGATAATGCCTACCTTATTAGGTTCTACTCCAGCGTGATCTGGTATCCATTGCAAGGATAGATTGGTGAATTTACTCTGGGCATTTAGTGTCTTGCGTTCTTTCGAAACCAGCTTTGAATTGATGACCTACGTATTCAGCACCTGAATGACTTCCTTTTTTTACTTAGCAGTATAGGCTTTTTAGCAATAGGGCGTTAATTTTACATTTCATTTAAATTTACAATAAAATTTTTCCCAATAGTTTTCCACCGCCTTCTGTCTACTGCCTTCCTTTTCCAAGTACCAACATTCACTTGTTTCCAAGTCCCTTTAATGACTCTTTGACCATCAAAAACTAGCATAGCTTATATAGTGTTTTCTGAGATTAAGGTTAGTGTGAACTTTCGTTTGAAACACATTGCGGTAATTTCGTATTAGCTCGGAGTATTTGGTCCGAGGTCCATACGCTCCTAACCATGTTCCTTCAACGATTTTAGACCCATCAGTACATCACTTTAATGATAGTCTAAAGAGGCTTCCAGTGGAATCATCTTTCCAGTCTTTTCCTCTTAACTGTATAAAGAAATTATTCTATTGTACTTTCGGGTACCCAGATAGTCTAGACAGAAGAGATCCTCCGGATTGAAGTTCATCCCCCTTGACTCACCGCCACCTCCACAAGTAAAGATGCTTTTTGTGGTTCGCTCAACTACCAATCATAATGAGGAGAGGTCCAACATGATCTTCATTGGCGTAGTTAAGTAGCTCTTCATTGCTCACACTCATATCAACAACCTATTTTTTTACTAATCTGATTCAAATTTTCTTTGGTCATTATACACGGACTTACACAAAACTATTTAACTATTCCGATACTTATATATGTATGTATATTGTTTAAACTACGTAGAAGATTCGTGTTTTGGATTGATCCCCAATTACAAGCTCAAATAAAGTTCACTTTGAAAGAAAAAATGGCAATATTTCAATGACATTGTAATTTTGCGGTAAGCTTTCTGAAAGAGATTGAAGCTCAAAATGTAAACTGATATATATATACTAAGAAATAGTCCATTATGTATATCATAGGGCGTACTAGCTCAGGGACGCATAGACCTAATTACATAGGGGTGTTACAGAAAGCATAGAGCTGATTGAAGATGGTACAGTGTATCCGCTTAGATGATCGTTAACCAGTTTTCAAGGGTTACGCTTCTTTCCTTTGTCTAACCAGTGAGGATAACTAATTGTTGGTCGAAATGTGTATTTGATGTTTTCCAAACAATCGATGTGGATGGTATATGAGCTTACATATACTTTGTTTTGTGTGTTAGTGAAGGGAATCTATAGCTTAGTTATGTATGAAGTATTATATAAACAAATGAAAACCATATTGTGCAAAAGTTACTTAAATGGGAATTATTAATGAACAACGTTTACCGGAAGAAGGTGTCCGAAGGTAGGCTCCATAAATTCTTGGCCTGATATAGAAAAATAAAATTGGTAACAATTTTTCCTAAGGTCTTTTCTTTATAAAACAGAACTATTGTTTCATCTCCTATGATAGTGGATTCCAAAATCGGTTTAGAATCGTCCCCACACATGTTTAAAAACGAACCATCTTGCACTAATCTTAATTATGCGCAAATAGTCGTGGAGAATTCGGGGAATACTTGTTTCAGAAAGGTTAGACATTGCTGCTAATTCCTTCACTTTCAAACGGCGATCTTCTAATACCATTTCTTTAATCATTGTAATTTTTTGAGGCATCATCACTTCAGTTGGCCAACCGGAGCGCTCATCATCTTGAAGGTATTCTTGGCCCTACCGGAAAAATTTTGCCCACTTGTTTACAGTGGAATATGAAGGAGATAAATCACCATAAACTCCGTTTAAATGTATTCCCTTCTTTTTTTTATTTTATAATTTTATGCAAATGTGTAGGTCTGCTTCACTTTTGTAGAAAAGTAACTCCAGAAATAATGGTTATTGAGCCAGAAAAAATGAAAGCTGTTTTTAGAGGCCTCGTTGTTTTTGCTAAAAGCCAAAATTATCTGAATAGATGGGGCACATATTTGAAGCAAGCACTTTGAGTTAATTACAATTGAAGGACATTCAAACACAAACGATTCTTTTACAATTTAGGTAGGTACAGCACAAAAAGTTTGTCAAAATTAAAAGATTAAAAGTTAGTTAATGTTAAAAATTGATTGGATTGTCTATCAACGAACAATAAGATCTAAACATACTAGAACTTATCGATGCTGTTACCGAAATTATACTTTTCGCTACTAATCGCTTATTTAGTTCATAGTTCCTTGTTTTTGTAAGAAGTTTATGCAACGGTAATTTATCGGATACAATAAGGTCTAAATTTACATGCTTATAAGTATAAGTTGGCCTGCAGCGCATTAAAATCTACGGAAACACATGCTACAAAAATAAACACACATCTGTGTAATTATCTTTAATGAGCAGGTGGGTAATAGTATACGTTCAGTAATAACCGTTTACATTGTTCGCAACTATTGAATTATTAATGCAAACTACACACTTTTATTCCACCAAACCCAGCATTGGATGCACTATTTAAAGAAAAATGGATTTAATCTACATGAAACATATTCTATTAAATCTTTCGAAATAGATATTATGCTAATATGATAAAATAGAACATATACCATATACAATAAACCCTAAAATCTTTTCAGAGTAGTCTAGTAGCACAGAAATACACGAATTGTTTCATGATTATTTTCGGGTATTACAGTTTTACTGTCATTCAATATATTTCAGTTATTTTATTGTTTGCCTGACAATGTTATTAGATCAACCACGTATAATAAATTCACTAGTAACAAAAATTCCAACACTTCTTACAACCCACGAAGAAAAGAAATGTAGGAATTCCTGATGATGTTCGTCATACAGAATTAATATTAAGCTTTTAAATATACCTACGCACTAATGAAGAAAAAGAAGGTGGTGTAAGGAAAGGAAATTATTTTTAAACTTACCCAATGTCACGTTGAAGCAACATAAAACCGTAACTAATAAGATGATGCATCTAATATTGTCCATTGTAGATGATTATGAAGTATTTTGCTATTAAATAGTGTTCAATATTTTATCTAAATATGGTTATATAGAAATATCTTATCATATGCTCTATAGATACAAACGATTTGCAATATCTATTGACTTTATTTGAATTCCTAAAATTTATTAATGTTCTTTATGTTCTTGCAGGGCTGTTTTACGATCTATTAACTTTATTTGCGGATGATAAATTAGATAACTGATTGGGAATACGTCGGTTTCACATTGTCCTCTGCTTTCCAGCTTAAACGTTAAATATGTAAAAATAAACTTTTTGAAATCAGTTTTATTTATATTTCGTTCCGTAATATGTAACACATTTTTGTCTTCCACGCATTAAACACTAGTAAATGTGAGTGATCGATATAATATAACAGAGGTTTCCGTCTAAAACAGCAAATCAAGCTGTTCTATTCACTTCTCTTTAGAAACAAAAGCTTAATTGAATTTCGTTCTTTTTAAATGGAAAGGGGGTCTCTACCTTATATAATAATGTGGAAGTATTTAAAAATCATTTGTTTATTGCTTCCCTAACCTATCACATAATTTAATTGATTTAGTTGACAACGTTATTAACAAATAAATGTTGAGAAAATTAGCATATATTACAATTTTAGTGAAAAAGTGGACGCAAAAATATATGGCAAATGTTTACTGAAGCTAAGAGCGTAGGCTAGGAAGTATGCGAAAAACTACCCTGATTCCAATCATCTTAAAGTCGTTTTCGTAGAAAATTCTGGTTGATTGTGCAGAGGAGAATATTTAAATTAAGGTGCTGACCCGTAATCAACAACCCACTGTTAATGTTATGGCGCACATTTTACGCTATTCTATCGAGCTGTTAGTAAAATAAACAAAAAAGACACTTATTCTTAGATCACAGTTCATCATAATGTCGCGATAAATAACTCAAACATTTACTATTTAGACAAACAGATGTGAACGCTAGTAAAATTATATCTGTATGTTTAACAAGGTCAAGTGGATATTTGGATAGGACAAGTATGCAATGCGTGCAAATCGCCAGGTAGAGTGTTAACGTTTAAGTTGAATAGGTCAACTTTTTTCGCATTTATTGACACACTTTTACCTTGTATAATTTTATAAATGAATTTGACGCATAACTCGTGGAAAATCCTGGCCTTTTTCGTAACATAGGCATTAAATTCAAAATAGAAGAAAGTTCATAACATGTGAGAGAACATATTTTCCAAGTACCACAGGAACGCCAAAAATATTGTTTGAACTGTCGGATGGAAATTCACAAGAAATTCATATAGGTGAAATAAACGCAAATTACTGCTTCGATAAAGTATTATAACCGCCAGTGAATTTTGGTCCATATTTTTAGCAAGGTCAAATGGTTATTAGGTTTCAATCAGCTAGGAAGACCATTCTCGAATGTAATGCGAGTAGCTCGTCACGTACATTCATTGACTTACTCTTACCTCACATAATCTTTTAAACTAATATGACGCATAAGTCGCGAAATATTTTAGCCTTTTTCGTAATTTATGCATCAAATAAAATTAGAAGAAAGTCCATAACAAATATAAAAGAATTGTAAGAGAAAATATTTTCCCACTATCACAGAAAATCCGAAGCGAGTTTTAAACTTTGGGAAGAAAATTAGTTTGAAATGCAGGCAGAATAAAACAAACTCGAATTGCTACTTAAACAAAGAAATCTAAGCCCTAGCAAAATTAGGCCAATATTTTCAGCATGATCAGGTTGATATTTGGGTAGGACGAGCATGTTTAATTTTGCGGGCAATATGCCGAACCCAGAGTGCATATCCAGATATCTCTTTCGATAAATAAATCAGCGGCCAAAAATTAAACTTACATGTACCCAATTCTTTTTGTTTGTTTCTTTTTCTTTACACTTGTTGACTTGCTTCATGTAGTGATATAAATAAATTTGATGCATTAGTTGTGGAAAACCTTGCATTTATCACAAAAGCTTCTTCGTAGTAATAAACTCATGTTGAACACTGTAATGTTGCATAAGTGTTTTAAAATACCTTAAATACAGTTTTTACGGCCAACTTAACTTTCATCACGACCATATGTATTATTTCCTCGGATAAGTGTGGTGTTCCACTTTGATTAGTGACCAATAGAAATATCCTCTTAGATAAATTACTGAGAAAGTTATTGTAACCATTGATAGTTTGGTATATTGATGTCGAAATATGTATTTACTTCCCGTAGAAGCCTAAAATTTGATTTGTAGACTTGTGTTTTACGCGTATACTCTTCCATTACATTCGGATTGATCACAATTCCTAAAGGATTCACAAATATTCTACCCCATATACACATGTATGTATTAACACCAATATTATTCGTAGTGTTTCCAATGATAATGCCGGTTATAAGGTTATTTCTTTTGGGAAAACAACTTGCAAACTTGTTTACAATGTGTCAAAACTTACAGGCAAACTGTTCACATCTTGATTGCAAGATTCCCTGGACAATCTTCGGGAGAACTCGAACTTTATTGTCGGAAATATTGTTTCCGAATAATAACACAAGCACTATTCCTGCGAGATTACACACTAAACATATGTATTGCATATATATTAAGTAATAAACGCCAATAATGATGTCATGTAATTTATAATTAAAGAGTTGTAAGCATACATTTTGAAAATTCATATTTATGGCATTCAAGTTGCCCAATATTCGATGTATGCAGTAATAAACACGCAGAAGACATCTTTACATCGGCAAACATCACCACTCTAGGTTTCTGGTGGCACCAGTTTCAAAAGTGTTTTGATGTGTTTCGCGCGGTCGTTCAGTGAGTGATATTCATTGTGCAGGCTTTAGAGTTTTAGTGTACTGTTTGCGTGGTGTTCGTCCTTGGCGTTAGTCGACTATTGCTGGTGGTACTTAATGCCCTTAGTTTTCCACTGAGTGTGGCAACTTAGTTGCCGAAATATGTACGTATGTGGAACTATTTCCGAAAGGTGTGGTAAGGGTAATTTTATTTCTTATATATATTTTATTTAGGCACGATCTCCTTATTCTTATTTATATCCATATGTATATAAATACAACTGTTCATATACAACACTCAATTACACCAGTAAATCCGGAATTCTTTCCAGATAATTGCTATATATGTATGTATGTATTACTGTTATATCTGAATATTGCCAGCATAACTCTAGCTTGTAAGATACAATCCCAAGAAATCTAATTTAGATATTTGTGTCTCCAAAGTAAATTCATATATTTTCAAAGGTATAAATTGTTATAAAGCATATCGTCTCTGTTCAGTTGTTTTACAAAAACCCAATTTAGAGACCATCTATCTAGCTATTGTACCACACAATTCTTCCATTTCTCTTTGACGCAAAGTATAATGGAAATCTTTCCAACTGCTTTCTCCAAAAACTCTAAACTAAATTTTAACGAACGCGAATTATACAGATCTCTCTTTAGGCACTTTTTGTTATTCTTCTCGTACACTTGGGTAATTACTGCGTAGAAAATCGTAATTAAAATTGCGTTAAGCTTGTTAATTAATCGCTTCGCTGGCAAAGCATGAATGATTCGAATTATACGTTTGTCGATGCACGCGTTCGTTAAAATAGTACCGCTGAATTTCAATTTTACGAGGACAAGCGAAAACGAAAAAGAAATCCAACGTTCAATTCAAAATGTAATTACCGCTAATAAAAAATACAAGATTTATGCGGGAAGTGTGCTCTACTGTATGCGTTCGTGGTACTAAACTGCATTGAGAGTCATATGCTTGGCCGCTAGCAAATTTGATAACACCCATAATAAAAGTCGCTATAAGTTTGAATAAGTATTGTAGTTAAAAATAGGATGTGTATACAAACGTTAGAACTAGAGAGTGGTAATAGTTCTTTGTACGAGGTAGTTAATTGAGGCACAAAAACACACACTCATATATATATATACAGGCTGGCCCACCACCAGCGCCTCGGACTGTAGCTCCCAAACTAATAATTGTTTTTTAAATCTTTTTGATGAGATGGTGTACGTTTATAATGGCCATAATTAGAACATATTGTCGTTTATACAAAGCGCTAAGTATCAAAGTTATGTTTTTTAAATGGAACAATATACATTTCTTACTTTTTCGAATTGTATAGTAAAAATAAAGGTAAGTTACTTCGATGTTCCATATACCTATCGTTAGCCGTTTTCGAAGTATTTGAGGTTTTTCGAAAAAGTAAGATGTTTTGAAAATGGACATAACAGACAAACTAATTGAAATTTTCAAATCATGTTTTTGGCCTTGATTTGGTATATCTTGGGCTACTTATTTTCAGGTATCTAATTTTACAATAATGTACAGGGTGATTCCATAGACCGGCTTTATTTGTCTCAACTTTAATAGTGTATAACTTTGTTATTTCAAATGGAACACCCTATATATTTTCAGACCCGGAGAAAGGTTTTTCAATTCCTACCCAAACTGTATTAGATTTCCTATCTCTTGTGGTTTCGGAGATATTTGAAGATATTTTAAATTTTACCTAGATTGAAATTAAATCGAAGCTGCTGAATTTGGAAATGCAATTCTTTTTTATTTCAACGATCTGAAAAAGTTGCTAATGAAACACATATGCCTTTAAATGATAAGTATTATAATAAATGTTCTACATGATCGCCATTTTCCTTTATGCATATTCTAATTCTCTCTTCAAACGATCTTCTAACCCTTCTTAACATTTCCGGGGTAATGGTAGCAAATGCATTTGTTGTTCTGATTTTCATATCATCCGGCGTAGTTGGTGTCGAATTGTACATAATACTTTTTACATATCCCCATAAGAAAAAATCTATGCAAGTTAAATCGGGTGACCTGGGTGGCCATTTACACGGTCCTTGTCTTCCAATCCACTTATTTGGGAACATTAAATTTAAATAGTTTCTAACATCTACATGGAAATGTGCAGGAGCCCCGTCTAACTGCAGCCACATTTTGCCTGTTGTAAATAAGGGAACATCTTCTAAAAGAGTCCAGAAATCTCCTTGTAAAAATCGTAAAAAACGGTGCCCATTCAATCGTTCTTCAAAAAAGTAAGGTCCAATAACATAGTCACCAATAATTCCCGCATAGACGTTTAAACTCCAGCGATTTTGGTGATCAACAGTTTTAAATATGTGTGGATTTTCTGTATCATAATAATGGAAGGTAGATTCATCAGTGAATAAAATATATTCAGAAAAATCCTCCTCCTCTCCAACACGATCCAGAGGCCACAAGCAAAATTCCAATCGATGGTCAAAGTCCATCCCATATAAATGTTGATGTATTTGAATATGATATGGGTGATACTTGTGTTTTTATGATCCTCTGTACACTAGATCTACTTATATCGGTTTCTTGGGTAATCTCCCGTGAACTGGTACTAGGATTTTCAGCAATGGAACCTAACACTAGAAATTCATTTTCCTCGTTGTCAACGACTGATTTCCTTCTTTTTCGTTTAGAGTAGGAAGTATTACCTGTCTCTCGAAACCTTGCGAAAAGTCTTTCAAAAGCCCGCTTTTCAGGATGTCTTCGTTCAGGATACTTTTGCGCATAAACTCTGCCAGTTAAAAAGCAGTTTTCATGACATTCACCTATGATCAAAATCATATCCGCAGTTTTTGACCATAGGTTAAAATTGGTAAAAGAAAATATTTCCTAATATCACAAGAATGCCGTAATTAACTTTTTAATATTAAAGTTTCGCATGAAAGATGTTTAGTACCCCTGCCTAAGTAGGATGTCAGTTACACATAGAAACATAAATACTTCAACGATATTTCCAGTGGAATATTACTATATCCGCATCCATGACAGAAAGTACATTCAACTTCGTGTCTTTTCCGTCATTATCAATTTATGTCACTTTAAATAACTCCCAACGTTTCCAGTTTCAACGTAAGTCTTATTTTGTGCAGGTTCAACGGCGTTTAAAGGCTTCAATCATTCCAATGGTGTACTGTAAGTCTTTTATTCGAGACATTGCATCTCGCGTCAATTTCAAACACGCCAGTTACAATTTTAAAGTTTAAATAGAGCGAGCAATGTAATTTTTCTCTTTTATATTTATTGACTAACTTTTACCTCATACAATTTTATTAATGGATTTGATGCATTTCGTGTGAAGGATTCTGGTCCTTTCCAACTTACGCATCTAATTAGAACAACAGCAATTTCATAAGACATAAAACAAAATTTGTAATAGAAGATATTTTCCTAGTGTCACAAGAAAGCAGAAAAGAATTTTTGAAGTTGCTGGATGAAATTATTTTCACATCCACATAGAGTAAAATAGATGCGGTTGTTTACTGTTTAGGCAAATAAATGTAAACACTAGTTAAATTAGGCCACTATGTCAAGGAAGGTTAAGTAGATGTTTGGATACAACGTGTTTATTTACTTCTAGAATGAACGAGTCTAACTTCGAGTGCACACAGGAAAACAAAATTTTATTTCCTCCATTTATTTTTGTTTCGAATTTCTTATACACGTTTATGTATGATGATCAACATATAGGGCCATGCTGTCTGTCGCCGATAAAATATCTCGCAGTGGTCGCAACTTACGCAGCATGTGTCTTCCAAGAGAGTTCTCTGAACTCAGGTGTGAGGCGGATCTGAATTCAATTGGTATTCAAATAACACAATCCTAGTTCGCATATTCATTTGTATGCCCCCTTCAACGCTTCCTTGCTTCACACTATAGTTGTTGTTGTTGTTGTTGTTGTTTCTCGTGGTGATCGTTTGATCAAATTCAAAAGCAGTGTGTCCTGTAGGTGGCCAGTATTGTTCCTCTGCTACCATTCGGATACATCGATTTTCGAGACGAGTTACTCTTGGCGTCCAACGAACTTTCCCTGAACGGCGTTAAATCCGTGCAGATGTTGTCAGCAGCTTTTACACAACTTAACCAAGAAGTGAATCTAAATATATATAGAATTAAATAAATAATTTTAAAATGTAAAACCAAAGGACAACTATAAAAGTGTGTACAAAAATATAAATGTACAATACTATACATTTATAATGAAAATGTTTACTCTATCAAAACATCGTTTCTGAAAATGTTTTTGTAGTAAGTCTTTAAAATGGCATTGTTATAGTATCATCAATATCGAACGGCTGTTCATTCTGACGATACGACATTAAAGTGATGCTAAATGTCGATGCACATGTTAAAGGGGATTTAAATCTAGAAAGGGTGCGAGTTGGGGTAAAATACTTGGGGCAAGTGCTTGAAGCCTTAGCGCAACGGTAGCTGTGCAACGTAAGCTCTTGAGTTGTAATGATTTATCTATCAATATAACCCAGCTTTATTCTTCTGCTCAATACCATTTCTCACCATAGAATGATTTGTCCAGCGCATAGATGTCGTACTCCATAATTAGTGCAAGTAAATGCTGGACGTCTTGAGATAATAATATTATTAATTTGTTTCTGACTATTTGATTAGAAACGATTATCAAAGAAGTTGTCAATATAATTATAAATAAGCAGCTATTCTGAATTGGTATAATACTTTTTCCGTTCATTGTTGTTTTGTATCTCAAAGCTCCATAACACCAGTATAGTCAATAAATTACCATTGTATCCATCACCATTAGTAACTTCAATTACGCGAAATACCCCGCCATGGCTTAAATAACGTCGTTGCCGCCTGCATATGCCTAAGAATATACCTTTTAAATTCAAATCTAATAAAAATTATAACTTTTTACTGGGTTGTAATTGCATAATATATATGTAGGTAATATTGTGGTCTTGGTAAGTTATAAACATGTGCGAGTACAACTAACCGCTTTCCAAGATATCTGTTATCCAAAACAACTTTCTTCGTCATAAATTATCAATGTGTTTGTATTCCATTGGATGGAATAACAATCGTTATTTCAAACTACTGAAGTGATAAATTGCTTCCCCTTTATAATTCCAATATCGTCATCCTTGCGAAACACACCTACATATGTATACAAATGTAAGTGCTAATAAACGAAGACGAATCACATTTTAGGAAATTTGAAAAATATCAATCTCATTTACATATAAACAAGGAATATTTCACCGGGTGATATACACGTAGTAAATAACGTGGAAAGATAAAACTGTTCCTTTTCTGCGGTGTACACACACATAGTGGGTTATAGACTGATGCTCATAATTCTTTTATAATCTATATACTATGTAAAATAGTTGCGATTTTGCAAGATTTCGCATTACCAAACTGTGTCTTGGAGATTTTTCCAGTTTCCGTGGATGCCATTTCTAATCAGAAATTTTTAAGTGAAAACCCAAGTAGTTGAATCCGTGTCTTCTTCTTTCTAACTTCTCTAATAAAATATCCAACTGGTTGTGTAACTGTGCAACATCGTCATGGAAAAGTTTTGGATTTGGTGGTGAGAATCCAAGAAGGGTTGAGAATCCATAGAGCAACAATAAAGAAACAGAAACAGATAATACACTAGAAGAAGGCCTCTCGACAGAATTGATTCCGCATATGATTTCAGATACACTTTCTATCATATTATACCTCAAACAGAGTGGGACCTGACTACAGAGTAGGTTGAGAAATCTTACCTGTTTTGTAAACGGATCTAGCAGAGAATCCTAAACCTAGGTGGCAGCAAAGGAGAGGTAAATGATTTGATTCCTTTTTAGAACTCGATGCGAACAGAAACAAAATTAAAAATAAAACGACTAATGCCAGTAGAATTTTCATGCCATCGAAACTGACGAACGAAAATTTTACGAGCATATGTCACTTTAACATTTGTACTTTACCCTACAAAATAATATAACTCAAGGAACTTCTTCACAACTTCCTAGGGTAGCATTATTAATTCTTCATTATTTATCTACACAATAAATCTGATCTCAGCGTCATATGAATTCCGTGGGGTATCGATATTCAGTTTGATACATTTTCCAAATAATTGAAATCTATCGGTTTCATACACTTTACCAACTGATGGTAGATGTCGACATTCATATCACTCGATACTCCGCTTTCTATATTTCTATTTTTAAAACCGAATAGTGACAAACGAATATCGGTTAATGTAATTTTCTATAGGTCTTGTTTGGATTCAACTGTAAACTTTACCTTCTATGGTTTCCCAGCAAAGTACCTATTTCCTCGTCGAAATCGAGTCTCCAAAGGAATCCCATAGTACTCTGATGCTCAAGTAACTTTTATTCACTTAATACTTTAATATTTCTAAATAAATTGCCGAAATAACAATTGGTGTGCGGCTTCTTGTATGGGTTAAAACTTCATCCATCTCCTGTTCTGCATTCAGTAAGACTTCATTCTAATGCTTTTCTGCAGCCCTAAAAAAGGAGCGCTATAACCTGGAAAGCGCTATTACCGTGAAATCTTAAAACGGCTAAAAATGAACAACATTTATTTTAAAACGTCAAGGCCGGAAGGTCGAATTTCAATAAATAGTACCACTATATGTGTATGTACTACTACATATATTTTACTTCTTTTAAATAAAGTAAAAGTTAACAAAACCTATTTTATATAAAACTTGTACATTAAAAAAGCAATATAAAAACAAACTACAAATTTTATATATAATATATGTATATAATCAGTTTGCCCTTCTACCCTAAGGTGTAGGGCTCTTACAAATTCTACTTTTTTAAAATCATTAATTTGTGTTTGTTTATAGTGACAGATGGTTTTTTTTTAAAACTGCATTTTCTGCTTTATTGATATTTTTGAAGGTTTCCTCTTCTACCTCCGTACAAGGAAAAAATGCTCTGATTTTTTCAAGGCCTCCAAAACGTCGTTTGGTTTTGGCGTAATTATTTCTGATGAATCTTCATCCTCTTCATTTTCCACTTCTGATGGTGCATTGTAATCGGCGATTAGTGTCTCAAGGCTTAAAACTTCATTGGTCACTAGCCCATGGTTAAAGTTATCAAAAGTTTCCAATTCAGTCAATCTTTCTTCCATTTGTAAAAGGTCTCGCCAGCCTTCATCAATTTTTACCTCTTCGGTTTCATCTTCCCTTGTTAAGTTACCAACACCTGCTTTTTTTAACAATTGAAAATGGTCTCTTCCGTAATGTCCATCCATGCAGGGTATAAAAAGTTAATAGCACCAAAACAAAAATTGTCGGAGAAGTCGAATTTGAGCTGTCCATAGATATCTTTGGACTATCCTTTTACTGTAACCTTGCTTCAGAACTTTTATGATGGCTTGATCAAGTGGTTGAAGCTCAGTTGTGGTGTTAGGGGGTAGAAAAATGAAGTTGATGTTTTGAGATTTACCTGTTTCGGATGCGCAGCGCAATTGCCGTCAATTCGATGTCCAACTCATTAAGACATTGCACAAATCTACCTCCAGTCATCCGTGCATGAGATTGAGAAGAATAAATGCAGGGCAGGGTATTCCCATTCTCAAAGCAACGTGGCTTAGCGTATTTTCCAATTACGAGCGGTTTTTTCTTGTCTGTGCCTGTGCAATTCGTGTATACGAGGACCGTTAGGTGTTCTTTGGTTAATTTTCCTCCGTGGAATTTTTCATTTTTTAAAACAAAAGATTTATTAGGCATCACTTTAAAAAGCAACCCGAATTCATCCGCATTATAAATTTCTGAGTGATTGTAGCCAGAGGTGAGGGTCGACCTTTGACTTTTCCAGTCAAATGTTACATGAGGATCTACTGAATTTGACTCATCACAAATTTGTTTGTACACAGTAGAATGTCTGTTTTTAAATCTATCGAGCCATTCAGTTGAAGCGGTAAAGTGTTATTCCAAGATCGTCCGCTACTTGGAGGGCCTTTTCTTGTAAAATTGGGCCACTTACCGAGATGTTGGAGCTCCTGACCTGGACGAACCAACTTTTCAGAATCGTTTCTAGCTCTTCATATTTTGCAGATCGTATTTCTTACGACTGGTTCTCTCATGTACCGAAACAAATTCACTCTGCTTCTTTAAAATTGTACGTAAAGTTGAAGCATTGATGCTTTTTGACGCCGCAAAATCTTTTGATTTCAATTGGATTTATCAAAGTCCTTGATAAGATTGCTTTTTCTTTTAACGAAAACGATTTTCGCCAGCAGCGTAAAAGTAAAAAACCGAAAGGAAACCCTGATTACGCAAACACCAAATGAATACGGTTATCAACCCGTCTGTGCGGTCGCGTTTTACGCACGTTATGCTTGAATTTATTCTTATTGTTGTTAGGCGTGGGTTGTGAACTGTGATTTTTTGAGTGAACCTTGTAACTAAGGTGATTTGTGTTTCTCAGTGGTGTTTATGCAATTAATTTGCAACGGTCAGCTATATTTTTGAGTTTTAATGAATGACTTGTGTGTTTATGTGAACGCAGTTCGTTTTTCTATAAGAATAAAAAGGTGGCCGTCTAAAAACCGGCAGTAAGAACTTTTTTTTGGTTTGTTATATTATTATCGCATATTCCTTTTATTGATTTATACGAATGGCAACTACAAGGTCTCAAAGAAATAAAGTCGGCAATAAAACTTCAAATTTGGAATTATCACAAAAGACGTTAAACAGTAGTTATATTATAATTGTTAGAGATTGCGATGGAATTAAAAATCAGTCGGAAAAAGATATTATTAGCGATTTGCGTAATCGGCTAGCTGAAACAGAATTTGAAATAACTGAGCTTATGAATGAGAAAAGCTTGTTAGCGGATAAATTACAACGAGCTTTGGATATGATTGCGTATAAGGCAAACAAAATTTAAGACTTGCAGACTTCAATTGAGACTATGACTTCGAGTTCAAAATTACAAGAAAGGGTAGTTTTTAATGCTAGTTCTCAAACAGAAATTGTACTCTGGGAAGCATGAAATGTCAGACACAGAGAAAATGTGTAATATCCAGCATTGGAGCACAAACAGATTTTTGTCCAACCAGTGTAACAAAAAATGTTCCTATTGGTAATGACTTGGTGGCGGCAGATGTCCGACGGAAATCAGGTGATACTGGGTATCTGGGGGATGATTGTCGTTCCAGGATTCTGGTCCTTGGTGATGGTCGCAACCGCAACTGTTCATCTAACTTGAAACAGCTCTTGGATTCTGACTATGAGGTTTTAACTTTTGTGAAACCCGGTGATGGGCTTCACGACATTCTGTGCAATTCCCACCAGTTAGTTAATGACTTTGACAGCAGGGATTTTATAATAGTCATTGGTGGAATAAATGACGTTTTAAGTGAAACTAAATTTCCTGACAGGATGGTTTCTGACTTTGTTGACAATATTAACAATGCAAATGTTATTTTTATGTCTGTTCCTTTTTTAGCTGGTAATTATTATGCTTATAATAATAATTCTATTTATAAGTTTAACATGGATATGTATAATTTTTGTTGTAAGTTAAATAAAAGAAACGTTAACTTCTTAGATATTAATAAAGGCTTAAGTTTTAATGACAGACTTCTGAATAGCTTTCGTTTGACTAAGGCAGGAACAACTAAAATGTTTAAATTATTATCTCAATCTATAAGATATTGTAAAGGTCTAAATGATATAGTAACTTCTAATAATCACAGCTCCTCAATCAATTTTTCTAATATTACTGTAATAGACACTTCATCCTTTTCTCGTTAATAAGTATGACACAGTTACTAGAGTACCCCCACATGATAATCGAAATTTCCATCAGAATAGCGGTAGGCTTACAATGTTACATCAGAACGTACAGTGTTTGGGAAATAAAACTGAAAAAATTGAAGTTATACTAACTGCCTATAATGTAGACATACTTCTACTTTCAGAACATTGGCAATCTGGCGATCAGATTACTGAGATTTCATTTATGAATTTCTCATTAGAGGCGTCTTTCTGTCGCCCACTTTATAGACATGGTGGGGTGGCTATATACTGTCGTAAGGGTGTAAATATAAAAGGTAGAGATGATATTGCTAATTTTTCAATATGTAATAATTTTGAGTGTTGTGCTGTTGAATTGTTGAACCGGGATATTGTTCTGGTTGCTATCTACAGACCGTCTGGCGCTGATCTCAACACTTTTATGGGTGGGCTCACATCTGTTATTGATATATTGAATCGGGAATATAAAAAATAATCCTGGGAGGTGATTTTAATGAAGATCTTCTATCTCCATCTTCGGACACACGTATATTCACTGATTTTCTTGTTTCTTCTGGATTACATGTTACTGTGAATCAACCACGAGAATTACCGCTTCATTATCGACGTGTTTCGATAATTTCATAACAAACTTGCCACTTGAGGAGGTTACAGCTGTATGTGTAGATTTAAATATATCGGATCATATTTCACAAATTATGTATGTGTCGGACCGCTTTAGGACTAGTAGTAAGTGTCATTATGTATGGAGGTATAGATATTGTGATGATACTATAAACTTATTTACAGGTTGCTTAAGCACGGAGGCTTGGTTAGCTGTTTTTCGGTCTGACTGTCCCAATATTGCTTTCAATAGTTTTCTGGATACCTTCCTTTATTATATAAATGAGTGTTTTCCGTATCTAAAGGTTCCGTTCAGGCCTGGAAAACAAAACAAGAGCTGGGTTACACCCGATATTGTAAACCTCAAGAATAATATGCTCTGTTTAAAAGAGCTTAGTGGAAGATATCCCATGTACAAAGAAGCGGTTTTAGATGCGGAGTATAAGTACAATAATGCAATAAAGACTAGGGAAAGTGAATTAAATAATAACTACATTTTGATGGCTGGTAATAAATCTAAGGCTGCATGGTCCATCATCCACAATAAACGGTCAAACTATGATGGTCCTCTTATCCTCCCGAGGACATCCGATGGTATGATGGATTTGTGCACTGATTTTAACAACTTTTTGTCTCCAATCCGCAGGAGTTGATCAACTCTATTTATGATTGTGATGACATCTGTTACAATCGGGTGGATGAATTTATAAAATTACATTCGAGTTCCTTTTACATGTCTCCTGTGAGCGAGACTGATGTAGTCGAGGCTATTCTTAAACTAAGTACTTCCAATGCTGCGGATGACGACTCTGTTCCATCTTTTCTTTTAAAAAGATCTTTGCAATTTATAGCCCCAGTTTTAGTGTATCTTGTAAATCTCTCTCTCCAACAGGGTATCTTCCCAGAATTATTGAAGTCTGCATTAGTTATTCCATTTTACAAGAAGGGCGATCGGGATAGTATCGGTAATTATCGCCCTATTAGTATCTTGTCTGTTTTTTCGAAGGTTTTTGAAATTATTGTTAATCAGAAAATAAAAAATTACTTTAAGAGATTTCAATACCTTTTCAGAAACCAGCATGGCTTCTGTTCTGGCAAATCAACAGATACTGCACTCTTTAACTTTCTATCTAAAGTATGTGCCTCTGTTGATAAAAACGTGCCTTGTTTAAGTATGATGATAGATTTATCAAAGGCTTTTGATACTGTAAATCATTTAATATTGCTACACAAACTTGAAAGATACGGTATAAATGGAGTAGCTTTGAAGTGGTTCGAATCATATCTTTTAGGGAGAAATCAAAAGGTTTCTATCTATGGTGAGGTGTCTCGTAGCGTAGATGTAAATTTGGGTGTCCCACAAGGGTCTGTATTGGGACCAATTTTATTCTTAATTTTTATTAACGATCTTCCTTGTTGTCTTCATGATATCACGGATGTTACTTTATATGCGGATGATATCAACTTAATAGTATCATCAAATAGCATTAATAAGCTACTCGACACTGCGGGGTCGGTTTTTTGTGGAATAAGTGATTGGATGAAAGTCAACAGACTTATAATCAACAGTGAAAAGACACAATGTATATTATTTTATAATAAGAAAAATATAACGTCTCTGATCTGGTTTTGGGTAATTCAAGAGTCGAATTGGTTGATAATGGTAGACTGTTGGGAGTTTATGTCGACGAGAATCTCAAGTGGTCAAATCACATGGATCAACTGTGTCCTAGGCTTGCCAGGTCTTGCTACGCCCTTTTCCAGCTTAGGAAATCATGTGACATTTATGCACTCAAAGCTTTTTATTATTCAGATTTCTTTAGTAGAATGCGTTATGGGATTATTCATTGGAGCATGGGTGTTAATGTGGGTCGCGTATTTATACTGCAGAAAAGGGCGATCAGAACCATGTTTGGTTTGGGACAGTTCGACTCGTGTAGAGGAACTTTTAGGAGTAACAGTATACTGACTGTTTACGATGTGTATGTTCTGGAGATGGTGTGTTATGTACATGAACACCGTAACTCTTTTGATTTCAGCACGTGTCATGCCTATGACACGCCATTTCCGTCTGCTTTTTAAACATTTATTTTAATTTAATCATATCCCTTTTTAGTGTTTGCAAAATAATGTACATTAAAAAATATCCTTCAAGGGAGTGTTCTAAGCCGGAAATGGGAGTGTTATAACAAATAAAAGTACTACAGAAAATTAGTCGGTGCGACCGAGACTAAGGAAAAAAGCGTCATAACGGGGAAATCGTTATAAACGGGAGCGTTATAACGAAGTTTTACTGTAAACAGATTCATTTTTAAAACTTTATTTTGAAATTCGATTGTTAAATGAGGAATTTGATCTTAGATATAGAAAGAGCATAGTGCAATGTTTAGGAAAAAAATTTTCCCTAAATTTAATGTATCTATTAAGGAAGTTCTATATCTAACACCACTTTACCGATAGTTTGGCTCTTATAGAAAATTATATGTATATATAGTATATATGTTAATCATAAATCTTATAAACTAAATACCACATAAACATTTTTATAGGTACAAATACAATCACGGTCATAAATAAAGGAATCGACCCTCGGAATATACTAATGATAAGAAACACTCACGTTATATCAGTAAACAATTTATGAATGACGTATAAGATTTTATAAACAGTGTCATAAACACTGAGCAAAAAGGAAAATATTAAGAGAAAAGAGGACAGGTGCGGTGAGATACCCGACAAGAACAAAGCTCTTTACCCATTTGATGCTTATTTGAATAAAAGGTAAAATTTCATTAGTTAATAAACAATGCATAAAGGAAAACAAAAGGTGTTTCATTTCGAAACCGATGGTAATTAAGTTGAAGTTGAATTTGAAGTAAATTCGAGTTCGAATAATAAGACGCCATCTGATAGGGGAAAACGCAAATATGGCGCATTTCGTAGTTGCTCCTGCGATGAGTACGTGTGTATGTGCGAGAAAGAATTGATGAAAGAAAAGGATAAAAGCGTCTATTGACGATTTGAAGCGTATTACTTTGCTTCCCTCTAATAGAATGAAATAATTTGTGGACGCATTTAGAATAGATTTTTTAGCTTGAATATGTTACCCAGCATCCACTTTCATTCACTGTATTTACCTCTTACCTTAAACTTTTCTTCACATATAGCAACCTATCCCATTGTAAATCAGGCTGGCATCATTCCGTTATGCTTCGAGAAATCGTATTCGTAAAAATTAGTTTGTCCAACTGGTATATAAGCAATATAGATTCTTTCTATCCTTACAGCATTATTCCTTAGACAACAGAGATAAACGTAGTAGACAAGAAGTTTTTAGAAAAATCGCTTTAGGAACCAAGTAATCCTAGTACATATAATTAAATCAATATGTGGTTAGCGCATACATTTATTCTGGTTCACTTAAGAGAAATTATACGGACATTGTTTTCAATGCGTTACCATAATTTCCCCTTATCACAATAATGTTTCCTTCATGTTGTCCTTATTCTACTTATAAAAGCCCTACACATTACTTCAAAGCTCCTTTTATTAATTTCAAATGATTTTCCTGCCACGAGATACGCCTGTAGCATATTAAAATTAGTTCAGCTGGGAGTAAACTTTTCAATTATCCGAGAACGTGACAAGTATATATTTTATACAATTACGATAAGATGTATTTGTTGTTGCATACGAACTGGGAGTGTTCGCTAAAGTAAAGTATCTTACAGCCACCATCTTAATATATGTAATACGAAATTAATTTGCAGTTCAGTATTGCAGCGGGCAAACTATCATCTTAGCGAACTTTGATGATTTATGCGGCTGCATAATACTTAGTACATAATTTCAGCTGTTGGTTGTCTACCGGAATATTCCTAACAGCGCATAAGAGACGACGTTAGCTACTTTGTTTTACAAGTTTAATTATGTATAACATGAACGTACACTGCCAGAATATTATGGAACGTAACAACTAATTTTAAACACTAACACCAGTAGACTGAAAATCAGATTAACTTCGCGTTCGTAACTCGAATTACCGGTAGAGGATAGGTAGTGGTTGCAATTTCCGGTCAAGTAATACTTACAATCTGCCATGTTATTTTACGTAGAAAAATACTTTAATATTTTACCCGCTACATCTACTGTGTGTTGAATAAAGTTGCTATTTAACTTCTTCCTTTTGCTCTCGTTATTTTCTCAGAGAAATTGATAGCTAATATTATTGTGTTTATAGTACTAGGTGACCCGGCAAACTTCGTTTTGCCCAAAATTTTTCTCGATTCTTCTTTTTTCCTAAACCTTCGCGTAGCAATTACGAACAAAACCGGAGAAGGAACTATTCAATTTGGTCCAGTCGTTTTCAAGTTTCAAGCATCCGAACAAACTACGATTCATTTTTATATATACAGATAAGCAATCTTTATTCATTTTACTTTCGGCCCATTCTTCAGAAAATTAATCCATTTATTATTCGCATTGAAATCTGTGAAGTCAAATTTAAGTTAAGCAGCTGGTTCCTTATAATTTACAAAACATCTGGCGCCAAACATTTACACATTTTTCGAGCAATTATTATTGGTATTTGAACAAACCCAACTCCATTTGTTTACTATATCCTGGATTTTCCTATTATTAGATGCAAAACGACTGAGCTGGGTCTTTCTGCTCGTTGTTACATAAAAAATTTCTTTCCACTTTGCTTTACTCCGAGATAAATTTCTTACTCTGTCCATATTCCTTTAGTTTACTGCTTCACTCATGCATACGATCTGCGTTTGGTCTGTTTGTTTCTAGTTTTCTCCTTGGGCAGCTGTATTAAATACCTTTTTCACCAGCCCATTAACTGTTAAGCTTCATTCCGGATGTTCCTATTGTGCGACTATTGTGAGTCAAAATATATAACAGTGTTGCCAAGATACAATACAACTTCGCAATTACCATTAGGGAATTACAAACGCATACATAACTTATAAGCAGATACGTGCGAAGTATTTATTGTTAAATTTGCTTTCCACAGTTTAGTACGTAAAATATCAATCCAAAAATTGACATCACTTCATTTTCACATTCATTCGTCGTTTTCAGGGTAAATGTAGATATAGCTTTGAGTTAGATATCCCATACCAATAATTCATGAAATTATTCCTCAAGGGTGTACCTACTGCGCTTTACATCAACGAAAAACGAATTGTAACTGTAATACCCTGAAATCCTTTTAGTATTCCAATTTCTGTGCACGACTTCATAAGCTTTAATATATTACGTATATTTTTTATTTTATATTTGTAATATATGTATAAAACGAGGCATTCGGTTAGTACGTAATTTAAAATTCATAAGATTATACGACGAAGTCTCGGGCTCAAATCCTATGACATACAAATCGGGAATGATGGTATTTATTTTTAAAAGCTAATGAACTTGTCTTCGAAAAAGTAAAACTGAAATGAATCCTCCTTAATTAGAATTCCTGCTGAATTTCTGATTTCTAACGATCTATAGGTACACCGTAGATGCAAAAAGATATAGTCATCTGTTTAAACTTTTCGCATTGTTCTATGGTTCTTTTTATTGTCTTGAATTACTGACGACGACCTGGTTTCACAATTTTTCAACCTATCTCTTTATTGACATTAATGTTGGTGGCAATCACGAATATTCGTGGTTTCGTTTGTTTGATTTGTTGCTTGACCTCTTCTATCTCTGAATATGTTTACCTTTTTATTTCAAATTATAGTATCGCTCTTGTAGCTTTTATGCAAGCAATTTTGTTGCGACTATATTCAGGGTTACACTATCATAATCGTTTCAGAAAAATGCTTCCCCGTAAGAGCAGGTATGTACTTTTTATTTTAAAAGCTCGGCGTCGTAGTTACATTCAAAGTGCAGATAGCAATTGGAGTTACCGTTTTCAGTTATGCACTGCACTAAAATTAATTAATTAATTGGATTTGTAGGCACAACTTATAGCACTTGCCACTTGCTGTGAAACAATTATTACCATTAAATTATGAAGAGAGGCTACCATACCGCAGCCGGTTTAATGACTATTTAAATAATGGTGATGTTCTTAATTTCATCCATTTGTCGCGTGATGTAAATAGCCACAACCATAGAAGTTGGCTCATACGGAAAATTTCCACAATTTTGTGGAAACAACTTTGCATCCTATTAAAATTGGTATTTGGATTGCTATACCAAGACGTCGTAGCATAGGACCAATATTGTTCCAGAAAATAATTAATTCAGAACACAGAGTTTGGATCTATTCGTAAGTGAACTATGTACAATGATGATAAGTTGTAAATGGATCCCTCCAACAACATGGAGCATCTGCACAAACTGGTCGTGATACTATTATATATTTAAAAGGATTCTTTGATGACAGGTTAATTAGCACATGCTTTTGACCATCACGCTCTTCGGACCCTAGTTCATTAGGTCACTTGTCATTTCCATATTTGAAAATAGGATTTTTCAAAACCGCCTACACAATTTACATAAGGTGCATCAAGTCTTATCAACGATAAGTCTAGAAACGTTCCGTGAGTATTATTGAGTATACTAATATTGGTTTAAAATTGAAATAAAAATGAGCGCAAGTAATTTTGGGGAAGTGTTTGAAAACGTTGAAATGTGTTGTTAAAATGGACAATAATTGTCAATTTTGCTGTTCCATATTCTCCACTGAACATACCAATTTTCTAATTTTGTTCTATGATACCAACTGATCG
This sequence comes from Chrysina gloriosa, assembly GCA_038088585.1. Taxonomy (NCBI): domain Eukaryota; kingdom Metazoa; phylum Arthropoda; class Insecta; order Coleoptera; family Scarabaeidae; genus Chrysina; species Chrysina gloriosa. The sequence goes on from CM076091.1 coordinate 26,990,829, forward strand.
TAAAAACTTTTCTCAAAAAATTGAACATGACGATTATTATTTTGAATCAGTTGGTATATTTTTTAATATTAACTTTCATTTAGTTAATATATTTGTATTATACATTAACTATTAATAAAATCAATTTTTGCACATTTCATTTTCATTTTTATATTGACGTACTTCATAATAGGTACTGAGGTATTGTTGCTCGAAACACAAACGCTGGAGTTAAGAAAAAGAAGGAACCCTGAAAGTTCATATGGAAACACTAAACTTAGTGTTGCAATATTCTGCACTTTCTTTTGTAGCAAGTAACTAGGATTTAGATGACTAACCTAATTCCGGTGAAAAACTCATTGGTAACAACAAAAACCCATCAACATGATGTGTTCAATTTTGTCATGTGCATTTCGAATAGCGTTGTATATTTCATCGACTTGACCATGTTTGTCTAAAACTTCGGATGCGTATTGGAAAAAATCATTAAAATTGGTAATACTAGTTTTCCTAAGAGCCTGCACAAACTAGATATGGCGATGCCTTTTTATTTGCAGAAGCAATAAAATATGACGGAAATTTTCGCCCTAATTCTTCATTGCACATGACACAATTTCGAATAAGCAAACGTACCCAGAAATTTAACGGAAACCAGTTATGAGCAAGACATAAAATTACTTAAATGTTAAACCCATAGATTAGTTATCAACCAAAAATGAAAGGATCAAGTTATCAGCGTTTCTGACAGAAAGACATCGCATTTATTTAATTTAACTTCGGCTGCGTTTTCCGCAAATATCTGTCCTTCCAGCATAAATCTAGTACAGTACAACTTCGATAGTCCGGACACATAAAGATTTTGCCGTGTCCGTATAATCGACTTTGTCCGGATTGGTGGCGCTTTTTTAATTTACTTTTAATCCTACATTTAAATGACACAAAATCAACTAGACCTTTTAGTTATTAATTTTTATTGGAAAATAAACAAAAAATGCGAACTTAAATAATATAATAAAACAACTAACTCGTTTAGATACATTACTTTTTAAAAAACGAATAAATAGTTGGCTGCTTCAACACCGCCTCATGAGTTTCTTGTGTCTTTGCCTTTAGTTTATTCAGTAAGAATATATCGTATAGGTATCGATGAAGTGTTGCCTGAGTCTGTATCGTCACTGACGTTTGTAACTTCCCTAATTATGTCTTCCTCAGTCATTTCTACAAGATTTTCGTGTTTTCCTGAGACCCAGTCTCGAATCGCGTCGTTACTTACATCACCGTTAATACTCCATACCATTTCTTGAATTTCACTGGCATCCTCTAGGCCCGAGATAGTAGCTGGCCGCTGTTCTTTGATTATGCTGAGTGGTAACTCATCTTCTTCGTCCCATTTCGGCAATAACTTATCCCAACTCTTTTGTGTATTTTTTCTGTGATGTGCTCCCAAGCACTATGGAAATAGCAAACTGCATTTTTAATGCTAAATTCGTTTAAATGTTGTATAATGGCTCCATCTTCAAATGAAACTGCATATTTTAATAAATTTTTCTTGTTTCTTGTTTTGAATCAAATTTTGATCCATGGGTTACAATATAGCCGTACAGTTAGGCGGCGTCAGTAAAATACGGAAATTTTGATCTATTATCTCTTCCATTAGCAGATGCGATGGAGCGTTCTCCACTAATAATAATGCTTTTTGCGGGCCATTGAAGCTTTTCAAAAACTTTTTAATTTCAGGAACAAATTTGTTATTAAACCACCTTGAAAATGTAATTTTAGTCATCCATCCCTTCTTAGATTCGTCATATATAACAGGCAATGTTGCATTTTTAAACATGCGAGGATTTTTGCTTTTCCAAGAACTAGCAATGGAAGTTTGTGTGTTCCCTTTGCGTTGCAACATTGCATAAATGTTAGCCTGTCTTTGGATATTTTTCTACCAGGAGCAGACTTTTTATCCTGATATACTAGTGTTCCCGTGGGTAAAGTTCGGCAAAAAATAGCCGACTCGTCGGCATTAAAAAATTGATCCTCCGATAAATTCATCTCATTCACAATTTTCATAAACTCGAGCTTAAAAGGCGAAACAGCAGCGATGTCGCTAGAAAAACGCTCTCCGCACACCTTCAAAAATCGGATTCCATGGCGTTGTCTGAATTTATCCAGCCAACCACTGCTAGCAATAAAATCAGTTTTTCCTGTAATTTTTTCGTAAAAGTATTTAGCTTTCTCTCCTAAAATTTCCAAAGAAATTGGAACGTGGATGGCCCTTTGTTGTAAAAACCACGTATACAATGCCGCTTCTACTTCAGGACTCTCGCCCTTTTTCATAATTTTTCTTTTCTCTTAATATAAAATTTATTTCACCCTAGGTTAATGTTTTCATACTTGTTCATTGTTTTTGTGACATATTTCAACTATTTTTTACCACTTAACGCACTAACTAAACAACGGTATATGTAACTACGTACGGCCTATAAGGATGATCACAAGAAATAGCATTTCGACGGTGTCCGGACTACTGGAGCGTCCGAATTATTGAAGGGACGGGCTGTCAAAGTTGTACTATAATTGTTTAGAGACTTTCGAAAACAATTTTCGTCCCAATTTTCAAAATTGCTTGCTAATAAGCAAGAAGTTAGATTGGATACGTAACAGTTTATTGTGATTGAGGTAAGTATATTAAGCATTTTTAAATCTACAGCTAATTAATGTTTTATTAATTAGCGTCCGGGTCCTCGGTTCCTTTAATTTAGAATATGCATAAATCACGGAACTAAGAAAATAAATCTCTGGGTTATTTATTTGGTGTACCTTTCACCTAGCCTCAAATCACATTTAAGATTCCTATAAATTATAGTACTAAAACAATTTTATCTCCCAATTAATCAGAACTGCGTTACTTGCTTTATTTCCATCTGCTTCTTTATCACCCTTGGACATCTTTCTCTCTACGTAATGTTCGTTCAAATACTGGCAGTATAAAATTTTTATTGCAGTCTGCTTTTCCAAAGGGAAAATCTAAATATTTATTTATCCGCAGTACATTCCGTTGACTAACAAGTTAATCTGAAGATTACTTCTTCCGGAAATATGTTGCCTATTGAGAAAGATATAAACATCTTCGCAGCACAATACTAACCCATTAAATGCTCATTATTTAAAGAATGCCTCTTATTATACACCTTTTCTTTAAATATCGCTTGATTTGATTGATTGATTACAGTGTCTACAATTTATTTTATGAATTACATTGCTTTGATTTTGTTGATGTATTGTTGATACGTTTTATGCTACAAATAAAATCATCACTCGGTATGTTATTAGAAAATATCAAAATTTAGGTCGTAGACTAAAACCTAGTTTCACATTTTCATAAATGTCTCTCCGAACTTCTTGTAAAATTGGATAATCAGTTCCTGTATTTTTCATTAATTTGTTAAATATCTTTATATCATTTTGTTCTATTTTATTAAACATTCTTTCATAATTCGTATTTACTTTATTCAAAAATTCATGCGATCCTTCCTATGAAATGTAAAGATCAGTTTAACAAGTTACTATATATCTGCATTAAGAAGCAATCGCTTGGCTTGGTTCATTACGGCCGTTTCTTTCTTGTCCTTGAACAGGTTTGTTAAGATTTCAACAAAGATTTTTGATATATGCATTGATTTGTTAAGATTTTATGCTATGCCTATGTGCGTAGACACACATAAAATATTGGATATATAATTTACTACAGATCCTATATATCACGAAATCTTGTTTGCTAGTAATGTTTTGTTTATACAGTATTGTATTTCACTGACGAAGTATTTAAGAAAACGGTGTAAATTACCGTTCTGAAATATAAGCTGTAGACTTCAAATTTGTCTCTCATTGACCTAGATAGGTGATGGAGAGAATCCGAAAAGCAAGTTATATTAGTACAGTATTTCAAAGTAAATATTTATAATTTCAGTATTCTACTCAGCCCAATATTTAATATTTCCAATAGGTGTAAAATCATAGCATTGCACTAGGTAATAGTACATAAGTATTTCACAGATGAAAATGATTAGTCTTAATGCATGATTCGTGAGCTACTATTTTCATCAATTCCATATCCCTCTTAAAAGCAGAGCGAAAAAAAACTGACGATGAGCAATGCAAACAAATAAGCAATTAGTCGCTTCAATTTATGCGAAATTTACTGAAAACATTGCGAAAGTGATTTTCTTTGATCTTAATGTGTACGCTTACCAATCCACAATATGATCTAATACCTACGCACATATTTCGTTTATTTATAACAGTAAGCAGATTCCTTTAGGATATACGAAATGTCAAAAATCACTTTTTCTCTGTACAACACGATTAACCGTTTTAAACAAGCGTAAACAATTTATGTGTGTAGTAAGATCACACAATCTATTTTATCCGCTTTCATGTCAGAATATACATACATATGTACGTATGTATATAAATATATAGTACACATGGTACAGTTTATACTTGAACAATCTAACGTCACGTTATGAGGGGCACTAGTTTCATACTCGCAGAAAGAGGTCCTGGAAAAATTTTATTCTTAATTACAATTAACATAAAAGATGTACACGATCCAATCGTTTAGCAGAACGTATTAGACACGGATTTTCCAATTCGATTTATGAAATGTAGCTAAACAACCATAAGAGAATCCGAAGATTGATAATATTGAAGATACTAGGGAAAAAATGATTACAATGAAGAGAAGGTATTCAGCAAAACACCACGTCGGCAGCCATGTAAGGTATCATAAGCGGAACTCCATTTAATCCACGATTTCCCAATACCAATCACGACAGATATTGTGATCAAAGCTACTGGGATTACCATCGCCGCGAAAAGGTTAAAGGCGAAAATTAAGTGGTCTGCAAAGCCCTATATTTATAAGCAATCCCATATTTATAAGCTATGTCCTAGTGTCTTGCTTGACCAATAGAAGGATCAAACTGATGGTGGTAACTTCCCAGGAAGTATATGATCTTGTGGCTATCTATTAAATAGTAATCTCAATAACATTGCTTTTCATAATGCAGAATTTACTCACTCCACTTTTCATCTTTATATGATAGAGTCTTAGGTTAACCCGGAATTAATCTTTGCGGATCTCTCTTCCATATTTTTCTTACCCCTTATGTAACACTTTTGTCTATTGTTACCTGAGCTCAGAGGCATAGATAGTTACTGGAATTCGTTAAAAAAGCACAAAAAAGAAAGCGGGGTGGAGTTTATATTTTAATTTGAAAAACGAAAGAAAGGTCGGAAAGGTGGAGATGATTATTGAAGGCATATACCACGTCGATGTGCAAGGCCATGATCACCGTATTTTGGGACATGAGGGTGTAATATGAATATGTTAATTACCCCAAAGCAAAAATAAATGACTTATACTACTCCAATCTGCTGAAAAGCCCAGCGAAATAAGCAAACCTCCAGAGTAGTTGAAATTGTAAATATTTCAGTTTCAGGACAATGCGTGTTTACTCATCCGCCTTACAATAGATATTAGCAATGGAATAAACAAGGAACTGCTACCTTAACAACCATGCTTAAACTGAGATATTAATTTAGCGACTATTGAATATAATTTTAGTTCTCTACCTTAAACAGCGATTGCAAATTTAGCGCTTTCGGTGGAATGGTTCTTTTAATTTTTTAAATGCGAAATAAGCAATTTATAAGTGGAGTGTATGTAATTCCATTAATCCTAACCGGAAAAGTTTAGCATTTACGGAATCTGTTGTGCAGGTGTGTAGAAATACCAGTACCATATTATAGATCAGAGGTAGTCATACCTACCGCCCACTTTTGTCAGTAATAGTATACGGTTTCAGAGTAACTTAATTTAACGCAATTGAAAAGTACACGTAATTTTTGAGTGGGGGTTTATGTAGTTAAATTTATCTTTTGGTTGATACTTTGCGTCCATTAAAAAACAAAATCTATTGAAATTACACTTAATTAATTATTAATGAAGCTGATATTGCGAAACTAAGTATTTGATGTCTAATGATGTCTAATAATAATGATAATATTATTAACAGCATTAAAGCCGGATTTTATAAGATATGAGGTAGCTAACGGTATGAACAAATTGAATATCATTTTCCACATATTTCGATATAATATAATAATGTAAACTTTCTTCATCATATCTAATTTCTAACAATTTTTTAGGCAAGTTGTATCAGTCTCCTCAGTATTTGCGGTTAAAGGATTTTCATCCAGTCATAGACCTTCGAATTGAAAATATCTTCAAATCGTTTTCGCATTTCCCATTTATGCCATTTTGCTATTGGCGATTTTACATTTAGTTTAAGTCAGTATTGTAAAGTTCTAGGTATAATAATAGATGATAAACTAAAATGGGACCACCATGTTGAATATGTCTGTGGTAGCCTCAGTGGCGCCTGCTTTGCACTCAGAATTCTGAGTAGAACTACTAATTTCAATACAACGAAAGTAGCTTATCATGCTTATGTTGAGTCCATTTTGAGATATGGAATAATAATTTGGGGAAGCTGTAGTGACTATAATAAGGTTTTCATATTAGAAAAAGGGCAATCCGGGCGCTTCTGGGTTTGCGGCCGGATGCTTCACTACGGAACTATTTTAGAAATAATATACTTGACCGTACATGGGATTTATATATATTAATGTCTACTATTTTGTTTTAAATATAAGTCTCTATTTACTTCTCATGAAAAGAGACACAACTATAGAACTCGACATTTCATTAATTATGATATTCTACTCCACAACTTATCTAAATCTGAGAAAAGTGTTACTTACAATATTATCAAGTTCTTCAACAAACTGCCACTACATATGAAAAACGATGATTTCAATCTGTTTTTGAATACGTGTGCTACATTGAACCTTATAATACAAGTGAATATTTACGCTATTGTATCTTTATAGCAGAAATAAGGAACTATTATTATTATTATTATTATTATCATTTAAGTTTGTTAAGGTGGCTACTGATTTCTTTTAATTTCCTCTAGAGTTACATCATCTTTAATAGATGATAATTCTGAAAACTGATGAAATTCTCTCTACAATAGATTATAACGAAGAAGCTCAAGTTTGTTTATAAATATTTTGGCAATTGATAGGAGTTTTATTAGTTCCTTGAGGTTGCAAATTTATTTTATTAAATATCTGCCAAATAAATGGTATAATTGTTTATTGCTTTTAGTTATTGACAGGGACTGGTTTCATTAATACTTTCAAAAATTCAATGACACTATCATACTACAAAACGAGACAGCTTTTACCACTTTTCTCAATTAATTTTGAAATGCGATAAGCGGCAGTTAGTCCATGCTCATTTGCTGCATGTTGTTTTCTAAATGATGCAAAGATATTTTAACGATTTTGAAATTTTTGTATATTTCCTGAAAATATTCAATAGGCTTGTCCTTATCATTTGGCTGCTTTGCAAAAATGTTCTTGCAATCGACTTGGCTTCATTGCTTCATTAGGTAATATCTTTTGGCACAATAAACACATTGGAAGTTGTTTATTTACAATAGATCCGGTGAATCCCATCTTCAGATACTCCGGTAAATAGCCGTAAGTGTATTTCCTTTGTTGAGACATGAGCTCACAATGTTTCACGAGCTTTTCTTCCTATTTGATAATACAATATGTTGATCTAACCAATAAAGAATTTCATGTCTGATCATTAAAGAACAAACTGAATTAATTGCATCACAAGCATCATTAAAAATTGATCCATTCTGGAAATTAGGCCAAGCTAATTCTGAAATCCCTATGGTCGAGAATGCAAATAATAACCTACAGCAAACGTTGTTTTTTTTTAGACTTCCATATGAGAAACAAGAACACGTGAAGATTTGATGAACGCAGTCTTACAACCTCTAAGTCTACTTCAATGTAATTGTTCCTTAAGCGGCATATCAGACGTACATCGTATTGATTGCTGTCGACCTGTAATACCTACAACAACTTCCACCTTCGCAGGAGATAGATTTAAGATGCTTACAAGTTCAAGAAGGCAGGCATTTTTATCTCTTGGGATTTAACTCGAAAACGAAACAATAAAAAGTTTCTAAACAATTGTTCTTATTTCCAATTATTATTAGCTAAAGAGAAAAACCTAAATTCAGTAAGAAGTTTCAATAAACTAGTCACCGGTGGTCATTAACTTACTATTAGCGAAGTATTTCAATGGAACACTTTAAAACCTACCCTCACTGAAGATACTGCTCCAAACCCTTCTGTATCCTCCGTAATTATACCTCCTACAATCGACTCTCGGCGGTGGAATGTGCTTGTGTAGGAAACTTGAGATCGATATATACATATATAGATATAGACTACTTGCTAACTCTCGAATGTTTAATTACTTTTAAGTTACTGTTTAAAGTTTTCTGTTATGCTTTTCTCTTTCTTTTAAATAGTATTGTGCGTAGCACCTTATAATTGGTGACTCCAACACTCGCATTCTTCGAGTCCACTTTGTTAAGTTGAAAATATTATTGTCGGTTCATAAGTTTGATATATTGAGAATTCTTGCAACATGTCTATCAAATCAATTAGATTCCGTTCTGTTCAAAATGCCCAATAATACATTATTGGCACGCGAGAGGCAGGGACGAGATAGCGGCGACATCCACTATAAATTCAACCTTGACAGTAGTTTTCAACATGCTTGTCAGAAGACTCTATAAACTGATTATGGCTGAACTTCTACACTACCCCAATCTTACAAATAGGAATAAGGAGACTGTGGTTAAAATAATATATAAAAAATAAATAAAGTAAGCCTTAACACACCTTCGGGAGTAAATCCCGATACCATGCAATCATCAGACGAAAATTGGGGGAGCTCAGTATCACTAACGATATACGGCTGAGGCCCAAGGCAAACACCACACAATGAGCACTGCACAGTGAACATCACACACTGAACGCCTGCGCGAAACACATCAAAACACTGTCAGTGTCAAAAAATTTCAATTGAAAAGAAATGTGAAATGCTGTAGAGAAACATTACGGCGTACGATTAACAATTTCGAGAAAAAATACTGCAGTACAAAGTGAGGAAAGTAATCTTTTGCTATCTGCCGTCTAAAACGTTCGCCGAACATGTTGCTTTATACATTTTTTTAAATATTTTATTTCTTTTTTTTGAGATCAATTTTCGTTCCATTTACACGGGCGCTATTACCCTTCGGTCACTCGGTATTGGTCTTCGGAAAATAAACATCTTGTATATGATGCAGGAATTCATTACCACCAGAAAATGAGCATATGGCCAGAAAAAATAAACTTGAGGAATTAAAATTAAAAATTTCATAGACCTTACTAAATATTAGTCTCGAGACATAAATGTTCAGCAACACTTTTACAATAGATTAGGCTATTGTCCTGCTCAATTGGGAGATCGGTTTGGACGTGTAAAATGATAACAATTGTTTTCATTTTTTGTTGTACATAGAATTTTATTATTGTTTTCCCAATTGGTATAATGAATTTCTTTAGAAATGAGTTTATACGTGATTTACGATTTGTAGGTTGAATGCAGATTTGGTCATTTTCCACCTACTGTAAAGAAAATTAGTTTTGATAAATAATCGTATTGACAGTAAAAAAGAGAATTAATTAATGAACTAAGATATTTTAGTACACGAAGTGTAACTGTTAATAATTGAATTGTGCACTGATTGTTTAATGGACTGTATTTTTTTTTATAACAAATAACAATTTAAAGGTAGAACTAAAATGTGCAGCAAACTAACGATATCACTGTGTGTCTTCAAATACTTTTTTCTTACTACTAGGTATATTGTTTTGTTTTTAGGTTGGCTATGGAAGCGCGCAGTTCAAAACTATACAATATGCAAACACGTAATTAAGCGAGAAATTTAAAATACACGTATATGTCTTGACAGTGACAGTATCAGGAAAATTTCAAATTACAAACAAATCGGTCACACAACATGTCCCTACCTTTCGATACGCTCAAGTTCTTGTCTGGACTGGAGCCGTGGTTGAAGCAGTTTCTAATTCAGAATTAATTCATCATTTTAAGGATTACATCGGTCAGTGGAAAGCAGTTTTTCCATATGTTTATTTATTGCAACTTGCCTGTATATCTGTGTACTTGTATTTATTTTATGCAGGTGTGCATATTGGCATCGAATGACAATGGCGATGTCTTTTGGATTTGTGATAATAAAGTTACTACTACCACTATTACTAGTACACACAGAATATTTGCATCTACTCCGATTTTTTCCAGTTGCAGATCAATCCGATTAAAACGCAATCTATAATTTTCTGATCGATTAGATGACATTAACGTATGCAGTCTATTTTAGACATCCAACTTATGATTCAGAAAATTAATCCAAATAGCAGTCTTAGGACTTCTGTATTTTCATAGATTCGACAGTTAATTTTCTTTGTAAACCTCCAAAATGGTCCAGTGCCTTTTAGATCTATTTATGTCAACCCACATTTCTTTAATTCAACTACGAAGCATTTGTTATGTAACACCTTGGTGTTATCTAACTTTAATTATGGTGATGTAGCATATGCATCTTACATTTCACTAGACGACTCAAAGAGGGTCCAAAGCCTTCAAAACTGCTATAGTAGATAAGAACGGGGTCTCCACAAATCCCAGCGTGCATCTCATATAGATACTTAAAAAGATATTACATTTTGAATACAGAAAACACTCGTCGATTACATGGTAAGACTTATTTCATAAATATTTTAAAATACACGATATTCCTATATTATCAAATAGGTAGATAAAATAAAATTTCGGTATCGAATTCATACTAAAAATATTCGTAATAGTAATTTTACCTCTGTCCCCAAACAAATATAATATTTTACGCGATCTTTTAGTCATGAGAATAGATTATCCAACAGATCGATTTAACGTACCTATCTATATAGACTAACAACTAGAGGTGCCATGACGTTTTCCAAGACCCAAAAATAGTATCTTGCTAAGTCCGATGTTCCAAATGTGTAGAAGACCTTTATAACATTTCCTTTGACCCACGACTCCAACTTCAATAATAATAATAATAATAAGATGTTTACATTGTTACAGGTTTCTTTTTAAATTTTCGTTTTGTTTTCCTTTATTTATTTTTCTTTTTTAATTTGGATGTGTTGCGTTATGCGCATTTACATACTTTGTGGTGCTTGTATTGGTGGCTACTGTTGGGCACTTAATAGATATTGTTATTATTATTATTATTATTATTATTATTATACATCTCCATTACAACTTTTCAGAAGTAGCTTCGTTTATAATGTTGCGAAGATTATAAACAGCATTCTCCACTTACCTATTCACAGCATTGAGAGTCAATTAAAACTTAACCTTGAACTATTGCAGTGAATTGATCTATTGGATTGTTCTAGACCAAGGGTCTCCAAACTATGGCCCGCCAAATCCGGCCCGCCAGTGTCATCAATCCGGCCCGCGACAGCTAATAGCTTATTGTTCTTGTGATAAGTTGGATAAAAACACAGAATGATAATAACTCGGATTTATTTACATGCTAGGTAAAGCTTAATGACAAATATAATACGCAGAAAACTCACTGAAGTAATCAGTATAGCCCCAAGGCTGGAAAGTTTGGAGACCCCTGTTCTAGATAGTCTATTCTCGCATCCCCTGTTCACTCGTTTTTGGTGCCGGCTTAAATTTCGACCTTTTGATTACTTTTAGAATACAAAACATTTGCTTATATCATAACGATTTTCATATTCTAATGTTTTTTATTTCATCTTTTTCAGTGCTATAGAAAAGGCGCTTATGGACCATATGGTCAATCGATTGCATTGCAGAACGCAAATTAGTTTCTTTGAGTACGTGCAGAGCTTTGGGTGACGTACGAGGTATACTAGGTATATAAACTAGAAATCTAATTTGGAATTTTAAAATATTTTCTCAGATAAGTATTGCTTACGTCTTCAGTATAATCGAACTTAATTAAGTGTTAGTGCTTCATACATAAGTTAACAAACATAAGTTATGTGTTTGGTACTATGAACTTCGGTACCTCAACATATTAAGTCATTTACTTATAAATTATAAACACATTTATTTAGTTCGGTTCAGCCTTTGAGGTAAATTTATGTTTCAATGTTCAAGATCGCTTATTTCCTATTTCACGAGTGTTCAATTGCTACTAAAATATAAATGACAGCGTAACTATTTTCTGCAATATTCAAACTGATCAAAACAAAATGTTTTGTAACATTTAACGCAAAAGGCCTTTCCTGGTTTTATCACAATTCCAAAAAATATTTGGAAGTCGGCGTGCAATTGCGAGATCAACTTTGGATAGTAAAAACGGTAACCTAAAAGAGCAAGATGATTTCATACATGATTTATTAGTATATCTATATATAAATGTGACATTTTCTGAAACTTCGCTACAATTGTATGACTCTTTCCTAAAATTGCCAATAGTTTTCATATCGAAAATTGTTTTCGATAGGAATCAGCAGCTGAGGGAAATTATTACAATTAACCAAGACACAATTTTAATAAATCTTTCTCTACACTTTCATTCGTAGCGTGAACTAACCCTAGAAATACACATCGCGGGCTGTGTGACCCTAGCATTAATATTTAGTGCTATTACTTTCTTAGTTTAGCTGATATAGCTAAAAGAGGTTAATTTGTTTTACCTTTATATAATATTATCTGTGTCCTTAAATGTGTTAGTTCCTCTAACATTGTTGAACAGTAAGCGTTCAAGATGGATTCAGGCTTTAGTAGATGTATGTATGGTATTTTGAGGTGCCGAAATAACAATGTGAGTATTGACATATTTGTAAAATATAAGTCTCCTTTCGATGTTTAGTAAGATATATGTAGTTATATCACCATTGTGCGAACTATTTGGCAGCTGATTGAGGTAGACTTACAGATGCGCATGGAACTCTTACATTTGACATTGAAAACATTTTAGAGATCGAAACGCAATAACCAAATCGATCACACGCACTGAAAACAAAGCAATGAAATCTCTTACTCAAAAATATCACGCGACCAGCTTCAATTTATCACCTTGTTTCATAGAAACTGTTTACATTAAAAACACGGTATTAAGGTATTAAAGTATTAAAATATACTTGTTATATCCTGACCGGCAAATTTTGTAAGAAGGATAATTTACTCTGACGGAGCTGCCTTTTTTAAACTGCCATGTTAATAGACAAAACTGTTGTTATTGGGCTACTGAGAATCAAGGATAGACGACCAAATTCACACTCAATATCCACAACAGATGAATGTGTGGTGTGGCATAGTCAACGAAGAATTATGGGTCCCTATTTCTTTGACGGAACCCTAATCAGTGCATGATATGTGAATATTCTTCAAGGTGATCTCATTATTGCACTGATAACTTTATATTCAGATCCAGAGGTATCTAATCTTGCAAAAAATTACTTTTTTCTTCAATATGGATTACTTTCCTATTACGCAGTACCTGTGCGCGTTTATCTAGATAAGGCTTTCCCGTGTCGTTGGATAGAGAGGCGAAGGATTGGTGATCAGCGGGATTAGACATGCCTAGGTTACTTCTTGTGGGGATACTTGAAAAGGAGAGTGCATTCGCCAGTAAATTTAGAAGATTTAAAGGCAAGAAATACAATATATATCCCAAACTTATTGCTAATGTTCAAAGATAATTTATTAACCGTATTGGCTACTGTCAGGTCAATTGCGCACAATTTGAACATTTAATTTAGATGCTCTCTTTAAATTTTGCATTGTAAGTAAATTGCAATATCGTTTTTATCAGAAAAAATAGTTCTTTTATAATCCGTAATGAAAAATGGTCTATTGACGGTGTCATGTCTCCTACATGAATCACCATGCATTTTTAACGAATTAACTAACGACTTTACCAAAGCACAGTATATAGGGTTAAAAATAACAACGTATAAAGATATGTATATATTTTTTAAAGGGCATTCTTTCATATCTGGCGTATCGTGAACTAGTTTCCTGTTCTCCGTTTTAGTATTCACTAATGGTCCCAAAATAAATTGGTCTTCCACAGAGTAGATTTGCTGATCCATAAAATGTTATACTATCCCTCCCAGCTACTCTACCATTACGCTTCGCGTCTAATAGTTTCAACTGCAATATTCGTAAAAGTTTAAAAGTAACGTAGATTGGTGTCCTAGTTGCTGCGATAGTCGGGTTACATTCACTCTGTGTGAATGTGGTGCAGAAAGCTGACTTTGTTCCTTTTATTGCGATTTGGGTAACGATTGCTAATTGAAGTAGCCCAAAAATCTTCTTCATAAAATTACCTAATGCATTTTGCATTTCGTCATGTAAATTTCAAATCACATATAAAATTTGTCATTACTGATTAAGATTCGTTTAACTGACCTAAATAGTATACAATAAACGAGTTTACGTCGTATTAATATTTATTATGTTTTGGTGCCCCTAAAATCATTCATTTCTTTAATTTCACTCTAGGAGAGCTTCGTAAAAATGACAGTGTTTATTTCCATTGCATTTCAATTGCAATTTATCGCGCACAGAATTTATGCTGCACTCTGCATATAAATCAGTGTAATATCATAAACAGCTTCCGAATTGTTTGGAAAGAATTTATATTTATGGCAATTTGTACGTATGTATCCATGTGCCGCAATCTTTTAAGCTGGCATACGTTTTTCTTCGGCAGTTACTGGATTAACACAATAGTTGGCAGAAAAGAGAGAGAAACATATAAGCGGCGACACCACACCACAGTGATAGTGTTTTATGTTCCTATTTATTGCTACAAAACGGTTTAATTAGGTGATGTTTATTTTACTATGATGAAAGGTTTAGTGAAATTTATAGGGACTATGAAGGTTGCGTGGAAGTGGTCTCCGAAATACAAAAATAGGCATTAAGTTCTACTTTTGAATGCCCCAGTTATAGATTTTACTAAACATGATATAAATATCATCTCATTTACCATTGATACTGTACTGTGTGTTTTCCCCGTGTTTGGTAAACCAAATAAAATTTATGCAGAAAATAATTTTAATTTTCTTTAGGCTTTGGATCTTTTGACCTTAGATTTCTCTTTGAAATATAAGGTTATAAGTTTTAAAACTTGCGGACACCTTGCTAAAATTTAATTTCCACTTTGTATTTTATTCCCTATATACTTAAATTACCAACGCTATGTTTAACTTTATATATTTATTCTATTAGCGATATTAATTTTTCACTACAATCAAACAGAAAAATTGTAAAGTAGTTTACTTAGACTCTTCAACAGGAATTTTAAAATGCGGAAATTACTAAATAATGCTGGAAATAGCGTTGATAGAAAATATAAAAGGTTAATAAATGCCTAGATCGGTCTAGGAACAAAAATCTATTAAAATTCTGTTGATTCCGAAGTAGGTTATGTCAACTGAATTAAGGCTTCCAGTTGACAACCAATTTACAAGATGGAAATAGTGGGTATAAAATTTCAGGAATACACAAAGAGCAACTATAGTATGTGTTCTACAACGGGAAATAATGCGCATTGTTCCGCTGAAACTGACCGAACTTTAATAAAATTTAATAATTGCTAGCAGAGTGCTGGAAAAGGACTTTCTTGTACATAATTTGGAAGCAGACTTATTTTTCTTGGAAATGCTACCGATGTTGTTATCTGAGACGTGGCATTGGCCATAAGATCTCTTTTTGGCGTCAAATTCAGCACACTTGGCAACCCTAGAGATGCGTTTCTTTGTCAAAACGCCTTTAACACGTGCACAAGAAAATTCTCTTAAATGCCCCTCCGAGAGAAGAAAGCTAAAACTTCCTCTGTTTTAGTTATCCTTTTACCATTATGTCTAAATACATCATTCCAAATAAGAAAGGAGCGTTATTAAAGATAGGATTTAAAATTAGACGCGTGTGATTGGCTAAAATCTATGGCACGTTTACAAACAAAAATATACGTATGGTATTTGTCAAAATAGCATAAACGTCAGAAAGGTTATATTTTGGTTATGTTTATGCGGGTATTGTTAGTTTTCTAGTGCGATTGTTGTCTTGTGTTAACTTATCATACAAAATAGTTCTTTTTAGACCTCCTGAATTGTAATATTCATTTATTGAAGGTATTATTTAATTGTTTTGCTTGAATTTTCTTGTTTATATAACTTATGTTCTTGATAACGGTCAAAACATGAATATCTAATTATGGACAAGGCTGCTGTCGCAGGTCACTCCAAAAGCTCTGGGGACAGGCATGTAAAAAGTGAGCAAAGGTTGATGGCTTATAACGTCTACCTAAAACATAAAAATAATCACTCTAAAACAGCTGTTGTTCACCAAGCAGCGAATGAAGTTGGGATTAGCAAAAATACACTATTTAACATCATCAGAAATATGGAGTCAACTGGAAATGTACATTCCCCACCAAAGAAACGGATATGCCAAACAAAATATGATAAATTGGACGAAGCACAAAAGAGTGCAATTAGAAGACATGTGCATTCTTTCTTTTGAGAAGCGAGTTACCAGCCTGTACAAAAATATTCGAGGTACATTTCAATTATTGATATTTGTGCTCTTCTAACTTATTTTTTATATGCGATTCGTGCTGATGATAGTTTACCTATTATACAACGAACTTCACTTTGGAGAATCCTCAAGAAACTAGGGTTCAAATGAGAACAGCAAACACGAACCAATATTTTAATTGAACGAGATTATATTGTTTTATAGGGGCGCGGCTATTTAAGTAATATAACAAAGTTTCGCGCAGAGGATAGAAAAATATATTACCTAGACGAAACCTGGGTGAATGCAGGTCATACCCAAAGTAAGATCTGGAAAGATACCACTGTAATTAGTCGAAGACAAGCCTTTGTTGAGGGTCTCTCGACAGGTTCAAAGGATCCATCGGGGAAAGGAAAGCGTCTCATTGTGCTTCATATTGGCAGTGAAACCGGATTCGTTGAAGGTGGGCTCTTATTATTTGAGTCCAAAAACTGGAGACTATCATGAAGAGACGAATAGTACTGTATTCACAGGGTGGGCTCAAAATACATTACCTCTTCTAGAGTCTGGTTGTGTGATAGTCATGGACAATGCACTTTATCATTCATCTAAAACAGGAAAATCTCCTACTTTATCTTGGAAGAAAAATGCGTTGATTGAATGGCTTCTAACAAAAGGAATTAGTGTTGAAGATAATTTACTCAAAGTCCAATTACTGGAATTTGTAAAACTATATACCATCAGTCATCCAGTTCAATATATTGTGGATGAAATAGTAAGAGAAAGTGGTCGTACAAATTTACGTTTACCACCTTATCATTGTAACCTGAATCCCATAGAACTTGTTTGCGCTCAAATTAAACACCATGTAGCAGCAAATAACACAACATTTAAGTTAGACGAGGTGAGAAATTTACTGTTGGAAGGAATAAATCTTGTCGATAGTGATGCATAGAAAAATAATGTCCAACATGCTATAAAGGAAAAGGACAAAATGTACCATGTGGATAACATTGTTGATGAAGTTGTAGACAATTTAATTTTTAATGTTAATACTGGATCATCATCAGAATTTTCAATCGATTCAGATTCTGATCTTAATTTTGAGTTGCTAAATATTAATTTAAGATGTTCTTATAAAAAGTACAATGTTACTAATTTTTAGTACCTGTTAATGGCATGTAATGGTAAATGTAAATATTTAAAGAACATATACTGCATTGTTTATAATGGTATTTATGTATTATAAGTAGGTATTATATCTTACAAGAAATTTTAATGAAACTGTCGTTCACAACTTTTTGTAAACTGATTAAATAAATAAATACCCTTTGTTCTATTATTTTCATTACAATAAGTCTGAAAGAATAAAATATAATTCGAAAAGAATCTAAACATTCATAAAGCATTAAATAGTAACTTTAAACAAGGAGGACCCTTCTCCAATTTATTCAGCTTTTGTTTTATAACAATTTGCCTCGTTTACTTACTGAAATTGCTCGATAATCTAAGCAATCTACCTCTTGACTAACCATTTCCTAATTTATATATGCTTTATGTGTTTTATTAGTTTTCACAAAGAGATTATTCAATCAAAGTACAGTAAATTTAGAAATATAAATTTTGAATTTACCGCGGTTTTTGCTCATCGCAAAATTGCTCATGTGTGATATGTCCTGAAATTCTAGCGCCATCTGCTCCATACTTATGTATTTGGAATGGAGTATAGTACTCAAATAAAGCTCGTATTATTATTACCAGTACAGTATAACTACCAATTCAGAGAAGATGTAAATTAGTAGAACTTCTTCTCGCGAATCCAAATCTTAGTTTCCATGATTTGAAATACTTATAACAAGCCAAATGTTATTCTTATACGAGACTTACACGGATGTAACAGAATTTATTTAATCCTTCTTTGAAAATTGTAAATTCTCTTTGCTGCACGAGGTATAAGCTTCATTCGTGTGTTACAAGTAACAATCTTAAAATATTATCGCACTACCACTTATGCTTTCCCAAAGAAATTCGTGCCCTCACTCAACCATATTAGGGAAAATAGAAATATGTTAGACTTATGATCTTATACTGAATTTATTCGAAAGCATAAGCCGACGTTTATGGGTACTTTATTATTTCCCACAATGATCATAGAAAATTTAAAAAATTATCTAAAACTTCTTGGTTGAAAGGCTTTCAACATACATAAATAATAAAGCACCTTTTGAGGAACCAGCGAAAGCTTATGTTTGAACAGTGCTTTCATCTGGATTTCCGCAACTTGGAAGAATGTATAAAAGAGAAACTATGACAATTGCTTTGAGACAGTAGGATTCTTAGAAAAGGGCCATTCTACAAGTTATTTTCATGAAGACGATGAAATTCCTATGAGACAGCTTTTTCCCATATTAAGAGATAACGTGATGCATTTTCAAAATTACGCTTGTATAGATTCTGATGTATTAACTGAAAATTCTAGTCGTAATCAACGAACTATTAGTTAAGGATAAAGGCTCTTCATGCAGTTCTTCCTGGTGAAGTATATAAAATTTTAAAAAATATTAAAAAGGTGATGGAAGTGTATGCTCAAATACAAGACATACAAAATTTCCTATTGAGTAATAAAGAAAATGAGATACCTTTAAAAATTCCACAAATTTTAACAAAACACGAGGCTCATTTTTTGATATAGCTATTCTCATTCTGAAAACAATAAAGTTTTATGGAATGTCCTCTGAATAGCGGTCACTTCTTTATGGCGGTCAATATTACGGCAAAATCATGTAGCAGCTATTCAGAGGTTCTACTGTAACAGCAGCCGACATTATTTTAGAAATGCTAACAGATTTATTTGAATTACCCCCATGTTATGCAAAAAAGCATGTACCGACATCAAGGTGGAGATGCACTAATATCCAATCATATATTATCATCAAAGACTGTGTATTTTCGCTAATTAGTGTTTATACACTAATATAGTATATTTCACTCGCGAAGGAGAAAACTGAAAACAAACCTTGGTTCTCTATGTTTAATCGTTTTCCTGTTCGGTTTCTAAAACCAAAAGCCGCGGTTAGGAACAAAAACTGCAGTGTCATTAATGCCGAACAATCCTGCCACTGATGGCTTGTGTCAGAGAGAAATGGGATCAAAGCTCAATTAAAAGGAGCAATTCATTTGCGCATCCTGAAGTATTACATGGTGTTAATAAAGGAAGTTTCAGTCGGTATTAAACTAATCTATTCTATTTATTTACTAATGTAGTAAAACATTGCATTTGTTACGAAATATTGATCTCGATTATTATTTGTTAGTATCTACTGTCTAAGAATAAGTTGTCAATAAATATAACTTTCTTTTTTTTATTCTTACTTAATTAATTCTTATTGTTAGTGTAACGTTAACATTTCAAACCATTTTATGTAGTTAGGATACCAGATTATAAATATGTGTATCATATAAAGTAATGGATGTAAGAACAACTTTTTACCTGCAGTACTTTTTGATAAAACACGTACGATCGAACATTCTATACGTTAAACCGTTTTCAACGTTACAAAACTTTTCCAATAAACAGAGTTTACATTCCGAAGTAAATACTTGGAATATGTTTTTCGTACCGAATATTATCTGCAAAGTTTATTATCTGGGTTACGCCCTACTTCCAGTATTTTACAATTCAGTACATAGGATCGCATTCGTAAAGCAATTGTTATTCAGTGATTGTTCGAGAATTCAATCAGGGAACGTATCACACGGTGCTTTGTTCCAAACTCTATTTAGCCCCGTAGTCTTGCATCGATGATACTCAGTTGTTAAGAGGAATTTTTTGAAATAACGCAATCATCTCTACTGTACCCGTCGAATAGTAAAATAACAGTGCAGATTGATTATAAACAAGGTTTGCGTTTAGTGAGATCGACGCTTTGCCAGAAACCCGAAGCCCGAGTAAATATTTCTTTAAAAATTTGCTTTTAATAAAGCCAGGCTCTTTGTGTGATAACTTTGACCTGTTTTTAAAGTCTCTTTCCGTTACTAGTTCGTAGTAAACACTCTTTAAAAATTTTACGTTGGCGGCAATGTGTTTTATTGAAATTAATTAAAGCTAATGAATAGTATGCTGATGCCACGAACTAAATTTACTGACTAGCGATTTTCTTTAACATTTGTCGTAAGCAAAACAAGTTAGATGTGGTATTAATTCAATTTGCACATATTAATTAGTCTATTCGGCACATCGGTCTAACTATGATATATGTATGTAATATCGCTAAACTATATTAAATGCTATTGCTAATGGTAACTCAAATGCATGCTGAGTTATAGATACTAGGGTTTATATTTATTTACAGGTATTTAACAATTGTTTTAGAATAATTAGTTTTCAATAACCAAGAAGCTTTTTTGGAAACTTCGAAATTAAGCTATTTACAGTGACGTTGCAAATAATCTAACTACTATGCGACAAGAATAGGGTTATCATTGATAAGAATGGGTAGCGTACTACCGAATAGAGCTAATTTTTTACTAAACTTTCGTAGTTGTCAAACGGATACATTATTACAATTGTTTTGCAGACAAATAATCAAGTTCTATAACAATGAAGTGAATAACACACCGAGCTAGTAAGTTCTGCGTCTTTGGTTCCGCTGAAGCAATTCAGGATAATATCAGCTATTACTAACACTAACGACGCAATAATAGGTATCTGACAAGTAAACTATCCTTTTCTTGAAGTTTGAAGAATCAGAATAATTTTCGGATATATGTGCACTTTTGTGGTAAAAGGCACACATTTCCTTCCTTAAAAAAATCTTTAAAATTCAATCCTTGATCGCTGCTTATAAGCAGTTGTAATTGATGTTTCGCTGTCGAGCTCTTCGGCGAGATTATAAAGTTTTTCTTCGAGTTTTTATATACGGCCAGATACGTATGTAATACAGCTATATCGAACTATAAATAAGCGAGATTTATTTATCTACTTCTTATTTATACAAAATTCATATTTATAGCGGTTGTTTATTATAGAAAGAGAGATTTCATTTGATAAATGTATTAACTTTCTTCTATAGAACTAGACTGTAACAACATATTGGAAATATTGGAACGAACATCCTGCCGATAGAGAGCTTTCGAAAACATTTTACTATTTCCTATTTTATTTCCTTAGTATTTACTGTATTTGAGTACTTAAACCTTCTTTCATTTAGTTAATAAATTCAATAGGAGTGTCATGGGAAAAGGGAGTAATAAATATTTCACTAATTTCCAATTTGCGACGGCCGTTTCGCAAACGAATCGACCGCACTCAATCTATAACAGATTCATATAGGAAGAAATGTAAAGGGTGTAACGCAGTGTATAAGAAAATATGAAAAATGCATAGGTAATAAGTTGAGGCATGATTTTGCTTGTTATCTGTTCCTCAATGTATTTTATGCACTAAGTTTAAATTTCTGAGCATTAGAATTCGATATAAATATATAATCAATAATATATATATAATAGACATTTGTACCTTCCCACTGTTGTATTAAAAGCTAAAGATGTACAACACACCGGAAAGAAAACAACTAAAAATGTAAGAACAGGCAAAAATCAGTGCTGATTTAGCAGCAAGAAATAAAAGATGGACGAAATTGTTGCATTGCGATATACGGTTCAGTTACGAAACCAGAAGTTGATTGTATACTTAAGCATAAGGAATTGCAACAAATGATGAGAGTTCGGACATTTAGTTGAAGTAGTTAAAACTTCCTTAACTGATTCTTGTGAAGGTTAGAACACAGACTAAAACTTGAGAATATTTAGTCATTTTAGAAGGAATCAAATGGATTCCGTTTCAATCACTTTGCTGCTATAAACATCAAATTGCTAGTCTGAAGCTGGACACGATACTTATTTATATATTTCAATAACATCAGATCTAGATCAGATAGAATTATGTTGTTCGCAATGAAATTTGAAGGTCTATAAAAATGATCACCCAGACGGATCAAAGGAAATAATTGTAAAAGTGAATATGGGAATAAGTCATATTTATATAGCTGAAATGGATGTTTAAAAGTTGAAGACTTCTTCAACACGATCTAATAGAGTAGGAATTTGGAACTCAAAATGAAATACTGGAAACTTTCTTTATCTCAGTCTTTACACTACACTTTATCACTAGGATCACCTCTTTTGTTTACCCACCAGAGATTCTATTGTGCTCTACGAAAGACACCAGTACATCCCCGCATTCTTGTAGAGCCCTTGATATTATCGGTACGTTATAAGTAACCTTGATAAACAGACGAAAGGCTTTTATCAACATCAAGCTATACTTTCCCGTGCTTCCATCACCTCTATATGGCTAATGTCGACCTAGAATACTGCTTCATAAACTCTGAGGGTCATTCTAACGCTTTCTCCTGTTCCCTTCTAATAGAAAACCATTCTTGTTCTGCTATGATATTCATGTTAGATAGCAATAGAGTTCCTTTTATAATCAAAGTTGCTAACATTAGAAAAGGGTCATCCTTGTGTTCTTCTTCACATAACACATTGACTTCATGCTTTAAAAGAATAGGATTGACCAACACAAAAATATTCTTCAAAGCCACTACACTACTTAATGAATTTTAAACAATTTATACCAGAATTAGGTCAAACACCACGACTGACGCTAATGCCATTGGGAATTAGATTGGAGGTAGTGATTTACCATCATGTACAGTTTGATCATATTAAAATACCTGTTTCGTAATTGAATCTGCAAGACGCCAAAGCAAATGAAGCAAGTCAGAGACTGTACCAAGATGATGATATCGAAACAACTTTCTTTTTCTCAAATTTTCGCAGTTTTGGTAGAATATATTTCAGTATAAAATGGTATTTTTTCTTCATCGTAACAACAAATTTTAGGGCATTAAAAATATTCGTGTCTTTGCACTATCTCCAAACCTGGGAGGAATTTTATTGATGTCTTGTGCGCGATGCTTCCAACGAATGTTACTGCTTGATGAGACGTAATTGTTTTTACATTTTCCTCATTGTGATAGAGTAATAACGATGACCAACAAATTGTGTAGTAAATATCAATCATAGCCTGGTTTTTGCCGTCACGTTCATGTCAACAGTAAGAAGAACAACAAGAAGTAAGGATTAGCCGTAACTATAAACAAGATTGTGTAATTCTATCCTATTCCTCTTTACAGTTGCAAGTACTAATTACTTTTTCCTAATATAATATATTGGTTAAGAAAAGTATTTACGAAGTTCTGGTTTCTGTGTACAGACTTTTGTCATTATAACCCAGTATCTTCAACATAATTTACAAGCCATTTAACGATTGGACATGGAGGAAGTACAGAAATTTTGAAGCAGCTGCAAAACAAATACAAAAACATCACTCAAGAACAGATAAAAATGCACTTGGCATTATGTGAAACCTGCGAAAAGAAATCAAAAGTGGCAAAAAGAACGTCCCACGATTTCAAAGAAGATGACAGGTTGATTTCATTGATATGCAAAGTCAGCCTGATTATCACTACAAATTCATCCTCGTTTACTAGTATCCTGTTACGAAATTTGTGCAGTTTCGGAATTTGAAAAGTAGAAGAGCACAGAAAGTTGCACATAACCTGCTTGATATTTTCACAATTTTGGATGCTCCTAGCATACTGCAATGTGATAATATCCGTGAATTCTGCAATCATATCATTCAAGAAATATGCGAAATGTAGAGTGAATTGAAGATAGTTCATGTAAACAAACAAAACTCCACACAGGTTTGAAGGTCTGAAGTTTGTTCAATTCATGAAAAATAGGGCTCCTCATGCAGGCTTAAATTGCAGGCCATATGAGGTCATGTTTGGGGTTCCAGCAAAAGTCAGTCTTACAACATCATCACTCTCTACTGATCAGAAACCTGGAATATGAAGAAGATCTGGAAACCTCAATCGACTTTTCTTCAGATACTTTAGTACGCGATGAAGATGGACAAAGAGAGAGTAGTGGCGTAGAAGATGGGGACGTAACAGATAATGGTGGCGGAGAAGATGGGGAAATAACAGAATGAGAGTGGTGGCTAAGAGGATGGGAAAGTAATAGAGATTGGTGAAGAGGAAGTTGAACAAAGAGATAGTGCTGTAGATCACATTTTGTGAGAAAATATGATTTCAGACAAAATCAACATTACTAAAAAGAAGAGGGAAAATGCCATAAGTGCATTGCAGTTCTAGGCAAAAGAGATGAGACTAATGTGTGAATCACACGTTTGTAAAAGGCAAGATTGGAGGTACTGTAAAGATACAGGTTCCTGATGTCGACAGGGCATTCTTGGGGTCATGCTGCATATATGCATATGTGCATGCTGCATATATATTTCTATAGATGCTGATGGCAAGGTATATGAAATTGGCACTAAGGGAGGACGATTGGCTCAAAAGTATTGTAGGAACTAGTTTGCCATTTGTAAGGGGTATTTCATTTCACAAGAGGAAGTTCCAGGTCTAATTATAACTCTTCGTGAGTGTGCCAGAAAATTTTCAATCACAGTATAGCTGCAAGAAGCATGAGTTACTCTGTAATCCGAAATGCCATAACAGCTTGCCCTGTTCTAACAAGTAGAAGGTTGTTTGTAAGAATAAAACCTTATCTCATTGGATAAACTATTGTATTTGTATTTCTCAAGAACTGATGAAAATTCCGTACTTCCTATTATAATCTGTCACTTCAGTTAAGAGGGTTTGGGTTATATGTAAACTAACCCATTAAAACAATGAATTGCATACATACTATTGCATTAGCCTCCTTTATAAGTTATTATGCATACTGCGATCAAGTGCAACTAAACTTAAACTTTTCTGACAAATGTCGGCTGTAGGTACTCAAAATGTTCAATTGTTATTTCTTTGCAGGCAACAGCTGTATTTTTGCTATAGTATCCAAATTAGCTTACCAGTATTTGAAAGCCTTCAAATATGTGAATCTAAGTACTATCACATCAATGAATTGAAAATTTCGGTAAATTTAACCATATTCTTGGTGGATGTAGTTGGATGATCACTAATTAATTAGCTTAACTAACACACAGCACATTTATAGTCAATAATTATAACCGCCTTACGCTTAAAAATTCTTTTTAAAATACCCGTAAAATCAACACTGTAATATTTGAATTCGACTGCAACGTACTTTATCAGATTGAAATCTCGACTAGTAATAAATCATCAACAAAGTTAAACATTTAAGTGTTATTAGCATCGAAACGTTTACTTTATCCTTACTGCTTATTATTAGATATGTTTGAATTTATTTTCATTTAGAACCAAACCATATGTCTTAATTAAAGTCAGATGGTAAATACGCAAGTAGTAGCATTGATCTATTGCTTACTTTTCTATGTAACTATAAACAGAATTTTGAAACGGATATACACAACAGATACTTCTAGATTATATCCACACTTCGCCCCTTCTAATGAACATAGTTTGAAGAAATAGATTGCAGGTAAGCACGAAATGTGGAATTCCCTGCAGGAAATCAAGGAAAGAATAAAGTTTAATAGCGCTTTTTATTTAAGAAAGCTAAAGCAACGCGCGTGTTCCCTTCTACAAACTTCATTGTAAGGAGAGGTCTTTAAACCTTTCCAAACTGTGGATTGTTTGCATACATTTAACTGCACCTACGTACAAGTACATATGTATACATTAGGAAACCTAAAGCTATATATTTCAAAATGCATTTTTCAATGCATCATAATAAGGATATACGCACTCTACATACTTTATACTGTAAATGTTTTAAGTTCCTGCAAGGTAGAATGTTCTTCCGCTGACATCGTTTTTCCTGTTTGCTGAAAGATGCTTCCTAAAAGCGAAATGCTTTTAGGGTATTTGCATTTAGTTGACTTCCGTTTGGCATTAATACTACCTTATTCGTTGTTGTGTAGGCGCTGTATAGATGCTAAATGTGTGACCACGCTTTTAAGCACAAGAGAGGCTACATTTAGCTGGATAAAAGATATGAAATTCATCAAATAGATATAAAAACACCGATTATAAAATTCACATTTATTCTACTAAAGCAAAAATTGGTGAAAATTTAAAACGGCTTCTTACTAAAACGAGCTTATGTTCATGGAAAGCCATAAACGATATCGATATAACCGGAAATGACTCCATTGAAAATTCGTTTCGACGATATAACCGCGAAAACCGGTCATTAATGTAGACTGTCTTATAAATTACCAATTTAATTGCTCGTAACTATTCAGTAATTAACTGTTTATGATATTCTAGACGAATTGCGGCCCGGTATTGTTAGGAATCTAACGATAGACAAAATGTATATTTTAAATAGGCTTGTTAAAAGATATTTTATGTGACATTTATTCTTCAACATAAAATAAGGATGATTTTATTACCGAATCATTTTATTATTCCAGTGATGGAGTTCCACGTACAAAGGTTGAGCAAAGTCAAAGTCGATACAGGGATAAAAAACAACTTTCAATCATAAATATCTGAGTTCTTTCCATGTAAAGAAATTACAGTATTTTTATCAATTAGTTTAATGGCGCCTTTTGATTACAAGCTGTAAGTAATATGTAAGTCGTTTCACAAAAACGAATTATATATATATATATATAACATATGTGCGATTGTTTAATTTAATTAGATCTTTTCCTTTTTTCCTTGTACCGCTCTTTTTGGTATACAAAGAAGTAAAACTGTATAGAGCAATATACACCAGAAAGTCAGTAGACGAACTATCTCTTGATATTTGTGTCTGACTTTTTCCGGTTACGCAATTCACACATTTAAGAACACTTGCTCATCCTACTGTTAATTAAAACGAAACATTTGAAATTCCAGACCTACGAAGCGCCAATTAAATTAGCTAACTACCACACATCACGTTCATTGAAGGTGTTTTTCACCTAAACTTATATATAGGATTCCTCACAACTTATGCGTCAAATTTATTTATATAAGATTATGTGAGGTGAAAGTAAGCCAATGAGAGTGAAACAAAGACAAATTTATTTAAAAAATTAAGCAAATAAAATGTTTGTTTCATGTACACTGATTGATTTATCGGCACAGATGTACGCAGTTTCTCTGCCACTGCATATTGTAGTATGATAAAGTTAATTTTATAGAAAAGCAAAATTTATTACAAAAAAAATAATAAATAAAATTTTAGTATTATATTAACAAAATAATGAACAATGTAATAAAAATATATAACCTAGTGTGTGTATAAGTGTAATTTGTTTTTCTAATCTTAACTTATCTCTCTCTCTTGAATTCTTTCTTCACTTCTTTTCTTCGGTCTTTTCCTTTATTGTACTTCTTTTTTCTTTGGTCTGTTCGTCGTTTGTAAACAACAACTTCTTTTGATGTGGTCTGCTTCTTTTCAATCCTGGTATTTCATATAACTTTTCATCTGACTTTCTTCGTCGACCATCCCATTCCGTCGTCATAAACAAACTTCATTTTTTCGGCACGTCGTTATAGCAATTTGGAATTCTAGATTTTTAATGTTTCAAGTGTATGTGTGTGGTATGTTTACAACGCTTTTCTATTTCTTAAAGAATGCTTTCTATAAAATTTACATCTTTTTATTGGTAATTTTACTAATGGACTATTACCATACTACAATATACATATATAAAATTAACGGCCCGCATGACTCAACCTTAGATCGTATTCAAAGTAGGCAAAAGTGATTAAACCAACAACAACTATCCTAATATCCAGTTGGCACCTTAAAGACCTGGGCCGAAGTTACTAACATGTTCATTTTTTTGTGTAAATAGTAAGCATGTGACTTATTTATCGCAAGATATGTCTCAATACGTATTTAAACCATTAACCGCCAAAGGAAAACCAGCAGTGATATTTAAGTGAAACATTTATTTTTCTATTCTTTACAAACTAAATAGGTGTAAATATAAAAATATAGAAAAAATAAAAAAATATATGTGGCGAACACGTAAGGTGGGTGTACTTGATTGAGTACAGCGGCGTTTTATATGTAAAAATTACTTTGGTGTAAGTAGTACCTTGCAATGGAGCGTCGCAAGTGGTCGTGATCGCCGAAAAAATCGGCAAAAGAACACCAAGGCTATGATTTTAATTAAATTTTGGAACTTTCTATTTCCGAGGTCGCTGATCACAAATCTGAAGTAAAATTTGTCAAATTCAAAATGGTGAATCCAACGCGGCCGACCGATGGCCTAAAATTTTATCGAATTTGAGTCAAACCCTGTACATCCATGTTTTCGAGGTCGCTGATCATGAATCTGAAGTCAAATTTGTAAAAGTTGTGAATTTGCAAAATTTAAACGCTTCAACATATTTTAGTCAAATTTATTTGACCTATTCGCCATCATAGTCATCTTCTATGTCCACGAAGTCATCAGTACACAGAAACATTGCTAAGGCTTCAGGCGAAAAGCTTCTTAACTATTTTTCCTTGCTCGAAATGTATGGATCAGATATAATCTTCTTTCGCTGAAAAATATCTTCCATTATTTCTTCTCTTGCACTTTTTCGCGATAAATGTTCTCTATATCTCTTAATATCCTTGTTTCGATAATTGCCCGATCGGAAGTGGGCCCCATTGATCAATTTTAGCTCCGTAAATTGAAATCTTATGAACCAAAGGGGTACAAGTTCGAGAACATTTCCGCGGTTTCGAAGCAGAAATTTTTAAATACTTCGACATTCACAGCGGATCCACAAGCCGTATACCGTCAAGGGAAAAATGGCCTTGAGCCTGCGTGTGTGAGATTCCGGTACATTTTTTGAAAATTATGAAAGTAGACACTATTCCCCATGTACCTAAACTTCGCGTAGCGTAGGATCTCTTGGGATCACAACTATTTCGATCATTTTCGATAAAATTTTTCAAAAATCGATACCAAATTCAAAGGTTTTTGTCTCTACTTATGAAACATACAATTATCGAAAAATAGGTAGATAATGTATAAATATATTCTACATACCTCCCGGAACACCCTCCATATCGCACACAACAATCCGCACTAGTATGAAAATTTTCTGACACTTTATGTGACGCGCTTATTTTTGAGCAATCACAGAGCGTTTAGGGTACTATCGCGACGATTCACTTTAGACAATTGTTATAGCCTACGTGCCTTAGCGATCTGCCCTTCTGGAAACTTACGTAGTGATTATTTCTCTTCAACATATATCAGAACAACTCTGACCGCCAACTTTGAAATTTGGACTTTTGCCGACTTTTTCGGGCATTCCGACCACTGTGCGTCGGAATAATAGCTGCTTCATGCTTTTACTATGACTTAATACGTGTAAACACCAGGCATTTGCAATAGCGATATCTATTATGTAGGTAAACAGCACCTACCACCGCTTCTTACCTCGAACTGCAATCGTGTAGAGTGAAAGAGATTGATCCAATTCATCTACTCCGCCCATATGTTTGTTGTAGGTCTGAAACACTTTTGGAATATTGACATCAATTTTTTACGTTTTACAACTCCTAATAGCTCAATTGTATCATAAGTAGTTGTCATTGTGCACATGCTGTTGTTTTTCCATTTCACTGGGAAAATTTGATTTTCTTTATCAAGTCTATAATCATATCTTCTTTTCTCATTTTCTTAGTACTTCTTAGAGGGCACTATTTTCTCCTATTGTTCCTGTCGCACGATACCCTTGTTTCTTGAGATCTGTCAAGAGATTATAGCTCGTAAAAAGTTGTCAAAAAATACTGCGTGCAATGTTGAACTAGCTCTCATCTTCTGAAGTAATTTTTTAACATCTGATCTGTTGGCGACTGCTTTCTACACTAAGGCACTTGTCAAACATATTCAAAATAGTCTGAATACTTTCTTGTTTTGGGAATCTCCTTCTTACATATGAAATTTGAAGTAAGTGTAAATGTATACTTGCGTATTTCTGCAAGCGCATTTATATGAATCCTGCCGTTGTACTCAACTAAGTACAGTAGTAATTCAAACACGATATCTTTATGAATATGAAATGTAAATCACTTATTCGCAATTTACTTTAGAAAGGAGGATGCATGCTATGAAAAACATATATAATATAAATAGTACCCATACGGAAACAGTAAGAAATAATAAAATGGTGTGCATAGCTGAGTGCAAGAATTTACTCAAAACTTAGAGACCACTTTGCGGCAGTTGTAATTATTATAGCCCCATTTTTTATTATTATTTTAAACCATTATTCGCCTCGTTTAAAATAATAGAAAGAAAACAACTGTAACTTTTAGAATCTTATAACTGTCCTCTCTAGTTCTGCTGTACACAATTGAGTACAGAGACGCCAAATGGGTTAAAAATTCGGCGTACGATAAACTCCGCGTTCTATGCGGTGGGCGTGCGAAGAGCAATAGGCGTCTCAATTCAATTATGGCGAAGAGCTCTCGAGAGTTAATTGATGGACTAATCAAAGAGGTGGAATAATCAAAGTATCGTGTTGTTTCAAATCTACCAAGTAATATACCAGGTATTATAAAATAATAATGTATTTCGTATTGTTTCCCTGCAAAATATCTATTGACAAAACGAAACCAAACATACAATTTTAAATTGTAGGTATGTATTTGTGAATATACCCTTTCTATAATGACCAAATCTAAATTTTCTGACGTACACATTATAGGTGACTCACTTGCTCGATACTGAATAATAAAAGGCACGAGTGCAGCGAAATAAAATCCGGCTCTGAGAGCGCTTTGTTCGGGAAGAAGTCGGATTGGATATTAGTTCATCCAAGGTACAGGTGAATTGAAAATGGTCTATTCCGTGTCGACGCAAACGTATGTATACTAGTAATTCACAAATTCTTGTTAGACAATTCTTTTCTGAAAAAAACCCTTTAATAATAGACTCTTTTGGGGCGATGATGAAATTCTGGGTAACGGAAAAATTTCTCGTTAAGCTTCAATCCGCTCTCACGATGCAAACATCGAGAAACGAACGGTACGGAATTCCCATTTTTCGAGTAGCTATATTGGCAAGTGATAATATATCTGTGTATAGACGTTAGTAAACGCGCACGGAATGAGTAGCAACGAATGATTTCTATCGCATTGAGGAATCGAAAAGATTTTTTAGGAGAATGGATCTAGATTGTTATGTACAGTGCGGATGCCGCCTCACTATTATTGAGTTCCATACGTACATTATTATAGATAGAGTAAAAGTAGATGGTGGAAAACTGCATTGCAGCTATTGCATGTAACGCATTATGTAAAGGAACAGCTACAGCAAGCACAAAAGCTACTTTAAACTTTCGATGTTGGACTTTGGGGCATTCTTAATAAGGCATTTAAATAAATTGAAAACAAATTCAATGAATGTGACACATGTAGAAATACGATTGTGCGTTATTCATCTTTGTGAAAGTATAGAAAATATATTACAAATAAAAGCCAGTACAAATCGTCTAATATATTTATAAATCTTAGACTACACTCATTGTCAGACGATCAATAAACATTGTCAATAAGGTATTGACCTCACAGTAACAATCTTATTAATAAATATTGACAAACCTGTCTGAACCTTCTTTAAGAGCACGCTTCGTAAGAGTTAAGTAGTGAACATTACATAATCGAATGCCAAAATATTGTTTATAGATTGCTAGACAAAGTGGATCGGAACGGAATAACAATATATATACGAAAATAACATACTAGTTAAACCCCTACATTTTTCTAAATAAATTGAGGAAAACAGGAATGCAAACAGCATTTGTCTCTCAGTTTTATTTGCGAAAGTTAAGATTTGGAGAAAAATGCTTAGCTGAATTACCATCCGAAAGATAGGCACAAAAGTGGTGCCCAGTCGTGGAATAGTACAGAAAGCGAAACTAAAGAAGCTTACTCCCAAGTACTGGAATAGGAAGTACTACTATATATAGTATTTATTCATCTGATATAAATGCTATTGAATAAGGAGATTTCAGGATAGGTAATGATTACTTTGAAACTAGAATAGTAATGAATTAGCAAGGGTGTCAAGTATGTCTCTGGAAGTGATAAGCCAGGACTGCCAGTTTCTTCTCACTATAGTCATCCTCCAATAGATACTCGTACTATGTATTAATTCTTGCTTTGAAAATGTTGTCAAAGAGAGTTCTGCAGTAGGTACCAAGAAGTGTATATTCTCCCAAAATATGCGGTATTAAAAACTAGTACATCAGAAAAAATAAGGGACCTGAATGGAAAGAAATTCTTGGTAGCCTCACTTAGAAGACCCCGGTTTACGGAACTGTACTATTCGATAATCCTTCTAAACAAAGAGTTTCATTTGCTTTTCTGTTAAAAGGTTTTATATATGACGTTGCAAAAGAAGCAATTAAGGCTTTACGCAAAACCCATTTAGATTCCACCTGAAACAAATCACCAGATAGGTGCCTATAGTGTAAGAATCATTTATGTTTAACATAAACATAAATTTATGGGAAACTGTAATAAATTTTACAACATATTCTATGAAGATGCTGCGTTAAAATAATTTTGCTTGGTGGTTTTGAACGATTATATATATTATAATTTCAATATTGCTCTTGGTTCAATAATATTATATTGTAATTATTTGCCCTTAAATTCCAAACACGAACGCGGGCGATACGATCAAATGGGGCCGAGTGTAAGTACAAGAGAGGAATGGAAAACTGAGTTTCCTTTCTATATTATAGTCTCAATATCTTTAAGGTCGGAAAGAGTAGGTAAGTAGCTTGGATATCTTCAGACCTTTTTGCATTAATAGATCGAGAAGTGTTTGTGAAAGAGGAAAGTCGAAAGCCTTCGTTTGCAATGAGATACTGATTACTTGACTGGAAGTTAATCGTAGGTCTGCAAGTCTGAAATAAAAATGAATGCAGTAGCGATAAACGATTGTAAATGTAATTACATACACAATCGCAAATACAAATATTTACAAAATACAGTACAGTGCAAATATTGTGAGTACAAAGAAAACAGCGACTGTTCACATTATAATATATTTTTAGATATCAAATGAACACTGATTATTAATTTACATGTTTGAAACGTTTGGCAAATGGGTTATTCCATGTCAACTGGACCAGGGGTCCCCACTCGACCATCTCCAATTTGGCTAAAAATTTATACGGATGTACACATATGTTTGAAACGAGGTTCTGCAAAGTTTTAGCTCTAGGTATCATATACCTGGAGCACCACAGCCCTTTCTGTGGAGGTACCACCAACCCGGCGGCGTTAACCACGAAGATTTTGCAAAGTTCGACATGTGGCCATTCCAGAACTATGGTAGCTGTGATACTGAAATTCAACATACTAGCTCACCTTGTGCATGTGACCATGAAAAATTTTGTATCAACATCCACACAACAATATATAGATTGCAATTTGAGTTCAAAGTAGCAAAATTACGTTACGTAATGCACAAGCCAAATTTTGACCCTGTACAACTCAAAAACAGAAACAGTTGGTAGGTTCTGCTTTTACCAGTACACTACCCACCGGCAAGACAATATATTGCTGCAATATTAGAACAAACACTCGCATACTTGTGAAGATATTAACACACAAACATGGTACAAAACACTTAAAAGCCAAATCTAACCTATCTCCAAAGTCAAATATCTCGATGTGGGAATACTCCAAATCCATTTATTTTTATACCACTGGAAAGAGCAGAACTTCTACCAAAATCATATTGTTCTATTTTAGTGTTTTTTGGTTTAAGGAAGAAAAGTCCATTTGAACATGGTGCTATTTCTTGCGCGAAATCAACATTAATTACAGCATTTTTAGACATGGAGATTTTGCAAAGTTTGTCACGTCGCTATTAAGGTACCACAGTAACTATGATGCTGAAGTTTAACATACTAGCTCAATTTGTGCCAGTGAACAAGAAAAGTTTATTGTCAACACTCGCAGAACAATATATGAATCACAATTTCAGCCCAAAATGACTTCAAAATTACATCGCGTAATGCACAAGCCATACTTTGACAATGTAAAACTAAAAAGAAAAACAATTGGTAAGTTGTACTTTCACCAGTCCACTAACCAGCTACACGACATTGTACTATTGTAATGTCAGATACTTGTGGAGATATATAGATATATATTTCCAAATCAAGTATCTCTAAAAGGGTACCATTTAATTTGATTTATTTTGGTGCCACTTGAAAGAGCATGTTTTTTTCTACAGAAGTTGTCTTGAGTGCCTTTCTGCTGTCTTTTGGATTAAAGCATAAAAATGTCTTTGAACATGGTGCTCTTCATCTAGTCCAATGAACGATAACTTCATTAGTGAAACCCTTGCGTTGGTCTATTGTGGCTCTACCACTACCAATTCTTAACAATTGCTATTATAATCCTGCTAAGCATTGTGAGCATCAAAGGAAGAATTTGAGAGAGAGAATCGTGAGAAAACAGAGCTGAACCGAAGAAGGATTGAGAAAGGCAATTCAAATAGAAGAAAAGAAACACACTCTAATCACACACTTGGTAATTACATTTAATATCTTTTATGTCATATATTTCATAAAATTTGTATTAAATTTGTGATAATCCATGGTTTTTATCGTTAATTAAGAGCTAGCCGGTGCAACATTGTTATTAGAATCTACCAAAATTCACAGTACATGCAGGCATATAGCTGGCTTAGTCCCCCAAATCAAAAAATGTTGGTTTGGTCCCCCAAATTGGCGGATCCAGCTACGTGCCTGTAGATTAAATATTAGTTGGCGCATTACGCGATGTAATTTTGAAGCCACTTTGAACTCAAATTGTGATTCACATATTGTTCTGCGGGTGTTGGCACTAAACTTTTCTTGTTCACTGGCACAAATTGAGCCAGCATCAAATTTCAGCATCACAGTTACTGTGGTACCTTAATAGCGACATGACAAACTTTGCAAAATCTGCATACCTAAAAAATGCTGTAATTAATGTTGATTTCGCGAAAGAAATAGCACCATGTTCAAATGGATTTTTCTTCCTTAAACCAAAAAAACACTAAAATAGAAAAATATAATTCTGGTAGAAAAGGTTCTGCTCTTTCCAGTGGTATAAAAATAAATGAATTTGGAGTGGTCCCACATTGAGATATTTGACTTTGGAAATAGGTTAGATTTGGCTTTTAAGTGTTTTGTACCATGTCTGTGTGTTAATATCTCCACAAGTATGCGAGCCTTTGTTCTAATGTTGCAGCAATATATTGTCTTGTCGGTGGGTTACCAGTACACTACCCAGAGCAGAAACTACCAACTGTTTTTGTTTTTGAGTTGTACAATGTCAAAATTTGGCTTGTGCATTACGCAATCTAATTTTAAAGCTGTTTTGAGCTTAAATGGCGATCTATGTATTGTTTTGTAGATGTTGATACTAAATTTTTCATGTTCACAGGCACAAGTTGAGCTAATATGTTGAATTTCACCATCACACCTACCATAGTTCTGGAACTACACGTGAAGCTTTGCAAAATCTTCGTGGTTGACGCCGCGCGGTTGGTGGGACCTCCACAGAAAGGGCTGTGGTGCTCCAGGTATATGATACCTGGAGCTAAAACATTGCAGAACCTTTTTTCAAACATATATGTATATCCGTATAAATTTTCAGCCAAATTGGAGATGGTCGAGTGGGGACGACTTTCAAAACTGGTCCACTTGACATGGAATAAACCAAATAAAATACAAAGAAATAAACATTTATCCCATAGAAATTGATGATTAAAACGTTATTTACATTACTCATTAGTATCATTGTTCACGCTACCGTGTACAGAGTGTTCGTGTTCATATTAGCACATTATTTTCATTAACGCCTATTTAGAGTATCGCGGGTAATATAACTGCAAAAAACTAGTATATAGTATTGGCCAGTGTAAACATTGGATGTAGGAATGCTTTTAAGATGAGCGGGAAAGAACGATTCTCTCTATTGTGGGAATGAGATCGACAAATGTATTCTATAGATTTTATGAAGTCCTTACCTTTGATTCGTAATTGTTTCTGTTATTTGAACTGAAATATAATAACCAGTATTTTTACCACAGTGATCTGATACCACCAAATACATCGAAACTGGAATAGATTTGTACGAGGCGGAAACAAGAGAAGTGTTAACATATAGCTGGGAGGTTCACTATTATCAAGGCCAAGACAGCCAAGCAGCTCTCAGGGCAATTCAAACGTGTCAACAGTATCGAGGATTATCCAGGGATGCACGGATGCACTGGTTCTCCTAGCACAAAACAGTAGAGTGAATTTGTTGCGGAAACAGGAAACAAAGACGCGAAGGGGATTCCCATTGGCGGGATGGTGGTTATATGCAAGATGAACCAACGACTTTCAGTGCTGTGGCCGATGAACCACGCTTTCTAAAAGAAAAAGAGTCGGCTCCATTTCGTGATATCACACATAGATCTGGCCCAATCGTCCTATGCTTTAAGTTACTACGACTAAACTTTAGTTATAGAAGCAACCGACCTATTGCCGTTGAGTTAAACCAGTTCTTAAAGAAATGCTTGTACATCAATTCTATTTTCTCCGAACGTTTTTGACAGTTCTTGTATGCACTAGAACCTAACTGACGTTACTTCCTAATTACCAATGCTATTTAGCCAAAAAATGTTAAATTTGATAATGCTGATATTTACGATACTGAGATAGTAGTAGAAGTTCCTAAAAGTTTCCTAAAATGTTTACAACAGCACATACATACATCTCTAGCTGCCTATTACAGTGCTTTTGGAGCTTTTCAAGTTCATACTGTACACATCACCCCATACTTACTTCCTTCTGTGAAACCGTTTAATAATAAACTTATAGCTTGGCGAGGAATCCAATTAAAATTCTAGAAATGGTTTGAAATTGAATTATTTATACTATATTACTTACAAATATAATATTTATCTGTACATATATACATTTAGTCAATCATATGCCAACCAATTGTAAGCAAAGAAACTACCTTTATGTAAATACGATGCAAAAGTTTAAGAGCTTGGCTTCCTTGATAATTTTTCAGACGGTTACGCATTTATGCAGCGCTCATT
This sequence comes from Chrysina gloriosa, assembly GCA_038088585.1. NCBI lineage: Eukaryota > Metazoa > Arthropoda > Insecta > Coleoptera > Scarabaeidae > Chrysina > Chrysina gloriosa. The sequence continues at coordinate 27,028,436 of CM076091.1, forward strand.
TATAAACCAATTTTGCACAAAAGGCGATAATATCGCAATTCAATCAATTCCCATTTCACTTATTCAACAGACAAACACTTTTAATTAGAATTGACAATGTCAATGCGTTTGATTGATACTCCCCGTATTTCTGCTTATTCCCTTTCCTATGCTCTTGTTGTTTTAATTGAGGATATATTTAAATCAAATTCGGGAGTACGAATCTAAAACAACAAATTGCAAAACCAATTTGGTTTTGCGATAAGGGCGACGCTCTTATATACTATACACCAGATGAATCTGAGGTGAGCGCGTCATTCTCTGAAAACATAGTCTCCACAGTATACATTGTTTGAAGAACGAAGGAGCACAAATATACTTTCTATTTTTACGATGACAGCGTTTTGTATGGATTCAATTTCAAAGAGTTCGTAAAAATATCTTTGACTTTGTTGTGTATATTTTGCAATAAAACTCAGGAGCCTCCAACTTAAAACATATATTTCTAATCGCTTCTATTAACAATCCTATCTTCCGAAATCTACAATTCTCCCTCTGCTAAACAAAGAATACTTATAAATTTAATCTGCTTGGAGGTTCAGTTATGTGTTTAGACGTCCGCAAGCTGAGCAAGATATCTGACCAGGATGTCTCTTCAGGTAAGGACCTACTTTGTATTTTCGGTATATTATCCTCTATTTAAGGAGTCTTTTAAATTACTAGGTTTACCGGAGGCAATACTTGCCTTTTCCAAGTTGTCGAAATTTCCCGTTTCTTTCCTATCTATGGTGATAAGTGTATCTTCTTCCATCGCTCGCATTTCTTCGACATATCTCTTCCAAAATCTTTCATCATCTAGTCGTATTAGATAATGTAGTTTACTTAGTTTACTATCTATCGGTCGAAACTTCCATTTATACTCATCGATGTAATCACGAACATGGATACTCTACTACCTCACAATTTCGTATCTTCTTCTCCGTATGTATAATTGTATTCTTAGTATCATTCACTGAACTTGGTTTATAAAAATGTTTTCTTGTAGCTTATAAGAAATTTGGCCAATTATTTCTCCCAATTCGTTTCATTCCCTTTTAATGCTCTCAGTGATTGTTTGGATGTCTGAACATATCGTTTGGTCAAGCCATTGGTCGCAGGCTGATATGGAGCGCCGAATTTGTCCGTAATGCCGTTTTCTCGAAGAAATCGGTTGAATTCATAGGAAAGAAATGTTGGACCATTATCGAAAACAAGTACTTATGGAATTCTGTAAGTTGCAAATACGTTTAATAATGTGATTGTAGTTTGTGTAGTTAAATTCTTCACTTTATGTATTTCTAATCGTCGTGTATAAGTGTCCACTAATATTAAATTTGACGAATTCATGAATGGACCAGCAAAATCAACGTGTACTCTTTCAAATGGCATTTTTGGTGGATCCCACGAATGTACTGGAATTGCTTCGGCACTATTCGGAATCTTATTACAATCAATACAGTTTTTTCATAATTTCTCAATGTCGTGTCGTAAGAAATTCCGGCCCACCAACAAGAACTCAGATTAACCTTTCGCTTGTATTTGTAATATTGTAGATTCTGTTTGTCGCAATTACTCGCCAAGCTTTCCTGCGAACTACACCTTAAACATTTTACATTTCCAGAATTTATATTGACTTTAGATATGCCCCACACTATGTAGGGAATATTTTCTTTTATTTGACACTTTTGAACTAATACTACTCACATTTTCTAAGGTACTGCCTCGGTGTAGTTGACCTGCATCTCTTGCTGAAGTCTCCATTCCCACAGCAGTATCTACTGATCTTTCTAACGTCCGGTTCTTCTGTTCCAACAACCGGTTTTGAATGTTTTGAGCTCGGAAGCCAAATACGAACTGGTTCTGCAGTGCTTTCTTCAGGTAGTACCCGAACTTGCACGTTGTGGCTAACTTCCGTAGTGTTATAAGGATTTCCAGTGCACCTTTCCCTTCCTCCTGTTTGCGTTCTAGAAATACGAATATCTTCGCTATTTCCAGTGATTCTGGGCTGTAATGCGCTTGAATTATCGCTATTAGTTCTTCGTCCGATTTCTTACTTGAATTTTCTGGGGAAATTTTATCACAAACAATATTGTAAGCTTCGGCCTCTATATAATGTAGTAAATAAGTGGATTTCTTTTCTCCTGGTACTGCACTCTCAAATCGCATTAACCATCGGTCAAAGTTTGTTGGTACATCGAATATTTCTACTTAAAATACTGTATGTATAGCGTATGTTGCATCAGCCATCCTGCATAGGTAAAAATTTAACTTGTAATCTATATTGATAATTTCGGAGTTCGTCTTACCTCGTCGCCAAACTGTTGTGTATTTTGTAATAAAACTTAGGAGTCGTCAACTTAAAATATGTATTTCCAATCGTTTCTATCCACCTGTTTCTATCTATTTATATCGGTCCGTACCCTTGCTACTTCTTTCCATATGTCTATTAATGACATCTAGAGATGAAATATATAACAGATTTTACTCTCCACAAACTTACCATAAGAGGGAGAATTTAACATAAACAGCTTTAATTGTATTGTTGGACTCATATTCTATAAATTACTTAATATTGGGAAGAAGATTTAGCCAACGAATAGAAATTAAACCGTCATATTGCCAAGAGGATACTGCGTTATTTAGCAACTTCAAGGAAATCTGCGACAGATAAGAAGGATCCTGATTTAATGGATACGTGATTGTAGTTACTGTTCTACTTCTTTCAGCGATAGAACGAATTGTGTGCTGTAAATTTCGGGGTCAGCCTTTACTCGAAGTGAATGGACGTTCACATTTTATGCTAGGAAATAAATTTGATTTCGTAGAATTTTACATTGTTTAGGTGTCTGTTATAAACACATCATGTACATACGTTTTCAAATATACATAGTATGTACATTGAATAATTCACTAAACCGTAATACAAAAATTGGTTTTAAAAGAAATGGTTTCTATTCGTGGAACTTTATAATTTAATTATCCTCTCCTCAAAGTCACAGTTTAGTAGATTATGTTGTCATAGCAGATTCTCCTGGTTCTCCTTGATAAATCTTTCGCAACCAAGAAACAAATAACTAAGTAGAAATTTGGAAAGATATGTAAAAATAAATAATACGAAGAAAACAGATTATAGTTTTGTATGTTGTGCTTTGAGTAGGATTCATCTAGGCATAGGGCAATGGTAAGAAGGAAGAACTAAACGGTATAATTGGAAATAAGAAAAATTGAGTTAACCGAATTGCTCATTTCTAGACCTAACGGGATATGTGTTCAAGTAGAAATTATACTAAAAGATTCAACTAATACGACATGAGAATTAAATTAAACAAAATTCTAGATTTCTCTTTCTCTTTTTCTCTTTAGTTTTGAAATCATTGACCCAATATGTACAACAACGCCGCTGATAATAAAAAAGGATTTAAAAAATTAAAGGAATGGATAGCATTGTATTCAGATGTAACCCTTTGTAGCGACAATGTCTTGGTTTTGCGCAAAAGTATTTCCTACTGTTCTTCAATAGAATCTGAAAATAGTCAGTTGCAGGTGGTAGGTGTAAACCTATCTAGTTTCAAATTCAAGGTAAGGGTACAAGAGGAAGTTCTGTAAAGGATTACATCACAAATGTGAAAACATATGCTAAGATTGACAGTCACTCTGGAAATCCATCAAGTTGGTAAAATAAAATCTAAGATGGCAACTCCTCCCATTCGAAAGCAGCCTCCTACTGAAAAAGATTGGACCAAAAGTGATAATGAGTAGATTGAATAATCTGGCGAACAATTAGCTACTGTGTCTGTTCCTATATAGTAGGGATAAACTTCATCAAGAAATTTATGAACAGTTCGTTTCAAATTGACAATACAAGGAGTTTGGGAAGAAGTCAATTCATACATTCAATAACAAGGAAACCCAAATTTTTTTACTTAATAATAAAATTACTAAACAAAATTTTCAATAAACACTACATTATGGTACATATCTAACTGACGACACTAGTGACCAAAAGACTTATAAACTGTTGAAGGAATATTAAGCCCATTGGAAGAGATAAAATGTGTGTAAACAGAAACTAACTTATTTTCTAATGATAGCATACAGAAACATTTTCGATTTCTTAACGCGATGAATGGTTCAATATTCAATCAATTAGCGTTCTGCTAGTGCCATAACCAATGTAAATAGTGGCGAAATTGGAATCAAGTATATCGTACGATGATGAAATGTAAATATCGATGCCGTTAGCCTGTTCTTGGAAAGAGGCTGCGGACGCCCTGTGTACATTTGGCGGATCAGATTTCGTAGAAAAGTCGTGAATGTGTATTCCAGTATTCGGTAATAATACGAAGTCTAAGTATTAACAACGCTCTCTAAATAAATTTAACTTCCGGTTGTTTGAACAGAAATTGATTGATTTTCGGTAATGAACAGGGTAAACAAGTTTGATTTATTACGACCAAGCACGGATGGTACGTATCGTAGACTGGAAAAGTATTATTTGGATATCTGTCGAAAATAATTGAGATATGAATGTATTTATACAAACATAAAATTGTGGGTTTATGTAGCAAGGGTTTTTGACGTGATTTTTGTATATCTAGGTCGATGAATTTATTTAGATATGTTTATTGTTAAAATAGGTTTTCATCTCTGTACCATCGCCACCGCGATTTTTTAAGCACCCGTTATTTGTTTTAGGCATACTTTAATTGAAATGGTGCCCTTGAAGTATGCCGTCGCCATACTTCCTGTGACCTGTGATGGAGTTCATGAATGTTACTTGGAGGGTGGTTTAAATTCAATCGGTAAGGCAATTCCCACATCTACCTCGAGGATTAGGCGATAAACCAAAAGAATGAGAAGGTCGTGGGAATAAATTAGGGTTCTCGTCTTGTAGCTACCTCTACTATGTGAGCACTGATTCTCTTGCTGGAAAATTGGGTTATTCAACTATTGTGGGTACGATATTAATTATCATGGGCCCATAAACAAAAACTCCACTTATCGCTTAGAACATCTTGATCTCATTCTATGTTGCTCTCTCGTTAAACCATTTTGAAATTTCCCGCACGATGATTTGGTCTAAGTGGTAAGTAAAGAACTGCAAGATATCAAAATAACCCAAGCCCAGAGGAACAGACTCTTCTATAAATACTAGTAAGTCGTTTCCTAGTGCTCTAGCTGTTGAAAATCGGTCTTATACAGCTGCAGAACGACGAACACGATCTTCTCGGCTTGTGATCTTCCTAGGACGTCCAGTATCAGTTTTATGTCGACGTTGGCCTTCTAGTGATCATTTCTTCCAACACTATACAAACGTTGACACACTATGATTTAGGCGACGATTTCTTGCGGAAAGAAGAAAAAACTGTTTAATTAATCCATCAACCTGAACATTAATCAAATGTGTGTAAACAGTTGCAGAACCAAGCACAATAATGCACTGTGAAGGCAACATAGGCAAATAAATGAAATACCCACGAAAGCTTCAAACTTTGATTTCGAAACATCAGTCACATGGGCGATCGGTACAAACCACATTTCGTACAATCCTGGATATTTTAGGAAGATTAAAATTTATCACTTCTTGGTATTCTCAACAATTGGCCTTGATCGCGAGCACAACCTGACGTGTATTCTAACGAAGCTCTTTTTCATTTGAATGGCTACGTTAACAAACACAATTCTCCAAGGGTAGCTGTTAAAGAACCATTACATTCTTCTCGTGTCATTGCATAGTGTGCTTTATGGGCTGGCGGTGTCATTAGACCGTATTCTTTCGAAAATGAAGCTGGTGCTAGCATTACGGTTAATGGAGTGCACTATAGAGACGTGATAACCACTTTTTATGGTCTATTTTCTTGTGCTATCTCAAGGCTGAGGCAGCTTGCCACACAGCTCAAAAAACAATCGATTTATTGAAAACCAAATTTGATGGACGTTTAATTCCACGTACAGACGATGTAAATTGGCCACCAATATCATGCAATCTAATTCCGTTAAATTATTTTTTCTGGGGCTACGTGAAAGATGACGCTTATAAAGATAATCCCACGAGAATTGCAGAGCTTAAAGTCATCGTACGCTATCGATGATTCGTGAGATTGAGCCACAATTATGCACAAATGTGATTGAAAATGTTGTCAAAAGAATCAATGTCTGCCAACATAGTCGTGGTGGATGTTAGCGGATATTGTTTTTCATTCACAATATTATAGATTCTCTACAACATATTTCAATTAAAAATTCTGAACTTTCAACCAGAATGTGTGTTTCATTTACATTTAAAAAAGAAAGTTCTCATTGAAAAGCCCTTTACTAGTATGAAAATTCAATTTCCCTTAAGATTCCAAAAGACACCCCCGTTTGCGTGCGCAAGTACAAGCCCATGAATTTGTCGTAAATCTACTGCTCTTATACGATCTTGGCGTACAAGTTTTATCAAATTAGGAATTTGATGATCTATATAAATAGATGCGGGCATTATTAGAAGACTGAAATACTTGTTCATTAAAAAAATAACGTTTTCCCAAAAATTATAATGGCAAAAATTAAAGTTAACAATCTGGCTTGTTGCAACCACTCGATTTCTTAATTCTGAGTTTTTTTAATTATATTAAATTTCTTGCTGTGCGCACACAATTTCGAAATTCCATTATATATCGAATATTTAGCGCTGTATCAGATGGATTATTCCTTCAAAACTAAATCAGTTATTCGTCGTCTACGAGATTCGATGCAGCATTTCTAGACCAGAACCACTTTACCTTTCGTCAGTTCCTCGATGTAGCTATTTATTTAGAATGTCGTAAATGATGCTTTGCTTGTAGGCCAACCATTTCCAAGTAATGTAATTATTTACATTTTTCAATAATACTATTATGTTGGTGGACTACAAACGGATCTACGATTTAATTGATACAAAAAAAAATATATACGGAGCTATGAAACTACTAAAACTATCTATAGAGTGTGTGGAAGCACAATAGATCAACGTGGTCGCAGTGCAAAGGGCCATTTTGGGCCAGACGCCACCTCATTACAATACAATACAATCTATAGAGTGTCATACAATAAAATATTAAACATTGTCGTTCTTAGTGGAAAATCAAGGCATTTATAGTGAGAAAAGGTCTGGGACACCGTCTATAATATTAGGTATTTAACCGTATTTAAGAGGGAACAACATTTTTCGTCATCTCTTAATACTTATACTTTTGGATAGTCCTTCTACCACTAATAGGTCAATCAAACAGCAATAACTGAGATAATAACTATATTTTCAGAGCGCTGTTTGATTGACCTATTAGTGATATAGATGTATGTCTATAAGATAAGTTTAAGAGGGTATGTTACAGAAGAGTGATATACAAACTGATGAAGTAATATACCATAAAAACAACACATTTCGACGAGAATCAACCTGTAAAATTAACAAAGATTTCTATCTTATAAGTATTGGATAAAGTACGTGGGTGCATCAAATATAAACGGGACCTTCGCTCTGATGCCCAAGAAAGTGAACCTGGACATTGCGACATTAAGTATAGAGTGATAGCAATATTAGGTCACGGTCATTAAAGCAGTTGCATTGCCAGGTTTATATGTTAGTCTACAACAAGATGGCTACGTGCATAATTAACTGAATCAATTATCTCACGGTATCGTGTATTTTGTCCGCTTGAAACGTTGTGTGAAAGTCGACAGGGTATTGTTAATAAAAACCATAAGTGTCGCCACAATCATTTGAGATGTAAAAGGAATTCCTCTGCCGGATTTCCTCTACAAACAAATAACAATTAATGTGACGTACTACTGGCAAATTCTTGACCAAGTTAGCTTGTCGACTCAGAATTGATAAAGAACGTGATTTTACTTCGGAACAACGGGAACTGCAACTGTTGCGCAAAGTTGCTTGAGTTGAGTTGAGTTAAGTTTTAAAGGAAGCTCTAACAGGACTGAATCTAACAAATGTCACAGAAACGGAAGCATTTTCGAGAAATTGGCTCACGACCCGTAGCTCCTTTTACAGTAACGATAGTAGTAACCTTGATATTGGATGCAAATAACCCAATTGAGTCAAAACTTCTCGCCATACCCCATCAAAACAACTCAAATCTAAGCAAATACACTAAATTACATTAAATCCGGCTATTCAAAATTAAACTAGATTTTATTTTAAAAATGCATTGAACTAAATTAAACTAGCTATCTATGCTGCTTATCCGCTTCGAGAATATCACCAACAGGATTAAAATTTATATCATAGAATGGTGATTTCAGATTGAAATTCCTACATTTAACTATTACTGGTGAGTATAAAAAAGTATTTGTTCTTGGCATTGTATTATAGAATGTGATTGGATGTCTTGAAGAGGCACCTTCAACCAGAAAAATTATTTGGCACAGTAGATGGGGACAATCTGTGTGATTATGCAACATACCGCTGAGACACATTAGACTACAAACTCAACGTCTGGTTCCAAGAGATCCAATATCAAACCTACCCAAAAGAAAGTCGCCACGAGTTTTACTAGACGTGCCCGATAATATAAATATTTCCTTTCTACTTTTTCAAAAGCAGGTTTGTGACTATTGCAGAGAGGACTCTAAATTAAAGAAGGATACTTCATTCTGGCCCTAACGTAGGTGGTGTACAAGTGTTGTATAGTTGAAATTTGCAATAACAAGGAGTTGCAAATGGCAAAATGGCACTTTTAAGGCCGAGGGGACGGTATAATTTCTATGCTCGCAGAAAGAGTCCTTAACCACAGAAGATATAAGTAGTAAGTGGGGCACTATTGACACCGTGAATATAGTCTATTTGGTTTAGTTTTCTAGTGAAGCTTACTACTGTGCGCTTGGTAACATTGACGTGTAGACCTTACACCAAAGAGTAATTTTGAAGAAAGCTACAATTTTCGATCTTATCAATTATGGTAAAAATTTCAAATAATCTACAAATGCACACCTCCCACGCTCATGTAAATCGAGTAGGTCGTTTATAAATAAAAGAAATAGTAAGGGACCAATATTCGAGCCCTGAGATAGTCTTGGCGAGGCAAAATAGGAAGAAAGATGTTAACTTGTTACTAAATTTGAAGGAATGCAGCTTTTATACGAACTCCATGGTCAATACGGTCGAAGGCTTTGGGGGATGGAAAAGATATGTTTCCCAAACTATGAGTTATACAGCAAAATAATGTGTGACCTTTGTACTTCTATTTTGTATAAGTAAAATGATAGATAAGTCTCCTTTAAATTTTATCCATCAACAAATGAATGCAATATTGACCTTCATCACAATTTTATTTCTAATAGTTGAATTACTAATTATCGCTGGCAATAAAAACGAGTCAACCATTACGCAAATGAATCGCAATTTTCACGTGAATTTGTGATATATACATAAACAATGAAAACCGGAAAAGTGCATTTTATCCACGGATACCATAAATTCTGGTAAACGATAATACATTCCATTACGCTAAACTGCTGTAAACAAAATGTATTGAATAATGGAATTATTAAATAAATGTATAAATCAGATAACCGTCACAAAAATGGAAGTCGTATATTGCTATTACACATGCGTGTATGTTGAACATTTCGGTAATGTACACATAATAAAATAAATGTTTCAACAATTTATTGTATAACAGAATAATGAAAGCGCGTACATACAAAAGGAAGTACTAATATAAATTGTTGAAAAGTTAAAGATACTAATTATAAGAAAACCGTCGGAAATTATGATTTTTCATTGAAAATGTAATGAGAGTTTTTACACGTAGATACCTGGATTGTCGGCTTTTGTAATATTTAAAGCAATTCATCAACAGAGATTAACGTTGATTAAATATGAAAGATGTCTAATCGTGCCATATATAAACGCTAACTTCTTGGTTTCTTAAATAAATTTTAAAAATAAATTAAAATTAAATATACTTATGAAACAGTTTAATATGGTGAGCATGGGCGCGAAAAGTAATATTGGGGCTTTAATTGCAGCTAATTCATTATTATTACTTACCTCATCCAACCGTAGCAAGTAATTTTCTCAAAGATTTTAGTACATTATTTTTTGTCTTTAAGGTGTACCTACTACCTTATTAATGGGAATAAAATTTTAGTACATCATTTTCTTGTTTTTAAGGTGGACATACCAGCTTATTAATGGGATTCCTTTTCACCTCTTCTGGCTGCAGGAACCGAGATCGAAACTGTTTAGATCTATGACTGCTCGGTTCTTAACTTTCCTAGAGGACGTATTGCAATGCTCCTTCTCCCTCATAATAATTTCTGCAGATAGAATCTTCTACTATTCCTGAGATGTTTCTTAAGCCGGCTATGTCCTTCCAACTAGCCAACGGCCGTCCCAAATTAATGCCTATTCATGCGCAGCAATTGCGCAATGAATACCTGAGGCTGCCTTAGTCCTGGTACTGTTCTCCAGTGTTTATCAGCCTATTCTTTCAGCTAGTTCCTCGTCTCAGTCCTTTGATAAGAAATTCCACATATACGTTCCTTTCTTGCAGCCTTACCAACTTCTTCATCTATTCGTTTCCTTGTATGTCCTGCTATTCCAACACCGGCCATAGATGCATTCTATTGTGTTCTACCAAAGGCACCACTGCATTTGTGTATTCACAGTTTTCGGTTGTCTTTGGACATTCTAAACTGCTTTAAAGGCTTTGGCACTTTGTTGTGATATAGACTTCTGTTTTGATCCCATCTCTGTAACACTATTTGTCCAAATGTACTTACAGCAGTAATATCGACCTAGAACACCACGACGTTTCCGTTCTCCTTCTTCGGTTCCAGTTCCCTTGTACATTCAAATGCTGTTTTACATGCCTACAAAGCCAGTGCTGGTTTGGCACTGATGTTTTCCAAATGGCATTTGAAGGTCGGTCTGGTCTTAAAACAGATCCAAGATATTGTACCTTTTATTCATCTGCATGAGGAGATTAGAGTCACAACTAGGAACTATAATGGATGGATTATTATCTTTTGTATTTGATGAATTAACACCGTTATTTGGTGTATCAACTAGACCCTGGATTCGTTTCGTTACAATTTTCGTATAATATGCTTCTATAGCTTTTACCTGTGCTTTCAGTGCTTAATTTCGTAATTGGCACAGTATATTCGTTTTTCCCTTTTAGAATCCTCGTGGCAGAGAGTCGCTCTTCCTATTGTTTTAATTTTGCTTTCTTTTTCCTTCACTTTAGATTATCTGGGTGTTACTACATAACATTTAGACAGTATAGAGTCTATGACAGTCCAATATCCAAATATTTCTTTGATTGAAAGTATACATTTTATTATCTGTGTTGTTGTCAATAATTGTTATTCTACCGGTAATATTTTTTAGAAATACCAGGTACACGTATATTATGGCAATCTGCATAGTAAGTTATCAAAACAACCTGCTACGTAATCGCTTATATTTAATGGCTAATACATGTGGCAATTAAATCGGATACAACTCTTGGCAACCTTCAAGTTTAATTAGTCAATTAAATTTTCAAGTTACTCCTTGTTGTATCCAAAGCCCTCGACCAGTAAAACGATTGCTTTACCAATTCAAAGTGCTACATTCCAATTTAGAGTTTTATAAAGTTTTCTTATTTTAACTTTATTCCTGATAACTGCCAAATATCTTTGGTTAACATCTAAATTTAAGAAGGTACTGTAAAATATCAGCGCAGGCCCAGTAGAAGAACACGGCGAATAATTTATACAAATAGAGGAGATATGCACGAAATACTGCTTTATTACTAATAAGAACCACTACAGCTTATAGACGCTTCGCAAATTTCTAATATTTTTATAGCACATATAAATAATACTGTATTATGTGCGTGTATGAAAATTATCCATTAGAAACGGTAGCGTTGTCCACAAGTTATATTCTTAACACATTGTATACTTGCTTTGACGTAAACCATTGTTTAAGCTACGATTGCGATTTGTTTGCTTCTTTTCAATTTTATTCTATTTTTCTATAGAATTCCCGTCATCTGGCAAAAAATGGAGTATTATTTATTAGAGTATTATCGACTAACTGAATTACATAACTGCTCCTCGTTTTCTTTTCTTTCCGGTCAATCGCCGCACTTCATCTTCATTTATCTCAAGACGGCGCTATACTTCACCAAGCTCAATATTAACAAGCATTTGGTTTGGAATCGATTTCACTCTCATATCGCTTTGTAGTGAAATTTATTGCTTTCCTCCACTTTCTTTGTGCCGCTCGTCCTTACTATATACTTTCTCTCGCTTCATATCGCTAATTTTCATTTTCCAACAGCAAGAAGTATATTACATGTAATAATGCTGGAAGGAGTATTACAAAGTTTAGTACATTATACGAAAACGGCCAATGCATTTTGTCGTATGCAGGATGTTATTAGTCTCATATGTACTTTATTTTCATGCATATACGTGTAAGTAATAAATTCTTAAAGTCTTGAAGTTTCAATCCTTTACAATTACTGAAACGGGTAATATTAAACTTAGAAATCTAAAAACGTACCTACATACATCCGTACGCATACAGAGGTTTAAAGAAAGTGACACTTTATATTTCGAATATTAAGTTGTTGCTTTTGACGATATTTCAAAGAATTTCATGCTTGCAATGAGCTCCGACGAAGAGTTGCTTTACACCCTGCATTTTGAACATCGTGCAACAGGTTACCGTAGCACAATCACTACGTACAGTTTTCACTCGTTCACTTATTAACCAAGGGAATTAAAGAGAGATGCAGTGCTTTTTAAATCGGTTTCGTGTTGTATCTGTTAGCTGAATATAGTTATTGGAACATTTGACTAAAGCTTCATATATTACTTTAAATCGATGTGGTATTTTCTCAGTTTGGTCTCGTAGACACGTAGAAAAAGAAAAGTTCATACTCGTTTATAAAGTTTGACACTTCTTTGGTAGAGTTGAAGAAAATATTTGGTAGCGCTTGTGTACAGAGGAGCAAGTCATAATTTAGGAAGCAGTGTAACTCCACAGCAATATGAGAATCGTTTCCCTTTAATTTTTTGTTTAAGGTCAACAAGTTGTTCGTAATTCACAAAGTGAGGAAATTCCCAAGAAGTTTGGTAGTGATGCTTTAACATTAAGTTATAACAGCATTCATGAATTAATGATACATCAAATGGGTATAAGAGAAAGAATATTGTCGTTCGTCCCCGAAAGAATATAATCTTCAGTAGTTATTACCGATGGCACAACAGATGAGAATACACTCGTTGAGACGTATAAAATTATGAGTCGCTGTTAATGAAACCATTGGCGTAAGTAAAGGGACCGTCCAGAAATATACTAATTACCAAACTGAATTCAAGTGGATTGTCTAACACTCGATCCTGCTACTGGGATTCCCGATAGTAACCGGTTCTAATTGTTAACTCTGACAGAAATGCCTCGTGTGCTTAGTTGCAAGCGCCAGTATTATTTCTCAAATATTCCTCTATAGAGCTTTATCCCATATTTAGGAAAGCAATAGTGTCGCTTTTTTTATTGATACTGTACTGGTCACATTCAAATTTCTATTGTTGCCTATGTAATCTTAAACTACAAGTTCAAACCATAATCAACAATATGATAGGCTTAACACAACAAGCCTATTTCTCTTATTCCGCTATTATTGGAAACAAAATCTAATACTGTAGTGCATTTTTTCAAATCAGGCATACACGAAATATAATATAATATAATAACTCTCGTCAGAAAGATTATGTACAATGGGCAAGCAGGAACCTTAAAACCATGTTTAGAGATATTTCTGTAAAATAGTAAACAACAATTATATATAGCGCAACCAAAAACCTGAACATATTGAAACCAGTGGAACTAAGTAACTTTACTTCAGCTATTGAATGGCACTCTTCTGATGTAGTACCATCGTTTCCCAAGTCATTCACAAGTTTAGACTCTAAATCAGGTATAATAAGTAATGACTCCTCATTGACCGATTTAATACCTGCATATACTTTACACTGCTGAAATTTCTCGCCTTCAAAGAACGTTGAACGGAAGATTATTTCATAACCATTTCCTTTGTCCTGTACATCGAAAACATCCAACGATTTAGCACTGTCGCTAAACTTAAGGATACACAGAACTGTCTTTTACCTATCCAATTGCTTCAATTGGGTAGTTATTGCGGTGATATTATAGGAGGTTGTTTGGCACTTCGGTTAAAATATTTACCGTTGAAAACTTCAGAAATTCCTTGATGTGTCTATTAATCTATATATGAATTATTATTTATTATATTAATCTACAACAGAGTATTATTACAATCTTTATTTTTTTGAGAACAATCTAGATTCTTCTTAATTCGGGTAGCCAACTTCAGTGGATTATTAAATGTAAAAAATGTTATGAAAATGCGGTACTAGCATCCTCATCACAATAAGTTCGAGGAACAACAACAGTTTATTTGGAGAAGGAAAAAGAAAAGAAAGAAAAAAAACGAAGGGACCTAATATATTGTGACAATAAGTAAACAAATATAGTAACAACATAGGATAGAGGTATTAATTAGGTGCAAATTGTACTGCAACTTTAAGTAGCCCAAAAAGTGGTGAGCATGGGGACTGATTTAAAGAAAACATCGGTTCTAGGAAGCAGGTCTGTTATGCACTGCTCAAAAGAATTAACGTTAATTTTAAAAAATAGCTGATAGAATATGCTTTGATTGCTTCACATTGACATATCATAAACAAAGGTGGTGGTCCCCTCAGTCGTTCGGCGTTGGTAGATCTATTAGGGTAAAGGTACATAATAAGCCGGTTATGGTGCACTTCTTTTGCTATCTTACATGTTTCTAGTTGAAAACGAATATTTTTCCAGAAAGAAATAAGATGTTGCCAACGTCAAGTGAAAGTATTTAAAGGATTTTCGATGGCGTAATTATCTTTCTTGGAATAATGTTTTAGCCTAGAAGATATATATACTAAAGGTGAAAGGTTTAGTTCGCATAATATGTAACAAATCAACTATCCAGGTGGGACTTTCTGCTATATGGTGGCTTCAAAAGATGAATAAACAAATCATATATAATCTGTCGAACATGACTGAAATAATTTAAAGGAAAATATTTACATGGCACTCTGTAAGTAAATTAGTTACAGTATTAGGCAGATTTTTAAGAAAGTGCAGCAGCTTACCAACTAAACAGAAATCGCATACCTCAGCAACAGCGGGAGGAAGGTGAATATGGTCATTCAATAACATACCGTAACCGTAGAGTATTGTTTGGTCCTCACTAAACATTGTAGCATGTTTGCAATGCTTTTCTATTTTTAAATCAATGCGTTTTATATTGATTATTAAGTTTATTTCTAGTTATATTTGTTTCTCCCATTAAACGTCTCTGGCTGGAGTTAAAATAAGGAGCTAACACCCGAAGAGTAATAATATGCTCAATAGGTGGTGGGCCTGGTGTCGAAAAGGTATAAATAGAATCCCAAAATAAACC
The DNA here is from genome assembly GCA_038088585.1 of Chrysina gloriosa. Classification (NCBI taxonomy): domain Eukaryota; kingdom Metazoa; phylum Arthropoda; class Insecta; order Coleoptera; family Scarabaeidae; genus Chrysina; species Chrysina gloriosa. The sequence continues at coordinate 27,043,954 of CM076091.1, forward strand.
GAATGTCAATTGAAGGCCATAACATTAACTGTGAGTTTTGGAATAATCTTAGACTTAGCCCTTAGGCTAAACCCTTTCAATTTAGCCATGTCAAGATTAAAAGGTCATGAAGTTGAGAAAGTATAAATTTCAAAATCGGGATAAAAGCATTACAATAACGAAATGAGAATGTCATTTTACAATATTATTGCTTTAAGGATTACATAAAAAATTATATTTTTGTGGTAGACAAAACTAGTTGAATCCTAGTTATGTATGTCTACGTTAGTCGACGGCTTTTACGGCCAATGTCCAGTGAATTAATTAAGAAGCAGGCAAGAAGCACTTCGAATCAGTAGGGCACGTTAATCTATCTTTCGTTGCTGGAGTAACCGACAAACTGGGAAAAATTTTCGAGAACAGGTGGATCAAAACCCGGTAAAACACAAGCTTTAAGATTGAGCATTAACAACTTTAATCGAGAGGATAGTTATCGACTAAGCAGTACGTGATAATTTGCACTACAGGATAATAATAATAATAAAAACGGTCTTTATTCGTCCAACACCATTTAAGCGATTTACAAGACAATAAAAAGAAAATTACAATTCATAGTGTCGCATTAAATAACAACATATACATAAGTTCACTAAAAGACAAACTAGAATAAGTATTAATCTAACGAAACGAAATTCACAAAGAAATACATATGCATCCTATACAACGCATGTGCTAGTAACATGATAATGTATAACCACAATTGTTATACTGCTACAACTCCAAAAAATCATTGAAGTGTTGAATGAAACTGTTTACCATAACATTTACTGGTGATTTAGTTAAAACATTTGTTCTAGCCCTGGGCGACCTAAGTATTGTACAGTGACGCGTATTACAAGAAGGTACATTAAAGTCAGTACAGGCAGAGAATTATCGGCAAATCAATTTTATTACTTAACAAATTTTTTAGAAATCTACCACTATGCACATCACGCCGAGAAGATAGAGTATGCATACCACGTTAATCCAGTAGACTTCCATAATTTGTATTTGGGCCCGGATATGTGAGTTATTTTAAATGTTAGGTGTTTTAGGAACCTCTTTTGAATTCTTTCTATAGAAATCTAATGTATGCAATAAGGGAACCACACCAACGTGGCATACTCCAATTTGCATCGAACAATAGCGCAATATAAGATTTTGATAGCTGTAATATTATGGAAGTTCCTACATGATGTGAGGAGAAATCCTAACGATTTCGAAGCTGATGAACAAATCGAAGCAATATGATGACCGAAGTTTCATTGAGAGTCAAGAAGTACGCTTAAGTCATTTACTTCAGTTTTTCTGATAATTGAATCTGTTTGTAATCAGGATGCAGTTCACCAAGGGAATTAACTAGGCGCAGTCCAGAAAAGAAATAAGGTAGATACGGTCCAACTAACCAGGACAATTAGGCGCCAACGGAAAGGAACAACCACAGGATATATAGTGACGAGCAGAAATAAACATCAGTTTTTAGAGAATTTCCGAAGAAGCTGATAGCATGAGCAGCAAAACGTCAAGTTTTGGTACGTGACCACGTCAAAACCCAGAAGCTACTAATGCATTTCTACATTAAACTTAAAATGTTTTCTATATGTGTATGTGCGTCTGACAATTTTGTACTGAAAATAAATAGCTATAAAATATATGATTCAGGTTTCCAACCATTTGGTTATCATATGGGTAAAATGCTGATGTCAGAACATGAACTTTATGTGAATATCGATCGTATCAGAAACGTCCTAGTTTTAATCTAGCGATCATACGGGAATATTGGTACGGTGCACGGTGTTTCAAATATTCAAACGTTCAACTTATGCTCCTAGCAATACTACAAGTATCATCACACTGAAAATGAGCGTGCTCTCTTTTACAGTCATTCCATTCATTCTTCGGCTCATTATATTACTTGCTAAGATGCATAGCACTTCAAATATTGCAAATATTATGAACATATTAAGTAGATTACCTATATGCTATCGTCGTATCTGATCAGCAAAGAGAATTTTAAATAAATCCGGACGCAGTTGCCCTCAGCGGAAAAAGAAATAAGTGTCACTATCAGTCAGTATAAGTCATATTGGAGTTCACACCAAATCAAGAAAAATTTTCTCATTCAAAAAATTAATCAAACATTTTCTGTTCTTTCTGACACAACTTGTAAACTGCCGGAAACACAACAAATTTTTAAAACTGACACAATTCCAAATTTTAATTTTAAAAAATTGTGAAACTAACTGAATGTATATGGAAAGAAAGTTTTAGATATACAGCAGGATCGCCATTACCCGGCACTCGATTATTGGTCACATTCTATTTGATACTGTACTACTTTAATTTGAAGAAATTGAGTTTGTATTTGCAAGTAATGTTATGTTCCTATTTTATGTAAAAATTATAGTATGTTCATATTTCTTTTTGTTGTGTATTTATGATTGATGTATTATGTCCGTTTTAATATATTGTATAATATTTGTATTAGAAAGATTCGTAAAATTTCGTTTAGTTATTAAAAAATTAGTGTTTGTGGTTTACATATGTGTGAAGTGAACACCCAATAATTGTCGTATTTCTTACTTTGAGGTCATCGCCTTGTCGCCTCCCGCTCGCACATCACAGTCTTTGTTTCTTTGTCCTTTACACGCAAGCAAAGCTCCGCTTAAATTTAAAGCTCTTACGCTTACGGTTACGGTTACGGTTACGGTTACGGTTACGCTTACGCTCAGCCGGTCCGGTGTCCCTTAACACGTTGAGTGCCATGTACACCGCCGGCGGTACACACAACTTTGATTAGAGTGCCACGTGTATCGCCGGCACACATATAACGGTACAAAAAACTCACATATACCAAATACGATTTTCACAAATTAATTTTTATCACAAACATTTTAATTTGAAACTATTATTACATATTGGCACCCTATAAATATATCTTTATTTTGTATGACGGCACTCAACTTGTTAAGGAGTATTCACTTCAAAGAAAGCATCAATACAGGAAGAGATTTTTATTATAGAGCTACTACTTTCAGCTATTTTATTACGTAGTTGCCATTAAGATTGAGACATTTGTAATAGCGATGAGCCAGTTCTTTAATGTCCTCTGCATAGAACTATACCACCTATAAATTAAGTCATGCTGTAACACTGTGCTGCAGCTCTGACAACCTGTACGTGTAATTTGAGGGGAAAATGTATTCAGTTCGGTGATTCTAAAAGACATTAACCCAAAAGTTCGTTCGTCACAAAAGTTGTTCTTCCACCCCGTTCTTTATCATTTATCCTTCTTGAAAGATACGGCAACATCATTTCACCACACTATCATCTATGACATTTTCACCATAAACAGCACAAAATTCATGATGAATCTCAGCAGCCTTCAGGTTTGTTGCACATCGAAATCGGATAGCAGCACACAGTTCACAGTCAGCAGGATTTGCAATTGCAGCAGCCATTTTAGACGACCAAAATAGCAGGAAAGAATGTCCGGACGATTCTCTCACTAGTACTGCTAGATTGACATTGAACCAGATTACACTGCAGAGCTACAATCGCCCTCCTCTGCGGATTAGAAGAAACGGAACGCCCTTGTAATATTGGTTGTTTCTATTATTCGTGGCACTCCAGCCCCAACCGAGACGGATAATAGAGTTTCTACTGCATTTTATTTTTAAGACAAAGGTATCATTTAATAGCATACCGATCAGAACGAAATGTACTCATTGAAAAAGGAAAAGAAGGGAATTTGCCGACAGAATACATAACAGTTTTAACATATCAAAATTTATTCTGTTAAGATATAGTTTCATGTTTCTCCTCCGAATAGGAAATTATAAGTATATAATTAATCGGAATATATATTTATAAGTACCGGAAATCTTGAGAATAATAACGATTATTAATTTCTGGTAATAAGTACACATCATAGTGAAGAAAGGGCTCCCAAGTTTTCATATTCTATCGCAAAGAAACGGTAGGTAGTAAAATCATTTTCAATTCCATCTCTGAAACCTATAACTCCTAAATCAAACTTTCGCAGAATTTGAATCTATATGTATGTACGTGTAGGTTGTACGAAGATTTATATTCATCAATTATTGTTGGAATCTCGAAAGTGGCTATCAAAACGTAACACGTCTACGCGACAAGTTCCATTACAGAATGCAATAAAGTTTTTCGCGTGACATTGATGGAAGACAGCACACACCCTCTTGTCGTCGCATGCCTGTCATCCATCTGTCGATAGAGCAATATGTCCGAAAATATTGGATTATATTACTTTATACGTAGACACAATTTTTTTTGCGTCTCTGTTGACATACAGTTATTGCTAGGTGTCTTGATGTGAATGTAGATTTGCACACCGTGGTCACCGTTCGATTTCGAAAAGCGTTGTAATCATAGTTATGTATGTATGTACGTATTTAAGTACATATTGTATACTTAATTACTTGCGTTGACATACAGTATGCACCTCAACTCTCTATACAAATTTTAATAATCTGCATCATTTAAGGTAATAAAGCGAATGCAAAAAAATGTTAAATAAGAAAAATACGTATCAAGTCTGATGTTTCTAGAAATCGTTGCCACTAACCACAATACATAAACGTTTACGCTGTAATAGTGTGTCACGCACAAAATACAGTGCAGTTTGTCGACGAATTGCATCAACTGGCGCATTTATGGGATTTCTTAATTCTTCTTCATCATTTATTTCGGTATAATAAACTAACTGTTTTAGGTAGCCCAAGAAGGAAAACTCCAGGGCGCCTATCACGGCCTATATTTCGTATGTGTGATTTAAATGACGGTGAACATCTTTGCGGAAATATGGAGTTCCATTGTGCATAAATTATATCTGTTGTCGAATATTGAGTGGTATTTGATAGAGTAATGGTGAAATAAGTTTGTGCGTCCAAACGATTCGGACACACTGCTGGTCCAATAATAAAGTTACGTATTATACCGCACTATAGATTGAGAGGAAATCGTCATCGGTAATGAGTGGGTTATATATCATGGGAATTCTCCATCGCCCAATGACGTCTATTGTGGGTATTAATAATACTTTCACGAGAAATATTAGCTTTCTCTATAAATAGTATTTTTGTTTAAGAACTTGTTTTGTATACTTCTTTGTAATAGCCAATTGCATGAATATTCGCGTCACAACCACCATCACGACCTTATCGAGGTTGCAGAAAACCTGTGTCGCATTTACCTTAAATAACATCGCCACACATTCCCTGTAACTAGTAAGATATCTACTAATTCCGCATTGGTATAATGACTAGCTATATCAATTAACTAATACACACGTATAAGGGCAAAACTACAAACTGAAGAACTTATAAGAATACTAAAAAGTAGAAATAGTCACCTAAGAACTTGCGATCTAATGTACCCTATAACTGAAGCGTGTAGATGTACATGATCTGAATTTCTTTACGATTATCGCAACTGTATATTGTTAACAACATAACATTCCAAGTTTCGCAAGGGCGTGCTCATTAATATCGGTTTATTGATTCGAATTCAACGGCCGTATCTGAACGATGAGTCCTCGCTTTGATTGTTCGGATAGACGGATATGTTTGGGAGATTTGATGAATACTTTTTGTTAGATGCTATTAACTTATCCACTATAGGATACTTCTTTCGAATAATCTTTGCTACGAGGTGACATGATTCTCAACTCGCCTTTTATACATATCTTTACTGCACCTTCAACACCTGGCAAATTGTATCGTATATGTATAGATGTTGGCAACTTCCATGAGGGAACATAGCACAAAATAAACGAAAGTATTCAATAGATACTAAATGTTGTGAGATGTTGTACACAATTAACATGAAAATAAAATCATATATAAGTATGGAATACCGTTCCTTAAATTCAATACATGACGTTTACTTTTACAATGTTTTCTACATTCAAAGCTTTCACGACTTAGCAAACCGCTATTTCACATTGTGCAAAAAATATGAAAAAAAAGAGAATGGGTATGAACCTAACGTAACAGTTCGCGTTTTCGAGCATATATATATTTTGTGACGTTCTTTAATTATACTTATCTTATATGATAGCTCTCTACTACAATTAGGTCAATTAAACAAGAGTGATTAAAATAATAATTATATTTTCATGTTTACAAAGGTTTTCGCGATACCTTCATCAGTGAAAGATAAATGTATAAATGTATAAACAAACATTTGTTGTTTATTCGGGAACTATCAACAAAGTAACTAATGCTTAGAATTTCTTGATATATAGGATCTGTAATTTCTCTTTTAATATAATTAAAAACTGATTTAATGTAGAAGCACGTACATGCACACTATGAAAACACGCAGAGAAAACCTTATATTAAAAAATTTTTGTCGAAACCTTAACAATTGTGTTAAAGAACTAGAGAAAGCTCGAATCATAAAACCTTATAAAAAAGATTTAGGCGAACACATTCAAAAATAAATAAACAAAATCAACGTAATATAGTTTATGAAATGAACTTTAAAGACTGTGATGGTTGTTACATCGGTCACACAAAACAATATTTAAAGAAAAGGTTGTATAACCATAAGTATTCCTTAAATAACACCGGCACACAAAAAATAAAAATTGGTCTGTACTTTTGACAAGACCCTCCTACCGCTATGTATTTCGATGCGCTGAATCCGAATTTAGGGTCAGTTTCGCCTGTATACCCCTCAAAACTTCGAGTAAATTGCAAAAACCGTCAAAAACGGCGCGAAAAAAATGCAAATTACGAAATTTTCAGGGTGTACGGACCAAACTGACCCCAAATTCGGATTCAGCGCATCGAAATACATATCGGTAGGTGGGTCTGGTCAATTGTACAGACCATTTTTCGAGTAAATTGCAAAAACCGTAAAGGATTACTAGAAATCGCGAAAAGACGCAGTTATGGAAATGAAAGAAATTTTATAGACCCGGATCAAGTAAGTTTTCTTTGTATTTCGATTCGCTGTTCAATGAACATCAGATCATTTGCCCGAAAACCCTTAAAATTTTGAGTAAAGTACAAAAAAAAGGAAAATTTATCAAAAATCGTAAAAAATAGCATATAAAGAATAGGTAGTAAACAGAAGTTTATCGATTTGAAACTGTTCTTCGTTTGTATCGGACTCCTTCATCCTCGAACGAAGTTGACGCGGTCTTCGAAGAAGATAGTTCAGGGGATGAAGAATACTTGTCACATGGTAAAACAAAAGGTGCAAAAACATTTAGTCAAGAAGAACTCAATGATCTTGTACGAGATTTAGGATTACCTAAAGATGGAGCTGAACATCTAGCAGCAACATTGAAAAAAGAAATTACTTGGCTGCAGGAACATCAGCTTACTTTTATCGTAATAGGAAGAAGGAGTTCCGGCAATTCTTCACGAACGAGGATGAAAAATCGCTGGTATACTGCTCAGATGTTAAAGGTTTGATTGATGGATTAAAACCAAATCAAGAAGGAGTCTCAAAGCTGTTTTACTTCATAACGGAAATACATATGCATCAATTCCAGTAGCTCACTCGACCAAACTAAAAGAGACTTACGAAAGATTACAGATTGTATTGGATAAAATAAAGTACTCAGAACATCAATGGAAATCCCTGCTTTTATGTTTGTGGGATAGATGTAGGGACAGAAAAAATCGCTATGTTAAGAAAGAATGGCCAACGAGAGCAGACTTTGATTCAGGTAATCACAATGTCATACGAGAACTGTTGATAGATCCTTCTAAATATTTGCTACCACCACTTCATATTAAGCTGGGTCTCATGAAGCAGTATGTCAAAGCTCTATACGAAGATGACGACTGTTTTCAGTATTTAGGAAAAAATTTCCCGCGATAAGTGATGCTAAGTTAAAAGAGGGAATTTTTGATAAAAATGAACGATACTGAGATAGCAGCTTGGCTAAATTTTAAAAATATTTCACAAAACTTTTTGGGAAAATAAGAGGAGTGAGAATTACAAGACGGTTTTTGCAATCTACTCGAAATTTTGAGGGTTTACGGGACAAACTGGCCCCAAATTCGGATTCAGAGCATCGAAATATATATTGGCAGGCAGATCTGGTCAAAAGTACACACCACTTTTAATTTTTTGTGTGCCGGTGTAATGATTTTGGTGTAATTGCTGCTGTCACAAAACATTACAAAGATCTGGGACACTACTTGTTTTTGAAAACACAATTATATTGGAAACAGAAAATAATTATAAAAACATACTAACATAAGAAATGATAAATATACACAAATATACTAAAACTATTAATTTCGAAACCGTTCAGAATTTAAGTAATGTGTATAGTAATTTAATAAAATCATAGTTACATTTTTTAAGAAAGAAACCTTTAGGTAGGTTTTTGATTCGGGTTTTCCCTAGTCCTTGAACAGAATTGTTAAGGTTTCGACAAAGATTTTTTGATATGTTTTTTTGTGGGTGTTTTCATAGTTTGCATGTATGTATGTGTTTGTACATTAAATCAGTATCAGTATAATGTTTTTAAAAATAATTTCACAGATCCTATACATCAAGAAATCCTAGTCATTGGTTATTTTGTTGATAATTCCCGAATAAAAAACCAATGTTTGTTTATACATTTATCTAGATATATTTTCACAAATAAAGATTTTGCGAACGTTTGTAAATGTTCTGAAAATATTAATTTATAACTATTATTTCAATCACTCTTGTTTAATTGACCTAATTGTGGTAGAAAATCATATAAGATTAGGTTAGGACGTTATAAAGCATTTCATAAAACAAATCCACACAACTACCTACATTATCACAATCATCCAAGCTAGACCAGTCACTCAAAAATAAGCAGTTGTATAAGTTTACGAAATCAGCTTTGTCAAAGTTCTAGGGGACATTACTAAAAATGACATAAGTAAATTATATATGTATATATTCTCCATTTTGCATGTTTAATACGATTTTTTATTTAATTACAGGGAAACAAACAGTACTTTATGTATTATTTTTTAGCACCAAGCAAATTTGTTTACGTGTGTTGTAGACCCATTTACGTCCAAAAGAATATATAAGAATACTAAAAGTAAAAATTTGTACGACTATGTTATCATTACGTTGAACGCCTGGAATAGAATAATAAATTCTATTCTAAATATGCTAAATCTTAACTTAAATGCCCTAAACAAAAAGCAAGATTTTATAAGTTCCCCCAGTCCATATACATATGTATGTTGTACATACATATGTGACTAATTAAGTGTCCATTGAATCCGAAATTTACGGGCGAAGTACAGGAAAATAATAGAAGCCATTGCCGTTGCAATTATTACTGTTAGTTTCATAAACTACTTATACCAATTTTGCCAGTTTAATAACTATCTAGTTAACGTTCACAATGAACTTTTACGAGGGTTGGGGCAAGTTAAAGCTAAATCAGATAGGGATCTAAAACTGATTTAATACTCTTTAGAGATTAACTGCAAAGTGAGCTTATATGTTAATACGAAGAAATTTGAACACATTTAACCTTCCTATACTCACGCATACGGTCTGTGAGACCGATTTATATAGTATAGTATACGTCTTTCATTTTGACGTGAGTATAGGAAGGTTAAACAATCACTTGCTAGTATGTACAAGCTGTTATGTGCAGAGTCTTCAAATTTGCGAACAACCATAGGCAGCAGATTGAAAGTTCAACCCCACCTAACAATTATAATAATACCCTTATCGCAGGGTATTCATGGTTGACCTCTAATTAGCAGTTAACAGCGGTTCTTCACGGCAACGTGTCGGCATAGTAATAACAAGGCAAGGATCCTCGAGTACGGTAGAACTGAAATTTGAATTTAAATGAAAATTTTCATTGTTATAAATTTGATACTTCAGAATGGTGGCGGAATATGTGTTGATTTTAAAGTAAGTAGTCATTTCCAGATATAATGCATACATTTCAGACGACTGAATTTGTTGAGATAACAAATTTGCTGGAAGAGTGTCATTAATAAGCTCTAGTGCAGCTTGAACACTTAAAGCTAGACGTTAGTTACGTAAGGTGACCTTAATACTGTTTATTTATTAGACAGTTGCAAGCAGTCTAATATGAGTTTCCGCGATGTTGGGGATCAAACATAAAACCCGCAAATCTCCGTAACCTGCTTTCCACAAATGACACTTTAAACGAATATAAACTAAACGGTTAGATTAAACTTAAAATTAGGAAAACAGGAGTTATCGAGTTACCCATTAAGTAGCTACAACAAAGGGAATCAAACCTAATAATAAATGAAATTAAAGGTAGAGTATAACTTAAAACTTACAGCTGTTACTTTTCATTAATTCTTCTTCCCACTTAACTCGTCCAACTTTGGACGTTGTACGATCTGCCTTATGATTTTTTCCCAATGTAACCCGTCTGGTTTTTTCAGGTCTCATCTGGGGTCTCCCACTCTCTCGTTTCTTCATTCCTGTATCACCTTATTCCACATGTTGTCGTTCTGTCCAGCACTTAACTTAGCAAAATGTTATCTTTGGCCTTTGTTATGTTTCTTGCAGGTGCATAAATTTGTCTTTCAATCTCAAAGACTAACTCCTGACATTAATCTTTCCACGACTCTTTGTGTTCTCCATATTTTGTCCATATTAGCGTTTGTCAGCGTCCAGTTCTGCATGCCGTAGGTCAAAATCGGTAGTCTACAACTGTCAAATACCCTAGTCTTTAAGAAGTGTGGGATTTTGATATTTCTCAGCATATATCTTAATCTTACGAAGCCAGCCCTTGCCGACCTAACTCTCTTATATGTTTCCGAAATCTGGTTTTCATTGTCAGTCTTTATGACCTGTCTAACATAGATACAGAGAGATATACGAGTATTCGTTGACATTTTCTGTTTGACATTGTCATTATTTATTCGTACCATAATTTGTCCAGTCTAATTTTCTGAAAACATCCTCCAAGACCCTCCCTGTCGAATACATCTTCTGATATTAATGAACTTAGTATTTTCTTCCAGTTGTACAACTAAAAAGTGACTTTTCCGTACATATTATATATGAGGTTTTAGTAACAAAAATCTATCCGACATTTATGTCTTTTATGGTCCACAGTTCAACACTATCGAAAGTCTTTCCAAAGTCTACGAAGGTCAGGTATAGATCAGGATGGTACTCGTTTGCTTTTACCATTATACCTATACTATACTGTATACTATAGACAATAACCTTTCCAGAAACCTTAATTACCATTGAGAATTTTTCGTTTTTCTTTGCCCCAATAACACTATCTGGATTCCTCTATGGTGAATATAAACCTTAGTCCATTATAGTCTTTAATAGCTGTTATTACTAGTTTCCTCGACCATGGCCGCAGGCACTTCATTCCACGGCTTCTCTTTATAATTCCTTTTATTTTTGTTTCATTGAACCTTCTTAGATCTTGCTTTAGCATTTTACGTCTAAGCTCTATCAGATTCAGTGTTTCGCCTGTTTGTAACAAGTTTTGCTTCAGTTCTTCACTGGGTTTACTAAAGTCTGAAAGATCTTTTTACATGATGCTCTATCCAATTCATTTAATATTTCTCTAAGTTCTATCCCGTTTCCTCTGATTTTATCGTGATATATCTTTTGTGAGTTAATACTGTACATAGTGCTTGACTTTGTTTTAAGTTTTAAGAAGTATACTCTCGCTCTCAACATTCGGTAATAGCTGCCGGTTATGAATTATTTCAGCGTGGTAAATCTTCGATGATTTTCTTGTTTCACGATACAGCTTATCTCATTATTTATTTCGCTATTTGGCGACATCCACGTTACGATTAGGTATAGTAAAAGCAATCTTGAAATAGTACTGTTGTATTATATCCCTATTGTTATCCTTCTTCGTACATTTGGCAATAGTAGTAGGATATTGCGGTAACAGTTAGTGCTACTACATATTTACGTAGAACGGTTTTACGTTATAATTTTTGAAAATTCAAGAACATAAAATGTTTTCCTTTCCATTGCTCAAGTAATAAATGATATCAGTCTTCATGTTTTCAAAATTTCATTTTATTTGGTTATTTAAAATTATTAATTATTTAAAGAAAGTGCATAAAACACATTTTCATTGGTTGCGGCCGTCAGAGTAGTGTGTGCACCTTTCCTATGGCTCTGTTTTCCAGTAATTATTAGCGTATTATCTGAATTTATATATTGGCATTTATACTGGCAAAACATTTAAGTTGTGAGCTGCACAGTGAAGTAATCTTCATCTTTACTAAACAAGTAAGTTAAGACATATTACGTGATATTTGATTCAGCTGTATTATCGTATGTATTTTTACTATAAGCATACGTATTTTCTTACGTCTCCAACAAGTTTTTGTAAATACTGTTTTTGTTCTGACTTTTTGAGGCTCGGCTGTACTGTAAATTTTGGTATTGTTACTATATTATTTCTGTCAATACTTCTACTTTGTTTCTCTATTGTACACCTATCCGTAATCCAGTTTTTCTTTCTGTTCTGAAGAGTTGTATCCTCCGCCTTATCCCTAAGTACTTTTAAAATGACGTTTGTTTGTAGTTGTTGTGGGAAGCAGGATGAACCTCACAGAGTTTTGAGTTGCTGTGTGTGTAAGAAATATTTTATTATAGATTGCGTTTCTGTTTCTAGTGCTATTGCGAGACAAATTCACTCCGATTCTGGCATAAGCTGGTCATGTAGCACGTGTAAAAGAGCTTGAATAGTGATATCAATGGTTTGAAATCTGTAATTTTGGATCTACAGCGCGAAATCGCTACATTAAAACAAACTATTTCTTGTCCGCCTCGTGCTGCAACTTCAGCAGTTGATACTGATAAGATTATCCCGGAGATAATTAAACGCGACAGGCATAAATGTAATGTAATTTTTTACGGCGTTCCTGAATCTCCTTAGTCTAAAAAAGATCAGATGGTAAGCGATACTAATCTTGTGCAGGTAATATTTACATTTTTTTCGGTTTCATCTAATAATGGTGTTGGGTCCTCCGTTAGCGATACACTTGACATTTCCTATGTAACTGAGAGGCAAATCTTCTGGAGTATTAATAAACTTGGTTCCAATCTGAATGCAGGCGATGACCAAATTCCGGCCCTACTTATCAGGGACTGTCGTACGATATTCATCAATCCATTGACGATTATATTTAATTTGATTCTGCGAACAAGTACTTATCCTTCAAAATGGAAAGTTACTCGAAATTTTCCAACTTTTAAGAAAGGTGATAGAATTGACTTAAAGAATTATAGGCCAATATCCCTATTATGCAACTTTTCGAAGATATTCGAGCATATTGTCACCTATTCAACATGGTTTCACACCTTGCAGATCGACCGTAACTAATTTAATATGCCTTACCCAGGAAATTAGCTCCGCTTCTGATGTCTGTGGTCAGCTGGATATAATATACACAGACGTTGCTAAAGCTTTTGATAGCATCGATCACCGTTTGTTATTGGGTGAACTTAATTACTTTGGGATCAGTGATCGCTTACTTACCCTATTCTTTTCATATTTGACTAATAGGTATAATTATGGCCAGTACAATGGCTTTACATCATCTGAGGTTCTGGCTACATCCGGTGCCCCTCAGGGATCGAACTTGGGTCCGTTACTGTTTCTTTTATTTATTAATGACCTCTTCAGCTTATTAACATGTTCGGCATTAGTTTACACTGACGACTTGAAGATATTCTGTCGTGTTGAAAACCTTGGGGATCCCTGTGTACTTTTGGTGTCAGAAGAATCATATAAAACTGAATATTGAGAAGTGCAGCGCTGTCAGATACACTCGTAGGAGAACTACACTGAATTTTGGGTACAATGTAAATGGTCAAACATTATCGACTAAGCAAACTATTAGAGATCTTGGAGTGTTGTTTGATAGGCAACTCACTTTCGTCGAACACATCCTGAAACTTGTCGATCCGCTTCGGCCACTCTCGGTTTTATTTTGCGAAATTCTAAATATTTTAATGATCCCTGCACCACCAAATATTTGTACTGTTCATTAGTTCGCAGTAGATTGGAGTATTTGTCTGTTGTATGGCATCCGAACTACACCTATCACAAACTGAAATTAGAAAACATTCAGCGTCGTCTATTAAAATATCTGAGCTCTTGTGATCACGTCTTCCTATTGGGGCGTTCATAACTTTTAAGTGCTTGATACACGAAGAGAAATAGCAATTGCCAATTTTATCCATGGATTAATACATGGCACAATCGACTGTTCCATATTCTTGGAATTGATTTCGATTAACGTTCCCCGTTTTTCATCACGAAACTGCACAACCTTCGTCGCTCCTAGATGTCGTACCAATTGCATGGTCAGAAGCCCGCTATATCAGATGTGTAAAATCGCTGATGTTTATTATACAACCATTTTTTGAGCACAAAGTAAAAGATGCATGATCTTTTTTGTGTTATTTCCATTTTATTTTTCTTTATTGAATATCTTATGTTTATTTTATTTTCTAATGATGTACTCTTTATTTGTATTATATTCTGGTTGAAGTGTACACGACCTATGTATCCAAATGCCTAATTTTGGTTACTAAACTGTTGGGCATAATATATTATTTATTTATTTATTTATCACAGCAGAGCTGGAGGTCCTCATACAAAACAATGAAAACTAGTGTTCGAACCTTGCGTATCAAAAATATAATGCCCTCAAGTGTGTCTGACACATTGTCTCCGCAGTTTGCAAATGCCGCATTCACATTTTCAATCTCCACAATTTTACCGAACACATACATACATATATACATGCATTCATTCAATATACTTTCTTTTACAAGTAGGCGCTACTCCATCAATTTTACCACATTTGCTTTATGCTCTTTATGCTTATTTAGTTACAGTCAGTTTCATATTGAATAACTTACTTCAGAATATAAAATTCCGATTTTAAAACAGCTACGAATTCTGTGAGGAAGTACCTCCGGGAAAAGAAATATAGCACCCGCTTGCGTCATAACTTTCTTTACACTCCATTTCATATTTATGTTGTTAACGATGGACGCCGGTGGTGCTAAAAAACACGGAAGATTGTTCAGAAAGAATTAAGGTGATATTTTGTTTATTCATTTAGTTACCAGCAAAGTTTCTACAAACTTCTGGCGTTCACCTTCTATTTAATGCATTAATGATTGCAGTTGTACATGTTTCAGAAATAAGAAAACGAAGAATGAATTTAGAATGAACTCAAATGAAGCGATCCTTATTTTTACTCCACTGATTTTGATACCTCCAAATACATAGTTCAATAATTAACTTGGCAAGAGAAAGATGATTCCTGAATTGTTGGCATCACATCGATCTAGTAGGAGTAACGAAGGAAATAGAGAATTATTTAAAGTCGAATTTCAGAATTTAAACATACCGTACCCCATTGTGAAACATAATTAAATGTATATATATATATATATATATATATATATATATATAGTGATTTATATACTTATCTTTTTAGATATTCTCTCTTCTACTTTAAGGTTAA
This sequence comes from Chrysina gloriosa, assembly GCA_038088585.1. Classification (NCBI taxonomy): domain Eukaryota; kingdom Metazoa; phylum Arthropoda; class Insecta; order Coleoptera; family Scarabaeidae; genus Chrysina; species Chrysina gloriosa. The sequence goes on from CM076091.1 coordinate 27,059,502, forward strand.
CCAAACAACAGCGCTGGAGTTAATAGCTATATTTTCAGAACGTTAAGAGAATGTTTCCGGATAACCTTCCTCAGTGAATATATGACTACATATAGATGTGTGATTGAATAGTCTGTTAGTTTGTGGTAGTACATGGTCACCTATGAAATGAAAATACTACTTTGTTAAACTACAATTTTGTTTTATTTAAAAACGTGACTGCAGTTTCGTCAAGACTGTTACATTGTTTACTTGTTTACGAAACTGTAGTCCGTTACTTTAACGAAGTAGTGTTTTCATTTCATAACTACATATATGTATGTATAAACAAACATTTGTTTTTATTTAGGAACTATCAAGAAAATAACCAACGACTAAGATTTATTGGTATATTGGATCTGTAAAAGTTTATACAACTGTTTGATGTGCAACTGCGTATTTATGCTAACCATAAAAACAAAAAAGATTCTTATATCAAGATATTCTATTATCAATTTGTCGTAACCTTAACAATTCTGTTCGAGGACTATTAACTCCACAGTTATTTGATTGACCTGAAAGTGATAGATAGGATATCTAAGAAGATTGTGAAATACTGCATTTGCACGAGAGCTTTCTGGGTAACGCAATTTATCTCTAGAGCAGTACTTAATACCTAGTTTAGTGCAAACGGGTTGCATTACACTGATCTTCTCCCTAGATAGTTATTGGGATTAGTAGCCAAATATCTGCTCTTGCACAACTGTGACCATATCGTCCGCATCCATCTCTATGAGTTACCGACGTATCACTTGGAGGATTATTGTTTGCCAATCGCAGACCGCTATACTGTACTGACGAGTTCTAACAAGGTGAAATTAATTAGTCTAGAGCTGCGGTCTGCGATTCATAAAGCTTAACTCTCCTCTCGGATAATTGCCATATGCAAATTGTGCTTACTTTGTAAGCTTTCCCACAGTTACTTGATAGCTCCCCATTAATGCAGCCAATTCATTAGGTCAGGTATGGGCAACCTCCGGCCCGCGGGCCACATGCGGCCCTCGAGTAAGGTTTGTCTGGCCCGCTACTGAATTCTTTCGTTGCATATTAGCACGGCCCGTCTAAACTTAATTCATAATGAATCATAAGGATACCACAAAAATGTATATTTTTCAAGATTACCCACAGCATAAAACTTCTACAAAAAAGGTTGCCCATGCCTGCATTAGGTCGTTATATAGAGAGTCCTCCAGATTTTATTTTATTATTTATTCAAGTTCTTGTTTATGCAATGATTGATTATACTAGAGGACGTAAATTTAACAACTTCTTAGTTATCATCAGAATTATGAAATTTTATGGAACGATTATTTTTCTAAGGGTTAAGTATTCCCTTCCTGATCGATTCGTTCAACTTTGTCTTTAACCTCCCTGTACTCACGTCAAAATATGAAGCACATAGTATACGTGTTTACTATATAAGTCGGCCTCACAGACCGTATGCGTGAGCATAAGAAAGTTAATTTTTATCCAGAAGCTTCGTCTGAAGGTAGAATGGTAATTCTACCATTCCACCTAAAACAGCAACAATCTTAAGGAAAGTAACACCTAATAGGTGAATTACTATGAAGATAACAATCTAGGTTTACAATGTGAAGAAACGCTGTGCAAAATAGACTGCCTTCAAATCTATTTGATCTTGCACATAGATCTGTGAACCTATTCGACATTACCAGAACAATTATACAATATAAGTTTGCTTACTCCAACAGGTTACTTTACATAACTTGTTCTCGCCAAATATCGCACTCTCTTCCAGTTAACTTTTCCTCTGTCATCATTTTCATGTTCAGGAGGTCCTTTAGTTATTAATATTGTGTTCACTGCTTCGTATATTCTCCTTAATATTCTCGAATATAGTTCGTCTTCATTTTTAGTAAATAATATGTATGAAATATTTATTCAGAAAACATGGTCAAGGGGTACATGTAGCACATTTAAACAAAAAAGTGGAAGAAGCTTGTGATTAAATTTTGAGCACGTTCGATGCCGACTGTATTGTTTCCGTATACGCCTATCCTCATGTTCTGGTCAAATTCCCACAAACAAATGTTGCTATCATTTCCATTTTGCATGCTGTAAGTACGTGTTTACAACACTTTACATACCATGTACCGATAACGGTACATATGTTATAAAAAAGTGCGATTGGAAATATACATTTTGTAACTATCACCTCTAAAATTTATTTTTCTATATTTTGATTGTGAATAAAGGTTTTTACTTATTAAATTAAAAATTAAAAAACCAGAAAGTATCTAATTTTTATTACTTAGTAAATGTTGCATTATCTACCGTTTTCAGCGAACGTTATTTAAAATCGGCTCGGCACGAAACGCGTGAAAAGAAGTATGCGCCTATACTTTGGTAGCCGATTAAACACTTTACATGCAGTATAGTGAGTTTTCCTTCGAAACGATGTTGTCAGATGTTTTTCAGGTGTATGAGTATCCTTAATAATATTTTGTTCTTGCGAATTGTTCTCGAAATACATACCACTTGATGAATTTTCAACAAAAGCGACTTCACTTGTGCAGAATGAATATTCATTCAGAGTGTCTGTAAGTGCATTGTTCCGTGCAGCATACCAGACTGAAACCAGGCGAAGTATTGACTCCTCAGAATCTCTGGTGCATAGTACTTTAACAATGTACTCAGCGCTGAACATGTTGACATCTTGGAAAGCTAATCTATGCACATACTTATATGTATGTTCCTTCTATCTGAGCAATCAACAGCTCATCGAATAATAAAAACTGATGTAATTACAACTAGGGATGTCTTCCGGTGGAACGATTCTTTGAGTGTATTTCTCTGGCAGAATATCAATATTTTAGTTCTTTCACTGTTTAGAACGAGACAGTTTTTCAGTTAGTCATGTTATCTCTTCAAAGGTTTGTTCCATTTTATCTAAAATATCGTTCATATTTTTATCCCTTGCGAGCATGTATCATTGACATAGTTAACGATAAGATGTTCCTAACTACTTGTACAATGCGTTAAATCTTTGACACAAAACAGGAACAATGGTAGAGCAAAAATCCATCCTTGTGGACTCCCGTGATAATCGGTACCAATGCTTTCTGAGGTAACCCTCGTGGTTAACGTGATTGAATAAAAATGCATATTGAACTGAGAATTTAGTTAATTTGTTTTTTAAAGTAAATTGCACCGGTCTAGCTCGTAGATAAAATATAAAAGCATAAATTATAACAATTTATATTTATAACTTTTTCGAAATATTGAACATAAAATCATAAAAACAATTTACCTATTTTAGTGTGTGAATGTATGTGTGTGAATTTTCCGTTGACGGTTCTTCCTGTATTTCCTTTCTTCACTTCTTTTCCCGACGCAGCTTATGGATTCCTCCCTTTTATCAATTCTCTCTTCTTTTGTATGGTAATACTTCTTTTTCTTACTAATACTTCTACTTAAAACCTTTTCTTATGGAAATATATTTTAGGCTTCTTTTTTGACTTTTCGAAAATTGTCAATTTATTCGTCGTTCACCAAACAAACTTTTTTCTCGAAACCAGGATGACACTGTTTTATTTCTCCATTGTCCTTGAATCCATATATCCTTGGTTATTATTTCCAGTAAATTTATGTATGTGAATTTTTGTAATCCATATTTGTTGTCGAAATGTGTAAAAAATGCTAACAAAATTCTTTTTATACATTAAATCATGCTTTTATAAAATATTTAACTCTGGTAACATTTGTTATACTACAATATACATATGGCACTCATGTAGAAAAGGTTACAGCAGATAGTAATACACGGACATATTCGTATGAGAAATGATAGTAACACCGCTTTAACAAAATTTGATTGCAAACCTCTAATCTGTTAAATTTTAATTCACAACATCCAATGAAAAAAAAACAAATTAATACAACTACGACTCTAAAAATAGAATATTAAATTTAAGCAGTCAAGAGCTTCATAATAAAGAAATGATTCCTGTTAAAAGTATATTACGATATAATCAATACTCCCCTAAAATTGACAAATTAATTATTACATAACAATAGAATAGCGTGTCACGTTAATAACAATGAGCAGAACATAGACAGTAAATGTTTCTCTTTCCCCTACATCAAAGAACTCAGTGAAAAATTATTATTATGTTATTTTGAAAAACAAAATAGACAAATATGCGTTCTGCAACACGTAAGCTTTGGCTCCCCTATTTACCCTCTTAACCCTAGGGTGTATCGTTAGTCGATTCGACTAACAACAACAAGCACATAAGAAGGGTAAAAAGAAGCAATGCACTAGGGTTAAAAACAAAAACACCGATGTTATTACAAAGCAATTTAATTTATAAATTAAATCCAGTTTATGAGCTTGACTGTTAAACGTGTGATGCAACCTATGTGGAACAGACGAAACAATATTTAAAAAAACAACTTAGATTGCAAAAATGCCTTATTTTGATTTAAAAAAGGTAAACCTAACAGCTCGTGCACACACACAATGCAAATAACAACCATTCAATCAACTTTTATAAACCCACAATATTAGATAACGAAAAAATTGGATAAAAGATTGGGATGGATCTATGTATATGGAAGAGACAGCAGGTGCCCGCAATTTTCGATAGGAAATTTGTGGCTTGAGTAATGCCGACGTTGGGGTCTTAGACATAATAGAAAATAGTTTTCTTTGTACTATACTTTCATAGAAACCTTTCCCCTTTCTCTTTTTTTTTTTTGTGTCCCTACTCAGAAATATTTTCACATCTTTGATTTTTCGCCTTCGTCTCATATATGTTTGGGTCCTTCAGTGTGCTGTACATATATCTAACAGAGAGCTGAGACAATGCCACTACAGTACTTATACATATCACACGTCCGCCTTAACAAATTTTAATTTACACAATAATTAAACTACACGAACCGTCATTAATAGTACATGTATCCTAAAATTAACTTCAAGTGTATCAGGCATGAATTGTTAGAACTATTACTGTGACGACTTTTTGATTGTTTAGTTTCAGTCTGATGATGCTATGCAATAAATATAAAAGGTCACTTCATGTAGTATTGCGTTAGATTAATGACACTTTCTCTGTCCGAGAGCCTGAAGAATTTTCATATTAATTTAGAAAGCTTAAAACTGCAGATATTGGACTATATACATATATAATTCTCGCATTTTAGTAAGCGGTAGGAAGGAATAAAGAGCGAAGCACAAATTTGTTTTAAGACCCTGACTTCCTGTGTACTGGGTCTGTCTTTTGGATTATTTCTCAGTCCTCACATCTTTACGTCCCTCCATTAATAGAAGTACCACTTGATTACTAAATATTTCAATAAATTTCGAAATTGTCAGGAATGTACCTAGCTTTTATTAGTATCTATCCAAAACGTTTCCTGCAGCCTTCTTATAGATGTATCCCCCTTTGTTCCGTTGCGATTCACTATTGTTCCTACAATTGTACCTCTTCAATTCTTCGTTACTTCGTTACTTCTTCGTCTCTATTCATTTTCTTCTTGGTTAGTTATTCCTTCTAATTTTAGAGCATAATATCTATGCAGAAAGTACTACAAACGAAAATTCCATTGACTCGGATAGTGCAATTACCCTACCTATTTCTACTAATCTATTATTTAGATTTCCTTCTACATACATACACTATTGCTTTCATAAATGCAATTTTGATATTACGTTTCATTAGCAAGGAGTTAATAAAAAGCTGTACATGATTCAAAAAGATTGAACACATCAATCATTCGGACCAGGTTCCATTAAAGTTAGCTTTAATATATAACATTTGGGCATTCACTCGCAATACGTACGCAATATATTGTCGATATCTGATTAAATGCCAAAGGCTAACTTAAGTAAGGCCGTACATCCTGCACAGGCTCTAAATCAATTTTGTAGGCGTTTTTATCTGATATCGCTTTGTACTCGCCCATTATTAATAAATTCACTCAATTTGTAATTAAAAGTCAATTCCACAAGGCACCATTAAAAGAATTCTTGAAATATGTATATTCTAATTCGGGGCATTGTTATTATAACGTGCTATAACGTTTTCAAGAATAATCACGTATAAATAATTTTCATGAGGTTACTCAAGGTTACATAAACATATTTTGCTCTATATATCAAATTGTAATAGTTGTGCTAGTTTATTATTGTTGTAAAGTTGTTTTATTTATGAACGATTAGTGTATAATTTAAACAAAGAGATGACATACGACTGCTACACAGATAGTAAAATTCGTTTATTTTATGCGAAAATCTATTTTGGTTAGATTTAATATTTCCTGACTGGGTTTACAGAGAGAAACGTATTTGCTATTTCGAGTGTAGTTTTAAAACATAATTGTGTCTGTGTATTAGGCTCGGTGAATACTTTTCTAAATGTTGCTCTTCCTTCCAGTAGTGTGTGGCCGAGGACAAATATTTGCTTTTCCTCTCCACCTACACTTCCGTCACGAAGTGGGTGAAGCTTTTCGATTGGTCTGAAATTTTTATTGACGATATTACGCAACGGTGTTGCAGCGGTACCTAAGGCGAGCTTTGAGAATTGAAAGTATTTTTAGAAGCAGTATCTCAAAATTTGATACTAATTTAATGCCATTCCTGTTTTGAATCTAGGGTTACCCACCAATTTATAATTATCATTTTTATTACTGATTTACGTACTGTTATGTTATGATTTGAGAAACTTCCTTCCGGAATTCCAGCTAGGCATGTAAAGGTTTTATTGCAAAATTGATTTCTAAACTAATTTGTGCTGCCTCGTTAATTGTTTGCATTTACGTTTTAGTACTAGTTTCTGTGGGAACTCATAACTTGAATCATGTGGGAGCATACATCAAATTCTCAATGAATTGGTAAGTTTCTGCAGGAAACACCAAACGAATGACTTTTACCCATACGCATACTCCTAAATATCAACTTCGACAATTCATCTACATTGGAACAAGAAGACGTGTGAGTACTGTTTAATGGACAATACCTTATGCTCTTATACTCCACTCAAGATGACAAATTAGCGGTTAACATACTATTGGTAGATATGTTAATTTTTATTTTCTCATATTTTTCGTCATTAGGTTTGGATTTTATTCATAGATATTTCAACTTTTCTAAATGCTGACGTGAGACTTGGATTCACAAAAGGAACCATCAGGATGTGTGTACCTTTGTTTTGCGGATCTATTATTCATCTGCGGCCATACACTGACAGTTGTATCCCCTACATTTAACTTACTAGTATTATTATTATAACACGGTACAATTTGTGGGGTTGATATTGAAATACTGTGGCTTTGTTTTTCGATGCACCAACTCTTAGTATGGGAAGTTCTCTATTGCGTTTTATGGAATCTTTTTCGCTTTCTTCCTCTTACTTCGGATTTTTATTAAATTTTGTGAAAGTAACTACAAAAATAACATTCAAATTAGAAAATCTAAATAATGAGCAGCATAATAAGTTTTAACAGTGGGTTTAGGTGTACGGCATATGTATACACATGCTTTGCTTTATCCATTTATACCCCTCATAACGAAGCGAAGGCAGGATGTTCCAATTGTTTTTGACAAACGTTTGAGACGACGTGAATGCTGTAAAACACTGGGGATACCAACGCCCGAGTGAAATTAATTACGTAGATAATAAATAATTTATCGTATAGCATTCCATCTTTAAACGCATCGTCCCGTTAGCCCTGTAAACTTCAAAGGAAGATAATTAGAATATTTTGCAATTTAGCGAGCTTTGAAGTTCACATAGGGCATACATTTTGCATAAGTTGCTGAATATTAATTCCATTCGCAAACTACTTCCATTGCAGAGTTTAAGAATCCAGTACATACATAGTTGTAGAAGCAGTCGAGTATTAAACATTTCGTCTTTTTAATATGAAGTGCAGTTACATGTGCTAAAGATAGAGATGGCTAGCTAAAGAGTGCAGGATGGATCTTCAAATTATAAATAAAGAGCTCCCCTAAAGACAGAAACTTCCTTGGTAACCTACAATGATTCAGTATAAGATAACGGCAACTCGTGACACCGGAACGTTGAGGGTTCACAAGAGTGTTGAATAATATGCAAATATGTACAGAACAAGAAATACCATTGATACATCCAATGATTGAAGGAAAAACTTAACCTCCTAGTTTTGTCTGCAGCAAACTTCATTGAACTTAATTAAATTTAGCAAAAACCCTTTTTCAGTCTACATTTCTAAGACACACAATCTATGTTAAGAACTCTTAACAATAATAAATCACAAATATTCTATATTTATTTTATTTGTGTTCTGAAAAAATTTATTGTTCAGAGGTAACAGAGAATATCAACTGAAGATCACTATCAACTGCAAATTTTAAAAGCATAACAGTACCCGACATGTTCCTAAGGTCTAAGTAGTCTGAATGTGAAGAAATTATAAGCACACTCGTTACACTTGCTACATAGTAAAATTATGAAATTAGTTTTTCTGGTTTATCTACCACTTGCAGCTTTAATACAATCTGATAAGCTAGCAGTATAATAATTGAAACTCCAAGAGCGCTAAGCTAGTGCTCCATTTGAGAATACGTACCTAAATAATACAACCATTTGGATAATATTTGCAGTCTTTCTTAATATTTTCATTCTTTTTTTATGGGCTTATTAAGTCATGTGTTTTATTATGGCCTCAAAGTGGTAGTCCCAAAGGCAGGCAGAATGTTATAGTCAATAATTTTTTAAAGCAGATATGGAATTTTGTTTACATGTTCTTCATGTTGAATATTGCTTCTGTATGCACTGCCCAACTATTGTCTAATATCTATTTGTCCCAGCAACATTATTTCTGAACTTCTTTTATGCATTTAAATTTTTTGAACTAAATGATTAAAATCTGGCACGCTAGATTGTGTAGCGTTTTTCTATACTACCGAGAAAAGACAAATTTTGTTAAATTCCCTGCTTTGAGACTGAGGTGAAATTTCAGTTTCCATTTATATTGATGTGACTCTGATTGATTCTTTTGAACTGCGCTAAAATTAATGAAACTAACAGTAAGAAACTTACTTTTCATATGAAACTGTTTCCGCATGAAGAATAATAGGCAAAAGTTCACCCTGCAGTAAAGACGACAATTTGAATAATTTTTTAAGTTATGGACAAGAAATTGAAGAGATGAACGCGGCCAGATCGAAACTTAAAATTATTTTGAAACAACAGAAATTTACTGTTAAATTTTCTCATTTAAAAGAAAAGTATATAATTTAAACCAAATTTTGCACAAATATTTACTGTGTGAAGAATAATAACTGATCAAGTTTCTTACCCTTTATAGACGAAAATTTAATAATGAGTTCTAACCACTCTAACCGAATACATTCTGTTACTCATCTGGGCATGTTTCTAAGAAGATAACCTATTTTACTCATGTGGAAGCTGATTTAAGGCAATTTATAAGATATCATGTAGCTGTTTTAAGTTCATTGTAGGTTTAGGAATCGTATCAACCCTTTGGCCCGTCTTACCCCACACATATTCTATCAACAATAACTCTTGCATTTGCGCAGGCCAATTGAGCAAATCAGTGTAATTTTAGTTGAGTGATTCCTTTTGGTCAACGGTTTTGAAGCTGAAGTTTAGTTTAGTTTATGGATCTATTCTACGCATATCTCTAAAGACCTGTAAGTGAGTCTGTAGACTCTATAAAACTTTACAGGAAAATCGTATTCTGTGTTGCATCTGTAAGTCACAGATGATCTGTATCTCTTACAGATCTGTAAATATTTACGGTTACAATGTGGTTGCCTGTAACGGCCTGTACTATTCTGTAAGTCAGGTAGACAGTTTGATTTTTGAGCAGCTGGCACAAGTAATAGGTTATTAATATTATCATAACATCAAATCTATTCTAAAAATGATGAATAATAACCAACATTTATCATTATTCGCCGGCGTTTTGTTGGAAGAAGACGAAAAGAGATATACAAGATTAATAGATATCTACATATGTAAAAGATATCGTGACATGTTTTAGAAATTATCTGCGTATTCTTCGTCGAAGTATTAGAGATGAAATAAATGCATTTGAAATGCCAGATATTCATTTTAAGCAACTGTTTAGATTGAATAAAGACTGTGCTTTGCATTTAATAAAAAGTTTGCAGCAACATGCCAACACTAGTGGAAACATTCCTTCTCATTTGAAACCATTCTCAAATACATATATATTAAGTATCGAATGATAACTCTTTCAAAGATTTTAGCGACATTGCACTTGTTGGGAACTGGCTCATATCAAAACCCAGTTGGTAGTAATCTATGGTTAGCACTAAGGCAGTCATCAATTAGTAGAGCAATATACTATGTTTGTCATATAATGACAACATATTTATTACCTACATATATGGGTAAAATTTTCTGCAACAGTAGAAGAAAAAAATCAAAATAAATTAGGGCAATGAGTCATATTTGTTAAAAATATTTCCCACAACTTAATGTTCACAGCTTGTTTTTATCTAATGCCTAACACGTGTTCTACGCAGTACTACGTGAACAGAAATCATACAGAAACTTGAAACCTCGGAATCTTGTGTCAATGTCAATGGGTATTACAGAAATTTACGGAAATTCTATTCATTAATATTATGAAGTTAGCTATATTTCCGATATTTACAGTGCCCTTACACAGAATTGCATTTACCATAGATCTGTAAGTACTCGATTTACATATTCTTCTTACAGATCTGTAATGTTTGCACAGAATTGACCTATTAATTCCAAATTTCAATACAATTATTGCCTGTATTATAACGTCACTAACGCAGGACTTTCCAAGCTCACAATTGTGTACAACACTTTATTGTATTACATACAGTTTGATAAAAGAAATACCAACGAAATAAGTATAACTTGTGAATGCTGGCGTACAAAATGTCGTGGTCATTTTGCCTGCTTGAAAAACAGATAAAAAGTTAAAGACGGAAAAAATTGAATGCACCGAGAATTTGTAGGTACTACAATTGATAAATAGTTTAGGATTCTGCGTCACTTTGTAACGAGACATACTTTTTAGAAACTACAGAAGTAGCGCGTAAATATAACTAGTGATTTCTTTTTATAGTAACGGGTAAATAAAGATCTAAAGATCTACAACAAGGTGTTGATTCATCTGGTATATCATTTCATCATATATTTAAGTTGTAGCGAGGTAAACTGTTATATTTATTTTGGCTTAACGGTATACTGATCGGGATGTAAAATAGAAAATGTATAAATATAGATCGGCATCAATATATTTCCTAAAATTGAGTAACCCACATAATCTCTATCCGTCGTCACCCTTATTAGTTTACATTAGAAGAATGTTTAAACTATGTTTAATATGGTATGTAAGCTGTAAAATAACAATGAACCTCGAAACTTTTTTGTGGTAACGCTGTTACTGATCATTCACATAGATTAAGCCTGTCCAAATATTTTCAAATTTAGCGCTTGGTCAAAATATTAGCAGATATAAAGGCTGTAAATTTAATACAGGTGCGTAGAAAAATCGACACCTTTCAGGCTTTCTAAACAGGTTAATTATGATTAAATACAGAGATCAGATGCATTTAAAATTGCATTTTGCTGGAAGAACCGATGGAATAGATTACCTTTCTTTACTGGGGAAGAAATAATAATTTCCCATTTATTTTGTTAAAAAGAAAGGACTAAGACTGAGAATACGTATATGTCCCTTTCGCGTTGTATTTTAGAATAGTCCCCGGTTTGATTTTCTGCCAGCATCAAAACTCGGTGAAGAATTTAAGATTAAAAAAATTTGGTATTTATAAGTGCAATAATAATAGAAATTAAACGGAAAGAAAGTGAGGTTAAAGTTAAGCAAAGTTTAATGAAGTGTGATAACGCTGAAGGCGTGAAGCTCCTCATTGAGCAGTGGTAGACAACAAGTTATATATAAGGCGTCGTGGACAAGGCAGGTCTGAATATACAAGGCATGTCTTTTAAGTATCGCAAGTCTGTACCTTAATCTACTTTCAACATAATTTCCACCAATATTAAGGCACTTATCATATCGTTCAACCGACTTCTGAATTCTTTCCTGATAGAAATCTGTTAACCACTGCAGTATGGTCGTTTTGACGACATGATTGGCAAATCAGGGGGAGATTTCCATGAGGATGGAATTCAAAAGCTGGTTGTACGATAATGTAAGTGCTTGAATATGTGGAATACATACGGATATTATATTGAAAAGTGGCAGCGAGACATGGGTTATGAACAAAGTCAAACTAAATAAATTGGAAATTTGGGAAAGCAAAATATAGAGAAGCATTGTTGGAGGGAAGAAAAATGGTAATATATAGGAAAGACGATGAAGCAAATATTTGGAACAGCTGTATGGAGGACCAAATATCACGCAATTTGTCAAGGCGCACAGACTTAGATGGCTAGGATATATATATAGATAAAAGAGGACACTCGCGTAATCAAAAAAATACTATCCTTGGAGCCAACGACAACAAGACGAGGTTGGCCCAGAAACAGATGGTTCCAGTTAGTAATGGCCAATCTCCGAGAAAAAGGAATAAACAAATGGAGGATAAGACCGAAAAATAGGAACGAATCGAAGAAGATAACTCAGCAATGGGCCTGCAAGGCCTGTAATATTGAAAAGTAGATTAAGGTACAGGCTCTCTTGTAAAATGAAAATTGTTAAAGAAATAGCACTTGTATTCTTTTTATACCAAAACGGTAGAGACTTAAGAAGGCAAACAAAAATGACGGAAATGAAGAAAATGGAAGATGTGTGACTGCTCTATCAAAAACTGAGAACAATTTGAACGGAAAATACAAAACTGATAAAACGAGGGTCAGAGCAAGAAGAAAGACCAAATTATTTGGAGAGGGAAATAAGAAAGAATGACCTTGTAATAAATGCTGTTATCTAGGAGGAAAATGAAAACGCACATCACATATTGAGAAAAGTAGAAAAAAGATGTAATCAATGGAGGTTCAAATGAACATAAGGGATGCAAGGATTGGACGATGAGTCGGAATCGCTATTTAGAAAGGAGATGAAAGAAAGCACTAGAATGACTACTTTCAGAAACGCTAAACATTGTGTGGGTAAGACAAAACCAGAAAGGTGCCAGAAGAGCGGAAACAAATGGTAGCCCATATGAAAGAAGCTAGGTAGAAAAGGCATACGCCGTTTATTAGGTATACCAAATAAATAATGAAAGGAGAAGAAGAGCGCATTATATAGAAACCAACAGCAACCAGAAGCGTTCAATACAGCCAAGATCGCTGGACGAAAATTTTTTGATGATCAGATTAGAAAAATAACAACTAGCAGGCAAAGTGATACAGGAAAGGAAACGACGATGCAGGTAAAGCGACGATGGCAATGAGAAAGGTGATTTGGGGTTTCAAAAAAGCATAGAACATGCAACAATGACAAAATGGGGAATTTTCAAAGCATAAGTGGCAAAGAAGGAAAGCTTATTAATGAGTTAGAAAGAACAGCTATGGGCTGTGCTGGGCGAAACGAAAAGGTTGTATTAACATAAAAAGTGGTCACCTAATTTATGGAGGAATTAATGAGGGCGAGTGTGCTAAATCTGGAGTAGTAGTGGCTGTACATAAAAATGGTTTAAATACGTAAAAATTACGTCTGAGAGACGTTTTCTGGGATTAAATGTAAGACGAGATGGGCATAATAAACCATAAGATTATAGCGATTTTAACGAACGAATGGGAATAAGTGAGGTCAATACAGGATCCGACAAAATGCAAATGGGTAAAGATTATTATTGATTTCTGTGTTATTAATGATATGAATTCTAGGTGTAAATGATCAATGATAGATTTGATTTCAGTACGAGATAAGTATACAAATAAAATAGAAGATGTATCAAAAGCATATATGAAATAGGATCGGATCCTTTTCTTGTGTAAAAAAATCAAAAATTAGCAACTACACATTACATATAAATATAATAACGAGGATAATTATAAACAAGCGAGCATTGGTGTAGACAAATTAAAACTGATGAATTTCAAAGAAAGGTATTGTGAAATACTAAATGAGTAAATCAAGAAAACTAGCTAGAATGAGAAGAGCGACGTAGCGACATTGTGGAAGACGTTCAGAGTAATGGAAAATGGCAAAACGCAGGTGGAGTAACCAGGGAATAAAGCTACGGAAAAGTGGAACAATGATATAAAAAGAGAAGCTGCAAAGAAAATGAAGTTAGGGGAGGACAATTATATGGAATATAAGGCGCAAAGAAAACTTTTGAAGAAACTAATCAAAGAAACTAAAATTCGCAAATAGATGGAATTTGGAAATAATATAGAGAGAAATAGTAGAGAAAATGCAAAACTGCTTCATAAAACATTAAAAACTCAGTAAACATAGTAAAGTGGTTATAAGGACTATTAAGGATGTAGATGGAAGTTAGCTACTGTCAAATAAATGAGTTATGGAGAGATAGTAAGAGCACTTCATGGAAGTCTTAGATCGGGATAAAAATGAAAAAGAAAACGACGAGGTGAGAGACAATGAAATAAGGGATGATGAATAGGAAGTATTTTTGAGCAATTTCAAAATGAAATTCGTGGACTAAGAACGGCAAAGCTGCAGCGCATTATATTATAAAGGCGGAATTGATTAAATATAAGGAGGAAGAGGGGCTATAACTATTATTAAAACAATATCAATCTGCCCTAAGACATGGAGAGCACCGATAGATTGAACAACTGCAACTATATTTACCATTAAACAAAAAAGGAATTCACATATATGCTCCAGTTATAGAGGAGTCCCATTACTGCCAGTCCCTAACAAGCTGCATAAAATAATTCTAGAGAAAAAGCCGAGAGAAATTATAAAAGGAACAGTTGATGACCATCAATGTGGTTTTAGACCTGGCCATTGAATGACGGATTTGGTTTTCACTGTAAAACAACTGATAGAAAAAGCTTTACAATGTAACAGCAAACTGTTTCTCTGCTTCGTGAAAAAGACTTTCGGTGTCGCACCTAGACATAGGATATGGGAAGTGTTAGAAAGGACAATATAGGACATAAGTTAATTCAAACAGCATAGAACATATATAGTTGTACTAGAAATATGGTGAGAACACATGACAAAATACCAACGAAATTTGTAACTAGAAATGGTGTTAGATAATGGGATATTTCAAGACATGTTCTGTTTTTGCTACTGTTGGATGAATTAGCAGGAAACGCAAAAAGAAAGCAATAAAATTCAGACTAGGAGTGTATAAGTTAAAGCAAGTGTATATATCAAATGATATTTTCCGGTGACCTGGTGATTGTTGCTAAGTCAAAAAGAGATAGGCAAATGAATGTGACTAAATATTTTGAAAAATGTTAAATGAAGGTTAATAGTGAGAGCATAGAACAAGTAGTGGATTTCAAGTATTTGGGCTAAAGAGTAAATGCAAAAGGGGGAAATTGATAGTAGGTTAACCAATACCACAAGACTGTTTTACGTGTTAAGCAAAAGTTTTATTAAAGAAACAGGAGCGAATCTCAAAGCAAAACAAAAGTAAAACATGTAATGTTAAGTCGACCTTAGATAGACTTGAAATAAATCAGGTAATGTGATTCAGCTGTATGGTGAGAGTACTGAATTGAAGGGCAGTGAAGGACATTTAGAGAATGGAAATAGATGAAAAATGTAACAGAAGAACGTAAGGACTTGGAATGGTGAAATAGGAAAGTATTGGCAAAGAGAAACAGCAGAAATAAGCAGAGATGGAAGCGCAAGATCGAAGGGAATGAAAATGGCTGGCAGCGCCGTTAACCTCAACCCCGTAAAGGGACAAGGTGAAAGATGAAGTAAGTATAAAAAGGAATCAGAGAAGATTTTACGAATTTAGCAAAAATTTCCTTTAATCAAATGGGTTGAAAGAGTGCTAGATATGCACCATGAATCACCACAAATTACGCACACATAGTGTTTATCTATATTATACTACTACTGCAAGTAAAATATTTAACTTAACCCCTGTAAAGCCCGTTCTTAGGGTTTAGTCAATAACTATATGATTCTTCGAACTTTGCATCTCCTTTCTTGTCCGCTTAATGTAACTTCTTTAATGGGATAATATAGGAATTCCTAATTTTAAGGATATATACGTCATAATTTCCTACGTGCTTCTTTTTTAATAAAGCAAATTAAACATAAAATCGGTTTATCTGCTAATTAGAGTGCGGCATCGAAAGTTGTTCAAAATGTAGTATTTGTTACCTAAAATTTCCCTTTCGGCACAGAATTGAAAGATTGAATTGAATCTAAACATAAACCTTTCATTAGCACTAAGGCCTACTTCACAGAAATCTATTTACTTGTATATATCATAAAGAGAGACTGTGCGTATCTTAAAGTATGACATGTTTATTTGCTCTTTGAGGAAACCGAAATATTGGAATTTCGAATTCCACCGTTTATTTTCGGAAATATAAAGAAAATATATCATATCCTTTCGAGTTTGTGGTGTTGATGTTTAATTGAAATTAAGACATTCAAAGTGAAAGAACTTATCGTAACTTACCTAACAGAGAAAGGCAATAATTAAATTTCGCGAATAAAATAGGAATAATTCGGATTTATTTTGTATTGAATGAAATGCATGATATAGTGCAAGCTTCCGACTGATTAGACGTAATATTTGCCTACTAAGCGTACGTATCCAACAAGCTTTTGTGGTGGAATTAATTTAAAGTGTACCTACCCAGAATCATTTAAATTTAATGTACTCAAACGCGGCACAGGGTTACAATAGTACACAACCGTTTATCATTATTATCATTAAACTGAATAGGCTGGGTCGATTTCACTCTGTTACTCGAAAAATTATATTCGTTGAATCAACAGGTTGAATGTATTTTTATTGAACGAGGATGTAAATTGCTTCGCGTTAAGTTCCAATCTTCATTCCAATCCTAACACAATAATTCTCGTTCAATTAAACATTATTTAGCACACATCTTTAATTTAGTAATTTTTTATGTTGGCTTAAAATATCACTTCCTTTAAGCCCTGCTATTCAAATATTTTACTAAAGGTATTTCCTTCTGGAACTCCCAAAATTGCAATTAATTACATTTACTATGACAGATATTTTATAGTAGCGGCATAAACATACATATATTAATTTGTTTTATTAACAAAGTACACAATTTTATACAAGCTGAATTGATGGATAACATGTATTTAAATGTAGCTACCTATCCCGAATAGATACTATACGGAAAAGATCGTTAATTTACAAATTAAATCATTAGATAATCAAACTATTCATTTTAATTAATCACTGACGTAAGTAGTCTACTAAATACTCAACAACATACTACTCTACGCATTGTGAATACCTGACTGTTTTAGAAATCATTAAAATGCAATTTGCCCTCATTAATTTTGATTATAAATGTGGGTATTTCAAAATTGTTATAAACTTAATTTACCAATGACTTCAAAGATGACAAGGTGTATCATGTGTAAGATAACAAAACTACGGACCAATATATCGGAAGAAAAGTGGTATGAAATTGATAACGTTGTATCTGAAGAATAAGGGGCTATACTAACGCCTAACGTGTTTCCCTCTGTGTTGGTCGGTACTTTCTTCTTATGTATAAATTTTGTGTCGTTCCATCATATTCAGACACATGTCATTTCAAGAGACGATTTACAATAAAACAAAGAATAGTAATAGCAGATTACAAAAGAATTATTTTTCAGCAAAATAGAACGTTATATATATATATATATATATATATACACTACTTTCTTGTGTCCATAATAAGTCTCATTATTTAGAAACAAAGTCTAAACCATGATCTAGTGACAATAATCAGTAAATTGTAGGCCTACCAACGCTAAAGATGAATGAGAATGGGTATAAAGAGTATATTTTATTTCCATTTTGCAGTTTATTCACCTGCCAGTTTTACAGGAATTATTTAGAATAAAGAGCGACTGAAGGATACATTGCAGGGATATGGTGCCAATATAATTATTTAACTACAATTATTAATATTTATTTATTTGAGTTTTATTACGTTTGTAAACAACAAAATCAGAACTTATTTTGAACGTAAACACGTACATAAACAACTGGAGGGCTATATCTCCATAGCAAGAACCAAATTTAATTAATCTAAATGGACTTGAAATTTGAATGAATTTCGAATGAAGGGTGTATATGAGTTTATGTAGTGAAAGATAAATAAATGTGGGAAAATTTGAATAAGCAAATATACATGCTAGAACTGTAAAATGCTAGAATCAGCGAAAGTAGATATTTGTAATTGAGGTATAAGGAACATAAACTTTAGTATACTTGTGATGATCTTATTTATAGACATCTTATATGATAGAGATCTACCACTAATAGGTCAATAAAACAAGGCTGGTTTGAACGATAGTTATATTTTCACAACGTTTACAAACGTTTTCGGAACTCCTTCGTCAGTGAAAATATAACTAGATAAATATATAAACAAACTTTTGTTTTTATTTGGGACTATCAACAAAATAACTAGTGACTAGGATTTCTTGATATAGAGGATGTGTAACCAACTTTTATATATATATAAATTATAAAAACTAAATCAATGTGTAAACATACATGCAAATTAAGTAAAACCTTATATCAAAAAATCTTTGTCGAAACCTTAACAATTCTGTTCAAGGACTAGGGAAAACTAAATTCAAAAACCTAGCCAAAGGTTTCCTTCTTAAGAAATGCAAATGTCATTTTAACAAATTGCTATATACATTACTTAAATTTTGAATATCGGTCCTGAAATTAATTGGCTAGGTTTTTGAATTTGGTTTTCCCTAGTCCTTGAACAGAATTGTTAAGGTTTCGACAAAGATTTTTGATATAAGGTTTTACTTAATTTGCATGTATGTTTGCACATTAATTTAGTTTTTATAATTTATATATATATCAAAGTTGGTTACACATCCTCTATATCAAGAAATCCTAGTCACTAGTTATTTTGTTGATAGTCCCAAATAAAAAACAAAAGTTTGTTTATATATTTATCTAGTTATATTTTCACTGACGAAGGTGTTCCGAAAACGTTTGTAAACGTTCTGAAAATATAACTATCGTTCAAACCAGCCTTGTTTTATTGACCTATTAGTGGGAGATCTCTATCATATAAGATAAGTATAAAAAAGGTCACGAAATATATATATATATACTTATTTATAGACAGAAAACATGAAAGTAAAGTGATGAATGCACGAATTTGAACACCTCAGCAAAGTTCAGGTAGTACTGAACGGATATGTTTGTTTATAGCATTTCTCTTAAGCTCGTGCAGCTTATTGCTAAATAACAATGCGAATGTACTAAGAGTACTTACATAACTTACAGTTTGATAAAAGAAATACCTAGTAAATAGGTATAACTTGTGTGAGCCCTGGCATACAAAGTGTGACGGTAATTATGCTTGCTTGGCAAACGGATGCATAGTGGAAGATGGAAATAAATGAAATGCAAACAAAAGGAAACATACAGGAGAATCTAGGGGAGCTGTACTGAGAAAGTGCGTGAAGAGACCGAAAGAAGAAACAGAAGCCGGAAGGAGATTGGGAGTCATGTACAGGATAGAAAGACATGGAGAGAAGCATGGGAAAGAATTGGGAAGAAACTTGCACTCTAACATACCCGACACCCAAAGAGGTATAGGGACTAGGATTAGAATATATAAAAATTATTTGAATTCAAAGAGGAAATGAACGAAAGGCTGGTGGTTAGCAGTAAATGGTCAATGCGCTTAGCCCTTTCGTTCCTAATGTGTCCCATAGGACTGAAAACTCCAAATAATGAATACGTACCAGAAATTTGAAGAACTATGTCCCACTAGTATTACAAAGTCTTTTGGAATTTCCAACCGATAGTACATGCAACTACGCAGAATATTGTGTCGTCAGTAAGTCACACAACCATATTTAAAAAGGAATTCAACAAAATTTCCAACACTTTCTGGTGGTATTTAGCTACCCATAGATCAAAAAAGTTAAGCAACTTAATTGAATTCAAGAAATAAAAAGTCAGTATGAAAGGGTTGATACATATGCACAAGTAAATTAATTTCCAAGAGATTTAAAGTAGGATTGTGTAAAATTGTAATACGCATGCGTCCTAGAATGCTGTAGACAAGTGTAGTGTAGACACTTCGACAATCAGAAATAATTCATTTAACAGTATGTGAATAAAGAATTCCTAGAAAATTTTCGGAGTCAGAATGGTGGAAGATGTCTGAAAAAAAAGACACATCAAGAACTAAAAATCTATATAAAGAACCAACCACTACAACAATTACCCAAGTTCAAGAAGTAATAAGCATGGAATATTTGACGGGAGCGGTAGATGACAGACCGCTAAAGAAAATTTTACATAATATCCTAGGAAGAAGAAAAATAATAAAATAGATACAAAAAATAGAGCTACGAGTCGAGAAAGAAATAGACAACAATAAAGCAACAGTGAATGCATTCACTCCGTTTTAAGCTACAGACGTGTAATAGGTAACTGCCATGGAATAGAAAAGAGGAGAAGTGTCGTGGGAATAAAAGGTAAAATTATATAATTGAATAAACGATGTATAAAGAACAAGTATTTTATTTCGAAACGGATGGTAAATAAGTTGAAGTTGAATTTGAAGTAAATTCAATTCCGCCATCTAAAGGGCAGAGACGCAAATACGGTGTATTTCATAGTTGTTCCTGCGATGAGTATGTGTGTATATGTGTAAGAGAGAGAAGTAATGAAAGATAAAAGGGTCTAGTAACGATTTCAAGCATCTCACTTTTTCCCGCCGCAGAACCTCGTTAAAAGAGCTTCGCATAAAATTATTATCAGTTCTTAAATTATAAACGGAACGAAAATTGTGCAGGGACTATTAGTATCTACAAATCAAAAGTATAAATTGGGGAAGTGAGAATACAGTAAACTATTAGCCATGACATAAGCACATCTTCTCAGTAATGAAACTACTTTCTACCGTGATGATTAGCCCAAAATATAAAATTAATTCACGGTTGTCGTTTCCCATAAAATGGGTCCGGTTCCGGCAGCGGTTTCACATGGTTTTCTTTTCACGTGTAATTTAATAAGTACAAGTACTTCTAAACAGATAGTAAATATTAGTTTGATTGATATTTTAGTGCATCTGACTGTTATCCAATACTTTTGAGGTTACTAGAAGTAAATCCATTCCGTATTAATTGTAAGAGCTATTGAAAAATTTCCATAAACATAACGAAATAAATTTTATGTAGTCTAAATATAACTTGGAAAATTGCATAAGTGGTTAGAAAGAGACACAAACTAAATATCTTCAACAAAGTTATTAGTAACCACATTTTAACTTAACACTATGTATTAACTTAACATATGATGTAAACATTTGTATTTTTATTTAGACTATTTTAGTGAAATTCAATGTACTTATCCATCACTTGGGGTTTAAAATAATCATCAGTACTTATTTACCGTGTTATAGCAGCTTTACTCGTTTTAAAAGAGAACTGTTTCTCACTAGATATTATTCATTTAACGAATGACCAATCATACGAAGTGCAACAAACAAATGCGCGTACGTTTATCATGCAGACTTTTTAGTGATCATTCCCACATTTCTTCTTTATTTAGACAATCCAATACACAGATTCATACTAATAGAGTACTAATGTAGTACTGTACGAAAGAGACTACTGAAAATTTATATTCCCAACTCGTGAATTCAACCTGGATCTTTCAGAAGTAACTGCTCCATTTTTTTGTTCAGAGAAATGTTGCTCTTGACAATTATGATCCTGAAATAATTTCTCTAGGGATAGTTGAAATCATTAGTTCGGAAATACCGAATTGTAATTAATAGCTTTTTCGACCTCATCACTAAACAAGTAAAATAATGAAAATATTAGTGTACCTGCCAGTTGAACAGGTTATTTACTAAGGTAGCTAAGTATCCACGCTTGAAGATAAGGAGTTATACAGTAGTTCGAGTAGTAGCTATAAAACGATTCTTTTGAAAGCACCTGGAGTTCATATAAATACGTTGTCTGTATAAGAATCTACGCTGCTGTAAATTTAACTAATTCAAATGTTGCAACATCATAGAATGCACCGAAAATTTGTCACTTTTGTGCCTATTTTCTTATTTGAAGAGTAGATCCCTCATTTTTTATGGCGTGGAGAGAAGAAAATATCTACAATCAAGGCATATTTCTAAATATAATCTTCTGATTACATTTAAAATCCTCTTAATATTTAACTTTTAATCTAACTCGAAAAAGATCTGTAGTATATAAAAGCACAAACAGGCCTGCTAAAATTTAAACAGAATTGGGAACATTAAAACTTATGCAATGAGCGGATAATAAAAGAATACCATAGAAAGTGTTACTTTGACCCGATGAAGCTTGCAGTAGTATTAGCATTAAAGAAATGTTAATTCAATCTTCATCAAAACGAATGAAAATTCAGGTACAAAATCTAGTAGTAATTTGATAAAATTTAGAAACTTGTATAAATACTAAAATATTTATTATTATCAGTATGCCCATATTCAAAGTGGATACTGATGAAAATACATGTAAATGTTATTCGCACAAAAGCATATTTAGTAGCTCAGTAATAAAAAGAGCGTTTGATATATAAAGATCATTAGAGCGACGTTGTGGATGTTTCAAAGAATGGGCTCATTTAAGCACCTACACCTAAATTCGAGCGGTTGTTTGGATAAAAATTACGCAGGGAAGAACGGTAGGCTGTCATTAGAACCAGGATACTTTTGTCGTAGATCTCAACAAATTGTTTGCTACACGTGTAAACCATTCATATCAATTCTAGGAAAATTCTTCTAAAGACGAACATAGCTTACGTACCTTTACATGGAGATACCTGCAACAAAAAAGACATTAGTAAAGAAACATAAAATTTATAAACATATATAATTAATGGTATGAAATGAAGAAATTTAATGTTATGTGTTAATTGTATATTTTCATTCTTATACCATATATGTATGTATAATTATTGTACATACATATGTATATTGATGCAAAAATATCAAGATCAATAAGATGTAAGCATATAAAAGTGTAAACAGGAGGAATTTTGTTTGATCTCTTTAAAGATTTGACAGGTATCTATCTTTGACAAGTGATTTAATTTTCGAATGTCCTGAACTATTACAAAAGCTATAATCTCATCGACCTGTAAAATCCAAATAAAGAGCTATAGTAGTATAGTAGATAGATAATGATAAATGAAGGTAATTGTAAGGACTGTGGTGTAATCGACTTGCTGCCTTGAGCTAGTGAAACACGTGTCACCGATTTTATTATAAAACAATTGTGTGGTGAGGAGTTTACCGATTGATATAGTGTCAGTAGACAATAATAGATAAAGCGTTTTGCCGAAATTTAACTTCTCAACTCCATTGCCTAGCGTTTCAATTCTTTGCATATCTAATGTCCCCATATTGATTACAGAAAGCCTCCTAGAAACAGAAAGACAAATCTTTTAAATTAAGATTAAGAAGAATATTTTGTTAATCTACAGTCATGGTTTAATTAAGCTGGACCAAATTAGGCCGAAGATATCAAAGTGAGGCAGCAAATGTATTAGCTCAATAAATTTTCCTCAACGTTCAGGATATTTGCTTTTGATTTCATATCGATACTAGGACATTCTTTGGCAATGGTGATCTTTATCTCAATATTGCATTATTATTAGTACTAAAGATTAACGACTCTCTCCAAGCTAAACACAGGAGTTTGCAATATAATTAACTGACTTATAAATAGATACTCTTCACATAGAGGTAATATAACGGCTGCGGCTATTAAAGAGTTTAACCTATATTAAGTTCATATCCTTACATATCTAGTAAATGATTCTTTTGCTGTTGACGTCTTTCCAGAGATTCTAAGAATGATTTCTGCCATACTAATTCACAGGAAAAGTGGTATTAAGGAAGTTCCCAACTACAGATCCGTTCCCTTAACTTCGGCGATATCAAAAATATGGAACATTGCATGGTGCAATATCTAAGGAGCCTATTGAAAGAATGTGATATCAATACAAAGTTTCAGCATGATCTCAGAACATATAAATCCACATCGGCGGCTCTTATAACTAATTATTAAGATGTATCAGAAGGCATTGAGCAAAGACAGCACTTTCTGTGATCTAACCAAATACTTCGATTAGTAAATATAATGCAACGAGCGCTAGGGCTCCCGACTGGGTAATAGTTGTTATTTTTGCAGAAAATGTCTACCATGTAACTACGACAATATGTAATTTACTGGAGACGCACTGAAAATTCCACATTATACTTAATGCTATCGACCGTTATTTCATTATTTAAATATATCACCACTACCTTGAACGCCAATTGGAAGGGATGAATAGATAATGTAATTCAGGTTACTTACGGTAGTATGGAGCTATGGATATGTCTTATTTAGGCACATGGAGGAAACTGCATTGTAAGTTGAGCCATGTTCGGGCCGCATTTTAGTTACAGACAGTAGTAATCGTTTTTATTGTACTGCAAAATATTATCATAAATTTAGTTTAAGTTACGTCATCCATAGTAATTGAATTGGATTCTGGTATAGATGACAAACTGGTAAATGGGTATAGTTGGTCTTCAATGAGTATAAATATATTTTTCGAGTTCTCACAAATATGCCAGAAGGATACAGAAGAAGAAGCTATTGGAAGTAATAAATCCAATGCCTATGGCCACTAGGCAAAAGAGCAAAGGAAACTAGGTGGTGTGTTGACGTGTCCGAGAAACATTTCAGCTTTCAAGAGCAAGGTCGGTAAAAGACAAAAAAGGCTGTTTTCGAAGACACCATAGAAGTAGAAAACTTCCCTGCTCGTCTGTTCTGATAGCCAAAATGTTGATATACCATTGAAGCAAATAATGATACGCCCGAGGAGTAATACTGAATGCGTAAGGTGTGAATACCCACACAAGGCCACGATAAAGAAAGAGACTGCTCCAGTGTCTAATGTGCAAACGGTGGTTCCACGAAAACTATTTCCCTTTCATGGAGAATGTGGTCAAATTTCGAAGGGAAAAAAGGACTCCAAACAAACATAAATATTACATCTTTCATTTTATTAAGAATTTTGTTTAGTTTGATTTTTTCATTCCTTTTATATTTTATCATTTTGGCCATCTCGCCCACTACAAGCCAGCCAACACCATCTTATGTAGGAACGGATGGCTATTCGAAACCGTTCAATATTTTGTTGCACAAGAAAATATTCTGCATATTTTTTGTAGATATTTTATTGAAAACGTTTATAGTAATTATAAAACTAGAAAGTAAAATTCAAATGATATCTCCAGACTTTATTCCCAACTTGCTAATAATTACTTTTTTAAATGAGAGCCAACTCACCCGAATTTATCCTGTGCATGAAACAATGCTGCTTTCCAAACTAATGCAGTGTATCATAAATATCATGCTATATCCAGAAACTACTTTCATTTGGCTCTCAACACCTTTACTATTGGTGTATAACTTCCTTAAGTATTGCAATTTACAACGACGTAGCTATTTGCATTGAATGAAACGTCTCTCAACATAAAAGAAATTGTGAAGAGAATGCTTTTAAACACGAATACAGAGTTAGCTTTAAAAGGCATTATTGTTTTGTCCTTTTTTCTATATTTTTACTTGCTACATTTGTGTTGTTTTCTTTTGCAATTGACGCTGAAAAATTTTGGGCCGCTTCAACGACAGAAACTCAAGAAATGCATCGTAAGTGGTAACGAATCATATATTTATTTCCTATTAATCCGAATATAAACGTCATTCACTGTTTGGGTGTTTCAATATTAGGAAAACCGAACAGAAGTGTATCGAAGAAGATGATCTCAACCTTTGTCTCAAAGACAGGCCATATAGTATTAGAAAATACAACTGAGCGATCAATGTTGAATGGTGTACCATCGTTTGTTTGTCAAAACGGCGAATCATCCTCCACCAAGCCATTGGAAATTTACACGTAGTTCGAAGGACAATTGAATTTTTGGGGCACCGAAGCATCGCATTGGATGAATTAAATTTATATATGTATATATACGCACATGTATACGGCCCGGTGGCTCCGAGCAAACCCTGGGCCTTTGAGGTTTGTTGTGCTGATATATATATATATATATATATATATATATATATATATGCGACTTAATTAATTATGTTTTCGATACTCTCCACTACTTTATTCGGCCAATTAGAAAATAAATTTCAGTTTTAGCAGCTTACATTCAACACAATAAATAAATTTTGCTTTTTAATTGATCCAAAGAAAAGCATTAGACTCAATAAAGATAGTGAGCAAGGTATATCAGTTTTGGTGGAGGACACTTTCAGAAGCAGTAAAACATTTTAAGTTGATCTATTTACTATTTCTTTTATGGATATATGTAACGGTGAAGAGCTAATCTTCATATTTGTTACTGCTAATAACAATTTTATAACTTAACGATACAAGATGCAAACAAATAATAATTTACGTTTAAAAATTATTAGTTTTAGTACTGAATGGAAGAGAAGCAGTTCCTGTATTAACATTTTTCAGTTACACATTATGTCTCTTTCTATTGTTTAGATATTTTCATCACAACTTGCTGGTATATTAATTATTACCTTCTTCTTTCAATAAGAAATGTTTTGTTTATGTAGCTTTAATAACTAAAACGTCTACGTACTAAAGGGTATCCTGTAATATGTAAACACATTTTGGTCATTTCTGAGCTGCTATTAACTTCTTTCAGAAGTCTAAATCGTGTAGACTACATCTACTCTTTTTGAAGGGAAACTTTTCCATTACGTTGAAGAATATAAAGCTCAGTTTTGTTCGACTGAGCCTACGGATTACGTTTAAGGTATAATGGAAAATAAATTCTGCGGTGTATACATTTTATTCCGAGTTTTCCGAGTACAATACTGAAGTCAAGAGTACGTCACGAAAAATGTATGTATGGTATATTTCAGCGTTGAAGAAAGTTAAATAGATACTGAGGGATTACAAGTATATAATGCTGATATGAGAGAAATCTATTTTTTGAAATAATTCTTTTTACATTTCCTTTGTTATTAAGAATGAAATAGGGACAAAATCCCATAAGAAGTATACCTTCGTCGAACCGAATATTGGAACGATATTGCTATTTTAGGACGTGCAAGATTTTCATATTGAGTACAACTTGTAGTAAATATAATGGAGTGAACGGAAGCCATAAAATTGTATCCTGCGCAAAATACGGATGTTATGTAGAGAAATATTTTTGCAATCAATCGCAGGAGTATATATCGAAGGAAAAACTGTTATTTAGTCGTTAATTTATGATACCAGCATAATTTTAGTAACATCTAAATTTTAAATCTCAAAAAATAGGTCTCGAATAGAATTACATAAGAAGCTTCATATTCTTCTATGAACCTTCATTGTACTCAAAAGATGCTATAGACTCTTTGCCTCTTATAGTTTTTCAGGGAGATACTTATGTCTTAACGTCGTCAATAAAAAATACTAATACCATATGTGTATTATCTGCAGTACCAGATAAGAAGAAATAATGTAGTCCGCAGTTTGGTTCGTAGCAGTAGTGGAGTAGTAAGAAAAGGTTGCGATAAGAGATAACATAACATCTATTGGTTTGGAAATTAAGCAATTGTAGATTTTTAAGGAATGCACAATGCCACTATTTAATGTCTTGTTAATTTTGATGTATGGTATTTTATCATGTTTCAAGCAGTATTTATCACAAATACGCGTTCACTCTGGGTTTTACGTGCAAATCATCAAAGCAAATGCGGCTAAACCATTATTATTACTTAAAACTCTAGAAAGGTTTTGTGCAGAGTTAACTAAACGGCAGCACGGCTCCACCAAGCTTCAGTAATATTTATTTCGTAATTAAAAGTATGTAATCATGGGGGATGTTCCCCCATGATTACGTAACACGATACTCAAAACGAATTGAAGTATGTTACAGGAAAGTGTCAACTGGAGCCTTAAAACATGAAAGCGAGAAACAGTCGCAGTAACTAGTACTAAGAGCGCACAAAACTATTATACGACTGATAGTAGTGTATGGGGTGAATTCTGGAAATTAAACTAGAACAAGAAAGATACTGTAGCTGCATACATGGGAAAGAAAAATGTTAAGCAAAATATTGAAGGGGATAAGCGGATAGTCTGGGAGGGAACAGTCAGCGAGCAATGGAAAAGTAGCACTGATGATGATCAAATTTCTTTACAGGCACATTTAGGCTTTCGGCCATTTCCGCAATTTAATTGTAGGCACAAGAAACTAACCACCAAACTTTTGCCGTGTTGCTTCAACCACGTGCTTCTAAATAATCATCATACTAAATGGTGTATTATCTACTATAATAATTGTTTTCTTATTTCTCCGTGCACAGTTATAGCGAGACTTGGGCCCATAACCTATTATTATTTAGGTTAGGAAAAGTAAGAAGGACAATATATGTGAGGTTAAGAAAAACATGTCTACTGTATTCACGTAAAACATCAAGAACAAACAAGGAGAAGGTATATTTACAATAATAGGCGAAATACAAACGGGCCGGTAAAATAGGCATCTACATCAGATGGCGTGCAATATAATATTTTAAAACATGTAACATTCATTATCATTTTTTCTCACTATGTTGTTCTACCATGTTGAAACTCTCGCGTGTAGCATTTTTTTGCATACTTGTATAACCCTCTTGTAATCGGATTTAAATTTCAATTCGTTACCTCGAATAGCATTTAGCTCAATCATTTATCTAATGAGTTATAAGTAGTATCTTGAAAATTGAAGTGGATGTAAGCTGCTGTGAACCGAACTAAGTAGTGGAAAATATGGTTAATAGTGAAATTTGAAATTACTTGGATACAAAACTAAAACATCGGTATTCAAAGCAGTATCGAAGGAGATTCATTACTCGAACAAATGAACTGCAAAGATCTCAACTCAATGTTCCCAGATATCAACTCTTAATACGTATGATCAGAAGAAAGCTTCCCATTTCAATTATAAATAAGCTTTAGTTAATTTAGGAATTCAACTTGAATGGGAGGCAGTAACTAGAGAAATAATTGATTATTGAACATCTTAGGGATCCCTAGAGGTTGTCGTCGCTACAAAAAATTTTATTAAGGCAACAAGCAAAAAGAGGTATCCACTGATATAAATTTAAACGGTTACTAAACGCAAGAATCATATAGAATCAAGCGGGAAGTATCACAAAATAACATGCATGTAGGTTGAAATAATAATTTCTGTAACTGAAATAATTAAAAGCCATTCAAGATATAAAATTTACTTTATGTTGTGTTTAATTTAATTGGAATTTCACAATCTATGTGAATGAAAATCATCCGAGGCGCTTCATCCAGTGAACTTGATTTCAATTAAAACTTAATTGAGAAGGTGAACATGTGCGTGGTAGCCAGTTCTTTCACTCAATAATGTCGATAAGGAATGCTAATATGGGGACCTGTATCTGTATTTACTTACGCATACAGAAATTAATTCTAACACGCAGACAGTCAAAACCATTCGCTTCATATTTTTACAAATTGAAGAAACGGTTTCACTTCTTAGTAAATTCTAAATGCCTAGACATAAATTTAAAAATAAAATGTAAACATGTACAGAACTGCACTTTAAGTGTGTCCAATAATATATCTAAGTAGTTATTAGTAAATACAAATTTAAATTTCCACTTTGGACAAAAGAACTCAATACATCTTACTTCAAAATTACACAACTTTGTGTTATAAGCAGACTTTGGAAAGGCATAGGCAAATGCTAGCCGTTCATAGGCCGGACTACTTCTGACTGCAACGGTATTTCTGGATAGGTTGCAGTTGACTCTGATGTCAGTAACGCTACTGATAAATACAAGATAAAATTTGTATTTTTTGCGAAAACTACAAAGTTGACAATAACACTTGTAAAGTTCTTTATATTCCGTTCATAGCGCACTATATTTTTGTGTAAATTTCTTAAATACGAAAGCGATTCGTAAAGTAAGTTGCGTTTCCGTCTAGTGAATAGGAGATATCGGCTGCAATTGAAAATCCCACCGACTGTGAACTGCGTGCTGTTATCCGATTTCTGTGTGCAAAGAACATGAAAGCTGCTGAGATTTATCGTGAACTTTGTTGTTCCTGATGAAAATGTCATAAGTAACAGTGTAGTTAAATTACGGTGCCGTATGTTTCGAGTTTGGCCTATTGTTAATCCATTCACCATTAAGAACATGAATTAACATACCCTTAAAAGAAGATTAATGCTTATAACATACATCAGATGCTTCCTATCACGTTTTCAATAATTTGCCTACTCAAAAATTTGGCTGTTCAGCGAAATAGATCATTTCATAATAATTATAATAATCATAACGAGAAATGTCCGTCGATACCATCATAGCAACGCATAAACGTTAAACAGTAAACTATTTTCGAGGGCCAAAATCTTAATTATATAAAATCTGGAGGACACTCTGAAATTACTTGATAGCTGTCCATTAACGCACCTAATTTATTAGGTCATTATATAGTCATCCAGATTTTATTTTATTAAAACGCGAAATAGGTTGCCTCACAATATACATATGTAGAGTAATGCAATATTTGTTAATGATTCTCGATGAGGGTGCAAACATTTCTAAGATTGACCAGGAAACGTTACTCTTAAAATCCAATTCAAATCTAATCATTTTAATATTTTATCTCTGCAATATTTAAACTGTTTGATGGAACTAATTTTCGGAGTATAATGCCAAAAATGTATCAATTTAGTCCGATTTTTTGTGAGTGACATTGGTGCTAAATGTCCTTATGTTAAATAACTCATTGAGATACTAATTTGGCAAAACGTGACAATAGAAAAGAAAGAAACAACAAAAGTAAGAAAACAAAATGCATCAATGATTAATAAATAGACTGGGCAAATATGCAGAGTGATAAGTCATTTGTCCTTTTCACAATGTAATATTATATTATAGAGAACAAAGGACAGATGATTTATCATGCCGCATATTTGCCCAGTTTACTAATAAAGCGGTTAGTTCGTACAGTGGTAAGAGTACAGTTCCCGCAATATAAGTTGGCGAAGGGTGGGAGTGAGTTCGAGCAGATAGAGGGATAGATTGCCTATCATTCGTCCTGCAACGTTCCCGTATCAGTGGCGTACCTGAAGGTTCCTAATTAAATTTATATTTAAAAATACAAACAATTTCTTTTTAAAGATAATTGCTTTTTAATTTACTAGTGATCCTAATGTATTTATTTTTTAAAACAATTTGTGTCATAATCCGTACTTATAATATACAGGTAATTTGATTTATGAACTTATATGTCGTTAAGAGAGTTATCTGGAAGTACAATAATTATTAGTTAATATTACTGAAAATTTAATGGAGTTACGAAATGAATGAAGTAAAAGAAAGTTAAAGTAATCACTGTCATCGAAGTATAGTTCATCATTACTATCTTCATCTAAATTAATAATAAGCTGTTCACAGCGTTCGTCAACCAGGATCTCATTCTATAAATATTCTTCTTCAACTTTCATGACATGCTCATAGCCTTTCTGCCAATCCTCCATTGATATTTTTGAAAACTCTTCCTCTATTAATTTCTTTACATCTTCTAATTTGAATGTCACGTTTCTTGCTCCCACATTATTCTCAATCTGTGCCCATACCATCTGAATAGGATTGAGGTCTGGGTGATATGGAGGCAACCTTAAAACAGTGTGCCCCTTCTGTTCAAAATATTCATCAAATTTATAAGTAACATAGCGCTCTTTATGTGACTTGATTATACGATATAATTGTGGTTTCAACACATTGGTGTCAAAGGGAATCCTCTTAGCTGTCAACCATTGAACCATTTCTATTTTCCTACTGACAGATGTAGGTGCTTTGTTTGCTTGAACATTATGGTAGGGAGCATTATCTATGACAACCACAGATTTGTCAGGCAGATTTGGAATTAGTTTCTCATTTACCCACTTTCCGTAATTTTCGGCATTCATATCGTCGTGGTAATCACCACTTTTTGAGCCAAATTTAAATATTACTAAGCACTCTGGAAGAAAACCCATACTACCGCACGCGTGTATTATAATTAGTCTGCCCTTTAGATATATTTTTTACCTTTTTTAGATCTTTTACACTGCGATCGTTCCAATTGTTCGATGAAGTATGACCACTATGAATATATGTTTCGTCAATATACACTATGGCATTTTTGTTTTGTCTAAAAAATTTTATTTTCTGTAAATAATCTATTCTTCGTGACCTAATATCTATTCGTTCGATTAATATTTTTGTTATTTTGTTTACACCTAAATTTGAATCCCATATCTTTCACAATTTTTCGCAGCGACGTTTCTGAGCACTCCCATTCTAGTTCCTTACTCACCTTCTTATGTAAAGCTCCTATAGTAACACGACAGTCTTCTGTACGGTGAAAATTATAAATTATGTGTCGCAGCTCTCTAATTTTGTATTCCGGCAACTGTGTAACAGAGCAAGCCGCTGTTGCTTTTTTCCTGGATTGCGAAATTTATTTTCTCCGGGAGTACTTTCGGCTTTGCCTTCCTGACAAAATTCACTCGATACTTCTTATAGATATACCGGTTGCATTCGAAACACATTCTTTTATATCTGATAAGAATTGTTGTGCCGTTTGTAAACCAAAAAATTATTATACACATTAAAAACTATTTCCCGCGCTTGACTATTTATCACTTTTCCTTCACCTACAGAACTCATATTGATACGACAATGGTAATTCTTATGCACTATCTGAATCAGACAGGTAAGAGGTGTCCTAAATACGTTTACGGCGCATCCCCACCGCTCGCCAACTTATGTATATTGCGAGAGCTACACTCCAATGCTTGGAAGCGGCGTTCCCAATTTCGGTCATTTTTATGTAATCGGTGTTTACAATGGTAACTATTCACTATTGGGAGACTAATAGCGGTTTTATTAAGCCCTTGGGTATCGGTTAATGAAACTAACAAGACCCGACACATACACAAACTTTGGTATAGTTTAGAGTAGGAAGTCCTAAATGCCCAGCCATGCTAGCCTTGCTATACCTGTTATTAACAAGTAGGTACATCCCTACACTGAAAGAAGAAAATCGAAATTAGTAAAGGCGAAGAATGAAACTATGGTACAAATGAGGAACACGTTGAAAAGTGGTTGAAAGACTAGAATGTTAAAACTAAATACATTTAAATGAGACACCTGCAAAGAAAGGTGTGTTTTAATAAAATTAAAAATAAACACATGATTTATAAGTAGCAATCAATTTTGCTTATAGAATATTAAACGATATCTTCTGTGCAACACAGATAATGTTTTTTAATCTCTACTACAAGTAACAAGTATGAAGTATATACAAGCAAATCTATTTTTACTGAATAGAAGGAAAACTTTTTATACAAATATTCCCTTAATAGGGTATTGCCATTCATTATATTACTTCATGTGGCAGGTGCCGCAACTTATGGGTATAAGTCTTCACTGATATTGGATATTTATTACGCACTAACTCCATTGATTTATTTAATACAAACGCGTTACGTTCTAATTCGTTTGGGATTCAATTATAATTCTTTCCCAGCGTTATGCTTTTATTGTTACTGATAGGACTTGGAATTTGAGAACATAATTCGCAGGAAACAAATTCTTTTTAGGTAAATAATCCTTAGCAATACCTTTCATATATTCAAAAAAAAGAAATTACATTCCACTACAGGGCTTTCCAATTAGAACGAGATCATATAAAGATAACCAATTATAATTGATATTATATGATAATTATCATAAAATCATCTTTTATTTGGAAGTATAACTTAGGAATATCACATTCTTTAAATGTCTAGAGCGGCTTCCTTTACATAAACAAATTTGTTGAACCCAATCTTTTGATGACTTTGTTAGAAAGATGTTTTTTTCAATAAACACGATAAAACTTTGAACCTCAATGAAACTAATGTGTAGGAAATATTTTATTATTATTGAAAAGACGAAACTCTGCCATTAATGATGAAACACTATTTTATTTAAATAGCGGTTACGACTACAGGTTACCCAATTTGTTCGCTGAACCCAATTCTGGCCACTTTTTAAATAAATTAACCGTTATTTAGCCAATACGTCAAGTGATATTGGCTTTCTGTTAGCTAATTATTGCTGATTTATTTGTGTAAACTTTTGACTTCAAATATTTCCACAGGAAGTAGGCCAACGGTATCAGATCGCAGGAACGGAACGATCAATTGATTAGCCCATTTTGGAGAATTAATGAGTTGTTAGGCCTTATTTTGGAAAAAATAAGGAGCGATGATGTCTCCAGAATGTAAAGCACACCATAAGATCACTTTGTGAATGGTGCATCGCCTGTTGATTTTCCTCACTCCATTTATGGAAACTTTGCTTATTCACATAGCCATTGAGCCGGAAGTGAGCTTCATCGCTGTATAAAATGTTGCAATCAGTGGTTAGATGTTAATGATAAATGGTCATCTAGCTTCATTTCTTGCATCAACAAAATCTTGTAAGAGTAAGTATGTATGTAAATCGAGATCCATTTGCAAAATTCGCCATCTGGAGGTTGCAGATGGGTTTAATTATCGAGGGAGGTCTGGAATTCGCAAATATGGATTTTCATAGACACTCGCTTCAACAGCAGCAATAATGTCGGCATCGCGTGATATCTTTTGTCTTACAGGTGTTTTGGTATCATATAGGGTATATTGTGATTCAAAATCTGAAATTGCACGACGAATAAACTGTTCAGAAAGACGATTACGTCGACCAGAGAAAGGTCGAAGAGTTAGTAAGTTTCACGCAGATTCATTATCTATCTATTATACTAAAGCGCTAACGTATGTGTATCCGTGGGTATGTCCGGGCTCTCCTAAAGCCTCAAGCTAGGTTTTGCCAACGTTAATAGTATCTGCCTAAGCGTTTATGACAAAGCTACTCTATATTAAGGGGGCGACTTATGTGGTGGGGATTGGACTTTTTGAGGGGAAAAGGTAGTTATCAACAGATGTCACATCTGGTACGTGATCTACGCATAAATATCAATGGAATGCGTGGAAAGTTTTGCAATCTGAGTGAAACAAAACACAAGTATCATCTCACTCTTGGAGACAGCTCAAAAATATGCAGGAGTAAAAATGCATTAAAAGTTCAGCGGCATTCGGGAATGTTATTTTCCTATAACTTGAATAATGTAACCTCAATTTATACATTTTGATGACATTTTACATCGGTTTTTTCTACGTATCAACTGCTCAATTTTGGATCGAAACGTTAACGGTGAATAAATTTGTTTTGGTATTTATTTCCATTTCTTAGACTGAAAACTTAAAGCTGTTTCTAGGTGTTATAAATATGGACAGAAAGACGTAGATAAGTTGCTTTTTAAATGTAAAAAGTTATATAAAAATATTTAACAATTAAGGATAAGATAAGATAAGATAAGATAAGATTACCTGTTAATAAGATGCCTGTTCCACTGCGATCTTTCCAGATCTATTGTGGTCCTCATGCCTCCTTAGAATACGTTCTCCAGCTTTATTCCTTTAATTAGACTTAACAGCTTTGAGAGCGGTTCTTTCGCTGTGTACGTCTACTTTTAAGACGGACTTGAAGCGCTTGCTCCGTAATGCTGTTATATGCCTTCATAATAGAGTCCTGGACTGCCTTAAAGTTTGTCGGCTCCATCTGGGTGGCTGGATAGTAATTGCATACCATCCCCATCCTCTCCAAAGCAGCCCCCTTGAAGGTTAAACCTTCTGGCCTCTTGCCTTTAGGAAGACCTGCGGGAATGCCGCCCTCCGACCTCGGCTTTTTGGACTTCCTTTACGTTTAGTAGCCTCCGCGGTCTGTTGCGGCCTAACTTCTTTATCTAGACTAAACCTGGCCCCTTTGTGTATGACTAGTGAAGTTGGCCTTGATTATGGATGTTTCAGCCTGTATGTAATCTTGACTCTGCTTCACAAGCTTTTGCACTTTAGCTTTGGAAATTGCAGATAGCGTAGCTCTAGGAAGAGTAGCTAGGGAAATATCCGTTCGCCCGATCAGAGCCCCGCTTGTTCGGATAAGGGTAAATACAAGTGGATTTCGCCTGGTGCCCCCAAGGGGTTTTAGCTCGGGTACCTCTTGAGCGCTAAATTTCCGAACTCACTTGTTAAACTTGTTAACAGTGAGTCCCTGGGCGGTAACAATTAAGGAACTATTTTCTCTCTAAGCGGAATAGGATTTATAAGAAGGTAATCAAAATTTAAAGTCTAATTCTAGAAATACTACATTAAATGTATATGTGAACAAACAAAATCTCAAAATGTTTCACAATACGGGTAAACCTAACTAAGCGATCCTGTGAAGGAAGAGTTACCACACAAGACAATATTTAATATAAACTAGCACATATACACTTATTGATTATTAAATAAAATTAATTTAATATACTTATGCCAAATATTTGTATTCTTTTGTGATTTTAATTCACCCTCATAATGTAGTCGCACAGTCAAATTATATCTTAATATTAATGTAACCAATTCCACATTTTAATTATTCAACACATTCCGCAATAGAATACGCTTTTGCATACTTTCTGTGTTAAAGGTGGAGGCCAATCTTCCAATAATTTTCTTCATTAGGGCGTTTACTATGCTAGAACTGATAAACAATGCAGGAATGCCAGATGGTGTGAGGATATAGCTCAAGGTTCGGCTTTCGGCCTCTGGGTTTTTACTCAGCACAATTGAATAGAGCGTGAGAGAATCCTATAATAGTGAATATAAAATAAGACGAATGAACGTCGGAGAAAATAAACATAAAATTGGCGATACTAGCCCAGAATAGCAACAGTCTGAGATATTCCAGAAAAGGAAGTTAGTTAGCAGTGTGGCAAAGGAGCATTATAAAGAAATGGATCAGATATTAAATGCGATCCAAGAGATGAGAACAGAACGGAGAACTAAAGAAAGAACTAGGAAAAACGAAGCGAGAACTGGTGCAAACCCAAACAGAAATAAATCGCAAAGAGGAAGAGTGGTACAGAGAGAAACAAGAACTTGTACAAAGAATACAGACTACGGAGGAAAAACAGAATAGAGAGCAAAGAAAGAACAACATCGAAATTAAGAATCCCACTAGAAACAGTGCAAATATCAAGAAAAGCACTGAAAGACTGCTAACATAAAAGCTTAAAGTAAAGGTGTAAATAAGGGACGCACATGAAATTGGAAGAATAATAGTGACAAGAATGATGAAGTGGTCCCAGATAAAAATCATAATAGTTAACAAGAGTGAGCTATAAGTGATCTATATATTGAAAACGACATGACAGTAGAGAAAAGAAATATTCAAAAGCACTTTAGGGAGGTGGCAAAACAAGAAAAAGAAAAAGGTAAAACAATCAAAGTAGGGTACAAAAGATAAACAACAAGACCTACTAATGGAGTGAACTTCACATAGTTAAGTCTTAGATTGGTATGGGACAGGAACGGTGACAAACAGCTGGAGATCCTAAAAAAGTGAGATTTCAGCATAAAGAGGAAAACAGACCAAGGGAATGACAAATGGGATGACACGGACTACTGATTTTGATAAAGAAGAACACAAAGGAGAAACGACCGCATCTCGCAAAGCGCATTTGCGACTGACGTAGTGACGTAGTGTACTGGCTAACTAAGAAACCGAACTGCAATAAAACTTGAGAATATGGAAGGAAGAATTATCAAAAAGAAGTCTGAAAATAAATATAGGAAATACAAAGGTGCTGGTGTTTGGGAGTACCAACGTTTAAGTACCTGGGAGTCATTATAAATGCGAATAATAGGATAAAAGAGTAAATTAACGAGAGAATATGTAAGACGTCAACATTCTACCACATGAATAGAACATTTATTGATAACAAGAGATCAACACAATTACAAAGATGCCGTTTTTATGTGATGGGTATGAAATACTTGAGGAAAGTGAAGGGGATTATTAGCAAGGATAGAATCAGAAACAGCATAGTAAGAGAAGAATTGAAAGTGGAGCCAATCTTGAATGTTCTGGGAAAGAATAAACTTAAATGGTTTGTGTAGAATGAGAGAACAAAAGCAGGTCAAATGAATATGGTTTAAAGAGTATAAAACAGAAGAGGCCGAGGAAGACAAAGAACAGTTAAATGATGTGGTGGCTGAAATATTCACGAAGAGGGAAATCGTGGAGAGAAGCATTGATCAAGGCTAGAAATAAAAAGAATGGGCAGAATTCGTATACGAAGCAGTTGCATGAAGTGTAAATTACATAGCTCACACCAAAAGGTAGAAAGGTTTAGATTATGTACATACATATACACCAATACAAACTTGATTTAGGTATTAAACCCGTTTATACATCTGAAGCTAATATTTTTAATTCGTACATTAGATATTGTAAATATTTGCGATTTATCACGCTAATAGCATCGTATGAAACTGCTTATCACGTTCGTGTACGAAATACGCAATCGGCCGGGAGACTTGGCGGTTTGGCTGCATACAAAACGCTTCCGGCATTGTTCTATTAGTTCGTCAAGGGACTATTGTCTTGAATTCGTCAATACACTTTTAACAGAAAATGCGAACAAAGCTTGCGCAAACTTCGAACAAAGCGGGTATAGGATAACAAATAATCTTCAAATGTAGATCAAAGGCATATTAAATATGTATATTTTAGTGGTGTACATATGTCTTTGTTAAGTACTAACGAAAATTTAAACATTTTAACCAGAGTAATTCACCCTTTGCCCAAATAGAAAGTAAAACAAATATCTTCAATTTGCTGCATACGTGTCTGCTGAAAATCGTGGTTACTGTTCGAATATTTTTAGCTGTGCAGTAAAGATTTAGATTCTTCAGAAAATTGAGATAGAACGCTAAAACAAGGAAGTTGACTGGATTTTCGACCATTTGGAATAGGTGTTATTCAAACCATAACTGCAATTTAAGATCAAAGCTATCGCCAAATTAATTATGCGCAAATTTGGGTTTCGTTAGTGAAGTCGCGTACCTTTTAAATACTAGGTTTATTAGGGTCTAACCTTGGGCATTATCTTTAACCTTTATGTTACCGACAAGCCTAATATACACGAAAGACAGGGAAGGTATACGTATACCTTCGCATTAAATATGTTTTGTTAACGGCGAAGTGCATGACGTATTGTACCGAAACTCAATGTCTTACTGTGTCTCCTAGCTAGTTTCGCTACTAGGTCGGTGTCCGATAAAACCTACTACCTAGATATCTCCTTTTGGAGTATACCGAGTAAACATTTTTATTTCGCAATATAGTCTCCTCTGACAATAAATTTCTAACCACAATCAATTAATAATTATATACCTTTGTATAAGTAATACTAATAATAAGTTTTTCCCCCAAAATGTTCTATTACACCTGCTTGCAACTCACTATGGTCCTAAAAACGATTTTCCCTAAGTTCCTCTTTTAAATTAGAAAATTAATGAAAATCACTAGCAGTCATCTCTGGCAGCTTGTGATATGGTGGCACTGTCGGAAAATAAAGACCTTTTGTCAATTTTGCTCGACGTTTGGCACGACTATTATTATGCAACAAAGATGCATAATATGTGCTGTTGACCGTTGTATTGCGCTCTCTAAAATCAATGAGTAAAATTCCCTCACAATCCCAGAATATTGTGGTCATCACCTTCCTTGTTGATTGAATAACTTTCGTCTTTCTGGCAGGTTTATCGCATTGCCGCCATCCCATCGATTTCCTTTTGGATAGAGAATCATAAAACAGAACAATTGTTTCATCTCCTATGACAATGTATTCCAGAACCGGCTTGGACTCGTCTCCACACATGTTTGAAAACAAATGCGCTCATTCGACCCAACGTTGCTTGAGTGGAACGATGACGCAGTACTCATCCTGCGATAATCTTATTCATACTCAAATGGTCATGGAGAATTCGGCGAATACTGAAGAAATGTTTGACATTATTGCCAATTCTTTCACTTTTAAACGGCGATCGTCTAACACCCTGTCTTCAAACATTGCAATTTTCTAAGACTTATCATTTATGTTGGCCGACCGGAGCGCTCATCATCTTCAAGGGATTCTTGTCTCAAACGGAAACATTTTGCCAACTCTTTTACAGTGGAATATGAGGGGGATAAATCACCATAAACGTCGTCTAAACGTAAAAATTTAATGATAGCGCGGTACTCTGTTTTTGTTAGCTGCAACATTTTCGTGAACTAGTCACGTTATCTGGCTGGCTTGTAAAAACTACCACTCCTTTTATGGTTGTTTTGCTTTCTTCTTATTTGTTTACGCCAAAATAAAAAAATATGTTAGAATCAAACTGCATCTTTCAATTAATACTCTACTAGACAACATAAGGTATATGCGTACCTTTTCAGTTGGGTATACGATGTTCCGCTACCAACGATTTGCCGCTGCCGATTTGCTACGGCCGGTTCACCGCAAGACGCTTCAGCACCGTGACTTGTTGCCACCCACCGCGCCTCCCCTCCAATGAGAGAATATCCCCCTTTAATTGTGTCCACAAATAAACTCGACGGAAAAATGTCCCATCTCCTTTTCAGTCGTGAATGTATTGAAGACAAAGCTTATTTACTCTCACACAAAGAAATTTTTTGGGAATATAGAACAAGCCGTAGTGTTATTCTAAGAGAATTAGAAAATGTCACGAAGATTAAAAAAATAGGTGTGTGTGTGGTTTGCGCACGTGTGAAGTGAATACCCAATAATTGTCGTATTTTTT
This sequence comes from Chrysina gloriosa, assembly GCA_038088585.1. Lineage (NCBI taxonomy): Eukaryota > Metazoa > Arthropoda > Insecta > Coleoptera > Scarabaeidae > Chrysina > Chrysina gloriosa. The sequence goes on from CM076091.1 coordinate 27,100,439, forward strand.
ACTTGGAGGTCATCGCGTTCCTTTCCACGTGTTTTTTTACGATTTGGAAATCAGTAGGATTAGGTTGTAGAAAATCTTTTTGGATGTTCTATGTATAATGTTTTATTTTATTCGTTTTTATACGTTAAATTAGATTGATTCCGAAGCCATTATGATTAAGTTGTATAATATTCTTTCGGTAGTTTCGTCTCTCGCTCGCACATCATACTCTATCTATCTCTCCTTCTCAAGCACGTCACGTATCCCCTCTGCTCTGGCCGCCCAACTTGTCATCTCCCGCTCGCACATCATACTCTCTCTGTTTCTCCTGTTTCAGACGAAGCAAGCACGCACGTATCCTTTCTCTCGCTCATCGCCTCTCGCTCGCACATTATACTCTCTGTTTTCTTTGTCTTTCACACGAAGCGAAGCCCCGCGTAAATTTAGCGCTCTTACGCTTACGTTTACTCTTACGGTTACGCTTACGCTCGAGCTGGTCCGGTGTCCCCTAAGAAGTATTCATTTAAATAAATTTGATTAAAACGCCAAAACGCTAAAAAGACCGAAGTCACACGTCAGTTTAGGGTTAATCGTCTCACAACTACTTTGAAATCGCTTAAACTACTACATATTTTAACGTGATGGAAATAATGATCACCACATGGTTTCTGAAACTTCTTATGCATCCCAGTAAACCATAGCTTTTACCTTCCCACAATCTGTCACTATTGGTACTTCAACTTAATGACTAATGGGATAAATTTATTAAACCGGCCACACTGTACTAACGAAAACTTGCTTATAACAGCAAAACACATATTGTATTATTCATTTCCTTTATTTTCAATAATTAGTTCCTTTTTTGAGTACGAAATTTTGAACATTTTCGTATATGATTGGAACAAACAGAGTTTTCAAAAGTTAAAGTAAACGAGCAATGTACATACACGTATGGTGTTACATTTTCAACATCCGAAGCCGATTTCCTATTGAATCTACTTTTCTCAAAATTGAATTGCCTACTTTTCCTACTGAATACACCAACTTTAATAGCATTGCCTCTGTACCACTATTGTTACCCTTGTTGCGCCGTTAGTCTTGTTACGTTGTTGTAGTGTTTTCATAAAAGATAACTTTCCATAGTTTTATTTTACGTTCTTGGGTCATCCACCTTTCCTTTTATTTTCCCAAGACAGAACGTATAAAAGATACTATAATTCATATGATAAAAGAAATCAATAGATGAGTAGGATTAGGATTCTTACTAAATTTATTAGTAGAACAGAGCATTTGTTGCGTTTCTGTCATCGAATGATAATATTCCCGAACCGGGTATAATAGCTGAAATTCAAACTAAGGAAAGCAAAGACATGCAATTGCACAGGACGAATTTTTTAGCGATATTTAGTAATCTACAAGAGAAAATAAGGCAAGCAGGACAATTCAAAATTGTTGAAATACCAGAATAATAAAGATGAAACGGACACAAAAATTACATTTCTGGAAGAAGTTAACAAGCTCCAAGCACTTTGAAACGACATGTACGAAGAACGCACGAGTAAAAAGAAATAAATGCAAGATATTAAGAACCAGATGACTATGTGAAGCATTTAAAAGAGGCTTATGAGGCAATCGATTTTCAAATGATATGTGCATCAGTAAGTATACACAAATGTAATAGCTTTTTTCAAATATATTCAATGCATGAAAATATGCAGAAGAAAGATAGGGAAAATTTACATCATTCAACGATTCTATTACGGATATAAAATCTTAATTGCACAATAACGTAAGGTTAAACGCAACATTCTAAACACGATGATAATGTGATTCTAGCATAGTATTCGATAACTTTCCTTGTAAGTTCAAGTTTCAAATCAGTCGGTCTTGTTGCTCGTCCGTACATTGTAGACTCGAAATTCGACAACCATGAGTTAGATTATCTTCCTAAATTACGTCTGGCAAGCGTACTGCCTGAGGTCAATCACATCATCGTTACTCGATAACTATATTACGTAAATGCTACGGGAGCTGGTATTAATGTACAGGGGCGCTGGTCCAAGTATTACTTTTAACTTGTAGAGCAAATTAAGTTCCAGGATTTAACTGGAGTGAGCGAAAATGAACATACATTTGCTATTTCATGATTCTATTATAGATTTTTAGGACATTACAAGTATTTTATGACGGCGACAGGATAAAACACACTAGAATAAACGAGCGGCTGGATTTAATAAATGATATACAAACAAAAGCGAAAGACGCTTTTATTATATTTAAGTCTCATATATGGAAACATACTCCGTTTATTTCAACGTTCTATTGTACGTAAAGTGGGAACACGTCACACAATAACACACAATGATAATCTTTGCATCTCATATTTTTCCCAAATTTCCAAAGACTATCGTTGTCCGAATTTCATAATTCATAAATAATAATTATTAAGTTTATAATTGCATAATTATGGCAAGCACTGTGGCGTATCATTACTGAGACTATCACATCGGGAAAATTCCTCACCAGGTAATTATTTATTAAATCTGGTGACACGTCTTTCGATAGCAACGAGGCTAGCACCTTCAAACCTTACCCCACCGAATGAATTGCAGTTTTTTAAATTTGGTTGATGCAAATATAACTTATTAAATATTTGTGTGAGGAAACGTTTTGCCTATGTGATATAATGTCAGTGGGCTTTAAACGAATAGTTTTACTGATCCTGATCGAATACTTTCAAAATTCCAAAATATATCAGTAAATTGACTGATTGGTGATAAATACTATCTTACAGAAATAGGCTAACAGCAATGTTCCAGATCGAGTAGGATTGCATGGGTAACTTTCTTACTATTGAAGATGGAGTTTTGGTTAATTGGGATATGTTTTGCAGCTTTATATGCTGCTTTTTAAAAAACCGAAAATGTTTAAAATGTCGAATAGGTTAGAAGTTACTTTAAAGAAAAACAGAAATCTCTCATTTCATTATATATCAAATTTCTTCGTAACTACAAGAGATACGAAAAAACTTTCATATGTAAGTCGCTGTTTTCGATAATACCAATTTACAATTTATGTCGAATGAAAATTCAAGGTGGTTGCTATTGAGGTACTCAAATCAACTTCCTTAAGCTAATGGATGTCATATTGGATTTGTTGGTTACAGAATAGAATTTTTTATTCCGATTTGAACGATGTAAGATAAGTATGAAATACCAGTAATTTTCTTTTCACATTTAATCAAATAGGGTTACATGGATCCAAACAAAAACAGATAAAACTTATTTTGAATAAAACTTAATCCCCAATAGTCACATAAAATGTTCACAATGCTGGGGACTGTTAGTTACACATAGGTGATACCGTTTGACGACACTTCGGGTTATTTTACGTAACGTATTTCGATAAACCACGTTTCTTTAATTATAGGCTGGGCAGACATCTTGTTGGTACCATAACCTAATCCTCTCTACCAAAGGTAGATCATCTATGAAATCTTATCAGGATATTAGGATAATTTCTAAATAACGTTAAGCACTTAAAGTTATATTGAAGATAGCAGGTCCAATTAAATGTTTTCCCATTATTCCTCGAAATAGATTAAATCCGACTATTACTTCATTTCAATGTGGAACTAGAACATGTGGATTTTCCTACGAGCAGTGGTGTTTATTGTGTTGATTAGACACTTTGCAGTTAGAAAAGTAACACTCATTTGTTCATACTACTCTACTCGTAAAACTATTATTATCAGTACAGATAAACCACCTACAAAATGCTACTCTGCGATCATAATCTTTTGGCCCTAAAGTCTGGGCAATACGCAACTTGTAGGGGTAAAATTTATACGTAAGTAATATCTTCCACTAATAAATTGCTTTACATAGTTTTAATGGACTCTTTCCATCTTCCATACCGCTGTATATTCCTGTCCAGACTTTTAGACGTTCTGATATTTGATTGTCTTTTTCCGGAAAATTAGTTAAGTAAGTGTTGGCAGCAAGATAGGAATTTTATAACACTTGATAAATGTACGAAACATATCGTAGCTCTCTGTAATTGGAAAATTTGCCATAATTCTTTAAGTTTGTAATACAAATAACTATAGATAACACTTTAGCTTAAGTACCTGCTTTCTGACAAATAGTGATAAACTTGTTTTCTATCATAACTACTTCTCTACTTGATTACAAAAAATGTCACCATGTTTTCTGTGGTTCAAGTACTTAATACTTAGTACTAAATTAACACCTTACTAATTGTAAGTATAGGAATTAAATACAAAGGTTTTCTAAAATAAATTTCATCCAATTTTGTGTGGACTGATGTAAGCCTACGTGATTAAAATATGAATAAAAAATTTACTGGTATTTTTATTCAATCATATATTATCTTGTATTGTTGAAAAAGATATAAGAATTCTATTGAGTAGCCTAAAAATCCAATACTGCTTCCATTTAACTTATCGAAGTTGATAGGGGTACCTCAAAAGCAGCCACCTTAATTTTTTGCTTGACATCAAGTTTAAAAGGATGACCAAAAACAGTGACTTCCATGTGACACTGGTTTTCGTATCTCTCACATTTACAAAGATATTTGATATACAAGAAAATTACAGTTTTCTCTTCTTTTTAACGAAATTTTTTCGACATTTTGAACTTCCTGAAACAGATTTTATATTACCATATAAAGTTTCCATCTTCGATAATAAGAAGGTTAGCTACACAAGATGTCACCTTATACAATTGGAAAGACGATTGAAATCATTGAGTGTTATTTAGCAGAAAATTCCCTTCAAAACACGATCGATCTATTTTCTATACAATATGTAGATCTCCTTGTTCCGAATCAATCGACGATTACAAGAACCATAGAAGCGTTAAAGAAAGTGGGGTGTGTGATCGGGAATTAGAGAAAATCCAAAAGTTGGACGAACAGTCGCAAATTCATCGAATGAATCCCGAGTGGGGAAAAGGAGAAGTGAGAGACTGTTCATACGTTAAAATAAGTGAACATTGCTCGAATCGCCAAATGCAGACAAAACCGGTGTTAATAACAGGACTGTGCAAATATCTCGAAAGCTACTGGAAGTATAAAAAAGTTAAGATAGGTTTTTAATTGATTGAAGAGTACTAAATAATAACATAATCGTCATTTCAATATTTATTAATTTCAATAGAGAAACTACTACTACGCTCACCCTAACTTTTTTGAGAATTACATAATTTTTAGGTAGCGCAAATAAGGGGTCGTTACAAACAGAATTGAACTATACACATAACTTTTTTTAATATCTTCAATAGTTATATTAACCTATTTCTAAGTAATGGCAACTACTATAGAGATTATAAAAATTATAAAAACTGACGAAGGACATCTTCCCTTTGTGAAATCTGAGCAAGGCATCAAACAAAAGAGTATTGGTTTTGGGGCCATAGAAAATAACATGTAGTGCGACAAAGCACTAGATTGGTTGTTGCAGATTTATCCTTTATCACATTTATACTATTTCTTTTTTTCTGAATTAAATTGTACTATACAAATTTTGATAAAGCACATATTGCAAAGAAATATTCTAAATATTTCTGCAAATTGTAACTTTAGAACCCGATATAAATAATCTGATGAAATTGAACTATGTTTATAAAATTTAGATTAGTTTCCTACTTTTACATTGGCCCCCTTGCCTTGTACCTTATTCATATAGGCTACTGCAATGTGAGGAGACTATCCATTTGTTTGAGATCTTGTCATTATTACATTACCAATCTTTGTTTTTGAGGACTGAATTCTGATTTTATTTATAAGACTGTATGGTGTAATCGCAAATCAATGAGTGTAAAAAGAAAATTATAGAAAGAAAAATGGGCAAACAAAAGTTTCGTTTTGAGTACGTTGACCTATTTATCGTAACAAATGCTCAAAGTTATAGTTCCGAGCGTCGAAACATATTTGTTCTTCACCTAACAATCAATTACGGTATGAATGAGTCGGCGTTTGATGACATCAAAAGAGCGCAGCAGAAATTAAACCATCACCTAGCCAAATATCCATTAGACCCCACTAAACGTAGATCGAATTTTGCAATAGTTCCGGTTTCTTCGCCTAATCCGTAATAATCTGGAATCTTCAAGATTTGGAACAGACACGCCATTCAAAGTTACACAGTTACTAATATCTTTCATTAAAGATGTTTTTGATGCATTCAATTGAAAACTGTTGGCCTCACACCATGCAGATATTGGTAAATATGCGCATAATATGCAGTTACCGAAACCAAATATTGGCTTGCACTGTGGACCTCCCAAGTACAATCTCAAACTGGCAAGATGTCTTCCTCTTCTGCATGGGTGTTAAATTTTAAATGTTAAATTTAAATAATGATAAATATCATACAATATACACAACATATAATTATGTGTATGCGCCCAATCGTCGCACATCCGATTATCGTTTTTCGTCTATCTGTCGCCCGTATCCAATTATCGCGCATCCAATTTACCGCGTACTTTTGTCAAGACGACATAATTCCGATCTAAATCCAACGATTTTTTCACACCTCGAGGATTAAGAGTGGCCTGCGTATTCAACTGTTCCAATTATAAGAAGAAACCGATACCATTAAAATGGAAATTTTAGCTATTGCAACTAAAGAATATGGAAATGGAATAACCGCTGCAACATTTTGAATGAATGCAAACTTGTGAAAAACAATAAGGCGGTATCGGTCAATTTCATGCTTATTTCCTCTAGTATTGTAAAAGATTTGCTAAGTACTTCCTGACCTGAATACGAGTTCTTAAAGGATAGCAATCTGAGACTGAATATGCATCTTTCTATTTTCTCGTTCAGAACTTTAAAGTACAAAATTACCTATTAATTCACACCAGAGGATTCTGAATAGAATTTGCAACGAGGACTATTGACAATGTAGACAGTAAAGAATTAAAGCCAGAGTCAGAAATGAACCGATTTATACATCTAAAGCAGGCATGGGCAACCTTTTTTGTAGAAGTTTTATGCTGTGAGTAATCTTGAAAAATATACATTTTTGTAGTATCCTTATGATTATGATTATGAATTAAGTTTAGACGGGCCGTGCTAATATGCAACGAAAGAATTCAGTAGCGGGCCGGACAAATCTTACTCGAGGGCCGCATGTGGCCCGCGGGCCGGAGGTTGCCCATACCTGGTCTAAACCTTATCGTACAAAAGGACAAAACCCAGAATCGCTAGTATCCGTATATAAAAAATAGTGTGCTAACTATACGTCAATTTCATCATGTCTTTAATGAGATTGAATTTTTTTGAATACTCAATTTGTAAACGAGGAAATTAAGTCTTTTATTGAGAACTATTCCTTAATAAATGCATATATTGCATTTTAATGTGTGTATAAAACTTGCAATACAGTAGTATTGGTATTTAATTTAAAACAATCAATCATAGCTAAGAGATGAATAGATACTTCCGTATATGTATATATAAAAGGCAGGCGTTGATGTCTGAATAGAAAATCATATCTACCGGGACACAAGGAAATGCTTTCAATCCTAAGGAGGATATATACATAAGTAACAGAAAATATATACATTGACAAAAAGTGACGAAAGATACATTATCTTCTGAACTCTATTCTACAGCGTAGTCAATTTCGCTTTTTATCATAATCCAATATTTTATATGAAGTTGCGTCACCAGCACACAGTTTTCAATATTACTGCATAAGAAATATTGTTTGAATATACTGTCTTCTGTAGCTGCTTTCTATACGCCAAAATAATAACAGCGTATATGAATGTAAGGATTGAATAACAATGTAAATTTGCATGTTACATGCTCTAATCTATATCTCGTTGTATACATACGAGTTCGAAATAATATCTGAAGCTAAATAGGTGTACACAATACAAGTTTAAAGCAAAGTGAGATTCAATTTTATTAGGATGTGGTCAGCTTATGTACCCAACAATTATCTGATCTGTGTTTTAGAGGGAATAGCCACCAACTGGCGGTTAGAAAAATAAAATATTTTGAAAAATTCAGTGTTATACTTTCTTGCAAAATTCTACCTTCTTTCCTGAATGATCATTACGAACGTAAAGAACGCCAACTGAATGAATGGAGAAACGGAGAAATTGAAAGCGGGAAACCAAAAAAGGAAGTAAAAAGTGAAATGTAAGAGTTATTACGAATGCCTGTAAAATTATCTGAACAACACCAAACAATCTGTCTATCTATTTTTCAATCAATCCATTTATTAATCACTTGGTTCAGTCGTCCACTGACTTTCTTTCTCATCAATCCCCCTCCCCCTCCTTCCCTTCGTCTGTTCTGCGTATGTTCGCATTTGACGAAGTGATCAAAGTGCTTAACACCTATTAAAAACAACAGCAAATCATCCCAGCTCGGTCAGGGATGAATTAAAACTGTTATGCTCTGAGCTGACGTAGACTTGACACCTAATTCTAATCTTCGATATATTAGTGAAATAAAGTAGAAGTTAGGTGCTTGTCTAAGTTGATAGTGTGTATTTCGAAAATTAAGCTGTTATCTTTTGTGGAAAGTCCATATATTTCAGGCGTTGCTCATGGTCTTTGACTGAACACGATACTCAACAGCACCTACAGAGCACTATATAAGGACAACAAATCAGCCCACCATACACCATAACCAACTAAATCACACATAAGATTATGTGCACTATGCAGTGGAAATTGCACAATTAGGATAACAATTTAATTGTAATATGTGAAAGACATTTTTCTAAATAAGGTGTGTTTCCTTTAAAAATCTTGTGCCCATTATTCTCAAACCAGAAACTACTTCAAAAAATCAAAGTTAAAGGAAACAAGAAAAAGAGACTAAATATGGAATCCTTTTTACTTATGTCACTCCATTTGGCTGGGAAAATACATCGTAAGTTTTTGAAATACCTCTCCTTCAAATCTGATGGTCTTTATCCTGAGCGTGGTATTCCGCAAGAGCAACATCTCCGGCGCCACACTATGAAGTCCCTAGCTGAAAGAAGACAGATCCATTGCGCCAAGTTTTTGTGTAGTTTGTTAAATTTTAAAGTGGACTGTGAGTTTCTACTTTCGCGAATAAAACTGAATGTTCCACGGTTAACCACTCGCTACTTAACCACTTTCTATACACCGACAGCACGAACTAACACTCTGCTAAGATCTCCAGTTCATACTCTAATAAAATGTGTGGATAAACATTTTGAAGACATATTTAATGCTTAAAAAATATGTTAATATAATAATATATATTTTTTTCTCTTACATATATATACAACTATATATCTCTTATATATAGTTTGCTGAATTATCTATGATTGTAATTTATTGAATTTTGTCCTGCAAGTGGGATTACCTGTTGGGCAAATAAAGCATATTATTATTATTATTATTATTATTAAAGAGGTTATGGATACCATTATTTGGAGATTAACAACAACCCATTCTCAACATCATGAAAAATCACATCCCTTCCATCCAAAAATCTATCCACTAATCCGTTAGATCACAAATATGTTTATTTGATATTTACAGTGGCTCACAGTCGTATTTGTACACCACAAACGAATGTAAATAAAGCTTATCACCACTGTTAATATGTAACAATGCTGGTTACCTCAAAGAACAACAAATGCTCATAAAAAATTTTAAAATGAAAGTTCATTTTATTGATATTTATCCGAATAAGCGATAAAATATTAAAGGAACTAGTAATTACCCTTTTTCAACATCTATTATCTGATTTAAACTAGTTTCTGAAAGTTCCTTCCAGCAGTATTTATGAAATAAGTAAGAAAAGAAATAAAATTTCAATTAACACGTTTGAAGTAATAATTTATCGATATAAGAACAAAGTAGCAATATTATAAATAAAAGCCGATCTACAATATAGTATGTAATAAGAAGAAGGGAGAATCCATAACAAACCACGTAATTTAAACAGAAAATACTTATAATGAGCGCGAAAAGCAAAGAATAAATACTTTATCATTAAAATTAACACTATTGATAAAAGCTGCAATGTTGGCAATACAAACAATAATAAAAGAGAAAATGGCCAATTTATAAGTGGAGAAATATATTGTGTAGCGACGGAAGTAAAATCATTTTATTTGATTCCGCTGGTCATTGACAATAAAGGAGAAGAGCCTCAACGCTAGAGTATCCACCGAAACTCAACACTAAAGCTCTCGATCGTGAAAAGGCAAATGCTATGGTGTAAGATTGCTCGATGATTGTATGCTACCTAATGCTGAAGGGAATATGCTTCGAGATATAAATTTATGCAAGACAATGATCCAAAATATGTGGACCAAAAATCAAAAGTTGAGGTGATGGAGTAGTCAGATCAATCGCTTGACCTGAACTTTATTGCAAATTTGTGGGCAGACACTAAGCAGACTTTTGTGTGTGCAGTGTCCAGTAGAGCAACGCCACCAATTGATTGGCTCTATACATCGACAATGCGAGCCTACAATTGCTGCTTAAATACGTTATCCTACATGTATTTTCGTACTAACACTAGATAACTACATAACGTACTAAAGAATATAACAAATTACTGCTATTTCCTTGAACTACATAACATTTAATATCTACCTATTCACAATAACAAAATATCTTCTTAACAAAAATTCTTACTTTACTTTACTTTACTTTATTTTATTAGTTCTAGTAGATACAAATGTACATAGAACAAGTCAATACAAACAAAAAAAAAAAAAGAATCAACATATACATAAATAAAAAAATAGTACACGTAAACTTAATTAAGCAAAGAAACAGTCCTTAGTCAGAGACAGGGTGGAGATGAAGTCTTTATATTTGTACTTTCAAAATACTCATCAAGAGAATAAAAAACATTATTCCGCAAATAATCGCCCAACGAGACCCGGAACACTCTCAAGCCACCATTTAAATTAATCGCAGGCGGCAAGTTATTAAAAATTCTCATACCCATATAAACAGGTGAATTAAAAGTACACTTATATTTGCAAAACGGTATATAAAAGTTACCTTTGGATCTCGTGTTACAACCGTGCTTATCCTTAACCCTACCTAGATTATTTCTATTTTTGAAAATATACATCGAGACATTATAAATGTAGATATTTGTCAAAGTCAAAACGCCAAACTCCTTAAAAATACCTCTGCAGGTATGCCCGCGAGACAGGCCAAAAATGATTCGTAATAACTTTTTCTGAAGTGTAAAAACACTCCATGCCGCTGCAGATAACCCCCATAAACATATGCCATAGCCTAAACGGGAAGCAATCCAGGCATGATAAACAGACAACATCTGTCCAACACCCAGCACCTGTTTAAGATTTCTAAACATGTAACACATTGAGTTCATTTTATTAATTAAATTAGCACAATGAGGCCTCCAGCTAAGACACTCGTCGAAAGTTATTCCCAGAAACGTCTTTTCATTAGAACTCAATAACGAAACTCCGCCAATAGAGATTTCCAGGCTCTTACAATTACGCTGTCTATTATGGAATCTAACAGCATTAGATTTAGCAACATTTAATAATAAAAATTCTTTTGGCACCATGTTGCAAACTCGGACAGGACGAGCTCACACCTTCCAAGCAGGAACTCATCATTCTTGTCCGAAAGCAGAAAAGAATTATCGTCGGCATACATTAATAGGAAGTTATCGTCGAAAAGACTCCCCAAGTCATTACAGAAGAGCAGGAACAAAATGGGTCCAAGCACAGACCCCTGAGGAACCCCCAGAGAATTAACTCTTGTATCAGAATTTATTGTAACCAACAGTCCGTCCACAATACACCTTAAACTCACGTACTGCCTTCTCTCCACCAGAAAATATGTGACCCAGTCATGAGACATCCCCCTGAAGCCAAAATCGTATAATTTGCCCAGTAGAAGCCCATGGTCAACGCAATCGAAAGCCCGGCTGAGATCACAAAAGATTCCCACAGGGCACTCCCCCAGCTCAATATAATGGAGCAAGCGCTCATAGAACGATATAAGGGCCGTATTCGTTGACCTGTTACTACGGAATCCATGCTGTTTATCAGTCAAAATCCCATTATCATCAATAAAACGCATTACCCGATCCAGGAAACAGTATTCAAAAAATCCTAGAGAAAACAGACGTCAATGTAATTGGTCTATAGTTAGCTATTTCGCAACGATCACTCTTTTTAAATACGGGGATAACCTTGCCAATCTTCAATTTGGAAGGAAAAACTCCATACAAAAATGACAAGTTAACTAAATAAGTTAGCGGTTCACAAAGACGATCCAACACATTTCTAATAACAAACACAGGGATCCCGTCATGGCCAGAAGAGGCCTTAGACTTTAGCTTTTGTTGCAACAGATAAACCAGTTCGTTAGAAGTAAATGGCTTTAGAAAGAGAGTTTTGCTGCAAAACCCAAACGAGGTGTTTGCAGCGTGTTTCAACCTTGAGAAATCCCCAGAAACACCCACAGGCTCATCAATGAAAAAGTCATTGAACATTGTTGCAACATCACTGGGCCGATCATAAACCTTGTTGTCAACAGACAAACAAATGTCCTCCATACGTCTGGACTTACCAGTCAACTCGGTAACAATCCTCCAAGATGACTTGACAGGATTAGAAGACCCCTCAATCCTTCTCTGATAATAACTACGTTTAGTCTCTGATATTAAGGCAGCATGCTTCAACTTAGAAACCCTGTAAGCTTCCTTTAGATTGGGATAGGTGTTTTTGAGTATAAAAAGGTCCTTCAGTTTATTACTTGACTGTCTGACCTCGTCAGTAATCCATCCTTTAACTCGACCGCCGGAAAATTTGCAGTGTTGTCTATACGGGAAATGCACATCAAAGTAGTATAAAAATATATCCAAGAAGCAATCGAACGCATCGTCCACATTCTCGGAAAGATATACCCTCTCCCACACTTCACCTCGTAACGCCTCTCTAAAATTCCCCACTGCATTGTCACTGAAAGATCTCCTGGAACCCCTCAAGGAGTCCGCAGAAAGACATTCCCTATCAAGCTCGATGTACACCATGCGATGGTCAGAAACCATACTATCCGACACACAAACAACCATCCGAGCAATGTTTGTAAAAACATGATCAATCGTAGTAGTTGAGTGATCAGTCACCCTGGTTGGCCACCAGACTGTTGACCTCATACCGAAGCTCACAAAAAATTGTTTAGGTCGTTAAACCTAATTTTGTTACTCTCATTAAAGGAATCTACATTAAAGTCACCAGAAACTATAAAGTCAAAGTTAGGATTATATAGTAAGTCAATTACGAGGGCGGATTGATATTGAAGCTACCTAAGTAGGAAAAAAACATTTTCTTTTTCGAAAACCATTCATTTCTCAACATAGTCTCCTTTTAGCTCAATACACTTAGTAAGACGATATTCCAACTTTTTATACCATCTGAATAATACGATTTTGAGAACCCCTCAAAATACGCGTTAGTTTCAGTAATCACTTCTTCGTTTGAGATGAATCTTTTTCCTGCGAGCCATTTTTTCAAGTTTGGAAACAGGAAAAAGTCACTAGCAGCTAAATCTGGACTATAAGGTGGATGATCAACCAATTCGAAGTGTATTTCACGTAATTTTAGCATCGTATCTAATGCTGTGTGAACCGGTGCGTTGTCTTGAAGAAAGAGCACTTTTTCTTCTTTAAATGTGGTCGTTTTTTCTTGATTGCATCAATCAATTGATCCAATAATGCACGATAATACTTTCCTGTGATTGTGGATCCTTTTTCAAGGTAATCGATGAGCAATATTCCGTGTGCATCCCAAAATACAGTGGCCATAACCTTGCCAGCCGATTTCACTGTCTTCGCCTTCTTCGGAGCACTTCCACCAGCTTCCACCCATTGTTTCGATTGATTTCTGGTTTCAGGTGTGTAGTGGTGGACCCATGTTTCATCAACAGTTATTAATCGACGCCAAAAATCAACAGGATTACGCTTTATCATGTCCAAACACCGCTGTGAAGTGGTCTGTCGAACTCGTTTTTGTTCGACACTCAACAAACGCGGCACCCATCTTGCCGATAGCTTTTTCATATGCAAATGTTCATGCAAAATGTTGAACACACGTTCATATGATATGTTTACCATTTCAACAATCTCACGTAACTTGACTCGGCGATCATTCATAACGATATCGAGGATTTTCTTGATATTTTCTTCAGTAACCACCTATTTTGGCCTTCCTGTTGATGGTATTGTTGCAGTGCTTGTTCGGCCGCGTTTAAATTCAGCAATCCGATATTTTACCATGTAATCTGACGGGGCAGACTCACCGTAATGTTTATCGAGCTTTTCTTTTGTCTCTTTCGCCGTTTTCCCTTTCAAATAATAGTGTTTAATCACTGCACGAAATTCACTTTTTCCATTTTTCAAGAAACACAAAAGTTGCTTACTTCAAACGACTACAACAACTAAACTAATAGATGAATTTGGGTGAAATTTTAACAGCTGACGTTTGACAGATCGCAATTTCTAAAAAAAAAAAGTTTTTGTGTTTGTGCTGCCATGTAGCGCTAGGTAGCTTCATTATCAATCCGCCCTCGTACATGGCTTAACGAATCAAAGAATATGTCAAGATCCCCATCAGGCGACCTATACAGAACAAGCAAAACAGTTGTTTTGTTATTACACCTAATTTTGACTCCACATAATTCAAAATGTTTTTCTAAACAATATTTATTTAAATTAAGATTCGTACAAGTGATGCTTGATTTATGATAAATGGCCACTCCACCCTGTCTAAAATTCTTTCTACAGTAAAAGCTACACAAATTATAATCCTCTATATACGAACTAAGAATAGAGTCGTCGCTACAATGCGTCTCAGTAAAGCACAAAAAGTCAATATTAAAACGATCAATATCGGACTGTAACATATTAATACTTACATTGTTTAAAGATTGAACATTTAGTAACAAAATGCTAGGATTATAACATATAATGTGTGTACATTATAATAGAATTTGCAAAATATGTGTTTGTTATTTTGTAATTTGTTCGCATACATTACACCATTGCTATTTGATTGAACAGAAGTATATATATACATATGTTTGCTGCATCTTCGGCAAAAATACATTGTTCATGTAGTCTTTCTATGACCACAGAAACGACAACGAGCTGCGCTATTAGGAATAGTTAGAGTTGGTCAGCAACCTTTAGTTCAAATCCTGTACTTATTCGTATTGTGATACTCGTAGGTGTATATGTATTTTATTTTACTGGTGTGCAGAAAGCGATTTACACAACTGTTGACTAGAATATTTGTGGAAACTCTCTTGGACGATGATGAGCAATATCCAATTTGGTGATCCACGACAGAATATAGTGCACCAGAAAAAGTAACAGATATTGAGGAATACATGCGTAATCAAAGTTTGCGCGCTGGTAACGGCAGATTAAATACATGCATTTTAGTTAGCTAGCTGGAGTAATAAAAAGGTTGCCAATTTAGTAACAAATGTTCAATACAATTTAGAACACACGCTAATAAGACTACTGTTAAGACTCAATTATTTCGGTACGAATAAAGTAAATACAAGCAAAAGCCCGTGTAAAGCAATTTCATTGCACACAATGGGTGTGCATGCGGACATTTGGAAGGAGTTTCCGGGCGACCGCTAAAGTGCGGACTGTGTAAATGACATCAACACTACTCGGAAGTGCAGAATATTGCAGAATTATCGGCAATAAAGGTCCTCGACGAGCAAATTATTGTGGGGTAATTATTTACTTCCCCATGCATATAATTAGTATTGTTTTGGGTAAACAGAGTGCAGTCGAATTTGAAAGTTGAACCTTCAGCCCAATTCCACTTTAATATATTTCAAGGCTGACCATAGGGTTCCTTTAAGAAAAGAAAGGCCTTACTATTCTGTTATCAAGTATCCCAGCCCAAACATTTAATTTCTGTCGGTTTTGAGTATGTGCTTCAACCATCCAATAAGGATGTACCTTATTTCAATATCTGCAATTTTAGCATTTTTGATTCATCCAAAAGAACATAATTGCCGGCCCAAATGTCGATTTACTTGGCACAAAACTATGGCTGCCGTTCGGAGTCGTGTTCGTTAGGGTCATGTACGAGCTGAATTTTATAGGGATCATCTTTTTCCTTCATCATAATACATAACATTGTTGTGCGACTTCATTGTCTAATGCAGCTAATCGAAACGTATTGTGAGCATTCTCTTCCATAGTTACATGCATACATAACTTTTGGATCAAGCCCAGGTCTTTTTATATCTTTAACATCACTAGTTTCTCGAAATTTAGACCCAATTTTACTGACTTGGTTAATAGAGCGATCTGGATACTTTGCATTAAGCAATTCGCAAACTTCTTTCCGAGTTCTTGCTAAGATAGGAATAAGTCCTTACATTCGATGAGCATTAAAGTCTCAATCACCGCTAATATTAAGATGTCTGTAGAACAGTGTAAAACTAACATTTATAATGATTTTCACCTAGGTGATCTGTAAGAAACATCTGGCACTTCGAAAGCCAGACTCGGTTTTTGCTAGCAAGAGAGTTTTTGCTCTATTTTACTTTTTCCTTTTTAATTTTACAACATTCAAATGTCATTTTCTCGAGGAATTTCTTATGTAAGATGGCAACATTTTGATATTGCGAATTCGGCAGTGAAAGGTCTCCCAAAATCAGAAAAAAAGGCTTGCTTTTTAAAAAAATATGACGTTGTTACTCAGAAACAACTGTTGATTGAAATCGACAGTTATTCAAAAACTAAAATATAACAAAAAATATTTACAAGATTTTAGAAATATTTGACATAAATTGAAAATAATTACCTATTGTATTTTAGTTGTCAGTATGTAATTTCTTCTATTCGACGAGTTTCTTGCTATGGATGCCCTCTTAAATTCTTTCTTCGGTGTGGTAAAGCTCTGTTTATTTAATGGTTACTTCTTTTAAAACGCTTTAGGTCCAAATATAGTTGAAACTTTTATTTCAATCCACATTCAACGCAGTAAAATGGTACTTCGATGACTTTTCGTGTTGTCATTTACGGTCGTCAACCAAACATACCCTCCTTTTCTTCGGAAACTAGGACGTTTCCCCATCTAAAGTTTACTACATTATCTCTCCGTTGTCCAAATAACTAGATGTTTACTATTTACCGTCGATAGCACTCCATCATGGCGTGACGTTGTTACAGGGGTCTATATTGTTGAAGCCCAGGTGTCCTTGATTTCTTATATCTAGTGATAACTTGAAATTCTCGTGATGAAAGTGTTGAATGTACGTATTTAAATGGTTATATTGCTTTCTAACTTTTAATCGATGCTTTTATAACGATTGATGATTTTATTTCTAGTGACATTTTTTCTCCCATTAAACGTCTCTGGCTGGACTTAAAGGAAGAAGCTATCACACGCAGGGTAATTAAATGCTTAAAAGGTGGCGTGCGTGGTATCGGAAAAGTATAAATAGAACCCAAAACTAAACCGAATATCATTTGAACATGAACATCCAGAACCCCAACATTTACTGTGAATTTTGATATATTGAATTGTAATTAATGATATATTATTTAATGGCAAATAACCATGTGGATATTAATATACTACTATACACATTCAACTACTCAGTTACTTATCACCTTCCTTCATTTTATCTGTTTCATACAATTCGGAAATCTAGTCTCTCGTGTAGCCAGTGCTAGTTGTCTATTTATATAGCCATCTGTAAATAGCTATGCTTCTTTAACAGAAAAATATGTTTCATTCCTGTAATACTACCAGGTGACCACCACACCACTACATATGCATTTTTAGGTGCCCCAAAATATTCACAGCGGATTTGTCAACCATACTACCAAACCAATCAATGACATTGCATTTAATTTACGTTGCTCTAGGGTTATTTCCGTTCAATATTGGTCACTTGTAAAGAGCAAATTAATAGCAGACAGCGCACTTCCGTTATTAAAGTTTCCTGTGAAGCCGAATCCGTGGGCTAAAGCTACCTAATCAGGGGAACGTCAAAAGCACGTTTATTGCGTTCGTACGCCGAAGCATACTCGACAAAGTAATTTTTTTTTCAAATCGCTTGTACGTTTTGTTATTTAATGAACTTACTTTCACAATGTGCAGTGGGTAGAAAAATCCGAATTCCATTAGCAGCACACAACATATACGTGTATTAAAAGTGAATAAGATTCCTTTGTTCTCAACGCAATTACGGAGAGGAAAGATTTTAAAGAGTGAAACCTTAAAATACCACTTTCCATAATCGACGTTCCCACAGCTAGAGCCGGTCCGATAGTTGTTGAGCCAGAATTCCTACAAGGCCTCTACGTCATTTCTCGAAATAAATGATACTGGACGTCAGGGTCTGCCGCGATTAGATATTTACAATGCCTTAAAATTTCTAAATATTATAGCTCAACAAATATCATACAAATATCGGCTATATGTGTATAGTTCTCGCATACCCAGGTTAGATAATTATAGTATCTTTTCTAACCATAACATCTAATACATTTATTTTCCTGTTATGCTTATATCTGATATGACACCTTGTTGGTGGTAAAAAATTTATGAAAACGAGTTAGACGATGATTGATTCAAATACTTTATCCAATGGAAATTTTCACATTCGTAAAGCCTTAATACAAGATGATCCAGATAAGTAGTAATGATATTCTAGCAGATATTTTATAAATAGCTATGACCCAGATACGATTGCACATAACAACGCGATAACTTTATGGCGACTTCTTTCCAAAATACACATCGCGATTTATCACCTACCATCTATTACCGATCTGAACGCTAAGCGAAGTCAAACGAACCGGCAATTTCATCAACTATAAACTCTTATGATGCGTTAAAATTTATACTCGACCTTTGTAAAGCTCTTACGTTTATTGGTTCGAGTTTGACATTCAGCAGAAAAAGATTGTACGGAGGGCGGAATATATTTTGTCAATTTTAAAATTGTTACTGCCCGATTAAGGTTATTATTTGCGACTACTACTTACACAATAGGATTTTATAGTATCTATATTGCACATACGAGGAGCGCCGTTGATTTTTTTACAAACCAGGCGGCACTATTGAGACATGTTTTTCTATTTTCGTCAAATTTGAAATTTCCTATTGTGGAGACAGTTGCAGCTTTGAAACTGACAGGCTGGTTTGTTTACAATGAACGTATTATGTAGCAATGTTGTGAAGAAATTGAAATTTGACGTGAATATTGTCATTGGAAGACTTTCAACGATTTTAACAAAAGCCTAGCTCAACAATAATGCATAGAACCGGTTCGTTCAACTTTTGGCAATAAAGTACTTTCAGAAAAATACTGTTTTTCAAAATTTCATCGTCGTCATGCATCCATTAGTGATGAATTGCGCAAAGGTCGACCGAAATAGGTTATTATTCTAAAGAACATCGACGCTGTGCGCAACATAATTGAAGAAGATCCGCGTATAACTTAGAGTGAGATAGCGGCATTCTCAGGCATATCGAAGATGGCAAGCCTGCAATACATTCTGTTCTGCATGAGCATTTAGCTCTGAAAAAGGAAAGGTCTAAGGAAATACTAAAGAAATTCAACTAAGGAACTGCAAAATATGGATACAGCATCGTAATAGGTGACGAAGCTTGGATATATTCGTACGAATCAGAAACTAAGCAATAATCCATTGTTTGATTCCCAAGTTGGATTGAATTTCATAAAAGTTTTTCGTTCACAAAGCCAAGAAAATGATGGCTTGTTTTTTCGGTTGATATGTTCAGATCGAAAACATTCTTTTAGAGGATCGAAGAACAATTAATGCTGAAAATGTTGCATCATTCTGCATCATTACTAAACCAGCTCCCAAACAGTAGGTTAAACAATTAAACTTGGAGGTGAAAAATATTACCCGGACGAAGCTTTAGTCTTATGGCGTGGTGAACTATCTTTTGGGCAGTATATTCCAAATAAAGTCGCGAAATGTGGAATGAAACTGTATGAGCTAAGTAGTCCTTTATGATTTCTTGCTCAACATTATGCTTTATTATGGAAAGGGTATACTTTCGAATAAACATGGTCATGCTACATCTGTGGTGAATGAGTTGGGTAAGAATTATATAGGGAAAGACCACACCATCTACATGGATAATTTCTATAATAGCATTCAATCAGCTAAATCTCTTTATGAAAATCAAACCCATGTTATGGGTAGTGTTCGAAGAAATCGCAGTGGAAATCCTCCCACCGTTGTCTCAACCAAACTGCGTAAAGGAAAAACTATTTCCAAGAGAAAGAGAAATTTACTTGTTTAAAAGTAGAAAGACAAAAGGGACGTGCTTACATGTACAATAAAGCATAGAGCCACTTTAGATGAGACTACGAATAAACTAGGTGCGAAGAAAATGTAACCTTCGGCAATAATCGATGAAAACAGAAATATATCTGGAATAGACAGGGCTGACCAGATGGTTAGCTATTATTCCGCATTACGGAAAACAATGCGCTGTTACCTCAAAATCTTCTTTCATCTGCTAGATGTGTCTGTTTATAACAGTTGTTAACTTATATACCTTTACCAATCTATGGACGACATCGCCCTAGAACTGGTACAAGTTCAAACTTTACGTCCGCAGACTGCGCCCATTTTTCACAAAAACTAAACAAAAACTAAGATGCCGCTTGTGAGCTCAGCAAAAACAGAGCAGTGCTACCTGGTATGTATACGAAATATGTAGAGAGAATGGCTAACCATTTGGATTGTGTATCGATAGTTGTTTCAAGGAGTATCACACAGTAAGTCGACAATAAGAAGATATTATAAATACTCATTTAGTTCTTTTTCTGTTTCAGAACTGCCCAGCTTATTGTTCAACTATAGTATAAGCATGTTTTTATAAACAATTACGTTCCCATAAATCGTCTGACAAGGGAATTGCCTGAAAACTTCTTGTTTCATTTATGTATGTGACATTGTGATCTATAGTCTAAAATTGGTCACTATAGACCAATTCACTTATTAAGTCTTCCGACTGTTATTCAATACGAATATATATTCAGATCACTACTAAACAATCAAAAATTAAATATATCTACGTGGGCTGTGAGTAGCGTTTTTTTTCTTTTATGACGGTATAATTTTATCTATTTAAATACTTCTCCCAAGCTACAACGATCAAAGTTTTGAATTATTTAAATTAGTTCCAAATAATATTGGCGTATGTAGTTCAATAATATTCACCCCCTTCATATTATCCGTCTGAATTTTGTAACTTTTAAGTTCGGAAAAATTCTCGTATAATGTCTAGACACATCCAGTTTACCAAAAGAATTTCTAATGGAATAGGGTTTCTCAAGTAACTCTAAAAGGTTCAGAACTAGCAGTGGTAACTTTGCATCTACCATTATTACTTGAGAACTGTATAAAAGAAGTTGCATTGAAAGTTACATGGACAATTGTTCAAATATGTACTTTAATACAAACGTTTCTCTCTAGCGTTGATAGATGTTGATAAAACGTTTTATCTATATAGTATGAACAAATACGAGATCTTTGGCAAATAACTTCGTTGTAAATGAAGTATCAGAATCCCATAAAAGGATTAACTACTAGTTATTTCACTTTACAGACTTTCTTGTATTTCAGTGTGTCACTTCCAGTAAGTGCACATAATAATTACCTACATCGTACGATATTGGTCCTTTTGTAAGACAATTTTTTACCATCAATTGTTTAAAAACTATGTCTACTATTGTATTAAAGGACGTTACATTAATTAAAGTTATATCAGATACTGAAGCCAGAAGCAGATGATGAAGACACAAAAGAAGGATAATGACCACCGTTATTAATATATTAACAATAGCAGCATAAGTACAATAAAGAGATATCCTTAAAAACATAGCGTCGATACTGTTAGAAACCATGCAAATATTTGGAATGTGTGCGAAACACAACTGAAAATCCGAGTAAATACATTTATAAAATGCAAATCAGCGATTGGGAACATTTTATCGCTTAGACACTACACTAAAAATTGATCTAGTATTTTGGGGTGTAAAATCTAAGTGATCTAAGTTTCAGAGAGCAGTAGAATATCAACTCTAGCATTGGGCAGAACGGAGAAATTGTTATCCAATTCAGTACACTTTGGTGATGTGAAGCGGATGACGTTAACACTGCCAATGTCAGTTGATGGTTCTAGCTAGTGAAGCAGATTATAACAGAGATCCCAAACAACACACAACTTAAGTTTGAAATGCTCATTGCTCATTCCTGAGTAACAATCGCAAGATTCGTGGTGGTTGATCTCCAAGTCATAAAACCATGTTGTCGAGGGAGTGTACCTGGCTCATGATAATACCATAAACTAACTGTTCAAATATTTTGGAAAAGTTAGGATGGATATAGGCCTGCAATTTTTAACGTCTGCTGAATTGGCTTTCTTAAATACGGCCTTCCACACTGTTGGGTATTTTTAAGTTTTGATTGATAAGTTGAATAACTTGCCCAACGGAAAAGAAAACACGCAGGCACAATCCTTTACCAAGAAACTGGGAATGCTATCGTCACCAAAAACTTCGTCAGCACTAATAGGAGAGACGGAGACGGGTGGGAAATTACTTGGTATGTCTGGTAATTCAGGCATGTCGCTTCTGGAGGACCCTTGTTTTGGCTGAACAAACTGTCAGAAAGCTTTAAGTTCTTCGGATATTCTGTTTTGTATAGCAATCACATAATTCCTGTATGCAGTCTGAATATCAAATTTTACCTGCTTGCGTAAGTCTTCAAATTTAGTTTCATACTCTGCATTTCCCGTAGATTTCCATTTATGATGATATTGCAACTTTAATTTCAGACTTTGGTTTATTTTATGCGTGAACCAGGAAGGAAACTTTACCGTCCTACTACTAATTATTAAAGGGATGCACCTATCGAAAGTTGAAAAATTTTTGTAAAAACTCATATAATGCAGAGTCTACATAGTAATGGTTATCGATGAATGACCAGTCAAATGCAACCAACTCGAAATATAGTTGGTAATAATTCGTCTTTCTAAAATCGTAGTGGCAATTATTGTTGCTAGGAAACAAAGAGGGTCTGATTGAATGTCTAATTTCACACTCCGCATATAAAGACGGATGGTGATAGTCCTCAGAAACAAGTGTTTGCTGGTCCCGCTCCACAATTAAATCAGAATTTAGATTACATAGTACTAAGTCCAGCAGTCTATCAGTACGATTAAGCACAGTGTTACATTGAGAGAGTCCAGTGGAGTTAAAAATTTACAACCAGCATATGCTTTGCATTAAAGACCGATGGGCGCTCATTTAGATATTCTGGCAAATTAAAATCTTCAAACACAAGTATAGATCTGTTTAAAAGAAGCAATTCCATAGGTTCCAATAATATTTAGAAATCGTGGTAGTTAAGATTGGGTGGTATATATAATAACATAATGTAGAAGTGCGACCCAAAAATAGTGCATTTGCAAAATAATAGGTCAACGAAAGGGAGTAAGGATGGAATAAAAGAAGTATCGACGGACTCTCAAAAAATATTACTGGAATAAGCAATCATCACACCTCCATCCCTACCTCTACCAGTTGCCGAGGTATTGCGATCCTTACGAATTATATTGTAACTACTAGACAAAAGTTCATTATTATCAATTGAGTCATTCAGCCAAGTTTCTGTGAAAAGCAAGAAGACTTCTAACGTTTTGGTAATAGACATGAATGCTTTGAGTAATACTACTAGACGTATCTAGTTTCCCGACTGTACAATCTTGAGCGTACCATTTACATATTTTATTTTAATGTTAGCTTCTCCATTGACTTTATTTTATTACTATATTTATTGATTTATGAATTCGTGTCTAATGTTCTTATACACCTTAAGCTGCATCGGTGTTTGATCCTGTCAAATGCGCACAGATGAGAACGCTGTAAAGACCTTCAACAAACCATTTTTTCTTAAATAGCTTGGGTATCAGCTCGACAGAAGATAAATATACTCTGATAGGACGTTTTTGATTACTCTTTGAGTGATCGTATCTACCCGGTCTAAGTGTTCGAAAGTCACTGATATCTGTTTCAAGGGCGGAAAATATCTCCTTAACAGTTCTTTCATCAATATCAATCTGCTCGGATTTGTTATCACACTTAATTTCATCAACACCAAAAATAATAATATTGGGTTTACGACGCTCACGTTCCATTATTTCTTGAATTATTATATCAGACTCGACAACAGGATCCCTAATCTTCGCGCCCTTCTCTGTCGATTTCTTAAGAATTTTAATCTGGTCCTACAGCGAAATTATGACCGATTTAACAGCATTTAAGTCGTTACAGCAATTTCATGACCAAGAAGGACCGCAACTAAAGCTAATTTGTTTTGTTCTGGACTTTCACTTTCGACATATTCGCTCTATACATTCAAATACATCACAATTCTTTATAAATCCCTGAAAGCCGACGGCAAATAAGACTGTTGGTTTTCCCTCACAGCCGACAAGTAACCTCTTGGCTTACGGCATCCTCAGTTTCAAAACTGCGGCCACCCAAATGATTTTTTAGACATTCACAGTCTCACCGTGAAGTTGGAATTTTTAGACTATGACCGCTTGCAGCTCCCAAAACACGTTGAGCATAACCTCGCGGGCTGATGGAATCGTCTTGAATTTTTTTTGTTAGGGAGGTGGAATATTTCTGATTTCATATATATGACATGTGGTTTACAATCAAAAATTAGTCACTATAGACCAATTGAGTTATTAACTCTTCAGACTCTTATTCGAATATTTATTCAGATCACTACTAAACAATCAAAAATTCATTTACATGGGCTGTAAGTACCGTTTATTTCTTATATGGCGCCAGCAAACAGGTTAATACAGTTTCGCAATATGTATCTAGTTGATTATTTCGTAAATGATAATTTTATGTATTTAAACACTTCTTCCAAACTAGATTGACCAAAGCTTAGTATTATTGAACTTTTTTGTTAGGAATTCAATGGAAAATTATTTAGATTGGAGTTGAACGTAGTGAATTCAAGACACCTCCCGTAAAAATTCGTGCTATGAAGTCTTTTCCTTCTTCAATGTACCGAGTAAGGCACTGCAAGGATAGACCCATTCTGTTCATGTTGTATTCCTCAGACAACACGTGCCTAGGAGATGTCACGCAGCCTATAGGATAACCATACATATGCTGCCATCTGCTGGCAAAAAATGCGCTCGTAATTTGAAACGGTATAAGGAAAACGGACGTTTTAGGACTTATATATTGACTTGCCCTTATACGTACCTCGCTAAGGAAATCAATTTAATTTCACATTCCTCTTGCAGATAGTATGTATTAGGATCAGTGCGAAAAGTAGTTTTTTGTAACTATTTTTCATTTGGATTTGTTGCTTTGTAAAGTAGCATAATGCTAGTAATATTCTTGTAACACATCAGTTAATACAGATATTTTAAAGTGTGGTTACTTACCAGTTATTTACCTAGTTTGTGGAAAGTCTTCTGAAGTGCTGGGTGGTTTCGATAAATGCTTCATACTCGCTGGAGACAAATTCCCAACCTGCACTACCACGTGCTGGAAACCAGCATATATCTAAAACAGTTTTAGGTGGCCGACGTACGTCGGAATTGATTGTTCCCCGAAACAAGCGTTCAACTTCACCAGGAATGTCGAAGAGTGCCTACTTGGCCTACCGATGAGAAACCGTTCACGAAGGTGGACGAATCAGCAAAGCAAATCACTGATCACTGCCTAGGATCCGAAAGGTAAACCATCAAAAAAGAAAACAACAGTAAAATATCGGGCAAGAGCTTCTAGTTTCCCGTAGACCTACAATGATTAAGGACCAGAAAATAGGAATATTTACCAAGACAGATGGAAACAGTCTTATTCACCAGATCCACAATACCTAGACATGAATGTTCTGTATTGATCACTATCACCATCAAAAGATACAGCACCTAGGAAGAAGAGTATGCAAAGCATCTCCACCAAGGTTAATTATACAATACCAGCAGTAATAAAAATGAATGAAGAGTGTTAAATCTAAACTTTAAAGACTAACTAATAATGTAGAAACTATGGACGTGAATTTCCATCATAAGAAGTTTCATTTTTCCTTTTAAAAGCACAACACAGGTAAGAATAAGCTACTCAAAAGTAACCCACAGATCCCCAGTGTCCTCAATATCAACGGTAGTTAAATACATTGTAACAATAACAACTACAATGCTATATCGCCTTCAAAAAGGAGCTGTTACATCCATCAAAGTTAAAAAAGGAAATCTTAGCGAATATTATCCTCCACACATAGACCAAACGTGGCAATAATACTACAAATATTTTCAGAAGAAATTTTGAATAATAGTTTATTTTCTTGAGTTATGTTCCTAGTAATAACAAACAATATTAATTAAGATACTTTATATCTATGGTGTGAATTTTTTGAAATATGATAAGGTTATTTTCGGATATAATTAGGATAGTAGAGAATAGTCAGAGCTACCATCGTTAATGGACGTTGACTTCATTCATGATATATACTTTATTATGACTAATTTGTAAAATAGTCGTAGGATAAACTTTTATATCCCAGTTACTACTGAGGGACTCTAGTGATATGAATGATAAAAGCATAGTGGCAGAATAACGTTGTATTCTATATTCTCTAAGCTACTAGGTAAATTTAAGATGTAAAATTATAGTCAATATAATATAAATAACAATAAATTTATAATTTTCTCTAATACTTTACCTTTATTTGGATAGATTTCAAATTTAATTAGTACCTACAACAAATGGTTTCCCAAAAGTATGTTTCATTCTAATGTACAATATCCGAAAACAAATTCTTCTTAGCAGTTGCTCATTAATCTGGAGAATGCAGACTTGATTTTAGTAAAAGTGAAAAGCAATTTTTAAAATTCATGGAAACAAAAAAATAGGTAATTAATACATGTCAGTGAAGATAAATTAAAGTGTACACATCTGAATAATACGTATACATTCAGAAATACATAGATATTTATATTTAAATGTTAGTCAATGTGGTATATGTTAGCTTTTGTTTGTAGTACTGGTTAACGAAGTTAGTGGTTTATCATCTCTAACAGATTATATTGTAGGACCATAGAATTCTAAAATCAATCCATTTACAGGGCTCAAAGCTTTTACCTGAATTTGATCTCAAAAGATAGTACCGTTGAATGAGAAGATGAAACTCCGGTTTGCAGCACGATTTCTATCCAAACCACTACTACCTCAAATTTCTACCGACACCATTCAATCAGGTGAGTGTATATTGTAACCAGCTATGTATCTTCATGACATGACACATGCTCGTGAATCTAAATCTTAACTTTTTACGGTTCTGTCTTGTTAGATTCATCCAATGAAGAAAATGATTTTGTCAATACATACTAACATATACATATTAATATACAGTCTGTTTAGTATATATACAGAGAAACAGGTGGAGTATCGAACGAACTTCAAAAGCAGAGGAAAGATATGAAATATAATTGCAGAAATTGAAAACAGAGTTACAAGTTAAAACAGAACATTTAAAAAATTGGCTAAAGAATATTGCAGCAGCACTACTGTTTGCTATTTTTCCATTCGTTCGTTTCAAAACTACTCTCAAATATTCTTTATTCACTATTACATGCATTAGCATGATTTAAATAGTTCTGCATTGCAAACTGTTTCTTTCATGTGCGTGGAATATCGTGTTACTAATTAACATTTTATAACTGGCAAAACTTACTATATCCAGTTACCGTGCACTGCGATGGAGACTACTTAAACATTTAAGTATCTCTCAAGTCTTAAGTAATGTTGGTGAAAACTTTTAAAGAACTTTCCTCGCAAGCTTTTGGTCACTATTCCCATTCTCGGGTATTTGCTTTCAAGTATACATTATATTTCATACACTAATTCTATTCATACATTAATATTCTAATAAGACATTTTTGTTTCGAACTTAATCATAGGCATAGATCGAATACATGCATACCCATTTAATGAAATGCGGAAGTTAATAATTTGGATATAATATTCATTATTATTAACGTATATAAAAAGTAGCTAATATGGGATGAGCACAACTTTTATTGTTGTTTTTAAAAAAGCGGAAATAAAGAGATTTGACGTCAATAAAATTTAAAAACATGTACAACCATATTAACATACTCCATTTCGCAACACAATCGAGCCTCTCATTCCGACTATTTAGATAAAAATATAAACAACAAACATATCGAGTTTAATAAGATTCGTCAGAACTGCATCAAAATCATATCACATACACACACGTGGGATCATATTTATTATTTGCTAGCTTTTAAATATTATTGATGCATTGGCTGTATGCAAGCTTATTATAGATCTAGAGACATATTGGCTGACAGTCTATATCCGTAATATTGATAAAACTACTTTAGCACATTCGCATATACAATATGTGCCTGGATGGATGCATGAACAGGAAAAGAATTCCGTGAAATGTCGAGTTAAAATATCATCTTGTGAGATTCAATCCTGCTTGGGTAGAAACTAATTTATGTCATATTTGATATTCCAAAAAAATAGGTCTATCTTGTAGAGATGTAGTAAAGTGCATTTTCTGTAGTAGATACCACAAGATATTATTATAAAAAATGTGGTTTATAAAGGAGAGTTGAATTATAGTGTAGTACAAAATTTTAAAGCACTATGTCTTCTTTTGATAGTTGGTTTATTTAAATCTCTTAATAAAAAAGATATGAACAATATAACATATTAACAAAAGTTTTCAATATCTTCAACAAAATCAATCACTAAAAATGAAGAAGGTAAATATCAAAGTGGGCAGAAGTGAAATTTTATATTATTAGTCAGTTTCTTTTTACGAAAAACTTAATATTATTATATAACTTAATATTTTTTTTATTTACTACGACGCACTTGATTATTTTTATATTGGTTTGTATCCAGACAAAGCTAAACCCCATATGCTGGAATTTCAAATCAAAAATTTAAAGAATTTCTACTTATTCATGCGTCGATCCGGAGACACCTAGGATTATTACTAAAGTTTGATGAAATAGTGGATGACGCGTTATCGTTAGGTAGTGTAAACCGAACTGACTTCTATGAATTTTAATGTCGCGTCTTGCATCTAAGTGGGGACAAAGACTGGTTTACACTAGTTAATGATAACACACCATCCACTCTTTTATCAAACCTTAATTATTACATCACTATATGCTAATTACATTTATGCAAATTTAAGTAGACTCTTTTACACCGCCATTGTTATATTTGTAAACATTGCACCAACATTAAATTAATTTATTAACATGCATGAATATTTCAATGACTTCAATATGGTATTTTTTTCTCTTCAAGCTCAATGGCATTGGTAAGTTTTTAAAGTCAATAACTTTAGAAAATAATGAAGTCCATATGTTTAGGTTTGATTCAGCATAACAGTTAATTGTCTCTGCTTTTTTAATATCTTATTTCTTTGACGTCCCCAGTCTGAGAAACACTGCATTTCCATGTGTACCAACCATATGACATTATTTACTAGAATAAGAGCCAGTTTTACAACCTCCGAATAAGCATCGGTTAGTTTATTGTACTAAGAATTTATTTAAATTTCTTAAACAAAATTGCACCGGCCTAGCTCTTAATTAATGATATAAAAAGCATAAATTAAAAAATATGTTTGGAATAAAAGGGTTATTTTTAATTTTAAATTTATAAATTTATATTTATAAATTTTGAGAAATATTTAACATAAAATCAAGATAGATAGAAGACCTAGTGCGTGTGTGTGAGTGTAATTTCTCTTTCGATGGTTCTTCCTATATCTCCTCTCTTAACTTCTATTCTCGATGCACTTTTAATTTCTATGGATTCTCTCCCCTTCTTAGATTCTATCTTCTCCGGTATGGTGAGGTTCATTTATTTACTAGTACTTCTTCTTAAAATCCTTTTATTCCAAATATATTTATTGACTTATTTGTTGACTTATCTATCTAGTCAATTTTCTTCGTCGTTAACCAAACAAAGTTTTTATTTCTTTTGGAAACTAGGACTACACTGCTTTATTTCTAAGTTGTCCACGAAACGAAAACTTTAATTCACCTTGACTCCAGTCCATCCAGGTATATCGCTGCTACAGAAACCTGTATTGAATGTCGATGTATCCTTAGTTATTTCCAGTAATTTTTATGAATTCTTGTAATGTAAAAGTGTTGTATGTATGTATCTGAATAATAACAAGGCTTTCCTGTCTACTAACCGATGCTTTTTATAAAAATTAATAATTTTATTTCTAGTGACATTTGTTTCTCCCATTAAACGTCTCTGGCTGGAGTTAAAGTAAGAAGCTAACACCCGTAAGGTAATAAAATGCTCAAAAGGTGGTGGGCGTGTTGTCGAAAAGGTATAAATAGAACCCCAAAATAAACCGTATGACAGTTGAAGACCATAACCCCAACATTAACTGTGAATTTTGATATACTGAATTGTAATAGATGATGACTTTCTAATGCTAATTAACCATTCGGGTATTGCTATACTACATTATATCAGGAATAACTTATATATGAAAACATGACTACAAACCTACCAGCGCTTATTCGCGAATTGTAAAACCGAGCCTAAAGCGTATATTCCTTCACAAATCATTTCATTGCTAAGATCACAAATTATAAAAGACGTCCTTGATGATTATATTATGGATAACATAAATTATTAGTACATTTTATTTGAAAGCTAGTAGAGATATGTATATATTCTTGACCTATACTTATCCTTTTGCAGTTTATCCATTTATTTTTAGATCTTACCTAACAACGGATTAATCAAAAACATTAAAACGGAAACTTAGTTTGGGTTAAAGAAGTTATCACTTCACGAAGCAGCGTAGAAATGAATTCAGCGTGTAAACAAATTCATAATAACAACGGAAAGCTAAACGCCGCTTTGGACAAAAAGTTTGTCTTTTACCTTACTTTACGATGATATATAACTGAATCCTTGAATGAAGTTATGACTAGGTGGTACGTATTCATAAAATCTGGGTATTTGACAATACATTACCAATTGACATTTGAAATCTTAGTTCCATTTCTCTGTTTTGCATGAGTTTATTAACACTTTAACTGCTAACCGTTGCTTTTACATAGATTATACATGAACCAACGCGGTACATTGTATGACAGTTGATGTTGAAGTCCATACAGTTTTCTAATTTTGAAATCGCTAAAACAATACCTTTTATTTTAAAATTACAATGTCAGTCTGATGTCTAATAATAAATGAAGTGTTTGCCCTTCACTAAGCTTTTCGTAGCAAGTGATATCGGCAGGGAAATGATACTAAAATCAATAAATTGTTGGAGAAAATGGTATACACAATCGGAAATCGTCGACCAATATATAGGGCCAGAGCCGTTAAATCGGTATACGAATAACAGAGAGCAGTTCATTAATGTCGAGATTCATATCGTCTCTGATATCGCACTAGAATACAGAGTTATACCTGACTAATTAAATTAGAAATTTGAGTTTTGCCTACTTATTTTATCACTCCCACTGGGCGTATGACAAATTAATAAAGGATTCTGAAATGAAATAAAAATTCTGAAGGTAAAGAAAAGAAGTACACTTAATACTTATGTACAAACTAAATTTAAATTCTGAGCTGCAAGATTAAAACGTTCTTTTATAAAGGATTGGCTAAATAACAACCTACTCTATCGTAAAATCCCCACACCTCTTTGAGACTTTTAGATGTCTAATGTGTTGTCTGTTATGTGCCGGCTGGCGATCTCCATCTGCATATAGATATACGCAAGTCCTACAACTGTCTTTGTTTTCTATATTTTCCATCAAATAAATCATATCAGTTCTCTCCCCGAAGTCCTGTTTGCTGCATCGGTTCTAGATTCTTTAGTTTCATGTTAGTCTAGGTCCTGATATATCCTTTTCAGACATCTTTCGTCTGACGTTCTTGTCATATGACCATATCTTTACAATTATTTCTTTTGAATTATTTCTGTAATTGGTATGTGCCTGTATGTTCTCCCTCTCTCTCTCTCTCTCTCTGGCGGTTTCATTTCTTATACGTTTGAATCTCAAGATCTTCTCAAGAAATTCATGCTTCCGAAACATACGCTTGATGGATTCGACAATAGCATTAATTTCATGTCTATTTTTTATGACCATAACAGATTGTTAAAAGTGTCCTAAAGCTTGTGCTGTATATGAAAAAAGCAATAACGATTTGCAATTTAAATACCGGCTACTCGTTTACTGTTCAATCTTTTTAAAATTCATGAGCGTAAACGCAAAAAGCATGTAATTTTTTAGCTGCAGTTATTATTTGACTAATAACTACTATTGTAAGTGTGTCCCGTTTTCATTTTCTTCGCTTATTGTTCAATCAGTTTTCGAAAACATTTGATGTAATGTCACGAGGTATATGGTTCTTTTAAAGTCATTCGAAAATCCCCAAATGTTTGTCAAAACAGGCTAGTTAACTATAATCAAGGAATGAATAAGCCGAAGGAGGGATACTTAATCATTAAAGAATTTAAGTACCTGTTTAGATTATGGTGGCCTGTATATATCGATATTGTTTGCCATACTAAACAAATATACATATGTACGAATACTGAAATCATTATACTGTAAATATGCGAAATACCTTTTTAGTTGTTTTTGGCTAGCCGGTGGAAAGCAGTGTCTCTGACAAATTTGTTAGTTTTCAACACAATGTAAAGCGTCCGTAAATACTCCGTTCCCTGAATCCTTTGTGTATTTACATGTCCAAGAGAGGTCAGCAAACATGGCTACTGTAATTAAAGTATAGAAGAACAAGTAAATTACATGAAAACCGATAACCCAAGCGTTAAATAGATATCCTTGTATAAAAAAACGACACTATAGTTTTACATTTGGCGCTCTTAACTATTTGTATTATAGTGTAACTTCTACCCTTTCAGAAAGATCTTTACTTCTAAATACACCCTCATAGAGGTTTACTTTTTTCTATGTTATTTCTTCTAACAGTTGGTGAGAATGAGACTTCAGCAACACCTTTCCTCGTTTGCTATAATAATTAGAAATGAAAGCGCTACTTTATAGTTTCTGACTGTTCTGTTAAGAATTTTGTGTTATTGCGATCTTAATTTTGGTACTTGTTCTTTCTAGAATAAATTTTAACATTACTTGTTACCGAGACTTGGATATATCATTTTATATATCCCATTATAGTTAAATTTCTCATATCCTTTATAAATTTATTCTTTTATTGCAATTCTTGCA
The DNA here is from genome assembly GCA_038088585.1 of Chrysina gloriosa. Taxonomy (NCBI): domain Eukaryota; kingdom Metazoa; phylum Arthropoda; class Insecta; order Coleoptera; family Scarabaeidae; genus Chrysina; species Chrysina gloriosa. Next base: position 27,133,797 of record CM076091.1, read on the forward strand.
TGCCTACTTTTCTGTTCCATCGATTCCACTAATCGTAGCTATGCGATTTTTTTCCATCCATATAAATTTGAATGCTCTCCTTTTAAATTTAGTTGGACAATATTTTCTCAGTAACAGATACGTGTTGTTTGTGTTTGCATCACCGTGGGATTAGATACTTTAATTAACAAAAGCTAGTATTATTTATTCCCCAGTCGCTAATTTAAACATCTAATCATATATAGAATTTAATTGCGCCGAATTACAAGCTCCATATACTGATAAAATGTTAGATACACACGCAACATGAGAAGCAATTTAATCTAATTGTGTTTTTTCAACATATTAAATACACGCAGATTAACAACTGCAAAGGTAATCTAATTTTATAAACTTCTAATATAGAATACATAATAATACACAATAAATGCGGAGAAATAGCATAGTTAAAGTAATAAAATACGTAGGAGATTTGTAAAGTAACTTCCGCTTTGTTATTTAAAAAAACACCAATACATGAAGATGTTTTTATTATGTACACCTTGAAGCTACTACTTTCAGCTACTTTTCTGCATAGTTTCCACAAAATTGTTAAAATTATTTGTCACGGCTATTAACCAGTTTTATAACGGCCTCTTCATAGAACTCAACCGCCTGTGAATTAAGTCACGCTGGTAATACTTGTTCTGCAGGTCTGAAAAACTGTATGTGAAATTTGAGGGGAAAAGACACTCAGTTCTGCGATTGTAAATAACCGATTTTCGCGAATGTTCTCTTCGACATTACCCAGAACGTCATCTGTCGCAACAGTTGGGCTTTCACTCCGTTCTTCATTATAGATATTAGTCCACAGTCGACAAGATTTTCAATTGCAAGAACCACTTTAAACGACCAAAATAGCACAAAAGAATGTCCGAATGATTCTCTCTATAGCACTGCCAGACTCACATTGAGCCAGACTATACCGCATCGCTGCGATCGCGCCCATATCTCTGCTGCTCTGCTCGCTAAGCAGAAATAGAATGTACTATTATTAATATCATAATTCGCTGAAGTTCTATTTTGTTTCAATATAGTTATATTTCCGAAATTTTGCGTAAATTTCAGATGTTTACTAAAGGCGAAGAATTGTTACCAGGCATCGCTACGCCTATGTATGTATTGTATGTAAATCCTGCATTTTATTTTAGGATTTCATGTTTTCAACGATTTTTTTAAATGAGGACGTCTAACGGTGAAATCGATAAATTAGGTCAGAATCTACGAGCAATCAAAATAGTACAGGTGGTGTCCGTTCCCTTGAAGCACATATCATATCAAATAATGTGATCCGACTTATTAGGCACAGTTTAAAGCATGTGATGTACAACATGTGCGAATTGTGTAGGTGATTCTAATATCCTTTTAAATTATAAGATGACACATTTTTCTATTAATGTTAATTTATTATAATATTCTAATGTCTGATTCGAACGAGAGTACAGTGTTCGCTGTCAATACATGAAACCGCACAAGATCGTATATGAGCTTGATATTGTTTTCACCATACAAAGCTGTTTCAACAATAAGTAGACCGGAGGGAGATAGGAAGAAGCGTTTTGCAAACCGAACAGATATATTAACGGAAGTTTCCCCATTGATAACCTATTCAAGAAATTTAATGTGCCCATAAACTTTTAATTAACAATTGCGGGCCCTTAATGCGACCGGCGCCATTTCAATGAAGAAGAAGTATAGAACTTGCGAAGAGCGATTATTGAAAAGCAATTTTAAGCTCCAGTCACAAACTTACCGTCGTTCACCGAGATTCTATCTTGATTAAACATTTGAGAACTAATTAAAATTGGTTTCACACGTTTTCGTTTGTTTGAGGTTTATACCTGCATTGAAATCGGAAGACTTAGTATTGAATTGGACCTAATTAAACAATAGCAATTGTAATTATTAAAAGTTTCAAATGCACATATTCAGTATATACATATGTAATTTCTATATAGTATATGTGACTACCCGTGCTTCATGTAGAAAAAACAGTTTGGTATCGGGTTTTTCTGAAATGACATCAAACTTCAAAACATTTTGAGAAGACTAGCAACAGGTCAGTTCTCAAACGTATGTCGAGGAAGAAATTTGATTAGATGTATTGTATTTTGTTGTAATTATTCCTCTTGGCTTATTGCATATTCCTTTCGGATACGTACATATGAATGGTCTTGTGATTTTATTGTCGCAAGACAGTCATTACCCAAGCTTTCCAGGCCGTATGTGATGATCCATCATTGTAGCAGTGATATCGCCGATATATACCGGTTTGTCACTCAAGCTTCTATTGTTTTAAATGCAAGTTTGACTGGTCAACCGGTATGTCGATGCTAATGTATGTACATACAATACAACGCGATACATCATTCCATACGGCGTCGGAAGCTATGGTTATCACTAGACCCAGGGAAGTTTAGAGAAGTTGATCCCCACCAATTACGACAGCAACTTACGTTGCAAGCTAACCTTGCCCATATAGGTTTTAACCCTATATCACATACCGTTCCCGTTCGGGAACATTACAAAATACTTACCTCTAGAACTATGAAAATCTAACATAAGAAGTTTCTGTGCATACAATACCGAGATGGGACACTACTGGGTCAAGTTTGCTAGTGTATGGTAAATGGCAGCACCTGTCGAATATTAAATTTGCCATTTGCAGTTTGAGACAATTGAGTATAACAAGATTAGGCGAAAGTGTATCTTTGTATTGGTTGTTTGAAAAGAAAATTGGATTTACATATATGTGCTACAAAAAATCACGGTGGTTCAAATTTGTGTTTAGAAGAGATCAATTGCAAGGAATAGAGATACGCAAAGTTTTTATGAGATATTTTACTTTGTTTATGTGTGTTCCTTTTCGGGAACTACATGCACCTATGCCTAATGTTGTAAATTTTTTGTAATTGTGTAATTTCTCGAAATTGCGAAAGTATTATGCAATATAGGCCACCATCAAAGTAGCAAGTATTGAATCACAATTAGATAATGTAAGTTATTGGCCAACGCATGGTAATTTGAGGAAACGTTGTAAGTTATAAGGCAGCAAGGGTAAAAGGAGAATACATTGCGAAAAGTGAAAAGTGCATCTTTCTTAAAAGAAAGTGTTTCAAGTTTACATTTTTCCTTTCTTCCTGCCTCAAACTCATGATGTACCAAAATGAGAACAAAAAATAAATCAATAAAATTTTCGCTTCTAATCCATTCCAGATTTTTAAAATTATTTTTACAGCTGTTAAACACTAATTATTTAACTGAATGTATTTTTATTTTAAGAAAAACAAAAATCATGCAATATAGGATTAAGGTTCATTAGTGGGAGGGATGATTTTCATCTATTTTAGTTGTCACTAATATTCATCCACCTTTAATATTTTTCGAATACATGATTCATACAGTTTCCAGGGCTAGATCTGTTTTAATCTGTTTTAATTTTGGTTTTATATAGCACCTTCGCGTTACATATCGTAAGGTGTTTTTCATCAGTTTACTTATTACACAAACCGCAACTTTTTTCGAAACAAAATATGTCGAACCGATAATGTAAACAATAGTTGTAACATCGCAAATCTCAGAAAATACTTCTATTACTGAGTAACTAACGTTCAATGTAATGCTTCTCATACCACTCTTTTATGTGTATAATGAAAACACGACTTCAGATAACGAAACGTAATCAATTGGCATTCAACTTTAACATTTCCTTCAATTTCAAATGAAATAATATATACACAACCGGAAAGCTAGGTATATACGCTGTACATACATACGTACCTATTCCATACGTACGGGTCTCTTGCTTATGTTATTAAATTACAAAAAGTTATAACCTTTCCGAACCATGCCTCTAAACGTCAACCTATGTATATAAACGCGAACATTGAAAAGTAAAAAATAGAAGGAAAATGAAATGAAAATACCACCATTCGAAAAAGCCACCCTCCTAGGAGTTTCGATATTTAAGTTGTATGTGCTCAGCATGAATATTTAAATTCTATGCTTTTAGTATATCTTTTTTATAATTTCTGGGTGATCACTGGAACAAGCAAGCGTCTGTTTAAAGCTAGAAATTTAAAAGTAGTTGCGGACGCTTTTTTAAGTACTGGTATTATCCAGATTAAATTGAAAAACGAGTTTTGTCACAGAAATATATTATGAACGGAAGAAATTCACAAACTTTTATTTGTGTCCAAATTTATATAATGTGTATATGTTTAAATTATTCTTTAGCCGCCTAATTTTATAGTCTCTATATGTACCTAACAAGCATTATGGGGCCTCTCCCATAAGTTACCTAATTTAATTTAATAGTGGCAGTTCTCATCCGAAAAAGATCTACTACCCAGACAGAAGTTTTACGTCTATTGTATTATATCTAGATCAACATCCATGCGTCAACCTGCAATGTAGTATTTTTAAATATGATTTCCGGCATATGTCCGTGGCGGCTACGAGTTACATGGTCCATTCGATCAGTCCGATTTTTGACTACTTTTTCCGATAAATTTGGCCGTATGGCGTCAATGGTGGGTTGAGTATTGGCTTCCAATGCTTCAAGAGTTGCTGGTTTGTCGGCATAAACCAATGACTTGACATAGCCCCATAAAAAGTAATCCAAAGGCGTTAAATCGCACGAACGAGGGGCCAGTGAACAGGACCACTGCTGGAAATAAACTTGTCACCAAATTGATTTTGCAATAAATCGATTGTTAAGCGGGCTGTATGGCAAGTTGCGCCGTCTTGTTGGAACCAAACGTCGTTGATGTTAGGCTGATTAATTTTTGGAAACAAAAATTCAGTCAGCATGGTTCGATAGCGCTCTCCATTCACCGTAACGGCAGCTCCTTGCTCATTTTGAGCCAGCGTGTAAACCGCACCAAACAGTCAATTTTAATGAATATAATGGTGATTCGTTAACGGCTTGAGGATTGTCTTCGAAAACGATCAATAAGTGCACGAATTGCTTGCTCACTAGGCCGATTATGTTGACCGTAAAATGGACGAAGTGCTCTATGAACTTCGTGAACAGATTTATTTTTTTTTAAAGTAAATTTCCACAATTTGGAAGCGTTCTTCTAGCGTTAAATGATTCATGATGACTTGCCAAACCTTACTGAATAGAAATGTCAACACAGTTTGACATTCTCAGCTGTCAAACCATAGTTATCGATATCGAAAGTTCTCATGCAGCTAAAAAGACACCCGATACTTGTTTCTTAAACGAGAGTTGCCGAACGCATGATTACAACGTTAGGCATTTACTGAAGGCACACCAAAAGTTTCATGTTTCTAGTTTATATACATATGTAGCTATTATTTGAATATCCTAAATGACAAATTATACCCAATTTTACGGCTAACGTTGATCAAGAACTGGTCCCGTCTTATTTAGCGCTTATCAGCAGGTTAAGGGAGTTTCGGTTTTAAGCAAAAAGACACCGCCTTGTCCACGGCGATAATTATGGGATTATTGCAATTTGGCCAGGCCTACAATTGCTCTGTAGTTTGGTCCTCCTGGTAAAATGTTTATGTCAGGATTCTGAATTGAGAATATTTATGTAGTTTACGATGACCACAAAGCAGCCCAGTTGGAATGCGTAGATCATTACTGGCCTAAGCTCAACATTTCCTTCTTCTTTTTATTTTATTTATTTTTAGCTTTAGATAACACCCCCATATGAGTTCTACACTGATCGGATCTTTCTTCTAATTTAATTTTATCTATTTGGCTAACAAACTCAGATTCAGGCCAGTAAATGTTTTCACTTCTATCAATTTATTGTAGTACAATTGCTTTTTGTTTATTAAACGATCTGCTAATTCATCGCAAGACAATTAGCTTAGTAATCAGTTGCTGTAGTGGTGGTCTTGTGATTCGCGATGGACCATTTCGATGATAAAATTCGATGTACTTTGTGTAACATATATATTTATGTGTATATACCATGTAATATGATTTACGTCATGCAATAGAATCTCTATAATGAAATGTTTATTGTTTTAAATATTTTGCAGTTATTGTTCCTTATATTTCATATCTCGGCTATATTCTTATACGTATTATCAATTAGAATGTTTGTACAGGGTTTAGTATGTTCACGCGTTTTCTCACCTTGACCAAATTAGTCTGTGATAAACTTCATCTTAATCCTTTTAAACAGACATTACGCAAGCATTATTGTCATCACTATGCGTGTAAATCACAATAAAGATAAACGTTTTCGGTGGCCAAATTATTTATAAATTTTGTGGTGACCAAACAATTTGTATTCAACAACTTTATGACTATCAAATACACTTTGCAACAATACACAGCTATAAAAAAGGAACTACTATTAGGCTAGAAACTCCACTACGTTAAGAATATTAGGAATCACAAAGAAAAGTCAATTGAATACAATAAAAGCAGAAGTACCTCAACCCAATGTATAATCTGCTGGGCTTTACCGAGATAATTTAAAGTTAGACAATTCGATTTTCTTATAGAAAATATAGATGCTGCGCTAATCGCTTGTGCTTTAGCAATCATATCCACTTTGAAAATATAAAATTGAGGTTTCGTAAGTTAGTAGATGAATTTTGAGTCTAGGAGGAGGGAGGAAAACAAGTGGGCAGCTTGAACCCATTATTCTTTATAAAAAAATTATATATAATTTATGTATATATATGTCTTGAACTTTCTATACCTACTTATCTTTAAACCTTCTCTGTCACATTCAGGTCAATCAAACAACAAATTGGAAATTAACAGTAATATTTTTAGAATGTTAATGAACGTTTTCGTATAACTTTCGTCAGTTAAAATATATCGTTGTACAAAAACAAATAATTGTTTTTATTCAGACACTATCAACAAAATAAATAAAAACTTTTAATATTATTTATGTACGTCTGCACACTTATGCAAAACAGAAGAAACAAAATAAACCCCTCTACTAAGAAATCAACAACAATTCTGTTCAAGGAGAACCCAAACGAAAAACCTCGCGCTAGGTTTCATGCTTATGAGGTGTAAATGTCATTTTAATAAATTACTATGTATGTACATTACTTAAATTTTGAGCAGCGGTTCTGAAATCAATAGATTTACCTTCTTTTTGTATATTTATTATTTCGTATATTGATGTTTCTTTATCATTATGTTTTTTTAAATTATTCTATTCTATATCAAAGAAATGACCTAAATCTCTATAATGTTTTGTTATAATGATCCTTGCACCAGAATCACTATTTAATAAAATAATAAAGAATACTTATGATTCCTGAAATATTGTTTTGTCTGACCGATGTAACATTTACACTCTTTATAATTTATTTTATAAACTACATTGTTTCAATTTTGTTCGTTTATTTTCACATTTAATGTTGGTAAAGAGAGATTTGTTTCTATGATTTGGAATGAAAGTTATGTTTACATTGTTTTTATTAAATTCTTTAGTTATTTGTTCGTTTAAACCATTTTTATAAGGATTACCATTGTAAGTTTTATTATCATTATCTTTGATATGAAATAGTATGGAAATTCAAGAAGCAAAATAGTTATGTCCCAGAAAAGTGCAAAACCTAAAAATTCATATTTGAGCATATTTATTTAGAAATTGTGTATATTACAGCTCGCCATAAGGGCGTACGAGAAACTAGCAATTCATGTTATCTTACGGTTACTTTAGAAAACTGGGTTACCGCGAGAGCAGTGGTTAAAGAAGTAAATCATCTGGAGGCCCGGTTCTGTTAATGAATATACAGGTAGTGGTAGTACAAAATATACGATTTTGACAAACACAGAATTGTGACTGAGAATGAGAAACGAATATATTTCCGAAATTCAGACATTTAAAAGCAGTGTGAGTTTGTACCATCCGATTAGCATTCCTTCGGTTCTTCATCCACTTTCAACGCGAATAGCCATTCAACGATGTGAATGAGAGAACGGGTGTTGTGAGTTCTTTCTCTCCAAACTGGCTGAATAGTGCCAGCGTGAAAACTTTTTGCGCAGAGCAACAAGCCATACTTTATAACGAAAATTATTTCGATGAATAAAATTATTCTGTTGTCATTATTGTTCATATACTTTTGTTGTGCAACAATTCATGGTTTTCTTTAAAAATACACCAGACTACAAAACTGTCGGTAGATAAAAGCAAGAGTCAATTATTCTAAGAGTGAAAAGCATATAGTAACGACAGTACTAGAAAGTATAAATTAATGAAGGAAAGGGAAATGGGTAGATTCAGAAAACTTAGCCGTAAAGAATTTACTTCAGGTTGGACTTTAACCGTGCTCCAATTATTGCTGAATTCACTTACTTTTGCCCAAGCCCTCGTCATACTAATGCAAAACAAGAAGTTCGGAACAAGTGCCTACTGTTGCAAATCTTTCTGGGGATTTATCTGATAATCTTCTATTCCTTATATGACCCCACATTATACATTTTGTACCTTTGTAATAATAATAAAAATAATGTATTTTATTGTGCATAAAAATAAATGATGTGCAACATACAGGATTGTAAGTTGAAGTTGAGTGCTAATGCTGCTCTAACTTAACCTTGAAAAACTAAACAAACGGTATAACTGTATTAAACCAATATCTAAAACTAAATAACTCTAATCCGTGATATGTAAAACAAGCAATATACACATGTATGTAAGGTATAAAGCACATGCATGGTATAGTAACATAAGCTATAATACATAATAACATATAATAACATAAGCAAAAATATAATAAAATAAACAGACAGAAGCAGCATGTATCTTTTAAGTAGTTGTAATTTGTGTAAAATCCCGCCCCCAATTCTAGTGTCTACGTTATGGACACGTTATGGTCATCTGCCCTGTATCTCTCTTCATTATGCTGGTGAAATGGGGATTTTTGGATCACTAACGTCATGAAATAAACACAAACAGGGCGTCTCTCTGTGACCATTCGATCTGCGTCCAGCAACTGATGAAAAATGTGATCATATCTTTTGAGAAAATAAATAAACCCAAGACATGTAATCTGAATTCCTTTTCCCCTACCCACACTAGAGCTCTAAGTGGTATATGATGGAATAGTATACAAACTGTGATAATACAAAAGTATCCCCCAAACTTTTCTTGGTTTCAAAGTATTCAAAATTTACTTAAAAAGATACCTATATGTATCTGTTTGAATAGAATGTAAACGTTCTTAACACACTTGAAAACATGTCTAACACTAACCCTAGACTCCTAACCCTATTGTGTACCTTTTAATAAAACACATATTCTTACATTTAACTTAAAATTTTCTAACTGAAAATCTATTTAAAATAATAAAGACACCAAATTTATACATCTATGAAATTAGAAATTTCAAATGCAATTACCGTTCTTCGATCAACTTGTAAGCACATTCTAATTACGGTTTCCTTAAAACATTATTAATCTAATTCCCTTTACCAATACCTTCGTTCGATGTCAAACCCTCTAAGATATAATTATACCGTTAAGTGAGAAGTTGAAGTATTGTCTTGAACTTCATTAGTGATCGTTAAAGAAGAGATTCGTTAGGTTTCTTACTCCAGAAAACGTCGCCATCCATTAATGCCAACTAAACCTCTTAATTCTTCTGGAGTAATTGAAGCATTACAATTAGAAGAAATTAAATGTATATATGTATATATATTTCGTGACCTTTTATACTTATCTTATATGATAGAGATCTACCACTAATAGGTCAATAAAACAAGGCTGATTTGAGCGATAGTTATATTTTCAGAACGTTTACAAACGTTTTCGGAATACCTTCGTCAGTGAAAATATAACTAGATAAATATATAAACAAACTTTTGTTTTTTTATTTGGGACTATCAACAAAATAACTAGTGACTAGGATTTCTTGATATAGAGGATGTATAACCAACTTTTATTAATATATAAATTATAAAAACTAAATTAATGTGTAAACATACATGCAAATTAAGTAAAACCTTATATCAAAAAATCTTTGTCGAAACCTTAACAATTCTGTTCAAGGACTAGGGAAAACCAAATTCAAAACCTAGCCAAAGGTTTCCTTCTTAAGAAATGCAAATGTCATTTTAACAAATTGCTATATACATTACTTAAATTTTGAATATCGGTCCTGAAATTAATAGTTTTAGTGTCTTTCTGTATATTTATCATTTCATATATTAGTCTTTTTTTATATAATTATTCTCTGTTTTTAATATAATTGTGTTTTCAAAATCAAAGTAATGCCCAAGATCTTTGTAATGTTTTGTTACAGCGGTCATTGCACCAAAATCATTATTTAAAGAATACTTATGGCTATACAACCTTTTCTTTAAATATTGTTTCGTCTGACCGATGTAACAACCATCACAGTCTTTACAGTTTATTTTATAAACTACATTACTCTGATTTTGTTTAATTATTTTGGATTTAGTATTAGTAAATAGAGATCTATTACTATAATTTGGAATGAAAGTAATGTTTATGTTGTTTTTATTAAATTCTTTTTTATTTTTTCGCTTAAACCTTTTTTATAAGGAATAGCGCTATAACATTTATTGTTATTAATTTTAATTCCTCTATTATATAATTTGTTAATTCTATTTTTTATTATTTTTTCATAAAAACTATTTGGATAATTATTTTTATCTAAGATTTCTTTAACTTTGTTTAAATTCTTTTCCCTAAATTCAGGATTAGCTAATCTAACCGCTTGATCAATTAAACCGGTAACTACATTAATTTTATGTAATTTTGATGTTTCTGAAAAATAATTTAAATGTCTTCCTGTATTGGTAGACTTTATATGCCAATTTGTTTTCACAATGCCGTTATTATGCATGACTGTCACGTTCAGGAAATTCAATGAGTTATTAGATTCTCTCTCATATGTAAATTTTAATCTATTATGATAACTATTAAATGAATCTAATATCTCATCAATATTATCCTTTCTTACGGAACAAAAACAGTCATCCACATAACGTCTGTAAAAACTTACACTAGAATTAAGTTTTGCCAAACAAGTTTGCTCTAGGTCCTCCATTACCAGGTTTGCGATAACTGCTGATAATGGAGAACCCATTGCAGTACCGAAAATTTGTTTATAAATTTTATTTTGATATGTAAAATAAGTAGAATTTAAACAAAGTTTCGAAGCTGCAATGAATTCCTCCTTTGGAAGATCTGTAAAATCTTTTATGGAATTCCATTTTTATCTAAAATTTTTAGTGCTAAATCCACAGGAATATTAGTAAATAAAGAAACAACATCTAAACTGATTAATTCGTAATTATTAGGAATTGTTTGATTTCTAACTGAATCTACAAATTCCCATGAATTTTTCACATTATATGTAGTTTTACCTACAATATTGCTTAAAATTTTAGATAAAAATTTGGAAAGATTGTAAGTGGGGAATTAATGCAATTTACGATTGGACGTAAAGGAATATTATCTTTATGTATTTTAGGAATACCGTATATTCTTGGAGATATAGAAATTTAGAATTTTTAAATGGTTATTTAAATCTTTAGAAATATATTTTTTAAAAACCAACTATTTATTAGTTTATTTATTTGATTTTGTAATTTATTTGTTGGGTCTGATAATAATACCGAATAAGTTTGATTAAAAAAATCAGAGTAATGTAGTTTATAAAATAAACTGTAAAGACTGTGATGGTTGTTACATCGGTCAGACGAAACAATATTTAAAGAAAAGGTTGTATAGCCATAAGTATTCTTTAAATAATGATTTTGGTGCAATGACCGCTGTAACAAAACATTACAAAGATCTTGGGCATTACTTTGATTTTGAAAACACAATTATATTAAAAACAGAGAATAATTATAAAAAAAGACTAATATATGAAATGATAAATATACAGAAAGACACTAAAACTATTAATTTCAGGACCGATATTCAAAATTTAAGTAATGTATATAGCAATTTGTTAAAATGACATTTGCATTTCTTAAGAAGGAAACCTTTGGCTAGGTTTTTGAATTTGGTTTTCCCTAGTCCTTGAACAGAATTGTTAAGGTTTCGACAAAGATTTTTTGATATAAGGTTTTACTTAATTTGCATGTATGTTTACACATTAATTTAGTTTTTATAATTTATATATTAATAAAAGTTGGTTATACATCCTCTATATCAAGAAATCCTAGTCACTAGTTATTTTGTTGATAGTCCCAAATAAAAAACAAAAGTTTGTTTATATATTTATCTAGTTATATTTTCACTGACGAAGGTATTCCGAAAACGTTTGTAAACGTTCTGAAAATATAACTATCGCTCAAACCAGCCTTGTTTTATTGACCTATTAGTGGTAGATCTCTATCATATAAGATTAGAAGAAATAAAATACTTTTTTTTATTTATGAAGTAAAGGTATTATAATAGATTTATATATATGTATATATTTTTTTCTTAAATGAAGATTTTGCTTTTAACACAAAATTTCACTTAATTTTGCAATAAGTGTAATACTTGTAAGAACTATTGTTGTAAAAATGATTAATCAATTCGAGACATACGCTTTACTGACAGCCAGATCAACATTTTCAACTGTATTTTACCAGTAAAGCAGCCATTTCTATAATAATGCGTAACATACACCTATATCGAAAAACGTGGCGCTTATAGTTTGTTTAATAACTTCACAATTGTTGTTGTCTTGGTATGGACATTCATATTGCGCTGTAAGTTTGCCAATACAATTTCCTTACACCACAACCTAACACAACCTGTGGCATTGTAACGATGTCATCCTACAATGGATTTCCATTTATAACGCATAATCACGAATTCAGTAGCAGCTTTTACTTTCGCAGGCTGCCATGTATGTAAAGGATGTACACAAGATTGCTTACACATTAAAAGTTGTCAATCGATAAGGGAATATTTATAGCAACCATTAGTATAAAACATGGTTTATAGGAAGGTAAACAACAACTAACAACGTATATATTATTCTGGGGGCGATTATTTGTAATGGAACCCTAGACGCAAGATATATAAACTTGGAGTGCAAAAAAATTAATAACAGTTGCGTATTTTAAATGCTATAACAAAGAAAATACGAACAATGATGGACCAGACTCACAAAAGCATGCACTAATTAAAACTAATGATGTTTACATTTACGAATCATTGACGTTAACGGGTAGGAATTTAGATATTGGAAATATGTTATAACTAAGGTTTGATAAAAGAGTGGATGACGTGTTATTAATAAGTAGTGTAAACCGGACTGACGTCCTTAATTCTCGAAGTTTTAATGTCGTGCCTTGCACGTAATTGAAGACAAGGATCAGTTTACACTACTTAATGATAACACGTCATCCGCTCTTATATCAAACATTAAGTATAATGTGACTTCGGCCGAGTTATAGATGTTCAAAATAATTTGTGCAGTATGTTTGAAAATACTAATCCATTAATCATAGCACTCAGATGCTAACAACAAAACTTAAAACTAACAAAAGCTCGCATTAGTATTCGCTCGGTTTTCTATGGATATAATCGCTGTCTAATAGATAGTAAGATCTATTCTTCATTCGTCATCATCACCTTGACCTTTATATAATAATGTAGCTTAAGATTGCCTAAAGCATATTTCATAAACATTTAAAGTGTATAAAATTACATTTTGGATAAACCCCAATTTACGTGATAGCATTGATATCGTCGTTTCTATAAGTACCTATCGCACTATTGAAACTAATATTGAATATCTATATCGGAAAATGGAGCCAGCAATACATCTCATGTCAGAATGTTCGTAAAATTGTTGACCAATGATATAATGTAATGTAATCTTCCTTAAAGGAACAATTACCTGTAGCTTAAATTTTTATTTATTAAGAAATGTCTAACAGAGTTTGGTATCGATACACAAAAAGACTATGGAAGAAGAACTACGCAATTCATCCAGTGATTATTACCTTTGCCTGAAAATCAACATAAGATTACCAGACCATTTCTAATCTTTACTTAATCCAAAGTGATGTACGATAAAAAGTGTCACATACGTTCAAAGTTACGAGCCAAGCTGTTTGAACGTATAACAACTTCATTGCCTCATAACCGCGAAACGTAGTTTGCACTCCGATTGTTCGCCAAGTTTATTGTGATTTAGCAAACATAAATTTAATTAGAATGTACGGATATGATTTAATGAAGGCGGTAAAACCTGCCATTACTCGGTGAACCAATTGAGAAACACATATTTCCTTCCTTCCTTTTTACGTACATATTTTACCACCGACTAACCCTCATCGAGGTCAATCGTGTTGACCTACATGTGGGGAGCGGATTGGGGGATCACCGTTAATGCCCAAGACCAGTGGCGATTTGTGTCTTTGTGTAACGATTGTTTGCTCGTGAAGAGAGACGGGTATTAGGTGTTTGCGGTACAAAATAAGCGGACAATAATCTAACGGACCTGTTTCATGTTTCGTCAAATTTGCTTTCAAATCTAGGAAGAAAAGATATTTTAGCGAAGAAACACAAAACAAACTCGTTATACCTATATATAGCTTCATCTACACTATACAGCTAATATTCGAATATAGTAACATAGAATACGGGACAAAGCGCTGAACATATGCAGTTCGAAAATCCTATCTTATCATTACTGAAGAATATACATATGAAATATACTAGATACTACTAAAAATTAAGAACTAAGTTCAAACATCACTGTACTAATATTTAAAAAACTTAAAAAATAAGTATCTAATGCCGAAGACTGAAAACCATTTTTGAGATTGAATTTTTCTATTTCCAGTTTCAGATCATAGAGCAAAACACCAAAGAAGTTTCTACCATAGATGTTAAAAATTGTTGAACTGTAGGAAATCGTAAAAACAAAAAGTAATGCATATTCTAATCAATCCTAATAATTATAAATAAAAGATACCTTTTATTAAAAGTCTTAAATAAATGGATAGAGTGCCATAATTCGTTCTTGAAAGGAAACTCAAAGGTCTCTTTGTTTTGCTTTTCCCATTTCGCAATGTAAAATAGCTCTCATTTCCATATGATTGAAATACTATCTTATATAATTCTTCACGCATTCGTCATTAAATGTTAGTTCGTAGATACAACCACAAGATAATACATCCTTATGAGAGAATTTACAACGGTAATCGGCTTCAAATGCAAACGATTCCTATGTTAAGATTATGTGTTAGGAGACGAGAAATTATTATAATCTAGGCAACACTCATTTTACATAAATGCATTGGATGCGATATCTGTTTTACTTATCTGTGATACAAAGTTTTAATAGAATCATAGATTTTTGTTGGTGTACTATAAGAATGAACGGCGAACAAGTACAAATAGAAATTTAGTAGGTAACAGCGGATATTCAGACGGAGAGTGAACTCGGAAAACATTTTTACAAAAACCTCGCAGAAAAATGTTACGGACACGAACACAGGCGAAGTGGACACACCGACGCGAATTTATAATGTCCAGAAATATGCTTCGTGTAAATAAATCGAACAACTCAAATAAACAACGTGTTAGTCGTCTTGATGATATAAACGTTGTTTTTCACGGGGTAAATAAAAAAGTGGCAGCCTATTATTAATAGAAAGAAGTAAATATTTATTTAATTCATAAACGCTTATTATAAGCGCTATGACGTATATAACAAGAATTTTTTATAATGTGGTCGTTTATATCAGTAAAGTACATAGATAATGGGTGTATGTCTGTTTCTCAAAAAAAAAGTATTATAAGATATTAACTGCAACAGACTTTCTTCTTTGTGAAAACAATTAATATCTTTAAATATCTACCAACCGAAATTTCAACATTATTTTTAAATCAATTGGAAGGTGTTTTTTGCAGAAACTAATTGACTCTCAGCATGTACTCTCCTTTTGCAGACTTTGGTACCGCTTACGGCAACATATTACTGAAAGCATTATCCTAATAGAATTTTCGGTGGGTTTCTTATTGTTACCACGCAGTTGAATTTGCAAATTCCAAAACGTAACAAGAAAGAGGAAACAATATTATCATGAAAAAAGAGATGTATTAAGTAAATCCCGTTCACCGGGCAAGTTTTTATGTAATGTAAAATCGCAGATTTCTAACTTATTTGTGGTTCTAAATCAGGTATGGGCAACATCCGGCCCGCGGGCCACATGCGACCCTCGAGTGAGATTTGCCCGGCCCGCTACTGAATTCTTTCGTTGCATATTAGCACGGCCCGTCTAAACTTAATTCATAATGAATCATAAGGATACTACAAAAATGTATATTTTTCAAGATTACTCGCAGCATAAAACTTCTACAAAAAAGGTTGCCCATGCCTGTTCTAAATGGTGGTCGCTGCTTTTATTTTTCTGGTACTAATAAAAATGTTTTCTATATCACAAAAAACGAGTCTTCTATTGTTTGCAAATTGCGATCAATGTCCATACTGTCACCTGTCAAGCAGATTAGAGAAAGAAACTGAGAAGTAAGTAATTTGAATTTCATAGTAGACTACAGACAAATTGCAAATAAACAGTCGAGCAATAAAACTATAATATAAATGTAAAGATATGTGTTTCTACAATTAAGTTATCATCAGTTGACAAAACGGCTCTTAAACATTTTGTTGTAGGTACATTCTATAAACTTCAGGAGTTACACTGTAGTAGACTCTTCGGGAAGGTGAAAAGACCTAAATTGCTAATATCTTTTATTGCTTCTACAGAATTTTCGCTCTTAGGATGAGAGCATCTTCGGTGTAGGCTATTTTGATATTAAAATTCCCACAAAATAATTTGGAGACCCATGTATTTCAATAAGTTGAAACCTTTAAAAATTCTTTTTATAATTAAAATCTCGAAAAATCACGAAAATTCTGTGGAAGCAATAAAAGATATTAGCAATGTAGGTCTTTTCATCCTGACCTTCCCGAAGGGTCTAATACAGTATAATTCCTGAAGTTTGCAGTTACGTAGTACTCGTTACTTCTTTCCAACAAGGTATATTCTATAGTCATAATGCATATTTGGAGACATCCGGATCATTCTACTAACGGTAAAAGCAAATTCAGTTCATTATACAACGGCATTCAAGTTATATTTTACTTTTTCAATATAGTCCCCTCGAAGCTCACAAGACTTGATCTAAAGTTTTTCTAGTTGCTCGATTCCATCCTGGAAATGAGGCTCCGAGGTTCCCAAAATAATAGCTTACGACCTCTATCAAACTAACCAAGCAAAATCTCTTTCCATCCAGAAATGTTTTGAGTGTCGGAAACAGGTGGAAGTCAGATGGAACCAAATCAAGTAAATATGATGGATACAGAAGGATTTCAAACGTCATCTCTATCAATAATTCCTAAACTATTGCACTTAAATGAGCGGGCGAATGTTCGTGGTAAAACAACACTCTTTTCTTACCAATTCCCGGGCGTCTTTCTTGAATTGCTGCTTTTAGTTTGTCGAAAGGTGTTGTGTAATATTGACCAGTAACAGTTTGGTCTTTTTCAAGATAAGCAATTAGCAAAATTCCTGTTACGTCCCAAAAGTCGATGCCATCACATTTCCAGTCGAGTGAATACCATTGTTTTTGTCTTTTTCAATCCTCTGTTTTGATAACATTTTTGTTTCTGATGTGTAGTGATCAATCCTAGAGTCATCCATGGTCATGAATCGTCTCTTGGATTCCTCGTAAACACTTCTAAATAATCGGCTGAGGTCCGATCTCGAATGCGTTTATGCTCTGAATTGAGCAAATGCGACACCTATCTTCCAAAAATCCAATTCATTATGGAAAATACGAACTACTCGTTCATAGAGATGCCCACGGTTTCTCAATTTCACGAACTCTGCCTAAACCATATGATGGATTTTCTTCCACAATTTCTGGCGTGGTAGCTCTTTCCTGACGTCCTGGACGTTGTTCATCACTTGTATGCGTGGAGCCACGGTTAAATTCCGAAACCCAAAAATTCACGGTGGAAAATTAAAGCGATGAATCCTCAAGAACGGCATATAACCTTGATTTAATTTCCGTTGCGGTTTTTCCTTCCAAATAGAAAAAAATGATGACCATTCGAACTTCGTTTTTATCCATAATTAAAAACAGAAGGAGCTACTTGACTTAATTGCTTATCAAAACCAGATTATTTGACAGGTCGATTTAACATTTGCAGTCAATTGATATGAAAGAGTAGCCAACACAACGACCTAAAGTATTTGGAAAAACCAACCCCCAGCGGAGATTCCAAAAACTCAATTTACTGTCGTAAAATACAGAATTAATACTGTTATTATTTTGCGTATTATAACTTTCTTACTAGATTTATTTCTTATACATTCATATAAGAAATGAAATGGAATTCTTAATAACATTCTATTGCACCCTCCTACAATATGGGGTTTTACACATTTCTAACAGTTATTTTGTGTTTCAAAGCATACAATTCTCGGGTTATACACGAAATAAATTATTAGTATAAAACTACTACCTACACTACATAGTTATTACGACCAACAGTTAGTAGATTCAATGGCAGCACGACTAAAATAAAGGCATAAATAGATTATCAGTCGGGCCTGGCAATTTTAAGCAAAATGAATCGATTATACCTATTTTTCTTACTTAATCTGTTCATTAACGCGTACCAGCGTAATAATCAGTACAACGTTAGAAAAAATAGATTATCTACTGCCACCGTTCATGTTATCGCTACATTTATCTTGTGTAAGCATACATAACTGTAATATTCTCCATGTAGAGGAAGCTCGATGCTCTTTGAACGTGACAAACAGGTAACCTTGAAAAGTTGTTTTGAATACCGTAAACAAATTATCTTTATTTCGCCAGTTTCTGTTGGATGACACTTTTACGCTGATTCGTAGGCAAAATTATGTCAAGGTATAGAATAAAATGGAGAATTTTCAACAAATCCGATTAAAAAGAAATACTGCCGCGATTGACAACGGTCCGTTTGAGGAATTGTCAAAAATATGCCACGAAGTAATTACAGCACTGCTTGAAAGTCAGATAAGCTAAAAGAAAACTAAAAGGTAGTAGAAATGGTAAGGCATACAAGCAACTTATCTCCTCTAAACATAATTTCACACCTTTACGTCCTGAAGCTTTGAACGCTATTAAACCCATATACTATAATCTGAGTAAAGATGAGTTATTTAACACGCTCAGTGCCTTGTCCACCCATATGAATAGACGTGGCATAAGTGAAACATTATCTATGTACCCTGGCACTGAACATATTAAGGGATGCGTTGGAGGATTCACCCAAAGTAATAATGAGAGATTAAATCAAATATTATAGGAAATAGCTTCTGTTTGTGCAATGACTGGTGAAATGACCGTATACATCGCTACTTACCCATTTAATGAAAGCATGAAAGGAGACTTATGTATTGAACGCTATGGGTATTAGTAGCGGAGAGTGACAAACGCGCGCTGAGTAGCACTCAAGAGGCGAGAGTGGTTTGCAGTCAACAACAAATCGACGTTTTAGAGAGGCATCGTCAGCAAAAGATTTACTATATGGCCCTGTAATCTGCAATTCGATGTAGATTGAAAACGAAAATTTTAACTCACAATTAGTAACACGGGTATTTGAAACATTAATCGCATTCTTCCCAAAACTAGATTTTTCAAGAAGTGTCAGCTCTAACCCGGTCCGACTAATTAATCTGAAATTCTACACCTTTCTTTTGCAGACAATTACTGGGTCTTTGATTGAAGAATTTTTTTCTTTCATGCATACTTTTTTCTTTACACTCAAAACAAATGCATTGCTTTTCACCAAAAGTCTAAGTTTGATTTATGACTTCCACCATTTTATTTGTGACTGATTTTTTCTACAATCTAAGGCCCTCTAAGGTAATATATTTCCTAAATCCCTCTGGAGCTTCAATTTCTGGCGATTTAGTTCCGAGTAGGAATGGACAGCATAAAACACCTGCTAGCCACCTGGCAATCACGCTTGCATAAAGCTATTTTGTTATGAAAAAAATATGATAATATATTTAAATATATGTATATATATATCGGCTAAAAGGACTAATTAAAATGTAGGCGCTTTAACTACCACTAACTTCTTAATAATAAGATCACATAAGTTGAAAATAATATATGAATATTCTATGCTTGCACTAAGAGAGAATATTTTATAGAAGCAGCTTTATAAGACTACAGGCTGGATAACTACCAGTCAATTAGGCGGGCTAGACTTAGTATATCGTAAATAAATATGACCTAAAACTAAGTCAATCTGAGAAGATTTTAAAAATGCTTCAACACAGTGGACCAATGCAAGGGCAGAATACATACAGATTCACATAAAATTGAAAGGAGAATAAGTCAGTTTCACCCAAATTGTTCACCTCGGGTTTAAAAGAAGTGGGCAGTATAACCAGAAAGAGCTAAATACGCTTTCTCGACGACCACTGGACTACCTGAAGAAGGCCAACGCCACACTAAGATTATAATAATGAAACTAACGATATTTGAAAAATTAAAGTTATCCCACACTTGGACATTAATGGGTTGAGAAGCTGAAAGGGACCACTTACGTCCTTAAATTTGATTCCGATCCAAGACGTCTAGAATTCTACTAAAAGGCTAGCTCGTTTGAACTGCAGCACATTCCCAACGAAAAGTATATGTTTGCTGCAAGTTATGTCCTTTATTAGCAATTAATAATTAGTTTGTTCCTTATTTATGTTGCTCGATCTAGCTGTGACCAACTGAAAAAACAGACACACAGTAATAGAATCAATTTAAAAAATGAGGTTAGCTACAACATTTCTATTGTGATCTTGTACATTACTTAACTAAAGATTCTCAAAGGGACCTCGTTAGCAGAATGTGCTTACTTGGAGATCAACACACGTTTACTACACGAATAAGGGAAAATGTATTTAACTAGATTTGTAACAAATGCAATCGTGTATAGCATACTAATGAATAACGTTCGACAAACGAGTGCATGAAAAGTCGTTATGTAGTGTAAATTGGACTGACGCTGTTACTCCATCCCTTGTCCCCACTTACGTGCAAGACGCGACATTAAAGCTCGGAGGAGTGAGAGCATCGGTCCGGTTTACACTACTTATCATATACTCGTTTGTCGAACATTACTAATAAAACCAATAAATATTTCCGTATATAGGTATATTTTTTTAAATCAATACTGATTATTTCGTTTATGGCGTAGAAGGTACGTAAGTGTATATAACTATAAAGTTCCTCCCAAAGCAAAGCAAAGTTCATATATCACAGATAATTGGGATTGCACGCAGAATTTTCACTTTGCGGTTTGTTGTAAACAAAATAATCACAAAATATAATTACTGATAATAAAATCTTGATCAATCAATGTCAGATTACAACAAAAGTTTTATGCTTGAAAGCTGAATTAGGAGCAGACTATATTATTTTATGAAACTATAATTGTGTACGTAATAGTATATAATATATATATACATATATAATACTCAACATATCACCTTCTTCCCTGGTTGGAGATAACCACTAACGACCAAAGATGTATATTAACAAAAATAATAGATCCAAATTAAAGCTAATAGGATAACTTTGCCTTATCATCGTTATTAAGAACGTCAGACCGTTATAATCTTATTTTAGAGTGCGGTGGAAAATTTTATCATTTTAAGTCTTTACTGGCACGTAATTAACACAAAGCGAGGTAATTCGATTTGCTTAATACTGCTTAAGTTGGGTAATTATGGGACTGTGAGCGTCACAACATCGAATTTTAATAAGGGAGGGTTCATTGTGAAATAAGGATTTCGGGTCTGCTGGATACATTCTAGTTTGGCTATAACAATGAAACCTCTAATTACAAACGCTCTTTCTAAATGCTTTCTCAATAACGGTTACAACCTGTGTGTCTGGTAGATATTAAGGGGGATATATTCATTATTTAGATAATAAGGGATGACGGATATAATTTAGGTAATTGGTGTTGAAAGTAAATCGTAATGTTCACCTTCTTAACGAGATAGGTACTACTCGTAAAAGTTTAGATTTTAAACAACCTCTGTCTGATAGTTTTCTGATAATTTTCAAAGGAAAAGCACCCACATTCATAAGTAGGTATTTAGTACCGCCGAATGTCTTTTCAAACTGCTTTGATCATATTTTATTTTGGATACGATCTTCGGTCCAAGCAAGTAGTTGAGAATGACTTTACAAATGCAACTTTTCAATTCGAATAAATAATTTGCATTCATAAATTCTGAGTATTTGCTATGATAAACCGTAAGTTAGTAAACCCGTTATGAACATTGCGAATGTCACACGTTGAACACACATTTTTAATAAAAAGCAGTATTGTTTCCTACATACTTCACATGAAAGCACACGTACTTCATCAAATGGGTTCTTACTTATTCTACCTCGTCAGAAAATAGTTTTGCTGAACTATAGGGAATATTCTTTCTTCCTAAATACAAATTTTGAAATTATGAAGTAGTTTAAGTCAACTGTTATCTAATCTAATATATTTAAACGAACAATTCTTGTATATATATATATACATATATAGAATTGGTTTCTCGAAAACGGCTCTAACGATTTTGATGAAATTTAGTACCTGGGGGTTCTCGAGGACGAGAAATCGATCTAGTATGGTTCCGGCCCCGGGAAAATCCATTTTCACACGGTTTACACATATTTCTGGTATTGCGGTATAGGAAATTGGTTATCGAAAATGACTTTAGCAATTTTTATGCAATTTAGTATCCGGGGATTTTCGAGAACACAAAATTGATCTAGCATGGTCCCGGTCCCAAGAAAATTTTTTTGTCCCGCTTTTATCTATTTCTGCGGTACATAAAATGTGTTATCCAAAATTACTCTCAAGACTTTGATACAATTCAGTATCTGCGAGTTTATTGGGAACGAAAAACCGATTTAGCATGGTCCCGGTCTCGATTCAGTCCATTTAGTCCAGGTTTTCACCCATTTCGGCCTATACGTGGGTTAGCAACTTTTTTAACATCATGCAGCCAAGCGAAATTATAAGTAATTAAAACTTTACTACTAAACCATAGATGGCGCTGAAAGTAGTATGTTAATAAAAGAAAACTAACAACAACATGTAAGTTCACATACTTTTAACCTTATAAACTTTTAATATATATGTGCTTCTATATATACTTGAAATATACAATATAAATTAAATATCAAAACTAAAATAAAGGGCGTTATTATTTGGTTGAAAATTATTCAAAAAAATTTGGGAACTCCGAGCAAGGCTCGGTCCACCAGGTACTAAATATGATATATGAAGAATCACTTCAAAACCTAATTTATACAATTTGGAAACAAGCCGATCGTTTACATCCGAGGAGGTCTGAGAGACGCACAAATAATGAAGCAATATTAGCAAAGAGGAAGAAGGAGAAACTTGAAACAACATATCTCATAAATCCGCTATTTAAGCTAGGAAACAAAATAGAATTTCCTGATTTTCTTAAAAATAACCTTTTGAAGATAGAACTTATTTTTGAATTGATTCTTATTCGATAGACCAATACACTCCTCGAACGTAACGATCTGGTTTAGTCTAAAGGGGTATCCACCAGTCCTTTGAGAATGATCAGCGTTGATATATCTATTAAAGATAACCTCTATGCTGCTTATTTCCAATTTTCTCCTACAGAAGCCAAGTATACTTTTGATTTGACTGGGATGCTCTTATTATACTACTATTGAAATCGTCACTCCCTGTAAGCAGATTGATTTTAAAGCAGTAAAAGTCTCCCATCTATTTAGAAAACAGTGAACCTTAAAGCAAAAATAATTCATATTCCAGATTGTAAGATTCCTTGGACGATATCGTATTGCATGTGCAGTTCTACTAAATTCAAGCATACACAACAAGAAAACTTGTAAATACATTATTTCTTTTATATTTTTATTTTAGCTTAAGGTCCTATTGTTCCTGTCAGAACACTCCACATACTTTAGGAAAGTGCAATAATTATAGTAATAAAAACTAGTGGTTATTTACTTCACTAGCGTCCTAAATGGTTATTATTATATCTTCTGCTCCTTACATATTTTAAAAATTATCTAACTCAGTTTAAAACATATGGCTGTTTATGGCAATTTCCTTAACGTTGCGAGTGTGGTTTAAAATGGATTTAATATGACCAAGATAAAGTTCTATCATTACAGTTTGCCTGAGGTTTATTACTTCAAAGTTAACAATGTCACTTTTATTCTACTATACACAGAAAGAAATCTTACGGCTGCGGAGATTTGCTTTTGATTTCGGTACTGGAGTTTTGCTCTTTTCAAACCACTCCCTTTCGAACAACATTTTTATCAGTGATCCACTTTTCATTTCCTGTAACAATCCTGCCCAAAACGACTCGCTTTGATGCATTGACGAGAAGCTTGTGACAGCAATGATTCGTCGCAGTTCTTCTGCTCTGGAAGTAAATCCAAACTATCAATGCTTACTCCTCCTAGTTAAACGACGATACATCATAGATTGGGATAACAGGGGTGCTGTTGTACGTTTTCTACTAGTCCCACGTTGACTTAGTCGCACGATAATATTTAGAGCGTCGTCGAAGTCATTTGAGCGACCAGAACGTGGTTGACCTTTTAAAGGGGTAACTCCAGTACAAAACTTTGTAAACCAACATCTACATATGTATATGGCGCATATTTTTCTAATAATCGCAGAAGTATTAAAATCTTGTTTGAATTCCCGATGCAAAACTCGCGAATTTTGTAACGACACGAAAATCTTAAGAACAATATCCTCGGAACAACGACTCTTTTCATATGATTGGGATTTAGTTGTACTAAGTGGCTGGGTCTCATTAATCGCGTATTTGTATGGAACTTAGAATTTTAACACAAGGGCAAGTTATCTATACCCCTAATTATGAATCACGAACATAAATTATAATTTTACATACTACATCTATCAATTCCTACTACTACTTAACAAAATCTTATATAATGTTATTATAACTAAGACCGAACAGTTTTGTTGCTCGATGCGCGGTCATCGACCTAATTGGAGATATTGGAGATTTTTCTCCACTGTCTCAATTAATGTGGGAAAGGCGTGCCGGAATGAAATTTAAAAAGGACTCGTCTCAATCGAATCAACCAATACTACATTTTCCGCCGCTTCTTTAAGAAATTACACGCTTGGCAAAGGAAACGGTAAATGAAGTGTGTCCTAAGTTTTTCTTTCCGTTTCATTCGATAAAATTGTGGCATTTCTTCTGGATTTGTCTCTTTCCTTGTGTTTTCTTTTTTCTCTTTCTTTTCTTATATAGGCTTTCCAGTTAAATTTCACAAAACTTGCCATTTCTTGCGCAAAAGATTTTAAAATACAAAAGGAAGCATTCATATGTATATGCCCGCTAAACTTTTAAATACAGAGGTAGATGAATATACATATGTACATATGTACATATCCAGCGTAAAAGTTTTCCCAAATTCGTTTTGTTGTATAAGTTTCACGTCAAATGTATGTCTCGCAACATTTATTGCATACTTATGTTTGCGTTATTATACAGCGAAATACTTACCTTCTTGCTACCTGCCTCCTCTCACACAGAATGTTCTGAAAGTTTGTGAACTCGAAAGCAAACAACCGAGTCTTCAACAATCTTGAGAATACGAAAAGGGAAGGAACACAGTGTTCAGAAAGAAACTGGCTGAAAAATTATCTCCGATAAAATCTACGGACAAGCAGAAATAGCCCTGGATAGCACAGCGTAGGGTCTAAGTTACAAGTTTCCCAATAAAGCGTCCAATATACTGACCGATGGTGGAGCTAAAATATGGGCGCCTCTTATTCGGTAATATCCAGAAAGGAAATTCGTAAAGTTGTTAATAAGAACAAGGTTTCCTCATGTGGAACTGCTATAATTTATAATATTAAAGCGAATAATATGTCCTCCTCCTATGCACTTCACATTCAACAACTTCAATTGATACCGGTAAAATGAATCTGCCACAAACAGCCTGATATTACCACAGTAACAAATATGTAGTACTTCAACGCAGTAGACAAAAAATGTTCATTTCCTTTAAGAGATATTAGATTTAATTACAATCAATGAATTTGCTGTTTTTAAAAGGTAACAATACGGAGTATATGGCGTGGGCGTGAAATTCAATTAGATTCGACAAAAAACAAACCTGACAGCGACAAGTACAACATACAAAGAATAAGGTTCTGTGCATAAGATTGTCTAGAATCGCGTAAATACGAAACTACAAATATCTACATCGCTGACAGCTGCGTTCCAGTGCACTTTTACCAAGCC
The DNA here is from genome assembly GCA_038088585.1 of Chrysina gloriosa. Classification (NCBI taxonomy): domain Eukaryota; kingdom Metazoa; phylum Arthropoda; class Insecta; order Coleoptera; family Scarabaeidae; genus Chrysina; species Chrysina gloriosa. The sequence continues at coordinate 27,160,129 of CM076091.1, forward strand.
CTTAAAATAATAAATGAAATTTAGCGAAATATTATAAAATAAAATTAACAGATGAAATATTAACGCAAACATGAAAGTGGTATCTGGAGAAGCGGAACGTCTCCAACCCGAAAGGGGTGAACGCTTAGCGCTAGTACCACCACAATGGAAAGCAAAAACCTAAGAGGCGCGGCAAATAATAAAATGACCACGGCAACGACTAAGGGTGCGAGCGCGGAAAACGTGAACGAAATGGGAAGGATCACTATGGGAACATGGAATATAAGAGGGTTTTTCGAGACGGGTAAATTAAAAAGGCTGTGAGAGAAATAAAAAGATATAAAGAAACCAGACAACTGGAAACAGAAATCATGGATATTGCTAGCATGATCTTTTTTATAAAATGCTCGAAACAGGCTTTCTGTACTATGACAGAAAGAATCAAAAGCAAGAGAACAGATAACAGATTGTGTTCTTGAAGAATAAGAGAAAAAAGACGTATCACTACATTAACTGTGTGTGCCCTAACAGAGGAAGCCGAAGATGATGAAAATGATATATTTTATGAGCAATTGGATATGGAATATGAAAAGTTACCAAAACACAATTTAAAAGTGATATTGGAGGATTGCAATGCAAAGGTAGGAAGGGAAGTTATGTACAGAAACGCAAAAGATTGGTATGAAGAACAATGTGAAAACATTATGGAGAAAGTGAGAATAGCCAGACAAAATACGCTAACAAGGGAAAATAAAAATATCTAGATGATAAGGCAAAGATTGAAGGAAATTTAAGAAAAAATTGAAAAGAAAGGTATACGATCATTCTATCAAGAAATTAAAAGAAGAAATAAAAGGTACCAGACACAGACAGTATAGATCAACAGTGAAGAGGGAGAGAGAGGGAGAGAGAGAGCTAATAAGTGAAACAGCAGAAATTCTTGAAAGATGGAAAAACTACTTTTAACAATAGGACTTACTAAATGGCAGTGGAGAACAAAAACAGAACGCAATGGAAGAGATAGAGAGAAATGAAACTGAAACAGAAACCCCAACTGGAGAAGAGGTAGTAAATATAATTAAAGGTTTAGAAAATAACAACCTCCGACGCTCTACAACGGCACCAGAAGATACTGCGAAAAAGAATAATAACAATAGCCTGGGAGTGACAGCAAAGATAATGGGAATGGTAAAAGCAGGAAAAGAGCTATTACATGAACGAATAAATACACTTGTTAAGAATATTTGGCAAGATCATGGAATACGGGAAGGCTGGAAGAGGGCGGAGGTATGTCCAATGTACAAGAAAGGATATAAACAAGTATGCAAAAATTACAGGACCATAACATTGTTGGAGACGATCTAAAAAGGACTGGCACAAAGCATACTAGCTAGGGTATACGCAGGATTTAGGAGAAAATCGCTAACAGACCAAATCCTAAAACTTCAGAAATACAAGCAAACCATTCCGAGTACGAATTTGCTTTTCTTCTACATATTGTGGATTTCAAGCAAGTCTATGATCAGATACATAGAAAGCAAATATACCCTACCATGTAGGACTGAAAACTAGCCAGCAAGTTGATAAACCTCGTGCAAATAACTTAAAAACAACTTAAAAATGAAATAGTAAGGAAAGAAGGAAGGTCTAACGAACTTAAGGAAGGAACAAGTTCATAGATAATGAGGTCTAATGTTATCAACGTTCCTTCATTTGGTATTGAAATAATCTAATAATATTACCACAAACAAAAAAATATCTCAAAACAATCATAAAAAGAATAGCAAACATCATAACAAGCTATGCATCAAGGATAAACCAAGGAAAAACAAAATACATCATGATGGGAGGTACGCAATATAACACGAAAGCACAGCTAACAGTACAAACGTAATAGGAGGCATATACGTTCTTCAACAACTTACACCCTCTGTCCCAAAAGTAACCGCAATAGTTCGAAATAAAGCACGCTATGTATGTTATGTCCACAAAAATCATTGTATTTATTCGAAATATTCTCCATGTGCTACAATACATTGATTTGCACGGTCAACGAGTGCTTCAAACGACTTTTTCATGTCGATCTCTGGGATGGCCTTTAGGATGCCGGTCGTCGATCTTTGAATGGCGTCTACGGATGCATAACGAACTCCTTTCTGCTTCAAATGAAGACGAGGGAACAGGAAATAATCGCATGGGGACAGATCAGGCGAATACGGTGGGTGCTGTATCGAATATGTTTCATTTTTCGCCAAAAATCGGTGACAATCGTTGCTCGATGACACGGTGCGTTATCGTGCAGTAATCTCCAGCTGCCTGGCTCGCGATATTCGGGCCGAATACGACGAATGCGACCCAGCAAACGCCTCATAACATCGAGGTAATATGCACCATTAACCGTTGAGCCGTATGGAACGAACTCCTTATGGATAATTCCCTTCGAATCGTAGAATGAAATCAGCATTGACTTGATTTTCGACTTCTCCATTCGTGATTTTTTCGGATTTCCTTCTTCTGGTGACCTCCACTCTGCGCTTTGACGTTTGCTTTCTGGTTCGTATTGAAAGCACCACGTCTCGTCACCAGTCACAATCGTTTTCAAGAAGTTTTCATCTGCACGGGCTCGTGCAATAATGTCTTTGGAGTGTTCGATTCGAAGCGTTCGAATTCGTTTTTGGTCGTCGGTCAATTTGTGCGGAACAAACTTCGAATTGACTTTCTTCAAACCAAGGGTTTCAGTCAAAATGCGCTGAATAGTTGTTTTAGGGATGCCAAGCTCCATTTCCATAAATCTCACTGACGATTTCTTCGAAATTTTCACAAATTCGCGCACTTTTTCCACATTTGCCTCGGCCAAAGTTGTCGAAGGACGACCGGCTCTTTCGTCATCGTTAACATCTTCTCTGCCTTTACGAAATCGTCGATGCCACTCGAACACTTGCCTCTTCGACAAACAATCGTCGCCATAAACAATTTGCAGCATTTCATACGTCTCGGTTGCAGTTTTTCCAAGTTTAAAACAAAACTTAATATTGACTCGTTGTTCGTGACTCATTTTCTGACCGTTTACGAAAAACACTCTCACAGGATGCGTGATGTATCAGCTGACTATGCACCAAATGTCATGAAAATTTGTTAGGTTGGTAAGGAAGAGTCCCACTACAATAATCAATCAACTATCAAGAGATGACGCCACTGGTTTCTGATTTATAGACGCATTGCGGTTACTTTTGGGACAGAGGGTGTATATACTTCGGAGAAAGGATGAGAGAAAATGGTAACAAAGAGTCGGAGTTACAAGCACGGATGTCAAAAGGAAAGATTAAGTGTGGGATATTAAGGTCACTGATGAAATCAAAATTTGTATCAAGAGAAACCGGAGAGAATCTACAAGACAATAGCTAGAGCGACAACTATCTATGCGTGGGAAACTTGGGTTATGAAAAAAGAGGAAGAAGAAAGAAAATTTGAAAGATAGGACAGGAGAATGCCTCAAACAATATATGAAATACACAATGTGTTAACAATTCTTTGAATTTTTGAGTTATAATCTTATCTTGTAAGGTCCAATCCTGTTTGTAGAGGAACTAGTGTATGTCATATTTTATACTACAAAAAAATCAGGTTTGTCTTATAAATTAAAGACAAACGTAATTATAGGCTGCAGTTAAGTTCATTTTCTGTAGTAGACAAAAAATATTAAAAGTTGTTTGCGAAGTGAAAACTGTAAGGTGTAAAGTTTCAAAGCTTTATGTATACTTTGATACATTGTTAATTAATTTTTTTAATAATATAATATATTAATATGATAATTGTTGACATTTTGCACAAGTGTATAATTCAATATTCTGAATAACCTCTCTAAACAAAATTCTTCAATATCTTCAACATGAAAAGGTACTTAGGTACGTCGTTGAAAATTAAGAAATTAAATATCGAAGTGGGCGGAAGTGAAATTTTGTATTATCACTCAGTTTTCAATTACAAACATGTACTTTATTAGCACTAACAATTTCTTTTTAAATTTCTACAACGTACTTGATTACTTTTTTAATAAAATATGGCTCAAATTAGTTTCTATCCAGACAGCGCTGAATACCACGCACTGAAGTTTCAAGTAATATATGTATCTATCTGCAACATCTTGACATAAAATAGTTTATTACTACAATGTTTATACCCACATGAGGCAATTCGAGATGCTACAAATTCTGGGCGGTTCAGTGTTAAATAGTACTACTACTTTTTCTTCAGCCTTAACCACTATTTTTGCAATGAAAAGTTACATGTTACAAAATTATTTTTCGAACATTCGTGAATTTGACAGGGTGTTCAAATTTATCCCAATACTTAGACGCTTTAAAAGCAAGAGCCCAATATCTTTTTTACTTACACTCTCTTCCTCTTCCATCATACATTCTGTAAAAACCTTATTTAAACTGCGTCCCCAATAGAATTAACTCTGGAATTGAGCGAGAAGCGACAAAAATGATTTACGAAGCAGAATTGGAAAGCGGCGCCAATGTATCCCCTTTCAATTGCTTAGGAGCAATATGGGCAGACGAGATCTCGATTATTTTTCTAATAATTTTCTGTCGCATGAAGTGCACTTTTCATTTAATTCTAGTATAGTATGGTAAATCAAAAAAATATTTGTAAAAGGTTATCAGTGAATTGTTAATTAGTTAATAAACTAATGTTCCACACGGCAATTCCAAGTAATTTTTGTTATGTCTCTTTCTTTTAAAAACCAAAGTATTTGTTGTTATTCTTAAAATATATTTTACGTGACCGTATAAAGAAAATGGAGTTAGCTTAAATGAACAGGTTCAATTTCAGTCTTTGTGGAGAACAGGGTGTTGCAGTTTAATTTTCAAGTCAGTGAATACTCAATGTGATTCAACGGAATATATTTCATAATAAGTACATTTTCCTAAAAATACAACGAAACCGTTGGAACGCTATTGAGCTAAATTAGCTTTAATTGACCAAAAAGTTAATTAATACACCCCCATAAAGAAACAGTAAAATTGGTGGATGCTTTATATGTAAATATTTTCATTAGCGAATAGTTAGCAAGCCGTCGAATACTTTTCGTGAATAACATTCTTTCATCGAATACTAGTTTTGGTATCATTATTTCCAAATCAGTAGGTTATTATGCTTTATGTACATATATATTTTCTTAGCATGCCTAGAAAGCCAAAGCCATAAATATATACTTTCAAATATTGTAGCTCTATATGAAATCAAGCATGGACATATTTAAGACAATGGTTTTCTAGTAAGTCAACCTCAACTCGTTACATTTAAAATGGCAATAATCTTTATAGAAGAAATAGCAACTGTGACACAGAGTAGTAGTACTTTAGATACTGAGCTTGTAACGAAATCAACATAGAGTGAAGTGGAATGGAAAAAGAGGAAGGCAGTAGTATGCAGCAACCTCCTTATCTCTTTCTGCTACATTATCATCAGTAAAGACTGATCGAAAACAATCCATTGTGATATTTCTTCTCCTAAAGTAGATTTTATCCACTTGAGATGCCTCAGCCTTTTGCTAATTACTGCTGCCTTCATAGAATGTGCGATCATTGGTCTTACTAAAGTCTTATAGATGTTGATTTTTATTTTCTTCCTAGTTTACTTGCTTCTTAATAGAGTCTGGTGCATACAATATACTTGATTTCTTATAATTATTCCATCCCAAGCTGCTTCTGTACCTGTGCCCCCATTTATTGATGTTGAAGCTCTCTGTTGCTACTCCTTATTTTCGTCTTTGGTTAACACATTTGTATTGTATAAGTTCTATTAGCTTCTCAACTGGTTTTAAAGGGTTTTTCAAGAAGAACGTGTTTCCTCGATAGGTTGGTATTTGGTTAAAATGACAGATATGTCATTCAGTTTGTGGTTAACTTTACTGTAGAAAATCTACAATTTAATAAACTAACTTCAATTTCGTTCGAAAATCAACTAGAGAGAAATCAAATCCATTATGAAATCGATCTATAAAAACTACATTTCGTAAAATCATGGATACTTTTGGTCGTTATATTCGTCCATCAGATTCTGCAATCAAGAACTTATTGGAGTGAACTGGATCAGTGACAACGTAGTAACACTAGAATGTACTTGTACCGGTCGTTAGCAAGAAAATATTGTTGCTGCGAGCGATAGTGTTGAGTAGAATCCAAATTTATCAATTCCACGCCGTTCTCAACAATTGGACTTGATCGCGACTACAAAATAGCGTACATTGCGATCAATTTGGTTGTAAAACGTCGACAGTTTCGTAATTTCATCATTCATCAACAAGATGCTGGCTTTTCAAACAAAATCGTCTTTTCCAACAAAGCTCATTCTCATTTGAATGTTAATAAACACAACTATAGCATCTGCGGTTCTAAAAATCCAAGGACAGTTGTTGAACAACCACCACATTAATAGCGTGCCACTCTTTAGTATGCATTTTGGGCGGCTGGTGTTATTCGACCTTTTTTTTGGAAAATAAGAGTGGTACTGCTATTACGATCATAAAATGCGCTGTAGGGACATAATAACCCATTTTATAGCCTATTTTATATGATATGGTTCTCGACGACTTGTGGTTTCAATAACACGGCAATTTGCCACACAGTTCAAGAAATAGATTTATTGAAGAGCAAGATTGATGGACATTTGATTTTGGGTAGCGGTGATATTAGTTTGCCACCAAGATCCTGCAGAATTTATCCTGAGGCTAAGTGAAAGATGAAGTTCTATGGTTGCAGTCCGCAATTAATAAAGCACAATTTCCTTCGTGATAATCATTGGCATATGCATCGTAGGCTAGAGTGCAGTCGTTTCGGTAGAAGTTGCCTAACAAATGGACGTTAGTGTAGGTCAGTCATTGCAGAGTTTGTAGATTTCTACTTTTCTATTCTTTGAAATATACCTTAGTCTACTCTTTCTTCAATTTAGTTCGCACTGTTTAGGTTTTAGATTATCATCCACGTTTAATGTCATTGAAAATTATAATAAAATAACTCGTAATAAATTAAGATCTAGTTTTGAAATGATATGATATTATGATATGGTGTTTACATCAATTAATTTTATAAATATATATTTTTTGATTGTGCTATTATCGTGTATATTTTTCTTTTCTGATAGGATGAGGACTGCGCATAACTATATTGACGAAGGCCATGGATCAAAGGCTTATCAGTTTATAAGAATGCAGCCGCAATACTAAAAGGAAATATGGGTAATTATGTCTAAAGCATGAGAACAGCTACTCATTGTGTAATTGACCTTTATTATGTTATTAAAAACAAGAAAAAAACCTATATTGCTAAATACTACTAAAACAGTTGTTTTTTGTTTACGTTGAGAACCAGAATTCGTCACACCAATTTGATAGAGATGTACGTTCAAGAAAGCAATAACAAAAGTACTTTTGTTAACATAAACTGTAAAGTAAAAGTACATGTGCTACGTAGAACGTGATACAGGTATCCATCGTATAACGCGGTTTCTGTGTAATGCGCATTTTTTCCTCATATAACGTGAAAGATCAAAAATTAATTTTGATGGAAAATCAGCAGTATAACAGGTTTATTTTTAATATTTCTTTACGAACATTGGGAGATCTTCAGAAAAATATACACTAGCGGACTGGTGAAAGAATTGAAGCTAAAATTTATTTCAGTTCCTAAGGCTGCTATTTTACTAAAATTCATATACATACCTACTACCTATTATATAGGTATATCTAGAAAGAAATATATTTCTTTTATATTTCTAGAGCAGGCACTTTTGTTTTACCCTATGGAATACTTTTAAAAAGGTTAGGTTTTGAAATCTCTTATTTTTCTTTCACAAAATTTAAGATTCGTAAATGTCAAAATTTTGTTTCACTAATAGCACGTAAATTTCAAAGAAAAGCACAATAAACGCACGGTCAAAGGGAAGAACTACCCCGAGGAATATACTTTGTTGCAAAGAATGCAGTTTAGTTCGAGAACATTATCTAATTATAAGTATAATTTGTGTATGAAATGAGCAGTCTAATCATTTCGCTCTTAGATTTATATTATCAAATATTAATAACATGAAATTAATTCTAAACACTTATGCGCATGGTTAGAATATTGTACTTTGGATTTTAAAGCAGGTACAGAGTAGGGAGTTTGGCTTTAAATTTTCGAGGATGTAATGTTAGAAACACATTGTAATTTCAAAGATGTATTTAGTTTGTGCACTTCTAGTCTTTCTCTTTTTATATCTTTACCTTCACAGAGCCAAAAAATATAAAGATCTGAACTCATTACCTGGTCCACCGGGATTGCCTATCATTGGAAACCTGTTTGAGATTGGAACAAGTACAACTGGTAAGCGAATAGGAAAATTGATTAAAATTAAAAATAATTTACGCCCTAGTGAAAGCATTGGCTAAGTTTAATAATTGCATGAAAAAAAAAGTCTTTTTACGAAAAAGGTATTTGATGTGCATGAGCTTGGAGAACTATGAAATTAAATATTAATTTATGTTGTTAAATTATATTGTGAAATGAGAATTACTTTAGAAGTATTTAACCTTTAGTAGTTACTTTTATTGTTGGATATTATTAACTCTCGTTCTGTAGAAGTATTAGAGAATCTACAAAGTTATAGCAAGCAGTACGGGGAAATCTATAAACTATGGATTGGTCCGTTTATCCCTAATGTAGTAGTTTGTGATGCAAAGAGTATGGAAACCATTCTATCTTCGACAACTCATATTAGGAAGTCAACAACATATGATATATTTCACAGTTTTCTAGGAGATGGATTAATTTCAAGCAAAGGTACGTGTTTACCCGCATATGTTATATATGTAGTTAAGTTAGGTGAGTTGGTGTATAAAGTAAACATCACTAAAGATCGGTAGGACACCACAGTTTTATTTTTTCAATAGTGGCTCTTCAATAAAGTGCATGCTTTTACACAAAACAAACGCTTTCGACTAAGTATCTTTAAGTTATCATCTTCAATTTTATCGCTTAATTTATAGGTGATGAAAAATGGAGGAGACATCGAAAGTTACTAACTCCGGCATTCCATTTCAAGATATTGGAAAGATTCATAGACGCTTTCCAGTCTCTAGGAAACACACTAGTGCAAAAGTTTGACGCAAACGTAGGAAACGCTGGATTTGATATTTATCCATACATCTCGCGTTATACACTGGATGTAATCTGCGGTAAGTCACAACGCCAACTAAAGAACTTTAGTTAGATAAAATCGGTTTGCAGAAACTTCTATGGGATTGCAACTGGGTATTCAAGACAACCCAAACCACGAATATCTACTAAATCTTGCCGATTACGAACACAAATTCACTATGAGGCAATACTCAGTGGTAGGTAGGAATGAGAATCTGTACCAATATACGCCTCAATACAAAAGTTGGAATGTGTGCGTTAACAAAATAAAATCTTTTACGGAAGAGGTTATAAAGAAAAATACAAGCAATGGGAATCCAAGGAAGCGCATACAAAAGAAAATAAAGGAAAAATCAAAGAACCCTTCCTAGATCTTTTATTTGGTGAGTGGGAGAAGGGAGAAATTACCATGGAAGAGATAAGAGAAGAATTAGACACATTCATGTTCGCTGTTTGTATTCTTCACTCAAGCTGTAGAAAGTGTTCGCTATTACACCTTATTTCCAGGGACATGATACAACGTCAAGCGCTATTAGTTGTACCTTATTTGAATTAGCGAAACATCGACATATTCAAGACAAAATCTTAACGGAAATCAAAGAAGTTATTGGAGAAAATGACGATGATCCAATCACCGTTTCTAATTTGTCTAATCTAAAATACTTAGAAACCGTTTGTAAAGAAACAATGAGGATCTATACTACCGTACCGTTCATAGAAAGGGAAGTCAATAGTTATTTAGAACTAGGTACGTAATTAAGATACAATTTCGTTTATATAATGATTCGCTGTATTTCAAAGATAATGTTTGATTTATAGGTGGGAAGGTAATTCCAAAAGGAACAACGATAACTTTATTTTTTACGGTCTTCATAATTCTGAAAAGTACTATAAAAGTGCTCATAAATTTGATCCAGACAGATTTTCGCCCGAAAATATACTTAACAAGGATCCATACTCTTATGTTCCATTTAGTGCTGGTCCTAGAAATTGTATAGGTGAAAATAAATTTCTAAGCATGACTTAGCACGTTTAAGTTAAATGCTTTCGTTCCAGGTCAAAGGTTTGCCATGTTGGAAGTAAAGGGCTGCATTGTCAAAGTTATTAGAAATTTTATACTTCATCCTGTTGAACCAGAACATAAGTTGCAATTGGGAACAAATTTAATTTTAAAATCTGTCAATGGCATTCCCATCAGACTGGAGAGGCGGCTCTGAGAAAATTGATTGGAATAATAATCTACATGTACTTGCTACGTTTGAACAATTTATTTATATTAATTAACTTTAATTTATATTAATAAACTGAATTATCCAATGACAATTATTAAATTAAGACCCTCCTTATACAATCATCTGTTATAAGTATTGTACGTGCTTATTTGACAGAAAATGAGTACAGTCACAAATGGTTATATAAGGAAGTATTAATTTATCGGAAACCACTTTTGCATAATATTTACTTATATTAACACTGTATTCAACCATTTTTTCACCTATCCTTCCTACGCAAAAATCTGTCTGCTACCGTTCTACGGTTAAAACTACGTTATTTGTTATTTGATTGAAATTTTAGCAAACTAACGGCTTACTACACAGTAAGCGTAATGTCATTGGGATCAATAATTGTTTATAGATACGAAAATAAAAACGGAAAAAACGACGCAGACATACGTTGAGTTAAACAACTTCTAGAAGGGTAAAATATTATCACAGAAAAATCTGCAGTGTAATTCCATTACTTTCGAAAGTTGTTGACTTTGTTCTTATCCACAACCCCTATTAATTAATTCTTTCTCCGACTGTTAAGGCTACGGTACCCAAACATTGTCGAAGCTTACGGTGGTAAAATTTACGATACCATGACAATACTACCGAGTATCGTTTTCGCGAAATTTATGCGGCACCATGCATATAATGCAAACCCAGAATCAACTGAATTTCGTTGGAGATAAGGCACCTTTATATTGATGTAATTTATTTGGTTTCTGCTTTCTAAACTATGTACATATATTAAATTGTACGATGGTGCCTGGGTCAGTACTATGAAAAGTGTAAGGTCATATGCTAAATATTCTAATATTATCAAAAGTGCGATAAACTTTTCTGCTACTGTATACTGTTTGTTTATTTAACAAATGTAGGTTCCATTCATACTATCTTTTCTATTTCGTCGCGAATGTTAATAAATATGAACACAATTGAGTAGATTAATGGATGTTCTTATATCCTTTTCTAAACTTTATATGGATACAGTAAACGAAACGACAAAACCAAAACAATACACCTTTCTCTAAGCAAGCAGTGCAAGTGTATAATTTTAGGTATGTACACATACATACATACTACATGCACGTAACAGACGTTAAAATGATCACCAATTGGATTTCTCACTTATTTTCGCTAACACTATTATAGGTTACAAGTTCCATTTTAGATCATTTAATTTTCTGTAATAAACACTTGTCCTCAAAAAACTGTTGTACGATTGCGTTGAGAAGAACCATCCAGCTATAAATTTCTCAATATTCTTTATGTACAGTTCTCAGTCCTAAACATTAGTATTATACATTAGTAAGTTATACACGGTTATTTTGCGTAATAACAAATGGAATGTAATATAAAAAGTTGACGCAAGATGCGAACCACAACCTGTAGGTGACTGATCAGAGAAACTATCCACTGTGCTAAACGACCCTATTTTAACAATTTACAACACCGACTTATGAAAGGATGTGAATTTCTTCAATTTAATATTTCTCGATAACCCTTGAGAGTTGCATTATTTCTATTTACCAAAAAACACAGGTATTGTTAGACGCAGCTCAGATCCAATTTGAATTTAAAACGATTCAGGTCTACAGTACAGGTATAGATAAAAATAAAACTGGGGTCTTTCAACATGTCTAACGCCATTAACTAATTTCTCAGTTTGTATGTAATACTGTACTTCGTCTATTACATGTCTTACTTTTCTCGCTTGCTTTTTCAATTCTACCATATGCGCGACTGATCATGGAACGTAAACTTCTATTTGGCGAGTTGTACATAAATAACTATAATGCCATTGTACTACAAACAAATAAACTAGCAAATTGTATTATTTCACTGATAGCTCTATTTCAAACGTATTACAATATATCGACCTTTTATTAGCAGCACATTGCTTGTCGGATAATTTGTCCGGTACTTGAAAGCGTTGAAGAATTACTGGTTTGGTACATAAGCTGGGCGATGGAGTGAGAGTGCTGACTATGGAGTATTCATCCTACATATTTAATTTTAAATATTAGATAATAGAATAGATACAGAATATGCAGTTAAAACATGGAAATAATGTATTGGATGTAAAACACGAATGTATATGTGGAATCAAAATAGCAATAATATCTCATTTGTCGTATTTAACTTATGGCCCAGAAGTGCCAAGTGTGGTAAATAATTCCCAATATTTGAGCTATACGTTTTACTTGTTATGTGTTATTTTACTTGCTGTGCTTGGTTTATACTACTTTCTTGCGAGGTGTCATCAATACTACATACTAGATAGCAAGACTCTAATTCACGTGAAACGCGAATATAAGTAGTGTTCCACGAGTATCAATATGAAATCCATGGTAAACATACAAACTATTCTTCAAATTGGTTTTCAAGTTGGAAACTTAAAAAATATATAGACCCTATTCGATTACATCTCGTGAGCTCTTATTTTTGTAAAACGCAACAAAACATCATCCAACATCATTATCAACGTTATTGTTTGGATTCCGGTTTATGGAAAATCGAAAACTAATTACAGATGAAACTGACTAATTTGCGGTAAAAGGGGGTTAATTAATTGCAATCAATCTTAATAATCCCGCTAATTTGTAAATAGATATATCTGTAACGTTGCCAATTTTGTATTAAGAATGCAGGTTTCTATATACCACGCAAAACGTAATTTGTAGTGAATCTTCCTTTAACGGTCGAGCACATGTTCTACTGGGTATATAAATGCTATTCAAATCGATGTGTGACATAACGTCGTTATCGTCCACCACACTTGGCACATTAGGATTATGCCTAGTCACGTTACTAGAATCATTTATAGTTTCCTCTGATTAATCTATATCTATATATATAAAATACAAAAAATGTTTCTATGTCCGTTATAGACTTCGAAAGTATCCAACCGATGTGTCCCAAACCGGTTTCATTAGAAAGGCAATAACGCGAAGATGACTTTAGACCACTAAAAAATGCATTCGGTCCATTCATGAAGTGAATTTTCGACTTTTCCCATGCAATAATTTTTCCGAATAGAGACTATCAACACAAAAACATTGATCTGTCACTGTCATCAGAAAGTTTTATCATTTGTGGTTATCGCGTCGACCATGTCAAATAATCGAATTAGAAAATATTAAAAATCTCATAGACAGTAAAAACGAGTAATTTTGGATCCGAAGAATGATGACGTCAACAAAATAAATCATCAAATTTAATTCAAGCTACCCGGTGAAGTTGTCACGTACAAATCAATTGACAAAGTTATAGATGAGGAACAAGCTGTCAACTTCCTAATAGAGTTTCTTAACTGTTCGGAACCATCTGGAATGCCACCACATATCTTAACTTAGAAGTTGGTTTACCGTTGATGCTCATTCGCAACTTATTGTTAGACCCACCGAAATTGTGCAACGGAACAAGATGGTAAGTGTTGCTGGTTTGAACTTAGAAAATTCCTGTTTTTCGCACGGACAATTATATGTTGCTTGTTCCAGAGTTGGAACGTCGAAAAATCTTTATGTTTACACACCTATCGAAGAAACTCACAACACGACGGGTATCTGCTAGTCTATATATATATATATAATACAAAAATGTTTCTATGTCCGTTATAGACTTTGAAACCTTCCAACCGATGTGGCCCAAACCGGTTTCATTAGAAAGGCAATAATGCGAAGATGCTTTTAGACCAGTAAAACAATGCATTAGGCACATTCGGTCCATTCATGAAGTCGATTTTTGACTTGGTCCACCGTTGATGCACATTCACAACTTACATCCACCGAAATTGTGCAACGAAACAAGACTTGCTGTTAAAAAACTATCGCCGAATTTAATAGAAGCCAAGATCATCAGCGGCTAATGTAAAGGAGAAGATGTGGTGGTACCATGAATTCCAATAATTTCAACCGATTTGCTCTTCGATTTCAAGCGATTACAGTTTCCAGTGCGTCTGGCTTTCGCTATAACCGTCAACAAGGCTCAATGCTAATAAGTTGCTTGCTCTAGATTTGGAACGCCGAAAAGTCTTTATGTTTACACGCTTATCGAAAAAACTGAAAATATTGTTAATCCGCTAGCATTAAGATAAAAAAGTTAAGTAACAAACACAATTTCTTCTTTGCCAACAAATAAACAAAATGTACCTATTTCTTTTTTAGCATTGTAGCACACGTCCTGTATCCGCTAGTTATTATTAAAGTTAAGGACGTAATATAACATAAGTGACATTATAAAGCTTAGGTGTGTTCCTTAGGAAGCAATTCCTGTTTTTATTTTTTCATACTCAAAAGTAGATGTATGAGTGTGCTATATCAAACATTTCTGTGTCTTCAGATGAGTAAAGACTATTGAACCAGTTTTGCCTTTCGTTTTATATTTCTAAACTTGATACCTTCTGAAGCTAATGTAGTACAATTTCACTGCAACGTAGTTGGTGTTCGATTACAAATTGCTCAAACTAATAGCAAAGTCTTATTCAAATACAAAACTCACATACTTATATTATACACCACTATAGAAATGAAATCAGTACCACCCAGTTAAATGGTTACGCATGATTTTCGAATGTTGTGCCTTGGATTGCGACACACAGCGGATGGTAGAAAGTATGAGTGTCGATCACGGAGGATGTAGTATTAGATTCATATTGTAGCTAGACTACTGAATTTATTACACGGCCCATCTAGGTTCTCCATTCCTGGAAATTTATTTCATACTGAAGCTACAACAACTGGTAAGTAAAACCATACAGTGATACAATTCAAAAGAAAAACGAGTAATTGTGAAAATATATTTTTAAAACTAAGCGTAAAAACAAAACTTTTGCATATGGAAACGACATTTAATATTCCAAAGGAGTGTATATTGTATCAGGCTGAAAGACTAACATTACATGTCTACGAATAAATGTACTTTATATTCAACCTCTACTTTAAAATGTTCAGTCATCTAGGTACTCTACTGTGACATTTGCTGTTAAGGAGCGCAACCAAATAGCAAAGTCATGAAGTATATATACTATTTGTTAATGCGGAATGTTAGTTTTAAACACTCTGTCAAATGTGCTGAATTCAAATTCTCCTTCAATTCTTTTTAATAATCCTGCAACTTACAAAAAGCAGTTCGAGTCTACTTCTGATACATGTCGTTGGCTACACTAATTTTCCATAAGTTTTCACATCTAAGCCAATACACGAGTATATTGTATGAGAATCTCCTCCAAATCTTAGAAAAGCGTGTGGTACTTACCAGTTCATAATATACGTAAATAAAATTAAGCAATAATGCTTAGCAAATGAATGTAGCAGATCGTTTCATCAAACTTCCAGTTGCTATTTTCAGAATACATTCTTCATCGACATGGACCACCCGATATAAAATCTAACTGTTGCATCAGAAACCGGAGATAAGTGACATGACTTGCAAATAGAACGCTTTTTAGTTAGTTCTATGAAGCCCTTTAAAAGGTTAAGAACATTCCAACATGCAATCATTGAATCAAAAAACTATACCCACGATGCTAAAGTCCTGTTAAGCAGTTTAGAATCGGTATAACTCTAATGTAATGTTATGAGTTGGGGTGTGGCCCAAAATGGCCCTTTGCACTGCGACAATCGTTGATCTATTGTGCTTATCTTTATTTATTTAATACGTCCAGGAATAGGATCAGCGCCTTCAATGGGAGTATTAGTAGGTCCTCATCACTCAGCGTATATGCATATAGTATTCTGTATCTCCTGTGGCCCAGTGCCCCACAATTAGTAATCAAGTGTTCCATTGACTCCTCTTCTTCAGCGCAGAATCTGCAAGAGTCCGTGTTGGATAAACCCATTCTGTAAAGGTGCTTGTTGCAGGTATAGTGGTCTGTAAGTGCCCTCGTCAGTGTCTTTAGGCTTTTCCTGTCCAGTTTTAGAGCGAAGTCCGCCCTCCTAACGTCGAAGCTCAGAAACTTTTTGGAATGTTCCAACCCACTGGTATCATTCCAGTGTTTTGTTGTGTTGGATGCTGTCCATTTCTTTATCTCCCCTTTGAGGAGACCGTTGTTAAACCCAAAAGGTGGGGTAGGTCCAGTAAGGTTTCCCTCAGCCTCTTTGTTGCGTAGATGTCTGCTATCTCATTATCTCTGTGCCCCTCATGTCCTGGTATCCAGACCAGAGTGATCTGATTCTGAGTCGCCAGGCCGTTAAGCTTGTTGTAACATTCCAATAATAATTTGGACTTAATTGTACAATTGCTTAGGGCCTTAAGAACTGATTGGCTGTCCGAGAATATTTTGATTCGTATTCCCATGTGTCCCCTATCTGATAGGATTCCTACAGTTTCCAAAATTGCGTATAGTTCCGCTTGAAAAATTGTGGTGTCCTTGCTCAATGTTATTGACCTGTGGGCTCTAGGTCTCACTATTTCTAGTAAATTCTCCTAGTAAATGGTACGATGGTTGTCTTTTCAGGGTTAATTAATAGCCGCTCCAACCTGCATCATTTCCATGTTGTGTTTAGGGCATCTTGCATCCGTTCTGCAATCGTCTCTATATGATTACCCCTGATTATTACAGAGATGTCATCCGCATAACCAATGGTTCTGTGTGCCTTCCGGTTAAGGACCCTAATCAGGTCATCAACTAAAACAGACAATAAAAGACAAAACCCCACCCTGTGGGCATCCCTTAACCGCAGTGACACTGAAGTCCGTAGATCCGAGCGAGGCTCTAATCGACCTTTGGTTCCGCATACAGCTGACCCATTTTACTACCGCTGAATCAGTTCCTCTATTAAAGAGTGCTGTTTCCATTGTGAGGAAGTTCGCATTATCGAAGGCGCCCTGTACAACTCTAACTCGGATCTACTACAACCAGAAGTAATCTCTATGTTTCTCCGATGTTTTCTAGGAGACAGTCTACACATTGACTTAATTCATGTAGGATTTGCAAAATTGTAGTAAAATGGAGAAAAGTCGCATACCATTTCTAAATTTTTCAACCTTTATATGATAATGAAGATCCACGCGCACTTTTCGTTTGTAAAATTTAAGTTTTGTCAGTATTTTAAAGAAAATTATTTCTCGTGATGCGCGAGCACACTGTGGCTCAGTCTATAATTTTTGGAAATACTTACGGATAAAAGTAAATACAGCAAAAACTGATTTCTAGTACAACAACACTTTTATTTTATGACAGCTGTTTCGTTAACACTATGGGTTAACTTTTTAACTCAACTAAAATATATATTGTAGTTTTACTAACTAGTTTTTTATTGCACATATGTATATATTTAGCACTGGTAACACGTTCTAATTTATTTATTTCTAATGATTCCAACGACAGCTTGTAGCTTTTGTTTGAGGTTGCAAAATTACAAAATTGTCTGTTTTTCCTTCCTGAAAAGGTGTTTGTTTCCTTATTCGTCTTGTGAAAGGGGTTTTCCCATAAATATTTTTTTTGGGGCACATCCCACACGTTAATTTATATTTCCTGTTTCTTGACCTTATTTGTTTTGGTTTCATCATTTTTAATGTATTTTCCCAGGTTAGTTAGCTTGGCATGATATTTTTACCGCCTCTTCATTTTATTTTGGATGCTATCATTTACTGAAATTCAGAATGATATTGCTTACTACTTGTTACCTGGTGTGCATCGTTTATGATATATGTGCATCTTAACGACTTAAATATGGAATTCTCTTCTAAGGAATTAGGATACACTTCTAAAGTTTTTAGAGATTTGTCTTCCACATTACTGTTTATGGTACTAGGTTGATACCCGTTTACTGCGATTTGTTTATTAGTGTGTAATTTGTGTCGTAATTTTTCTTATCCTGTATCGTGTTAATCAATCTATTCACCATGCATCGATATGGTTTTTTTCCTTTTTTGAAGTGAATACTTCTTAAGGAACATCCTACCGGCTCGAGCGTAACCGTAACCGTAAGCGTAAACGTAAGAGCGTTAAATTTGAATGACGCTTTGCTTCGTGTGACAAACAAAAAAACATAGAGTATGATGTGGGAACGAGAGGCGATGAGCTAGCTGTAATTTTCGCATACAAATTTCATGTATATATACTACAATTATTGATGTTTCTACGTAGGAGAAGGATTCGATATAAATTCTTTCATTATGTACGTATTTCGCATTTTTGCAGCTATTTGTTTCTATAGGGTGGACAGATTATGTTGCCACAATCTCTTGCAATAACTACCGTCACAATTGTGTTTAGGACATTTAATATTGTGCGATATACGACATATATAAGGACATTTTGTATATTAGGAGAAATATACATGTAGAGCTGAGTGCAGAGTACTTGAGTAATAGAGAAGGCGTAGAGAATGTCAGTTTTGTAAGAGTGAAATATATTATCATTGTTATCAAAGCCGAAGCGTTATAATTGGTAATATAAGGTGCAAAATTTATAGGTAGAGAGTAGGAGTATCTATAACAACAAATATCAGAGAGTAGATATGGGCGCGAGAGGCCACCAGTCGGGCTGTCAAAGCAGAGGGGCTCGGAGATACATAAGGAAAGAATAAAATAAAACATATATTAAACCTCCGAAAAAGATTTTATACAACCTAGTCATAATGACTCCCGAATCATTCTAATTTAAAGTATTAGAACGAATAAAATGAAACATTATACACAAAACATCAGAAAAAGATTCACTACTGATTTCCAAATCTACAAAAAAACACGTGGAACGAAAACGCCATGACTTCCAATTAAGAAATACGACAATTAATGGGTATTCACTTCAGACGTGCGTAAACCACGCATGCCAACATTTTTTTGTCATGTACGATGTGTGGAGCTACTATGAATTATAATTCATAGTAACTCCACAAGACTTAAACAACAACAATGTTATATTGCACATATACATTAACTACCAATTTATTCTTTAGAAGAATATTACCGACTACTATACCTACTATACTACTATACCTGGTGTACATTGTTTATGACATAACGTCGACTTCCTCAGAAAATTTGGAGCTACGTACAGTGAAATTCATTTCTGATATTAATATCGACCGCGCTTTAAAGATGAACTTACTTTGGGATTACTTTTAAATGTCAGATCTCTAAATACATGTATTCTGTTAGAATAGATTGTTTTTTATGGATTTAAAAAAATTGCTAAGATCATTCAAATATTGATAAGTGTAGGTCAAAAAATACATATCTACTGATATACTAAACGACGTTACAAATACAACCCACGGAAATAATGTGTTGGTCAACTTTCGTATATTACATCAGTTTGTCCGAGGCTTAACATGTTTTGCTCAAATTTTAGCTTTTGTTCTTCATTTTTCTGAGATTAATACTGTACGACGTAATTTCATATTTTCATATATATAACTTTGACAGAGATCGAATTCATGATTTATTAGAAATAGTTTCTAGTGACAATCTTTATTTTTTACTGTTAACAATAAATTCTAACGACTTCGATACTGCATTAAGACCGCAACAACATGTTTGGATAAATAATATATAATCAAATGATTAGCTAAAATAAATTAATCCTTACGATACCCTTACGATTCTTTAGAAAACTCCTAATACGTAATTGGGCCTCCGGCCTCAGAACAGAACACAATCCCAATATGATCTATTTAAGTGACTAGTTAGTCCAAACCGCATTAAGTTACCATCTTGGTTAGAAAAAGGCACTAGATCTAGCACGAATCGCAAGGAGTCTAAGGGTAGCGCCAACGCTTTAACTTATTTTTATTCAATTGTATGCCTTGTCCGAAATAGAATGGATTTGTATGCGTGAAGCTAATAATCTAGTAACAATGTTACAATCGTTATAGGGGATTTTATGAGTTGCATTAAATACAGAATTTATTTACACATATGTATGTAAGTTAAGTTGCACCATGTGTAACTGCACTCGTTGAGCAGCTTAACAATATATTTTCTTCAACTAGCGGTAAAGGTAGACGGATGATGGTCAAGGTACTAATAAGGCAATGGCAGGAGTTGGATTTTCACTACTTTATTTAATTCGTCGAAGGTTCAGCGATTCTAGCTTTAATAATAATCATGTTATTGTTACAATTCTTCTTACAATGTCCTCCTTATCTCTAAAGACCGTCACAAAGTTTACATTTGGTCAAAGTACAATTGATAGACAAGAATTGGTCTAGAAGTTAAGTATGATAATGTGTGTAAACATGGATTTGAACGAAACGATTAATGTGTTGACTTATTGGAATACTATTGTTTGTCAAATAAACGATGAATACAGAACACATAAATGTACACACAAATGTAAATTCCAACGAGAAGATTACTTGGTTTATCTCTTAGAATAATGAAAATATATTATGGCTACATAACACCTCCCGCTGAAGATTGAAAATTATTGTTCAATCGTTTCAATAATTTACCCCAAATTCACACCAATTCAAATATCTACCTGCCTTTTCTTACAACTTACTGTTAGTCAAGAAAAACCGAGAAATAAAGAACTACTTGCTTTGGCTAATACTAAGAGTAATAGTATCAAACTCTTTTTCCATCATCTGCCAACAAACACAAAACAAATTTTATAGCAGTACTTTTGAGGTCAAAGCATTCTTCAACAAATAATCTATTGTACAATGCAGATATGTAAGTTGTGCGTATAAATTAGATAATACAAATAAGATCTGTATCTAACTAACTAATCTAACTTATCTAGCAAGACATGTTTAGTTGATTTAATATAATCCCTCCATCCGTATACGTTACAGTATATCAGTATCTTTACTTTACTCGATCCACTCTAAAATGTAATTTACTAGGTTACCCGGCAAACTTCGTTTTGCCCAAAATTTTTTCGACTTTTCTTTTTCCTAAACCTTCGCGTAAAAATTACGAATAACCCCGTAGAAGGAAGTATACAATTTAGTCCAGTTGTTTTCCAACTTTTAAGCATCCGAACAAACCGCGATCCACTTTTATATATACAGATACCATATTAGAATACAACATAAATAGCTAACAGAAAAAACTATTTAACTTACAATTAGCACATTGCTACGTAACCATTTCTAAATCGATTACTACGCAATTAATTGATATATAAAAATGGATCGTGGTTTGTTCGGATGAAAATTTAAAAAAATAATCAGAGATTAAGCAAATTGATGACGTTTGGTGGGTTAGGTTATGACAGTTGTCATGGTGCGCGCAAAGACAATTAAGATTACGACATTTGTGATTGTGCGCGTATGAATAATTGTTATGTCATAGTAGAAGCAAAATCAGCAATATCCATCACAGTCTTATTTACAATGCCGCGAGCGAGAAGATGGAATCTTTTACAACGAAGCCGTAATGCAATTAGACTGCGGAATATTGCGAATCAATCCACTACAGATGAAGAAGAAATCGCACTAGGAAAGGGCGCCGTGTTATTACGACCCGGCTTCGTGTTTCACAAACACAAGAACAGAGAGAGGCCATACATGAAACGACTCGGTTGGCAATGAGAAATCGTCGAGCAGAACACAGAGATCAACAACGTCGAGCCTAAAGGAGAAATGCTTCAAGTGTTAATTTGAATCGAGGAGCGTTTCAATACGATTCCACAATTGACTACAGCTCGCACCCTTTCGTTAGAATTGGCTCTATGGAGGTTGTGTGCGTCCACTGCAGTGCATTGAAGTTCGCTGGAGAAACGCCTGGATGGGCTGTCTCGGTGAAAAGATTAAATTGCCATTGTTGCCTCCGTCACCTGAGCCATTGCATTCATTGCTTCGTGGCGAAGCTCAAGAATCACGACTTTTTCTTTCGAACGCTTAAAGGTACAACGCATGTTTCCAAATGACTTCGTTTAGAGCAAATATTATTGAAGAACGCGAATTCAGTCCGACATTCAAGGTAATGTTTGTTAATACGAGAGTAACCTTTATTTTTGGTAGTCATAAATCACCAATTATCACTTCCCTTTCGACTATACAGATACAAGGACAGATTCACCATAGAATTGGATCATTGCAGCCGGTTGAAGACACACAGCTTAAAATTGTTATAAATTTACTTCATGGCCAATATGGAAGACCAACTTGTTCGGCGTCAAACGATCAATAACGCCATGAAAAAAGAAATTCTTCAAGATTTGCAGCAAGTGCTTTATGAACATCATGCATTGATTCGGTTGTTCAAAACTGCGTTGGATCGCATGCTAAGTGGTGAACTATAAAGAGATCAGAGTAAATAAACGCCCCGCTGGAGCACACGAACGACAATTCAACGCTCCGACAATAGATAAAATCGCAAAATATAATATATCACAAGGTGCTTCAATGAAGATAATCGAGACGAGTGCAACCCATTCAGCAAATAGTTTCACAGAAAGGTGTGCTACAACGATACGCGAATCATTTGGTTTACATTCAATAAAGCAAATGCTTTGCTCCCACGTAAATTTGCTCCTTTTTGAACTATTGTTCAACTTAATTAATTTTATCTTAATATAAACAAGTTAATAAAACTCAGGTAATAACTTAAGACAACATTTATTAATTCTAAAGCGGTACGAAGTTTGCTGGGTCAGCTAGTCATTGGATAAAAAACTGCTTCAATATTCGTGGTGATATTGAGTTCGTTACACAATATTTCAAGTTGTTGATATGTCCTTTTGCCTAGCTTTCTACTGTATTTTTTGTTACCAGTAATGGTCTTGAGTATCACTTTCCCACTTCTGAACTATAACATTGCCTGCTTTGTTCACGACAAGGATCTCAAGTACGCAAGCCACTATAGATCTTTGATGAACTCATTTTCAATTTATTAGTATTCTTAAGCTTCCCAACACTTTATTTGGTTTCATCATTCTAGCTTCCAGTTAATGTTCCTAGTACCTATTTTCATCACTCATAACTACACAAATTTTCTCCCCTTTTAAATGTGTATTTCCCAGCAGTCGATAAAGAATCAGATGGCTGTCATACATGGAAAGATCTTACTCCGAGAAGAATAGAGAGACCAAGAAAGGGATCATATGAAAAGATACAGACGGAACTGTTTAGTATAGAGATTTGAAGCTTATGAGCGAAAGAGAAAAGAGTCAAGGCGGATTGTTCAGCAGCGTAGCAGTGGAATGAAATACGTAAATCTATTCTATTGCAAAGGCCTGTTGAGTGTTATAGACAAATAAATAGAAAACCACACAATTAAAACAAATGCAATTTGACAAGTTACGCGAGTTAATTTCAAAACATTATTGAAATGTAAGTCTTGTGAGAATAAAGCAATATAACAATTTTCCTCCCAGATTCATGTCACAAAAGCGCCGCAGATATTAGCTAACTAACACACAGCCAAATGATTATGTACGAATTTTTAATGTTGTACTTTGGATTATAACGCGCTGTGTGTGGGGTAGGGTAGGGGTTTGGCTGTCATTCATCTAAGATACAATATTAGATTAACATTGCAACTAGAAGGATGTTTTTAGTTTACTCATTTTTCCTCTTCCTGTTTTTATACTTATATTATAACAGAGTTAAGAAATACAAAGATCTGAATTCATTGCCTGGTCCACCGGGGCTGCCCATTATTGGAAACTTATTTGACCTTGGGTCTACAACAAATGGTAAGCAAATCAGGAAACATATACGTAATTATAATTTAATTCAAGGAAAAAGTCGTTATGAAAGTATTGGTATGTATTTTCAAATCTAATCAAAATACAAAGCAGTACTTTTTTAAGATCAGTTAAACTTAATTTTTTGTTTATTGGCTCCAAAACTATTTTGAAAATGGTATATCTGACCTTTAAAAGTAGTGTATGTAACGATAACATACTAGTTTTTCAGCTTCAATTTTTTACCGTGTATTCGTTCCCATAGCTACGACTTATCATCAAGCTCTTTTGTAAATTTCTTGTTGTTGGACTTGAAGAAAGTAACGATAACAAAGGTATTTCTAAAAAAGCTCGATGATCGTAGGTATCGTAACGATTACACGGTATGCAAAATTACTGGCTCTTCACTTATAATTTTAAAAAAATAAAGCTGAAGAAGCTCTTAACTTTGCAAAAAACAAAATAGTTTTGAAACGAATAAAAAAATTTAAGTTTAACCGATCTTGAAAAAGTACCGAACGCCTTTAAGCGACTGTGACAGGGCGAATTGATGGTTTATACCAACCCTTTTATTTCATACTGTTTGCGATCATTTAATTATTCATCGTTCTGTTATTCGGTAATAAGTTAATTAAAAGAATATACTCTTTCCGTGTGTGGCAATCAAAACGTTTAGATTAGGAGGAAACTTGCGCCATAAGTTTTTCTCAAAGATGGTTTTGAACGTACAGTGGATTTAGAAAGAAAACTGGAAAAAATACCGTTTAGTTTTATCTGCACTCACTTTGCATATTCTTGATTCTAGGTGAAAATTGAAACTAAATCGGACGTCTTTAAAGCGTTGGTCTGTGTTATATGGAACGTTTTAAATATTAGTCCCACCGTGAAAGTCCCTTGATAAGGCGTGTAGAAGGATGAAAAGATCTGAAAATTTGATGTTGGCCAGTGGCCAGTTTTAACCCCGAACTTTTCTATTAAAATTTTATTAATCGTCGGAAGTAAATATACCAATTGCCGTGTATAACTCCAGAATAACTTCATTGAATGGGCCTCTTAGCTCGATAAGAATGCAACACCTCAATAAACATTATTGATATTCACATTGTTTTATTCAATGAAATCGTTAATTGTGAAAGATGAACCTCCCACTTGGTATCGTTGAGAACGCGTTGTTTCAGCAAGATTGACAACGCACAATTCTCAAATAAGCACAAACTTTCTAAATAATGAACATCAACCGTTGGATCGGAAGTCGGGGATTGGTAAGATTTTACGTCATCTTTGTATATGTCTATGTATAAACTCAATTTTGTCGATAGTAATATGCAATAGCGAAAGAATTACAGCATGCGTTAAACCAATAAGCGGTATTACTACATTGCTGTTACGACAATCCTGTGGAGCAACTTGAGGCGGCAGACGTTACACATATTGTTTTCTTCGCATTTGATTTTAAATTGTTGTTTCTTAGTCTATATTCTTTGAACATAACCGTGTAAAACAAAATTAAGAGTTATTTCTCGTAATAATTTAAAAAATAGAAAGTCGAATATGACGCCCATAGAAAGGTATAGAAAATATAGAGGACCTACTATTTGAAGGTCATTTCTTAAGTTCTCGTTAGATATTATTCTGTTCTAACATCCTTGTAGATTTATCTGTACGTACGTACGTACATAGGTGGTGAAAAAGTTTGACATTTTAAATTAAGTGGTAATTTGGAATAGGCGTTCCCAATTAAAATAGCTGAAGGTAAAAGTACAATAACAGTCAGTGTATTAAACAGTATTAACGAAAGGGCGATGTAACGGTTCCAGAATCTTTAATTTGTGAACCATCTAGGAATTATTTATTCGTGTTGCTACTTACTTTTATGTTTTCAGTAAATAAAATCTTTCTTTCGTGTAAATCACAATAAACATACACTTTATCTCGTAGAAGTCTTAGAAAATCTACAACGCTATAATAAGGAGTATGGAGATGTTTATAAGCTATGGATTGGACCATTTACTCCCTACGTTGTAGTCTGTAACCCAAAAAGTATGGAAACCATTTTATCTTCAATGAATCATATTAGAAAATCATATGCCTATACCCTTCTACATAGTTTTTTGGGAGACGGATTGACAGCAAACAGAGGTACATTTACATAAATATATGTATGTTACTGCACAACAGTATTATTTCTTGACGACTTTCCCTGCGATTAAAGTAAAATGTCCTAGACGCAATAGTTCCCAAATTGATTGCTTTCCTTTTTTAGGTGACGAGAAATGGAGAAAACATCGAAAGCTACTGACACCAGCATTCCATTTTAAGATATTGGAAAGGTTCATATACACTTTTCATTCACTAGGAAACATACTAATAGAGAAACTTAATGAAAATGTCGGAAATACAGGATTTGACATATATCCATTTATATCTCGTTATACGTTAGATGTCATATGCGGTAAGCGGTAGCACTAATTAATGAATTTTTGAATTACACTGTATTGTTCACCAGAAACCGCTATAGGATTGAAATTAGATATTCAAAACGACCCAGATCACGAGTATTTACGAACTTTGATAGACTATGGACATAAATTTACCATGAGACAGTACTCGATAACCGGAAGAAATGAAAATTTGTATCAGTACATGCCAGAATATAGGAGTTGGGCTGATTGCGTTGGCAAACTAAGATCTTTTACGGAAGATGTCGTACAGCAAAAACACAAACAATGGGAATCCAGAAAATTAAATATGGCAGAAGGTAATGACAAAGCCCAACAACCCTTCCTAGATCTGTTGTTTAGGGAATGGGAAAAAGGAGAGATTACTATGGATGAAATAAGGGAGGAACTAAATATATTTATGTTCGCCGTTTGTATTTCCCCAAATAAATCCAACCCCTATGGGCTATTGCTTGCTACTTTTAGGGACATGATATTACATCAAGTGCAATCAGCTGTACTTTATTTGAATTAGCTAAACACCTAGATGTCCAAGAGAAAATTTTGATGGAAGTCAAAGAGGTAATTGGAGAAAATGACGACGATCTTGTCACTGTTTCTAATTTATCTAACCTAAGATACTTAGAAACTGTTTGTAAAGAGGCTATGAGGATTTACACTACGGTACCGACTATAGAAAGAGAAGTCAGTAATCATATGGTACTAGGTGTGCACTTAAACAATTATAGAGAGATATAATTTAAACTACAACAGAAAATTTCAATTACAGGTGGAAAGGTAATTCCGAAAGGAACAACAATAACCTTATTTCTCTATGGTCTTCATAACTCCGAAAAGTATTACAAAGATGCCCAGATATTTGACCCCGGTAGATTTCTGCCAGAGAACGTTATTAACAGAGATCAGTATTCATATGTGCCATTCAGTGCTGGTGCTAGAAATTGTATAGGTAAACTGCCAATCAGGAGAACCTCCAGTAGTTTACGAGGGCGGATTGATAATGAAGCTACCTAGCGCTACATGGCAGCACAAACACAAAAACTTTTTTAGAAATTGCGATCTGTCAAACGTCAGCTGTTAAAATTTCACCCAAATTCATCTATTAGTTTAGTTGTTGTAGTCGTTTGAAGTAAGCAACTTTTGTGTTTCTTGAAAAATGGAAAAAGTGAATTTCGTGCAGTGATTAAACACTATTATTTGAAAGGGAAAACGGCGAAAGAGACAAAAGAAAAGCTCGATAAACATTACGGTGAGTCTGCCCCGTCAGATTACATGGTAAAATATTGGATTGCTGAATTTAAACGCGGCCGAACAAGCACTGCAACAATACCATCAACAGGAAGGCCAAAAGAGGTGGTTACTGAAGAAAATATCAAGAAAATCCTCGATATCGTTATGAATGATCGCCGAGTCAAGTTACGTGAGATTGTTGAAATGGTAAACATATCATATGAACGTGTGTTCAACATTTTGCATGAACATTTGCATATGAAAAAGCTATCGGCAAGATGGGTGCCGCGTTTGTTGAGTGTCGAACAAAAACGAGTTCGACAGACCACTTCACAGCGGTGTTTGGACATGATAAAGCGTAATCCTGTTGATTTTTGGCGTCGATTAATAACTGTTGATGAAACGTGGGTCCACCACTACACACCTGAAACCAAAAATCAATCGAAACAATGGGTGGAAGCTGGTGGAAGTGCTCCGAAGAAGGCGAAGACAGTGAAATCGGCTGGCAAGGTTATGGCCACGGTATTTTGGGATGCACACGGAATATTGCTCATCGATTACCTTGAAAAAGGATCCACAATCACAGGAAAGTATTATCGTGCATTATTGGATCAATTGATTGACGCAATCAAGAAAAAACGACCACATTTAAAGAAGAAAAAGTGCTCTTTCTTCAAGACAACGCACCGGTTCACACAGCATTAGATACGATGCTAAAATTACGTGAAATACACTTCGAATTGGTTGATCATCCACCTTATAGTCCAGATTTAGCTGCTAGTGACTTTTTCCTGTTTCCAAACTTGAAAAATGGCTCGCAGGAAAAAGATTCATCTCAAACGAAGAAGTGATTACTGAAACTAACGCGTATTTTGAGGGGTTCTCAAAATCGTATTATTCAGATGGTATAAAAAAGTTGGAATATCGTCTTACTAAGTGTATTGAGCTAAAAGGAGACTATGTTGAGAAATGAATGGTTTTCGAAAAAAAAATGTTTTTTTCCTACTTAGGTAGCTTCAATATCAATCCGCCCTCGTACATTAAATATATCTTTTCAGGTCAAAAGTTTGCCATGTTAGAAATGATGGGCTGTATTACTAAAATTATACGAAATTTTAGGTTTTATCCTGTTGAACCAGAACATAGATTGCAGCTGGGAGCAAATTTAGTTCTGAAGTCTGCAAATGGAATTCCTATAAGGCTCGACAGAAGAACTTAACAAGAACTTTTAAATCAGATTCTAAAAGGGTTTGTTATTTTTAGCAAATAATATATTTATAGTTCTTCTGTTCAAACTAAAGTTTGACATACAAATACCAAGCGAAAATCGAGATAAACTACAATACAATAATGCTTAGCCTTACCTGCAACCAGAATCTTGGTGCTTCAACACTCACGATCAGAGGAGGAACGAGAAGTAATTAAAATGTTTTTGAATCTGTTGTGAACAAGCGCAAGGGAAATTTTATAGTAAAATGTTTGAAATAAAAATATTCATAAACATAATATAATTTATTCTATAACGTATATGTATATTATGCGTATATTATAAATTAGAGAATATTATGTAACGAGATCTGTATGTAAATATTCTTGGTTTATCAGATGACCCACTCATTTGAAAGTCAAAGGCAGAAATACCAATAAAGCTCGTTGTTGGCGAATGTTTATGGTATTCTAGGGGAACAAACCGACGTGCTAAAGATATCCGCAAAATACTACAATCTCTTCTCTAATGTATTTCAGATTTATTATTTAGAATTTTATAGAGCTAAAGGATTAATGTCATAAAGACGTGAAGCAATTAAGTCTTCCACTATCTGATTTTTCTCCACTAGGGGGTCTTTTCAACCAGCCAATTATAACATGGTAATTGAAGGAGCATAATTAACAGGAAAGAATTTTCGCATACTTATTTCAACTTACATTTCCTATTAGTCAGAATTTAAGTTAGCATTTCCTGCATTAGTGAACTTTATTGTAGAATAGCTGGAATTCTTATTTGCCATTATTTTCTATTATTTGCTATCATATGTTATTATTTCATTTGAAATATTCATCGATGCAGTTGTGTGTTATTCTGATATATGTATTTACTTCATAGATTTAGATGTCTACTGCTACAGAATGTAATAGGATTTGAATAACATTAAGGGATGTGTGAATAAATCACTTCACAAACGTGTTTTAAAAGATTTTCTTCAAAAAATGTATCACTTTAAAAGTCACACGCATTCATGAATGGTGTTTGATGTATGTAGTGCCGTAAATATATCAACAGCAGTCAAGCAATTACGTTTATTTTCTTAGAAGAAGGAGCGACATGTTACAATTGTTTTAACCTTCCTATACTCACGTCAAAATGAAAGACGTATACTACACTATATAAATCGGTCTCACAGACCGTATGCGTGAGTATAGGAAGGTTAATCGCTTGTCAAATACAGCTTCAAGTTCTGCTCTCTTCTTTACTAATGTTTTTGATATTTTAGAACTTCTTAGTTAAAAACAAAAAGCTTGAAAAGTATTTTCTTAGCATTCGAATTGTAATTTTTACTCTTGAGACACCTCTAAACACGTATTTCAACAAAGCTGTCATCATCCGTGAGGAAAATACAAAGGAAAGAAAGCGTTACTTGAGAATTTTGGTTAACACGTACTCATCATCTCGCAAAAGACTCTAAGCTTAATTCCATTGAGCGTAATTTATCCACTTCGCATGAAAGCTAGATTGGCAGTTTACAGGTATTCTAAATGATTGTGGTAAGCTATTTTTTAATTTTAATTCATTCTAAACCAGGCACTTCTATTTTTCTAATGCTAAGGCAACAACTATCCTGGAGAGAAAATATACCTTTTTCTTCCTAATTGCTTACCCCTTCTACCTTAATGTGTAAGGTTAAGGAAAGAATAAATAGATAAATAAAATGCTTTCAATCAGTTTCAAAGTTTCAAATATATAGGTGTAATAAAGTTATTTAATTAATTAATTAATTTCAATCAAACTTGTATTAAGATCCACAGTATTAAACCAAGCCGCAAAACGCCGTTGAAAACATTTCGGATACAATCATCATCAACCATTTCGAGTATCATGTTTTCGTTTCTAGTAGCTCCCAAACCAATGAGGAAGTACTACCCTACTTTGTCTTTTCCCACGTGCGCCCTATAACACATTATTACTTCTCCCACACTTTCTCCGCGGGCATTATCTATTTTTGAACGAACCCTCTCTCAAAGATCCTTGCGTTGCCGGGGTCATTGTTCGACTTTTCTAGGTTAAATGAAAAGTCGTTGCCACTTTCTCCGCCGTAAATTGCTAGGGGAAGGGAAATACGGCTATGTGGAGCTTTTTGCTACCAAGCGGTGTTTTAATGTCAGGGTTAATGTGTCGAAACGATACAATTTTAGCGATATAAGTTGATAAACACATTTATAAATATCACTGGTATATTGAATTAATAAGATTTAAGTTTACGCTATAAATACTTAAAATTGTTTGGTTGTAACCACTTGATTAATAACAATAACATACCTAATATGATGCTCCAAAACGAAAGTGAAATAAATGCTCATAATTCATGTCTTTATATATGTATATCTGTGTGTAATTTTCGTATGAATATAAAACTTTTTACTGAAGTCGCATTACAAATACGGACATTTAAAACTATTACCCGTTAGTTGATCATAGCTACTGTCATGTTTCCCAGGTGCTTTCCCATTCGTTTTTTATGAACTTTTTCCTTTATGTCCATGATTCATGGTTTCATTATACTTACCTCCTCTATCACTAATTCTTTTTCGTGTAAGTGTAGTTTTCGTTTAAACACATAGTAACTTTCTGTAGTACTCTTCCCAGGCATGCTTGTAATTCTCTCTTTTAATCATAATTCCTTCTTTACATTTTATGCTACTGATTTTTGCTTTATCTATTTTAGTTTGTTTTTTGCTCACACTTTTTCCTTCGATTTCCTTCTCCAAATTTTCTTACATTTCATCAACGGCTAGTCTTTGTAATTAGTACGTGATCGATCTGGGAGCAATCTTTTAAATCTGTTAAAATGTTATTTTGCATGTTTATATTCAAGGCTACCTATAATCATACTTTTTGCTGTATTACACAACCCTTGTATTACTTTTCTTATGTATAGTATGTTTCCCTGCTACATACTTCACACGATATTCACCACTCTGAGCAACAAAATCCCCTAATACTATAATTATGTCCCCCCTTTTTTTTATATCTATTTTTCCTTTTCTTCTCTTATAGTGTTCCCCAAATTCCGAATACGATTTTCAATGCTACGACTGAAAATGTATACAAGTTACAGAGAGTTAATGGGCTTTTTATAATAATGAATGAAAGTCGTAGAGTAGGCAATTCGCTATATTTAAGTTTTATAGTGCTTTATAGTTTGATTACAAACTTATCAAAATCAAGTAGTAAGTTAAGTAATATAGGCGTTCTCGGTATGTTGTAAATTGGCTTGAATATGGAGTACGAAACAATTTTTAGTTACTCGATATTATAAAGGAAAAGGTTCTATGGTAGGAAAGTGCGGCTGGATAGCATACCAGTTGAAGCAATGCAAAATCTAATCATGGATGTATATTCACAGGTGATTAACAACTGCCCTCCAGTCTCATATTGGGTTGTAGTAAAGTAAGGCTTTGCATAGAATAAATCTAATAAACGGCCATCTTGATATACATTCTGTACACTGATTTATAAATAACAGTTGCATAATATATACATATAGTGTGTTTCCGGATTGAATTCACTATAGGTATAATTAATCAGCAATTTTTGAATTTCATTTTAATGTTTTGAAATGCTGCCCTGCTTACTCTGAAAAGAATTTGAAGCATATTTTCACTTTTTGAAAGGGCATCATGAGAATTGAGGATAAAAGATTTTCTCTCGAAGTAAACTTCCATTTCAGTCAATAACACAGAAATATATTATTGAGGAAAGTTGTTCAAAATATGAAATTATGTCAAATTTGACATACATCGGATCATTATAAATTGTAAAAAGAAATTAATGTCTCGAATTAAGTATTTTATTCAAAAAAGGAAAATATATAACAATTATTCATTTGAATTCCTCTAAAATCGACACATTTTTCGACCCTACTCGAAATACTTCTGGTATGGTCGTTGCGTTCATGTATTGATGGCTATCATGAAGATCACATGAACAAACCTTTCGTTTCAAATAATCCTATAAATAAAAATCTAAAGGGGTCAAATATGACGATTTCGCTGGCCAATGTATCGAACCATATCGTTCAATCCACCTTTCATAAAAGTGTAGTCTTCAAAAAATTTGTAATCAATTTACATTTTATTTTATTGATAATAATTCAATTGTTTAGGTATTATGCGAGTTTCAGTTAATTGAATAAAAAAATGGAGCAATTGTTATGCATTTTGCAGGGCGGCCATCCCAAAACATTAAAATGAAATTCAAAACGTTTTGATTAATTATACCTAACATGAAGTCAATCCGGGGACATACTGTATATAGAAGTATATATTTTATTTAAAAGCTTACAATTTACTATAATAAAACTTACTACAGTATTTACCTTTGGAGCATACCTCGACAACTTTTCGGTACACTTCTAAACAGTTTCTTCCTATACCTTGTTGACATGCTTTACAATTCTAAAATTTTGCGAATAAGCTTTAGGTTTTCTGCTTTGCATGCTTTTATGGAACGCAATACATTTTCAATAGGGTTAGCGTTTGGCATTAGGACGTACATCTCAATATCCAAACAATGCGTCGATTACAGTCTTGCGAAAATAGCATTTCCTCAATTGCATTGTAAACTTCCTGTACTTCCAAGAAAAAGACCGTTTGTTACTATACATGTAATTTCTATCATTATTTGATAGTCGCCGTATGTTCTTGTTATATTTTTATAACAATAACAACTTTTGTATTCCCATCCCAACAAAAGTCCACTATTTTGGTTTAGTTTTTGTTCTACAGTTCCCATATGGTTTGAAATTATTTCTACAATTTACTAATGGACATACTTTATTTCTGTTTCTATTATTTACTTACTTAAAAATCAAAGGAGACGATAAATATCAAAGATACTACTAATAAAATCGATAATGGTTGAGGATTCTAACCATCGTCGTAAACGAGCGAAGATTTCCGCCCACCATACGTCGGAAAATTTATTTACAGCGGAAAAAATGCGGAAATTCGTTTTCCTTCCAAACTTCAAATTTATTCGTGCATATAATAAGACAGATCATTAAACTTTGGCAACTTTTCGACTATAAATACAATGAGAATCGTATAGAATATCACCACAAGCAGACACTTCTTTCTGTCAGAAAATGTTTCCGTGGGCACTACGAACTTCGATAATTAGACTACTATCTCTATTAAATAATAGTAATTGGTGATACTAAATTTGTAATTCCCTCTGGAAATAAAAGGTTTGACAAAGTCTACCAATAAGTAACCGGCTGATGTATAAAATTATTTGCACTGTTTTCCTTTGAAGGAAGTTTGGAATTAAGGACTAGGAAATTAATTGGTAACAATTAAAATATAATTAATACAGAGATACAAAAGAAAGTTAAACTTGCTGTTCGCTTGACGAAAGGAAGTGGAAACTAAACAAGATGATAAAGATAGAGATCAAAATTTCTAACAAGACAGATATTACGAACTCGAAGCCGCATAAACTTGAGGAACTTGGTATGAACAAGTTCAGGAAGACAAGTTTGAACTAGATGATATAAATACATAGTGGGGAACCATACTCTAAACAAAATCGTAAGAGAACTAATTTTAACAATTTGAAAGCCATAGTAGTAATTAAAAGTCTATGTTCATCTTATGTTAAAACTACTAATAACTAAACAAAACGCTGATGTGTATAAATGACATAAAATATAATAATTGACTTTTCAAATTACACTTATTAAGATTGTTTAACACAGTAAGTTGAAATGCATCGATTGGTTTGTTTTGAGGTCAAGCAATATTATTATAGTAATTATAACTTTTATTTTATGTTAAATTTCGGTATGATACTTTTCAGCAACGAACACACACACACACTACTAGATAATTAAATTAATGTATATTGAAATTAGCTGAATTGTTCACTGGTAAACGTGTAACTGAATTTGCGACGAGCATTTATAAAAGAGAACCACTTTCAGCATCACTATTTTAATTTATTATTGTTAATAATACCTACATGGTATGAATATTCAGTTTCACTGGAAATATTTGCGTTTACTTATTGCACCGTTTTTTGTGATAAAAATATGCACTGCACATAGCAGTTAGTTGTATATGAGTACACAGATCTACTTTTCTTGCACCTTAAACAATCTATGTCAAAGCTACTGTTTTAAATCAATTATTGTGAAATTCATGGAAAACATCTTAAGTACATGTTTGAGTATTAAAACACCAAACAGGTAGAAAGTCTCCAGATAAAATATGTGAACTGCTATATAATCAGGTTTTCGGCAAAGAAAATGGGAAATTTTTGCGAGACAATGGTAAAGACTTCCGAATATAATGGTTCCTATTTTCAATTTGAACTGTTTCTGTATTATTCTTATTTATTTTATTTATTAATATTGTATATTTAAAAATCAACAAAACATATGTATCTAGCATCATTCTCATTATTTGTAATTTTGGAAAAAATATAAAACCAATAAAATTTATACCGAAGAAATGGATCCAGGAATGTGGACCGTATGGTGGATTCATACTGCATACCTTGTTATAGTATTCTAGTTTTGGTAAATTATGGATTCTGCTGGCATATCATATTGTCCTAAATCAAAAGCCTAGTAGTAGTACAACGAGTTATGTATAAATCGAGAAAACACAACATTTTGTTGAAAATACAGAGTCTATATATGTAAGTATAACGAACGCGTGATGACTAGAGTTGCTCAGTTTACGCCAACAGTACTACAGCTATCGGAACGGCTGTATTAGGATAAAATAATATCGGCATACACGTTCTCAGTTTCAATGTATAGTATAAAGTTATCCCACTCTGCTTGTTTCGTATAGTGAGACGTTATTCTAGTACAGTCGTTTCCGATAGTTGTAGTACTATTGGCGCAAACTGAGCAATTCTAATAATGACTTCAAATCTTAATTTAATAAACGATAGAATATTTCGTCAAGAAAACGTGAACAATTTTAAATGAAAAATTCATTGTATACAGTACAGTTTCTTTAGTCAAATAGATTCCGAAACTTCTAATCAAGAATGTTGTGTTAAAAAGTGTTATATGCGGAAAAACAGAAATTTTCCTCACTGTGAGGAACAACGGAAGAAATAATAACAGAAGAAAACTTCCCTAGAAGCAAAGTTCGGTAAAAGCAAGGTAAGCGTCACAAGGAAAAAGCATTATGAGAGAACAAAGATTAAATGAATAACTAATGCATATAATTAACTAACATATATATATATATATATATATATATACAGGTAAGTATATATATACAGGTAAGTAAAAAGTAAAAAGTTCGGGAACGGTCGATTATCTCCGTTGTTTATGAAGCAATCTTTTTAATAATTAATATTAATGCATTTAATAATCGTAATGTCTTCTCTTTTCCACTTCCGCTTTGGCTGTATATTTTATTAATTATATTTATTTTATTAATTACATTTATTTATTACACAGTTATCGGACGCAGAATAGAAAACTACATAAGAAATATTATAAATAAGGTTTTTGTTTTATTTGAAAAGTGTTAAAAAGAATAAAATAAAAAATACTGTAGCAAATCGCATTATCTTTGAAAACATGGACATGTTAGTTGTTATGGCAAATTATTTCACAAGTCTTTAGTAACGTGTGTTAAATTTATCGAAACTGACTGCAAATATGGCAGTGAATCTTAGTGAAGGTGAAGGGATTGAGATTTTGATTCTGCGCGGGTATGGTGATAGAAAACGAACATATGACGAAGTTCGTATTTTATTTAATAATATTTATCCAAATCGATAAGTTAGTCAGTCTACGGTATGTAGGACTGTTAAACGATATGAAACAAGTCATAATGTTAAGTATTTGCCAAGAACAGTACGACCGAAATCAGCGACTGGCGAAGAAACTAAGTTTAACGTTTTATTACAGCTTGAATAAAATCCTCAAACTTCCTCGTATTAATTTGCGTTAGATCACAGTATTTGTCAAAAGTCTGTATGAACATTTTAAAGTCAGAAAAGCTAAAACCTTATAAAACTCATTTTGTCCATGAATTAACTCAAGATGATCCAGACCGCAGAATTCAATTTTGGGAAACTATCATGGAAATGATCGTGGCCAATCCTAATTTTGTTAACAATGTGGTGTTTTCAGATGAAGCCACGTTTTGTCTTAATGGCACAGTAAATAGGCACAACTGCCGTCTTTTGGTCAAAAGACAACCCGCACTGAATATCTGAAGTACATACACAACATCCTCAAAAACTGAATGTACGGTCAGGTATTGTGGACAACCATATAATTGGACCATTTTTCATAAATGGGGATTTAAATGGTGAACGTTACCTGCAACCATTAAGAAATGAAGTTGTACCCGCTGTTGCACTTTTATTTCCAAATGCCAATAACTCTTTAAAACCAGCTGAAAATATCTGG
Organism: Chrysina gloriosa; assembly: GCA_038088585.1. NCBI lineage: Eukaryota > Metazoa > Arthropoda > Insecta > Coleoptera > Scarabaeidae > Chrysina > Chrysina gloriosa. The sequence goes on from CM076091.1 coordinate 27,197,497, forward strand.
TTCCAACAAGATGGAGCACCGCCACATTTTGCTATAGGTGTCCCGAATTATCTGAATATAATATTTCCAGCAAGATGGATCGGCCAAAGAGATCCTATTGAATGGCCTGCTCGTTCTCCCGAGCTGTTCCCATTAGACTATTTTCTTTGGGGACATTTGAAATGCAGAGTTTACAGAAACAGGCCAGCCAATCTAGAAGAATTGCGACGATTGGCTGGGCTATTGTCAAATTGTAAATGGAGAACATTTCGAACATTTACTGCAGATTTAATTAAAATTATTAGTTTCTTCAAAGATGATGCAATTTGTTACAAGTATTTTTTATTTTCATTCTTTTCTCACTTTCCGAATAAAACAAAAACCTTATTTATAACATTTGTTATGTAGTTTTTTATTCTGGGTCTGATAACAATAAAATATACAGGGTGTTGTATTTAAAAACAAAAAGTTAATGTCATTTCCGGATAAACCGAAAGTCGAAAAAAGAAGACCTTACGATTATTAAATGCATTAATATTTGTTATATAAGCACACCAATTATTTAAAAAAATGTTTCATAAACAAAGGAGATAATCGACTGTTCCGGGAGTTTTTACTTATCTATCTATATATATATATATATATACCTATATATACCTATACCTTAATATACACCCCACAACTATCCCTATACTCATACTCTTTGGGCAGGATGTTCTCTTTCAACGACTGTAACAGTTGACAAATATATTAAGATATCTTTAAAATACATAAATTTAAAGTAATCCTTTCCATAAGAAGTCAGGTAATTGAAGTGCAAGGATATTTTAGCATTTGGTCTTGTCTATTCCGGAAGCTGCCTTAATATTGCTTAATGCCTTTTCCACTTCTTCCCTTTGATGTTCGAGAAAAGTTCCCAAGATGTAGAATCATTTTTCCTTTCTTTTTCTTTTTATCACCATTTTGATAACGGTCGAGCTCACACTGCTGTTTGGACGACTGAGTATTTGAATGTCCGAAACGCTAAAATAATGGGTCATTCGCCATATAATTCACATCTGGCACGTACTAAGTTCCTATTGTTTCCACATTTAAAGGATAAGTTATAAGATTTCGGTTTTGACATCGGCCAAAGGAGTGGTGGACGTATTTAGAAATGAAATCAACAACGTGGAAAGATTGGAAAAATGGTTTGGAGATTAGCTTTTATGGGTGTCAAATTGTATTTACTGCAAAGGGAAATATTTCACGAGCAATACAGAGATGAATTTTGTCAATATATTCTGTATAAAAATGAGTCTATAAATGATACTGGAAACTAACATTATCAATAATTTTCTGAATTTTAATAATTTCATTTGAAGGCTGTCCATATTTAGTGACATTCTTGATGGTTATAGCTTTTTCTGATTTCAGCTTTGCCACACTTAAACTGTTACTTGATGCTGTTTGTCATTGGTGGTTATCTAGCGTTATTTGTGCATCTTATTGATCACTGGCGATAACACAGCTATTCAAAAGTGTTCCTTTCAGAACAAGCATAACGTAAAAGTCTTTATCAAAGCATTAAAGTGCCTAAACCTAACCTAAGTAGTGGGAAAAACGAAAAAAATGCTTCGTTAATAGACTTCTTGGAAGAAGATCGTGATAATACTGATTTTTTTTTGCGTATTATACTTGTCGTTAAGCTTTACCTAGCAAGTAAATAAATCCGAGTTGTTATCATTCTGTGTTTTTTTATCCAACTTATCACAACAATAAGCTATTAGCTGTTGCGGGCCGGATTGGTGACACTGGCGGGCCGGATTTGGCCCGCGGGCCGTAGTTTGGAGCCCTCTGTTCTAGACTAAACTCTGGGTCATAACTAACATTTTCCTATATACCGAATTTGTTATTATTTATTTACATTTAATTATATACCCATAACGCCATTGTCATCTACATATTATAAGTAAATGTATAGCTAACCAACATTATGTTTATTTTATTTATTTTGTATTAGACTATTTAATTTCAATTAGAATAACGCATTTGTATTTATATTTGTCCTGTAATTGAATTTATATCTTTTAGGCAAATAAACCATATTACTATCACTTTACCATACCCGGCGGAAAGGAAACGGCGTACAAATAGGAAATAAATAAGGAGACCTTACATCGAGTTTTAAGTCTGTTTATCCTAGTATGTTTACTTAAAATTGACATTTACTAAGTACACTAACGAATTAAATGTATAGGTTGCACGGCAAACTTTGCACAACCGCCTTTCAACTGAATTTAAGGCGAAAGTAAACGCAGAAGGAAGTACGTTAAAATAATTAATACCGGACTAGAATTTCAAAATCTATATACATATATAAAAATTGATCGTGGTTTGTTCGGATGCTTAAAACTTGAGAACGGCTTGACCAAATTGGATACTTCCTTCTGCGGATTTGTTCATAATTGCTACGTCAAGGTTTAGGAAAAAGAAAACTATTAAAACATTTAAAATTTAAAAAGAAAAATTAGATATTAAGCAAATTGATGACGTTTGGTCGGTTAAGTTATGACAGTGGTCATGGTGCGCGCAAAGACAATTAAGATTATGACATTTGTGATTGTGCGCGCACGAATAATTGTTATGTTATAATAAAAGTAAAATCAGCAATATCCATCACAGTCTTATTTACAATGCCGCCTGCGAGAAGATCGAATCGTTTACAACGAAGCCGTAATGCAATTAGACTGCGGAATATTGCGAATCAATCCACTGCCGATGAAGAAGAAATCGCACGAGAGAAGGGCGCCGTGTTAGTACGACCCGACTTCGTGTTTCACAAACACAAGAACAAAGACAGGCCATACGTGAAACGGCTCGGTTGGCAATGAGAAATCGTCGAGCAGAACATAGAGATCAACAACGTCAAGCCGCAAGAAAAATGTTTCAAGTGTTAATTTGAATCGAGGAGCGTTTCAATGCGATTCCACAATTGGCTACAGCTCGCACTCTTTCGTTAGAATTGGCCCTATGGAGGCTGTGTGCCTCCATTGCGGTGCATTGAAGTTCGCTGAAGAAACGCCTGGATTGTGCTGTCTCAGCGGAAAGATTAAATTCGCCATTGTTGCCTCCGCCACCTGAGTCATTGCATTCATTGCTCCGTGGCGAAGCTCGAGAATCACGACATTTTCTTTCGAACGCTTAAAGGTCCAACGCATGTTTCTAAATGACTTCATTTGGAGCAAATATTATTGAAGAACGCGGATTCAGTCGGACATTCAAGGTAATGTTTGTTAATAAGAGAGTAACCTTTATTTTTGGTAATGATAAATCACTAATTATCACTTCCCTTTCGACTATACAGATACAAGGACAAATTCACCATAGAATTGGATCATTACAGCCGGTTGAAGACGCACAGCATAAAATTGTTTCAAATTTACTTCAAGGCCAATATGAAGGACCAACTTGATCGACGTCAAACGAACAATAACGAAATGAAAAGAGAAATTCTTCAAGATTTGCAGCAAATACTTCATGAACATCATGCATTGATTGGGTTGTTCAAAACTACGTTGGATCACATGTCAAGTGATAACTTTATAGTTATCACTTGACACAATATCACAAGGTGCTTCAATGAAGATAATCGACACGAGTGCAAGCCATTCAGCAAATTGTTTAACAGAAAGTTGTGCTACAACGATAGGCGAATCATTTAGTTTACATTCAATAAAGCAAATGCTTTGCTTTCATGTGATTTTGCTCCTTTTTTGAACTTTTATTCAACTTATTAATTTTATCTTAATATAAACAAGTTAATAAAACTCAGGTAATAACTTAAGACAACATTTATTAATTCTAAGGCGGTACGAAGTTCACCAGGTCAGCTAGTTCTATTATATAATAATAAATTTCAGAATTGTATACTTCGCCTTTACCCAACGATAACAATAGTCGACGAGCCACTGACGCAATTGCTCGCAAATCCAGGCAACTCGCCAATTTCATTTATTGGTTTTATTTGAAGCTAAACTTCAATACTCGAATCTCTATAACATACATATATGGGTGCCATAAATGAAAAAGCAAACATTAGACTCTTAGGTATACGCACCTGTATTTTCCTGAAATAATTAGTGAAAACTTTTCTTAACCGAATTGTTTAGATAGTTAAATAGTTACTATAACAAACTTGTTGATAACTTATTTTCTATTCAAACTTAACATTAAATTATGTTCGTCATTCTTTTCTGTCAAACTGTGAACAAAGTTTCGTGTTAAAGTTAAATTCAATTACGTTTCTGTGTAATTACTTACGTTTTATTTTGGTTATGCCTTTTTCTTATTTTAATACGGTTTTACGTTCGACCGATAACGCTAAACATTTACACAGATAGGTATATTACGTCTCACAAGTGTTTACACATTGTAATATTACGTTCTATATTAAAAAAGATATAATCTGATTTAAGTTACCAAAACATACGCGACAAGTTGAAATTAAGTAAAAAACATTGCTACTTTTCGAGTTATCTAAAGCAAAACATGTACAAGATATTACACGAAACATTAACTTTCTTGTTACTACCCAATGTTCTACGATTTTGGACGTTGTCTAACGTTAGATCGGACATTATGTATATGTATGCATTGAATTATCAAAACATCCTGAGCGCAATACGTTTAAGACTGTCAGACCAACTTTAATAAATTAACCGCGAAATGCCGCATGCCAACCAGGATACTACAACACAGAATAAAGCGCGTGTTTGCTTTACTAAGATACTCCACTGTTAACTCGATACAAGAACAGGCCTTTCAGAATTTCCAAATGAATTAATTCATACGTCATATATAATTGAAGTTATTAATTTACTTTAGACGGAACGCTATATCAGTCGGTATGTAGCTATTAATAATAGAAGGATTAATTCATAGTCCAGTAATTTGCGCTGTAGACAGGTGTTTGAGATAACATATACAAATGGTTATACATACATGTATACCATTATACAATATATGGAACTTGCTTATTTACATGTTAGCTGATTGGAAATAGATTGAAGAGCGATACATAAACAAGACAAGAATAAAGCATAAACGGCAACACTGCGCCAGACATGGGAAATCTTACGTCTACTTTAAGCATTCACTTTCTTTTAACCCTATTACAATGGGCGCATACAGTTTCTCAGACCGACTAGAAAACTTCGTAAAAGTTCTTCCTAGGTTCTCCTATTTACCCATCCTCCCACTTTCCTTATTATGCACATCATGAATTTATAGATGCTGGCTGTTTAGATGCGCATTTTTTAGATTTAATCGATTTTTGGGCTTGATCGACCAACGCGCCTGCGATGTTACAATTTCTATGTACGTGAAGTTTACATAAACCAAGCTTGCTCCTTTCGGAGAATAAACATTATTTATTTCAATTAATAAATTATATATATCTTTTAGACGGGGTTGATAATATCGAAATATGTTGCGCTATTAACAATATACCAAGAAAAACAATACTCTGGCTAATCATATTTATCTATTACACAAAAAATATAGCGGTGACCAATGCTACCTCTAACAATCCCCTTATAAACATGGGAAGATGACAACAACGCTAATAGGGAACTAATAAGCAGCCCAGTGGAAACAATCCTACGCTGTTGTGGGTGTTCGCTAAGTTTTAGTGGCGATTTAGAATACTAAATATCTGATAGCTTTTCAAAATAAAATAAAAACATCACATGCGTTATATTTTGTATTTAAAAACCCTAGTGTAATAATATAAAACTCATATCAATATTAAGTAAATGGTTAACACTTGGTTCATATGGCACACTTTCTTATAACGTCGTTAATTCCGTGGGGCATGCTCTTACTGGAAAATATAATTGTTGCTTCTATGTCACCGCGGTTTTTCATATGTTCCTTATATTGTTTTATTGATATTTCTTTCGTAGGTTTCTCTCTTTCGTATACTTTACTTTAAAGCAGATTCCATACGTTTATAGAGGTGCACGGTCCTCCCCAAAAGGCTCCTAACTTGTTTTCCACATGACAAATGCCCGGGAAATTTTGATACTCTTTTACAAAATTAAGATGAACAGATGTCATTTTTGCCGTTAAATTCGCCTTTTAAAAGATCTCCGGCTCATTATAACAGTTAAATCAGCTCCAACCAGATGGATGTGAAAATGTTCATAATGATCCATGCGGTGTTATAAGAAAGAGACATCCCTCTTTTTGTGTTTGCCCACATTCCTTCGATATGGTGGGCTGTCTTAGTTCTCTCTGGTGTCAATGGTGTTACGGACTATTCCATACACGCAACTCCATCCACTTTCGGATGACAGTAGCGTGCTTATCATATTCTGACTATTGAAGGTCTTTCCCGCTTCTCTTGTGCATCTACGTGCTAACTGTTCCTATATTGAGTATACAAATAGCGTACATTCCACATCATCCACCATTCCGTAGTAATCACACTCGTTGATGTAAGCCCTTAGTATATTGAACAGGTATTTCTTGAGGCATCCGTGACCAGAAAGCGCCTACGTCAGGTAGTAATCCGGTTCCTCGCACGGTGTATCTAACCACTTCTCGACGTCTGGTATGAGCCTTCTCGTCCAGCCGCTATAAGTGCCAATCCTCCATTTCATCCGTCGGATAACCCAAAGGTTTGCCCTGACTATTGGCTGAGCAATGGATGAGCAATGGATGATTTGAAACAAATACACAAATATAGTGCTTTTTAAAAAATTGTTGAAACAATACTTGTTGGATAAAAACTGTTACTCAGTAGGAGACTTTTTCGAATAATTAAATTAAATTTTCTTTATATTTTTTCTTCTATGTTTGTTTGACGGTTTTGCATAACAATGTATGTACATATGTATTTTTTCTTTATGTTATGTATATGGTTACTGTAATAAAGATTATTATTATTATTATTATTATTGCCTCTTTACACTCCTGTCTCTATAAGGAGCATCCCTGTAATGACGACCACCGCCTCCGCCGATATGGTGCTATACGCACTACATATTTTGATGTTCATAAGCCTTTAAACCCTCGTCAGCTTTCTCAATAATTTTTTTGCCAAACAGGAACCGCGTATAATGGAGTGCATATTACCAACCAGTACCCTCCTCTTAGTGACTCTGAAGCCCCCGACGTTAAGCACCAATCCCGACAGCGACACGAACACCCTTTTCACCTTCTTAATGATGTAGTTGATGTGGGCACCAAATGTGCACCTGGTGTCAAGGCAGACCCCTAAGTATCGAAGTTCGTTAGTCAAAATCATTGTCATGGGTTCAGAGTAATGGACATAACTCCGAACCCTATCGGAGATACCTTTCTTTGGGTTGTGCGTAGGACTGCTTTGATCTTTTCGAGAATCAACTGGAGCTTTCATTGTTTCAGCCACTCTATAATGTTTATGGTGGTCGCGATTGCTAAATTCATTAATATTTGCTCTCCCCGCGCTATAACTACTATGGCAATGCCATCGGAAAGTCAGTTCCAAGGCAAAGCCAGTTTAAGAAGGCCGTCGTACTGGACGTTCCAATATGGGGCTAAGCACCGATCCTTGTGGTACCTCACCACTGATATCCATTTCCTTCTTGTTCTCAGTTCTCTTAAGATTACTTCATTTCCAAATTCATTTGACGCCGATTGCCGTTGTTATTTCTCTCGGTATACTATGTCTTATATATGCCAATATTAACTGTGTGTGTTGCGGTACTTTGTACTGCCTAGTTTGTCGTAATTCCAGTTACTTCTTTCTACTCTCACCATCCATATACGTACGTTTCACGGTTATACCGATCATCAGTACCGTTTTGTGAGAGATGTAACTTTCGTATACAAGGGCACCACAGCGGCTACCGCAGAATCTGTGGCATCGTAAGTTGTCGACTGCTGTAGAAACAAACAGCTGCAAAGACGCGTAATACGTATATAGTGGGGGAATTAATAAGCGGCTTCGTCTCATAGGCACAAATATCAATATTCTAGTTACTATAAAGTTAATTTTAGGCTGTCCATATCTTCGAACTTATCATCCTAAGACCTTAAGTTTAATGTATTTTTAAAATAGTATATGTCGTTAGCGCGATTATTCAAACAGTGATATCAAACATATATAAGACAGAATGCGAAATTAAAAATAAAAATCAACCTGTGCGAGAATTCAAGAAAGCTCTCTTTGATTTGGTATACGAGGTGCGGTAATTAAATAATCAGACTTTCTTGTTTCTGAAATGGCAACACTGACGCTCTGTAAACTGTTTCACTGTATTCAGTAGACTTACGCAGTAATCGTTGCAAATTTCAAGTCAATTGCTTTTGTAGTTTTCAAAAAAGTAGAAAAGCCGACTTTCACATAAACTCGTATATAGATGGTGAGAGTAGCAAATTTTTTCTAATTATAAACTCGAATAAAATGATTCTTACTTTTTCCATATCGAACGAGACTCGTTCTATTAGTGTCTTCTGTATTACAGACATTAATTTAGTTGCCCAACGAAGTATTTAATTCGGTGCCTACTCAATTCAATTAAACAAATGCTATAACTAAAACTAATAATAAAATTGGATGCGACAAGATGAGTATTCAAAACAGGACCACTATGTTAACTATACGACTTTCATGTGGCAATTATTGCAGTAAAGAAGCAGACCCAAGTACAACTTCCTGCATCATAAATTCGATAATTAATTTTTTTAATTATATTTTTTCAGTATGTCGGTTTCTGTATTGCATTTACTAGAATTTGAAAAATACATAGTCTGTTACAAGAAAAAGGCATTAGTTGATATTCCTAAAGAAACAATCGAGCGTGACGCAAGTGGAAAATCACAATATTTACGAAACAAGAAAAATCTATCTACAGCAATTGATCGAATGTTTCCACGTGCTTGCCACATGCGTAGCATTCCACTGTAAATATTCCCGTCTCGGTACGTAAACTCAACACAACCGTAAATCTATTGCCAGTAATAGAGTATTGTACAATTTTTAACTTCGATGCAATAATATGGATTTCCAGCCTACAGCAGCTACAGTAATTAACAAAGGTAGAGATGTGTTTATTATATGTCTGCGTTTCCAACAAACTATGCACTGATACACAAATATTTGGAATATTATATATTTTGTGCGTACATAGATAGATATATGTATGTATAGAAAAGGAAGGTATCAAATTGTACGCGATATAAATTATACACAAATAGTAGAAAATACCTGTTTTCATTATCAAAATGCTAACTCACTATTTGTAGTTTGTATAGGTATTCAGAGTATGCATTAGTCTGAAATAGATACAATAATGTATATCTACCCATAATACAGCGTATGCTATATACTGATCGAAAGCTTATAACACATTAAATTCTACTTGCAACTATTACCGCTTTTAAAAATGTTCCTATTTACGAGTCGACAGATTGCAAATGCAGCCAAATAAACACGCTGCGTTAGCAAAGCACTTATTCTGTATAAAATGGCTGAGAGCTTATCTGATACGTAAACAAAAGTGTAATAATTGTGCCATTATAAGCCGGTTTCAGATAATGTGCCTCCATTATTTGGAAGTTTTATTGATTAGCTGAACAATATTGGGGAAACTGAATAGTTTCATCGCTACTTAGAATTTAATAACCTTTTGTTGCGAATGGATAAGGACAAATTATATATATAGATAATATTTTGTTATTTTTTGCTATTTGCCCCTGTTTGGCAGAATATTCATCTGAATTATAGCTCTTTCCACCTTCTTTCAATATACTCCATCCCGCTATTCAGTATACTTTCCTTCGATGCATTTTTTACATTTCTGCACTCGGGCAGTACCAAACAATGATCGATGCACCACCGTATTCTATACAATTCGGTAGCAGTTTATTTCCGTTTAAAGTTTAATTCTACTATTAGACCATTGTATATTTTTTCAATTTTCTCAATATCTAATTTTTGGTCTTTCCGACTTCGCATTTATTTCAAGTGATTGATCTTTCCCAATTAATCCTCTTACGCTTGATATTTTATGTATGTAGGTTTGCTGAAGCGCGAAGTTGGAGTAGATCGGTGTTTTGGACTGTAGGCCAAATCTTACACTTCAACAATATTTTTTCCGTTGTAGGTGTTAACAAAATACACTAATTGTACCTCACAATTTAATCAAATTGTTCGTTACAATGTGCTTAACCACTAAATTACAAATTTAACTTGAAGAAATACACGGCGCACTTAACGGCTACTTACTTACTAAATAATTGATTAAATTAAACGCGGTTGAATTTGTTGTAATCTCCCGAAATATGATACTGGTGTACCCGAATGATTTATTGCCCGAATTGGCTGTGTTAGACCGAGTCTTGTACTCGAGTCCTACAATGTAAAACCGAAACCTTTTGACTGACAAAATTGCACTCCTCATCTGCAATCATCTACACTTGAAGAAGGTTCGCAGGGTGGTGCTAAAAATGGTAAGTATTTCCCTATTGGTGCAAAAGTGAAAGTTTAGAAATAGAAATTAAGGGAAAGTACATGAAATGGAATTTTGTAGAAAGTTAGGGTGAAAACAAGATAATATAGTTGCAGCTGGTGTCCCTTCTAGGTAAAGGGGTACTAAAATCGGTTCCGATGACATTGCATTTGACAACTTAGATTTACGTGAAACATAACAACGGAGATAAATTGTTCACCATAAAACTAAAATACAAAACATACAAAAAATGCAAAATATACCGAGGTCGTTAAGAACTTTCGGGATCGAATATTTAAAACCTTTATTTAATGTTTCTTGACTTTGTATTACTAAAAATAACGCACACTATTCAACAATGTATCACTCCAATTCTTATTGTTATTTTCCACCTTCAAGTTGTGTCGATTGTAAGGTCGTAAGGTATACACTTTGTGATCTGCACTGATGTCTACTTGGCGGTCCAAGTATGTGATTAGCGTTTGTATAGTTTTGCTAAGAATTAATCTTATATGATAGAGATCTACCACTAATAGGTCAATAAAACAAGGCTGGTTTGAACGATAGTTATATTTTCAGAACGTTTACAAACGTTTTCGGAACATATAAGATAAGTATAAAAAGTATAGTAAGTATAAAAGGTCACGAAATATATATATATATATATACATCTAAGAATTAATTTATTGTGTTCAAAGCGGCATAGATCAATTTGTACAACGCTTTCCTGATTTAGCCTGAATTATGTTGCATTTGCTAACGAAAACCTAAAGGTAGGTCTAAACTAACTGAGAATGTACTCGATGATATTCAAGTTCATATGGACCGTGGTCCCCACAAGTAAGTGGTATAGTTAGCAAGACAGATAGGTACAAAAATTTCATTTTATTTATTAAATTTCGTACAGTACTTTTACTGGTTTCTGTGTGAACTAGTCGCAAGACAATTACTACACACGCTTTAAATGCATCCTCATAAAGCAAACCTCGTTCAACAATTAAATTCACTTGATATTGAAAAGCAAATACATTTTTGTCGATTGCTTAATGAGCACAAGTGATAATGTCACACTGGATGTGAGTGATGAGGCGTGTACCATTTATGTGGCTATGTCAATTCACAGAATTTTTAAACATAAACTACAGAAAATTCATATGAGTTCCTCGAATCTCATCCACATCCTATAAAAGATTGTAGTTTGGACAGCTATGTCAATAGAAAGAATACCGGGATCAATCGCTTTTCGTGACACTACAACTGGTGAAGTATATCGTCAAATTTTAGATTTTAGATCATAATGCATTCCAGTTAGGTTTCTTTAAATAGCACAATGCCTTAGCTCACACTGCTACAACAACTAGTTTTTCGAGGAATTACCACAGATTTGTGGTCTGCGCGTTCACAAAACCTTACTCCTACCGATTTTTATTTATTTAGGAATTTGAAAAATAAAATAGACAAAAGTAAACTCCATAATCTAGAAGAACTGCAAGGAGCGATTCAGCATGAGATGAGTAATAGTCTAGCAGAATTGCAACATGTATTAGAAAATTTGAAGCGACGAGTAAATGCTTCCCTAGAAAATAATGAAGACAATTTTCGGCGAATTTCTGTGAATTTAAATGAGCAAAGTTATAAAAGTAAAATATGTCATATTCATATTAGAGAAACTCGCTTAAAATAGTTTGTGAGTGTAGAACGTAGAACTTTTCAAATAAACAATAACTAAGTGATTTTAACGCTTACCGTTACCAATTTGTAATATTGGGTACACACTTAAAATAAGTCACTTGAGCTTCGTTTCTAAATTAATGTCCAGTAAAGTGACGACGAGCCAGGCAATTTTTGGGAAACGGGGAAAAATGCTTTGTGCCATCTCTGGCAATACACTAGCACACAGCTAAAGTTCACTTGTCAAAATTTGTTGGACTAAGGGCTAGTACTGTGCCTACATTGGAAATGGGAGTAGTTCTACAGAAGTATTTATAATTTTATAAAGCACTCGAAACAATGAAAGGCGATCGCTGCAATAGAACAACCATATGTTCACAAATTGCCAAATTTCTCGTAAGAATGACTTTATTTCAGAGCGGCGATCGGCAACTTTCCAAGTTTCCAAAATGGGTAATTACATTAGCAGCCACCCAAATTGATATGTAAATATTGAATTGATTAGCATAAACTGCTCTTGAAAACATTATCTAAGATACTCAGGAATATAAACTTAACGAATAAGTAAAGTTTGGGACTTTGTAATTAGTACATATTCGGACAAGGTAAGGAAGCAAGAAGGCAAGCAGTTGTGATTGATTTCAATGCGAAGAAACAATTTCCAATATTAAACAGGAACAAAACTGAACGTAACTTTATATAATGAAAATCACGAATAAAAATTTATAATAATTTGGACATAACAGCACATTACAGCAGCCACTAAATTAATTCAAATTTACTTAATTGAATATTTGGATTTAACTCAGTGAACATCTAGAATAAGGTCCGTTTCGTGTATAGTAGTATTTCATGAGAGTTAGATCTGAGTATGTAAGTATAATAGTAATTATTGTTCTGAAATCTGTAATAGGTGTAACATAATCCTGAAATGGGTTGATTTTGGGTAACACTTTACACATTGGAACGTCTTTAAACATTCAAACGTTTATAATATCTGACAAATTTTACTCACACTCCTATGGGTACTTTAGCTTCCCAAAAATTTTATAAAATAGAGCCCATTGTATTATATGACGATTTATACAGATCAACAGATTGCATCAAATTGTTATTGCCTTCAATGAAAAATCTTTCACAAGAATTCGAAAAATTAAAAGGTAGGTATTCCAGGTACGTATTTATTATTTTCTCTTAAAATAAACTCGTCAATTTCGTTTCTTTCTCATTTGCAATTCATTTCGCAAATGAGTGAGCTCTTTCATTTGAGACCATATCATTAATTTTAATGATTATACCAACGTGTTAATGTTATAATAGTATATTGCTTACTTTGAAATGAAGTCTTTTTAATTATTGTCTACCACTTTCATAAATCAATTGAACAACAAATTAATAACGTTTTCGTACAACCTTTATCAGTGAAATATAACTGTATGTAAACAAACAATTGTCTTTATATAGGTTGTCAACATAATAACTAACGACTACGGGTTCTTGATCTATAGGATCTGTAATAAATTTATATATCTAATATTTTTATTTTGCGTGTCTCAAGTCAGCAGTGCTCAATAACCACACACTAAAACTAACCAAACCAACCAAAATGCAATCACTGTGCCATACAGGTATCCGGTTCCGAATATACAAGACTGTACGTATATTTTGCATGACAAACATTTCTTTTCTACCTTAGACCTTGTCAGAGCTTACAATCAAATACTAGTTGCATCAGAATCTATACCCAAAACTGCAGTCATAACACCATTCGGGTTATTCGAATTTTTAAGGACCCCGTTTGGATTGCGAAATGCAGCTCAAACCTTTCAACGATTTATAGATCAGACCCTCAAACAAGGTATAGATTTTGCATTTGCATACATAGATGACATTCGCATTTAAATCATTCGAGGAACATAAGCAGCATGTCCAAATAGTTTTGCAACGGTTAGCTGAAAAAGAATTACCATTAATATAGAGAAATGTAAATTCGGACAAGAGTCAGTTAGTTTCTTCGGTTTTAAGATAAGTCATTCTGGAATGTCGGCTCTGCCATATCGAACGGCTGCTTTGCAGAATTATAACAAGCCTAGTAACGTACACGAGCTTCGTCGTTTTTTGGGAATAATTAACTTCTATCGGAAACACGTCCCGAATGCAGCAGAAATACAAGCCCCATTGCACAATTATTTACACAACAAAACAAAAAAGAACGATAAAACCCCAATAGAATGAACGAAAGAAACAGAAGAAGCTTTCAATAAATGTAAAAACTGTTTAAGCTCCGCAGCAACGTTAGCTTTTCTGTCGACTGAGGATAAATTGTGTCTTATTTGCGACGCATCAGAGACAAGTATGGGAGCTGTGTTGCAGCAAATGTCCGGAAACTCGAACCAGCCGTTGGGATTTTTTCAAAAACTTACAAAAACCGAAACAAGCTACAGCACATATGACTGCGAATTATTAGCAATATATGCGGCGGTACCATATTTTCGATCTTATATCGAAGGCAGGGATCTAATCATTTACACCGATCATAAACCGTTAAGGTACGCCTTTTCCACAAAACGGACCTCGCATTCAAGAGAAACGACTCGACGTACTCGACATCTAGAATTTATCGCCCAGTTTACCACAAATATCAAGTACATCAAAGGCTCAGAAAACGAAGCAGCAGATGCACTGTCTCGATTAGAAGGGGTATCATATACATCAACTATAGATTATGAGAGACTGGCGAAAAACAGTAAAAGGACAAGCAAATAGAAGAACTTCTTCAAAAGATTACCTGAAATTTGAAAAATTACAATTATCGGATTGGAACATAGAATTGCTCTGCGAAACATCTACGGGAATATTTCGACCGTATCACATGCAGGAACGCGGGCGTCCCGGCGTTTAATTAATGCGAAATTTTTTGCCCTGCAAGTAACGCAGACATAACCAAATGGGTAAAAAGCTGTATTCAGTGTCAAAAATCGAAGATTCACAGGCACACAAGAACACCATTGGTTAACTTGCCGACGCCAAAAGCAAGGTTTTCATGTGCGCATTTGGACCTCATTGGACCATTGCCTCCATGTAGAAACATGCGATATTGTGTTACTCTTGTCGACAGGTATTCGCGGAAACAATTGTTAGAGCAATATTCACACATTGGATTTCAAGATTTGGAGTCCCAGACACTATAATTACCGATAGAGGAGCGCAATTTGAGAGTGCAATTTTCACGGAATTTAATAAACTCTTCGGAATCAAAAGACAAAGAACAACCGCATATCATCCACAATCCAATGGAAAAATTTAACGATTTCATTGTACCTTCAAGGCAGCGATAACTGCTCAAAATAATCCAGATTGGCTGTTATCTTTACCAGCAGTGCTATTAGGAATTCGAACGGCGGTCGCGAGATGCGGAAAAATATTCATCAGCCGAAATCGTTTATGGTGAAGCCCATCTGAATTCTTTTGCTCTCCTAAAAGTTCTCCACCCCTCGATCTGTTCATGCAAAACTTACGAGATAATTTAAGTGCGATGCAACCTAACACTATCAAATGGAATACAAGGCAAAAGATATTTGTTAGCCCGAATTTGGAAACAGCTTCACATGTGTTTTTGCTAACAGATTCGGTTAGGAAACCGCTAAATGCACCGTATTCTGGACCACACAAAGTCATAAACAGAGGAGACAAGGTAATAACGATTGAATTAAACGGTAAGAACACAACCGTAAGTTTGGACAGGGTTAAAACAGCGTATATACTCCAAAATTACCCCGTTTCCACCATACGTCATGATCACAGCTATGCAGTACAACCAGTGTGCAAGAAAACCGTACATTTTAAAGACATATGAGTTACAATGTTCGTGGCCGCGCCACAGCCTAAATACAAGCTTAATAATCCAGATTTGTCTCTACTTTGTACTAAAACGTAATACACATTTCTTCATACTTTTAGTTTGTCGAAATTCATCGATTGTGCAATTTGCTAATACAGAAGCTTACTTAGAAGTTTCTGGAATTTTGAAATAATTATGTCATTTTTTTATTCGTTCGAAAGAATACATGTGGTGCGAAAGCACGAGTGTTCCCAAACATTGAAAGAAAACTTACCAGTAGTTGCAGTATAGCTAAGACAACCTGAAATAAAATTAAATCGCCATTAGAATTAAATCTTGTCTACTCAACTATTATACAATAAAATACAGCACGTATATTAGACCCAATCTTTGGTTTTGTACTTGTGACTACAAAAAACTTTAATGTTGATTTGAAACATAAGCTCTACTTTCCTCTGAGTTAATTATGTAGAATAGTCGAAATGACGTCAAAAGAAGTGTAGAATTCGCAGAAGCGTCATGTCCGACATAATTCCTCTGAAACTAACGAATAACGTATTTCGTGATGTGATTTACGCGAAGCATAAAATTTTTATGAGAGTCCGCATATAAAAGGGAAAGTAGGTGGAATTTGTTATGAGGGTAACGTGCCAAGCGTTTCTTTGTGATATATTAAATACCGACGCTTTATGTGGTCAATTTCTACATAATTTATTCTCTTAGAACATTCGCCGCGCTCAGTGTTATTCGGCTAAAGGATTTAGGTAAGTAGGACTAGAGCCTTCCATAGAAAAACTAACAGAAAATTTGGCAAATTGTGGGGAATATGGAAGCGTTTATATCTTCGTTTTATGAATTAAATTCGGCGTTTTATACCTACGTGCTATGTTACTTGTAGCTTTCATTATGAACTCTTCCAAACGTATATGACGTATTCTCCTGTATTCTAAATCTTTGGAGATATGTTTGAAATTCAGAAAAAGTTTGTCCCCCTAAGTTTGTTTAGTATCTAATCGAAATTGAAATTGGATTAAATAGAAGAAAAGCACTAATCTATATAATATAAAAATACAAGAAATGTTTCTATGTCCGATATAGACTTCGAAACTATCCGACCGATGTGCCCCAAACCGGTTTCACTTCAAAGGCAATAACGCGAGGATGACTTTAGACCACTAAGAAAATGCATTCGGTTCATTCATGAAGTGGATTTTCGACTTTTCCCATACAATAATTTTTCCGAATACAGACTGTCAATACAAAAACATTGATCTGTCACTGTCAACAAAAAGTTTTATCATTTGTGGTTATCGCGTCGACCATGTAACCAAATAATCGAATTAGAAAATATTAAAAATCTCATAGACAGTAAAAACGAGTAATTTTGGCTCCGAAGAATGATGACGTCAACAAAATAAATCATCAAATTTAATTCAAGCTACCCGGTGAAGTTGTCACGTACAAATCAATTGACACAGTTATAGATGACGAACAAGTTGTCAACTTTCTAATAGAGTTTCTTAACTCTTTGGAACCATCTGGAATGCCACCACATATCTTAACTTTAAAAGTTGGTTCGCCGTTGATGCTCATTCGCAACTTATTGTTACACCCACCGAAATTGTGCAACGGAACAAGATGGTAAGTGTTGCTGGTTTGAACTTAGAAAATTCCTGTTTTTCGCACGGCCAATTATATGTTGTTTGCTCCAGAGATGGAACATCGAAAAATCTTTATGTTTACACACCTAACGAAAAACTCAAAACACGACGGGTATCTGCTAGTATAATAATAAAATGAAAATTATATATCAGAGCAATGTTCACTTTATCTATCAGAGAAAATAAAAAGCTCATTGCACAGAATTTGCGACGGGTAACACGTAATAAACCTGCACATGTGTCTCGGGGGATGCAAGTAATTATCTCTGTTCATCAGATGGAGCCGCTAGGTTGGAATCATTTAAGATGATAAACTCGTATAACACCTAGTTGTTTATTATATAATTGAATGGTTAATGGCAGAAGTTCTGTACCGTACTGAAAAGTCCTAGCGAAGATGAAACTAGTTTACGGTTGCAGTCTACAATTAACAAACCACAAATCCCTTCGTGATAATTATTGGTATATGCAATGTAGTCTATAGTGCAGGCGTTGAACGACTTGGTGTGAAAGCTGCCTAACAAATTAACATCAGTGTAGGTGATTTCTTGGAGAGTTATCTAGATTTTCTACTTCTATATTCAAACAGATAATATAGATGTTAGTTCTGACAGGGATGTCGAAACGTACAAGAACTTTATAAGACTGACTGTGAGTAATATATCTATTTAGTCACACGCACAGGCGCAACTGTAACTTTATAATGAAGCTCAGACAACAAGTAACCTTTAAATTTTCTGTCTAACTCTCCAAATCTAGAATAGGGGCACACCAAGTCTTCCATTAGGAGATGGAAAACCAGTGAAACCTCAATTTTGGAAAATCTGATTTCGTAGTAATTGTTAAATCGCGAATAAGCTTCCGTATGGATCTGCCGGTATTATTAAGAGGGGCGAGTCAGACCGTTCATGACCCTTCTACCATCGTCTTTCCTTTGTCTTTGCCAAACCGTATGGATCCTATTGCGTTCTCGCGTATCGTCGAGGATAAATCTGGAGAACTGATCCCTTTTATCTTAACCAATTGTATTCATTCTAGTTGGCTCGTCTTTTGCTTTGCCGATAGCCTTTGTGAACGCAATAACTGTCTGTTTGATGTCTTCTGCTTCGTCTGATTGTAAGTCACGATTCATGTAAAGTTTTCGATCCAAAATTGGGTCCAGTTTACCGTTCTGTAATCAGGGAGTTGTACGTATTCTAATACCCCTCACGCATGAAGCTACCAAAGCTGATTGATGGTTTAAATGTAGTTCTATCACCGGGATCCTGTCTACGTTATAGTTGGACGAACATTTTGTCAACTCTGCCAGCTTAATTCTTGGGGAGATGGCGTTCCAGATCCCGACGATTTTTAATTATTGAGGACAGCTTCAATTTGCCGCTTTACTTAACATTTCTTAGGCTGGTTATAATCGAATTTATTAACCAGATGTAAGTAGCGCATGGCAACTTCTTTTAAAGGAGGGTAAGTTGTGTTAATAACTTCAAAATTGACAATCAGTATATAAGCAAAACTTTATTGGAAAAGTAAATCATATTATTGCAGTATTCTACACTTTTACAGACACATTTTCCAAATGAATAGAAGCATTTAGTGTTTGATATCGTTGTGTAGACAGCCTTTCAAAAGAGAAATAAACGAGTAGCTCGTTTTTCAATAATTTAGCATTATATCAGTACAATTTCTCCGGGAAGATCACACACAAAACATAAAATTCAGTAAAACCTGTAGCACCAATTCCCACTCAATCTCAACAGCGGGAACTACATACATTACAATTTTTCCTCTGGCATAAATTTTCCTTTCATTCCTAATTTTTACAGATTATAACTGAATATAAAGTTAAATTCATTATATACGGTACTATTGTGAATCTTCCCAAGTGTAAAGTACTTACCCTTAAAACTTTCATGCAATAAGTATATTAGTAAAATATGCAAATATAACATCGGTATAATATTACGGCCCCATTAAAACGTGCATTAGCCATCCTTTGTATCTTTTTCGCGTAACTCTTCTGTCCTTAACACATTTAGGCTGGGCTATTAATTTTGGAAGAGTGTACTGCCTAATAAAGCACTGACCTCGTAGTGGATTA
Organism: Chrysina gloriosa; assembly: GCA_038088585.1. Classification (NCBI taxonomy): domain Eukaryota; kingdom Metazoa; phylum Arthropoda; class Insecta; order Coleoptera; family Scarabaeidae; genus Chrysina; species Chrysina gloriosa. The sequence goes on from CM076091.1 coordinate 27,217,225, forward strand.
TGTTTTAGTATTTTCCGTTGATAATAAATTTAACTGTAATTTCAGGTCATCGAGTTAATTAAATTGAACTAAACTGCCCTTCACGAGTGAATGGATCGTAGTTAAAGCTAGGAAAGATATATGGCAAGTTTATAAAATCTATTTTCGGTTTTGGTTTAGCTCTTCGTGAAGCGATAGGATTACTCCGGAAAACTTTATATTACCCAATTAAATTAGTGATAAGAAATTGCAAGAGCGGAAATAGAAGGTGAACCATTTTTTTTGTAATGTGCTTGAGCGAACACTTCCTGCACAAAATATTAAATGTTTTGTTCCTCTTAATACTACAATAATTTTCTAAAAGAGACTTAGAGGTGTGAAATTTAATTTATAACATTACAAATTTAAAAATACGGATATCTGCACCAGCAACTTGTCAATCGAAAAGTTAGACATTAGACATACAGTACAGCCTCAAATTTGCAAACGATTTCAAAAAACCTAAAAACCTCAAAATTACAATCGCATACCTTATCAGTAAGTTGGACAAACGTGTGCTAGGACAGAAGCGTCGAGAGGGGATTTAGGTCAATGCCAAGTCAGTGGAGAGTTTAGTCATTCGATAGCCGTGGAAGTGAACGGTCGTTCGAAAATTATCGGTTTATATTTTGTCGCAATGGACATCACGACGTCAATAAAAGGTAAGAATATATTATTTTTGAATAATACTGTATCTCACGTACCTACTGTTGCGCGATACGTCTCTGACGTGATGTGAAAAGGGTAGAAACTACTCTACTTGAATCTATTGTGGACAACAGGTTTCTTTATTCGGTATTTCGACTAAGTATTTTAAAATTTGACAGAAATATATCACAAAATATAGTGACTTGTAAAAGGCTCTGCCCGTTATAAAATTATCGCTTCAAGTAATACTAATAAATATTTTTATTGCTTAGACATTCTGCTTTCCTCTCATCTTTTAAGTGCTTCACGTACATATAGAGCTCGGACAATTAACAAGGTAAGTTACCACAAATTAAGGTTGTACGATGCTTTCTTTCAAGAACAACTTTTACTTATTGGTTCCAAAACTATTTTGAAAATTGTATATCTGACCTTTAGAAGTAGTGTGAGTAACGATAAAATACTAGTTTTTTACAACGTTAAGAGCTTCAACAGCTTTAATTTTTGTCAATAATAAGTGAAGAACTACTAAGCTTACAGACTCGAAATTTTTGCATACCGTGTGCTCGTAACGATAGCTACGACTTATCGACGAGCCTTTTTTATAAATTCATTGTTTCTTGTTGAATTTAACTTCAATTAAAGAATAAAAAATGACCATGGGCTTACCGGTATTTTTGGACTTCAAGAAAGCAATGATAACAAAGGAATGCTCTTTGACAAGTCTTAACTACCGTATCTAATATGTGGTATTCAAAATTTCAAGGCTGCAAACCTGTTGGGTCTTCACTTATTATTGACAAAAGATTAGACCGCACTGAACTCTAAAATTGTAACAAATTAGTATTCTATCGTTATACATACATCTATTAGAGCTAAAATATAGTTTTCGAAATAGTTTTCGAACCGACCAAAAAAAAAAATTTATTTTAAACGATCTTGAAAATAAGTACCTTACAGCATTAATCCAATATTTATTGTCTTGCAGATGGGTTTAGGTCGTTTTCGAGTGAACTAATCCGGTGTCGTCAGCTATGGTCACCACCGGATTATTGTAATCTGGTCTTGATAAAAAGTTGTTCTTTCGAATTCTATTAAAGAAGTAGATGGTCGCCTCAAATAGATTTTTCTTATCCTTTTTCACTCCACGCGTTTTAACTATTGATAGATATCTCTCTATCGGAGTCACTTGAGTTACGGCAAAGAATATATATGTATTCATAGTGGAATCAACGAAGTTACAGACCAAATTGTAGAGGCCTACTTAGGACAGCACTAAGGATTAAAGCTGTGACGCACAACATATTACAGATGATAATATATTAAATGCGTACCTAGAGGGTATCAACTATGTCCTGAAAATCAGCATGAAGCATTTGTTTTCATCTTAGTCACATCATCACACATGATACCTGCCTTAATAACATGTATCGAAAAATAGTCCCCCACACATCACCAATAATTTGTACATTTGGTTATTCAAATTATGTTCTCGCAGTGGTATATCACATTCTGGCTCTTTTGCTGGAAGACTGCCTACATTCGATTCCCAGAGAGAGTAAGTAATGAAACATTTCTCCAACGTAGATTTTAGTACACTGGCTATCTTCTAGTGGCACGTATAAATAGAACAAATTCGAGGTCGATTTAATGTGGCATACAGCATTGCGAGCAGTTATTGCTCAATCTTTAATTGAGTTAGCCAACATCGCCATTTGGAGTGAATCAACTACTTTAGGTGAGTGGGAGTATTGATCACACAGTCCATTCGCTGAGAAGACCCGACAATATAAATATGTCTTCTCGAAAATTACTTGACCTACAAAACAGTGTGTACCAGTGTGTATAATGATGAAGAAACAGCGAATCATTCATTCACAAGTTCGCAGTCATGTACAAAGGGCCTTTCAAATCCCCAAGTGGCAGACCTATTCAACATTGATTAACAACCGATATAGGTTATTTAATTTTCGATGAAGTCGACCTCTTTCAGTGCAAAGTGTCGATTTCAAAATCTTACAAATTCTAAACTTAGCTCTCATTTATCAATTTTCGTCCAGCCGTTTCCTTGCTCACGCTCGTCGCCTCACGTGCGCAAGTGCGGGAACAGTTTTTGCGTAAGAAAAACAACCACTTGTTCAAACAAAGAAGAAGAAAGATCTGAAATAACTCCGCGATACGACCTATTAATTGAGGTACCTTTGTTAAGCGGCTCCCCGAGAAAGCTGTGCATTTGGCCGGTAGAACAGTCACAAATTACTAATACCATATAACCACGGAGGAAATTATGTTTTACCAATTGCAGACCGCAACCACTTGTTGATTAGAACGCGTGTGGAGTAGTATGACGTTCTTAGTGTCCCGTGGTTTAACCCAAATTTGGTTTAGATTTTTAGGACTGAGTTTAGATAGTTTACTAAGTATTTTGTCGACCCGAGCTCGAGGAGAGTTGGGTGTAGTATGTGCTGCTTGTTCTAGATATTAATATTGTAGTGGAACCATTTGATGACTTTCAGCCCTAAGGTAATTTGAACACCGGATGAACGGAGGGGACGAAACCAAGAACACTTCTTGTAAAGACGCTGAACTAGGGTAGGGTTTTCGTTGTTTCGATATTCTTCAAGAACTCTGTCGCTCGTCCTATTGCATCGTCAAAATTGTCCTGCAATATGCGCACGGTGAGCATGCGTGTGAAGTTTGCATCATTTTGCGAAAACATCGGTAACACAAATTAGTAACGGCTACAATGTAAATCATTGTAGCGTCTAAAATCCTTCAATGACCCTTCAAATAGTTGTAATTCATTTTGGAAGGATTTAACTAATATCAGTTTCGGTTCTACGTGAGTTGCTCACTTACCTATGTAAATCTTTTCTAAAAGCACTTTTGTTGTTATTTTTTTATTTCCAAGTTATTTTCAGCCTTTCACAATTTTAGTGTAGAAACTCGTTATCTTTCTTAACTCCTTTCATGCGTCTTATTTAAAATTCAACATTATGTCAAATATTTAATAGATTCGATTTTTATTAATATTGATTTGTTTTAATAAACTCCAAGTTTGTTAATCACCTGTTATTGTTTTCTTTCTGTGAGCAAATTTCTTACAGGTCTTACAACGAGAAGTAAACTCCAGGAGTTGAGAAATCTCCAAGTACTTTTTCGAGTATTTGGTGCCCCATTTGACGATTAAACATCAGTCAGTGTTTCTGAACACCCCGAATTGTTAGAAAACAACCCTAAGCCTGTGATTTTTTGTATTGTCAGCAGATTTTTAAAGAAGAAATTGTGAGGGATTTTCGTTCGGCATTACATAAATATTTAGGAGATCTTTAAGGTCACAGTAAATTTATCGTTTACCGTGTTCCGTTCAGCCCTGTCAAAGACAAGCACGTCGAGGCACTTAGTTTCCTAAAGTTCTTTTAACAAATTATAAGTTCCTACATCATTCCAAAGTTTTATTAAGAATTATTATTTGCGCTGTGGTTCAATTTTTACCCTAATTAATTTTGCGTCGAACCTGTGTACACCGCCTGGTTTAAACAGAAGTCCATTATGTTGCTGAAAGTTTTCCTGTAAGTGGAAAGCAGTCAAGGTAAGTAATACAGATCCTTATTAGGGAATTGACAATGGCAATCGGCTTCAGATGGAAACGATGTAGAAACGGCTCCTATGTTAAACTATGTGTTAAAAGAATAGCTATTATGTAGGAAACCCTCATGATTCTACGTAGAGGTATTTGATAGGCTATCGGTATGACTTATAGACTGGGCAAATATAAGGTATGTCATATGTCCTTTCCACAATGAAATATATTACAGAGGACAAAGGACAGATGACTCATCATACCGCATATTTGACCAGTCTGCTTATCTGTGGTACCAAACATTCCATTGGTGTTTGCAATTCAGAAAATTTGTAAGATAAACTCTATTGAGTTTCTTTCTTGCCGGACCTCGCAAGTACATGATTGGTTTTGAAACTAGCATTACGACCATCTTTGATACACAACGGTAAAGAATAACTTTCGTTATAATTTCCTCATCTTAAACAGGGAACGCGTTTGTTTTCGGATTCATGGGGGAAAATACATGATTCTGTTCAGGTTTCTTGGCATTATTGTACGCAAAGCGCGCCTTGATATGCGAAATTTACGAAGAAAAAAACAACTTCCTCACACACAGTCTATTATGGCATGTCTTTTCGGTTAAAATTTTTGAAGTAATGAAGAATTTCTTAATCTCACATAATGTCGATCCTTTCTAACTAGCAGCCGCAGATTATCGACCTTTTTCGGAATGATCACAAGTGCTTGGACCTATCCACGGACCCTCGCTGCGACTAGTACATCCGTGTTGAACTTACTACCAGCGAGAAGTTATTCATTTAAGTAGTGCTTCATTACCAAAGAAAAAAGAAATCATCTCGCAAAGACATTGCTAATGAGATGATTTTCTTCGCAGGTTCTAAAAAATTACTGCGCGACATATTACTTGATTCAATTCCGTGTTCTTCGGCTAACTTAACTATTTTAAAAGTTCATTCTAACTAAATAAATTGATGTAGCTCGATAATTGTATCATTAGGTTAACCAGTAAATAAATAAGTTTTCTGATATCCATTAGTGTCGCTCTTTGATATGCCTTTTGAGAGAAACAGTTGAGTCTCGTCTCTTATATTACAATTACCGCTTTTATGAGATCAACAGAAACATATTTCTAAACCACTTTATTCTTGTTTTCAGATGAGTTCGAGAAGCATTTGAAATCGTTCTTTCAAACCTTCCTCTGGTAATAATCATCGGCATACGTTTACAGCTATGGTACGAGAGCTGTTTTCTTTTCAACCTCCGATAGTCTATAAACGAAAGATAGGTGAATATAAAAATATTTTATTATCAAAAGTAACGTTCAATAAAGGTTATTTCTCTACATAATCACCCTGACGATTGAGGCATTTGTTATATCTGTGAACGAGTTTTGCAATACCCTCTTCATAAAATGTTGTCGCCAATGATTTGAAGTGAGTTGTGACGGGTGCTTTGAGCTCCTGGTCAGTTTGGAAGCGCTGCCTCCCCCACCCCAAGCCATTTCTTCAGTTCAGGAAAAAGTAATTGTTCGGCGCTAGGTCGGGACAATATGGTGGGTGTTCGAAAATGTCCCATTGAAATTGCTCAAGGAACTCTTGGGTTATACGAGCCGTGTGAGGACGGGCATTGTCATGGATCAGAACAATTCCAGAAGCCAGCATGCCTCTTCTTTTGTAAATTTTTATGAATTTTCGCTGCATTATTCCCTTCTGCCTGCAAGACACGAATAACGCTTCACAATTCACACTTCGCGAGCGCCTTGAAATGGAAGTTATGGTTTGATGATCTTTCAGTATATCCCCAACACTAGAAGTTTATTTCAATTATACTAGCTCGCATTTCTTTCTTCTAATCAAATTTTTCCCACCTTTCGGTATCGTGTAGGCGAATCCCCACTAACCTAATGCGTATGCATGTACCTTTGTATATAGATACAGATATATCGTTTCTAGAAGCTCATCCATTCCGCTAATTAACAAATTTATAAGAGTAAACTGTACGTATAAAAATACTTTATGTAACTTCTAAATATTAGAAAATAAATATACGGCTGTCTAGGCTCGAATAAACTCATATTTCAACATATCCTGCGAAAATAACTAAGTATTATTAAATTTTACTACCACTTTCATCAGAACATGGCGGTAATTGTAGAGTTCTATAAGTTTCTTAGAAAAAAGCAATGCTTTTCATTAAAAAAATATGCGCGTACTGTGCAGATAACAAATAAAAATGTATATACATATGCAGATAGATGTATCTACAGTATGTGAATTAAGATTAAAATGGTTATATCTAACTAGGCAAAATAAAAACCGCTTAATGTCGCTATATACACGAGCTTACCGGTAATAAAATCAGGATATATCAGTGCGATGTGATCCATGCTCCCAGTTTTATTACCCAATTCTAGAACTTCGCTCTGTCAATTCGGATAAGAGTTATAATGGTGGTTAAAGTACGAGCGGTTCTGACATTTGTTACGGTGAAATGGAAAAATGTGTAAGTGACTTTACCGACATTGGGATCCTTTTCGTAGTGATTCAATATTAAGAGCTATTGTAAAATTATTGTCGTATTTTTCGAGGAAGGTCAATGGAATGAATAATGGTAAGTATTACGTTTTAAAAGCGAAACTAGTATCTCGTCATTAAAAAGGATCCAGGACGATTGAAAGTTGAATAACGATAACGAAGAGCAAAGCCGCGAACACATTTCTGTGTTGTGTTGATGTTTTGTGATGATATTGTTAGTAAAAGTGATCAATAGGTTCCTTTAGTTTTTAGTGACGATAGGTTAGTACAGAGAGAGGCTAAGTTAAGTTGTTGTATATAAATAATATATAGGTGGTCATATTCTGTAGAAAATAAAACCATATAAACATTACAATACTGTTACGCAAATAGAGAAGGAGATAAATAATGAAAAGAACAGGTTGTGGAGCCAAGCAAAGCCAAATGAAAAATAAATTTGAGATTGTGGTTATTATTAACATGGCGCATGGTAATTTAAAAACGTACAATATTGGGCCCCTAGATGGTGATAGCTATCACAATTGGACGTTTCGTATGGAAATATACTTGGAAATATAATTAAAGAAGAAAAATATATAACGAACTATGAGATATAGAGAAAAACGAATTTATAAAAGATGATAATAGAGCTAAATCTTTGATTGTTCGGTGTGTAAAACGTACGCTATTAGAATGTTTAAGAGGAAAGGAAATGGCATATAGTATGTGAAAAGTATTAGAACAAAAATAGGAAGAGAAAGGGCCACCTTGACAATTTTTTCCAAAATAAAAATGCTATCGATGAAGTTGAAGGAGGTGAATCTCTGGAATAATTTCTAAATGAATTTGTATTGTAACTATGGAAGAACAGGATATGATATGCAATCTGTTGTTAACATTACCAAAATCGTATGAAACAGTAGTGACACTCATTTGCACATTGAAAAACTGAACTATGATATGGTAAAACAAAAATTGTGTGCAGAAGAAGAGGAGAAACATTTAAGTAGTGTACAAAATAAATGCAACACAGAAGGAGTAGTCTTCAACATGGAAAAAACGTGTTTTTGTTGTGGGCCACCATAACATTTTAAACCAGAATATAGAACTATATATCCAAAATACCAAAAGGAATTCTGTGGAAATAAAGTAAGTGGCCACAGGGAGGAATTATCGAGGTTATAGAAGTAACTATGTAAGGCAAGGTGAGCAAGTCGGTGAAAATGAAGATTCATCTAAGGTATGTTTCTTGGGCAGTGTAGATTATAAGAATAATGGTAAAAGCACTGAAAATAAGTTCCCACTGTATATTGATTCTGGTTGCACTGACTATCTTGTGCATATCTGTATTTTGTGACTTAATAATGTTAGAAAAACCAGTCAAAATTATGTAGCATTGTCTTCAACTGAAGGTGAACTTTTAGCATTTGTAGCGCTGTTGATGATGTATTTTGGTCGAGAAAATTGTTGTTAGACTTAGACATTAATGTACATACTTATTATTTGAGGACAATAATGGCTGTAGTTCTGTAATAAACATATCAGAATACAATTGACGAGTTAAACATATACACTTATATATATATATATATATATATATATAATTCTATATCATAGCGTGTGAAATCAGAATTAAGTAAGATAGAGTATGTTAGTAGTGCGGAACAACAAGGGGATATTTTAACGAAAGCAGTGCAGAAACCTCAATTTTATAAAAATAGACAATACTTAGGATTAATCTAGATAACACATTGCAGAGAATTAATACATTATTTTTATATCATGTAGATTTAGAAACTTTTGATCAAGGTAGGTTGTTGGTAAAAGTGATCAATAGATTCCTTTAGTTTTTAGTGACGATAGGTTGGTACAGAGAGCAGCTAAGTTAAGTTCTTGTTGTATATCTATATCTATATACGTATATAAAAATGGATCGTAGTTTGTTCGGATTCTTAAAACTTGAAAACGACTGGATCAAATTAGATACTTCCTTCTACGGGTTTGTTTGTAATTGCTACGCGAAGGTTTAGGAAAAAAGTAAAGTCAAAGAAATGGGGCAAAACGAAGTTTGCCGGGACACCTAGTAATTAATATATAGATGGTCATATTCCAGAGAAAATAAAGGCATATAAACATTATCTGGAGTTACTACTACGCAAATAAAAGAGGAAATAAATAATAAATATGACATGATTTTACACGACTCATGCAGAATCATAACTAGACTTTGTTAGAAAGGTGGTTGACGTGTTATCGTTAATTAGTCTAAATCGGACTGACGCTGTCACTCCTCCGAACTTATCAATGACAACTTATCATTGAATAATAACATTCGGAGGAGTGACAGCGTCAGTCCGATTTACATTACTTAATGATAACACGTCATCCACTTTTTTAACAAACTACAATCATTAAATAGGAACGTGCACTTATATACATACATACATATGTCTGACGTTATGATATCTAATGCAATGTGTTGTTATGTGACGCAAGATGATCCATCGCTACCAGATTTTCGTTAGATGGAATTTGACAGCATGGGAACGTTTCAAACAATTATGCACGCATTATATACGTACTACTGACATGTCAAATCAGCTAACCTTCGGAAATTGTTGATATAATAATTGACTAATGTTCAACAGTTGATATAGTAGATATTGTAATGTATAATGCTAATAATCACAATCATAGAGGAGTTTAAACCAATATAACATTCCAGAAATTATGATCTCTATTTAATGTAATGTTACAGAAGTGGAAGTAGATGAGGCGGTGAGAAGGTTGAAAAGAGGAGAAGCTGCGGAACATGATGGTATAAGTACTGAAATGGTCAAGAACTTGGGAAGTGATGGCTTAGAAGTAGTAACAGAACTGTTCAATAAGGTATGGAAAGATGAAAAGATATCAAACGACTGGGAGCTAGGGATACTGATGCCAGTCTACAAAAAGGAGATAGAAGGGATTGCACAAACTACAAAGGAATAACCATGACCTGCATATTAGCTAAGATATATGAAAGGATACTAGGAAGAAGATTGGAGAAAATAACGGAATTGCAATTGGAAGACTCCCAATGTGGGTTCAGGAAAGGTAAAGGTGTGCAAGACCATATATTTACGATTAAACAACTGATAGAGAAATATACCAGTGAAAAGATATTAGTGGCCTTCATCGACTTAGAAAAAGCTTTCGATAGCGTACCTAGACGATTTAGTGTGGAACAGCCTGGAAAGAAGAGGAATTGGCAATAAATTACGAAGCTGTATTAAGAGCATGTATACAACTACCACAAATTATGTGAGAACCGGTAAGTTACAGTCGGAGGACTTCATTACTAAAGAGGGTTTAAGACAAGGAGGGGTGCTTAGTTCAGCATTCTTTAACGTAGTGATAGACGATGTAATGAAGGAAATAAAAGAAAAGACTAAGAAACTAAAAGTGGGATACAGAAACTTGAGATCAGTAGAGATAGCGGAAAGTGTATTTGCAGATGATCTGGTGATTTATGCAAAAACGAGCAAGACATGCAGAATAATATTGATTTATGGTCAAAAGCTCGAATGGATAGAAATTTAGAAATAAATGTTAAAAAGACAAAAGTGATGGTGATAGGAAAGCATAACATAAATACATCTATAACAATATATGGGGAAAATGTCGAACAAGTAGATACATATAAATATTTAGGAGTGAAGATAGAAAAAACCGGGAAAATAGATGCAGAGATAAGTGATAGACTGGTAAGTGCAGCAAACCTATATTACGCCATAAATAATACATTTATTGGGAAAAAGATATATCTCGGAAAACAAAAATGACAGTCTACAAAACAATCTTCAAACCAACTCTAACGTATGGATGTGAAAGCTGGGTAGAAACAAAACAAGCGGCAAATAAAATACAAGCAATGGAAATGAAATATTTGAGAGGGGTAGCAGCCCGTAGTGAACTCAATCAAACGACAGCAACTGAAATGGTTTGGACACCTAGTGAGGATGGAGGAGGGAAGAACATCGAAGAAAGTATGGCAGAGAAGAGGGAGAGGAAGACCAAGGAAAACAAGTGGAAAACCTCCGAGAAAGGGGTTGGAGCTGGAGTGAGGAAAAAGCACTGGCGGGGGACAAGAAGAAGTGGGCGACAATGGTATATAGTTAGTACAAATGAATTTGTTATGTAAGTTAAGCTTAACCTTAACACCCAACAGTATTAATAAGATTTTTGACAATATATATATATATATATATATATATATATATATGCAGAAGTACAGAAATCAAACTATACGACATGAAGCATGCAAAGGCATAATAAGAAAATGAACAGTATAGATAAGATAAAAAAATCTCTATTTTATTTTCATTATTTAAAGTACGTTCACGACGTACAATTTTAATTTGCCACGGGACACTATCAGCATCCGATAGAAACAAATTTCTAAATTTTTGCCACAAATATCAAATCGTCGTCGATTAGAATTATCTCGTAAGGGTTCCACAGAAGTTAAATATTATCTCTTAGTGCGACAGTAGGACATACCTGTTTCAAAGTCATTAGTTGTAGATAGCATATTATGTAGACAACATACACTAACCATTATATAATCCAGCAGATCTGGCTGTACTTAAATCTATGTGTGTATGTTAGAGAAATTATGCATATTGTAGCAGGGATTCCAGAACAATTCCCGACCACTCGTCAAGCTCTGGAAGGTTTGTAATTGAAGATTTCGTTTGAATCATTTTCATGTGTATCATGTATGCTATAGGATCAAAAGAGATATTTCTTTAGCGGAAAAGCTTCATCTGCCATAATTCTACGTGAATCGTTTCCCATTTTCTCTGCAGGATATAACGGCAAGCACATCTTATTGTTAAGTAAGAAGACTCCTGAAACAGATTTTTCAAAAATTCCTCCACCACTGTTACAACCATAAGAGTCAATATCCATAACTCGATCGATGATTGGTGTTAGCAAGTCCCAGGAGAACCACAAAATTTCAATCCTTATAGTTATCTTATATGATAGAGATCTACCACTAATAGGTCAATAAAACAAGGCTGGTTTGAACGATAGTTATATTTTCAGAACGTTTACAAACGTTTTCGGAACACCTTCGTCAGTGTGACTGACGAAGGTGTTCCGAAAACGTTTGTAAACGTTCTGAAAATATAACTATCGTTCAAACCAGCCTTGTTTTATTGACCTATTAGTGGTAGATCTCTATCATATAAGATAAGTATAAAAAGGTCACGAAATATATATATATATATACATTTAATCCTTATAGTTACAGTAATCGCAGCCACCACCTGATGCACCCATATACGAGGGTAGATTGACAATTTTCCGGAATCGTTGCTAGGGAGATTGCTACTTTGCTTTATGTCGTTGTGTTGGCAAATCTTTCATATCAATTGACTGAAAATGTTAAACTGATCTGTCAAATACTCTACTTTTCACAGGGATTTAAATCAAGTACCTTTTGTGTTCCTAATTATGGATGAAAACGAAGTTTAAATGGTCATCAAATTTTTCTATTTGGACAGGAAAACTGCAACGGAAATCAAATCATAGTTAGATGTTGTTCTTGAGAATTCATCGCCTTCAAATTTCACCGTGAGTTTCTGGATTTTGGAAGTCAAGGGTGGCCACGCACATACAAGTGACGAGCCACGTTTAGGACGTCTGAAAACGGCCACCATGCTAGAAATTGTGGAAAAATCCATGGCATAGTTTTGGCAAATCGCCGAATAAAACTGCGTGAAATCTAGGACTTCGTGGGCATCTCTTATAAACGAGTAATTTACCATAAATTCATTGGGCTTAGAAGAGCTTTCTACAAGATGGGTGCCACATATGCTCAATTTGGAGCAAAAACGTAACCTCAGCCGATTGTTTCGAAGTATTTACGACGAATCCCACGGATTTCAAGAGAGGAATCATGAGCATGGATGAGACATTGGTTCATCACTAGTATCACTACACACCAGAAATAAAAATGCAATCAAATCAATGGATTACACGGGGTGAAGCATTTACTCGATTGGAAAGGAAGGGGAAAATTTTGCTATTTAGTTGTGTAAGGGAATCGAGAAGCTAGAGAAACGTTAGACCAAGTATATTGAGCTCCGATGGGATCATATTGAAAAATAATATATAACTTGAATCCGTATTATTTTGTGTTCATTCTCATTCCAGAAACATTTCAATTTACCCTAGTAGTTCGAAAAATTCCACATAAATGCATATCCTGCAGTAACTTCATGTTACATCGTGTGTTCAAAGCGCATCATAATACAATAAATCGCAACATAAACTTAACACATTGCAATAGCCAAATATGATTTAAAGAGACGCAGAAAGAAAGGACGATCGGGACAAGTTCCGTGCGGCTTGTTAATTTAATACTGCAATAATAGAGATTATTAATGGAGGTGCTCATGCGAGCGGAGTTTAATCGGGAGCGGTCGCAAGTTTCAAGGACGGATCGGGTGTGTATATTGTCGACTGTGTACATTCCAATCGCCTGCGAATAACTCCGATCTTGACATTGCTGGCTCGCATGTGCAAATCAAATTATTAAAGTATTTTATAAACTTATATTTCAATGTGGATGAGATACACATAGCAGGAATAAAGTGCACGAATTTAGACTTTCGGCAGCGACAGTGATGCGCGTTAAACAAAGTTGTTATAACAGACAATTCGACAGTAACTAAATTAACTTTGATTTTGTGTATAATACGCGTGAAGTACAATGTAACAGCGGAACGTGGAGTTGGCTCTTTCTTAAAAGCGATGCCTAAAATCAACAACAGGAGGATGAGTTGAAGAAAGGTAGACAAGAAAGAGGACAAGATTAAAAAATAGACTAGAAGAGTAAGGTGAGAAGACCAAGGTACGAAGACCGAGAGAGAGAGAAACCAAGATGAGAAAGCAAAGATGACAACACCAAATTGAAGAACTTAGATCGGCAAATTAATACAATGAGACCAAGATAAAAAGACGAAATCAAAGAACAGAAATATGTGTAACCTAATATAAGCCGAATGATTTGGTTGCAATTTATAAAGTCAATCGGCCCTTAATCTGAAATCCAAGTTCTTAGACTCATTGCCAGCAAAGAAGATAAAGCGGAACAATACGGACAATTTAGAAAAGATTGTATCTATTCGTCTATGATGGTTCAATTCACGCAACGTTCGTAGAATGAAAACTAATGTGAAAAGTAGTAGTAGTTGTCAGGCTGACAAGAGTTTAATATATGACAAACGAGTTGTAAAATTTACGTAACACGTCTGTAACTTAACATCAATATAATTTTAAAAAATGAGTAACAAGCTGATCATTTATTTCTCACATCATTCTTATTATTATTACAGTCAAGGATATACTTCAAATAATGCATATGAACCTTTATCCAATTTTTCTTTCTTAAATTTTATTACTTATGAACGTCTAAAATTAATCGACCCAACGCTATCTGTAGGTAAAATTTACACTTCAGTTGTGTCTGGTAAATAGCACTAATTAAGTAATACTAGAGACATTAGCTGTTTTCATGAAAGCGCTATTCGTTCAAACATTTTTACTATTTCGTTAATGCGTTGAAATGTTGAAATGTTGAAAGTATTCAAAATGAGTTCAGCAACCGACCTTAAATTAAAATACATCGGATATGGTAATCCAATTCTGCTGATAAGAGCATATTTCCATAAGAAGCCGTTCCATAAAATCCTTAAAATGATTTTAGTTGTCGGCCATTTATCAAGAAAAATGCGTATAAAAGGAATATCAGATTCCTTCTACGTATCGCGATCATAATACGCAAGAACTGGATATTCCATATCTTAACTCCTTCAACATTTCTTGGGTATTATTGACATCTTCTTGGACATACATATGTATGTATTTACTATTTCCGCATTAATTTCAGTCTAATACACATGTTGAATATGTAAAATGTAAATAAACCAACGGATAATGTGTTTGTCGACACACTTTAATTTTCTCTTTTCATAATTATATTTCAGAATATAGCGCACAAGACACATTCATATTAGAGAAGTTAAACATTGTTCCGCGGCGGCTTATACGCATTAAGATAAATGTTGACGTAATCTCTCCCCATAAATGCTGATAATATTTCATACACTTTGTTTAATAAACTTCAAATTTATCGTACAGGACTGGTAAATATAAATACGCTGTTTTGTAATGTAATCCTCAAATTCTTTAAAAATTCTTTATTTTTTAATTTAGCTTCAGACGCTATAATTTCAAAACAGAGTAACGAATATAGATCGTTTAAGAGACATACCTTTATTATAACAAGTATCAGGGAAAAAGAGGCGAAACTTGTGACAATCAGTACATGATTTAGTCCCTTTAAGCTGTTAGATATAAGTGAAATAAAATTCTTACAATAACTGATAACAAGAGTACTAAGAATGACAATAGTATTTTTAAAGAGTAACAGTATAACTCTTTCACTTCGGTAAAGCTAGAACTGTGATTGATGTAATAAATGGTTCAGCAACATTCTACAATCAACCAGCTTTTACCCCTATCACATCGACATTGCAAAACTTCAAATTATCATCTTAAAATTAATTGTCCAAATATTTCGAGTTATCAAAATCGGTGTGGTAAGGGTAAAAGCTAACTTATTTAAGTTCATTATTAGCAAACGTTTGTTTATTTTATCAGTTGGAACAATATACTCACTCTATGTAACCCTATAGGTAAATTTGGTTTCATTTTATGAACGAAGTAAGGTTTGTAATAATGGTTTACACTTTGTGAGCTTCTTCTATATAAGAAATGTAGTAACAGTACGCTAATAGCGTTTATCATTCGAATAATCTTCATTAGAAAAGGTGTTGTGTGTGAACAATAATCACTATTTAAAGTTTCGGCCGTAAATCTATTCACTGCAATGGAAATTACATCTGATTAAACGAGTTGCAAGCACCGGCTTTACAGAAGCAATGATAACTGGAATTATAATCTAGGTTACAATGTTTCTAGCTCTTAATTTCCCCACGGGATACTTTCCTAGGAAACTCAGCAGTAATTATTTTTTATTAAACCCAAAAAGACTATGCTTTTGCATACTTAGCGATACTGTGAAGCTTAGATTTTATTTAATGTCGATTAGACTTTCAGGAAAAAGTATTTGTATCATGGAACTGCTGACAACTATGTATAGCATTATAAAAGATACATGTACTTAGAACATATAACCAAAATTTATTTATGCCAAAAACTATGGAATAGTATATTACTTGCATTAAAAAGGAACACAACTACTGTTTTACAAACAAAAGGCAATATAGAAAAAAGTTGATTGGTCTCTATTTGTGCATGCTACTTTATCAAGGTCAAGGCTAGGTAATAGTGCTTTAACAACGAACTATTAAAAAATGAAGAAAAGTGACAATAAAATCAGAAAAGCGGTAATATTGTTACTACAAACAAATTCAGGGAAGTTGCCAGAACATGTAAAACTAGTCAAAGTTTTGTACAAAAATTACAAAAAATATTGTTCAGAAGTGCCCGCGTCTAAAGGAGGACGGCCAAAATTGCTATTCGTTCGTGAAGGTCGACAGTTAGTGAGCTACATAACAGGAGGGGCTTCCATTGCATCTATGGCAGCAAATCTTTTAAAGGACACAGGAAAAAGAATTAGCAAATGGACAGCAATGAAAACATTGAAAGGACATAGTTATCGATCACTAGAAAAAAAAACGTAAATCTTTGCTGTCTGATAAAAATATGAAAGCTCGTTTATTATTCGCAAAAAAATAAAAGCTGGTCGGTTGGGCAATGGCAACGAGTTATATGGTCCGATGAACGAAAATAAATAGATATACTTCCGATGGTCGTACTTGGTGTTGGAAAAAGGCTAGTACACCTCCCCAACGAAAACATGTTAGGGTTGTTAAACGTGGCGGAGGCTCAATAATGATATGGGGGTGTATGACATCGTATGGTGTGGGTAGGTTACATAAAATTGACGGAATAATGAATCAATATACATACAAATCTATTTTGGAAGATCATTTACTTGAAACAGTAGAAAACAGGCCTATACAAGGAAACGAAGTGCTCTTTCAGCAAGATCGAGACCCATAGCACGCGGCCAAATCTGCACAAAATTGTTTAACATCTTAACAGTTTCCACTACTGGATTGGCCTGCACGTAGTCCCGCCCTCAATCCGATTGGGAACCTGTGGGCTCATTTAGAAACACGTCTACATGTGGAATACCATTCACCACCGTCAAATGTTCAGGATTTAAGGGGTCGTAAACAGGACGAATGGTACAATATTACTTCAGCCCATTGCAATGCTTTAGTAAAATCTATGCCTCGAAGAATAAAAGAAGCTCTAGCGGCTAAAGGTCTCTGGACACATTATTAACTTTGTGATATCTGCAGAGGTGCAAAACTGAGTATGACATAAAAACCTATATATACATATATATAAACTTATATTAGGATACATTTTTACTTTTAGCCTATTTTAGAATATGTTAATTTATTTTCCTGAAAATATAACAATTTACACAAAACAGTCAACAACTTTTCTGTAACTTGTATATATATATATGTTCTTGTATATAATTAATTAATTAACCTCCTAGTGGCTGGGTAGTGAAAATCACGTATCACAATGAGAAGGCCCGGCGTTCGAAACCCAGTCACGGCGGAGCGTAGCGGCATGGTATTAGTATGTATATGGCTCCAGTAGCTCCGAACAAGTTCTGGGTCGTTAACGTATATAGTGCTGATGATATATATATATATGTTGCTGTTAAACGTCTATCACTTGCCTAGGTTCATCTTATCTTCCTTATTTTTTTTTATTTCGCTGATGTTAATTTTAAATAGTAGTTGATTTAATATATACAGTCCGGATAACCACGTATCATTTACTACAGAAGGTCTCTCCGACTCCAGTCATTTAAAGCCGATCCAGTTGGATCACAATTGGAGAGTGGCTCGTTGTTACAATTTCTGGGACCTTAACCTACGCCGCTTTCACTGGCCTAGCACGACTTGGATCGCCTTCGTTATTACCAGTAAAGTGAGTTATCGGAACTGTAACGGTATCGGTCACGCTTCTGACTTTCCGTTTATCATTTCCTCTTATTAGTTTCATTTCATTAACAAAAGCTAGCGACAAGGGAACAGTATGTCTTTGGAATAATCTTCGTTTAGGAACTAAGTAATTAAGGCATGATTAAGGAAAATAAAAGCAATTTTTCATCATTATAATTATGTGCTTAGGAAAGAAAGGCAAATAGAATCATTCGTTTAAAATTAATTTTCTAACTTTCATGAACCAACCACTATAAACCTGGGAAACTGTTGGAATGCAATATATGTAAATACAAAATGTTGCATTCAATTCATACACAATACGAACCAAAATGACCCTACAAATGTGTCTACCCCTAACGCTGCTCCCAAGCCAAGCCAACTTCAAAAGTCTTAAATAGCAACTCCCCGCATCGCGCATGTGATACATCGTTAGAAAGCAAATCTTGGGTAAATAATTAGTAACCAATCCACCATAATAATAATCATTATTATTATAATAAATACTTTTTCAATAAAAATCGTTACTTGGAATTTTGAAAAAATGTTGGAAAGAAACTGGATTAAAGCAGCCAATTGTTAGAACAGTGAACTGCAAATTTAGGTTAAATAGTTTCGATATCCTGATTTCATTGTCTATATTCCTGGAATCATCAGACTAAATCTGTTAAGGCAAACGTTATAATGGCGCCCACGTTTCCAACGCCGCTGTAGATTAAGAATAACTACTAGCTTTAATAGTAGATATCCCGGAGAAAATATCAGTTACATGTGCATCCATCAATTAATCTCCAAATTTGTAGAAGCGGTAGCGGGAACAAATAAAAATGTATAGAACTAGGAATATTTGATAGCAGATAGCAGATAGAAGTTTTTGGGATAGCTTGTCTCGACGATGAACATCTTCTCAAAGCATCTGCTAAAACAGGACTTTGTGCAAATTTCATAAAATTTCCCCGTCGTCGTTCAATAATTGGCCGAGAATGGTGGAGGTAATAACCGAATACAATTTTGTGAAGAGATGACTAAGAAAATTCAACATATTCCCAGGATTAACAACAATGTTTGTCTTAAACATATTTGCCGCTGTTACTCGGATGACAATACCCATCTTTCTTTCTAAGGACTTACGCAACAACCCCAGAAATGTGATGGTGGGTATTCTTGGAGATGCAGTTATGAGTATTCTTTATTTAACAAAATTATAATGGAAAAGTCTATGTAGATTTAATCCAGAACACGGCTGAACCTCTTACTGTGCAGGAGGTGGAGAACTAGCAAGATGTGGATGGAAAAATTAATTTGCGCGAAGACTTTATTCATTCTCGACAAGACGACTACCTTGCTACCTAGTGTTTGGTCGACAGCTTTTACACGACAGACTTCCTCACCAGTGGATTGCCACAAAAGGTCTGCCAGAATGGGCGGTAAAGGAGATATTTAACACCATCGGAATCATTTGAGGATCTGTGTAACCGTATCATTCGAGAATGCCATTCAATTCCGGGAACTAGCTTCGTTGGTTGGAGCTTCAAAATCGGTTACACTACTGTTTAGGAAAAAACGGTGAATATCTTGTACAATTTAGTAAATAAAATGTTATGCTTAACATACAGAAGTAGTAAGATAGTGATAACAACTATTTAATGAAGTTAAATAGCTCAGAATGATTACTGCACCATATTACTCAATCAGATGATAATCAATTACACAAAATTACCCTTATATGGTATCAATGAAAGGCATTTTTCAAAATCTTTCCAACGATGTGTTACATGCTATTTAAGATTCTGTGGGGATTGCGCCATATTTATAACGTCATTTTGGCTCTCCGTCCATAGTTCTGACACTGTTTTAAACATTTTAAGATAAATTTGAAAAATACAGCCCACTAAAAGTTTTCAAATACACCTCCCGTATTTCTCACTTTTAAATATTTTTTTTTTTGAGTAAATTAGTTCCAATCGCCAGCTTTTTTATTAAAATGTTAAAAGTAGTTAGATAAATGTTAACGAAGGTATATGGGAGGTGCATGAATACAGTACGTAATAATGGTTAGGTACCATTGGTCACAAATGAACATCATCATGAAAGTTTAATTAAAGTTCCCCATTGCATTTATTATCACGGAGATAATGGAAATATCAAATAATGGAATATAATTAAATGAATTCTAAGAGAACATAGGTGTCAAGCTAATTTGAATAACTTAATATTTACAATATTTGAGGCTGCTTTCGTGCTAAATCAAAGTTTTCCAAGTACCTTGGATTTTCGAATGTATTATTTATTATATGAAATAATTGCGTTGGTGCCATTTCGTTCTCATCTAAATCACCCATTTCTTAGATGTCAAAATTCTGCACTATAAAGATACTTCAATGGTATGTGAAGACAGTGTCATCCAGGCAGCCGAAATCTGAACAAAAGCGTGCGTTATAGTAGTCCTTATATTAATTTCTGAATTAAGATAACTACGCATATTAATACTTCAGTTTTGCTACACTGTAGGTTCATTAGATATTTCAAAGTATAGTTATCTTAATTAAAGTTAAACGTTCTAGTTATATTGAAGATGATATGGATTACCATATCAACAAGTATCGGCACTGTCAATCGAATCTAATCCTTTCATACTTATACAAAATCAATAAAATAAAAACCAAATATTTTATTGAAGGATAAGTACAAGCATATTAATCCATGAGTGAATCATGCACTATATCTCGATACGTAACCGTTCTTATTGGAGCAAAGTGAAGACAACTAATATTAAACAGAAGTATTAGGGGCAAGTCGGGTAAATACGGCCACCTGAAGTAATTATTTTTTTATATGAAAATAAAATATCAAAGAAAAACAAATATCTGCTTAAACTTAAGATAATACATGTTTTTAACTGAAAGAAAATAAGGAACATAGAATTCTTTTTCGAAATGTTTAAAAAAGCATAATAACAATTCTTCACAAAATCGGTATTACCCGACAATGTCGGTGAATGCCGATCGCAAGGAATGGTAATACCGATCCATATTTTAACCACAAGTATCACACTGGTACCCATAGGGGAGTCCCATCTATACAATCTGCGTGTGCACAATTTCCGCAGATTGTGCAACAATACCACAACTCTCCGTTGTTGCCGAATTCATTACAGAGAGCACATGTATTCTCTTCTTCAACACATTCCACATAAACTTGTTCCTGTATATTTTGGTTGCAGTCATTCTTTTTGATTTCTTTGTTTTTTCCTTGTAAAAGACGCTTCTTCGCTTGTTTAAGTTTCCGATTTTCTTCTTTATTCTCTCTTTTTCTCTGAAGATCTTCTAATTGAATCTTGTTTGGTGTAGCAGTGAAAATAATAGAGTGTAGAAATTCGGGTCGCTATGACCGGTATTGCCCTTTATGTACTCAGGACATTTGTTAAAACATGTCTGAGTAATTGTTCTATATTTTCCATTTTAGTGGCAGATGAAGATCAACCACATTTCTAGGCATGAGTAGTGCAAAGTACAGCATTAAAAGTTGAGTGTTTCTTAAACTTAGCTTAGTTTTTTCAATGAAGAATTTTATAACCTATGTCATCGCTCACTATTTGTAACGACAGTATCGTCATCTCGCATTATAAAACATTAACTTGCACCCAGATGTAGTCATTTAGTCAATCTAAAGCTATACCAAGACACAAAATAAAAGTTTCTGAACTCCATTGTTCAGTATTAATGTGATCGTAATTTCCCGACGACCGCCAATACCCGACTTGCCCCTACACTTCGAAATGACTCAATTGATGATAATAATAATGTAACAATAATAATGTAATAGTACCTAATAAGAATAGTATCAAAACCAAATAAAAGGTATAAGTTAAGTGTCCAATTTAAATGGACACACCTAATGACCCGTATGCCAGGCACAGAGCAAGTTGGCTTTGGTAATAGGAGCTGTAAATGACGCAGCATGTTACATTTCTAATTGTCAAAGGTTATAAAAGCAAAAAGTTAGTGAATTACTGGACAAGTTTCCTAATAAAACAAGGGTCATCATTCCGTGAAATAGACGATTGACATTTTTATCAACAAAATGGTAGTTAACTATTCTTTGGGAAAAGGAGTATATATATAGAATATTTGGATTACAAGTGTTCAATAGATATTTGAGAGAAAGCCACAGTCTATACCCACTATATACGGGTTTAGGGGCGATAACGGCGGATTAAGGCACTACGTAGTAAGTTTTGCTCTAGATCAAATAGGGGACTGTTAAGATGACGGCTCTGAATAACAAAAACCATTATAGTAATGGAAAAAGGATTCGTTCATAAGAATCCATTATTTATTTACAATTCTTTTAGGTCTTATAAAAATTAGTTATTTGAATTCACGTAAGTTGCGTTAATGTCTTTTTCACCCTTTATGTTAAGAAATATTACAGACGCTTGGATACATTAGGAACATGACATGGGTAGTATATTTCTGGAATTTGAAAAACATTAGCGAAAAATAAATTGGGCAGAAACTTACAACTGCTTTTGAAATATTGCAGTAAATAAATATTAATCAAAGGAACAAAGTAGAGCGAAATAAACATTGGGAGCGGTATTTGCGACAAGGGCAACAAACAGGCTATATTTTATGTACGTATGCGATGTGTATTTCATATTTTAAATTTGGCATAACTGACTTATCTGTTCAAGCAAGAATGCAAAACAATTGAGTACATGCCATTCTTAGAAAAGAGATTAACAAATGCAGTGTTTAGATTCCAGAAGCAATTTATTCATGTGGTATTATAACAAATAAATAGCTTTTATTTAGTATTTAAAGAGCTTAGAATCTTTCATGTTACTAAAGATATTAACTAAATATGACTTAAAATATTTTTATTAACGTGTTGAAAATTACTAAGCACTGTGTTTTGGAAATCAGCAGAAAGGTCAAGAAGCTAAGTGCTTCTCCTTTAGTTTCTACTACTAATTTTACGAACGGTCGTATATAAAGAAAATATTACTACAACTAAGAGATTATTAAACGAGGCTAGTTATAGCCACCAGGACAATGCGCTGTATACTATGAGCGTGTATAATCAGAAATTATCGTCAACTTTGGATATTGCTCTATGGCAAATAGCAAACAGCAAAGTGTAAATCACCAGCAATAGTATACGAATAATTACTTATGAAACTACGTGGTACACTGCGTATCATAAATAATATGTATAATAATAAATATAGGACATGTAAGTTTTCACTTATGTTATGTTAGGAGCTTACAAACAAACATCTTTTATCCATTTCCATTGCTCGGGGAGATACAATCTATGACATTGTTTAAATCGACGATAATATTACAATGGACTCGCAGGGATGCCATTTGGGATTTTAAAGTTGTATTGAGAGAGACGATGAGGTTGAACAAACAAATTAATCAATAGCTGTTATGAATTTCCCCATCGACTCAATTTTGATTGGTTAATTTGGAATGAAGCAATTGTAGGTCTACATATTATATGTACATTAAGTTCTCTTCCTAACAATAACGAACTACAAAGTAGGAGATATCTGATAAATTGAGGATCGGAGTTGTTGGTTTCAGCAACAAGAAATTGCTAGACGAACATGAGGACAAAAAACGATATTTCGTTTCACATTCTGCAATCGGTTGTTCGTATGCGTATTACATTGGCATGCCGTATTTATCTTATTTACATTTTACATTATGTATTATTAAAACTAATACGAATTACAATTGCAATGTTTGAGTAATACAACTCTTATTATTATTCGTAGTTATTTCTATTCTTTGCCATCAACTTACTCAACTAAAGAAGACAAATGAATTACCTATCGTAACATTAGAACGAAAATTTAAATATGCAGTTTCAATGACATCCTACTATACCCAGAAAGGATAAACACTACTGTTCATGTAAAGCCGAACACCGTATATACAAAAAGCTCTTGTTTGTATTTGTTTTTCATGAACAGTAGTACCATATCTATATATATATATATATGAAAAATAATTCCTATTGAATCTTTTCGTTTTTTTCTAATATTGACTACCATTTTCCTATTTAAAGATCCCCTTATGGATTCTCCCACATTTATTGTCATATCTATCACTTACTCGTCATGAACGTACTGTGTGTGTGTGCATTTTGAGTTTAATATTCATCATTTCTTACGTTGTGATGACTTGTATTATTTACCATTAATATTTCAATGTTGGATGTGGGTTTGTATAACAACCAAAACGGTAAAGACTAAAATGGGCGCCAGTTGGGATGACTCGCAAGAATGGTGGATTATCAACAACAACAAATTAATACATAATCAAGAAAATGAAACAAATAATAAGCTTGATAAATAAGTATGAACATCTAACATGCAATGAACTTGGTCAATAACTATGAAAATGTAACAAATTTTAGTTTTGGCAAGTAATTATTGAAATGTCGGAGCCACTGAGCCGTATACATACGTATACCGTACCGTCTCTGGCCCGCCTGGTGGCATTTCCTTCCTTTTCGCAGCATGTTAGAGGTAACAGATCTATTCTATGATTTTAAACTGCTGCACTCTGCCGCGACCGAGTTTTGAACGCCGTAACTTCGCATTGTGAAGCGCGAGTTTTACCACTCAGTCACTGAACGAGTTAAGAAAGTCTATTTAGTGCTGTAAAATATTGGAAATAAGTTGGTTCAAATGACTATAGAGTCTTAAACGAGTATACCTTTCCTACAGTTGTGTGCTATTGATGAACTGTGAAGCTGGACACGTGCCTGAGGGCAAAGGGATAGGGGTGGCAGAACGATAAGGCCAGATTAACAGCAACTCCCGAAGGATACCGGGAGCACCTCGTGCCTTCCATACTCCTTTAGGGCTCTACGTATTGGTACCTTGGATATATTCCCAAAAAATTAAATCAGCAGGTGGGAACTTCGAAAGGATAATTTAACCTAACTTTTCGGTACTGCTGGGCGCAAGCTAAGGAAAACCAGATAGGAAGCGCCTACAGGACGGAGAAGAAGTGGAGCGCTGATCAACGAATCTAACACGGTGAAAATAAGATTCCCAGTAGCAAGGTGGTACGTTTTATCGATGACACTGACCTAATGGTATAAGTTATCTAAGGAGCACAATAAACCATTGAGCTTTAATGCAGTGGACCGTTTAAAGACCAAGCGCTTAATACAAAACAAAAACCTTAGATAACGGTATTTGGCAATTAATGTTTGTAAATTTATAAAGTTGTTTTGACAATGAGTTGACAATGAAGCCTGGAGAATTATGAAAGTTATATTAAAATTCATCTCGGTATACGATATCAAATCAAGTTATAAGTTTAGCTATATAAGTTTCACACATTGCTTTGCTTAGCAGATACTTCCCTTGTTATATCATTTTTCAAAGTAACGAAATTTTGATCTGTAGTTGTTTCCCAATACAATTAAGTAATATAATTATTGTTCAATATTTTACCAACATGGCTCTCATTAATCGAAAACAAGAACGGCATAACTCCAATAATATATCTGCATGTGGATGGGAATTACATCAATAAAGCAGATACTTCAACATTTTTAGATATTCACATTAACTATAACTTGCATTAGAAACACCGTTGTCAATATTTACTTCTAAAATAGGAATCCTTATCCTATGTGTTTCGCAATTTAAAACACATCCTCAACTCAAGACCAATTAATAATAACATACTACTCGATGGTGGAGTCGAGACTGCGTTATGGTGTGTGCTTTTGGGGTGAGTCCGCTTCTAGTAATGAGGTGTTCATTCGCCTGAAGTATATTATAAAAGTTATAGCGGGTGTAAAGTGTAGACATATCTGCAGGAAGTTATTCAAAAGTTATTGGCTTTTGACCTCCACCAGCTTATACATTCTAGAAATGTGCTTGTACATTTTTAGTATTAGGGAAAGATTTATGTTGAATAGTGACATGTATCCATATTTGGCAAGATGTAGACATGAATTTCAAGCACCGTTTCCTAACCTAAAATCCGTAATAAATGCACCCAGTTGTATTGGATTAAAACTATAGATACAGTAAGATCCGTAACTGTATCAAAAGTGTAGTACTGTGGGTCGGTTTAAGTTTATGTTAAAGAATCATTTGATTGAGAAGACGTTGTACTCACTGGATGAATTTTTGTGATCTTAAGATTTTGTAACGAAACGCATCCATTGTTAAAATGTTGACTGGAATAATAAATTGTTATTACTATTATTATTAATTTTAAAAGATATATTGAAATAAAATATAGCATGCTTTTAATTGAGAAATAGGCAGAACAAAGATATTTTCTTCAAATAAATCATAAGGTTGTTATAATGTATAGAGTACCAGTAAATTCAAGCATAACCAATATTTCTGGTAATATTTTGATTTGTTTGGTGGCAACCGTGTCATACATTTTATTTAAATATATGGTTAGTTAGGGTCAGTGGCGAATCGTGGGTGTCAGCCGCCCGGGTCGGAGAAAAATTTCACCGCTCCACATTTAGGCATCTCAACTCAATTTAAAAGACAATTAAAGAACAATTATCATTATTGTGTATTGTACATCGAAAAAGGGAAGAATCTTGGAGAGCAGCGCTGGAAAAGGGAAAGCGAAAATACATTCGCACCTGGCGGTAACTCGACCCAAGAAGTCAACGGAAGACTTAAACAAAACAAGAGGAGGGGAAAACAAGGGGTGTAATGAAGACGGCAAGAAAAACAAGATAAAAGAAGAAGGAAAGCAGTATAGTACACTGAGAGTGGATACGTGGAATGTGAGAAGTGTGAATGGGAAGGAGGAGGAGTTGGTGGAAATGGAGAAGCATAAGATATAAATAATGGGAATTACGGAAACGAAAAGGAAAGGGAGTGACATGAACAGAATTCACAAGGGATACTGGATGTTCTGGTCTGGAGTCAAAGAGACAGAAAGAGCAAGAGGCGGGGTTGGATTGGTAATAACGCCAACTACATTGAAAGACATGATGAAAGAAGAATATATAAATGAGAGATTGCTGAAGGTAGAAATTAGTATATTGGACGAGACTTGGACACTAATAGTGGCATATGGAATAAGTGAGGACGTTTGTAAAAAAGAAAAAGACGAGTTTTTGAAAGACTCCAGAAAACAATAGACGAGAGGCGAGAAAATATTATAGTATTGGCAGACCTCAATGGCAGAGTAGGAAATCTGAATGAAGGAATGGAGGATATTATGGGAAAAGAGTGTGAACAAACAAAAAATAACAATGGAAGCTTGTATTGAAAACAATCTAGTCATAGAAAACTCGAAGTTCAGACACAACGACATTCACAAGTTCACGCGAGTCGAAGAAAGCAGGAGAGAAAAATCAATTATAGACTACTTCTTAGTAAGCAAACACAAAGAGGAAATGATACAAGATATTAAAGTAACACCTAGTGCAGAGATAGGAAGTGACCACTACTTGGTAAAAATGGATATGAGAGGGAAAGAGAAAAGAGAAGAGAAAAGAGAGGACAAAAGAAGAACGAGGATACAAGAAAAAATTAAGGGCTACAAATTGAAAGAAAGAAAATATCATGAAAAATACCAACAAATATTAGCTAAAAGATTTGATGACGCGGAAGGAAGCGGAATTTAAGGAAAGTGGAATCATTTCAAAAACAGCTTATTGGAAGCAGCAAAAGAGAGCTGTGGATTTAAAAAAATATCAAACAAGACCGGAAAAAGAACAGAGTGGTGGACCACTGAAATAAAACATATTGTAAAAGAGAAGAAAACCAGTTGGAAAAGATATCTTGAAATAAGGAACCTGGACGATTTGGAAGAATATAAGGAGAAACGCAGAAAGGTCAAAAATGAAATTAAGAAATCGAAAGAGAAGTCTTGGATAAAATTTGGAGAGAAAATGACTAATAATTATAGAGAAAATCAAAAATTATTCTATGGCACACTCAAACAATTAAGACAAAAAAGTGAATATAACATGATAAACATAAAAAATAAGTATGGTCGTATAATTTCAGAGGAAGATCAAATAATGGAAAGATGGCGGCAACATTTCCAAGAGCTGACAGAAATAATGTCGAGACAAGGGAAAAAGAAGAGGAGACAGAGGAAATACAAAATATAGAGCCAATTCAAGAAGAAGAAATAATGGAGTTCGTAAGCAAGCTGAAAATAGGAAAGGCTCCAGGAAGAGCCAACATAACATCAGAAATGATCAAATATATGGGAGAAAAAGGGATAAGACAAATAACCAAGCTAATGAATACGATTATACAAGAAGGTAGAATACCGAAGGAGTGGAACTCGGGAATAATATTGCCCATTTATAAGAAGGGGGACAAGAGGGATTGCAATAACTACAGGAGAATTACATTAACAAGCGTCCCAGGTAGAATATTAGCGAGTATTATAGAAAAAGAGAATAAGAAAAATAACTGAGGAGAGCATCGAAGACACTCAATGTGGATTTAGAAAAGAAAGAAGTACACAAGATTTAATATTTGTGATAAGACAAGCAACTGAAAAGATAATTAACAAGAAAAAAGAAATACATATATGTTTTATAGACTTAGAAAAAGCTTTCGACCGGATAAGAAGGGAAGACATATGGAATGTCCTAGAAAAGAGAAATATAGATAAACGAACAATAGAGTTAATAAAAGAGATGTCTAGGAATAACACAAATATAGTAAGAACCAACAATGAAGAATCTAAAGAGTTTACAACAAAGATTGGGGTAAAGCAGGGCTGTGTGCTTAGTCCATTGCTGTTTTCTATGGTACTAGATGAGGCGACAAAAAGTGCTAAAAAACAAATGAAACCACTAAAAATGGGTCACTGGAAAATGAAGGAGACTAACTTGTGTGAACTGATGTTTGCGGATGATATGGCAATTCTGGCTGAATCAGAAGAAGCGCTACAAAGGAACTTTGAAATCCTAAATAAGGAAATAAAGAATATTAACATGAAAATAAACATCGAAAAGACCAAATCAATGATAATAGCAGGAGAAAGGAAAAGAATGTTTTACTGGGGAAAAAGGAAGTGCCAAAACGGATTAAAACGGAAATATTAAAAAAGTGATAAGACCAACAATAACATATAGTACTGAGTCCTGTACAAGATCAGAAAAGGTAAAACCGCGGGTGAACGCCATGGATATGAGATTCCTAAGACGAATAAAAAACAAAACCAAGAAAGACAAGATAAGAAACGAGAACTACTGGCAAAATCTAGGAATAAAACCAATATGGAGAATAGTGGAGGAGAGTCAGCTGAGATGGTTCGGCCATGTGTGTTGTATGAGTGATGATAGACTGACAAAGAGAGTGTATGAGACACGAATGATAGGAAAAAACAAAAAAGGAAGGTCAAGAAGAAGATGGAATGACGATATCAGGGAGCAGCGGCAGAGAGGGGAATTGAGTGGGAGGGAATAAAGGAGCAGACCGGAGACAGAATACGGTGGAGAGAATTATATGGAAGATAGGAAACTTTGACCCATCCAAGCCTTACACCGAAAGGTAGATAGAAACATGATTAAGAAGAAGAAGAAGAAGTGTATTGTACAGGTTACAAATAAAAAGTCATGTATATATGTTTTACAATATACTAATCACATTTATTACAAAAATTTTTAGATGTACGCCACTTACATTGATATAACAGATGTAAAACACTTATGATTGTACCTTGACGATCGACAAATCAAATTTTTACAAGGTATTATTATTATTTGTTGTGAAATTTTGCCGCCCACTAAAAGTGCCGCCCGGAGTGGGCTGCCCCTACTACGCTATGCCACTGGTTTAGCTGTATATTGAATTTGCTGAACAATTTGTTTTATACAGACTTTATATCCTTAAGTTAAAGATTCATGTTTATATATGTAGATGTTATTGGCTCCACTCTTCTACAATGTGAAGCTACTTATGCAGCGTTTAATGACAAAATGGTCATTATATTCTACATCTAAATACGAAAACTATATTTAAAAGTGTGT
The DNA here is from genome assembly GCA_038088585.1 of Chrysina gloriosa. Taxonomy (NCBI): domain Eukaryota; kingdom Metazoa; phylum Arthropoda; class Insecta; order Coleoptera; family Scarabaeidae; genus Chrysina; species Chrysina gloriosa. The sequence goes on from CM076091.1 coordinate 27,247,116, forward strand.
CAACTATTTATAATAAAATATTCTTTGAACATTGATATTTGGTTGATATCTATGGAAAATTGGTAAATTGCGAATTACTAAAAAGACTTCTACTATGTATTATTTCCTACGATAGAGAAAAAGCCAATATACACAAACAACGCCTCCACTCATACAGGGTTCGCTCAAAACCGTTACAACGTGTACTAGTTTTTCTAATATTTTTTTCAAGACTAAACTATTTGCTGGTTCCTTTATTCCGTTAAATTTACGGAAAACTACCGTTTTCAATGGAACAGATTATATAGTAGTGATATTGATATATGTATATTTTATATAGCCGGTTGCGTACCGCAAGTTGTATATGTAACCATAGATCTAAAAATAGCACAGCACTGTGCGTATTGCGATTATATGGACAAAAAGAAAGAACTGTATGAATGATCGATTTGGACCATATAAATAATATACCAAGGAAACATTGCTTCATGGCCAAGTAAAGAACTTACATATGTAGTTCCACACCGCCAGTACTGCCACGCATTATTCAAATAATTTGGAAGCTAAAAAACAAGATATTTCACTTTGAGAAAGTTACACATTTATTTTGTGATTGGTATCAACTGATTTACCTCCAACAAAAAATAATAATTGGTTCTGATATTTTATATCATTGGAAAGGATTACGAACATTTTTCGCTTATTTCGCACCCACATACTGGTAGCTATTCCATACCCAAATTATATACATTTTCAATACAAAGCTATCCTTAGTGAAAAATAGGTGTAATTTGTACCAAATTTGTTTGCTCTACGTGTTTGACTAACGCATGCAGCTGACTACGTTCACTCTTAATTTATGATCTTCTACTTAATCTTTTACCTTTCTACCTCTCGGTGTAAGGTCCTAATTTATGATACATATAATAAATTAGCTGAGATCTTGGCAAGTATATTCAGAATATTTACTACATAAACACATCAGTAAGATAAACAGACATACATATGTTTGTTTCTAAGGGTTTAAATGCTCAACTATTAATAATCTTGTTTCATTCAGTATTGTTTAAAAAGTATGTGTTACGAGGCAAATAAGTGTCCAAATTTTTATATAAACATTGATACTAATGGGCAAATTACTTTCCTTTGTAAAATGATTAAATTTCATACGCACTGTTCATTTATAAAGTTTAGAACGCTTTTTATTAAAAATATTTGAAGTGTAGCAAACAGTCATATCCAGAAGAAGAATAAGACACAACTACTATAGCTTATATAAATTGATGTAATAATAAGTAAAGTGCTTTCAGTCCTGAAAATGAAGGAACTAGAAATATTACGGACACACAAATAAAAGGGATTGCTGAAATTGCGTGTTATAAAACACCGGTTTCATGAAAGGATCATTAAATTTTTCCTAGTGTCCTCAATGTGATAGTGAAGACGACTATACGTAAAGCAAACTTGAGATGTGGGTGATGCTAACTAGAGACGAACGACTTTAGGCGGACGATATCCTCTCTGATTCGTTTTTACTGTTGATATCTGCTTCGTATCAATGCCAAGAGCGAACTCTGTTTTAGAATATCACGCGTCGATTGCCCTTATTAACTATTATGATTTTCATAACTGAAACCATAACAACGTGTCATTACGTCAGAGGTACACAAACCAACATTTATCCTCAAAGCGCTCTGACTGGTGGTACCAGAAACCTATTGGCTGTTTTATAGGGTGGGCCTTACCTGTATGGACCAAATTTTTTGCAAGCTTTCGGTCGTAACTCCCCCTCAAAATGTTCTTCACATCGAAGAAATAAGCTTCGGAAAAGATTGTTCGGATCGCATAACGGGAAGGCGTGGCTCATTCGCCCCTAAATTAGTGATGTACGCCCAATATCAACAAAATCAGTACAAATATTATTTATGCGCAAAACCTTCCAAATAGGCATGTGTGTTTTTAAGTGGAGAACAGTTAACCAATGTGTTTTAAACCAAAATCCCTAAAAAGTTATCACACTACAATTTTTCTTTAATTCTGTAAAAATACCATTAATCCCCCAAGTTTGGACATTTGTACAAAACATTAAAAGGTTCAATTTTATACACACAAATAAAAGATTTTTATTATTATTTGAATCCAATCTTCGTTATTAACATCTGTTCTAGATATATCAAATGCTGAAAAATATTTTTTTTTTTGATTTGTTTTCAAAAATAAGTTTGGAAAAAAGATACTTATAAACTTTGTTTACAATTAATTTGATTTTTGTTTTATATTTATTTATACGTATTAATTTTTTAGGGTAGATTTGGTCGAATGAGGGCATTTTTTTCTATAATCTGCAACTGTTCGCATTATTATTTGCTTTTCTTCCTCATCACGTGACAAGACCTGATTAAATCCTTCCAACTTTACCGCCCGTTCTGTAGTGTCATTAACTACTTTTAGGTTACTTACAATATCTAAGCCTGCATTGTAACCACTGTGGGTATGCCATTCTTCTGGATCTTTCTTTACAAAATCCGTTGAAATAGGAAACCTTTTGAAGAAATTTAAAGTCTTTTCTGTAACAAAATCCTCAATATTTTTACACATTAACTGGCTAATGTTAGGATGGGGAATGTTAAACTTTTTGATGTCAGTTTTATTGGGCTTTTGTAAAGCAGCCACATACTTACCTTCCAAACCAGCTTCATGTTTCTCTTTAAAACGTTGCTTTCTTTCTTCGTGAAGACGTTTTCTTTCTTCTTTCTTTGCTAAAAAGCAGTCAATGCCTGTCATTGAACCAGGTCTTCCTTTTTTCTTTGATTCATCAAAAATAATTTGTCTTCTTGTATATTTATCATATCTAATGCATTAGCGTGAGCAACATCAAATAGATCGTTGAATTTTTCCGAGAGTTCCTTTTCGCGGTTTCCTTGCAATAATATTCGCCGCTAGCAATTTTTCTGCAATTCCTTCCATTCCAAGTATAAACTTTCTATTTTTGAAACGCGTTTGTCGAATGCTCTTGTTGGAATTCTCGCTTTATTCCACAACATTTCTATTTCTCTTACCAGAAGAGATGCACTTGCTCGCAATTCTAGTTTTACTTTGCGCATATTATAGAATAATACTCGTAAAACTTGCGTATTGGAGGGTAATTTGGCACCTATAATTTGGCTTGCGTCATGATCAAGAAGATACAACTTCTCTTGTCCTCTTGCATTCATTTTGCTTTAATTTAAACCTTTTTGCTAGTTAGCCACAATCAACAGAGATAATTCAGATTTGTTCTTTAAACTTTAACTTTAACCGTCCGGTCAGTAACCAAAAATTTACTATTGGTTCAACAACCGGGTACCCGGGTACCCACATACTGCCTCAGTTGCCGTGCGTCCAAATTTTGTATTGTTCTAGTTAGTACGCACAAACCGCGATTTACTTGTGCGTTGTAAATGTACATTAAGCTTTCGTATCCAGACAGCATAATTTTTCGCGCGCGACTATCGGTCTTAAAAAAGCGTTCATTACTAACCGCGGAAATCCTTCAACGACAGATCGCGTTCGTGCGTGCTCAGGGCTTACGCTGAGGCACCAATAAGTGAACATCAACTTGGAAGGCACAATATTGTGCGACAGAGATGTGGATCTGATAGGAACACCAATATGCTGCCAAATCTCGACACATTGAAATTGTTTTTCACGCCAGAAATGGCTGATATCATCATACCAACAAAATAGCAAGCTTAACTTTGCAGCAGAAAAAACAACTGGTGTGGAAAAATCTTGAGCTTCAGGAATTTTATGCATTCCTGGCTATTTTGATAACTTCTGGTGCCAACAACTCGAATACTGACAATACAAATGATATGTGGCAGTCGTACTCATATCCATTGTATCGTTCAGCAATGGGCATCTCTCGCTTCTGGAACATCATTCGTTTCATTCGATTTGGATGATACCAATACTCGTGCTCATCGCATGGAGAGTGATGCACAAATCATCAGGCATTTCAAAACGAAAGTGGCGATTGAGAGTCTTTTTAGTAGAACTATAAATCCATATGTGCAGCCAGCAACATCTGAATCTTCGAAACAGGCACAACTCGATTCAACCGAGAGGAAACAAGTTACTGATGTATGCCATGCTTGTCTTCAAAGCAAATTCGAAAAACGTCGCAAAACTCGTAAACCGTGTTCGGTATGTGAGTTACATATTTGTATGAACATTGTATTTCAACCACGATATGTGAGCCGTGTGCGAAATAATTTAATTTACTTGTTGTTTGATATAGCTGTGTCATTGTAAATAAAAGAAAAAAATAATTAAAATATAAAAACTGAATGATATTGTTTGTACCTATTATCTTTACTATTGTTTTTAATAAAAATTGTTTAAATGAAGGAAATCACAAACCATATTGTTGATTATTTATTAAAAAGGCAAGTTACATAAACACCATGATAAATGGTCTCCTTTCTGTGTATAAACCGCGCTTTCATATATAATAACCTTAGTGAGTATCTGGGTACCCGGTCATCGAACAGAGGAGGTATCGAGTTTGATAGTGAATAACTTTTATTGAATGGATGGATTGAAAAAATTTTGACAAAAAATTGATGTCAAACTACTTCACCTTCGGGGATCTGGCCCGTCGTATAATTTTTTTAAGAGGAAGTTAATAAATTCTACCCTGGAAACTGAAATGGGTACCCGGGTACCCGGTTACTGACCGGACGGTTAATACAACTTTGAAAGTAATATTCACTTTAAACTTTATTTTTCACAATGTATTTCGACTATTAACATCAGTTTCTAACACACTTTTAATTAATGTTGAAGAATAAATAAATGTCACCCTTATTAGGGAGTTCCCTTCTTATGTAGCTAAGAAAAATATTTTCGCAGTTTGGAGTTGCCAGAATTTGTTAATTAAATGTATATATATATATATATATTTCGTGACCTTTTTTATACTTATCTTATATGATAGAGATCTACCACTAATAGGTCAATAAAACAAGGTTGGTTTGAACGATAGTTATATTTTCAGAACGTTTACAAACGTTTTCGGAATACTTCTTCAGTGAAAATATAACTAGATAAATATATAAACAAACATTTGTTTTTTATTTGGGAACTATCAACAAAATGACTAATGACTAGGATTTCTTGATATAGAGGATGTGTAACAAACTTTTTATATATATATATAAATTATAAAAACTAAATTAATGTGTAAACATACATGCAAATTAAGTAAAACCTTATATCAAAAATCTTTGTCGAAACCTTAACAATTCTGTTCAAGGACTAGGGAAAACCAAATTTAAAAACCTAGCCAAAGGTTTCCTTCTTAAGAAATGCAAATGTCATTTTAACAAATTGCTATATACATTACTTAAATTTTGAATATCGGTTCTGAAATTAATAGTTTTAGTGTCTTTTGTATATTTATCATTTCATATATTGGTCTTTTTTATAATTATTCTCTGTTTTTAATATAATTGTGTTTTCAAAATCAAAGTAATGCCCAAGATCTTTGTAATGCTTTGTTACAGCGGTCATTGCACCAAAATCATTATTTAAAGAATACTTATGGCTATACAACCTTTTGTTTAAATATTGTTTCGTCGGACCGATGTAATTTATTGACCTATTAGTGGTAGAGATCTATCATATAAGATAAGTATAAAAGGTCACGAAATATATATATATATACATTTAATTTATTGTTTCTAGCCACAAAAATAGAAACTGTCATGGAACCAAATGCGGAGAGCCCTGTCCTACAACATAATGAAAGAAGATTTAAGATCTTACTAGAAAATGGCTCGTCAAAAGAATAGACGCATTTTCCTTTTGAAATGCAGATGTCATAAGATCTTTCCAAATTTTATTAGTAAGACCATGAATATCGGTTTTGAAAATGATTCAATAAAAACGTAAGTTCAACAAAAATTAAATCCGAATTCTGTAAAAAGACGTTAGATTTATCAGTAAATGAATGTTATATTAAAAATTAAATGTTAGAGAATGACATTTCTAATGTTAGAAATGTCATTCAAATGTCGTTACAGGATTCGGATGAATTTTGTAATGTAGCTAATATAAACTATGAAAGAACTTTTAATAAAATAAAACAAAACAATATTAATAAATTTAACCAATTAATAAAATGTAGGGGTTGATTATCCAATTTTACAAGAAGATTGGATAATCAACCTAACTGATAAAGAGATTTGTCAAAATGTTAAATTAATTTTAAGTCCAGGTCCTAAGTTTTCTGTAGATTTTAATGTCATACCGATAGATGATTTTATTTGTAGTATAGAAAATATCGTTCAAAATTATGAGGAAAACTTAGAACCTAACTTACGACACAGGTTGGTTAACATTTTGACAAATTACAAAAATAAAGAAAACAATAAAAATAATAATAGTAACAATAATATCTTACAAAAGCTTTTAATGAAACAAAAAATTTTTGAAATCTAATAAAGATATTATAATAACTAAATCAGATAAAGGAGAAAAACCATAATTATGAATAAGATTGATTACGAAGCCAAAATGAATTCCTTATTGGAAGATAATCAAACTTATTCGGTATTATTATCAGATCCAACAAATAAATTCCAAAATGAAATAAATAAACTAATAAATAGTTGGTTTTTAAAAAAAAATATATTTCTAAAGATTTAAGTAACCATTTAAAAATTCTAAATTCTATATCTCCAAGAATATACGGTATTCCTAAAATACATAAAGGTAATATGCCTTACGTCCAATCGTAAATTGCATTAATTCCCCACTTACAATCTTTTCCAAATTTTTATCTAAAATTTTAAGCAATATTGTAGGTAAAACTACATATAATGTGAAAAATTCATGGGAATTTGTAGATTCGGTTAGAAATCAAACAATTCCTAATAATTACGAATTAATCAGTTTAGATGTTGTTTCTTTATTTACTAATATTCCTGTGGATTTAGCACTAAAAATTTTAGATAAAAATGGAATTCCATAAAGATTTTACAGATCTTCCAAAGGAGGAATTATTGCAACTTCGAAACTTTGTTTAAATTCTACTTATTTTACATATCAAAATAAAATGTATAAACAAATTTTCGGTACTGCAATGGGTTCTCCATTATCAGCAGTTATCGCAAACCTAGTAATGGAGGACCTAGAGCAAACTTGTTTGGCAAAACTAAATTCTAGTGTAAGTTTTTACAGACGTTATGTGGATGACTGTTTTTGTTCCGTAAGAAAAGATAGTATTGATGAGGTATTAGATTCATTTAATAGTTATCATAATAGATTAAAATTTACATATGAGAGGGAATCTAGTAACTCATTGAGTTTCCTGAACGTGACAGTCATGCATAATAACGGCATTGTAAAAACAAATTGGCATATAAAGTGTAAAAATTAATACAGGAAGACATTTAAATTATTTTTCAGAAACATCAAAATTACATAAAATTAATGTAGTTACCGGTTTAGTTGATCAAGCGGTTATATTAGCTAATCCTGAATTTAGGAAAAAGAATTTAAACAAAGTTAAAGAAATCTTAGATAAAAATAATTATCCAAATAGTTTTTATGAAAAAATAATAAAAAATAGAATTAACAAATTATATAATAGAGGAATTAAAAATAATAACAATAAATCTTATAACGCTATTCCTTATAAAAAAGGTTTAAGCGAAAAATAAAAAAAGAGTTTAATAAAAACAACATAAACATTACTTTCATTCCAAATTATAGTAACAGATCTCTTTTACTAATACTAAATCTAAAATAATTAAACAAAATCAAAGTAATGTAGTTTATAAAATAAACTGTAAAGACTGTGATGGTTGTTACATCGGTCAGACGAAACAGTATTTAAAGAAAAGGTTGTATAGCCATAAGTATTCTTTAAATAATGATTTTGGTGCAATGACCGCTGTAACAAAGCATTACAAAGATCTTGGGCATTACTTTGATTTTGAAAACACAATTATATTAAAAGCAGAGAATAATTATAAAAAAAGACTAATATATGAAATGATAAATATACAAAAAGACACTAAAACTATTAATTTCAGAACCGATATTCAAAATTTAAGTAATGTATATAGCAATTTGTTAAAATGACATTTGCATTTCTTAAGAAGGAAACCTTTGGCTAGGTTTTTAAATTTGGGTTTTCCCTAGTCCTTGAACAGAATTGTTAAGGTTTCGACAAAGATTTTTTGATATAAGGTTTTACTTAATTTGCATGTATGTTTACACATTAATTTAGTTTTTATAATTTATATATATATATAAAAGTTTGTTACACATCCTCTATATCAAGAAATCCTAGTCATTAGTCATTTTGTTGATAGTTCCCAAATAAAAACAAATGTTTGTTTATATATTTATCTAGTTATATTTTCACTGAAGAAGGTATTCCGAAAGTTTGTAAACGTTCTGAAAATATAACTATCGTTCAAACCAGCCTTGTTTTATTGACCTATTAGTGGTAGAGATCTATCATATAAGAGAATTTGTTAATATTTACATTTTTTAACTATGTGCTGGACTTCGATTTTTAGTAACTTTGTGGTTTGACGGTCAATATATTTATTTCTATGTATACCGTAAAATAAATAATAAAATGGTTGCGTGAGTGTCTACGAGTAAACGAATAATTTAATACTTTGTAATATACCATTCGATGTGTTACAATAATCTAATCAGATACGTACTTTCGGAAGGGGCATAGGAATTAGGAGGGGCGAGTAACGGGTTAATAGGCTATTAAATCAAGTTTCAAATTGTTCTTTCGAGAATTCTAAAAACCATTATGAAAGTTTACCTTTTGGTGCGAGGGATAAATAAAAAGACCTCCTGCACCCATCCTCCCCTTTGGGCCGCGTCTGATCTTGATGAATTCGGATTCCTATATTATTATGATCTACTTTGGAAAAATAAAGTGTATTGGATTAGTTTAACTCAAAATAAACACATGTGAAAATTGAATATAGGTTGTCATTTTATCGCAACTTAAGGGCGGATGAGCCACGCCTTCCCGATATGTGATATATCTGACATAATGGCACCATTCTAATACTATACGCACTGTGCCTTGGCTGAGCTTGAATTCCCATAGCCCGCCATACATTATTTAGGATGGTGTTTGATGACCAAATGTTGAAGAAAGAGAATGTACACGTTGTTGTTGTGATAAGCCGCATCTTCTTCATCTTTTTCAAGAGTTGTTGACTTTTCTTGCCCTACTAAATAATTTCTTTTCCAAACGTTAACAACTCTTTTTCCGAAAATTATGCAAACTACCGAACCTGTAGGATAATTTGATCGTTGCAAAATTACCACATGCTTTGTTGGCTCTATTATAGTTTTGACTCAACAAATAGTCATCGGTTCCTTCTCGACCACTAAGAAATAGTTTATTATTTATTATTAACACCCAAAATGTAATAATCGATGCAGTAATATTACGCGTGAATACGCAAATAGAAAACACGAGTAATTTTATATGTACTAGGAATTTTTTACCATTCAAGTTCATACAAATTTAGGTACCACTGGAAATTACTGTCAATAATTTCTTGAATGGAAAGAGGTAATTTCCCTTTGGAAAATGATTTACGACACGTATTTTCAGAACTACTCCAGAAATTCGTATGCCTAGACAAGGAGGAAAACCTGCGAGAAAAACATACACAACACACATAGTTGGAGAAGAAAATTTGGAATTGACTGAATAAATACAAACTATAAAAGAAGTAGACCGACGAAAACTTCCAACCAACACGAACCAACGGAAACCATAAAATCCACAATATAGTTTCCCAGGAAAGTTAATTTCCTCTTTATTGAATTGAGGAAATGTGAATTAAGTTTTCATTGGATAAAGCAATGGAGATGTTTAAATTTAAGAATATAGATTCTACATGTTCACTTATCCTCTATGTGGACATAAATGTATATCTATATTTCGCGACCTATTTAGATCTTGCTGGTTATCTCTACCACTTTTTAAGTCAAACAAAAGACAAAATTTTAGTATATTTCATAATAGCGTTTCAAATCGTTTTTGTAAAAACTTCATCAGCTAAATATAATGCTATATAAACACAAAACACAATCAAATTGACTGCTTCCGTTGTTAATCTAAGGAAATTGTCGTTTATATTAAGTGTTTCTACTACCGCATATTCTTGATGTTCTAGCATCCTTTCCAAGTATTCTGTAAATGTATCTATAGCAATGGAAACTACTAAAGTTGCTTACTATCCTTTGTACGAAAGATGTTTTGAAACTTCTAGGAATTTTCCTATAATTTATTTATTTCGCCAACTTTCGTTTTATATTATTATTTTTTATAATAATCTCCATTTAATTGAATTGCGCCATTCTTTCAACTAAATTTGAGCCCGAGGGTACCTTACTTCAATGTAAGGTATCCATGTTGGTCGCTCTAATATCGTAAAAGCTTTTGAAGTTGGCGGCATGTATCGAACCTGTTGAGTTTCTGTTCCAGCCCGTCTTTGTGCCTAGTGGGCTAAATTCTATTCACGCCCAAATTTTCGTACAAAGTCTCATTACCCTGTCGTACACCTAATCCTAAGCAAGCCCTAGTGTCACAAATTATTATTTGCCTATCACCTCTCAATAGGTTTTCCACGGCAGTAACTTTCTTCGTCTTCTAGGAACGTTTTCTTAGCTTTAAACCGATCAACCATTCAACATTCCATAGTTTTCGATTTTTCAGTCTCTCCAACTATGTCTTGCAGACTTTGAATGATTTCTGACCACCTTAAATAGAAAGAAAATGATAGCGCTTTGTGATTTAATCGCATGAAATTATGGAAGGAAGCATAAATGCACAATCAGCGTTACGGAAGTACATCTGTATCAATCAAGTAGCTGAAGTACACTAAACAAAATTGCGCGTGAGGTTTGCGTAAACGTTTGGAAACTTGTATTTGAGCAATAGCGATTTACGCAATTAAACTAGTACCAAATTCCTGAAACTTCTTTCATAAATAGGGTTAAGTTTTCTTTCTAGATATATACAGGTGTTGCTGGAATGTGTATTTCAGAACCTTAGTAGGTAATTAGTAGAGGTGCTCAGGCGAGCCATAAAACGTAGCTTCTTGTCAAAATCGGAATTTAATCGAGAGCGGTCGTTGCAAGGACGCATCGAGTGTGTATATCCCGATCTCCTGCGAATAACTCAGATCTTCATAATTGTGGCTAGCATGAGAAACTCTAGTAATTAGCATAATAAACCACAATGCACTCTTACACAAACGATCCCTTATAGCTTCTTCCACAAGAGTGCTACGGTAGTAAAGGGGAAAAGGGAGATAAGAAGAGGAAGTAGCATAAGAAATCAGAAAAAAGTATCAATTTTGTTCTGAACTCACAATTTACTGGTGTTAATCTTCTTTGTTTTTGAAATGCATGTAATGTGCGAAACAGAAGCTAATAACTGACAAAAAGTGCATTCATTCGTTTACACGCACACATATTTGTTTCAAATACATTACAACCATAAAATTATGAAGCAGAAATTTCCTTTCACAAAGCCACTTCCGAGATTGTACCGTGTCCAAATAGCATAAAAATGGAATAATATGAAAATGGCGCACAAAATAACTGATAATAAATGTACATAAAACAAATTGAAATGATGTACAGAATGAAAGAAAATTAAGTAAAATTGAATTGATGCAAATATGTAGAAAAAAAGTCCCATACGTCGCTACTATTGTGAGTGACTTCTTCACAAGTTAAGATTGAAAATCAAGGACGAATCAAGGTATCAAATATGGAGCAATATGTACCGAACATCCTTCACAATTCTTCATACTACGTTGGAAACGTTAACGATTCCGAACTTTTGTAAGATCGCACGTATTACGCCTATGTTGACATTTTGCAATACAGCTTATGTAACAGAAGCAAAATATCGCTTTAAATATTTTAAAATATTGAACTATATATTCGCTAATTGTCACAGTCGACAGCTACCTGTTTGATATGTTAAATAAAATTGGTTCATAAGTATCATGATCTGCTAGAAAGGCTTAGCAGAAAGGAAATATCCCTCGTATGATTAGGATGATAAAATTGGAAACCTTCCTCGTTCGGTATTCCTTTTGAGGAAACACTTGATAATCAGCATACAAGTAATTATTTCTTCTGACATCAATAAACGTGAAAGTTAATAATCATTAATATGAATAACCTTAGTAGAACTAGTTATAGCCATGCATAGACAGATACATTCTAAATTCCTTAAGTCATAAGTACTGATTCGCAGTCTGGAAGACTACCGCGATTATAAGTTTGTTCTTTATAAGTAACTTGGCGCAATGTCATATTTGTCAAACAACAATAAGGATGAAATTTGCAACAAATGTTTGGAATGTTCTGGGAGTTTGTCTATTGGTCACACAAGTCTTGACACGTTTCCGCAACCATACCGCGTAATATCCTCTAGTGTACTTCAGTTACTTCAGTGGTACAGACGTTTATCCGCACTGCTGATTTTGCACTCATGGAAGGCGAGACTAGGTCACAAAAAGATATAATTTTGTTTTGATTTAAAAAAGATGTGAAATCTTCAGAAACCGTTCAACCCTTAGATTAGATTAGATTAGATTACTTGAGGTGGCACGGATGCCTGTTCCACTGCGACCTTTCCAGATCTATTGTGGTCCTCATGCCTCCTTAGAATACGTTCTTTAGCTTCATTCCTTTAATTAGACTTAAGAGCTTTGAGAGCGGTTCTCCCGCATATACGTGTATCTTTAAAGCGGACTTGAAGCCTTTGCTCCGTAATGCTCTTATATGCCTCCATAATAGAGTCCTTGACTGCCTTAAGCTTTGCTGGCTCCATCTGGGAGGCTGGATGGTCATTGCATACTACCGCGATCCTCTCCAAAGCAGCCTCTTTGAAGGTTAAACCTTCTGGCCCCTTGCCTTTCGGAAGACCTGCGGTAGTACTGTCCTCCGACCTCGCCTTTGGACTTCCGTTCTTTCTTTACGTTTAGTAGCCTCCGCCGTCTGTTGAGGCCTAACTTCCTTGTCTAGACTAGCACTGGCCCCTATGTGCATGCCTAGTGAAGTTGGCCTTGATTATAGCTCTTTTAGCCTGTATGTAAATTCTAGATAACGTCGCTGTACGAAGAGTAACTAGGGAAGCATCTGTCCGCCCGATCAACTCTCGGCACGTTACCTTATACTTTAGTTTGGGTTTTAGCTCAAGTACCTCGGCAGCGCTAAATTTCCGAACTCTACTTGTAAACTTGTTAACAATGACCCCTGAGGCACGTTCAACCCTTGCAAAGTGTATTTAGAGAGTTCACGGAATCCAAAAATGCAGTTTATGGAGGGATCGACCGTTATACAGCTGGGAGAACGTCAGTAGTAGACCATCCGCGCGGTGTACGGCCGAACAGTTCTGTTCTATTTGAACATTTTTAGAATTTTGATATCTACTTTTAGAAATGCACTTCAAACTTCTTGATGGACCTAATGTAGCTTTGATACATCCAATATAATTTTACCAGCAACTCAACTGCTTGCAAATTTAGGACTGTCGAATAATGCTGGTAATTTACCCTAGTATATTTATGACTTTTCGTATGCAGTGTGAAAAAAACCAGTAATACACCAGGTGATTGACACTTAATCATTATTTGGAATCTTTATATTCACCTTTGGTATGTCTACGATGCCGACACCGATCGAGACAGTTCTCTTATCAAAACATAATCTCACTCTTGTCCCTCTTCCACCCATAGCAGATTGATATGTATGTCTCTTTAGCTCTGTTAAATACACAGTCCATACAACTTTGTGGATTTCTGTCTCCGCTTTGAAATGGGGTCCGCATACAATTATGAAGACGTTGTTCTAGACCTCGATGCAGTCGAGTGTGACTTCATGTGTAAGATGAACGCAGACTGAAATGCACCATGAGATGCATGATTCATCATTATTTTGAATCTTAATACACATTTTTCTGTTCTTTGTTTAACTGAGGAGATCGATATATGATATTTATTTTGCATGAGTTACATTTCACGATATTTTTGGTATCATCGGGTTCATCTAATTTTTCTTCGTCTTCGTCCTCGGCATCACAATTAACATCCCACTACACTTACCTTGGTATGTCCACCATGTCGATACCGATCAAGATAGTTCCGTTATCAGGACATGAGACTTTTGTTCCTCTTCTAGCAGTAGTAGATCGATATATGTGTCCTTTCAGTCTTGTTAAATACACGACTCACACATAACTTCGTGGTTTCTTGGTCTTGGTCTTCTTCTGGTATTGAGGTCGAATTTGTAAATGTACGTTTGTAGAGAGGTTGTTCTGGGCTTCAACGCTTCCAATGTATTATAATTTCACCAGCAATCTGATTCCTTACAAGGTTACGACTGTATTTAAACGTTTATTTAGTGTCAGAGATCCGTATAAATGGATAGATATTCTATCAAAGATAACCGACAAATACAATGACAGAAAATATCGTACCATTAAGATGAAACCGCATATTGTTACATATTAAAGTAAAGACGGATAATCCCAACGCATATTAAATTGAAGACGTAAGCAAAAACGATTCTGGAGAGTTATGATGAATAGTGTACTGAGAATTTAGTTGAATTTTTTTTTTTAATTAATAATGTAAATTGCACCGGTCTAGCTCGTAGATAAAATATAAAAACATAAATTATAACAATTTATATTTAAATAAACTAAAAATACATAAAATATTAAACATAAAATCAGAAAAATTTACCTATTTTAGTGTGTGTGAATGTATACTTCACACACGGAATGTTGACGGTCCTTCCTGTATCTCCTCTTAATCTGTATGGTGAGGTTCTTTTATTACTAATACTTCTTCTTCTTACAAATATTTCTTCTTAAAACCCTTTTTTTCTTTTGGAAATATATTTCAGACTTCTTTATTGACTTTTCTCTATCTTGCATTCGCTCGTTGTTCACCAAAACAACTTTTTTTCTTTTCGAAACCAGGATGACACTGTTTTATTTCTCCGTTGTACATGAATCCATATATCCTTGGTTAATTCCAGTAAATTTATGTATGTGAATTCTTGTAATGTATAATTGTTGTAGGCAATGTGTGTTAAAATGTTAACAAAATTCTTTTTATACATTAAATCATGCTTTTACAAAATATTTAACACCGGTAACATTTGTTATATTACAATAGCAATTGTTGAAAGGCAAATATGAATACGTATACCTCGTCGAAGAGCAGAAAAGAGTACCAAGTTTACATCAAATTGCTGGCATCTGATAACTTCCATAACAGTTGGATAATGAAAAATAGTTTGTTATAGTCATTCCTACGCTGTTGTATTACACTTATTTATTAGTAACATAGCATTATTTTACTGCTGCGTACTTATAGTAAATATTGTCAATTCTATAAATAGAATTCTTAAAGTTTATGACAACGTGCCTTATTCGGTATAATATGTATAAAAAAATTTATTTTCTACAAATGAGACCTTGCTACACTTTTACTTGGAGGACGGCTGTTGATGAACATGAGCTTCACGTCGCATAGTACTAGTAACATATCCTATACTTATGTGATTTTTCATGTTTGTAGTGAAAGAAGGTTGTGATGCATCATATAATACACCCTTTGTCGTTGTTTTTAATGTTAATACATGCCTTTCTGTTGTTTATTTGATTCGGGGGCATATATACATATGTGCTGACCCCCAAAGTGTTTTGTAAACCTTGATATCGGTTTGGAGATATGATACGGAAGTTAGTGTCCATTTCTAGTCACGATCTTGAAATTCTTCAGTTATCGTTTTCAATTTTGAGGATGATTTCGTCACAACAGCTTACTTTGCATTGACTGATGTACCAGATGAAAAATTTGTTTGTTGTTTCGTTGATTTTGTAATTGTACGCTGTTACCGCTGTTTGCACAGGCCGAGTATATTTGACTTCGTCGATATTTCACCGACTATCGTTGGTACAAACATTCCATTTAAACATAAGACATAAGCCTACGTCAACCATATAGTAGGGGAGTATCACCGCTTACTGAATAAAAGCGACATGTGTGTTCTCTTTACCTAGTCCTAACCATCCTAAAGGAATAAACTGACGTTTCACATTTAAATATAATGATGGAGCCTGATTATAACCTGTAATGAAGTGAGTGGTTGTCGGTGTATCATATGCGTCATCCTCGGATTCCTCAGTTTACTGGCGAGTATGTTTACTGGGACTAGCTTGGATAGTGATACAGCGAATGCACAGTGACGTCATCACTTACTGTTGCGATCAATGTAAACAATGTTGTTGGGGAGGTGGATCCTCCATCTTTCCCTACTACCATCATATTCGCCGGATCTGTCTCCTAGTAGTTTTCATTATTGCATTCAATTGAGTGGAGATTATATTGGAAAACTACATTGCAGTTTTGACGAAAATTTACGAAATAGAAAAAATATACTCAAATTCCTTGAACCTTGGAAACATCCCTCGTACATCATTTCTCATTTGTAAAACCCTGTTTGTCTCTAACGTATAAAGGATTTTTATGTTCCCGCGTTTTATAGAAAATTTGTATCTCATCATTAACGTTCTGTTTTGTTTATATTGTTGTAATTTCTTGTTAATTAGTCCCTATGTATGAGCTTGGGCTTTTATCACCGTAGAGATCTGCTCTTGTTCTTTTAGTTTAGGTTTATATTGTTATAACATGGGGTTATGTATATTTGACATTTCTTTGTGCTTCTAATGAGTAAGTTTTTATGTTTCCTTCTTAAGATGCTATTCCTTTTTACTATTTAGTTTACCATTATATTAAGGTAACTGAATTGAATCTTTTACTAAAATATAGAAATGAAAAATAATTTAACAAATGCTGCAGTTAAGTTAGTAACTATGTCCTAGAAATCGTGCATCTGCACTTAAAGGTTGCACTTGGTATAAGATATATGATTGAAAGAAGCGCAAGAATACATCAATGTCTGTCATATGCTAATTATAAAATTGCTAAGTACAACTTCTTTATATACGTATGTACTAATAGTAATTATATATTTTCTGATAATACAATTGTAAATAAGTTTTGGCTTTCACACAATGAGACACGTCTACTTACTGGAATTAATTCATTTACATACATCGTATGTAGGTTAGTAGCTTAAATACGTAGAAATGCAAACAGCATCTACGTTTATAACACGTTTATCCAGGAAAACCATTAGGTACTTAGTTATATGCAGATTGTAGATATATAGAATGCTATCCCAATTCAGCTTACACATAGTGCATTGTGCAATTATGTCAATTTTGAAGACAATGATTGGCGTATGTAGTTTACGCTCACTGAGTAAACTGTAGTACATAACTTTCTTGGAAAACTGACTAACAATATACCTAATTTAATAGGTCAAAATTGGTACACAAAACCTGAAGAATCTATATTACAACTGGTAGTTTTGATTGCATAACGTTCAACAGTCTATAACAAGTCCTACTAGTGAGATATAATTCTTATTACTAACCATTCTAGTATATGTTAGATAAGTGTATAGAAGTTAATGAAAAGTTATCTATTTATATATATGTGATATATATATATATATATATATACTAGCTCACCCGGCGAACGTTGTACCGCCTTAGAATTAATAAACGTTGTCTTAAGTTATTACCTGAGTTTTATTGACTTGTTTACATTAAGATAAAATTAATTAAGTTGAATAAAAGTTCAGAAAGGAGCAAATTCACGTGGGAGCCAAGCATTTGCTTTATTGAATGTAAACCAAATGATTCGCGTATCGTTGTAGCACAACTTTCTGTTAAAGTATTTGCTGAATGGGTTGCACTCGTGTCGATTATCTTCATTGAAGCACCTTGAGATATATTATGTTTTGCGTCTTAATCTATTGTCGGAGCGTTGAATTGTCGTTCGTGTGTTCCAGCGGAGCGCTTATTTGCTCTGATCACTACTTTATAGTCACCACTTGGCATGCGATCCAACGCAGTTTTGAACAACCGTATCAATGCATGATGTTCATAAAGTATTTGTTGCAAATCTTGAAGAATTTCTCTTTTCATTGCGTTATTGATCGTTTGACGCCGACGATGCGAGCGAGATGGATGTCTCGAGCAATATATTGCTTACAAATATTTTTGTTACGAAAACAATATTCCATTCCACCAGATTAAGAGGGTGTACTAGTAGATGTTTGCATTTTTATCATAAAGTTTTATGTTAAAGCATGGTTCAATTGCCTCAATGCCTCCGCGGCTTGCGTCAATGATCTATACTTTTTACAAACTCTTACATTCTACGAAGACAACGATCCAGTTACGTCAGAGGCTTATGGTATCTTGTGGAAGAAACTTCGGCTTTAGCCTTTTTGATGGGATATTGAATGCCACTACAAGGGTAAATATGGCGAAGGCGTTAAAAACAGAGGCAAAACTTGGCGCAAAGAAAAAGCTGTGAATCGATCAGCATTACCAGGTTAAATATTAAATGATATTCTATAAATACTTTTGCAAAGACTGACATTATTACTATGGTTTTTTGTTTTCAGGAAAATCAATCAATTTTTTATTAAAAGTAGAAGCCTGAATTTTTTTCACCGTTCAATATAGATTCCTCTCTTTTAAAAGAAGATCCTGAGAAATGGGAAAATGAGAAATCTTATATCAGTGGAAGGAATTCACTTAAGAATTTGAAGGTTGTGAATGATACTGCGGTAAGAGCGGTGAAGTTAACGGAAGGCTATCACAGCCTGATAACTAAGGATGAAAGTCAGATGGCATATGTAATGAAATGTGTTCATGAGCATCGAAAATTTTACCCTAATTGTACAAAAATTACGTTAAATAAAAATTATGAAATTAAAACATTTTTAAAATTGTACATTTGAGTTGCACAGAATGATTTTTCATGATGTTATCATTTTGGGTATGAGTATAATTGAATAAAATTTCAAACGTAAGTCGGCACGGGAAGGCGTGGTCTCAGGGGCGTAAAATTTTTGAATCAAGCCTCAACTTTTTGAGGGGTGAGACTTGAATATTTTCATAAGAGAAAATTGCCCATACAAATAACGGACATATTATATATACATATACAATATATATATATATATATATATATAACAGTTACGATTTAAATTAGAAAATGGTATTAAACAATATTTCGATTGGAATAGAAGCAAAATTATTAGTGCATTTTCATTCTAGGGAAAATAGACCGCTTATTTGTATACATATTTGTATAAAATATGCTTGCGCAGATATATAGGTGACGATAAACGAGCTAGGTTATGTTCAAGATAAATTAATTTCCCCAGAGGCACACAGCGCGTCTAACAGTTAATTAAGCGACCGCTTTAACTTGAACGATCGAGTTTCGAAAATTCTATGTTTAGGTCAGAAATAACGTTCATACATTTATTAGTTCTAGCTATTTGAAATTGCTAAGCTTATGCGGAAAAAATACACTGTTATAATATAAATTCTTCACAATAGCATACCGCAGATTCAAAGAGTGCGCCCTATTACAGAAAGTTTTTGCTTAACGAAGCAGTTTGCGAAAGCAGTTCGTAGGATAGAAATGATCAAATTAAATTATTTTTTATTAGTTAGTGATGATGTGATATGTATTCATTTTTCAAAACGTCAACCACAATAGAGAATTCTATTTTAGTCAGAATTAAAACAAATGAGATTTATGTTCTACTTCTTGCCAAGTAGTCATTTCTGAAGAAACGCGACTGAAGCTTTAATGTATAACGCTTGCAGACAGGCAAATAGGTATACTTTCCTGCAATTGGCTGAAGAGAAAGCTCTTCCTTCGAATGCATTTAGATGTCTCCGAATGAATATTGTTTCGCTACTGGAAGATTGAAATATAGCTATATTTGCACTTCGTTTTCATATTTTCTGTTCTTTAAGTATCTGTCTAGACATTGGGGACGGAATGGAATAAATATATTCTTCTATGAGAATTATTACTGTACTTTTACTTTATGTTGGGCATTCACGTGATGCACTATTTCGGTTAATTAATAGTTCGCTAACATTGATTTTAAGGAAGAAAGAATTTAGATAATAACCTTATACGACGCACAATTAAATCGGAAAGTACTATTGTAGAGCACGCATCCTCAGAAGAGTAGATGAATTACTGCACGATTTTCGAACGTTTCCATTTCTGTTCGGTTTCGATTTTTTAAAATGAAACCACGCTTATGGAACATAATACTAGTAATAATAATTGTTATGCTGTCCACCATAAGAAATATTTTTCACTCGATACGAATTCATACCACACACACACCGATTCAAAAAGCAGCAATGGTATCCTAAGTATTTCTAAAAGTTGATTTGAAACTAAAACAACATTTCTGCTTCAGCAAGGTTTGACGATTTCCATTTTCAATTATTGTACCATCTATTATTGGAAGGGTTCTTTCCCTAAGCACCAAAGTCGCTGTAATCCTGAGGCATTTCATACTAATATTGTCAAAGTTGTCATAGCGCATTCTGCAATAGCGCATTACCTTCAATCAAACCCCCAATTGGAGTTTGGGATATTTACCTTCTACCGCATAAAAGGAAAGAATTGTGAAAACGGAACTGCAGTCGCTACTTTTTCTTGTTTTCAACCAGTCGGACATCAACATGAATGAAGTTGAATCAACAAGGTCATTTAGTTCGCTTGGGTGAAGGCCTAATGATTAAACCTATGGTTTTTTGTTTAAGATTACAATATCACAGATCATAAGGCCTTTCGGTCGTTTTATGGCTAAGGCACGGTAATGTATTTTACGTAAAATAAAAAGCGAAAAATAAACTTCGGTTTTCTATAATTCATTTGTTTCTTCTGTAAACAAAACCGTCAGAATCCATTTAATATCTGAGATTTAAAACCAAAAGCTACAATCGCGGTAAGAAGTAAACTGTGATAAGTGTCTGTCTAACAGTAATGGATGTAAACGATATGTGAAGTTAAGTCGGAAATGGTTGAACCACAATCAATAGATCATAATTCTGTTTCCCATCTACATATGTACGAGTGCTGTTTCTTTTTAAACCTCCGATCGCACAGTATGAAGACCAGGCTTGCGGCAAGTGGCTAGTGAGCGTATTGCTGGCTGCGCATCTTGCCCTCCACACGCTTTGTCACTGGCGAGTCCAACACGCCATTTCTTGTTGAGCTGCAATTAAATCTCTTATCAGTGTGTATAGCATGCTCAGGAGATTTTCTAAAACCGAAATATCTTATTCAATATCCAGTAATAGTTTAAACTACTGCGTATATCGGTTTGAAATAAAATTCCCAACTAAGGGGATCGCTGTCCAATTGTACCACGGGGCTTCAACATTCTCTGACTTCAAGAAGAACAACTAAAGTAGCAGGATAATTATTGAACATTTTCTTTAGATGTTTGTTGTCCGGACATATTACATGACATCGGAGAATGATAACAGCAGTCGGTTTAAATGAGAGAATGTGCGTGTCCAATCGTTAATGGCTAGAAGTATGAAGCTTTATTTGGCTCAAAGCCTAACAAAGAATTCCAATCTACCTATATTCTAGCAAATTTACTTGAATAGCTAGCTATTGAGGTGGACTAGAAAAATTAGTTTAAGATACATATATGTGTATATGAGGGTCGTCTCAAGAGTAGGTTACACTATTTAAACAAAAATAGAAATACGTTAAAATATTAAATACATATATATACATGTATATATATACATAATTTCTTTTAATTTCAATACATTTTTGGTACCGTAGTAACCGTTTCTTTAATTCTGTGTCAAACCACTCTCCCGCCAAACTGGCTAGCCATCTTTCCACTTCTTGTTTTAACTCATTCTCATTTACGAAGCGTTGTTCTCCCCTCAATGAATAATTGACACCAGCGCCTTGAAATAAGGTCTTCACCGTACACACTGCACAACTCTCGATAAATTTCAGTCGTCCTTTCTTTTGCTGTAAAGAAGCAAACTTTTTTGTAAATTTCTTGTTTGTTATTGAGTTTAACCTTAATTAAGAAATAGAAAAATTATCATGGGCTAACCGTAATTTTTGGACTTGAAGAAAGCAACGATAACAAAGAAATTTACAAAAAGGCTCGCTGATAAGGTGCAGCTACCGTAGGGAATACACGGTATGTAAAATTTCGAACCCGTAAACTTACTGGGTTTTCACTTATCATTGAAATATAAATTAAAGATGTAAAAGCTTTTAACATTGTAAAAAACTAGTATTTTATCGTTACATACACTACTTTTAAAGGCCAGATATGCAATTTTCAAAATAGTTTTGAAAATAATAAAAAAATTCAACCGATCTTGAAAAAAGGTACCGAACACCCCTAACTAATATACTTCATCCAAAATTTTCATTGCTTAAGACATTTTTCAGAAACATTTGAAATTGTCTTCAATGCCGGCAGGACGGGAACCTCTACAGAATCAAAGTAATATCGTCTTAATATCGATGATGGATCAATATTATCCAACGATAACTTTTTCGTGGTCATCAAAATTAGTTGAGGAGATTTACACTCGGTCACATCGGTAAATTCTTCATTACAAGATTGTTTATTGTTTCCGTATAGTGTATCGCATCGCTAGCAACGGGGCTAGCATCTTCAAACTGTATCTCACCGGATAAAGAAATTTAGTTCGCTAACCTCAACCCATTGTCACCTACAGCGACGAATGTTAGTACTTTTACTAAACTCAGAAATCAAACCGGAAGAATATTTTTTTATTTTATTTTTATTTGCATTGCAATATACTTTTTTATAGCGAAACTTATTAACAAATTCTAACATCAATTTTGAAAATGCACCCCATAAGTATTGAAACTCCCTCAGAGTGTTTCATTACCTCTTTTATACAAAAATAGAGTTTTTGCAAAACCCAGTAACTTTAATCGGTAGTGTAGTGAGAATTATTATTGTTATTAATAATCGTTTGCAATTTTTCAGGGAGCACTATAATTCGACATTCATCAAGCTAACTAAACTTTTGGGTTTTTTCTATCGATTAAAAGATAATGAACTAATTATTAACGAAATTGTGCTAATGCAAAAAGTGAAATAAGCAATGCAAGATTAGAATAACCAAAAGTATTTTCCTTTAATCAATCTGAAATTACTAATTCTGGTTACCTTTCTTGAATTACATTCTCCAGTTTGTTTAGTTGAGCAGTATATACATTTCATTTGATCACTTTCTTTTCATGGTAAAATTTCGAAGTACAGTATGTACATACATAATTCCTTTGTAGTCCCGTCAAATCAATACAATACCATTATTTAGAGAAATATTATTTCTAGACGTTGTGTGGGTTAAATCGCCATGTTTCTTCACCGCTTCGTTTTGGATTTACAGTGCTCTAAACCATCTGTTTCTCATCGTCAGTTATGAATCGTTTTAAAAGTGGATTATTTTCGTTACGTTTCGTAACCAAATAACAGATATGAATAGCTCGCATTAATTGTATTTCCTTGAGCTCGTGACGTACTTATCAATCAAAGTTTTAAAGCAGTCAATTTCTTCTAAATGCTTTTCAATGCATATATGCGATACGTCGAGCTTCTCTGCAACCTTACAAACCGACTCAAGTCAATTATCGCTTGAATTTGGTCATCCAGCTCAACTGACAACACCAAGTTTGTTACTGTTGCTCTTTTACACCTTCGCCACCATACTCAACATGTAACTTTGTGTCTTTTATTCTCAACAGCAACTATCAGGCCAAATTGTGAGTTTAACGTTTTGAATATGTAAATATCGCTGAAAAATCAATTAAAGCGATCTATCAATAATCCAAAATTTTGTCAAGCGAAAACAAAACTAATCAGCGGTTTTGTTGCTGAATATCAAAGCTCCAGTCCTTCGTTTCCATATGCTTAGACTTGCAACGGATCTGTTTGGTTTGATTAACTCTACCTAAAACAATTCTACCAACCATTTTTCATGTAAGCGCTTACGTCCTGAAATGTCTTCGATTCATTATATCTGTTTCGATAAACTTCGGACATAGCATTTCCAAGAATACAATCAATGATAACGATTTAATTGAACTTCGAACCCTGGAATCCGAATAGTTACCATTTTCAGTTTTGAATTCGTGAACATTCCAAAGCTGTAGTTAAAACTTTCAGTTAGTTTTCCTTTCTAATCTGGACTATTTTTTAATTTTTCAAGAAAATATACACTCGATTAAATAGTTACGAACAAAAGTCAACGTACCTATTTGCCAAATATCTAGTCAACTATAATATACAGCAGTATAATTTTTACTGATACCATCGCTTGGCTATACGATATTCCTGAAATACACTCGAATGGAGTACGCCAAACTACATAGTGAACGACTCTCGATCCCATTATTTGCAGGTTCTGGACGGGATGAACGTTTAAGTGTACGCTACGATGCAAAAGAATTTCATTCTTCAACGAGAAGTATGTGAGCAAAGCACTCAACAGATGGTGTGTGCAATGTATTTTCAAACAAGGGATTTTACTCTTTAAATTGCTTCTATGCAGATGTGGTTTCAACCATCGAGAAAAGATCTGCTTATATTATATAAGTTAAACTAATTTAATTAACTTTGTTTTATTAGTGCACTCCAATAGATTCAGTAATTGTATTTGAGTGAGCTACATGAACGAATCTTTTGCAAGTTTTACGTAAAATAAAATATACTAATTTCATTTACTCCTACTACATTATTATTCAAATGTAATATTGAGGCTAATAAACGAAGTAAACAATCTATCGTATTTAGTTTACATTCTGTATAATAAATTATGGCGATAAAAGAAGTAAAAGAAACGAGAACTTAAAGTTTTCAATTTATATTGGATTTGATCTAAAGGAATTGAAGATTTGCCCTTAATTTAAATATTTCAGGAACAATACAGAAAATTTTGAGACATATATCCAACTTTCAGTAAACGTACAGTTCCGGCTGTTTATATGTAGTTGTCTGATAAAAATGACTTCTACACGGTTTAGGGTCTCTGAATGGATTGACAACATTAATAGTCTAATCTTTTTAAAAGCAATAATAATCGCAACAGTGAATTCAGACAGATACAATAAACAGTGAATAATATTGGTTTAAAAAATAAAATAAATACTTCAAAATTTCACTAGTAAACGGTTTCTGTTAAATTTTAAGTATTATATCAAGTACATATGTATATTTTCGTTTTCCAAATCAAACGCATACTGTTGCTGCTTAATGGCCTGCTCGACCATGATGCACCACTAGGGCAAGAGCCAGAATGTTTAGTTCTTGTTTCTGTTTTCATTACATTTTATTTTTCTATTGCTGCAAAGGAAGAAACGCATCGCGAGCTAATAGAAAGTTAAACGATATACTTGGTTCGTTATATTTTACTGCAGCGAGTTTGCACTTAATAATTAAGTTGATGAGCACGTAACATAGTGAAGATATCCAATGTGTCACATACATTATCGAAATTTGTTGATCTTAGGAAATGCCTTTCACACCACTCATCAACATCTGCGACTTTCCTATTGAATTTAATGAATTTTTTAAGATACTGAAAATCAACAATGAGAAAGGTTGTTTACAAGGTCGAAAAACGTGTAGATCAAACGAAATAAATAAGTTCAAATAACAGAAATTGACTACGTACTTTGAAGTTATAATTGAACTTGTAATTGGAAATTGTAGGTACCTTTGATAATGTAAAACAACGCTCACATTGGAATATTCGGAAAAAATATTATTATACATAATGTCACTTCCCATTCAGTTAGATTATTTTGCAATAAATGTCCGAATCGTTGTATAGTTATGAAGCGGCAAAAAATCATTCCTAAAAATTAATAATAAAAATTAAATTTCCCAATACAATTAGGCACTGAAGAGTTTCGTTCCATCAGGAGATGGCTGTTTTCTTAAAGAAAAAAATAATAATTCGGTTCCCAAAATCAAAAAAAAAAAAAAACAAGAGGCGTCTACCACATCGTGATATTCCTCTAAAGGAAATATTACAAAGCTCTTACAGGTTCAACAAGGCGTTCAGATCATATTGCGATCGTCTGCCTCGTAAGTCGTTGCGTAGTTATCGAGAAGTGAAATTTGATTCGATAAGTAGTACGCAGTTAAAAAATACGAACCGTCACAAGTCCCACGAATGAATCCCAGGAGGGAGGAGACAGGAGTGAGAGGTCGTTGGTACGTTGAAATGAGCAAACATTGCTCTAATCGGCAAGTTGCAGATGAAACCGGTACTACTGACAGGACTGTCAGAAAAATTTTAAAACGGAACAAACACAAATATTACAAAGTTCAAACTTGACAAGAAACTTTTCCCAATGAATATATTACAGGAATGGCATTTATGCGTTCGTATTGGGTAAGTTTCACCGAAAGAAATATTTTTTTAAAGATATTCTGTTTTTGGAAGGGTCTTCTTTTCTATGTCATGGCCATCACAATTTTGCGGCCAAGCGATATTGGTCCCAGAAAAATTAACATAAACCCCATAATGCAAAAACTCAGTACCCTGACAAACTTAACGCCTGGCTGGGTATCATGGCTGACAACATTATAAGATCATCTATCATTGTCGGCGTTTTGAATGGAGCAAGATATTTGGAACTCAAATTATTCGTGGAGCTCGTAATATAAACGCTGATTTTGGTGGAATTTAGTTCCAACAAAAGGTTGTCCCAAGCATAACACCAGATTAATAATGGAGTTACAAAATACCATTCTTGATCGTGTTATTGCCAGGAAAAGTACGATAAGATGGCCACTTAGATTACCCGATCTCACTCCCTGCGATTATTTTCTGTGGGGTTATGTCAAACAAAATCTTTACAGATTTGAGCCGGTGGGCAACTTGCAACAGTTGTAGGAAACAAATTTTCGCGACAATAACCCATAGAATTCTCGAAGGAATGGAACGGATGGTTTTACAAGTTTGGTGTTTCGTTTGTTAGAAAACAAAGCATTTTTTAAATTTTCATAAAGGACTTTTATCCCTTCTTTAAGTTATTATTATTAAGTTTATATATTTTTTGTAGCTTTATCAGAATTCTTTTTTATTTGATTATTTAGTCCTCATACGTTTCTTATAGGCCACATGGCGACGACAAAATAAATATGTAACAAATTGGCAGAAAACAAAATCTATTCCCTATTTTAACCCTTTCATAAGTGAACCATGACTGAAGCCGCGATTTGGCGGGGAGCACTATCGAAAACGGCACGGTGAGAAGGTTAAATATGTATAATCCTTTCTGTACATATTGCTTGTCTGGCCAATGTAGTAGAGCCATCACAGTCTCTACAACTTATTTTATAAACGGCATTGCTTTAATTTTAATTTTAATTTTTAAATTTTAATTTTAGCTTTAATATTTATTTTATATTTCGTGTTGGTAAAAAGGGTTTTGTTAGTACAGTTGGAAATGAAAGTTATGTTATTATTTTCATCGCATTCTTTTCTTATTTTATAGAGAATCTCTGTCTCTATTTCCAGTATTATATAATCTATCAATACATTGCTTATAGCTAAAGGTGGATTATATAATTCAATCTAATATAATTCTTTCTCATTATAGCTACAGTATTAAATAAGAAAGGTATGTAACAAAGAAGCCGGATATTACAGACGTCTAATCAATATTGTGCGTTTAACAGAAAACCGTTGGGAATATTGACACAAATGCAAATTGTTACTGATTTATCCGGTAATTTATGACGATGTGCCGACAGCATTGGGATTTATTCCATAATTTCCAATACTGCGGCTGATAACGGGATAACTATTCCAGATATAGGACTAATTCTATTGACAACTACAAGTCGATTTTACATCACAATTACATGAACAAATACCTTCAATACTAATTATATTTAAGAATGTACATGTTAAGTATTCCAATACAAGTTAGATACAGCAAGATTCTTCTCAGAATACTTACTTTACATCTTTATACCTCCATCTTAGGTATGTCAATCTCCTCATTTCAAACAAAATGATTTACGTTACCCCATGAAATTATTGTATTAATTAAATTTATATTTTAGATATTGTGAGGGAACGGTTTACGAAGATTTTGTTTATTTGATATATTCAGATAACTAGTCTTCAAGAAAAATCGAAGACCTCATAACGATACCTCTCTAAATAACATTTCTGCTCAACTATAAGCTAAGCAATAAAGTGTCCTCTATTATAGTTAGTGCTAATAAAATTTATATCTCAGGGTGTATGTTGGAAGCTTGTTTCAACAAATCTCATACCCGTTTATTTGTTAGCCATAAAGTAGATAATTATTTCTATATCTGTGCGTTTTATTATATCTACCTGTATTGTACAGCGCTGTGGTATTTAATCTTTCGTACTAATTCACTCTCACTATACAAAATAGCAATGTATAATATAGGGAATAAACGCGATTATCTTGCTGAAGTTTGATAATTGCTACGTATTGATTATTTTTATTATTATTATAATCGAATCCCCTTTTACCGTTAAGTGTCGGGGTTTGCTCTAATATATATGAATTTTTTCCAAGCTGTTCTGTTTCTTGCTAGTAATTTTGCTTCTTCTCTTGATTTGCCTCTGGTCCGCAGTATTTTACACATCGTTTGCTACCAGGTCATCCTTGGTCTTCCTCTTCTCCTCTTTATCTGTATTTTTGCTTCATATATTTGTTTGACCTGTCTCTCTTTGGGCATTCGCTGTAAGTGTCCCCACCAGCTCAGCTGTCGTTGTTCGATGAATTCTGTCATTGGTTGTACCTTTAGTGCTTCTCTGATCTGTGTGTTACGAATTCTATCTAGTCTGGTTGTTCCTTATATTCCTCTTAGGTACTTCATTTCCACAGCTTGTATTTTACTTCTTTGGTTGTTTGTAAGGTTCCATGATTCGCATCCGTATGTTAAGATCGGTCGGTACATGGTACAACTTTTATTTTTCTGATCTGAGATTTCTCTTTTGTTAATAAATTTTTTATTCATTGCATAATATGTTTTTATTGTTTTTTCTATTCTTTCGTTGATTTCGGCATCCTGTTTTCCTGTCCAGTTCAGTGTAACTCCTACGTATTCAAATTCTCTTGTTTTATTCTGTTGTCATCTATTACTATCTGAGTATGAATATTCTGGTCTCCTATTATCAGTATTTTCGTTTTATCTATGTTCATTTTCATACCTTCCTCCTCCGTTATTTCTTTCTATGTATTCAAGTTTCTTTGTAATTGTTCCTCGTTTCCTGCTATCAGCACTACATCGTCTGCAAATGTTGCTTTCTAGGTTTTTATGTCCGACCATCATTCTATTGGTTCTTCGGTTGCATTTCTTAATGATTGTGTCCATGTGTACATTGAATAATGTGGGGCTGAGGCCTCTTCCTTGTCTTAGTCCTGTGTCTGTTTTGAATCCTTCGGACTTCATGTTTGCTTTTATTACGTAGTTCGTATTCGTTCTGTACATGTTTTGTATAATTCTTATTATTTTACTGTCTACTCCTCTATCTTTCAATCCCTTCCATATTCTGTCTCTAGGGACTGTGTCGAACGCCTTTCCCATGTCGATGAAGGCTAGAAATAAGTTTTTATCTTGTAGGTGTCTTTTCTCTATCAGTTGTTTGATTGTAAAGATATGATCTTGGATTCTTCTTCCTGGTCTAAAGCCGCTTAGTGATTCATCTATTTGAGGTTCTAGTATTGCTTTTAGTTTGTTGTTTATAATTTGTTCGTAAATTTTGGCAATAGTGTTTAGTAAGATTATTCCTCTGTAATTGGAGCAGTTTCTTTTGTCTCCTTTTGTCCTCCTTTTGTCTCCTCTTATATATATTATGTAATTAGTGCTGCTCCCCATTCTTCAGGTATTTTTTCTTCTTTCCATGATTTGTTTAGTATTTCTAGTAGTACTTTCACACCGGTCTCTCCTAAGCTTTTTATCATTTCTGTTGTGATCTTGTCTTCTCCCGGCGCTTTTCCATTCTTTAGTGTTTTAATTGTATTTTTTCAGCTCTCCTATCTCTATTCCTTCCATTTCCTCTTCATTTCTCTGTTCTTCAAGCCCTCTTGTGCTCTCTTCATCAGTTTGTAGTCCGTGTCCTACTAATTCTTGGAAGTATTCTTTCCATCTCCCCATAATATCCTTTTCCTTTGTTAGTATTTCTTGTTGTTTGTTTTTTATGTATATCTCTGTTATCGGTTTCTCATTTCTCCATGATTTTAGGATTCTATAAAAAAGTTTTTGGTTGCTGCAGCTATTCTTTTCCATTATGTTTCCGAATTCTGTCCATGACCTTTCTTTTGCCTCTTTCACTAGTGTTTTAACTCTGTTTCTTTGTTTTCTTGTACACTTCTTGTTGTTCTGTTGTTTGTTTTGTTAGATATTTGTTCCATTCGATTGTCTTCTTTCTAATTTCTTCCTGTATTTCAGTGTTCAACCATGCTGCTTGTCTCCTCTTATTGTTTGTTTTGGCAGTTCCGCATATCTCAATTGCTGTTTTTAAAATTATGTCTTTGAATATGTTCCATCCTTGTTTGGCATTTATCCTCTTTATCTCTCCTAGTTTATGTTTCAATTTTATTTCGGTTATGTTTAGGTATTCAGCGGCTAATTCTTCTCTTCTGAGTTTGTATGTTCTAACTGTTACATGGTTTCCTTTACTTGGTCTTGTACATTTTACGGTTTTTATGTGCGCTTGTTTTATTTTTGATACCCGTAGGTGATGGTCCCTATCTATGTTGGCTCCTCTCCTTACTCTCACGTCCATTATATTTTTTGTTTCTTTTCTTTGGACTAGGACGTAATCTACTATTGACCTTTCTCCTCTATTTGGTTGTATTCTGGTGTATTTGTGTATATCTTTGTCTGGGTAGAAGGAGTTGGTAATTATTATATTTCGCAATTTGCAGAATTCCAGTAATCGTTTTCCGTTGTTATTTCGTATTTCTTCTCCATGTATTCCTAATATTGTCTTGTTTTCTACATCTTTTTTCCCTACTCTGCTGTTAAAGTCACCTGCTATATAGATTGTTCCTTTAGCCTCTTCTGTTGTTGCATTTAGTTCTTCCCAAAATTTTTCTTTATCTTCTCTTTTTCCATTTTCGTCTGATCCGTATATTGATATTATTGATCTAACATCTCCCTGTTCATTTTCTATCTCTATCAGCAGTATTTTCTCAGATACAGCTTTCGATGTTCTAATTTGATTTGCTAGTTGTTTATGTATTATGCATCCCACTCCCGCCTCTGCCCTTTGGGTTACTTCCACGCCACTGCAAATCAGTATATGGTCATTTTTAGGCTTATTCTTCCGGTTCCCTTCCTTTTGTTTCGTTTATTACTAGTATTTCGAGGCCTGTTTCTTCAAATTCGCTTATTAATTCGTTTTATTTGCCATTCAATCCTCTGACATTCCATGCTCCCAGCTTCCATATTCTTGTTCTACTTTTTATCTCTGTCTTCCTGTGTATTTTCCTACTTATGTGTATTTTGTTATGTTCACATACCTTATCCATTTCCATTTCCATTGCCCGGTCTGTTTCTTCTTTACCTTTCCTATCTGCCTTTTCTAGTTTTTTTAAATGTTGTTCTTGTTATTTTTTGAAGTTGTTCATTGATATTACTTGTTTCCGGTGATCGGTCTTGTACTGTTCGTTTTTGGCTGGTGTACTCAATATTTTGTATCCTCTTTTTTTCATGCTGTATGTTTTTTATTGTTCCTTGTATTTCGATGTCTATTATCAGTTTGTTGTATTTAATTATTGCTTTATGTCCCTTATTTCTCATTTCTTTTAGTAATGGTATTAATTTCCTTCTTTCCTCTTGTATATTTTTTGGGTAATCTTCATCAATCCACATTTCTGTGACTTTTAAATATTTTGTATTTCGTAGTATTCTATTTCGAATGCTTGTCTTCGTTAGCTTTATGAAAACTGGTCTCTTTCTGTCTTTTATGTATTTCCCTATTCTTCTTATTTCATCTATTTCGTTTCTCTGATCGATATCGACTCTTATTTTTGCATTATCTTGTTTACTTTCTCTGTTATTTCCAGTTCTGTTTCGTTTTCTTCTTCATTAACCCCTTTTATTATTATATTTCTTGATCTAACCTCTCTTTCCAATTTTTCTATTTTGTCTTCCTGTGTTGCTATCTTTTCTTTTAGTTCTTCATTCTCTTCTCTGATTTGTTTCATTTCCTGTACAAAATTATCCATCTTATTAGTCATTTGCTTCATGTTTTCGTCCAGTTGTTGGAACATTTTTCGATTCTTTCCATGTCTGTCATTCGGGCTTGGGTTGTTAGCGTACTGCTTGGTTGTCGAGTTAAATTCAGAAAGTTATTTTGTTATTGATGTTTCCATTATCTGGGTACGGTTCTGTTCTTTATTGTTTCTTCCAACGTGTACTTCTTTTTTATAGCACCGCGCAAAAAGCCCTTGGCCGGTCGTCCCGTCGGACCTTGGATTCTTATCCGTGCATATATTGTGGCGGACTATTTATGTTTTCTGAATTTATTAATTATTTTTGGCTGTTTTAACTATTTGTACTACTTACTCACGTAACAATCACTTTTCCGGTAGCACTGGTCACCCTTGTTTGGTTTGTTTGTTCGCAACTCTGCAGTATTTTGCGGTTTATTACGGGGCAAACACCAAACGCGTTTTCTGATGTGTTGTCAGGACGTATTGATTAAAAAATATAAATAAATAATCCTCATTGTCCTTGCACTGCACTGCACTGCACTCATTCAGTATACAGAAAGAAAACCCACACGGACAGGTATCTACATGCAACATCACACCATCATCCACAAAAGAAAAGGTCGCTCATAAATACACTTCTAGGAAGAGCGGAGAAGACAAGTGATTTAGACAATAAGTCAGCAGGGATCCGACACGTGAAGAACTCACTGGAAGGGAATGACTATACATCTAAAGAGCAACCACTACTGGGAAGAAGGAAGAGAATAGTTCTGAAGAGTAACGTTGCTGAAATCACACATAGGCTGTAAAAGTCCTAAAGAAAAGAAGCGTATAGGTCACATATAACACGGTGAAAAAGAGAGAACAATTTGTTCCTTCCAACAAAAACTAGTTTCCTAAAATACAAGCTATAGGGATTAACGAGCTACAATGTCGATGTGAGAAGTCATATATTGGACAAACTGATCATAGTATTCTGAACCAACGAACACCGGAGAGGTGTAAAGCAAGGACACACGGAAAGGTTAGCAGTTTCCGATCACCTTCACCAAAGGAGAGATCACGCCATCGACTACGATAACGTTAATATACTTGCAAAAAGCTGTGAATTGTGACGGAGTGACTGGAAATAATGAATAATACCAACAATTTCCATATAGAAGAACTAAAACTAAGAAATTAGCAATGGAAGTCCATAACAAAATCAGCCAGCAACAGACACGACTATAAAAGTGGCAGATACGGTCCATCAACCCGGACGGATAAGATTCAACAGAATAGGGCAACGCCAACGTATACAACCAGGAGCAGAAGACGATTACACCAGTTTTTAGAAAACTTCTGAAAAAGCTGACAGCATGATCAGCGAAACGTCAGGCAACAGAATGCGACGAGCACAGAAAAACCCGGAAGATGGAAACACCCGGGAAAAATCTTACATATTATTATTGTTAAATATTCCCAGCCATACTTCTTACTCTCATTTCCTGCAACATATAAAGCTGTAACAGATTTAATGACGATGTCAGCCGACATCCATTGGGACTGATTCGCTTTTGTATTTGTTCAAGCTAAATATTAGAGCAAGTAATCCAATTTTGTTTTCATAGTCAAAAGTACCATTCTAAATGCAATCCACTGCTCTTTCTTTTCTTAATCTTTGGGAACGTAAAGAAACCGTTGTATGAAGGATGGTCTAATAATTCAATGATTTGCTGCTCTAAAAATTCAATTGTTTTTGAAATTGAATGTAAACTCACATTGTCCTATTTTTAGGAAAGGCTAAAATACTTTCCCTAATACACCACGGGCACATTTCACAATCTAATTGTTCTTACATATCGATCTATCATATTTGCAAATAGATTGGACCTGTTTGGACAATTTCAGGTTTTACCACACTGGAGGCAAAGATAGCACCGGAACTTGTGGTGGATATCAAACAGACCTGGAATTGCTAACAATATTGTTCTCTTGTTACTTGCTGTAAAATATTTCTGTAAATTATGCTAAGACTTCTAAATTCCACCTTTTCTGATTTTGAAAATAAAACCAACACAAAATTTATTTATGTTAGGATATTATTTATAAAAGGAAAAATATTTTCTGCACCAGCAATAACATTAGGTTCCTCCTGATTTCAAGATCTCCCCTATGTGAAAAAAGGAACACCTATAATATATCTGTGTTAGCCTTTCCTATCTTACCTTCGTCTCAAGTTTTTGTTTATCTGCCAATATCAGCCGCATCGAACGCTTTTAGTCCGTCAAATGCACATCTATTGAGGATTAACCGGAAATGGGCTATTATTATTTCTTTTTACTCATTTGTGCTAATCTCATCAAAAATATACTACATACTATCCAGTGTACAAATCACTTTTAGGAATTATGTATTATAGATGTTGCATTCGTGAGCATTTTAGGCGCTATAATTTCAACATTCAGTTTAATCTTAAGCGCTTACTAATTGATGCAAGATTCTACGGCAGTACTAATTGAATCCAATAATAATTGGCAGGATATAATGTTTAGTAGGAACGAGGCGCAAAGCAATGAAATGGCTCTAATTATATGCTTCGAATTCTCGAAACGTTTGCTCCTATTCTGACAGTCTCATGAAGAAAAAAAGCCATTGTGTAAACATGTTAATAGTAGGTATGATTTAAATCTGTGGTTGCGTTTTCATAAACCAGTTCATGAGAAACACAATTCTAGAGTTTGGTGTATTTACTCACAATGAAAACACATAAACTTGGACTGTATTGTCAACTTACAATTAGAACTAAAGATATTCATACTCCGATGATGGTCTAACAGAAATATCTCACGAATAAACTATATGACATTAAGAATCCAATATACAAATGTTTTCAGTGTGTCTTCTCTACTTTTGTGATACCCTACAGCGCTGCATCAGTTCCTTTAGTATACTCTTTGGGCGGTTAATTACTACTGTCAAAAATACAAGTGGTGTAAGTAACAAGAGCAATAGGAAGTAGAAGGGCAAATTTGTGTTTCGCAATTAAATATATTCCGCATAGAGATCAACGATATGCCAAAAGGGTAAAACAACATGGTGAAGACGAACGGAATATTGAATTTGCGCTGGAACGGTATGTATAACAAATTATAAAGTGACGCTGGGTCATTGGCATTGCAAAGTAGTGTGATAGTTCCACTTACAACACTTACAATGAAACTTTGTAGTGATACCGTTCATCAAATCCAAAATAAAGTAAAATCTGGATGACTCTCCATAAAATTAACTGTTCAAAAGCTTACTACGTAAGCACAATGCTAATGCTAATTATCCGTGAGCTTTGTCAATCGTAGACCGCAACTGCAGGCTAATTAGTTTCGTCCTTATTGGGACACTTCAAAACTGTATATCGATCTACAATTGACAAACAATAATCTCCCAGATGATATATGTCGATAACTCGTAGAGGTGAAATTTGCCGAAAATGTAGTACCATCTCCCGAGCAGGAGAAACATTGGCATACCCGGTACATCGCAATCTACGATTAATAAACAAAACTAATAAACTATTTTCAAGAGTCCAAATCTTAAAATAAAATCTGGAAGACTCTCCACATAGCGACCTAATTAAATTGGGTATGTTACATATCATCTGGAAGATTAGTCTTTGTCAATTGTAGACCGATATACTGTATTGACAAGTTGCAATAAAGACGAAACTAATAAGTCCTCAGTGGTGGTCTAAAATTTTGATATGACGTTGCTCGCTACACTAATTAATGTGGTGTGTCTCCACTTGTCGCACCTTTTAATATTCCCTACCTGCGACAGCTTGATTATTTTTCTTTCCTTTCATTATTTCAGGGTTTTCTCTTCTCTCCAAATTTGATTAAGTAAAATGTGAACGAAATCGATTGAGATCTCTAGATGCGCTTTAATTAGTTCTGTCCTTCTTGTGCTCTTCTTGACGTCTTTGTTTTTAGTTGTGTATTTTATTTGCAGTTCTTTGCTTTGATCGTGGTTAATGTTTGTCGGTGCCATATGTTTATTTCCGTTTATTTTGCATATTTGTATTGTATTCTACTGTTTCGTCAGTAATTCTTTGTATAGCTACCAAATCTTTTCTACGTTCACTTTTTCATCTCCATTCGTTCTTCCTCCGCAAAGTGTCCCATACTTCAGGATTTTTAGTGCGCTGACATTGTATAAAGTATAGTTGTTATTAAATTTGAATCGAAATGTTTTCTCTATCAAACGTGAATTCCGACCGGTATTACACATACAGATAAGTGTGTCCTTAGAGTTTGGCCATTGATAAAAGCTCACGTTACTTTGTAATGCCAGCGAAATTTTTCCACAAGAAAGAAGTCACCTACGAGAAAATACGCCTTGCCAAATTAAATATGTGAATGTCTACATGTATGTTTATATTCATTGTACATTAATATTTTGACCTGAAAAGAATATTTGTAGAAAGAAGTCGTACGTAAATAATCGCGTTTGTGAATGTAAAAACGCTCAGCTGAAAATGGAAATTAAATAAGAGATGTCTTTACCTGGTAAATACGTTTTTTAACCTTCCTATACTCACGTCAAAATGAAAGACGTATAGTATACTATATAAGTCGGTCTCACAGACCGTATGCGTGAAGTATAGGAAGGTTAATAACTGTGAATGTCAGAGAAATACTACCGAAAGCTTGTAGCTGATACAACCTGTTTTCCAAATATAAACAATTCACTAGGAGCAACCAACAATAAACTATGTGAAATGTGTGCGTAAATTTTCTATACTCAAAAAATATTTTACCTAACTCGCTCCTGCAAAATTAAAATTCTTGTATGCTAAAAGATAGCATTATTTAAAATAAAGTACAAGTGTTCATTGAGAAGATTGGAAACCCAGCCAATGATGAAGGACGAATTTATAACCTACAGAAATATTTTTTTGGCAGTTTAAGCTAATCTGGATCACATCTTCCACATATTTATAGCTATAGCACGATAAATTTTAAGCAGCATTAAATAAATGGTATGTATATTAATATTAAACAGCATTTATGAGGAAAGGTTATATCAACACTTTGTTCAATATGTGCGAGCCGCGGCAATGTTTTATGTCTTCAACATTAAACAATGTCGTATCTGTTGTACCAACTCGTTTCTTTTTTGTTGAGAATATTTTTCGTCACATTAGATACATACATTTGTTATATGCATATATGTAGAACAAAGGGCACAAAAGTGATATACATACATATGTAATACATATAAAATGTCAGAAACGCGCGGAAGGTAGTACATTACATTACCATCCAGATATTTAATATAAAGTATCACTTCCCCATGTCATAGTGTACTCTAAAGAAAAAAATAGATCTGCGGGCTGTTCTTTCTTTTATATACTGCTTCGGATACCCAAGCAAGTTGACAAATTTAGTTTAATTTTTTGCAGAATATGATACGTTTACTTCAATCTTAAAAGGTGATTACATTTTTTTGCCTACAATAATGCCAAACAATAATAATAATAATTTATATAACTTTTTCTTTTCCCTTTTTTTCCTTTCTCGGGTTATATTAATTATAGCCACTATTTGAGCTTTGGTCAAAATGTGTAGATTGCATCAGGCGATAACAGTTTAACAGTTAAATGCAAAGTCCTTTATATGCGTTGTATGCCAATGTCATTAGTCCACTATATTTCACTATAAATCACGTGTCGATTACGATGAGGTTTCCATTATCGTAAGCACACCGTCGATGTTTTCTGAAACAACACCAGCTGATAAGTAATCTTCACCAAATTGACCACTAAGACTACTGCGGCTAAATATGAATTCCAAAAATCAGCAACAAATTATTGTTTTGGACACTGCTTGATCACCAACAATTAAAAAAGGCGATCAACATATGCGCCAATCCTAAAGTCGTAAAGGTCATCGTACTGAAATATTTCGATTTAGTTCTTTTGGATGGTTGTTGACTTTGACTATTGTATAGAAACGTTATCAAATGACTTATTTCCAAAAGTCAATGTCATTTTATCCAAACTGCCAAATTTTAGAATATTGAAATTGACAGCAGTCTGAGAAAAACAAATTTTGAAAAAAATTGACAAATATAAGTTTAGGTTTGACTGTCGTAATTTATTTATCGGAAATTATTGTCGCGAATGTCGAAACATACACTTTCCATGATCTAGCAACGATTTACGGCATGAACGAGTCAACGTTCGATGGAGCTGAAAGCAGGCGAATGAAATTAAACCAACACGATCTATCGTAATATGAACTTCACCTTGCTAAAGATATGCGCCAAATTTTAGTGGCGTTTACATTTCTTCATCTAAGCAGTAAACATAGGTAGAATACAAGAGGAAACTAATACGTATATTATCCTGTACCTGTGTGGAATTGAAGGAAATCAGGTAGAAGCATTTCGGTAAGGATTTACTGGAGCCCACAACAATACTCAGACTTCCTTTGAGCAAGTCAGTGGTCTTTGTGGAGGACACGGGATTGCTTGAATAGAAATGGGAGTGCTATTGGAGAACGATGCAAAAACATAATGCTCAAGTGCTTGGCCTATTGTTGACCAACCCTAGAGGAGTTAATGGATGGGTATACATAGGTAGGTTTGCCATCGGTTCCTTACGAAATTTCAAACATTTATTTCGCCCTTTCTGTAATAGTAAGAAAATATTTTCTTTTACAAATTTTGTTTTGTTTAGTATTAACTTTCTTCTGTTTTAATTTGATGCATAAGTTGTGAAAGCAGATGTATATGACAAGAAGTATTTCCAGTTACGAATACGATAATGTTTTCTTCTCGACCTTACGAATAAATAAAACTCTAAAAACTTTATTATAATTGATATTTTCAAAATGAACTACTTTAATTTGCAAGTTGCCTCGTCAGTCGTCAAACGCAAATACTCCACAAAAAGTGGGGACTGTCGCAGAGATGAAGGTGGGCCATTTAAGAAACATTAAACAATTTCTGCCTTTGAAGTAACAATTTTGGAACACCATCACTCTAAAACTTACTTTTGGATTGAGACAAAGTCTAACTCCGAAGTTCTAACTGAAGAAAAAGGATTTAGTTTGCTTCCAAGTAACGTGATTTTATGGAGGCAATATTTCCAACTGCATACCTTTCCATTAAAATACTAGAAGAATATGTAAGACCAAAATAACGGTAGAGGCAAATATGACATCAGGAAGCAAATATGTACATAAAATCGAACGTAACTTAATAAAAACCCATTTTAGAAGCTCTCGCTTAGTTTGAACTGTATTTCATGAAAACTATGTTTGCGATAAACATTTGAGACGAAAATACCCACTATACCTCTTTGCCCCAATTACGTTTGCTCTGTTTGTGATTCGCAAATTTACTATAGAACACTGCACCACCTCATTTCTTAAAGTAAAGTTGATGATAGTTAGTTGAAATTGACCTTCCTCTATACGGTAGCTCCAGTCCAGTCATTATTTTTAACGATATTAAAATCATTTGAGACCGAATTAAATATTAATATAAAATATAAGCGTATACACAGGATCACGCATTGGTTCAATTTGATTTCTTTTTTGATTTGGCACGTTTCTTTTAACCTTCCTATACTCACGTCAAAATGAAAGACGTATACTATACTATATAAATCGGTCTCACAGACCGTATGCGTGAGTATAGGAAGGTTAAACGTGTTAAGTAATTATCTGCGGAATGGTGACTACAACCGCAATTTTCTAAAGTTGCAATGTGAATTTCAATGACGGTTTGAAAAAAGGTTACAGCTATTACCTATAAATGCTTGAGCAGTCCCATAATGAATCATGGAAAACTTGTTATAGAAACAGCCAACAGAGCTTATAAAATACAAAAAAATATACCTATTTACAGATCGAATTTCTAGACACCTAAGCAAAGTGTAGGAATTCCTGCAGATAGATTCATCACATTTTGAACAATTCTAAATATTTTATACTCGATCAAAATTAAGTCAACATGATTTCGTGTTTTGTACTATATAACATGCAGTTCTCCTTACCGAATTGTCCTATACTTGAATAGGTATTTGTTGACATATTTTAGTCAATTAATATAGGGGTCAACACCAGCATGATTGAAATTACGTCAAAATAACATAGCAAATCTTATGACAATTATACAAGCGTAAACATAAGAGTGATAAAACAGCTATTCTATCAATTTCACTTTTTCGCAAAATAAACTAAAAAATATATGTGTTCTGAATATATTACAGCGCATGCAAATTATGTCGATTTTAATTATGAGTCGTTATCATGAGTAATACATTTACTACACGCAGTTTGAACTGTTTATCTGCTACTTATCCTAATGCAAAATCCAAATATTTTGGTACGGTAGTCGCCAGACACCTGCGGGATATTTATGATGTGAGTTAAACATTCTGCTTCAATTTATTATTTTTACTAAAACTTTATTTCCGTAAAATTCAATGCAAATACAAACATATAAACAAATCTTACACGAGAAATAGCGAGAATTCAACAGGATTTCCAAAATAATCTAGTCTATAATTACCCGAAATGAAGGAATTAGAATACTTTTTGTAAACTTCCCTGCTAAAAAATAATTCTAGGGGATATAAGAAGTAATGAATTTGTTATAAGCTGAATTGTCGTTCCACTTTGGTGAATCATACAACTCATACGGTGGGATTGTTGAGCCAGGTATTAAGCATCATGAAAAACGTAGAAACTCTTTCTTTCTGTTAAGTTTTTAGTCAAGGATTATAGCTTAAGAACAATTTTCTAGTATATAAACAGTTTTAGAGAAATACGCCTACATTTAATTTTTTTTTTTTTGGGAATTTGAGGAACACCATTCTGGTTTGATTCTGAATTGGTCGACTATAGAACATCAATTTCGCATTGTTTGTATTTCTCTATGAAATACGCTATGTGAAGAAGTTGAACTTTCATTGCTCACCCATCTCTGTCAATACCTAATATCAGTATCTAATAGAGTGCAATATGAAGTTTTGAATAACGTCCTTTGTGTTTTGTAGTATTACTTCTGAATTGATTTTCTAAAGTATTTGACTACGTAAGAGATAGAAGAAAAAAGGACCGTCAATTCTTTATATACCTTTTGTACCCCGTTACTTTTACACCAATAGTCTTGTTGTTAGTATCTCAGTCTACTGTTAACCAGAGCTTTTGTTTTAGTGTCGACATTATATTTGTTTCAGTCAGTTTATTCCCCTAAAGTAAGATATGCCGAAAAGCTCTTCACATTGTTAATACTCACATAAGTACAGGTATACAGAAACAGGAACGTGAGACACAGGCACCGAGCGCAAAATATGGCAGTATTCTATGTTAATGCGCAACCGGCATTCCAATTCTTGTAGACCTATACATACATGTATATATATATATATATATATATATATATATATATATATATATATGTACTATTGCGGCAACAAAAATCTGGACAAGTCTTATAGGCTATTTTGACTGTTTTTTAGCTGTATAAACCAGTCGTTTGTCAATGTCACGGCAATCATATCTTATCTAATGTCAAAAATAATTTACCCACGAACGTAAGAAAATTCTGTTAAATGCATTTATTTGAAATAAAAATCTTGTAAACAATAAATTAATCTAGTTTTTTAGTTATGTTTCGAGCGTTTACCGCTGATTATTTCTTAAAAACTGAATAAGATCTTCGTCCTCCATAAAATTCGATACCAATTTATGACCAGAACTACTTTGCCTTTCTACAGTTCCCGGATGTTGTGAGTAGTGCTTTTGGGTACTCCAAGTCTATTAGCTAGTCTTCTTACCGACCACCCTTCCCCAAATAGTGTAATTATTTGCATTTTTCGGTAGCACTTAAGTGCGGTATAATGGCATATGTCAATAATGATTTCAAAACGACATAACATTTGACAAGGCAAAGGCCAGATTTAAACTACATTATTTTAAGTGTCCCATTTTTGTTGCCGCAATAGTACATGTACCTAATATGTAAATATATATTCACATATTATACATATTTTATGTACGTCTTAAAAACAATTGAAGGTATGATGAGTGATATGTCCTTTGTCCGCTGTAATATAGTATTACATTGTGAAAAGAACAGATGACTCATCATACCGCATATTTGCTCAGTCTAAGCATAACGTTGTACACACAGTTTCAGTACAATGCACTGTTTCCAATCTGTATACTATGATTTTTCAGGTGGGAGAATTACATAAGGGTTATTAGCTTGCTTATAGTCTAAGTATCAAATAAATGTACATGAAATATAAAAAAGTAATCGTACTACTGAGAATAATGATTTTAAACAGCATAAACCTTCTGTGGCTATTATTACATTTACGGGTGTGATAAATATTGGGCGTTGTTCTGTAATTCCTTGAAACTTTTGCTAACAAATTGAATTGGCGGCGACCTATCTTGAATCACACCCTCGGAACCTTTTAGGCCGTAGAACGGTAATAAAATATTCTTTAATCACGCAGATCTAAATTCGATGAAAGTGTTACTCACAAATTAAATGGAATTAGGCGGTACTGTCGACCAATGATAATGAAATTAGTCATTCAGTGAACCATTGGGGAAGGTATTTCGTATTGCCTGTAGTTCCCTTCAATGCCCGAGTCCCAAAATCGCTACATTCCACCACATAATCACTCTAAAATCTTAAATATGTATTATAAAATAAAAATACGTTCCGTTAATAAATTATCCAACAAAGTATCACATGGAAACGAAGATTATGATTATTATTTCGTTAAAGATGTAATTACTTTATTTTGTTATTTTCAGCACGTAACGTTCTGTACGCAAAATATGAAACTCTGTTACTTAAAATGAACTAAAGGAAAATTTGTTACTATCCTTATCACATCAATTTCGATATCTCCAAATATGTATTTTGATGACCAAATTTTTATGTTCAGCGAAACAGATACGCGCCTTATTTTTTTCGTTACCGAGGACAGTAACTTACTGCATTACATATAATTGTTCCATATTTAACTAATGCAATGGTATTTTTAGCAGTAATATCGCCCTAGCTTATCTTTAAGGTCTTCAAAATGACTGACGTTAACGATCTTCGGGTCACCCAAGTAGAAAATTGTATACGTAGACAACAATTTACGTTACTTCAGATGTTATTAGACTTCAAATATTATTTCTAACCATACTCAGCATATATTAGCTGTATTTTTAGTAAACATTTATTGTAGATAAACGAGTACATTGTCTTTATAGAGTTAATTCCAGTAATATAAGTATGTACATTATATATAAAAATTTGATGTTATATAAATATTATTCTCAATTATTACACTGGTTGCATAAAGTAATTGTTTTAGAGTGCTGTTTGCACAAAAATTTTTGCATACTAATGGTGTTTTATTATCCGTTTTGGGGCATAATTGGCAACGATTTCTTTTAATTGCGTTTTTGACTAGTTCACATATTATTTCTTTAGATTTGCCTGAAATTGACGGCTACAGATCCTGTTCTGCTACAGCACGTATTTTTGTGCTATTTCTCGTGAAAATGATGCTCTTGGTAACATTTTTTGGTTCTTTATAGAAGGTGTGGCAAGCTACAAACCTAAATTTTCTAAGAAGTGTCGGCGTTTGGCAAAACAGTTTTCGTTTCACCCATACTTGGCTGATGTAGATAATATAAAAGCATTGTAAGCTGATATATCTAACATGTTACTATATGAATATACTACTTGAGGCCACCGATTAGTCTTCC
The DNA here is from genome assembly GCA_038088585.1 of Chrysina gloriosa. NCBI lineage: Eukaryota > Metazoa > Arthropoda > Insecta > Coleoptera > Scarabaeidae > Chrysina > Chrysina gloriosa. Next base: position 27,291,145 of record CM076091.1, read on the forward strand.
TGTTGCAAGTATAACATGACAAAACTTTATCCAGGGTATCTACTCCTTCTTTACATTTATTGTAATCTAATATTATCTGCAGTTCTTTTGTCTTCGCGATTACAAACTTCTGGGTTGTGATGCAAGATGCTGAGAAGATTCACAGACCTATTTTTTTAGGAATATATGAAATTGAGGTAGTTTCCTTGGTAAAACAAAAAATAATGGAAATACAGGTCTACCTTTAGTTGCCAATATCTCTGGTGGTAGTTTAGTTTTATTTTTACGTATAGTTCCTACTAAAGCTATTTGTTTTTCTAGTAATTTTTGTCCTAATCGATATTATGTAAAAGAATTATCTGAAGCCATATTATGACATTTTATACCAACTGTTAAATCCTGTATACGGTTGTATATTCCAGGCATAACAGTTATATCTAGTTATTAGTAGCAGAATCGCAAAGTAGCCAAAATTTTAGACCATATTTAGCTGGTTTTGACGGAATGTATTGCTGGAATGGACATCTTCGTCTGAATGTAACTAGCTGTTCATCGATTGTTACATCTTGAAATGGATTATAAAGTTTGAGCAATATATCAACCCATTTATTCCACAATTCACGTATCGGTGCAAACTTGTCTAGGATTCGTCGTTCACTGCGAGTACTCTTATTGTCAAATCTTATTACTCTTGCAATGGTTTTGAATCTTTTCAATGGCATGATTGTTCTAAAAATTGGTCTACCTTTCTCAGAATCCCACAAACTTTCCGTACTTTCATTATTTGACATATACATTCCAACTAATAATAGTGTACCAATAAATGCGAAGATTTCGGTGTCGTCAACGTCGGTCCAATCATTACCAAAAACACTTTTACCTTCATTATTGGTATATTTCAAAAGTTACCGTTTTCTATGTTCGGCAAGTATGATAAGAGGAAAAAGAAAAGTACATTTAGTGGTACCAAAGCTCAATATATACATTGTTACCCCCAAAACTGCGTTAGTACTATCTCTCCAACATAGCAATAACTGAGGGGAACAATTGGCTAGAGTGCACAAGACGACAAGAACAAAACAAGAAGCGGTACATACGCTTGTCACAACAGGCTAGCCAATGCCGTGCTCAGCTCAGTGGGAGGTGGTGTCGGTTCTCTTTCAAGCTCTAAATAACGGTCGTTGAATACAACAGGTCTTGTCAGGGAAAAAGATAGTATGGGCGCCAACCATGAAATTTGGGTCAAAGGTCATAAGAACTTACCAGATATATTTTCATGGTCAAATAATCGGTACCTTTATATCGATCGAAGAACTGTCTGACGTCAGGAGCGACCAAGATCAGCTGGAAAACGCACGTTGATTCTATATGCTTAGATTCTGTTACGAAAACAATAATATTCTACTTGAAAAACTACAGCCGGTTATTCAAGAACTTGTGTATTTAGCCTTTAGTTAGAATTCATTAAAAACATTGAAAAACTACATAAAATTTGAGATAAAATTAGCTCAATAATGCGAACAGTGCGGTAACCGTAAGTTAACATAAAACGTTTTATCTAAACTTTCACAATATAAACTACAAAATGCGTGATGTTAATTGTTACTGTGAGTTATACAAACTACGATACTGGTCTAGTAGGAATTTCGATATATATATGAATATCAATGAATTTAATAAGAAAATACGGCCATCTAGATAATAATGATTTTACAAGCTAGTGAATATTAACGTTGAATTTAATTGAAATTATTGATACGATATACGAAATATTTGGAAACAAAAAGAAAAGGTTTAAGACATATAGAATGAATGCTTAGCAGTCATGGCTTCCGGGTGATGTCATCGCATAAGGTTCTACCCTTTGTCTGCCTCGGATGTTCGAAATGGTCTTTCGGATTTTTTCCGACGGATTAGACGATCGGTTTTCCTTCGTTTAATACCTTGATGGGGAGGTATAAAGACAATGATGTTCTATTAGGCACGACGAGGTGTAGGAGGGTTCGATCTCGGGTTTCTTTTCCTCCGCGAACGGGAGATGTACTTGAACAATAGACTAGAGGATTTGCTGGCGAATTCCCCACTACAGGGTAAATACTTTTGATGATAATTCGATAAACAATACACACACTTAAATTTTCTCAGCCATAACCTCTTCCGATCTCATCACCGGTCTTTTACCACTCGCTACCTAATGCCTAATTCCCTCTCTTTTTGTTAGTACGCCGAAGCTAAGATTCGCTTTGCGTTCTCGTGATTGGACGAATTCGAAAAATTCAAGGGCAACTAACACGCGGCGATATGATGGGTTCAACGGGAATATCGTTAAGCGATATTAGGAAATAACTATTGTCCGAAAGGAGTAAAATTTGAGCCTATATTTCTAACAAGTTAAATGAAATACGGAACTGAACTAAGTGAAATTTGTGCACGTGACAACATATATTTAAATTACGTGTTACTAAGGCGCAAATTATGTCGTAAATTGCGCTGTTCGGCATAACAAACTCAAGTTTTTTACTCTAGGTCAAATTTGACCCGAAGACCTTAAGCGTAAAAATGTAATATATGCTCTCTTTGCAAATATATTTTCCAAAAAGTTAATGTAGCTGTTGAGACTTGAAATTAAATAAAAGTCAAAAAAATATCAAAGATAAAAACCACTAATTTTCAGGAAAAAAAAAAGAACCATTTTTCTCCTAAAATGGGTCAAAATTGACCCGAAGACCTTATGAAGGTTAAGTAGGCAGCAAGGATTCATGAGCGGATCAGCTAATATAAAGACAAAGTACTTTGAAGACTGCCACATACCTATTAATCATGATAAAATCAGTCTGCAATACAATGCGCAGTTCATGAATATTATTCCCTGTAGTAAGCAGAAGCTGATTAAAAGCTGAGAAGCACCGTATATCCAACAAATAAAAGAGAGACTTATGTACGTAGAGTCGCACACAAAGCTAATATGTACCTATAAATGAAAATAAAATAGATTTCCAATTCTCTCATAACCAGCTTAATAGAATGTGACGATCTAGGAAATAAGAACAAAACAGAGAAATTCCCAAGTGTAGAAGAACTAATATCGTGTTTATGCGGACAATGTCTCGCCAGCCTTATTACGGCGATTGCCGTCTATTGTTTTTGCTTATCCTCGTGGATTTTCTGAACTTTATTACAATAGATTGGTACGTGACATACACGAGTATGAGGTAATTACTGGCGGTGCATACGTATGATTAACAAAATCTCCCTCCCTAGATTTCGATGAACGTGTTATAAATTCAACCGTGTGCTAACTGATACGTGAGAATTTTTGCATCAATATCCCAATGTGTTAAGAGAAATATTATCCTAATAGAGAAGGGTAGCGCAAATAAAAACCTTTAATCAAAAGAAAAGGTCAACAACAATTGATAAATTTACGTTATTTAAAGTCCACCAGAAAGTGAATTAAAAACATAAGTCCCCCTGCCAAGCGTGTCCTTAGGCGGCGGATAAGGAGACGATCAGGTTTCCTTTATGGAGGGTTTGATCTGTGCCAGCCATAAGTAGGGTGACGAACGAAGCGAACAAAGAAGTTGGTTCCCTGCCTGAACTACAAGATTGCCCTGAAAGGTATCAAGGAAACTATGGTGTTCAACGATTACCCGGCCAATTTAGTGAGTAATAGGTGGGACCCATACAGGAGGGCGTAAGACTGCCATTGATACGACACAAAAAGCGCCGACGACGTTTGAATCCTCTCGATTTATGGGCTGCTATATTGACGTTACTTATACTTACGAAGACCCGTACAATACCGGGATGGATTTCTTAAAAAAAAGAAGCTCATCAAAAGTGGAAGGCTATCTAAGTAGCAACGAGTTCTTGCCAGAGACTAAAAAGAAAGATCTGTAAGTGGGGTTGAAAAAACTCGAAGAGACAAAATCAATGGCCATGGACTGACCGCTAGATAATCTTCAGTTCAAAGTCATCTGAAAGGAGACTACATGTGAGAGGTAGATTGAGGGTCTGAGGAGACCCTGTTGGGGTATGATGGGGGACTTTATTGCCACTTCCAGAAGACTAGTTTTGTAATCTTGTAGTCAGATAAATCTGAAAAGAGACCTGTGATGCTGGAAGAAAGTGCTTCGGGAAAATGGCATACTTCATCGTCCAGTGAATAAAATGCTAAAGATTTTTCAAATAAATCTTCAGCATAAGAGGACAACCTCGGCAGCATTGTGCCAAGAAAACTTTGGCTGCAGATTTTTATACCCTACTTATTAAAGAACCTTGGATAGGTAGGTAAGAGATAGGGGTACAGACTAGCGGGAGGGAACTTCTAGTGGATGCACTAATTGCTAAGATTATAACTTGTATCTGCCTAAGAAGTGATCTAAGAGTTCGTAAATGGTAATTGCGTCCCTGTACATTCCCATCGATTCGCCAAAACTACTAGGGTCCAATTTGGGGACCTTGGTAATATTTACCAATGGAAACAAACTGCAACCTTACTATCGACGCTGATACCAATGCCCATCACAAACCCTGTGGCAGGAAGAATAACAATAATAGACGTAAATATCTTTTCAACTGAACTTAATTGTCCGAATCAATGCAACAAACTGACGTTTAGGACATTAAAGGCAGAATCAAATATAGATGTAATCTTGTGCATTCTGGAAGTATAACGAATTCTGAGGGATTAGCAAATGTCGATTGAGCCTTCGCTGTCTGTATACCCTACGAACTATGCACAGATGATACTATTACTACGACATACAGGTATCTTAAAAGAACTGATTGGGATTGTTATTAAGAGGCCAAAACTAGAGTAGGCTGTTCTACAGTTGGAACAGCCCATTCTCCCATGTTACAAAAAAACTGTCCACTAACAAAGTACCGCTCGCCTAGACACGTGTTTTGGTGGAACAGAGAGCTGAGCAGCCTGAAAATAGAAACCCGTCGGCAGAATAATACTGTCACCATAAAGACAGTAACAGCGTGCCTTCAAGGAAGACTAACTAATTACCACTGCTACGGCATAATTCCCTCCGTGATTATTGGCATATGCTATTCGGGCTTATTTGGTAAGCTATTGTACAGCTAGCTCGTAGTTGCCAAATTGGCGCACCTGATTAATTAGGCCGTTGTATAAGTCAACCAGATTTTATAAATTAAACAACTAGAATTCCGATATACTAGGAGGAACTTAAACATTGTATTCTCTTCTAATGCTATACAGGTAATTGTACGGCAAGACCCCATTTTTCTTTAACGTGAAAAACGCAATATATTATGAAGGTACCATTAATAAATTACAAAAGAACGCCAACTGTGAAAGAAATTTATGTTACTACGTACTACGTACTACTTCGTCCATTTTTATTCTATTATACGAGTATAAAGATGGCTAGAAAACTTTACAATAAGAAGCTCCTCGCTCCTCATCAGGTGCTCGTATGCAAGCTTATTTTTAGTCCTCCGCATACATGTACAATTGCCACGAGCTTAAACTCCTTGTATCATTTGTGCTGAAGCTAATATCACAAAATGTCGCAATCGAAGAACGCTGATTCGCAAGCGATATTATAATACAGTTTTCTACGCATGGTGATAGTAAATTAGTGCTCGGAAGAAATTGATTTACCTTTGTGTGTGTTGCCGCTGTCCGGAAGCGAGTTGGGAAAGACAGCCATGTGTTATACCATCAGTTATAGAAATCCTTTATTTATTGTTTGTTGGTGTTACACTCTTTGGAACAAAAGAAAACAGCATGTCCTGTTTTGTGGTGCAAAGAAATGCTTAAATAATTGAAGGTCACACATATCGCTACGTTGATAACACTGTTGCAGATAATGAAACCTGGCTTCATTATTTAGATATTTCATTCAAGTCGCACAATCAACAGTGAATGTTTAAAGATGAGGGTGCATGCATCTGTCGCAATTAGAAAATCAGAAAGAAAAATAGTGACTGTTCTCTAGCGCACGGGACGTACTGCAACGTGTGGTGGTTGACCCGTGAAAAGCAATCTCTTGCAAGGTGGTAACCGGAGCAATCCGCAACGCACAGCAACACTAAAAGCCATCGGCAAGGATCAAGAGGCAATAGTTGGTTCTTCGACTATGACGGCGTTCCGGTCCACCGCTTTAATATTTAGCTGCTGTCTCAATGTTCTTTATCGCCCTTCATGCCTCGTGTAATTCTGCCTTATTTCCACAATTGAAGACTCGGCGAACAGGAAGGTTATATGCTACAGATGAAAATAATGAATATGCTTAGCTACCCCGTTATACGTGGAAGAAGTGGTTTGATGAGTGGTTTCGATGGAAGTAAAGGTGCACGCAATGCAACGAGAACTATTTTGAAATTTTTAGATGAATGTGTCTGCGTTGTAGAATTTTCCTGGTGTTCTTTGCACATCTATATAATTTGAATGATAAATGTTTAGTTATTTGAATTGCCTCTATGAAGATCCTACTACTGCTTGCCTGGTTTGTTTGGATTTGATATTTTTAAATCTACCGCTATAATGGTTGCGTTCTATCATAGGAGATTAACATTATTAAATTCAAATTCAAAAAATTATTCCACGAAATCAAGTGGTGTGCATCCTAGCAGCAAGACTTTCTATCTTACCGACACCCTTGCGTTGGTTAAATAAAGGAAGCAGTTTGCTCAATACATTATATAAATATAATAAAGAATCCTTATTCTCCTAATGCAACTGAAAACAGGCTTACTAAATAATTTATGTGTAATTGCTGTCTACCACATTAAGCAAATGCATATATGTAATTACGTAGTTTTATTAAGACGCAAGGCAATGAATAGGATTTCAGACCGTCGCAGATGGCATTGAGGACTACAGAGTATTACAACTGTTCTAAAATTTAGTATCACAAAATGTTATAAAATCTATTGTTTCGTATAAGTATGCGTATATTCACAATATTAACTTCAACTTTTACGATCGTTTCATATCATTTGGGTTTAGGAGTCGCTGTGACGTGCTCATTCACAAATTTTATAGCTACCATTTTAAATTTTCACAAGTTGTTTATTGAAGTTTGTTATTCTCCTATATAAGTATGCACCAACAAAATACTACACCTACAACAATTAAATACTTCACTTATTAAATACAGCATATCTGGTCCTAGAAATACTGTTTTAAGATTCGGGACATATGTACACACATGCTTTCTCTGACAGCATTTTTTATATGTTTAGCTTTTCCGTTGACCTTTAAATCAGGAATAAGTGTTTCATGTGGAATTAACCATAGCTTACAATTAATGGCGCGAAACAATCTTCACCTCGACGAACTGCTTACTCTCAAAGGGAATTTATTAGGCATAAACAAAGTCAGATAGAAATAAATTCAATTAACCTAAATCTCAAACCACGGGGAATATCTAAACTGTATAACGGTGTAAATGAAAATTACTGCTTTACGAATAAGTACTAGTTTCAGTTTAATTCCATGACGTCATTCGAAATAAAAGAGATAAAAGGAGATTTACTGATTACAGACGGAGTAACAACAACAATTATTATGGCAAACTGAGTAAATCCTTCGTTGATTGTGCAATTAAGCATCAACGAATCACAAGATGTTTCTATGTTTAAGGTGTCGATCAACTCCGACCATAAAAGATCTCTCCCATATAATTTCGTAGAATATCACCAAGTAAAGGCGACTTGAAACAAAGTTGTGCGTAACATAAAATGATTTCTATTTATATAATAATAATAATAATAATAAATGGCTTTATTGTGTGATCATTTTTTACATAAAGAGGAAAAAAATAAATAAATATGTATACATAAGGAAGAGAAAAAACAGCTATATATATATAAAATGTACTACATGTACCTGCTCTTACCTAACCCCGAGTAACAGTAACACACTCAATAAAAATTATGATTTTGCAACATGATATAATGGACTAATAAAATAATATAGTGAAGTAATAAGTAAATGCCTAAACTCTAAGTACCTAAAAACTAAAAAAACTGAAGAACTTAAAATTGAAACTAAAAAACTAAAACCCTGCTAGTGTGATCCCCGCCCCAGATGATACATAACAAAATAATTAAAAATAATAGAGCAGAACAGTAATAAAAGGAGAAAAGAAAAAAGACAAAAACAAAAACAAAAACAATGGTTTGCACGACCATCCAGCAAAGAGAAAAGATCATGATATTAAATTAGAGAAGAGTACAGAGCGGAGCTTCTGTTTAAATTGTGCGACAGAGGTACACATTTTTAGATGTGTTGGCAACTCATTATATTTATTATAAATACAAAATGAGAATGATCTCTCATAAAGTGAGGAGCGGTGAATGGGCTAATATCGCTATTTACCTCTCATATTACCGGTTGCAACATATTTTTTAAATCCGATACAGACATTCGGAAATGTATATAGGTGTTATCAAAAGCAAATTTGCACACTGCAACGTAATGCATTCAGAGATACTGCTTCCAAATAGTTTGACCTGAGCAAGTTGTTAATAAGCATCGGAGTGCTTCAAGGAAATATTCTTTGACTCCTGTCCTTTATACTTTATCTTAATGATATACTATACGATTCCCATTAATCAACTGTCAAGTTTTCACAATAAATTTAAAGACAACGACCACTCTTATAGAGAAGCAAACCCTCCAGGCTATGCAAGCTGTGGAAACCAATGCAATTCAAAACTCACAAATTGGTTAGATAGAAATCAACTATAAAATGGAACGAAGAACAAATGTTTTACTTTTTTGAATGAACTAGAATTGTTGACAGAAAATATTCGGTCAGGAATAGTGTAATTGTTTGATCTTAAATAAGCTAATATTTATAAAATATTATAGGGATGTATGTATTAACTAAAGGAACCATACTGGCAGCACTGACGTTATCCGCAATCGGTATTATAACTACTGTTATTCACCCATACACCTAGAACGCGGAATAGGAGCGACGATAGGAATCGTGTATTTATTGCATAGAAGAAATTGCGCAAAATATGAAATTTGGACCGTACTACGTAATTCACTACCACCATCACCTTCATGCTGAAATATTCATGTTCTATACGGCATGTTGCTTGTCATTAGTGACTGTCTACATGCAGTTATAAACGTTATCGTTATGTTAAGTTGCACAGAATCTATCGTTCTGTATATTAGTTGACTACTTTTAGAATTGGCATTTCTCACTAAATTTCTTGACAAACATAAATAACAGGCTGAGTAAAATTGACAGATTAGTTTCCTTGTTCTTTCCATTTTCATTATTTTCATATTCATCACATCACCGTAAAAGTTGTGTAAATTAAATTGTCCCGTATTATAAACCATGACCGGCACTAAGCAATGTTAATATCAAAAACAAAAAATAACTGTTACCTTCTGAGATCTTTGACAATAATGTTTACATCGAAGCATGATGCGTTTATTTAATGACCCGCAATCAAGATCATGAAGGTGATTGGATTTACTCAGTTCGTAGCTGTATCGATGAATTTGTACAACGCTTTCCTGATTTTAATTATGATTATGATACCTTCAAACCTTCATTTGAAGAGAAAAATTCCATTTGCAAACAGAAACCAAAGAGTAGATTTACTAACAATAAGTTAACTCAGGCTGCACTCGATTATGTTCAAGATCATAGCCCCTACAATTCAATGGTAAAATTGGTTGGTCGGCTAGATGCTCAAGTTTCTTTTCATTTACTTAAATTTTGCACATAATATTACTTTTAGTGTTTCACGTGACAACTACTCACAAGGCAATTACTTATTACTTATTAAGAAGTTTAAAATGCATTTTTCTAAAGTAAGTGTTCTTCAACAATTAAATCCACTTGATTTTGAAAAATATTACTTTTTGTCGATGGTTTAATAAACCCACTGGATGTGACTTTCTTTAGTAATGAGGCGTGGTTCCATTTATTTGGCTGTGTCATTTCCCAAAATTATAGAACATGGGCTACAGAAAATCCGCATCAATTTGAACACTCACACTCACACTTATATCCTATAAAAAATTGGAGTTTGGGTAGCTATGTCGAGATAGAGAATAGTGGGATCAGTTTCTTTTTTCATGCCACTGTAACTGCTCAGTGATATCGTCAAACTTTAGATGTGTTTATAATACAACTAGATGACAATGGATTGCGGCACAGTTTCTTTCAAAGGGATAATGACCCACATCGCTACAGCAACTCAGAAACATTTAGAACAACTTTTTGACAACAGACAACCGTTACCACAAATTTATGGCCCGCAATTTCTCCAGATCTTATTCTTTTCGATGTTTATTTACTTGAGAATTTAAAAAATGAAATATACAAAAACAGACTCCATGACCTAGAAGAACTACCAGCAGCAGTTCAGCTTGAAATTAATAGCATTAGTATAGAACTGCAACATGTTTTGGAAAGGGGAAGTGACCAGGAAATGTTTGCTTATAAAAATAATGCAGTTCATTTTCAGCACTTTCCGCAAATTGGAATGAATAAAGTTATCATATAAAAATAAAATATGCCATTTATTTTAGAGAAACTTACTGAAAATATTTTGTGTGGATATAAAAGGTAGAATTTTTCAAATAAACAATAAATGTTAGTGATTTCCATGCTTTACATTACCAGTAGTATTCGTTACATACTCAAAAGAGGTCACGCGGGTTTCGTTCCTAAATGGAGATCCTGTAATTAAGAAGTACATTATCTCGTAATTGCCTCTAAATTCAGGAATATTATTTACATGGATACTATATATGCTGATAAATTTTGTTATACTGTGCAATACACCCTTTTGATTGTTAATGAAACATTTTTCAATGGTTCTGTCATAAATATTGTACAACTAATACCTTTTATGAATTAAGGTGCTAATTTTACGAGCATATGATAATAGTAATAATAATATTGGTAGAGTAAATAAGTCACAATAGCAATAATAACTGTAATAATTATATTGCTGTATAATAAACGCTATCAGATTTATTTGTTCTTATGTTAAGGGATGGGTGTATTCTATAATATAACGCAACTTCACTACTCAAAACAATTAAAGGATCTTTTTAAAAATTAATGAAAAAGGTAGTTTGATTGATTCCATTCCTGCAAGATGTGCTGCCTTTTTGACTATTTATCACACACGTTATTGACTTCTTAATTTTTACATTTTTCTAATCGTTGTTTGTTAAAAGCGATTCTATACCAGAAAAGATGCTGCAAATGTAGGGGGCGAATAATAAATAACAAGGAAGATGATCATGAATTGAACGCGGGAATAGAAACGGAAACCAAGTATATTGGACACTACAAAGAACATTTTAAGATCACAAAGGAATCGCAACAAAAATGAAAATATTCATATAATACAGTTTATATATCTCAACGAATATGTGCAGATGAGGAAGACACCAACGAAAAGTACAGCACAAGTTCACAGCACAACTACTACTATTTCTGATTTTCCGTCCAGCTCCATGGCCTTTTCTTTGGTATCTGTAGCTGAGGATGACATTGTAAAAATCATGACTACAATCTCACAGAAATCGACAAGTGGAGATGACATGCTACCTAGTTACTTAATACGTGATTGTCGGTTTATCCTGTTTAACAACTATTATCAACTTAGCTATTCGGTCCTCAGTTTTTCCGGGAGTGTGGAAGACGATGAGAATAACCTCTGTTTTCAAGACAGGGGATGCTGCTGAACTTAAAAATTACCGTCCGATCTCGATCCTATCTATCATTTACTCTACTATTCTTACGAATATCAAACATCAAATTTCTGCTTCTCAGCATGGTTTTCTTCCAGGCCGTTCAACTACAACAAATCTTGTTACAATCACTCAATTTATTTCTCAACAGTTGGATGACCGATGTCAAGTCGATGTGGTATACACTGACTTTTCCAGCGCCTTTAACGCAATAGACCATAATATTCTGCTGAGGAAGCTTGATGCATTTGGTTTGAATCCGTCGTTCCTTACTCATAAAATCATACTTGACAAATAGAATTAACTACATGTGCTACAATGGCTTCAATTAATATGAATTTGTGTATGGAACGGGTGTACCTCAGGGGTCCTCCTTTGGACCACTTTTCTTCATTATATATATAAACGATCTTCTTGAATCTCTTACCTGTCGAGCTTTGGCTTATGCTGATGATTTGAAAATTTTCTCTGTGATCTCATCAGGATTGGATATTCAGAGGCTGCAAGAAAACTTCACCACTGTCTCAGACTGGTGCATCGAAAACAAGCTCAAACTGAATATCGATAAATGTGTAACTATGACGTTTACACGAAAGTTGAATCCAGCTCTCTCGCTTTACTTCATCGACGATCAAGTTTTGGCCAGTAGGGAAACCTTCACCGATCTCGGAGTAACTTTTGACTCCAAACTCAGCTTCTCAGAACACATTAACAACCTGATATCTAAATCCTCCAAACAACTGGAATTTATTACGCGGACTTTGAGGGAATTCAGTGATCCAACTTTACTGAAATCTGTTTTCTATGCCTTTGTTGTATGTGGCGTGGAGTATGCCTACGTCGTTTGGTCACCATCATATATTTCATATCGACTAAGTCTTGAGCGGTTTCAGCGACGTTTTCTGAAATATGTTTCCTTCTGATTTGATGGAGTTTATCCGCCTAGGGGCCGTGATTATGAGAACCTTCTGGAAAGGCACGGCCTACAGTCGCTGACCGCTCGTAGAGAGCTCCATGCTGCCCGTTTTATGTGAAGATTGGTGAATGGACAGATTGATGCTCCTTTAATACTGTCTGATGTTGGCTTCCTTATTCCACGACCGGGTCTACGATTTTCTAGTACATTTTCACTTCCAATTCCTGATTTTATTTTAAGTTGAATACAAAATTACATATTTGCGCTTAATAGCACATATTACTTTTATTTCTTACTTTTTTCTTTTTCTTTTTTATCTTTGTTTGTAATAATATATAGATATATACACATGTTTAACTATTACCACTTTATGTATAATTTTGTCCTGTAAATGGTTCTTGTTGGGCAATAAAGAATTATTATCATTATTATTATTATTATTATTACAGTATAGATCCCATGCGGTAGAAATGAAATGCTTACCCAAAGTAAGTGAGAAGGGTCGAGAGAACGCTGGACACAAAGGGCACACAAGAAAAACTTGTTGCCCCTCTTCTTTGTTCAATGCACTTATAATGACGAAGAGAGACAATTTTGAAAATGTTCGTGTATGTGTTCATCGGCCTCAAGCAATGAACTAAAAATTAAAGCAATAAAAGTTATGCTGGATATTTCGGACTCATTTGACCTCGTAGTACAATTCGATATTTATATTTTGCTTTGTTATCTTTAATATATGTTGTTCGTACGATAGCGAAACGCTCTTCGTGCTCTTCGTTGTAGTTCCATACATTGAAGCTTTTGGTTTGTATTCATCAGCTTCCAACGTTGACCACATACATACATACTAAGAAACTATACTTACTCAATCTAAATAAATATACCTACGTTGAAATAAACAGCTCTATTAATTTTTGTAGTTAATCAATCCGATCTACGTCTTGGAATAGTCAAATTCTTCTTATCAACGTCTTGTTTATATTTTGTTTAACGCTGAGGTTTAACATCTATTTAAGTCTGTCTATAACGTTAGTATCTCGAATAGAACAATTCCCTGTCAGAGGTTTTGTTTTTCTGTAGTCGTGATTCCATCTAGTTATGTAGTTATAACATTTATAACCCATTTACTAAGCCATTTACCGTTCGTTGGTGCCCTTAAAACTAGTCTCGGCTTCGGCTTTTTCAACTCAGGGTTTGTGAGCTTGGTGTTTATTGATATGATAGGTGACACCTAAGGTGGCACTATCGACAATCTTCTAGAGCAGGGGTCTCCCAACTTTTCAGTCTTGTGGCCATGCTGATTAATTCAGTCAGTTTTCTGCGTATTATACTTGTTATTAAGCTTTACCTAGCAACTAAATAAATCCGAGTTATCATCATTCTGTGTTTTTTATCCAACTTATCACAACAACAATAAGTTATTAGCTGTCGCGGGCCGGATTGATAACACTGGCGGGCCGGATTTGGCCCGCGGGCCGTAGTTTGGAGACCCCTGTTCTAGAGGAATGCGAAAGTAAGAAATCCCTTCCTATTTGGTGGTAGGAGTAGTAGGGGAAAGTTACTATTCAATTTCAAGAGCAATAATATTTCGCATTGATATAGTTTTGGAAATTGTAAACCTCGCTCGTTTGAGAGATCTTTGTGGAGAAAGACTACCATTTCCGATTGTTTTCAACAAATTTAATATGTTAGATTTGCTTTTAACTTGGATTTGAATCTGAATTTAAAACGGCGAGCACGTACTTGAACTCAGATATGATAAACCTTCTACATTTCTTGAGCACCGTATTATATACCTGTTAAGGTAAGAAATTTGACATATAGGGTATTAACTAGATGCTTTCTTATGTTAGGATTATCTTTCACTCTTTAATTTTGGGTTTCTATTTTACTTTGGGCTACTTTGAATGGGACCTTATACTTTTCTTTTAATGAGGACCATTTCATTATAATTGGGCCTTCAGGATAGCACCTCTCTTGTGTTAGTGTGTGATTAAGGTCGCTAATTGTTGGAGTTACATATATGCATCTGTTGCTAGATATAAGCTCTTAAAATGTTTGTCCGGTGTTCACAAACCGAAGTTAGTATTTTTCCAATTTTGAACTAAACAATAACACAATGAAACTTAATTAGTTCTTTTATTTAGAACTCTGTTAAACAGTTACCCAAAAGTTGTTGATTTTGAAATTATCATTTATGTTTACTACGTTTACTAATTGGGACTATAAATTATCTTACGCCCTAGTATTCTGCCATGTCACTTTTTAATCTATGAGAACAATTGAGGAAGGCAGTTTCAAACTTTTCTGGACTATGTAATGCAACTGTCATTAAAGTGTTTTAATGAAATTTGGCGTAACATATTCTTAAGATACCTATTTTATATATCCGCAAATTGAAAAAACAGGAATACATATAGGTATACACAATGCGCAACTAAAAATACAAGTTATTTTCTAAGAGACATAGGGTGCAGTACAAATAAATATCAGCTCTTTCTATATAAAACTGTGACAGTTTATAGAAACAATACATTAGCAAATCAATCACCTCTCTTAAGTCGTAAAGAGATGAAAACATCCTTTCAAAAGTTCACTGAAGAAAAACAAGAAAAGCAAATTCCGGTCGTTATTATCTATTATCAATACCATCCTGAACGTGATAAATGACCAAATATATTAAGCCGCAAGTGCGAAATCAATAGCTCGTAATTTATTGCGGTAGGCCAAATTTGAATATACACAGATATTGGTCTGCTTTCCATCGATTTTGAAATTTCATCAGCAGATCGTTACGTACGCTAGATATTTTTATTCAGCTGTTCTGATTTTCACGATTACGTCAAATAATTTGCTTCACATTCAATAGAAATGTTACCTAATTATATTGCAATTGTATACATCATATGCAGCACCCGAAGCCAACGAATCCAATACCTAATTAATCGGATATACCTCCAGTATTGTGACTGAGCACGTTATATTTAATCTTATAGGTTTCTATTTCACTACACCACAGACTTGTACTTACAAACTGCATTTAAAGTTTAGGCATATTACTGCAAGATTTTGTTAGTCAGTTCCTGTAGATAATTGTTATTATTAGACGTATCACTGTCACACCAAGCCACAAATGCTGAAACACGCACGTTCGTTAGATATTTTTAGTATTCCGTATGATTTAAAGACAAAAGACCATTTCTTGGGGAAAATACTGCTTTCAAATCGAATGGCGTCTTCTGAAAATAAGTTATGGAGATCAGCATACCAATTCTGCAAAGTGTGTAAACTGCAGGCTTTTCAATCTCTTCCGTTTAAGTGATAATCACTGGTTTTGAGCGTTACTCATTCATTAAACGGTCAGGATCAGCTGCTGTCAACAGTATTATACTTGTCTTAATTTGTGTTTCTTACCTACGCTTTCTGTTTTCTTTGCCTCCTTTTTTGAGATATGTCTCGCTTAAACCGTTGACAAGAATTTGTATTGTATTGTATTGTAATGAGGTGGGGTCTGGCCCAAAATGGCCCTTTGCACTGCGACCACGTTGATCTATTGTGCTTCCTCTTGTTTGTTTTATTTATTTATTTAATACGCTTAGGAACAGGGTCAGCTCCTTCAATAGGAGTGTAAATAGGTCCTCCTCACTCAGCGTATATGCATGTAGTAGTCTATATCTCCTGTGGCCTAGTGCCCCACAGTTAGTGATCAAGTGTTCCATTGACTCCTCTTCTTCACCGCAGAATCTGCAAGTGTCCGTGTTGGATAAGCCCATTTTGTGAAGGTGCTTGTTACAGGTATAGTGGCCTGTGAGTGCCCCTGTCAGTGTTTTTAAGCTTCCCCTGTCCAGTTTTAGGGCGAGGTCCGCCCTCCTAGCGTCGAAGCTCAGAAATTTTTGGAATGTTCCAGCCCGCTGGTCTCATTCCAGTGTTTCATTGTAATGGACGCTGTCCATTTCTTTATCTCACCTTTAAGGAGACCTTTGTTAAACCCAAAAGGTGGGGTAGGTCCAGTAAAGCTTCTCTCAGTTCCTTTTTTGCGCAGATGTCTGCCATCTCATTTCCCCCGTGCCCTCATGTCCTGGCACCCAGACCAGGGTGATCTGGTTCTGAGTGGCCAGGCCATTAAGCATGTTGCGACATTCCAATAATAATTTGGACGTGATTGTACAACTGCTCAGGGCCTTAAGGACTGATTGACTATCCGAGAATATTTTAATTCGTATTCCCCTGTGTCCCCTTTCGGATAGGATTCCTACAGTTTCCAAGATTGCGTATAGTTCCGCTTGGAAGATTGAAGTGTCCTTGCTCAAAGTTATTGATCTGTGTGTTCTAGGCCCCACTATTCCTGCCCTCACTCCGTGGAGCGTTTTGGACCCATCTGTGTACCACTTTTGCGATCCATCCCGTAACCATCTCGGGTTTGCGCACCACTCATCCCTTGTCGTGAAAACGACCCCGTACTTCCTATCGAAGCAGAGCATAGGATCCATGTGGTCGCTTGCTAGAGACATACAAAGTATGTCTTCGATTTCCTTCAGGATAGTGAGATGACCGGTAAGGTTCCCTGCCTTAAGTTTTTCTTTTCTATAGATGGAGATTGCTTGCGTAGCTGCCTCCTCTTGCACGGCCACATTTAGCGGTGTCAGGTTCGGAAGAACTTCCATGCCCGTCGTTGGGGTTGATTTCATAGCCCCTGTGATGCATAGGCACGCAAGTCTCTGCACCCTGCGTAGCCTCGATATGGCTGTTTTCTGTTTGGTTTTACCCCACCATACCAGAGCACCGTACAGTATTGTGGGTTTAACCATTTGGGTATATATCCAGTAGGTCATTTTCGGGGTCAGACTTGACAAGGATACTTTCAATAATTGATATCGTTCGATATATTGTTAGCTAAAGTAATGAATAAAATAAAGATATGCTTAACCTTCGGTGTAGTCCAAATACTATTCTACATGAGCATTTCTGAAAAAGCAAGAAGAATGAAATTCTTTTAGGTCGCTGAAATAAAAACGATTCAATTCTCCAATAAATAAAGCTAAGTATATACAATGGATATTTTCTGTTGATGCATGTAACCCAATACAGACTTTACATTTAAAAATACAAGAGGGTGTTAAACTTCCTAAAACATTTCTAAGGTGATATTGGTAAATAAGTGGCACTGTATCTTAACAATCTGAACTTACATTACATTCTTTTAAAATCATCAGCCTCTGTAGTCTGCGTTGAATTCTTTCAGTGTTTGCAGAACAGCATTTTTATCTCTGTTCGTTAGTACTGTTACTAACTGTTAAAGCTTTTGTTAAAAATGAAAATAATGAAAGGAAAGGCAGAATCGTCACCAATACAGTTACAGTGCGGATAACCCACCTCGTTGGTGATAACGATGGAGATCTAGGCCATGCTAACCTAGTGAAAACGTCGTATGTTAAAGTTCGAGAAATAATAACAAAGCGCCACTCTCCAATTATATAACTGGATCACCTCTAAGTGTCTGGAGTCAGAGGGACCCTCAAGTTCTCGTAATAGGTGGTACGAGGTTATCCCAACCGTTTATGTTCTGGCTCTTTATCTTGTCGTGAAGCGACCAGCAAGACTACTTGTAAATTATTTAAAAATAACATAAACGAAATATAAAATGAAATCAATGCGGCGAGATACTGACGTTTAACAGCACTGTATTGTCACTTGAGGTGTATCTAATAAAATCAATTAAGCTAGTTATCTGGTTTACACGCTTTCGGGAACTGGTGGAATTTCAGCGGTCTTACCTTGCAGTTTTAGTTGAACTTAATTAGCATATATTCAAATGTCAACTACTTGTAATTTCCCTCTAAAACTACGAAAACAATAAAATATAATACTAACTAGCCAAAGTAATAAAACTGTATACTCTCACACAAATCCCCAACTTCTTAACTACAAGATTCTAGTCAATTTTTCCTGTCCGTACGGCGTGGTGTTCGGTATCGAGACGGAAGTTGTCCAAGATAGCGGGTATTTTCGTTCTTGATGAAAAGATGTCGTAAAACTAGCTTTTAGCTCCTATCATAGTTCTCAGATGTTCTCGAAAATAAATCTTAGCTCTCTCTACTCGTATATACTAGGTTATACTAACTTACACTAGTTATACCAGCCTACACTAATTCCCTACAATAACGTGGAAGATACGATAACGACATTGTAATTAACAAAAACAAAAGGACTCGCCTCCAATTGAGGAAAGAGCAACGTGGACGATTTGTTTGAACTTCGAAACTTCTCACTATACTATGCACTTTCCATCGTAGAATTTCCGTGTATATTCTCGAAAACGAGATTTAAAAGCGGAAACGGAATAAACTTATTCACGGAAAATGATCTGTTCCCGCTCAACGTCAGAAGCTGAATTAATAATACGTGCGTCTAACCGGCTAAGGCAGTATCATACACTTAGGAAAGCGAGAGACCAAAACTAATGACACAGAAAACTGTAACAGTACAATGCACCAAATATAGCACAAAAGTGAAATAATCCCACTAAGATAAAGAAACACTATAGTTAATGTATAATTATAATTTATTACGAATCCCAAATTAGTGCTTCGAATAACTACAACACATTCCATGCTATGAGGCATTTGCCGTTCAAAGACTAGTTGATTTGCCTAGAATTTCAAAATTTGTGTAAATGGTTATGATATATGTTATATTTATCCTTTAAAGTGGAATTCGAGAAAATTGTGCGCTTCTATCTATAGATACTAGATACTAGACTATATTTTTAATACAAATGATGAATAATGAAGAGCGCTTTCCGACAAGCGATTTTTATTACTTAAGATTGCCTAATAGTGGGAGAATCAAGTAATGTGGTATCCGCCATACGTTTTCATGGTCTTTTTAGGTATGAATGCGTGTTCCAGTGATTTTTAAGTAAGTAGAAAAGCATTTCAGCTGACATACCACCAGAAAGCCAAAAGACACTAAAAATACAAAACAGGGAAAAGTTTTGAAAACATCGACATATGTACATATGTATGTTACATATGTACAAATATAGTCATTTAGCAAATAGCAGAGCTTATATCTCTAATGTTGATGGTACATCGAACAAACTGGATTAACTCGATTAACATTAAGAGAAAATTATGTATCAAAACTGTCTTTGACTCGAGACGATTGGTGTACTAAGAAACGGAAAAGGAAAAGGAAGCGGATCATTTTAAAAGGTTGTTATGTTACATTTTAGGCTAACAAACAATTACTACAAACTAGAAGAACTACGTGTTACTTGTATCATTAATATCTATTGATTGTGCCATTGAATGTGTACGCTTGTGTTATCCAAGCGTAATTTTTAAAACTGGTAAACATAAATAAAATGGTTTTTGTTCTTTTACATCAACACAGATTTATTCAAATAAGTAACTATATGGGCGGAATTTATTACAATTCGAACGAAGTACATAGTAAGGTTTATATGTAAGCTGTATTCATTTATTTTTTAAATAAAAATACAAGTCGTATACGTAAAAAAATTATTTCTTCCTTGCTGCCTGGACATATACAGGGTTTATCATAACTAACGCGACATAAGATTATGTGAGGTAAAAGCAAGGCAATGAATATAGAAGATGAATAAAGGAAGAAATAAACGTTTTGTTTTGGTATCGCACCGCCGAATTATTTAACGCAAGAGATTTGTCGGTACACACTCGCCATTCCTATCCACATTTACTTGACGTTACTTAACATATTATTATTACATTTCTTTATCTAAACAGTAAAAACACGCCTTTATTTTATTCTATGTGTATATCAAAATAATTTTTCCATAGATTAAAATTATTTTAGGATTTCCTGATATAGTAGGAAAACATTTTTTCTTACAAATGTTGGTGTATTTGTTATTAACTTTCTTTTGTTTTAACTTGACGCATAAGTTGTAAACTATTTTTCACAATTTATGCATGAAATTGATGTAGAAGATTGTATGCTGTAAAAGTAAGTATATAAATGTATCAGAAAGAAAAGGTGGTAAAAGGAAAGTTTGGCAAATGTTTCCGGTGCACTGACTTACTAATCACAACGGCAGTGATTAGGTCCTATCTGGATACACAATTCCGCTCGCCGTAATAATGAATAACCGCATGTAGAAGTAAGCATTTTATATGATTGCCTTACAGTTGTCGACCCTTTGTCTAGACGAGCTTATAATTCGTTGATGGTGTTTACTTCTCTCTCATAAACTAATAATTTTATATGCTTCCATAAGTAAAAAATCGATTGTATTTAAATGAGGCGAACGCGAGGGCGACACAGTCGACCAATACGCATTGTAGGCTGAAGGGCAATGTATGTCGTAAAAAATTAGGCATTCTGGCCGCCAGAGGATGGAACAACTGACGATTTTGAAATCGCTGAAGAAAGTTCTTGCATATTCATGTTTGGTACAACTTTCAGAATGCTAAATAGGTTTATTACATGGTTTAGAAATTGTGTTTACTGGAGAAAGAATTAATAAATGAATTTAGATAAATATATCTTTGTTTTAGTAGGCGAGGTGTAACAAAACTTCATTGGAACCTAATATCCACTTCACCATGCTATAAATAATGACCGAATTTTACTAGCATTTACATTTATCTGTCTACGCACTAAACATTGGAGTTCAATCCTACAGTTTATGGAAGTTCAATAAACTCGCATTAAACCTGGAGCGTCCGTATGGTATAATATCCACTTGACCTTGTTAAAGATATGCCCGAATTTTACTATGATTTATATTTCATCGGTTAAACTGTAAACATAAGTAATCATGGTGGAATTCAAATGGTCCCTTGCGATTTCCTTTAGAATCTTCAAAAATTCATTTCCGCTTTTCCTGTGATAGAACGAAAATATTCTCTCTTACAAATTTGGTTTTATTTTATTTGAACTTCTTTTTGTTTAAATTTTAGGCATATTTTGCGGACGGTCTATGTGAATAAAAGTCAATGACAACATTTTCCCTTCGCAAGTATACAGTTTGAGCAACTAGTTGAGTAACAACTAATAATTTATCATAGAATACTAAATAAGCTGTAAGTTTAAGAAAACTAGGCCTAGAGTTATATATAAATATAATTTTGTTAACTAACAAGAGAAGATCCCGAACCCGGAAATTTAAAAAGGTATAAAACTTTGGGAACATGCAGATCACATGTGGGTATATACAACGCATTTTTTCTGTAGGAAAACACTCTGATTGGATGAAAAAAATGTTTGGAAATTGAAAATTTTGCCTTCTGCTGATACGCAGGTTTTTAGACAAAAAATGTTTGTTTGGATAAGGTTTATCAAGCAGACAGGGAAAGAAATATTTACTGTATTTTTTCCTTAGATTAAATAGTTTCTTATCTAAAAGTTGTAGGTTATTTAAAGAAGCTAGGTTAGACCAGTAAATAGTAATCATGTTTTTCTAAAGGAAATAGGCTGGATGAGATAATCACGTAGTATATATAACCCATCAAACTTTAAATTAAGAATAGTCATTGGTTGGTTATATAGCAGACCTGTAGTGTTGAAAATAGTCGTCATAAGTATTATAAATGCAATTCGTTTACGGATGGTAACGTTCGAAGTTGCCAATAATAGTAATGGGCCATTTGTGAATACCAACAAAATCGAATTGCGCGACATAATATAAAATATCCTTATCGATGTTCAAAAGAAACATCGTTTTCACTGGAAACCGATACAACTCTAAAATTTTTGCAACCGCACAGACCACATTTCCTAGACTTTGTAGATGAAGTATATGCGCCCACAAGGGAAGAAGCATTCGACGCAATAGAAGCTGAAGAAGAAGGGTGTACACCAGAAGAAAAAGGTATTGTAACTTTAAAATATAAAACCAACACTCTTACGTATTGGAAAAATGGGAAGAAAAGACGACTTGCGTTGAATACCGCCCAGCAAAAGTTTTGCAAAGTTTTATTATATGTGGTCTACATGTTCCCAAAGTTTCATAATATTTGAATTCTCGGGTTCCGCATCTTCTCCTGTAAGTTGGCACCATCAATGCAAGGACAAAGATGAATAAACGTATAGCTGAGTCAAACGTTAAATGGTAAAGTGTACTCCCTAGAGCAACAGTTAGCGTATCTTCTCTCCCATTGCTGTTTATCCACTGGTAATGACATAGTTGTTGAAATACGTATTCAAAATATCTAAACTCGTATCATAACTTGGAAAATTTTATTACTCCTTCTATTCCCAATAAGCAATCACATCCGTATACTATTGATATTTGTCGCATTTCGTTACTGAAATACTTCGCAGAGATAATAGCTTACTACGTTTTGAACTAACTGGAAAATCGTTTGATCGTTATTTATTTATCAAGAGAGACATCTCAAATATAGAACATAAGCAAGTTTAAACTGTATTAAATACTAAAGGCTGTTTAAATATCAAAGGTAATGATGAAATAGTAATACATAAATAGCTAACAATAAGTAGAGCTGTTTTCACGTTCACTTCATTTTGTTCAAACATTAATTCTTAAAAGTTTAAAAGATATTCTGGGACAACACTTACATGCATGTCTGTTTGAAAACTTTCAAGTGACTGTAGCTTTATGTTTAAAAAGTATCGTCAAATGTTCAAAATCATGTCACTAATATGGAAGAGGCACCAAAATGACGCCTCGCTCCCCATATCTTTCAACTTCAAACTCTTAAAAAGTAACCCTCCACATATGACATTTCGTTGGAAAGCTCTTAACAAATACTTTCCTATCCTACCTACTTTACTATCTTTCATGCCATACAAAGGTATTTTGAGCAAATAATTATTACTTAATTCCAGACAATTGCTATCAATGTAATACTGTGTATAACTTTTACGTATAAAATAAAACATTTTATTTAATAGATTGTTTAAAATGGTCATCGCTCTTTTCTGAACAGTAATATCACCGAACAAAACGTTGGCAATTGAACGACATTTCCGAATGATTTGTTATGTAGAAATTGTAGAAAGTAGTGAGGCGGTTAAAAATGGAATGAAACCTTTACGTAAATTCATATTTTCATCCACATCTTGCTAGTTTTCCATCTTCTGTACGATAAGGAGCATGGCCCGAAAAGAAAAGTAGATTGTCATCTCACTAATAGCGGCAATTATGTTTATTGAACATTCCATTTACGAAAAGCGTCCATTCGTCGTTAAAACAAATATTGTTTACCAATTTCGCGATAGTTCTCGAATTTTCTGTCAACTATTTGCGAAATTGTATTCGTCTGTGATAATCATCCTGGACGAATCCTTGAACAATCTGCATTTTGTTTAAGTTTAACCACTTTCCGCACTGATTCTCGATAAACTGCCGTTGGGGCACATACTTTGAGGTCATTACAAACTAAAACATCTACATATGTTTTATTTTACATGTGAAAGTACGAGGTGTGTAAATAAAGTAATGAGACCGGTAGCGTAGTATTCGATTGGGTAACACCGGTGGTGCGGGACTTGGAGGGGAGGCAGGTGAACATGTGATACGCCATCAGTACGAGTTCGTACTCGCTAGAGTCACGCTGTTTGTCTGTAGCGATTGCTTTAGTGAAGCAGGTTTTGCTTGTGCGTTCTGCCAATGAGTGTCACGAATTTCGAGTAACGGTATGCGACCCGGAAACCAAGCGCCAGAGCTTGAAATGGCACACTTTAAGCTCTCCAACGCCAAGAAGAAAGCAAGAGTGAAGTCAAACATCAAAAGCATGCTGATTTGCTTTTCTGGCAGCTAGGGAATCGTTCACAAAGAGTTTGTGCCTCCAGGTGAAGGAGTTAATCAACACTTTTACCGAAAGATTCTTCAAATACTATGAAAAAGGATCATACGTGTGAAACCAAACATCAAAGAGAACTAGGTGTCACTAGGCGCCTTGTCACAAGCAATTTCAGTAAACTGTCCTCAGCCTCCTTATTCACCCGATTTGAGTCCTTGTGACATTTTCCTCTTCCCGAGATTGAAACAACCTCAAGAGATCCCATTTTGGGGCACTAGGCAACATTCCAGGGGCTGTAACCCAACAGAAGAAGTTATATAATTAATAAGTGTTAATATATCTACCATCGCATACGTTGTTTCGTGGCATATAAAACTTCTTTTTATAAACTCTGTAAAATACTTATTAAATATACTTAAATCCATATTATTGTAGTATGTCAGCATATATTTCATGCAATGAATAATATAACAGTTTAACCCTTTGAGGGAAGTTTTGATTAAACAATACCAAACAGAAGATAATTGAATACTTTCCAAACTGGGAAAGTAGAAAGTACTTACCGTAAGACGTTCTTGTCATAACACTATCTATTTCGCAAAATCAGAAAATCACGATATAGTTATGGAAGAAAGATCTAGGCAGCGTCTGCTGGAATTGCAGCACCGATAATCATATCAAATCGAGTAGAATAATTCCCCACTAACTTACCATCGAGTACGTAAATATAAATCCGCCAGATGAGCATCTCGCTAGAACTTTAACGTGTGGCATCGGGAAAAAGGAAAACTCTCCGAAAGGGTCGGAAACATATTAAAAAGCGACGAAGAGTGGAAAAGATTATAGCACAAAAATTTATAATTCATGAGAATAAATTTCGCTGACATTATTGAAATATCCACCTCGTATGCGCATAATTAAAAGGATTTCGCTCCAATATATTATAACCATTTGGACAGCAAGAGATGAAAGAGGAAGCAAAGGGCCAGCAAAACATGTCTAACGAGAGTATAAGAAAAGGATCGCTGCCTTCAACGGCACTCGGATAAATTTGATAGATTAACTATGGTGCGAAGGAACTACATATATCACTCATGTGTTCGATATCAAACCTCCATTCATTCAAAGCTTATCCTCATGAACTAATTAGAAAGGGTGTGTATAGATATCAACGATAAGACAAAAACTAAATAATTAGAAATCGTTTAGAACTACAATCCATTTGAGTTATAACATTTCAGTAATATTGACAAGTGCTGTAACTTCAATCACACAAACAGATTCTTACCACTAAAATTATCTTTTGGATATCTATTGACACAATTTCCTTTATGCTTAGTTACCAAACGAAGTAAATAATAATAATAGTGCCCACACATTTTAATGCACTCCGTACAAGTCAAAAGTATACTACTTTGCATTAAAACATTAAGATTCACTTACAAGCTTTCAAAGTCAGATTTAAGGTTGCAACTGCTTATTTCATGATATCACCATTCTTTACTTAATAATTAGGACTTAGTAATTTGGAAAATTAGATAATTTATTATGTAATTACCGAATTAATTAAAATAAATTAAATTAAATAATAATTAGGAATTTGCAAGTTAGATCAAGATTCAAGTAAATTTATCAAATGTTTAAATGTTGTAACATTAGGATCATAAAGATGAATCCGAGAATTTGATTATTAAAATATTTTTCCTTAAGAAATTAACTTCTTGAATTTTTAACACAAATTTGCAGCCAAATGCATTCTTCGCGATTAAATAACGAGTTACATTGTTGCTTTCTAAATATCGATGAAATATGATCTTGAAGAAAGTGTGACTTCTCGAAACAAACAGATGATATTGAGTAGACCTCATTTTTAGATCCAGAGGTATACTTTTTGGGGCCGTTATTAACTTATAAACTACTTCTACGTGTTTGCCAAAAACGGAAATCGGGACCAAAAAAGGAAAAGGTTAACATCCAAGGACATCCCCCCGGACAGTTAGAAAGTTCAAAACAAGTATTTGAAAATATTAGTTTTACAAGTTTTGTAGTGCCGAATATTACTGGTAAAGAATTATTAGGGACCGAATCAAGCAGACATATATGGAAGTAACAATAGGAGAAGTAAATATATTGTTATCTAACCCAAATATTTAAATTACAGTAAAGGTGTCGACGCTCAGGATTTACGGTGGGCTGATATTTAATTGCAAATAGAAATAATATATAACAGAAATAAAATTACTCTTACCACACCTTTCGGAAATAATTACAGATGCGTATTTCGGCAACTAAGTTGCCATCCTCAATGAAAAACTGGGTGCATTAAGTATCATCGGCGACATCAAGCTAACGCTCAAGACAAACATCCGACAACTCTAAAGCACTCCGCAATGAACATCACACACTGAACGCTAGCGCTAAACACACCATAGCTCTATTGACACTGAACTCCCATTATAAAGAACGTGTATTTATACTAATTCTAAACGTAAAATAAACGCTCTATGGAGCGTGTCGGAACGGTTGAATGATCCTACACTAAATCTGAGCTTAATTCAATATCTGGTATAACTTGGAATCTGGAATAAGCCCTCCCTCCATCTTCATCCATAATTCTCTTTTTTGTTTTTAAAAATATATACACCTTCGAAGCTATCTATTTCGCTGATGTTTTCTACCACTTTAATTTCAAACGTTCTATTACCATAGCGTGTCCTTTGTTTAAAATATGTCGGGCCGCACTTAATTTTTCAAGCCTGTTGGACCGAAATGCTAAGTGCTAATATCGTTTTAGAATCGCTTTGGTTGTCCAATGTATTTTACGCCACATTCATCACAATCCATTTCGTAGATACCTGATTTTTTATATATTTCAGCCTTATCCTTTGCGTTTCCCATAAGATTAGGCAATTAATTACATTATACGCAACCTGTGTAAATTGAATTGTTTGAAAACTTCGAGAAGGTCCTTAGTGCAATGATAGAATGGTAATTTATCGAATGCTTTGGCTTGTTTATCCAAGGTTAGGCTCGTGGATTCCCTAATCAAGGTGTTGAATTTTGTTTCCTTATTCAGTTATCAATCAATTTTGCTTTGGATCCAATGTATTCCGCTCTGTATCATATATCTAAGTTCTCTTTGAAATCTTTTTTTTAATTTAATCGCCGGTGTACTAGAAAATTACAAGATGCAATCTTTTGTTGAAAAGTGTGGTTAGAACCCTGAATTATAAACTTGTTGACGTTTCTTTATGATAACTTTATGGTGTTAAATTTAGAATTTAATTCTCCCGCAAAAAGTCCTGTAATTTATACTTTTGTCAAAAATGGCAAATATCTCGTCTGTTGAATATGTAAACTTGTGTATTCAGAAGACTGTAAGATATTGAAATACAAAAATTAATATTTTGTATTTAAACTATAGGTAACGATGGTAAAGATTTACTTTGCAATAATGCTTCAATTTAGTTTGCGGTTACATTTAAATAAGGAGTTTACATCATTATTAAAGTACTCAGCACAAAGTCGGGAAAGAGGACGAGTAAGAGTGAGTCACATTTTGTTCAAATTATGCTCAAATATATAAAATTTTATTAAGAATATTAAGTGATAAATGTAATAAAATAAACAATATAAATAAAGCAGCTCCTCTATTCAATATATATTTAGGGATATTGTGCTATCCAACCAAACACAATTAAAGGCTAAATCTTATAGAAAGTTGTCTTCGTAAAAAAATGATATATATAAACTCTATACATTAAAAATACATGCTAAAGCTTGTCAGATAAAAGGAAGCAGATCTAAAATATTTAATACGGGAAACCAGTTAAACCTAGTAAAATAAAAATTTTACCGTACTGTATAACGATAAAGTCGATCCAATTGTTGATTTAGAAAGAAAAATGCAAAAACTTGGCAATATATGGCGGGAAGAAGAACAATTAGTTATTAGTGAATATCAATAATAGAAAATGTATATCAATGAACCAAGAAGAACTTAACGAGAACCAAGCCCTGGGACAAGTATCGTGATATGAATATATTAAGTAAAAAAAGATTATAGATGATGGCAAGACGGAATTGAATAAGCAATAGAAGGAAGAAAATAACAAAACTATAGTATGCGCTTAATACTATATAAGAGAGATTAGAAGACCGAATTAAGTGCATATAACACAATATTGATACCAACCGCAACTTACGAATCTGAAGTATTAATTGTATAACAAAAGTATAAATTAAGTCTAAATACAACGAATCAAGTTAATAAGAAAAATTAAGAAAAATCGGAAGATTTGTTCGATTAAGACATGAACAGATAAGGTAATACTCCAAAGGATAACAAGCAAAATTGAGAACACACTAGGCACAAGATGAACCAAAAGCAGGCAAAAATAAAAAGAAATCTGTAGACCCAGACAAACCTGATTCGATAAAATTAACGAGAGAGAAGAGTGAAAAACCATCAGTTATAAACAAGGATTTTGGAATGTCATATATTTTAAATCTGTTGCATTACATCATGGAAAAAAATTAGCGAAAACGAACGAAGATTGAGAAAGCACTATAGAACATATGTATATGTATATAGGTAGTATATCTCTTTGGTTAGTTGGGTCAACTTGTTGATAACATTTGCTTCTTATAAAATACAAATATAGTAGTTTCCCTAATTTTAGAGAAGAATTACTAACAAATCTCAATTTTATTTAGAAAGTGCTGGTGAGTTAGTAATAGGCAGCTAGGTGTTTCTTCTTTAATTTGTATGTTGTAATGATATATGTATAAAGTGGAAATTTTAAACTTCTAAAATTGTACAAGATAAAACATTGCGCAGAAACACTTGATATTGTTTCATAGAGATTTATGCGCCCTAAGTTATCTAGATGATTATCTAAGTTACAAATTTTTATTATGCACATGAAAAGTTATATGCTAAAATAGTAGATACGTTCTAAAATTGTCATGTGCAAAACAAAAAATCAAATATCATAAACATTTTAAAATGCATGTGTGTAAAAGGTATATAAAAGATTTTTTCGTAGCTCTTGACTTTTCTTTTGTAATTAATATGTAATAAAGTAAAATAACATAAAACTTACAGTTCCTTTTGCGCTTGGCTTTCACACCTCCTTCCAACTACGCAGATTTCCACAACTCCATCACGCTCGTCAATCTTTTACTGCCAAAATGATACAGTTCTCTAATAGCATTCTCAAATATAGTCCTTTTTATTAAGTATATTATAAAATAGCAAGAAAAACAAAGTAACAGCGTGTCGGTGAACGGTTTATGGCTTCAGTCACAAAATGAAAATTTAACATAAAAAGAAATAAGAAAGTGTCTTATAGAAAAGTTCCTAAAAAGCATTACTTTTCATATATTCGCGGTTTGTACAGATAATACATTTCACAATAGAATTACGCAAGAATAGGATGAGAAAAGGGTGAATGAATAGTTTAAAGACGAGGTGAGATCGCGCGGTCGGCGCGTCCGATCTCGAGAGAGAAAATCGAGAGTATGGTGCTAAAGTTCAGATCACCGTGATAACAGCGTTGCGACTGGCGCGTTTCGAACACAGGCGTCCATGTCGTCGCGACGCTTTTCCCACACGAAGAGAAAAGCATGCGCTTCGCTGTCATTTACCGCAACGCTCCACTCCTTCATCATCAAGGGGGTGGATTTTTCTCGTGAAAAGTGCTGGTAAGTACGCGAGTTCTTCAAGTTAAATTTCCATTACAGTAAATAACTCATAATAAAATTACTTAGGATGTGATCTTGGCAAAAACCGAATTAATTGCGAACGGATTACATTTCTAAAGGTTTAATGTATTTATTCTCTCTATATACTCCAAGCACTAAATCTACGACAGTTCACGTAAATCAATTTCCATGGATGACAAACTTCACATTTGTAAATAATGCATTTAACAATATCAAATTCATATTCTGGTTTGTTGTTTTGGCGAAATATCAAGCGTGTTTACTTTTCTTTTAAGTGAGTTTTATGCAAAAATATGAACTTAAATACATCGAGCAAATCTGATACATTTATCGTTTGAGATTATATAATCACCGAACAAAAAACGTTTAAAAAACAAGTACAAAATACCCAAGGCTAGGTATTCGAAAAATACATACAGCGAAACAATCATTGTTGGCATTTCATCATTTGATATTTCTAATGAAGATTTTGGGACAGCACAGAAGGGAACTTGGATTTTCGTTGGCCGGTTCAGACAGAATACATCTTGCGAACAATTAAAAAATACCTCAAAAGGAATGTCGTAAAGGATTTCACAATTGCGGCGCTTCCTTAAAAGGGTAATCCTTCATTCAAAATCGGTGCTGATCAGCTACTTAAAGATACTGATGCGACGGTATACGAAGATACTCTCTGTTTAAACGATTTCTTTGGTCGAGCCAAATACATAATAAATTATATGAGTCCTTCCAATAGCGCTGGTGAGGTAAAGCTTAGGCCCAATTTGTTGCCATTAAATGTTCAAGGTTGAACACTAGATACATAGGTAAGTTAAATTTGATAGAGTTAAATTATGATGCCTATCATTTAGATTTTGTTTGTTTGACGGAAACTAGGTGTACAAATATACCCGTTATTAATTTTAAATTGCCTAATTTTGATTTAGTCATTGTTGCGGCTCAGAGTACCAAAGCGGTGATACTAGTATTTATGCTAGATCTAGTTTGAGCATCTTCCGGTTGGTCTGCTGTTGTATTCTAAAGATAACCGTATAGAGATATGTGCCCTCTAACAACATTGCCAATATTTTCAATGTATTATATAAACCGAACGTTGATACTATTTCATGTGGAAATTTTAATATTAATTTCAATCCAAATGATTTCAACCATACCTGTGACTCGCTGGACTGTTTCAGCCTGTTTCAGCTTGAATCAATTGTGGGTCCTTCGACTCGTACCACGCAGTCGATGATGGAGCATACAAGGTGCGTCTTTTATGTTTTTCCAAACGACCATTTAGTCGCGTTATTGCGATGTGTCATTACTATTTTCGTAGAACTTAGACATTTGCTATTGTGAAAACAGCAGCAGCTTAGAAATTGAACGAGTTTAAGTTTGTTTACAGTAAACGTTTAAAAAAGAAATCTTTTGGCAACATGAAAATTTTATGTTTTCGTTGGATGATCTTGTATGATTTTGGTAGGCCCAACTCAACAACAATGCACAGAGTTGCTTCATTTCGCTTGTGATAATGAAGCACCATCAGAAAAGTCTGTTTACAATTGGTTTGCAGAATTTCGTCGTTGGGTTCTGGTGGCTATGTGACTCCGCGGTACAGTTATAGTAAAAGAAAATTCTGTTGAAGATGCTATACACAAGTTTTATTCGAAACTGCAGAATGAAAATCAGTTTAACTATCTTTTAAGTATTACTGGTGATGTGTTCGATAATTTGTTTCTACTTATTTCTACATATTACTTTCACCTATATTTTCCGAAAATAAAGTTTTAATATAACAATAAACGGCATGGTAAGGATGGGTAACCGATAAAGGAAAGTATAGGGAGAGTATAGGGGGCAAAAAGGAAACATGCCCTGTTCATAATGCCAGAAGAACTTATTATCAAAATAAAATCGTAAATTCAAATAATGCACAGAGAACAGCGTGGCAGATAATCTCAAACATGTCCGAAAAGAAAAGTCAGTAAACAACATTTATCAACACTTTAATAATGAAATGAAGATGATCCTAATGAATTTGTTAATTTGTTTAATTATTTAACAAAAAATATATAATACCAATATTACTTCCACAGCTTCATTGTTTTTAGTTCCCTATGAATAAGATGAAACTATAGGCATTTTACAAAACGATATGAATAACAAATAGTCAAGTGGTTCAGGTGGGATTGCTGCTGGTCTTTTTGAGGATAGTTACAAATGTTGTCACTATTTCTTTACAATAGCCAGTTGTTCTTGGGAACCGGTAGTTTGTTTTATTAAACAAGTTGAAAGTGGGCAAAACGGATCCTACTTTTGAAAAGGGTGATATTAATAATATAAATAGCTGCAGACAACTAGCTGTCAGTTCTGTTTTTCTAGAGTTTTTGAATATGCGAATCGAGGACAATATATGTATTGTATATTCTTCAACTGTAGATTTGAGAAGACGGTAAAATATATAAACTCCATTTGCAGGAGAAATGAATTGACAAACGTACAAGCGGAGACAAAATTAATTTTAACTTGTACATGGGCGATACGTCGGTTATTGTGTCGGATAAAAGGATTCGTTGGAAGAAAAATGTAATAATTTGTTGGACAGTCTGTACACTTGGTTTAACTGTAACAATATATGTAGTTTTAAACTTATACAAAACTTTATTCCTGGTTGTGTACAGTTACCAGAGGTATGTGGGAACTTCATGAATAGAACAGATAATGCAATGTTTTTAGGAATATTTGATTTCAAAATTGAACTTCATCATGTCTTTCATAATTTAAGACATATGTTAATTCAATATCAATCAATAATGGCATACTAGTCGATTCTGGAGTCACAACTGCGTTATGGTGTATGCTGGGGTAGGTCCGCTTCTATTTATGAAGTATGCATTCGCCAGAAGTATATTATAAGAATTATAGCGGGTGTAAAAGCTATGCATAATTTCAGAGACTTATTCAAAGGTTTAAAGCTTTTTACCTTAACAGCCTCATACGTTCTAGAGATATGTCTGTACGTTTTTAGTAATAGGAAATGATTTGTGTTAAATGTTGAAGTACATCCATATTCGATAAGCCATAGACATGAATTTTGAGTAATGTTGGCTAAACTAAAATTGGTGATGAACTCTGTTACGATTTCTGTCGTTACACTTGTTGCTATTAATTAATCTTTGGTCGTGGCCTTGGGGGCAATCTATGCGGTCGACATCCCGACGTTATCGATTTCCGTTCTGATGGATAGAGGTAGTCTTCATGCCTGTTTTGGAGCGAAATTACTATATGTCTTCCGATTGACGTATTATTCGGGGGCTTTCGGTATAAGACCTTGGTGCAGTTCAGACGTTTGCTCCGCGAAGTCTTTTCCTCGAGAGATTACCATTTGAAATCTCGGCATGGTTGTGGATATTGTGGAAAAATACTTCTCGTTTCCGGTGCCTTGCTATAATTGGTGTATTTTTTGTTTATTATTGAAAACCTGTTTAGCGTTTACTCCTCACTAAATTCGTAAATTAGCGAATTGTCTATAAATTCCGAATAAATATTTAGTTATTGGGAGAGGTCCTCACATATCTCCCTTATCAATCATTTTATCATCATCATTAAGTAGACTTGGTGAAACCACTGTAAACGATAACGTTGGCCAAAGTAATTAATAGAAATAAATGTATAGCGATTTGAATATCTTGATGAATTACGCCTAAGGATATTGGTTTCCGTTGACTATTCAATAATTATTAAAGCGTCGTTAACTCTGCATGGTTCGCTTGTTTTATTTTTATAGTTGTTTTCTTCAATCATTTTCCACCCGGGTTACTTGAATAACTTGATTTGGATTCTTGTTTATCCAGGACTTATTGGGGTTTATTTAACCCACTCCCTCGCCGACTAGCTGGCTGGCACCCTAAGTGATAGCAAACTTCCTTCCTGGGGCGAAATCGGTAAGCTTTCTGTTACGGACTTCTCACTTTTGGGATTGAGTTCAGTCTTTAGTAATTAGATACGGTGGCGCTAATACACGACGTAACAACACACTTAGTTGCATAAGATTCAAAATTTATAATGAACTTCCCAACGGTATCAAGGAATGTAGTATTGTAGGTCGGTTTAAGTTTATATCGAAGAATTATTGGATATATTGTTACAATGTCAACCGCGACACTAAATTATTATTATTATCTTTCTTTGCCCGACGTCGATTGCCACTGTTAATTTCGGAATCAAAGGTTTAAGAAATAGAATATTCCACAGAATTGCCAAGTTTAATTTTGTTTAGGGTATAGATGCAAGAGGCGATGATTTATTTTTTGTAAGTTTTCATAAGACATTATATGGTTATAGCACCCCTGTTAACCCTGCTGTTAGATTAAAAAATATATACGAATCTTGTATTAAGAGACCATTGGTCCATACTACACAAATGCAATTTTTTATGAAAATTGATTGAATTCTGTAATGTAATTTATATATATAATTATGAACCGTTAATAATTTAACTTGCCATCCATTTATCCGCTAATTGGGCGCTCTAATGTGTTTATGTTAGCTCGAGTGTCTAGCTGGTTTGTGTTGTTGTATTTGTTGCTGTCGCACAGCCACCTTGTAAAATGAATTCGCTTTGATTTGTATAAAGTAGTGGGATTCCCCTTTAAACATTTGTCTATGAGAATAAATGCGTACGCATACTGTTTTGTTTAATTTGTGATCTGATTTCGTAACACTTGCACGTGTTTTATACTTTGTGACTAAATGGAAAGACAACGTTATTTGAACGAAGATGATATTTGTAAAGTGCTCTATTCAGAAAGTGACGCGGATATTTCAGATTCGGATATTGAATGTCTCTCGGAAAATGATGATATAAGCGATTTTGTAAACAAAAGTGAAGTAGATGCGGCTACAACTAGTACTGATCCCTTGTTTATAGCAAAACAACAAATGGTGTGGAGTGCTACTCCATTACAACAACCCATTGGAAATTCTGCTCAGAATATTATTTTAGTGAAACCAGGTCCAACTAGATTTGCAACATCTAGATGCAATGATCTACTGTCAGCATTTTTGTGTTTTTTCCGCCCTCAATAGAAAAAATAATCGTCGAAAATACGAATAATTACGGCCGAATCAAATTTAATGACAAATGTGCAGATATGGTCGCCCAATTTTCCGTTCAATTATGTCCGAAGGTAGTTTTCACATGATCACAAGTGCGCTCCGCTTCGATAATGTATCAAGTCGAAGACAAGTGTATAGCAACGACAAGTTTGCTCCTATTCGTGAGCTGTGGGAGCGTTGGCATGTCCTACTTCCAACATTTTACAATTGCCATGAAAGTGTCACTATTGACGAACAGCTTGTTGAGTTCAATGGACGCTGTTCCTTTCGACAATTCATGCCATCAAAACCAGCAAAATATGGTTTGAAATTTTGGTTATCGGTGGATTCAAAATCTGGTTACGTCTGGAAAATACAACCATATCTTGGAAAAGCTAAAAATGCAAAACTTGAACAAAACCAAGGAGAACGCGTTGTGTTGGAGTTGATGGAAGGCTTAAAGGGACAAAATATAACAGGCGACAATTTCTTTTCTACTTTTGATTTAGTGAAAAATTAATGGAAAGGAAACTTACGTATGTAGGCACAGTACGCCAAAATAAAACATTCATTCCTCCGAAGCTGCTGGATGTGAACAAACTTCCATTATATACATCTAATTTTGATTTCTGTGACATTGCGACATTACTATCATACGTCAGCCACAAAAACAAAGCAACGATATTGATAAACACAATGCGTAGAGCAGCTGCAGTTGATGAGAGTGGATTGAAGAAAAAACCGGAGATTGTTTCCTATTACAATTTATCAAAAGGTATGTTTTGTTGTTGCACGTTTACAGGTTCTTATGCTTCATTTCTTATTGGAGGAGTAGATACTGCTGACCAAATGATTGGCTCGTACACTACTGAACGTAAAACAAATCGATGGCCGAACATTGTATTTGCAAATATGCTAAATATATCCGCTTTGAATACATACATACTTTCTTCTGAGATCGATGCTTCATGGGCACCGGCTGATCAAAATCGAAGGAGACCAGAGTTTTTACGGAAACTAGCACTTTCTTTGGCTAACGCGCATATGATAAAACGGCGCCGATTACCTCAACAACAGTTTTCAGCGAAATTATTGACTGATATACAAATGTCATCCTCGAATTTTGCAAGCTCTTCAAATATTACTTCCTCTAAAGCGCGGGCAAGAAAGCGGCGAATATGTATTTGCTGCAAGGCTAAGTCCGATATAAAATGCTACATTTGCGACAATTTTATTTGCAAAACAGACCG
Organism: Chrysina gloriosa; assembly: GCA_038088585.1. NCBI lineage: Eukaryota > Metazoa > Arthropoda > Insecta > Coleoptera > Scarabaeidae > Chrysina > Chrysina gloriosa. Next base: position 27,327,571 of record CM076091.1, read on the forward strand.
CAAAATATTTTTTTGCATGTAATGAAACACACTTTTAAAAAGCATACTTTTTTTTGTAAATAAGCTTAGTATGTTGTATTCTATCAAATTGAAATATTCAGTGGACCAAATGGTCCGTGATACAAGATAACTAACTTAATCTAACAGCAGGGTTAATCAAATTACCAAAGAGCAGAATTTACTTTCAAATAGTTTAGATATTTTTGTATGATCATTTAAGTAAATTATGAATGATATAAACACATTATACCTAGATTTAAACAATTAGGTGAGATATACTTTTGTTATATGCATTACGTCTGTGCATATGTATTTTCTAACTGAATGCTCTACCTGTTGGTCTATCGTAAATAAATATTATTATTATTATTATTATTATTATTATTATTATTATTATTATGAAGTTCTACTATATTTGAACTTTCTTAAAATTCTAATTAATAAGCCAACTATGTTACAACTAGGACTTCGTCGATATTTTTAATTCACAATAATGAATGCAAAAAGAAATGCAACATATATTTTTTAAGCGTACTATATCTTATCGGGCATCAAACATACATATATATATATATATATATATATATATACATATATCCCTTTATTCTACGAAACAAGCGCGATGTAGAGTACACATCAGCGAAAATATAAATCTCCAGACCGGCTTACAATAAGAACAAAACGGCAGGCAGAAGATAAGGATAGACCCTAATGGAAAAGTATATGGCCTGCGGTAACGTGAATGTATTGTCACGGAAATCTGTGATTTTTGGGCTGACCGAGCATTTCCCTTATTGTTCTATTTTCACTAGTCGACCCTTATAACTTTTATAACCAACTCACTTTCCTTCGATTTACGGAAGATTATTTGAATGCTTTTGCTATCTACACAGTATGCGATAGTACGAAAGGGCCATATATGTTATTCTTGTTTTCACAATAATGAAAGCATTGGAATTTGAAAGTTGCAAATTGCTTTATTACAATTGCTCGCAGCAAAGATTAAATAGGAATTACTATTGACGTAGAGATACTTCAGCTCCAAAAATTCTAGGGAAACAAAATATTACGGAATATTATTCACATACTCTAAAGCCATTCTAATAAGCACAAATTAAGGAGTACGAAAGCCTATTATAGTTTTCACCTTATCTTTAGTTGCTTAAAAATATTTCAACAGGTCATGATAAATATGTCAACATTATAAAACAAAAACCAGCTACATGGCGCACTTGTAACTACTTATGTAAGATCCCTAATTATTCACGCTAATGTACAACATCTCTTACTGGTATTAAAAGTGTTTCAATAGATATGGCGGTTTCACTAACAAACGAACACCGACACCGACATCTAAAATAAATTGAAATTTGGTGTATTTACCAAGAGCTCAAAAAAACATTGCACATATTTCTATAAACGGGCTCGTCAATAGGTGGAGTGGGAAGAGGATAGTACGACCCATTTATAACTGTGCAAATATATCGACAACTATTTGAGATATAGACAAAAAATGAAGACAATTTCTTAATTGTTTGAAAAGCACTAAAAGGCAGCGTAATCTCCATTTCAAATAGGTTAGGGTGGAGATAATTTTTCTGTTAAAAGCCAAGTTCCGCTGTCCGCAGATCCGGTCTTTTGCACCGAATAGCATCATGAAGACGACGGAGGACTTGCTGGGAGTATAGGATTGTACGAATAATGAACCACACCACGATAGTCAAAGATAACTGTCAACGTCACGTCGGAGATGTTAGATGTATTCATTGCAAAACCTCTGTTCTGTCAATTCATGACATTTGCAAAGACGACTAGCAGACTATCGCACTCATGTACTTACCACTGCCGAAGATCACAAGCTGTCCATGGTATATGTTACACAGATGCACATGAGAGTACTCCACAACTTCCTACAAAATATCATCGCACTCGCTTTATTACTTTCGTGGGAAACCTGGCAGGTCGGATACATTTTGAACATCGTATAATATATACCTACATATACATATCAAGAAATCTTCATTCATATTATGTTCTAACTTTCTTTCCGATATGTTTCATTGAGAGCTCATGCGAACAAATTGAACAAATTAATCTGTCCTAGTTGATAAAATGTAAAAATATATACGCCTTTTATTGGTTGGTTTGTATTTCTCACTCATTTGAAAATGATGTTGGTATTACCAAGCCTAGATTCAAAATATAATAGAAACATTACTTAAATTTGTCAGCACAATCTCTTTAAATAACTAGAATTCTCTTATTTATTTATCACCAATGAGTCCGTTACATTTCATTTTAGCTCAAAACTAGCTCTCTAGTGCTATGTTTAATAACATAATAACCAACAGCTTTTAATTATTGTTTGTCTTACTTTATTAAGCAGAAATCGCAAATTTTATTTCAGCAACAACTATAATGAAATGCCTCTTACAAAATAGACGATGCCAATGTTTAATGTGGAAAATGAACTGTGGCAATGTCATGGACATACAGGGAAGATATAGAAAATTACATATAATTAATATCATAAAACGTAATATACGTTTACTTAACCAAATTTCAGATTACGTACATGGGCGTGACAAAATTATAACTTATATACGACAAACGACATTTATGTTATTACAAACGACTACTAAGAGGCACTATTGAAATGGGTCATTGCTATTTTTCGAAAATTTTACATTTGTTATTGTGAAAATAGTGACCGCTTAGCAATTGGCAGAGTATTTTGTTTGCAGTAAACGGTTAAAAACAATCAATTTTGCCAAAGAATGGCAGTACACGTGCCCGTGTGTCAACAGTGTTTTCCGAAGGTGTTCAGTGTGATGTTCATTGTGTGGTGCTTTACAGTTGTACAGTGCTCGTTGCGTAGTATCTGTCTCGGACGTTAGCCGGATATTGCTAGTGATACTTAGTTTCCCCAGTTTTCCACTGAGGATGGCAATGAAGTTCCGAAAGGTGTATTAAGGGTAATTTTATTTCTTTTATATTATTTTAACTGACTCCTTATTCTTATTTGTAATTCCTTACTATTTATCAGAATATTTTCATTAACTCTATTTTATTAATTCTCCTCGCCCTATTTATGATATTCCACATCACCGTTTGCTTATTTTGTGACTATGAGTGTTGCTGTTCTTTTTTTCTGGGGAACGATTATTTAATCCTTCATGAATGTTCATGAAAAATGTTGGTTGAGTAGTTGATGTCTGGAGGAACTGTCGTTGTGGATAGGGAATCAAGCAATGTTTAAAAGGTATCTAAATATTTTTCTGATTCATTTGCCTTGTCCTGAATAGATTCTTGTCTTCTTCATGTTTCTCTTTTACATGAAACGTGCTGATCACTTAAAGATATTCTAAACTTAGGTTATAATAACTGTGTGAAATATACTGAGTTACATAGAAATTGCAACACCAAAAGGTTGGAATTTCTGAATGAAATTTGGTTGGAATATTCACCTGTGTCATAGTAATAAATGATCAAAGTTTGGGAGAAAAATCTTTATTAAACAAAATTTAATAATTATTGTTAATAATGTGTGGCGCGGCCTCTCTGATTTATACATTCATTTACATGTCCTGGCATTGATTGAATAAAGTGGCTTATTTCGTCTTGGGGTATTGTATCCCATGCAAGTTGCACCTGATGTCTCAAAGCCTCCAAAGTCAAAGGAGGGCGCCGCAAATTTTGCAACCCTCTACCCATGTCCCAAACATGTTCAATGGGTGAGAGATCTGGAGATCTTGGAGGTCAGAGTAAAAGATCAATCTGGGCCTGTTCAAAGAAGTTCAAGGAAATCCTTGCTACATGCGGGTGTGCATTATCCTGCTGGAATAATGGATTTTCAAGCTCTTGTAAGTATGGCAGAAGCTGTGCTTCAACCACCTCCGCAATATATCATTGTGCTGTCATATTGCCTCGAATGAACACCAAGGGAAACCTGCTATCGTAAGTAATCGCACCCCAAACCATAACACCCACGGCGCGGTGTACGAGTCTCTCAACTGTAAATTGAAGATTCCGTCGTTAACCCCCTCTTTTTCTGACTCTCTTACGACCGTCGTGCATACCTAAACAAAATCTAAATTCGTCACTAAAGACAACACCACGCCATTCAATATTTCAATGAGATCTTTCATTGCACCATTGTAACCGTTGCTGACAATGTTCCGCAGTCAAAGAAAGCACAAGTTGCGGACTATATGATCTTAACCGGAAACTTCGGACTCCACGATAAACTGTTCTAAGGGTTACATGACGTCCTTCTTCACCAAACCATTGGTCACTAATTGCCCGAGTAGAGGAAAATCGATCTCTAAATGACAGTTGTCTTAAGCGACGATCTTGACGCTCATTCGTCTTTTTAAGCACCGGATTCCCCTTTACGACGTTCCTGACCATCTTCAAACGACACACTCGAATTACAGTAGACTGGTTTTGATTTACTCGGTTAGCAATCTCCCCAAATGAAAAACCAGCTTCGCGCAAACAAATAATTCGACCTCTATCGAATTCGCTTAATTGATGGTAATTGATTCGCTGCCGTACTTTAGGCATGGTCAAACAAACAAGACACGTAAACAACTGAATAACAATCGAAATAATGTTAATTAACAATGAAAAAACAACAAATCCAACGGTAAATACAAATCGAAAAGGCTAGCAAAAAAATTAATAATAACTGTAAAATGTGACGTTATTACATTACCAGTTGATCTCAAAACTTAATCAATTATTATTTAATGGTAGCCCAAGAAATCTCCCAAGTTTCAACCAAAATATCCTACTCCTACTTTGTGTTGCAATTTCTATGTCACTCAATATATTTTCCATTAGAGTAAAAAATATAAATAAAAATATTCATCACCGTCGATTCAAATCGCCAAATCAAAGTATTTCAACTTTGTACGAAATTCTTTTGTTTTAAGTTCTTTGACTTGAGGTGTGTGGCACGTCTTGAGACATTATAAGCAGACTCCGACATTATATTTTATTACGAAATTGTAAGTTAATGAAACATGCGTTCATTATTTATTAATTCATTAAAACGCATCTAGAAAAAACTAGACTTTTGTTTAAATAGCACGTTCATATCAGCGACAGTCACTGGTGTATTAGCAAAGTCAAACACCGCGCTTGGTCAGATGGTGGTTGGATAACCGCCACAGCATATAATCGGTAAAAGAGTTAAAATTGCACTCAATAAAAAGGGACATATAATAGAAATACAATACAATAAAAATATAACCAGCATGTGACGTCAGAAACAGATTTCGACAGGAGTACTGTATTAAATTTTTAATTATTCCTTAATTCCTTAAATCATATGTAGAAAAAGCAAGGCATATGTTTAAATAAAATGTTTTCTAAATTTCGTGTTGGATGTAAAGAAAAAGGTATGGCGTGTAGCATCTAGAGCCCAAATATTAATGCTTGCAGAGCACTTAGATGGTCAACATATATCTATCCTCTAAATGACATAAAGAATAGAAACCGGCAAATGATGGATGAATGATGAAGAAAAAAATAAATTTTATTTATTATAAACTGTCATTCTACATAATCTCCTCCGTTTTCTGCACACCTTTCCGCTCTATTCCTGAATTCCATATAAACCTTCCCCAAAGTTTCGAAGTTAACTTTTCTAACCGCTGCAGTTATTCGTTGTTTTAAAATTTCTACATTATTTCCTACAGGTTCTTCATATACTGGTGTCCCCAGAAAAAGAAGTCCATGGGAGACAAATCTGGCGATCTGGCAGGCCAATGCATTGAACCATAATGGCCAATCCACCTCTTAGGAAATTGCTGGTCTAACCATGCGCGAACTAATAACGTGCTTTGGGCTGGACATCCATCTTGTTGATAATAGATGTTCTCCAAATTCACGTCTTGTAGTGATGGAATCAAAAATTTCGTAGTATACTTAAATAACTATGTTGATTCAAATTTTCATCAAAAAGTAGGGCCCAATAATTTTATTAATTAACATTCCGCACCAAACATTAACTTTTCGATAACGCTGATTTCTCGTGTTGATTTTAAAATTGGGATTGTCTCGTGACCAAAATCTGCAATTCTGTGAAGACACAACACCGTTTGTAGAAAAGGTACATTCATCGGAAAACAATATGCGGTTATGAAAGTTTCTGTTTTCCATGAGCTTCTCACCAATCCATAAGCAGAAGTCCAGTCTCAAAGCATGATCTGGAATCTCAAGGGTATGTCTAAATTTTGGCTTAAACGGATAAATTTTATTTCTTTTAAAAATTGTTTGTAATAAAGTGTGACTGACATTAAGCTCCGCTGCCCTCTGTCTTAATGATAAGCGTGGATTGTCTTCAACGGACTGCAGTGCCATAATAGTTACCGCATCATTCTCATTGTACACCTTTCTTATCTTCTTTTTGTCGACCACCGATCCTGTTTCGTCGAATTTTGCAATTAATTTTTTAAGAGTCATTTTTGTTACAGCTACATCTGGATACTTTTGATGAAACAAATTAATTGCGTACTGATATGAAACATCACCAATACCGTAACATTTAACTAAATAAATTCTTTGCTGTAACGTTAGCATTTTTGCAAATCAGTTTGACACATGGCGTGTTTTGTTTGTGGTTTGATAGCAATACGCTATCTTGATTATAATGTAGAATGATAACTTCCAATACAAAAAATTAATTTTATTATTTTTTCAGATTTCTAGAAATAAATTTTAGATTATCGAAACGTTATTGGTACTTTCAAAGCAAGCAAAAGATATCATGAAGAATAAATTTTTTTCATGAATCAATATTTTAAAAAATTCCCTCTTGTATACCCCATCGCATTACACACTGTATATTCGGGGATTGACAACTTTTGGGAGGAACACCTACCTCCCAAACATGCCCTGTCCTACTACTACTACTACTACTTATCTTGAGTACTTTTCGAGTTATTAGTGATTTTCAGTTATATCAGCCAAATGTCCCAATGACACATAACCTCATAATAGCAGGGCTTACAATTTTTGCATATTTGTTTCGCTTTCCAGAACCTTCGGCAACGTCAACAGCGATGTCTATTTCAACGTTCATGTATGAAGAGCGTATAGAGTGCAATACTTCCACCTATCCATTTCTATAATTGTCATACCAATAAAGAGTTATCTAGGTACCACAGGTAAAGGTAATTTTATTTCCTCTACATGTTTTAAACAACACGTTGAAACAATGGTACTGCCCTTAAACCCGAAGATTGAAATATACGTAACAGTCTAAGCCCCCTTAGAAAATGTTTCCTGCTGCAAGCACGAATAATAGTCTGTATAATTACATGGAGATTTCTTCGTCTGTGAAATTAACCCAATTTTGAAAGAGAGACTAGTACAGATTATGCGAAGCATAAATATCAATAAAGGGAAACGGTCTTAATTTCGTACCGTTCGATGTTTCTAGTGTCGTACGAACCGGAAACGATGTTCTGGAGACCTTGTGGGATTACGCTCCGTTAACCAGGACATCAATCACAATTCCCGAGGCTTCGCTTCCTTATGAACAATCATTGGACCTTTCAACGGCAATACACTATGCTCTCCTTCAGTTCCTGACACTTGGTAATATAAACGGCAAAACCGTATGTCTATCTTACTAGAAACACGCGAACTTAAAGTACGTAAATATCGGAAATATCAAATATGTGGTTCACAAAAAGCTGTTGCGTCTGTTCATTTTGGTAATATGATGCAAATTAAGGAACTAAAAAATATAATTCACCTAACAATGAAACTGTTGATTGAAACCGCTCCCTGAATCATTTAAGTATACTACCTGACATATAAATTGCACTACGTAAACGGCGCGGCGTAAGAATTTTATAATTAAACTAGCAGATACCCGTCGTGTTTTGAGTTTTCTCGGTAGGTGTGTAAACGTAAAGATTTTTCGACGTTCCAGCTCTGGAGCAAGCAACATATAATTGGCCGTGCGAAAAACAGGAATTTTCTAAGTTCAAACCAGCAACACTTACCATCTTGTTCCGTTGCACAATTTCGGTGGGTCTAACAATTAGTTGCGAATGAGCATCAACGGTGAACCAGCTTTTAAAGTTAAGATATGTGGTGGTATTCCAGATGGTTCCGAAGAATTAAGAAACTCTATTAGAAAGTTGACAGCTTGTTCCTCATCTATAACTGTGTTAATTGATTTGTACGTGACAACTTCACCGGGTAGCTTGAATTAAATTTGATGATTTATTTTGTTGGCGTCATCATTCTTCGGAGCCAAAATTACTCGTTTTTACTGTCTATGAGTTTTTTAATATTTTCTAATTCGATTATTTGACATGGTCGACGCGATAACCACAAATGATAAAACTTTCTGATGACAGTGACAGATCAATGTTTTTGTGTTGACAGTCTGTATTCGGAAAAATTATCGTATGGGAAAAATCGAAAATCCACTTCATTAATGGACCCAATGCATTTTTAGTGGTCTAAAGTCATCCTCGCGTTATTGCCTTTCTAATGAAACCGGTTTGGGGCACATCGGTTGGATAGTTTCGAAGTCTATAACATACAGAAACATTTTTTGTATTTTATATATATAGATTTGGTAGAACTGCTTAACTATTAGAAAGTAATCAATCAGATCAATTTGCAAGAATAATATATGTTAGTGTTTTATTTGTCAGTAATCCTCATTGACCCTTTCTTCGAGCCACCTCTAAAAGTTTATCGATATCAGCTTGGTATATTGAATTCCAAACAATCTGTAGTTCATGTCGTGGAGCTAGTCTCCTACCCATAATGTCCTACACATTGTTCTATGGAAAGATGACCGCCAAATAGAATCGTGGCCGTAGTTGTCTTTGGAACAGTTCAACGTCACTGTTCCAATCTGAGGGCGAACATTGTTTTATTGAAACTGAGGGTTCTCCAATAGTCGAAGAAACAGAAGATCATGAAGCTGCACTAATTCCTAAATATATTACCAAAATGATGAATTAGAAGGTTAAACTATGATTAATATCCTTTAGACTACGATTACTTGATCAAGCATCTGCAAGTTTTACTCGTGCATTACTTTTCAATAATTAAAGGTTTCTACCAAGTTTGATAAAAATGTGATGCAATTTCCGTCACCCGCGTGACAAGATTGACTGTATTAACCCAGATTGAGGCCTCTATAAATTCAAGATATCTGGACCCCTTATCGTCAAATTAGAATGACTCTATCCCAATCACACCAGCACACTTCCTCATTGAAGAATCCCTGATAGCCGCACCACAGGAAGGTTTCATTGACAAATCGAAGTCGCACTTATCACATTTCCAAGAGTATCAAATACATAAGTGAATTGCAAATTGGGACAAAGGATTAAAGCAACCGAGGGTTGGATTCCTAGTCATCGTCAATTTCACAATTTTTTGTTTTATTTAGCTTGAACTTTATTTTGTTTTAAATTAATGCATAAGGACTCTGTCACCTCTAATGCTTATTACTTTAGTTCTTCATGTGATTATATATATTATATTATGTTCCAATCACTATGTGGTCAGAAAGAAAAAATTGTATGACTTTCACTTAAGGCAAGATATTTGCAAATCATCTTAATAGAATCTCTAACCTATTGTTTTCAGTTCTGGAGTAAATTTGAGAATTTGTAAAATAAGTAATTATATTCTTAGATTTTGACGAAACGTCCTAATTTGTAAACATAGTATCAGCAGCTCTAAGGAATAGTATAATGCAATACATGAAGTGAAGTCACTTCGACTTCGACTTTATTGAATTACGTCAGAAATTGCAAATGATGAATCTACAAAGTAGTACGCGTAGTTTTCCTTGCAAACGATTCTAATGCCAAAACATTTCTGAACATTTGTCTGCAAATGAATGAGCATACTTTGACTTCTACCAACATTCTATTTTGTACTTGTCTTTGCATGTCTCTATAGGGGCTTAAAGTAGCCAGTCGATATCTTTCGAAAAAGCGCAAAATAATAACAATAGTAATAGTAATAATAATAATAATACTACTAATAATAATATCAATGAACAATAACAACGACAGACGTGGGCGAGCGGTTAAGGTGTTCGACTACAGTCTCGACGGTCTAGGAGCCGGGTGCTCCTATCTAGGAGTCTCATTAACATCGATTAAAAATTTTTCGATTGTTTCTTGGAATAAAAACAGTTGAAACAATGTGATTCATAGTTGCCTGAAACGAACATGTACTTACTACTAATAACAATTTTTAAATCATTAAATCATCGTGGACGGACGGACGGACTAATACGATATCATTGGCAAGGTATTCTATCCTTTGCTATTCAAATGTATCTGAATTCATTAGTTTCTCTAAAACACACCTGTATCCAGTACAGTAATTTCAATGACTATCGGATTACACAATGCAACATGAGTTTTGATGATCATGTAATTTTTTTGTGCTGATTTCAGACCTATTTTTAGATCACAGTTGCAGTTTTTTGCAAATCAATTCAACTCATTCATTTAAATCTAACTTATATGATAGATCTCTACCACTAATAGGTCAATAAAACAAGGCTGGTTTGAACGATAGTTATATTTTCAGAACGTTTACAAACGTTTTCGGAATACCTTCTTCAGTGAAAATATAACTAGATAAATATATAAACAAACATTTGTTTTTTATTTGTTCCTTGAACAGAATTGTTAAGGTTTCGACAAAGATTTTTTGATATAGGGTTCCGAAGCTTTCGATCATTAAACGCTCAAACTAATGGATCACCTTCTTCAAACCTAATTGCGCTAATGTTGTTACAGGTAGTAAAGTTGGTAAGATTTTCGATGATGACAGCATGCTGCATTTTATAACTTTTGGAAACGATGATTTATGACAGTAAGGTGATTTTGTATCTTTCATGCTGATTTCAAATCTGATTTTACTTTATATGTATCTCCTAAAGTTTTTATGCAAATCAATGTTTCAGCTTCAACTAAAATTGCATTGTTCTGAACAGGAAAAATCATTTTATTCATATCATTTTATATTTTTAATATTTTTATTCAGTGGTCATTATGTTCGCATTCCATCTTCCGTTGAATCTCCTTTCCATGTATTTGATGTCCTGATGGAGACGTCAGCCGGAGAAAATCAATATGAGAATGTAGAAAATAAAGTTTCACACTCATGTAACATCCTAATTTCACGAAACTCTGCAACTCTGTTTTAACTATGGTTTCCTAGTTTTTGTTTGTATTTTTGTTGCCCGAAAGTTGACCACAAATCCAAGCCCTTTCTTCCACTGAATTCATTCTACTTTCAAACAAATTGTATTTCTATAAATTTCTCTCCCACAAAGGTCCTTCCTCTAAGTTTCTTATAAAATACTTTCGGAAACTTTTAGTGAACTGTTTCATTAATACTAGCTTGATATGAAGAGAGGGCAGCAGTTTCTTGCTTGTTTGAATAATTGCTTCATTTAATATATTCTTTGAGCCAGATCGGAGGGTATTTCTTTGGGCCAGTCTGTTTGTCCCAATACTTGACTTTGGCTCGACTGTCCCATTCACAAACACGGCGTTATTGTGCAGCCCGATTATTGATCAAGTAGCATATCAACCACTTTTAAATCCCCATCAATTGTGTAAGAATGATTTTCATAGTTTAGATTTTCAGCAGAGTTTTGAGATCTTCATGACTTCTTAAGATCTACCGAATGGATAATAGATATTGAGCCAAATAAACTCCCATTATGTAAAAGCACACCCATGAGGCTACGTTTCAATGAGTTTATAAACAATCTTCATTGACTTAAATCATGAGTAAGGTCCGACAAATGAGTGGATGATAAGTTGCGTAAACCGGACTGACGCGGTCCCTCCTTCGTATTTTAATATGGCGTTTTGCGCGTAGGTGGGGACAAGTGATGGAGGGACAGCTTCAGTCCGGTTTACATAACTTATCAATCATTCGTTTGTCCAACCTTAATCACGAGTGCAATTAAAGAAATTCATTAAACCCTCGATATCAGAGCAAAAAAGCCGTATAGTTTTCCTCTCTAAAGAACTATACTACGGGTAGTAGAAGATTTCTTGTATTTACTCTTGATTCAAGCAATTCACATGCATTTTCAGGCAGATTCAAGTCACGAGTTAAATCATTAAGTTCATTTTGATTGAAAAATTGTAGTGCAGAATCCTCTTCCGGTTTGTAATCATCAGCATCATTGCTTAAATTTTCTGAATTGCTCTCAACAAGCTGCGGGGATATCTTCAAGACTGGTAGGTTCAAGTGGGACAGGGAGAGATTCACTCTGCATAAATGGTCGTAAAGCCAAAGAAATGTTGGGATATTATATGTCTCTCTTACTTATTGCGCTATCAGCTTTAACGCTAAGCAAACCATTGGAGTTGCAAAAGACATTGATTGTTTCCACGTTCCCAGTATTTCAATGTATGTAGGGTAGATCTTGGGCGATGCCTAGCTTTGTCTTGTTCACTAAACCTTATGTCGAAGTATGCGTAATAGACATTTTCAGGAAACTATTCTATTGGTATCCTGTCTTTGCTTAGCAATTATGTAGTTACCATAAATATGATAGAACACGTTTGGGTTATTCAAACATTTCCGCGAACTCCTTCCTAAAGAAACTGCACAAATTAAATATGACAGCACAAATATAACCTCACAGCACTATAGCACATACATACAACAGTGAACTGCTATTTTCCGCATAATAGTCAGCTGGGTGGCCAACAGCTTCCTCTTACCAATATAAAATTTCCGTTAGATTTAAATTAAATGTATATATATATATATTTCGTGACCTTTTATACTTATCTTATATGATAGATCTCTACCACTAATAGGTCAATAAAACAAGGCTGGTTTGAACGATAGTTATATTTTCAGAACGTTTACAAACGTTTTCGGAATACCTTCTTCAGTGAAAATATAACTAGATAAATATATAAACAAACATTTGTTTTTTATTTGTTCCTTGAACAGAATTGTTAAGGTTTCGACAAAGATTTTTTGATATAGGGTTTTACTTAATTTGCATGTATGTTTACACATTAATTTAGTTTTTATAATTTATATATGTATATAAAAGTTTGTTACACATCCTCTATATCAAAAAATCCTAGTCATTAGTCATTTTGTTGATAGTTCCCAAATAAAAAACAAATGTTTGTTTATATATTTATCTAGTTATATTTTCACTGAAGAAGGTATTCCGAAAACGTTTGTAAACGTTCTGAAAATATAACTATCGTTCAAACCAGCCTTGTTTTATTGACCTATTAGTGGTAGAGATCTATCATATAAGATAAGTATAAAAGGTCACGAAATATATATATATATACATTTAATTTAAATCTAACGGAAATTTTATATTGGTAAGAGGAAGCTGTTGGCCACCCAGCTGACTATTATGCGGAAAATAGCAGTTCGCTGTTGTATGTATGTGCTATAGTGCTGTGAGGTTATATTTGTGCTGTCATATTTAATTTGTGCAGTTTCTTTAGGAAGGAGTTCGCGGAAATGTTTGAATAACCCAAACGTGTTCTATCATATTTATGGTAACTACATAATTGCTAAGCAAAGACAGGATACCAATAGAATAGTTTCCTGAAAATGTCTATTACGCATACTTCGACATAAGGTTTAGTGAACAAGACAAAGCTAGGCATCGCCCAAGATCTACCCTACATACATTGAAATACTGGTAACGTGGAAACAATCAATGTCTTTTGCAACTCCAATGGTTTGCTTAGCGCTAAAGCTGATAGCGCAATAAGTAAGAGAGACATATAATATCCCAACATTTCTTTGGCTTTACGACCATTTATGCAGAGTGAATCTCTCCCTGTCCCACTTGAACCTACCAGTCTTGAAGATATCCCCGCAGCTTGTTGAGAGCAATTCAGAAAATTTAAGCAATGATGCTGATGATTACAAACCGGAAGAGGATTCTGCACTACAATTTTTCAATCAAAATGAACTTAATGATTTAACTCGTGACTTGAATCTGCCTGAAAATGCATGTGAATTGCTTGAATCAAGAGTAAATACAAGAAATCTTCTACTACCCGTAGTATAGTTCTTTAGAGAGGAAAACTATACGGCTTTTTTGCTCTGATATCGAGGGTTTAATGAATTTCTTTAATTGCACTCGTGATTAAGGTTGGACAAACGAATGATTGATAAGTTATGTAAACCGGACTGAAGCTGTCCCTCCATCACTTGTCCCCACCTACGCGCAAAACGCCATATTAAAATACGAAGGAGGGACCGCGTCAGTCCGGTTTACGCAACTTATCATCCACTCATTTGTCGGACCTTACTCATGATTTAAGTCAATGAAGATTGTTTATAAACTCATTGAAACGTAGCCTCATGGGTGTGCTTTTACATAATGGGAGTTTATTTGGCTCAATATCTATTATCCATTCGGTAGATCTTAAGAAGTCATGAAGATCTCAAAACTCTGCTGAAAATCTAAACTATGAAAATCATTCTTACACAATTGATGGGGATTTAAAAGTGGTTGATATGCTACTTGATCAATAATCGGGCTGCACAATAACGCCGTGTTTGTGAATGGGACAGTCGAGCCAAAGTCAAGTATTGGGACAAACAGACTGGCCCAAAGAAATACCCTCCGATCTGGCTCAAAGAATATATTAAATGAAGCAATTATTCAAACAAGCAAGAAACTGCTGCCCTCTCTTCATATCAAGCTAGTATTAATGAAACAGTTCACTAAAAGTTTCCGAAAGTATTTTATAAGAAACTTAGAGGAAGGACCTTTGTGGGAGAGAAATTTATAGAAATACAATTTGTTTGAAAGTAGAATGAATTCAGTGGAAGAAAGGGCTTGGATTTGTGGTCAACTTTCGGGCAACAAAAATACAAACAAAAACTAGGAAACCATAGTTAAAACAGAGTTGCAGAGTTTCGTGAAATTAGGATGTTACATGAGTGTGAAACTTTATTTTCTACATTCTCATATTGATTTTCTCCAGCTGACGTCTCCATCAGGACATCAAATACATGGAAAGGAGATTCAACGGAAGATGGAATGCGAACATAATGACTGACCACTGAATAAAAATATAAAAAATATAAAATGATATGAATAAAATGATTTTTCCTGTTCAGAACAATGCAATTTTAGTTGAAGCTGAAACATTGATTTGCATAAAAACTTTAGGAGATACATATAAAGTAAAATCAGATTTGAAATCAGCATGAAAGATACAAAGTCACCTTACTGTCATAAATCATCGTTTCCAAAAGTTATAAAATGCAGCATGCTGTCATCATCGAAAATCTCACCAACTTTACTACCTGTAACAACATTAGCGCAATTAGGTTTGAAGAAGGTGATCCATTAGTTTGAGCGTTTAATGATCGAAAGCTTCGGAACCATTTATAGAGAAGTTTTGGATATAAAATTCGACAGATGGACCGAAGCGTCGTTGTCATAATGGGAGAACTAACTGTCCGGTCTCTATCTTGGACGGATGAAATTGGGAGCCTTTACGACTGGCGGACTGCACATTGTAATACGTCGCCTACGGTGGAAAGGGCAGCCAGAATTATCTTCGTGAGATACCGCCATTTTAGGACTGCGAAGGATGCCGGTTCATCTTCATTACCATTGAAAACGTGAAGGCAGGTTTCACTTAGCTAACATTTCCTTATACCACACAACATAACATCCTATCTACTCTTCTGGCAAAGAATGTCGGTCTCATAAGCTATAAGGCTTCCTCGTTCCCATGTGTTCGTATGGAATTGTGTGCATAGTAGGTGCAGGCAGAATGTCTCCATACGGTTGCAACATTCTCTTCAGTGGCCACCAAGAAAGGTCGGTCTGAACGGTGAGCACGTTTCGGGCAAAAGTTGTCAAACTCTCGAAATTATCTGAATATGATGGAATGATATAGACAGTCATCTCCAAATACAGAAGACATTTCTTTGAAGCATCGATGCACAGTTAATGCGCGTACAAAATTGAATCGCACCACCGGTCCCCACTCATCTTCCTCTTGTTTGTGTGTTTGGTTGTTTCTTTCTTTCTTTCTTTTTTCTCTCTTTCTTTCTTTTTTGTTCTTTTCTATTTCATTTACTTGTTAAACCACGGTTTCGATGGAATTATGTTACTGAACCCCAGTGTAAAGCCCACTGTAGAGGCGGTTCGCGAATTCTTAATTATTATATACAGTGTATACCAGTAGATTAACGATGTTGCGAATATGTAAATATAGAGAGATTATTTTGGCGTAAGAATGGTAGAGACAGCCAGAAAGATAATTATTGTGATAGCAAATATTTCAGCTGAATATTTTCAAAATCTTTCCTTGGTAGTTTGGCATTTGCATGAAAGCCTGGTAAGACATACATACATATATAATATACATATGTATATACATATGTAGGTATGTATCGCATGTGTATTTACCTGTGTAAATCTAATACAGAATCATCTCAATATATTCACCTGTCTAACTGCATTTTCTGTCAAGGATTCCAGTACACTATAGATCGCATTCATCTTAATGTTTTCTAGAGATATCGAAATGTATGGTTGATTTCTCAAGTGCGAATACAGCATCTATGTGTAGAAAAATACGAAGGGGGATTCATGAAAATGTCGAGTCAGCAATCTCTCGGGGCATCAAACAACGCAGCTGACGGCGTTAGATACGTACGCAAATATATGTATGTACCTACATTTTAGTGTCTACAATTAGGAACGAGATTCATGTAACCTGTCTTGAATACGCAACCAATAATACAAGTATTAAAATTACTAACATTTATTATTAGAAACCAGATTATATGTTCGAGATTTGACTAAAATATGTACATATATATGTATATATGTCTTAAATATGAGCAAAATATGTTGAAAATATTCCTAAAATGTCTAGAATATATAAAATATGTTTCAAAAGTATTTTCAGAATGTAGAATATATTTTGAAGAAACAAGAATAAGAAACAAACACTAAGAAAATTTAAACAGGTTTTATTAAGCAGATACCTTTCACTTACATTTCTACATTAAACATTACATTGCTTACTGTAAAAACAATTCACAATCAAATATTTTTCAATATTTTCCACAGTCAAATTATGTCTCCTATCCGTTAGTAGCGATTTGTATGTTGAAAAACTTCGTTCGAGGACAACTGATGTGATTGGTGCATATTATAAAACATTAACAGCTTCTGGATTTAAATCGGTTTCAACATTAAAATCGCCACAGAGGATTTGCTTTGCTTGTTGCAACAAATGTAAATCGCTACTTCTTTTTAAAATATCATTCAATTTTTTATTAGAGCAAAGCTCTTTTAGCGAAGTTTTGCGGCGAGAGTTAACTGGGAAAAAGTGAGACGGTTTTATCTTTCATTTCTTTCTCATACATGTACACATACTCATCGCAGCAGCAACCATGAAATGTGCCGTATTTGCCACTTCCCCATCAGATAGCGCTCTTACTATTCGGACTCGAATTTATTTCAAATTCAACTTCAAATTATTTACCATCGGTTTCGAAATGAAGTACTTTTTCTTTATTCATTATTTATTCAATTATAGAATGTTACCTTTTATTCAAATAAGCATCAAATGCGCAAAGAGATTCGCTCGACAAGTGTCCCACGTCACCTATTCTCTTTTTTATTAATTGTCCTATTCTTCCAGGAACTTTCGAAAGTTTTTTCTTAAATTCATCAACCAAATGAAGAGACTCTTGTAACGGGAGTGATCCAGTTTCAAGAATAACAATAGTTTTATGAACAAAATCATAATTTGATTTAATGAAACAAAGTTCATGGTGCTGTAAATTATTTTCTAAAATTGATTTGCACTTTGAAATTGCATCAATTTTTTCCTCTTCAAAACTTAAAATAAGTTCTTTAATAGGGACACATTTTTATGCATAAAAACTGAGAGCTTTCAACCATGTTCTCCATCTTGTAATTATTGGTTTCGATGGCAAAGGAGTATTAGGTAATTTTTCCTCAGAGAAGATTTTTAAAATATTTTCATTGCGTTACTAATGAAACTATTAACTATAGGGTATGAATTCCTAATATTTTCCGCCACTCTGTGTAAACCGTGGGCTAAATACGTCACCTGAATTAAATTGGAATACAAAACTGTATGTTATTGACCAGCTTTGACCATGTATGACGCCGCATCGAGAAGCATGAGCACAATTTTATTAGTCGCAACAATGTTGAGAAGGACAAAGTTCATGAAAGTCTCATTAATAAACCTAACCATTGTTACATGGTTAGTTGCTTCAATTTGTTTACACTAAATCAAATAGGATTTACCAGTGTTGTTATTTAAACAACCTATTAATAAGTTTGCCATATATCGTCCACAAGTTTCTACGGTTTCATCTACTGTAAAATATATAAAACTGTTAACAGTTTGCTTGATTTCGTTAATTACGTCCTTATATACATTTGTAATACAATTTTTCATTAAAGTACTTTCGTCAGGTACAGTATTTCTGCAATGGTTTTGCACAAACATTTTAAAATTGAGGTTTTGTAACTTATAAAGTGGGGTATTAACAGAAAGCAAACCTTTGGTTAATTCACAATTAAACACTTGTTGTTCATTCTGTTTTTTTGGAGATAAAGATGAACCTGCTAGTGACTGGCCTACAGACATTTGCATTAATTTTGATTGTCTCATTTTTTCCAACTTTTATTTATGAAGGTAAGTCGAGAAATGTTCAGTAATTTGGGATTGTTTCTCATATGGATTCTATAAAAGAAGAAAATTGTAGTAGAAAATATATACACCCTTTTAGATGTAAGATAACAAACTGATTTTGAAATTAGAGGAAAATATTTTTATTAACCCAGCGTCATGCAGGTTGGGTCATTATGATCCATATACTTTTTATTGTCGTGTAACTTTTTCAACGCTTTGCGATGTTGCCAAATTTCTCAGTAGCTGGAGTTTAACGTATTCGCATGTTGTTTATTATTTCGTTTCAGTTGAAGATTGAACGTAGGCAGAGATAGTTGACCGTCAACTAAAAAACGGTAAATATAACCCAACCTGGCTGTCGATGTAATGCGATCCCACCAATTTTTTTATATATATAAAAATAATAACAACAAAAAAATTAAACGAAATCAGTTTCTCAAAATCTTGCGTAAGTGAGTCATGTATATATTGCTTATAGACACTTTTATCAAATTTTAAAAAATTAAGAAACATACAATGGCACAAAAGCTTGGGTCATCTTTACCCACCTGATTGTCGGTGTTACTTTTTCACCTGCATGACGCCGGGTTAATGAAAATAATTTTATTCAACAATCCAAGGCCAGTTTTTGAACCAATTGCATGGCAGACTAGAATTTACAAAATAAACATATAATTTGAATTAATAAAATAAAATTAAATTGCTTTGTAAAATTATCAAATTACCATTTTATCGCACGCTTTGCAGAATACTTTTTCTTCGTTCAAAAGTAATTCTGGAACGGTCTTGATTCAGGAGGCTACTAAATCGCTTTTCGCTTTTGGTATCTTTGGATAACACTAGGTAACACTTCACTTCATTCAGTGTTTGTAAATGAACATTTTCAATGATAAACGCTGAAACGTATACACCCCTACCTAACTATACTAACACTTTTATTCGTTTAATTTTCGATTTTTATTCCTAGAAACCGTAACAAAATAATCTTTGCTTTTCGGTATTCAACATGATATTTCGTTTGGAAATTTAAAAGTAATCGGCAATTTCTTAGAAAATTTTAGAGACATAAATTTTTCGAGATTAAAATCAAGAAACTGTTGTACAAATTGCTCAATACAGCATTTAGCTAAATAGATCCAATTGCCTTCATGATGCTGACTTCCACTTCGATAATGTGCCATTAAAATAAATGCACCTTGCTCCGATGTAAGCACCCTTGTTTGAAAAGCCCACAACCTAAAGACAAGTATTTATTTTTGATATTTAAATTTATTAATAACGGCAATGACCTACAATGAAAAAAATTTAAATGCAGTTTTACATATTTCACATTAACACATTACGATCAACGGTTGGAGTCCTGTAAGCCAATTTTTTTGCGAATTAAACGTTTTACCATTACCTTGTGTATATATTTTGAAAGCGCTTTGCTACATGTATCAAAATAGAGCTCGGGAAGACTTACATTTGTCAGGGAACTCTTAATGTAACAAGTTTGGGAATTAAGTCTATAGGGATTGATACCCAACTATTTGCCCCCTACTATGAAAAACAGTGCTTCGATTTATAGTTTCAAAAAACAAGTTAAACAATTGCTTCTTAAACATTAGTTTTATAGTTTGTATGAGTACTTCCACGTTAGATTTATTTAAATTTCAGAATTAAGAGTGCTAGTTCTATATACTTACTATTTTATTAATTTATTAGTTTCATTATTATTACTACGTTATTATATTTTATTGTATTACATTTTATTTTTTATTTATTTATTTACTTTTTTATTATTTTTACTCTTATTTCATTTTTTTTTGTGGTGGACTTGTTAAATACATATTTCATGTATTTTTAACAAATAAAATTATTATTATTTATATTATTATTAAATTCGTCTTTTTTTTCCTTATAAACTTCACAGACATCAGGGGCATCACAACTGCTTTTCAAGCAAAAAAGAAACATTAATTCAGGACCCAAATCTAGAATCCACGACTGGTTGTAATTGTTAGCGTATGATAACTCTTTCCTTGGAGATGCATGATTTTAAAAACTGGTTAAAGGTATGTACAAAATTGTCAAAACAGTGATGAATATCCTTTTTAGTACTAGCAAATATGCTATCTCAATCGATGTTTGCGATTCCCTCACAAAAGTTGTTCAGGTTTAGTTTTTTGCCACAATCCGATCGTATTGGTCGTATTTAAGAATCTTTTTAAACAAAAGGTAATACATTTCAACGTAAAATGTATGTATTGTTGATTCTGTGCTGTCAGGTTTGACAAACGTTATTTGTCTTGTGATATAAAACTAAGAATGGCACGTTAAGTGAAACCTAAAAAATAGGAATTTTATTAATGATTGAATATAGTAATGTCCAGATAAACTCAATGCTTCGTTTCCATGGTGTGCTACCCAGGGTTCTGCTATACACAAGAAAGTTGGTCTCTTGTATTTAATATTTCAATTTGGGTTAGTTTGTTAAATATGGATTGAACATTGATGTAGATGATTTCAAAGAATTCTTGATTGGATTTGCCATTGACATAATTTCGAGAGACTATATTGTCAGTCGTACCTGCAGACTCATAAGAAAGAAAACAGCATAAGAATCGCCACCCGAACTAGAAGGCGACAAAATCAGTTGTACAGTACCTAGTCTATTGCTAGTCCCTCAGTTTTTGTAAACGTTCTTTTCTGTTCTACACCCTCTGTCCCAAAAGTAACCGCAATAGTTCGAAATAAAGCACGCTATGTATGTTATGTCCACAAAAATCATTGTATTTATTCGAAATATTCTCCATGTGCTACAATACATCGACTTGCACGGTCAACGAGTGCTTCAAACGACTTTTTCATGTCGATCTCTGGGATGGCCTTTAGGATGCCGGTCGTCGATCTTTGAATGGCGTCTACGGATGCATAACGAACTCCTTTCTGCTTCAAATGAAGACGAGGTAACAGGAAATAATCGCATGGGGACAGATCAGGCGAATACGGTGGGTGCTGTATCGAATATATTTCATTTTTCGCCAAAAAATCGGTGACAATCGTTGCTCGATGACACGGTGCGTTATCGTGCAGTAATCTCCAGCTGCCTGGCTCGCGATATTCGGGCCGAACACGACGAATGCGACCCAGCAAACGCCTCATAACATCGAGGTAATATGCACCATTAACCGTTGAGCCGTATGGAACGAACTCCTTATGGATAATTCCCTTCGAATCGTAGAATGAAATCAGCATTGACTTGATTTTCGACTTCTCCATTCGTGATTTTTTCGGATTTCCTTCTTCTGGTGACCTCCACTCTGCGCTTTGACGTTTGCTTTCTGGTTCGTATTGAAAGCACCACGTCTCGTCACCAGTCACAATCGTTTTCAAGAAGTTTTCATCTGCACGGGCTCGTGCAATAATGTCTTTAGAGTGTTCGATTCGAAGCGTTTTTTGGTCGTCGGTCAATTTGTGCAGAACAAACTTCGAATTGACTTTCTTCAAACCAAGGGTTTCAGTCAAAATGCGCTGAATAGTTGTTTTAGGGATGCCAAGCTCCATTTCCATAAATCTCACTGACGATTTCTTCGAAATTTTCACAAATTCGCGCACTTTTTCCACATTTGCCTCGGCCAAAGTTGTCGAAGGACGACCGGCTCTTTCGTCATCGTTAACATCTTCTCTGCCTTTACGAAATCGTCGATGCCACTCGAACACTTGCCTCTTCGACAAACAATCGTCGCCATAAACAATTTGCAGCATTTCATACGTCTCGGTTGCAGTTTTTCCAAGTTTAAAACAAAACTTAATATTGACTCGTTGTTCGTGACTCATTTTCTGACCGTTTACGAAAAACACTCTCACAGGATGCGTGATGTATCAGCTGACTATGCACCAAATGTCATGAAAATTTGTCAGGTTGGTAAGGAAGAGTCCCACTACAATAATCAATCAACTATCAAGAGATGACGCCACTGGTTTCTGATTTATAGACGCATTGCGGTTACTTTTGGGACAGAGGGTGTAGATTAGCGTTTTCTTTTAAAAAAATTTAAAGTCGCACTTGTGTTAAATTATATCATTGACCTGTGTTCTTCTGATGCCATCCTTTTTAGCTAACTATCTGGCACTTATACAAACTTTCACTAATATGAATTTCGTCTTTAAAGCACACACATTTTCTTTTGAACATGATAACAATAAGACAAACTAAAGTATGTAACTCAAAAACTAATTTGGAGTAAATGCCAAGAAAAGTAAGCCCCTGCTTTCAAATCATAACAGATCGAGCCTATTTACCATACCATAATCCTAGGATAGGATTAATAGTTATTGTAATATAATGTTAATGTTAATATATTGTAATATAATGGTTTTAATGAGATTTGCAAAGCCATAAAGTTTGCAAAGCAATTTATGATCAATAAGAAGGGGTAATCTTACATTCGATTTTCCCAAAATATTATGATTTATATGGCCGTGATCGATTTATAGGGGTAACATTGTTAGGAGGATCAGTAACATGTAAATCTCCCCATATTTTTTCTGAATTTTTATAATAGCCATTTTTAGAGAGAGCTTCTACTGTAGAAGAATTCAAACATTACATAAATATGAAGAAATCGTAATTACTCTTAATGAAATTTCCAAAAGTAAATGTCAATGGCGCAGGCCAATTGTATAATTGTGCTGCTTCTCAATTTTACTGAACTACATCTTGGCACTACCATGCGATGTAAAAATGGTCTAGACTGAAAATGTAAACTATGATACTAGATTTATTTCGGACTTTCAATATATAATAGGAGTGTAAAAGGTTCTTTGGATTGAACTATTATCTGGGAACACCAAATGTAGGTGACCTTTATTACTTTCCCCTTTTAATCTGTTTACACAACTTGTTTTAAATCAACGCTAGTAATCGGTTATTTCTTTTTAATTTGGTGGTATTTTTTAACATCAAGATGTACTATATTTTATGTCAACTACTTTGTTCTAAATTCTTCTTTAATATTTTATAACTGAAAGGATTGGAAAAAATATATTGAAGGGCTCAATATAACTGCAAAAGGAGAATAGAGTCGTTGCGCACTGCATTTGGAATAGGTTGTCCGTGTAATGAAAAGAGCGTCCATAGGAATGCAATAATTAAAAACATTTAAAAATATGAATTGGATACCACTAGTACCCTCCAGTAAAACCCAGAAAGGGATGATGGGATAAAATAGTAGATCACCTAAAATCATTGAACATCAAAGGCTAGATGACATAACGTAATGGTCGCCAATAACGGGGAAAATTAATTACTGAAACAAGATCGCTAAGACAGCATACCTTACTAAAAGAAAACCAGGAGCAATCCACTTCAAACAATTAATGTTAAACCGGTCGAATATTCTGCTATAATTCTAACGGACAAGAACGGCAATGCTGATAATAATGAATTAATAACATAGCTATTTGCAGCATGTAAATACGTTGCGTATCTTACATTCAATAGTTCTTAAATACAAGATAAGTTCCTTAAACATGACACAACACGTGTCCTCTTAGTACCTTTATTAATTTGAGAACGTGCTTCGCTAACCATTTTCTTTAAAGGTGAATTACATCTTTTCACAAAGCTACATATTTGTTCTATGTCTTTGATCGTAACCATTCCAAATCCATTGGTAGATATTATTTGACTATAGCTTTACAAATTAGTAGCCTGGACAATCGGAGGTAACAACGTACAATTACGAAATAAGTTACGACCGCAGCGCGCACTCCCCACTCTATTCAGTACTATATCGGCGAGTAGTTCTGTGTATATGTAGGCTGTCCTAACTTATTTGGTAATTACCACTGTCTGCCCAGACTTCAAATTAGTGATTAGATAAACATACTTTTTCTTCTTCTGGCGGGCGCTTCATTATCAGAATGATTTAGAACTGTGCACATTCTCACCTGAAACCAAATTTTCTCATTGCGTCATTAACATTTCTACTAGTTTTGGATATTGTACTTTACATCATACACATTGACCGAAATGGAAACTGCGCACTCTTTACTACCACCATCCAAATCTTGGACGATATTCAAAAGTAATACAATATGTTAACTCTTCCCTTAATCAAGTAAATTTAATATATGACAAGAAATATAGTACATTTTGACATTAAAGGTGCCACGAAATAAAAGAAAAGGAGATAAAGGAAGTAGCGGTATGCTTATGAGATTATTTATTACACTATTTAATAAATAATAGTCTTCATGTTTGTACCTATGAGAGGGATTCAATTAAGAATTCTCCTATGATATATCCCATTACGCATTTTTACAGTTATTTCTTTCTACAGATGTTGACAACTTACGATGCCACAAATTCCTGCAATATATATATATATATATATATATATATATATATATATATATATATATATATATTTAATTTAGAGAATAATGTGAGTATATAACCTGATAATGTGGAAAGAAAGACAGGAATATTTGGGGAAGATTCACTCAGCGTATGTGTATGCTAAGAATACACATACGCAGTGATAGTGCTAACCCCTTTGGTATAATTGATTGAACCGATAAAAGTCTTAGTCACAAAAATGTTAATTAGTAATTACACGAAAACCATCCGAAAATATATACAGGAAAGTAATATTTACCAAGAGAAATGAGAGGGAGAGATTTGCTAGATATAAAGGTTCGGCATACCAAAGAGAGAACAATACACTGTGCACATAGGTAAGAACTATAACCTGTGCCAGTTTGAGTTGATAGTATGCGCTCTTATGGGTTATTGACCGCCTACTTTAGTATGTACAAATTACACACAACTATGTTTTTTTATCCTAAGGTTCGTTGCCATAGTTTATGCATTTGTATCATGACACCGATTTTTAGATATCCCTATCGATGACGATATGGCAGCATAGATCTGATTTTCCATGAGCCGTATGTTGTCAACTCGATGTGGAACAGTACATGAAATCCATATAAACTTAGTTGCAAATGATGAGTATTAATAAACAGCTAAGGTACAGATAGCTCAAAAAGGGATTAATTTTTTCAGAGATAGTAGGTTTTACTATTGCAATGAAGATGAAATAATGAAAACAGGGAACTACAGAAAGTTATTTATAAAATATACTACTCTAACAACCTTTACGCGAAAAGAGTAGACATAACGACGAAAAATAATACATGTATAACACATGTAGACAGATACAACCCAGTGAACATTCTTTAAATTTCATGGACAGTTTAAGTTGATCGTTCCGGCAGTAGTGGACATGCTCACCAATTTCGTAGTACAATGCATGCGAATATATCCACTATTGCCGAAACTACCAACCTCTCCGCGAAATTTAAAAGGTTTACTGGGAACCTGCAGAAATGAGAGAATCATACTAGAAGACATACATACATACGCACCATAATCCTAAGAGAGCACAACACACAAAATATTACCTACTAATTTTACTCAGGCATTGATGTTTAAATCCTAATTTAGTAGCGTATTTAATACAAACGAATGTGATTGTCTTAGTAGGAAAATTAGATGTGATTTCTCTTACTACTCACTACTCACTTTTTAAACCTATAGAACGACCTAGGTATTAGAGCAATAGGATTAATATATGTATATCAATAGACTATTAAATTTGCATAATTGGGATGATTGCTGTTTGAAGACAAGTGCATGATAGTGAAGAACGTATTTGTAATTTTAAAAGTTCCTGTAGGAAAAAAATTTGGATATTTGTATACTTTGAATGGTTTTCTAAACCTAAAATATACGCTAGAAAAGAATATAACATTTTATCTTAAATAAAAGCGTACGTTATAGTCAAACAATGAACTAAAACGCTACAATAATAGGGATTTTAGAACAGTATTTGTTTTCCACAGGCTACAAGTTTATTCTTTTAAAAATTATTACGTAAATATGTATATTATAATATTCCTAATACAAACTAAAAAATACAAAATGCGATTCTTGCAAGGTCGAACATGACGCATGTTACCTTCCAGTATTTTATTATAAAGAATGCTCACTACTAACGAGAACTAATATAATTAGTAATAGAGTAACCTAGTGAAGGTGCTTTTTTGATTGCATTCTCAGTTCGTATCGTCTCAGTTTACAAACATGTCGAGCATATCGGAGTTTTATAGTGATAAAACTGTTTTAATAACTGGTGCAACAGGATTTATGGGCAAAGTATTATTAGAAAGAATGCTTTCAACGCTGCCAAACATTAAAAGGATTTATCTATTTTTACGTCCTAAAAATGGATTATCGGTAGAAAAAAGACTCGAAGAACTTCTGTCTCATGCGGTATTACAAATACTACACACACATATATTAAATGCGTGTTTTAAGCGCTGGCTTGGTTGTAGGTATTTTCTCTGAACCACATAGCTACTAGTCAAATTAGTAAGGTGTACGCCGTAAATGCCGATATGTGTAAGGAGGATTTCAATTTGAGTGACGAAGATAAACAGCAGTTGCTAAATGAGGTATCCATAGTTATTCACATGGCTGCAAATGTGAATTTCGACTTACCATTAAAGGATGCTTTGCTGCAAAATTCTTTAGCAACAAAGAATTTACTGGAGCTTTGTCTACATATAAGGAACCTAGTGGTGAAGTATCTATTTTAAAATAATTTAATAAACACATTTACCCGGAATATAAGTACGGCGAAAATTTTAATCATCCTTCTTATTTTTAATATAAAACTAAACGTTACATGTACATTTCTTAACAAATTATTGGTGTTAGTGTGTCAAGGCCGATATTTTAATTAGCTATTGTTTATATTAAATCGAAGAGTGAAAGTTCCATATACAGAAAATATGCGTTAAAAGTTAATTTTAGATCAATTTGATTATGCATAAAATTAGATATTGGGCAATTAGAATCTTGCGAAATATAAAAGTCACTGTTTTTTTGATTAGGGCTGATATTGATATCTTAGTTATTTACAAGGCAAAATACTAGTGTATCTTGCGCTTCACCTTTGCTCCTTTGTTGTACCTATTTATATCTCAACCGCAAGTCGTTGCTGTAAGTGGTTTGATTATAAATACTATTTATTCTATGTAACTTACATGTTCAAATATTTTAAATGGCCAATGCTTTCATATAAAAATTTAAAGAGAAGGTTTGCAAAAAATGCTGGAAAGTCGTCGATTTTTATTATATTTGAGCATTTTTTTAAATGGAATTATTACGTACATAGCGATTATTGTAGACAATATAACGTCATCATTTGTTTTTAAATAGCAATTTCCATTTTGGATTATGGATTGTAAAAGACTACATTGTTATATATACAGCAGGGTGGTTATAGGTATAGCCATTTTTATAGGACATTTTTAAGGATAACGATACTGAATGTTCAAAATACGAAATGTATTTATTGTAAAAATGAATGATTTAGTTTAGAAAACAAGCCGTAATAAGGCAGCTATAACTACGCACGTCCCTTCGTCAACCGATACTTATGCAATAAAACTTGCAATCGTACTTCGTCGGATAGTTGTTTAATTTTTCAAAGAATACGTGCAGTGTATTTTTGTTTGGCAAAAGCAGTGTATTTGGAGTGTACTTATATATTGGATAGTCGTCTTCCGAACAATGGTAAAATTCTATCTGTCTGATTGGGTTTGAAAACAGGATGCGCACCAATATGCAATAGTTGTAGTAGAACTAGCTTAACGCAAATTATCCTGATCAGCAACTTATTAACCAAAGTATAGTAAGCAGAGTTGAAGTCCAATTCACATGATTTGGCAATGTTGGTAATCTTTCCAAGCCTATTCGACCCTCAATATCAGCTTAATGTTTCGTTATCACTGCAAGATAATCATTTCTCCATACTAACGCATCTTGCATCTAATTTCAATATTGCAGCATCATATAAAATCAATTCTGCGAACTAATGCAAGAGTTATATAGTAATAATTATGATTTTGTGAAAATATATTTTTCTGATAAAGCTACTTTTCTATCCATGGCCATTTTGTTATTGGGCCACCGATCATCCACGATAAACAACGGAGTATCGCACTCAGTACTTTCAAGTAGTGAGTCGATGAATCAATTGTAGGTCCCCATTTCTTCGGCGGGATGCTGACACGTGCAAGACATTTGGATCTTCTTCAAGATGACCTCATTTTGTATACAGATTCAAAGGCGCCTGATCTTCCAAGGAATTCCTTTATCTTTCAACAAGATGGAAAACTTTTAGATTATGCAGCACCTGTTCGCGCTTTTTAGATGAGGCTTTCCCATATCATTGGAAATGGAGACCAAGGGTCACGAAGTGACTAGCCGGTACGCCAGACTTGACATCCCTAAATTACTTTTCGTTGGCATACTTGAAAAGTGTACCTTAATTCGTTGCATTTAAAAGCAAAATTTTGTCAAAATATAAAACGCTAGTATGCGGCTGCAGTCTGTGATTCATAAAACATATGCAATGCAAACATTGCATATGCAATATGGGCCTGCTTTGCATGCCTATGGTACAGCTCTCTCGGAGACCTGCCTAGCAAACGCACCTAAATTACTAGGTGGTTTTACATTGTAATTTAAGATTTCTTGTTTCAATTGGTATAGCTTTTCTTCAAAAGAATTGCTTCTTTTAGGTTATTTGCTGGAAGCACGCTGTAAATGCTTTCTTGCAAAATCTTGAATACGCTCAAAATACGAGGGCGATTCGTAAACTAAGTTCCGTTTAGTTATTACAGTAGTATTACAGTATTACAGTACATGAAGAGGTTTTTATTATATACAACATCAAGATACTACTTTCAGCTATTTTTCTACAAAGTTACCATTAAGATTGAGATATTTATCATACAGATTAAAAAACTCTACGTGAAATTTGAGGGAAAAGGGCACTCAGTTCTGTGATTGTGAATAGTGTATTTTCACGAATTTTTTTTTGACATTACCCAAAAGTTTGTCCGTTAGAACAATCGGTCTTACATTCCGTTCTTCATCATGGGCATTAGTTCGTCTTTCGCCAAACAGACGAAACCATCTTTTAACCACACTGGTACTCATCACATATTCCCCATAAACACAGCAAAGTTCAAGATGAGCTCCAGCAGCCTCCATGTTCTTTGCACACAGAAATCAAATAATAGCACGCAGTTCACAATCGCCAGCAGCCATTGTAACCGACTTTACGAACCGCTCACGTAATACATATCTATGAAAAGATATATCACCGAAAAAGTACGAAAAACCACATTACTAAATATATCATTTAAAATGCATGCGCCCAGAAGAGTATACTTTATATCTGAATGCCAGGTAGTTTAGTCTTTAAGTAATGAAAAGAATTCGCAGATGGCGATCTATGTATATCTATTTTTATTATTTGATAATTTGTCATAAGAATACCTTAATATCGTTGTAGAATAAGGAAAGATATCCCGAATTTCTCTTTTTTTTTTTGGCTGCTTCCCTTGCCGTCCCTCCTTCCTTAGGTATTCCTCTCTGTCGCAGTGTGGTTTGGTTTGTGTGCACTTCTCCAGGCAATTTTCGTTCTTCAGCCTGTTCTGTTTAGTCGTTTGTTATATTTAGTTCTTCAACATATTCCGAATACTTTTGTAATTAGTACCTATTTAATTTCCTGCAGCGCCTAATTTGATCCTTTATTTTCTGCCCATTGAAATTTTGTATTTATCTATCTCTTTGATATTTTCCTTCGTCCTCTGTTTCGTTCTTAGTTTGTGTATTACTACTTTGCTGCGTTCCACCTTTTTTCTTTTCTTCCAGTTTGAATTATGGTCTCCGCTATTATTAATCTACCATTAGTTCCTTCTTTAGCTTCCCTTTTATTCAAATTTTCTAAGAAATCTTTGTTAGATTTTGTGTACATACATACATATCAAGTAGTCGATTATACTCGTTATATTTCGTTCTTCTACTGTAAAGGATATATGTATCTTTGATTCTTTAATCTCGCTATCTATTTCCCATGTTCAGGTCACTTTTTCTGCAGAATTCAATTACATGATTCCATTTTTATTCGCTATATCTGCTGCATACCTTTCGATACATTACATTCTCCAATTGTTACCCTTTCCTATTCCGGCATTCTAGTCTCCAATGCTTACTGCTGATCTGTTTTTCCCTTAGCTTCGTCTAGTTCATTTTCTAATGTAGTATAAGCATTTAATATGCCTTCTTCCGTTGTTCTTTTGACGGGTCCATATATTTGTATTATATTTATTTAATTATTGCTTTAATCGTTATTACCTTTGCTTTTGTAATCTATATGAGGATTATGCCAACCACTCCATTGGCATAATCCTACCCGTAACATGGGCCTGTTTGTGATTTGCCTTTCCATTTCTTCTATTACTTAATGTATGCCTTACAGCCAATTCTTCAATTTACATTGCCTCGGTGGTAGTCCCATTTCTCGTTCTTTCATCCTCTGTAGTTGTTTCCAATCGATTTCACAATGTGTTTATTCTCTCTCCCGTATATGTTTTAAAAATTTTTAAACACTTTCTAGATTACCTTTAATATGCCATTATTTGGCTATTTTTAAATTTACAAGAATTTTATTGATTATGGACCCTGTTTTATAATACTACCTTGTAGTTTAATCTCATCAGTAAGTTGTAAATAAAGGACGAAATATTGAGAATTTTGGACAAAGGAGTTCCTTTTTCAATCTCTGAAGACCACCACAGATCGCTGACCCAATTAATCCCTTTTACTTCATATATATTACTTTATATATATAGTTCATATAGTTCATATAGTTCAAGAAGTACAAGAACTATGTCGACAAATCCTGCATACTGTGATTTATCCAAGCATAGAACTAGATCTACCACAGTTTCTTTTACAGTCAGTGGTGTATGTTTCGACGACATTTTGCAATGGCGATATTGACAATTGTGAAGAAAAGGTATACAATTTGAAAGAAATTGACCCATATAAGCTGTTAGACATACTGAGTCATGGAAATAGACTTAATGAAATACAAAACAGGTAAGTGAGCCCATCTAATAAATCGACTGCCAAGATACTATTTGTTTTTGTAGGCTCATTAAACCTTATTCAAATACCTATACATTTACCAAACGTTTAGCGGAAATTATAGCAAACGACTTCGGCGCTAAACTTCCTTTATGCATTTTACGCCCTTCAATCGGTAAGAACAGAGCATTTGCCTCATGTAATTATTCACTGGAACCTCAAAATCTCCTAGATTATCTACTATGATATTCTGCACAAATTGCATTTCAAAGTTCCTTTCCGTAGATACATATTTAATCTTGAGGAACTAAAAACTAAAACCTTCCTTAGTAAGCAAAATCTATTTCAAACGTCTAATAAATACACTGACCAAATAGGTAGTTAAAATCATACCAGTAAGTGTAATATTTTATCCGCAATTTCTTTCTTATGTTGGTAAGTAATCTTCATAATAGGAGCTTAAAATACAAAGAAAAATGTTATCTTCAAGGCCGTTCTTTTTGATTTTAAATGCAACGAATTTGTTTTTTTACCCTTTTTTCGTGGGTATATGTAATTATCATAAGTATGGAATAAGATTAATTAAAGCTATAGCGTTGACTTCTGTCAGAAATCCTGCGATGGGTCGGCTTTTGTTTTAAAATGCACGTAATTTGACATGAAGTACAAGTTTTTATCATACTGGGGTGACGCAAGAGAGGTTTTTATTCTCTACTCAATGACAACAAAACGACTTACCACAACGAAAATATTTTTTCCAATATATTTTACTAAGAAAATTTAATACAATACCCAATAAACGATTCACGAATTATTATTGAATATTTGGATAGAAAGGAAATATCTATCTATCTATAAAAAAATATATCATTTAACCTCCTTTCCATTTAAAAATTATGGGCCGTCCTCTCGTAGGTTGGTCCTATATTAGGTACAAAGTTGCACCTGATGTCAAAATAAACCAGTTTTAAATTTGAAATAGACCTGTATGATGAATTTTATAAGAAATTAATCATATAATTCTAATTAATTTTGTAATTGTAAGTCAAAATATTCACACTACATATATTTTTATCAATATATTATTATGTGCGCAATATTTTAAAGTAAGGAATTATTCTGTGCACAAGATAAAATACGAATCTAAACAGAACCTCAAGATTTGCGTAGTATAGGAAATTCCAAATGAGGAGATATTTCAATATCCACAAAGCGTTCTATTGGTCTAACCATAAGCTAAAATGTTGCTCTTTGACTAAATTTATTTTCTCAAAAATAATAGGATTAAGAATATTAATTACTCCGATGGTTTCAGCTACAATTGGTAAAAGGTCCTTTTCAAAGATAACGATTATAAAAAATAGTATTTAAGATCAAATATGCAAAGACTAAGAATTCTATCTGCTGTTTCAGTGGAACATAGTATCTTAGATACCAGATTTCGCGAGTATAAAAGCAAGAAAACTTCAATCTGTGTAGATAGTTAGCACATGCCGTAACTAGATTTATACGGGGGCTAAAATATTTTTAGGAGGGGCAAGAAAACGTTGAATGGAAACGGAAAATAAATAGAATACAAAATGTGTCATATTGTCTTAACAATTATTATTATTTGAAACACACACATACAAAAAGTTAAAGTTTTTATGTAATATAATGTACGTATAAAATTGCAAATTATCTTGAACATAACATTTAATTCTTATTAAGTGTAATATTATATACTATATGTATTAGAAAAACATATAATCATCCATAAAACTTAACAAGGAACAGAAAAGTAAAAGAAAACGTTAAACGAATAATTTGAAATAACTGAATTTTTCTATTTCCTTTATTATTAGATTTCTATAGGAATTCTTTATAGTGATTGCAAGGACTGTGATGTATTTACTGACACTCTATCACATCGGTAAACACTTCATCACGCAATTTGTTTAATAATAAATTTGGAAACACGTGTTTCGCAAGCACGAGACAAGCATTATCGAAACCGTATACAACCCAAGTGGTTTCGGCTTTATACGGTTTTGATAATACCTCGTGCTAGCGAAACACGTGTCAGCGAATTTATTATTAAACAATTGTGTGGTAAGGAGTTTGCAGAAGTGGTATATCGTCAGTAGGAACTTTTGCATATCCAACATGTCAGTTCTTTTTCCCAAATGTTAAAAATGTTAAGTTAGCTACTTTTTGATAGACCATAGATAAACCATACACTCTGTTAACCCGGCGTCGGGGGAGGGAGTGAGGAGAGAGAATTAGTTACACGGACGCGGGGTTGGGTCATAATTACCCACTTATTAAACTCCAGATATTTCATTATATTTATGAAAGAATTATAAAATCTCGATTATATCTGACTTTATGAAGACACTAAAACATTACTTTATTAACAAAAACATATTTATTTTTATTTTTTAACAAGAAAACCTTTGACATTAAAAAGTTAACAAAAGTACCTTTCTCTAGATTAAATATGAAAAACACTTCTTTCTTTTATCAGTCTTTCACTTTTATGAGCTTAACTAATTACTATTTAGAAAACAACAAAAAAAGTTAATTGGAAATAGTTATTAGCAACTAAAAATAGTATCAGATACGCAATATAATAATAATAATAATATAATTTATTTTGTCCCACGTTTTACATTTACAGGACAAAGGTAAGGTACGTACATATATTTACAAAAATTTAAAAGGCATTCTTAACAAACACTGCAAAAATATCATCATAATAGACGTTTGAGAAACGACACATTCTGAGGAGTGGTGATCCGTGGAATAGATTGGTTCTGGAAAAAGGAATTAGAAATGTGGAAGAGGAGCGAGAGGATAATCTGGGAGTAATAAAATGAAGTGACGAAAGAAGAAAGGAGTAGTCAATAAATCTGTTAGTAAGCTTCCATACAAATCGAACACCAGCACATCACTCCAATGTGTTAGTGACTGGAGGCCATGAGTATCCAATAACAACGTGTAGTCAACGCCACGTTGAGGATAAGTTCCTGTAATCCTGAAGGAGAAGTACTTCAAAAATCGCCGCTGAACCTTTTCAATTGAGAGCTGTAGGTATGTATATTGTGGAGACCAAACCTGTGTGGCATACTCGAACCTACTGACGACAAGACTGAAATATAAATTCTTCAAAAGTAAAGGGTTACTGAAGAACTTGCAGCAACGCATAACGAAACCCAAGGTGCGCGAGGCTGCAGAGCAAATAAAGTCAATGTGGTTAGAAAAAGTCAGTCTGCAATCGAAAACCACTCCAAGATCCCGAAAGCACTCCACCCTCATTAAGGAAACATTATTTACATTGTAAGTAGCATTAAGATAGTTCAGTTTCCGCGTGAACACACACATATAACAACACTTGTCAATATTTAACTTTAAGTTATAGTTAGAACACCACCCAGACAAGATACTTAAGTTCTGTTGAAGGCAGAATACATCATTCCAAGACTTTATTGGGTTGTAGATTTTAAGATCATCGGCGTATGCCAAAAATAGGACATCTCAAGGAATCAAGCAGGTCGTTAAGGAATAAAATGAAAAGCAGTGGTCCTAATTTGGAACCTTGCGGGACCCAGAAGAAGGACAAAACCCACGAGATCTAAAACCATTGTAAAAAACATTATTGCGTCTATCAGTCAAATAGGAATGTAACAGCTGAAGTAAAGATGGGCTGAAACCAAAAGTAGAAAGCTTTCCAAGCAGGACACCATGATCGATCGTATCAAAGGCACGACTAAAATCGGTATAAACAACGTCCAATTGGCCTTGGTTATCCAATTCTTGAGAAATCGCTTGAGTTATTGATATCAAATTAGTGACGGTTGACCGGCCACGCGTGAAACCGTGTTGAAATGGAGATATAAAGGATTTAGTATTAAAATATATTGAAGAATAGATTACGTTTTCGAAAACTTTAGCAAAGTTACAGAGAATAGATACTGGACGATAATTTTCAACACAGGCCTTATCGCCCTTCTTAAAAATTGGCCAAATTCTTGTGCGGCGCCAACGAGAAGGAAAATATGCAGTTTTCAATGAGACATTTATGATTAATGCTAGTAGTTCGGCCAAAGCAAATCTTGAACCACTAATAAGAATGCTTGGAATTAAGTGATCCTCCCGCAGTATAATCTTCTGGAAAAGCTGGCAATATGCTAATAAGTTCACTCTCAGTAACAGTTGATAAAGTAAAGGGTAGATGAGATAATTGAGTATTATTACTATAAACAGGAGAGCAAGGTTGGTATATTGATGAAAATAAATCAGCAAATGCATTAACAATATCGTGCGGTGACTCAAGTTGCATTTGGCGAAAAGTTAAAACACTAGGAATACGCTATGTACCACGTTTATTTCGTATAAAATGAAAGTCTTCTTTAGGACTGTTAATAATTCATCGAGGATTCAATTTTGTTCATATAGGATTTATACGCATCAGATGTTAGTAATTTGCTCAGATTCCCTAATCTCTTAAATTTGTCAAAAAAGAACTGGTTTCTAGTGGCTAGCCAACGACGTCTGTAATAATACTTCAATTTCAAGTGACGTTTAACATCGGTAGTAAACCATACAGGATAACGAGATTTAACAGGAGCCACCATTTTTGGGACAGTAGAATCCATAATTTGATACAATACGTTATAAAAGCTGTCAACAGCGTTATTTACATTTTGAAATTCCTTCAAAAAAGACCAGTCTATGTAATAAATTGGAATACAAGCTTTGGAAGTTGGCTCTACGCAAGTTATATCTTAGATTGTTATTGGAAATGAAGTTTGAAGGACTAGAAGGACACAGTGGAAAAGGAACTGAAACACACAAAAGGAGATGGTACGGATCCGCCGATACAAATGGAGAATCGTCACGTTCAACACCAATATTGTGATCAACATTGGAGAGGACCAGATCAAGTAGACGATTATCACAATTCGTTGTATTGTTATGTTGATTTAGTTGAAGAGAATTGCATAACAAATTAAAAGTAGCAGTCTTCGAATTACCAGGCTTATAGTCAATAAAATGTGGCATATTAAAGTCACCAAGTAGAATGGTGGATCATGAAGGAAAACTTCTAGTGATTCACAAAATAATTCAAAATATTTCAAATGATTTTCCTTTAATCGATATTGTTGCATGTAAATGTACAATTGATTGTAAGACTATTTACTATTTTGTTGTTTACATTCCTCC
The DNA here is from genome assembly GCA_038088585.1 of Chrysina gloriosa. Taxonomy (NCBI): domain Eukaryota; kingdom Metazoa; phylum Arthropoda; class Insecta; order Coleoptera; family Scarabaeidae; genus Chrysina; species Chrysina gloriosa. The sequence goes on from CM076091.1 coordinate 27,364,507, forward strand.
AGATATTTCGATAAATATTTTGAGGGCTTCATGGAGTCGCTTGAGCAATTGCTAATAGGTTACCAGAATGTTCTAATTCTCGGGGACTTTAATTGTTCGAACTTAATACTACGTCATGCTCAAGATTCCAAATCACTTATATTGAAATCGTTCTTGGATTTCACCAACTTCAATCAATCTAATACTGTTTTGAATGTAAACGGTAGAATTTTAGACTTACTTATTTCGGGTATTCGGGATGTTGAACGAGATAGCTCTCCACTGATTTCAGAGGATGTTAACCATCCCGCACTGTCTTTTGATTTTTCAGTAGACTGCAAGTCTGCCACCAATTTTAACTTTCCTAATTATAACAAAACATATAACTTCCGTAAGCAGATTTTCCTGCGCTTTATGCATCATTACAGAGTATTAGTTGGGACTTTCTGAACGATTTCGTAGATGTCAACGCAGCTTGCGATTCCTTTTATCGGGTGCTCTATGAGGTTTTTGACAAACATATTCCTCTAACAAGGTCGTCTAGTGAGTACTATCCGAAATGGTTTACACCGCAGTTAATTTATAATATCAAATTAAAGGAAAAATATCATAAAAAGTATAAAAGGTTTAATTGTTCTATTTCATTAGCCAATTTTAAGCGCCTCCGCTCTCTTACTAAAAAGCAGAGTATGGAAGCTATTTCTGCATACTTAGTAAATATTGGAAATAATTTCTGCCTAGATCCTAAGCAGTTCTGGACTTTTATCCACCATAAGAAGCGGTCGTCTAGAATTCCGCGAAACATGACAATATACATCTAAATGATCCTATTTCTATTGTTAATTCGTTTGGTGAATACTTCAGTTCGGTTTATACCACATCTATTAATTCAGAGTCTAATGCATCAATTTACCCACAGATTGGAAACAGCTCACATAACATAAATATTGCTCCTATCTCTGCGGCTACAGTAATTGAAATTACCAAAAACTTAAAGATAGTTTAATATCTGGCCACGATCAGGTCCCCGCTTTTTTGGTTGAGGACTGTAAATTCATATTTGCGATTCCTTTGACAAAATTATTCAACTTAGCTCTTACATCGTTGACCTTCCCTGACATCTGGAAAGTGGCAAGGATTACTCCGATACACAAAAACGGTGATGTGAGTAATGTGGTGAACTACAGACCTGTCGCTATTCTTTCTAATTTCGCTAAGTTGTTGGAACTAATTATGTATTCACATATTTTTCCTATAATGAATCATCATATTTCTCCTCATCAACATGGATTTATGGCGAAACAATCGACCGTGTCAAACTTGGCTTGTTTTAAACAATTTGTGGCAAGCTCATTTGATGCTGGTGGCCAGGTAGATACCATTTATGCTGACTTTTCTAAAGCGTTCGACCGTATTGGTCATGCAACATTGCTTAGAAAACTGATGGCTTTTGGATTTACTGAAGATTTGGTTCGTTTTTTTAAGTCATACTTAACGAGTAGACCACAGTATGTGTTCTACAATGGCTACTCATCGATCATTTCAAGCACTGTCAGGAGTACCTCAGGGATCAAATTTGGGTCCTCTGCTGTTCAATATTTTTATTAATGACATTACAACTGCAATTAACTCAAATAAGTTGCTGTTTGCCGATGATCTTAAAGTATTCCGAGAAATCTCATCAGTATCGGACTGTCTTAGCCTCCAGACTGACTTGGATAATATTGCTTTGTGGTGTGAATCTAATAATCTACCCCTAAATATATCTAAATGTAAGACAATATCATTTACACGCAGAATCGTTCCGGTTTCTTTCCCTTATTATATTGGTGAGAGTCAGTTGGAGAGGTGTGCGTTAGTCAAGGACTTGAGTGTTTGGTTTGATCCTACACTTAATTTTAATCATCACATGGATGTAATTACTGCCTCGGTTAGAACAATGTTGGGTTTCATTATTAGGAATTGCAGATGTCTTAAAAATACTCAGGCTTTACAAGATTTGTACTTTGCTCTGGTCAGATCTCGTCTAGAGTATGCGTCAGTAGTATAGTACCTTTTTATTTAACACGCAGACGAGATCTTGAATTAGTTCAAAGAAGATTTTTAAAATTTGCAAGTTTTCAAATTGATAATGTTTATCCAGTTAGAAATATAGATCAGGCAATTTTGTTGAATCGCTTTGAGATACCGTCACTTCAATTCAGAAGAATTACTTCTAGCGTTAAATATCTATATAATTTAATTCATGGTAACATTGACTGTCCTGATCTTTTGCAATTACTAAACTTTTATATACCACCATTTTTATCTCGTAATCCACCAACATTTTATTTGCCACGATGTAGAACAAATATTGGTTCTTGCACGCCTATATACTTGATGTGCTACAATTACAATATAATTTCGACTGTCTGTGACATCAACCATGACTCATTGCGGGATATTGTCAGCTGTTGTGAGCGGCATTTCAATGCATTTGTATAGGTTCTTCTGGAAATATTGTATTGTTGTAGAGTTATACTGGTTTGCTTATTGTATTTTCATTAATTGTCCTGTAATTGAATTGTAATTTGTTGGACAATAAAGATTATTATTATTATTATTATTATTATTATTATTATTATTAAAGTTGATATATGTTTGGGGGTAAATAAACTTCAATAATATAGACAATATTAGCAAAATTAGTGCACTTGCAAGCAACAATATCAATTAAAAGGACCAGAGCAGAAATCATACTTGTATCCAGAACTATATAAACAACTGAGCCAGAGAATGCAATAAATACTCCACCAGCCATAGTGCGATTGACTAAAGAAAATTTTCTGTCAGAACGAACAATGCTAAATGATGGGGGAAGTACTTCTGAGCTAAAAACAGAATCGTCCAACCAGCTTTCAGTGACTACAATTATGTCATATAAAGATTCACAAGCACTAGAAAAGAGAGCATGTGTTTTAGATCGAAACCCACGAGTGTTTTGATAATAAATGTTAAATGCATAAGGAAAAACGCTGGACCTATCTAGTTTAACTTAGAAATTATTGAAGGTATTCCTCGATTATATTTAATTTTTAAATTCTTTTCACCATTATTCAAGCGGTCGTTCAATTCCGTTTTGGCATCCTTGTGAATCTGAAGTTGCATAGGTGTTCTATCGCGAAAAATGGACAATGTAGAAAATTTCTGGATAGACTTAAGTGTAGAGATATTATGCATAACTTGACTAACAAAAGAGTCAGAAGGAAAGGAAACCCTAATAGGACGCTTACGTCTTGTTGCAGTTGAATCAAATTTTCCCAATCTAGATATTTTGATATCTCGAACATTAACTTGGAGATTAGCGCAAATTTCATTGACCAAGGTAAGATCCAAAGCAATTTGTTCAGCATTGCTTTCGCATTTATCCTCTTCACAGCCAAAGATAACTATGTTGTTTCTACGGCGACCACGATCAGCAATTTCTTGAATCACTCTTTCAGTATTCAGAAGAGACGGAGCCGAGGCGACAGTGGATTGCAACAAAGAATTCTTCAAAACTTTGATATCATCCTGAAGAGAAGCAATTATTGACTTCAAACTGTTAAGGTCGTCGCCGAATACGATGCAATTATTACAGGTCCAAGTGAATCCAGTTTCTGAGTGAATTTTCCTCGCTTCAGAAACCGAAATTTTAACACAGTTAATTCGAAATGTTTTTTTACAAATGCAACAATAAACAACCTTATGAGATTCGTCAGCATTCCCGCAGCAAGCACAGACAGGCATGATAAAGACTAAAATTATACGTAAGGGTAGGAAAGAGACAGGGACATACTTCACGCCAGCGGTGCCCATCGCGACGACTTATAAAAGACAAAATATCTATATACGTCTATATAATCTCGAACAGTGTACGAAGGATAAAAAGGCGACGTAAATAATTTTAACAAAGTTACACAAATATGTGATTACCAAAGAAGAAATAGAAAAAGTATGCAGGCGTACAAAAAAATTGTACAACAAGCAGAACGGATAACAGAATAATGAACTTACCACGAGAATATTAAGGTAAATAACAATTAGCTAACGGAGAGCAAAACAGATGATACAAGTTTGAAATTTGAACAGTAAAAAATAACTGATAAAATACAGATATTTTACGAGAGCTGTAAACTATGTACGTACTCACGCAATAATCGAGTATGAAATAATATATATAATGAAAAATACATATAATATCCATGGCGCAAAATAGCTACATTGATTTTAACTTTCAGCATGTATAACTCGAAGTGCGATCACCGTCTAACTGATTTGGAATTAAAAACGTTTAGAGATATTCAATATCTGCAACTACTGAGAAGAGCGTAGAGAAGAGAACTGCAGTTTTAACCTTCGGTGTACAAGGTGAAAAAAATCCTCACCTATACAACGTGGGGTAAATCTAACCCGACATACATTTTGGCTATTTTTGCTCTTTTATCAAACTAATTTTATGTTTATTGATATTTTTGATAACTTAATTAGTATATTATCAAATAAAACACAAAACTAACAATTATAAAAACTTTATTCAGAAATATAACGAGAAACATAAAAATCTTCTATAAAAAGTTCCGAAAAACTTTAAGTAACAAATAATAATAATAATACTCTTTTTAGAAACATGGAGTCTCTTTTTCTTACCATTAAAATATTGTCTTAGATATTTAGTATCATAAGAAAAATAAAATTAATTCTCGCAAACATATTTTGGCCAGATTACTGACGCTCTAAATCGCTACAGTTTTGGCATATCATATTTGCGTGTGCCCTACAAATTGCTAAGTTGCATTTTATGCAAACATTGATAGTCTTTCTATCTTTATTTTTTGGGCAAAAAGAACATCTCAGAGATCTCTTGACTTGTTTTGGTGATGGACCTGGGACTTCTTCCCCCAAAATCTCATATAAACGTTTTTGTGTGTCTCGTGGAATATGCGGGTTATCTTTCCTAATAGTGATGTGCTCTGTTATCAATGAGAATCCCAATTCCTTTAGGAATTTTTTCTCAAATTGGTTTTCCTCTTCTCAATCCCATTATTAAGCATATGCATAACAAAAGCATTTATACCAGCATGATTGAGCAGTGAAAAAAATACAGTCAGCAACCGTCGTTTTGAATTGCGAGGGACGTCATACGTTCTTGCGAGCTTGTCAACAACATCAACACCGCTCTTGGTCGCATTATAAAACGTGATAATAAAGGGCCTTTTCTGGTCTCCGCTTTCTGGATCCACTTCATTGTCGTGGTGTAAAGTTGACATCATATGCACGCATTTTCGAGGTTTGGGAATGTATGATACAATTGTTATGTCCTTTTGGAATCCAAAGATGGATGACTTTTCTTCTCGCCTGGCCTTGAATTGAAGTGGAAGGCACGTTTTGTTAGATCTAAGGGTTCCAACTGCAGTCAACTTATAGTTTTTGAGCAAATGTTCAGCGACTTCATAGCTCATAAAAAATATCCATTTTAATATTCCGTCCACTTGCAGAAACACACCTCACCAAACTATCCACTATATCAAACGGCTTATTACTCACCAAATATGGGCTACCATGTGGCTGCTTACCACAGTATATTTCCAAGTCCATTGTGTAAAATGTTTTGGCATCTACTAGGGCATATATTTTTAAACCATACTTGGCTGGCTTAGACGAGATATACTGACGAAAAGAGCATCTTCCTCTGAAAGCCACAAGTTCTTCGTCAATTGTCAAGTATTCTAAAGGTGTATAGGCATCTTGACAGTTCTTGGTGAATATCCCAAACATTTCTCTTACTGGTGCCAAACGATCGACGACTACTCTTTCTGCTCGAGTTGTTCCATCATCAAATCTCAAGCTGTTTACTAAAAATACAAATTTTTTATATTTTCTTAACACTTTTAAAACAAACGTAGAACTACGAAATAGTATTTACGGCAGCGTACATGTGTGCATTGTCTCATTGAGACTAGCGGTTATACTGAAGAATCTCCTATACTGTTCGTTGCCGCTAGTGAGCAACTTTACTACGAACACCGAGAAGCAGCGGCTTTCCGAATTATGGGAAAGTCGGTAATGAGGTGAACTTTGAAATAAGTTTTTGACAGGAATGGTATATATGAATTTAACATTTATAATAATAATAATTTACGTTCGAAACGTATGGCAAATAAAATACAAGTAAGTGAACATTTATTCCCTGGAAATCTATATTTAATCTATATAATTACCGGATACTACCTCTGTTATACTATCGAGTATATCATGCTAAAACTCTGTGTTCACATTAGCGTATTTCTTTCGTTGGCTTACATTGACTGCCATGACTATCATATTTAATAGCCTGTGATGCTTCCGTTGAGACTTTGGCTATCAAATATGAGAGCCACAATGTATTCACATGTCAGTCCATAGCTATCAAAAATTTATCACTTAACACCCAAATCTTGAGCTATGCTGAAAAACTTGTGTTTAAGTTTCACAGGGAGCCGCAGTTATTTTTTTTTTTTTTTTTGATAACTAGGCGAAAGTCACCATTATCATTAAAAATTTTGCCAGTTTAAAAAGAAACTCTTACTCAAATTTAATGTTGGATACTACGTATTAACTGTAGAACTATATTGTAGTTATAATCTTATTCAAGATATTTATATATATAGATCGCCTAACACATCGTTGTAAACGACAGCGGTAAAGATTAATTGAATAAGTAAGATAATTGAGTAAGTTTTTAACGTTATTAGTGCTATTTTTGCCTAAATGTACTATTTAACTATTTCAGCTAATTCATTTTAGTTATCATATTATTTGTATAGGTATATTTATTATTTATACCAGGTATGGGCAACCTCCGGCCCGCGGGCCACATGGGGCCTTCGAGTAAGGTTTGTCCGGCCCGCTACTGAATACTTTCGTTGCATATTAGCACGGCCCGTCTAAACTTAATTCATAATGAATCATAAGGATACTTCAAAAATGTATATTTTTCAAGATTACTCACAACATAAAACTTCTACAAAAAAGGTTGCCCATGCCTGATTTATACAATATTACCATGATTAATATAAAATATATATGTTTTAGTCTTCCCTGCATGGAAGAAACCAGTTCCGGGTTGGGTAGACAGTATGAAAGGAGCTATAGGCTTGTTTGCAGCCTCCCTTTCTGGTATAACAAGAGTGCAGTATATGAATCCAGAAGCTCGTGTAGACATAATTCCTGTAGACTGTGCCGCCAATGCCGTCATAGTGGCTTCTTGGTACAGAGCAATGCAAAGGTACTCCTTTCTACTTCTATTATTTACAACCTAACTTATTATTTCAGAAATATAGATACACCCGTATATAATGTAACAACGGTGAAAACCGCAAAATGTAAATGGAGGGATATACTGAATATTAGTCGATCGACAGCACTAGAACATCCCTTTAGACAATTATACTGGTATCCAAAATTTTGCCCTACTACTAATTATTTGCGTTACGTTGTTTGGTTTATACTTTACCACTTTATTCCTGGTTATATATATGATAGTTTGCTAATTCTTTTTGGGCGAAAACCATAGTAAGTTGCATGTTATAAGTATAAATTGTTAAAGGACTTATTCCTTTTTAAGCTTTGTAGATATTTATAGAAGAACAATGCATAAGCAGAAAATGGTAGCATATTTTGGTTTACGCGAATTTCGTTTCGAAACTAGAGCTACAGAAGAATTATTTCTGGAACTGAATTCAGAAGATCAGATACAATTTTATGGAATTCGAGAATTCAAACCTAATACAGACTATTTGACGCAATTCTATTTAGGTATAAGGAAATATTGCCTGAGAGATGATGGAAATTCTTACGACCGACATATTTGGCTTAATATGTAAGTTATATCTACATTTACCGTATTCTTTCTACTCGAAAACTTGCAGGTTTTTCATTTTGGATTTGATATTACAAACAGCTTCGTGGTGCACTATTGCTTGGGTTCTTTGGTATTTTATAAGAGAAACCATTTACTGACTATGCTTGACCGTATTCAACTTTTTAAATGTATTAATTAATTAAGTATTAATTACAATATAATAATGTAATAATAACAATTAATGTGTTTGTTATTTAAATTAAGCTTTAATATGCAATTTATCGGCTTGTACAAAGTCCTAATTTGATTACCCCTAGAAATGTATCAATTTTTAATTGCTTTTCTTCTCAACAACCCCGCTAATATTGTAACCGGAACGAGCACTAATTTTGTTAAGTAGTGGTTTTTGTACTACATATACAGAGTAATTTATGTTATTTAGGGATATTAAACATAAACATCTTATTTACTATCAATGTTCTAAAGACTAATTGTAAGATTCACTACAACCTTCTAAAAATTTAATTTCATGCATTAAGCAGGATATTCTTGTTGCCAATAATAACGACCCTAGGGATGTTGACAGTTATTTTTAATATTTCTAATTCTTTTCGTTTCTTGGTCTTGTAGCAACATATCGCCATAACGACACTTTTTCTAATCGCCAGTAAATTACGAAGTAAGTTATCATATTTGATAAAAACAGCTTCTTCATTTATTTCTTCGAGCAAATTGTTAATTCCCGAGTATTTAAGAAATTATCATGGCATCATTAGCGAATGAAATTGAAGATTATCTACCGTTTAATCCTATAAAATAAGAAATGATGGGTTTTGTAAATAAATTCAACGAACATACATACATACGTACTTTAACTATCAGATATAAGACGTGCTTATTTAAACTGGTATGTGTACACAACAATACAGATTGGTCGTTTTCCTTAAACTTTCTCGCCCTTTTAAAGTTTCACTTAGACACCAAATATATTTTGCTTACCTTCTAGATTCTAGATTCTAGGTTCCAAGGTTAGCCGTTCAACCTTCACAAAATCTTTTGTATTGTACCCTGATTTATAGTTAGCCCCGAAAGAGTATATATGAAATTAACATTTGTAATAATTAAAGGCCGGATAATATGCAGTTTGCATAAATTTGCATGTTTGCATAATATATGCATTTTGTATATTATTTGCATATTTTGCAGTAATTCAGCATATTTGAAGTATCCGAGTTTTATTTATTTATTGGATGTAATTTATTACAGGATAGGCATTACTAAAAATATGTCGTAGTTGTAACAAACAAAGAGTTAAACAGCCCTCTTCAAATTACAAATAGCATTCTATGAAGCCTCTTCTCGATACTTTTCCGATAAGCGCTTCCAAAAATTTATTAATGCTGTTCCCATACATCTAGACCGGGACAGAATTCAAGGAAAAGCTAATTCCCTGAAACTTCTAAATAAATACAAAAATACATTTTACCAGAAAATTGGGAGCACAGGTGTTTCTTTGTTATTCGGAGAAATTTATTCCCATATTCGAAAGCAATCTTACTTATTTTAAACGTCATTTTACGTTGGTTTTTCGAAGTGTAAACTTGTGGGTTTTTATTAGTTATAATGCCGATAAAAACGCCGAAAATAGTGCCTGGATGGATTGCACCTTATTCAGAATTGCGTATGGATATAGAAAAAGTATTTTGTGTAGCATGCAGCAAGATTGTAAGTAAAATTTAAGTTTATTTCCTCTTATTAATCTATAGTTTTTAAACGATGTTTAACAAAATCACCAATACAACGCTTCGACAAATAATTTTATTTTAAAATGAGTAAAATGAGATGTATATTTCATGCGTACTTTTCGCATATCATCAGCACAATACGGAGTATCATTTTAAAATAAAATTATTTGTCGAAGCATTGTGTTGGTTATTTTATTAAATGTCGTTTATTCCGATTGCTTCGCAAACTCTTTACACATTAGTTTTTTATTGCTCCTTTATCTTTTACTAACACTTATTTTATAAGAAAACAACTGATGATGTGATATTTTTTATGCAGGTTACAAGTGAGAGAAAGTTTCAAGTCGACCAGCATATTAAGACTCCATCTCATGCTGCAAAGCTATCAAAGATGAAATTGGCGAAGAAGGATAAGCAAACATTACCGCAATGTTTGCCATCAACCTCCAAAAAATCGGAACAAGAACAATTTAATGAAGATTTGAGCCTAATGTTTGTGTCGGCAGATATTCCACTACATAAAATAAACAATTTAAATGTCAAGTTATTTTTGCAAAAGAACACCAACAAATATAATATTCCCGACGAGAACATCCTTAGAAAAATTATATTCACCGTATCAATGCATAAACATTGAGTAGCATTAAGAAGGCTGTGTCAAACAATTACCTTTACATATGCGCTGATGGAACTATTGATAGTGTGGGCCGATACATAGTTCATTTAATGATAGGTATCCTTATCGTATCGGTTCCAGCAAAATCTTATTTAATTTCATCCAAACAGTTGGAAAAGACAAATAATTTGACAATAACAAGGTTTATACAGGAAGAACTGGCAACCTTTTTCTTACCGGAATCGATTCCAACAGAAAAAATTCTATTGTTTTTAACGGATGCCGCACCATACATGATAAAGGCAGCTTGCAACTTGAAAATCTTTTACCCAAATTTAATTCACACAACTTGCTTGGCGCACGGACTAAATCGTGTTGCAGAAGAAGTAAGAAACCATTTTCCCTTGGTAAATACTTTAATTAGTAGTGTTAAGAAAGTGTTTTTAAAGGCTCCATTAAGACTTCAGTTTTACAAACAACATCTACCCGGGTATTCCGCTCCCTCCTCAACCAGTAATCACACGATGGGGGACGTGGTTGAAAGCTGCTATTTGTCATGCAAATCATTATGAAGAAATAAAAACAATTATTATGGATCTTGATAGCGATACACAATCTGTGCTAGACGCCCAAAAGGTGTATTCGAGTAAAGAAATACCTCAACAGTTGGCGTTTATTAAAGCCAACTACAGTTTTATTTCCGCTTCTATATTGCAATTGGAAGAACAATTTATGTCGCTAATTGAGAGCGTTGAAATAATAAACAAATTTGAAAAGTAATGTTTTGATGTTAAAGGAAGGGTGGGAAAATCCGTGCATGAAAAATTTTTAAGTGTAATAGAAAAATATGAGGGTTTTAAAAAGCTAAAGGATATTGCTAAAATCTTGTGTGGTGAGTCAGTAGAAAATATTGAGTTGACAATAGAGGATATTTCTAATTTGAAATATGCTCCTATAACAAGCGTGGACGTAGAACGAACCTTTTCAATATATAAATACATGTTATCAGACAAGCGCCACAATTTTTCTATTGGAAACTTTGAGAGATATGTAATTATAAATTGTTTTCATAGTTAATTATGTTGTAAAATGTTATAAATAAACTTGTAGTAAACATAATAGTATTTTTTTATAGTATTATATTTTCTAGCATTATTTCCACCTTTTTTAGCATATAATCCGGCCTCTAGTAATAATAATAATTTACGTTTGAAACGTATGGCAAATAAAATACAAGTAAGTGAACATTTACTCCCTGGAAGTCTATGTTTAATCTATATAATTTACATTACCGGATACTACCTCGGTTATACTATCGAGTATATAATACTAACATTCAGTGTTCACGTTAGCGCATTGCATTCGTTGGCTTACATTGACTGCCATGAGTATCATATTTAATAGCCAGTGATGTTTCCGTTGTATTCACATGTCAGTCCATAGCTATCAAAAATGTATCACTTAACACGCAAATCTTGTAGAACTTTGACCTCCCCCTCCCTTTTTTCCTGCTTCGAACAGACTTTAATACATTTAGCACTACCAAGCTATATATGAAAATAGAAATCCTTTCGTAATTGCTGTTGAATATACTCCTACGCGCACGCATTTATTACGTGGATTTGAGCTTGGAAGGACGTTGGAGATACGACCACATATTGCCACAAAAATACTGAACTTCAATCCCGTACTTCGCTCTTGAACCGATCACTTGTATGTAGGTGCAAAGAAACCACATGGAGTATCGCATCCGTAGTAGCACCGGCGCAGTTATTCACGTCCCCTATAATCCCTGAGTAAATCTGTGTCTGAAACTTTTGCAGCATTGCTTAATTAGTAATTTCTTAAGGCTTGAGCCCCGCACCATTGATGCGTGTGAAATAATTGATGTGTTTTAAAGAATCTGCGAGAGAACCAGATAGTGAGCATAACTTAAACAGATATTTTTTCAATATGAGTTTTCGACTTGACTGGTTAATCAGGGGCGATCGCGAGTTACTTCAATTCTTTAAGAAATTGTAACAGAGTTCCATTCAAGATAGGAGCGTTTAGACCCAGTTTCCTTCTCCTTATGAACGAAATTATGACTTTTTTTGTTTGGGTTAGATCTAGCTTCTGTTCTTAAACACCAACTGGTAATAAATTAGAAGCAAGATGCATACAATTCAATAGGATCTAGTCGTGTGTGCCTTTTATAATGAACCGGGTCATCTGTGTAACCGTCAATGTGTAAACCATCCCTATACAGACAAACCATTAACTGGCGAACAGAACTTAAGCACATCAATGGCGATAGTATTGCGTATACAGTTGTTGACCTATTGCCAATAATGGTTATCATTTATCAGCTTCTAAGCATGGATTGTACCCACCTCACTAGTACTGCTTCAGTACTTTTGTTATGCATGACTTTTACTATGGGTTCCAACGAGGTGTTGTGAAATGTTCCCTCGATATTTACTTAACTTACTCAGAAAGTAATGCATTATTGTAGTTAAATTCCTGTCTTACGTCTTCCAAAGAGTACTACGTTATTTATGTGGAGGGGAGGGAGGGAGGGGGAGGGAGGACAGGCATTATTTGGTCCGCTCAGTTGTTTGATTCGGCACGTTCTCCCTTATCACGGCATCGCCATTGTAGCAGTTCTTTTGAGGCGACTCAACATCTAGGTTAGACTATAATGCCTACATTCAGGGCCGAAATTTTAGCAGATGGTTTTCTATTTGGTCTAGAGTAAAACTTACACAATGGCTTAATCCGCCGGTAGCCCCGTGCGCAGTGTGTGGGTAAATCCCGAGATATCTTGCGGCGAATCGACCACATCAAACCGGTCTCACTTCAATACGCCCGTATCCAATCTACCTGGCATCGTCAAAACGTCCTCTTCCGTTTATGTTCCAACAGCTTCGTACTTCACTACATTAGTCAATACATCGATGAAAACTTGTGTAGCCCAATTTCTCTGCAAGTCTTTAGGTGAGAATTAGAAAGCCAAGCGGATGAGCTGCACCACCTCAAGTTGGAACTCCTGAAGGCTTTCGTTACCTATTAGGTTTTTCTGTTTCAATTGAGACTTCTTTTATTTCTTTTGAAATTTTAGAAATCCTTGTCTCTCTGTTGTTACACTGCTTCTAACTGACCTTCTACTGCTTTAGCTTCAGTTTGTATGTTTTTTCACCATTTTCTTGAACAACTTCGCATAAATTGCATTGCTATATGCTCTATATCGCTTGCAATATCGTTATCTAATCTACCATTATGAAATTACAAAGAACCTTCGCTATATAGCCGACAGACCCTTGGTTGTTCCAAAAACTACTTAACTTTTCAAGTTCATCTGGACACATCTCGATATTCCCGCCTTGTCTACTCTACTTGATGGTGTAGGTTACTTAGCATTGTTTATAATGGGGCATTCAACACTTTATTTAGCCGTCCAAATAAGCGCAATTCAAAAGTTGATAGGGTTATGTAGCAACACTAAACTAAAATATTTCAACAGACTCTCAGATGACATAAAGGAATTAATCACGCAGAAGAACCAAGATGGGCGAAAATTAGGCGTCTCTATTTATTCCCATGGTCATATATTTTGTTTTCTTAGCATTTATTTCTAATTTGTACTTTTTCGGTCCATTTTATAGTTTTGTCTATTTATTGTTCGAGGCACTACTGTTAATTGTGTGGCATCCGCATATGCCGGGCATTCATAGTCATTGCTTCCTAGCATTTTAACTTACCGCCATACTCAAACTGAGTCACCGCACGATATTATAATTTCATCTCGTGATTTATTTTCATCAGTACACCAACCTAGCTCTCCTGTTTACAGTAATACATATATTTCATATTTTCAACTTTTCCAGATGATCTTACTGCCGGAGATGATTTGATTCCAAACATACTTGTTCGTAATGCAAGCTTTGCTTTAGCTGAACCACTAACATTCATCATAAATTTCTCTACGAAGACTGCATATTTTACCTTATCGATGGCGCCGCGCAAAAATTAGCCCAACTTTTAAGAAGGGTGATAAATCTTGTGTCGAAAATTATTGACCAATATCCATTCTCTGTAACTTTGCTAAAGTTAATACTAAATCCTTTATATCTCCATATCAACATCGTTTCATGCGTGGCCGATCAACCGTCACTAATTTGATATCTATAACACAATTGATTTCTCAAGAATTGAATAAACAAGGCCAATTGGACGTGGTTGATACCAATTTTGGTCGCGCCTTTGATGCGATTGATCTGGTGTCCTGCTTAGTAAGTTTTCTACTTTCGGATTTAGTCCATCTTATCTTTAGCTGTTACATTCTTATTTGACTGATAGATGCAATTATGTTTTTTACAGTGGTTTTAGATCTCGTGAGTTTCGTCCCTTTTCTGGGGTCCCGCAAGGTTCCAAGCCAGCTTCATTTTATTCCTTAACGACCTGTTTGGTTCCTTGATGTGTCCTGTTTTGGCATACGCCGATGATCTTAAAATCTACAATCCAATAATATCTTGAAATGATGTATTCTGCCTTCAACAGAATTTAAATATCCTGTCTCAATGGTGTTCTAACTATAACTTAAAGTTAAATATTGAGAAGTATTGTTGTATGTCTTTCACGCGGAAACTTAACTATCTTAATTCGACTTACTATGTAAATAATGTTTCCTTCATGAGGGTGGAAAGCTTTCAGGATCTTGGAGTGCTTTTCGATTGCAGATTGAGTTTCTCTAATCACATTTACTTCATTTGTTCTGCAGCCTCAAGCACCTTGGATTTCGTTATGAGTTGCTACAAGTTCTTCAGTAACCTTTTGCTTTTGAAGACTTACCTTCCAGAAAGCAAGAACAAGTAAGGTTTTTGTGTATAGGGAGCAATTTGATAAAAACATGTCTTTCAATTTTGATAAAAGTTTACCCGAGGGCCTCAAACGAAAGCTAATCAAAACTTTTAGCTATATCTCTATTGATTACAAAGTACGCTGATTATGGGCGCGAATAAAAGAATGACAAAAAATGAAATTGTAATCATTAATACATCAGATAATGGTAAAAATAATAAAGTAATGAATATGCACATCCTCCGTTATAAACAAACAATAATAGTATTAATAATTCATAGGTAGTAACCTTATGACCTTAATATTAGCATCACGGGCTACTGTATATATTCCTCACATACACACTGAATGGTGATTTATATTATAGCGTCAGCATATATCTTAACTAAAGTAAGTAAAAAAGCACATTTTTTGCCTAAAATGTCAGAGATTCAAGAATTTTATTCTGGAAAAGCTATTTTGATAACTGGTGCAACTGGATTAATTGGCAAAGTACTTTTGGAAAGGATGCTTGATACTTTACCAGATGTTAAGAAGATTTACCTACTTCTTCGCCCAAAAAAGGACTAACACCGCAGCAACGATTAGGAGCACTCCTTTCACATCCAGTACTGCAAAAAATACATATCAGCTACAACATACTAATTTGTATATTAATATGGTGATTCCAGATATTTACCTTTAACAACATACCATCTAGCCAACTGAAAAAGCTAAATGTTATTAATGCCGACGTTACTATGGAGAAATTTGGCTTAAGTAACGAAAATAGAGAAATACTGATTAATGAAGTGTCCATTGTAATACATGGAGCAGCAAACATACGATTTGATTTGTCATTAAAGGATGCCATTGTACAGAATACTCTACCTACAAAATATTTATTAGAATTATGTGCAGAAATAAAAAATTAGTGGTAAGTGGTTTAGAGTACTAGCAAATTACAAATGTTGACTTTCAAAGGTAATGAGGTAAAATATAACTTTTGTGTCTGAATTTGGTTTTTGAAGTGAGAGATAATAAATATTTATACGATATGTTTTAAAGTAAGTACCGTTTTGATATAAAAGGACACAATAGCAATTTTTCCAACAATTTTATTTTTATAAAATAGCCCGTACCTTAATTTAGTTTTCAACATAGTTTTCACCAATATTCTTCTTCTTCTACTCGTTAATCCTTATGCCTTTCAGCGTCGGATTTCACCAATATTAAGGAACTTATTATATCGTACGACCAAATTATGTTGAAAAGGATACCAAGGTTCACGTTTTCTTATAAAAATAAAATTGTTGAAAGAATTGCACAGCAGAATGACAACCAGTGCTTCTACACTAACTCCAACACCTGAATATTGCCTATAAAAACGTTACCAGTAAAGTACAGTATATAATGTTCCTCATGTCATGACTCTACATCACACCAGTTTCCGCCACCGATTCATTAACGAGGAATTGAGGCAGAATTCTTATCCACACCTCAAGATGCTTTACCCAGTTAGTCTTCAAGATCAGAGTGAACAGCTATACGAGCGCATTAAGGCAATCCAATGAATCGTCCTGCGGAATTTTCTGATTCTTTGATTTTGACGTTTTATTTGCCGTCACGGAAAGGTTAGCTCTTCTTTCAGTCAGTGGAAGCCCTAGTTGAGAGTTTTATTACTGCCGACTTTTGTTCATTCGCAAGTATCTTCATTTATCAAACTGTAGACATGGTTGATTTGTTCCTCGGCATTACTAGTTTTTAAGATTACCTTCTATCTCGTTTTGTAAGTATCCATGTGGAAATCTGCACATAAACCAGATAACTTTTGTTTACACATGTGTAGGTATGCATTAAAAAGTTCTTGGAGGATTATGAAACACGCTTTGTTAAACTACCTTTTTTATTTTAATTAATATAATAGCGATAGAGAAAAATTACAAAATAAATATAAAGTAACATAAGATATGCATACCGTTACGCATAATGATATCTTTGTTGGTTGTTCATCTATTGTTTTATTTTAGTTACAAAAAGATACATTTCACGTCATACAAAAATATATTTTGCTAAAATAAATTGAGTCTTCATTGACTAAATGAATGCAGTTCTACGAAAAGCAATCAAATATGAAATCAAAAAGGTATAGTAACAGAATTGTTTCCGGAATTTGGACCGTCTCATGACTAAATTTACATATTCTCATTCTGTTAATTCAACCATCTCCCGGTCCCATCCCGGAGAATTTTGTTACTAGCCGTGGAAGGCTAATTATGCAATTATGCAATTGCAAAATATAGGAAATATAAGTAATGAAATTTTGAAGTCCGTAGTGTATATATCTACAACGTATTGTAATATAGACATAGCCAATTGTGATGAAAAGGTTTATGACATAAAAGGGTTCAACCCCTACGAAATCTTGAGAATGGTAGAGGATGGTGATAAACTGAATCAGATCGAAAAAGTAAGTATTAAGTCAATAATATAATATTTACATTCATATCTGCACCTTCTATTTCAGAGTTATCAAGCCACATCCAAACACTTACACGTTTAGTAAACGTTTAGCAGAAATAATAGCCAGAGATATGGGTGCAAAGCTACCGTTATCTATTGTACGGCCTTCTATTGGTGTGTAAATTTGCCTTATTAAATATTAAAACAAATGCAGGGTACTCCTAAAGTACCAAATATTGCTCTTGGATTTTGTAAATATTTATCTTTTGATAAATTATCCTTAATAAATTTCAATTGGTTAATTATAATTCATTTTATGGTACTATCCACTATGGTATCCTTAATTTTGAAATATTTTTTATAAAGTAATTTTATAGAGAATTTGATTCTGTTTTCCTTCAATTATGCGTTTTGCACCTTTACGTAAGAAAATTTTCAAGGAAAACCAAAAGAAGTTTTTATTTTAGTTTGTGAATATTTGAGGCAATACTGAATTGTTTGTTAATACAGAAGACCGTTTTATAATTAAAACTCTTTAATTTTAATTTAGCTATAATTTTCAATCAAGTGTTTCTAATTTGCTAGAATTGCTTGACTATTGTTGAGGTATTTGTACGATTTCCTTCCTAATTCGATGTTTTACTTCATTTAGATTGATGGTACAATCGTGATACACTTTCGATTGTAGATAATCTCGTAAAAAATTGGCAAGAGATAAGTCGGGGAACAAAGGTAGCCATGCAATGGTACCGCCCTTTTCTATTCATCTGTAATCGTGGTACAAGTATTGTTCTACAGCTAACCCAGAATGGAGAGCAGCTGCTGCAAACAAACCCTATTGTTCAGTATTCCCGGCTGTTCTTCATTAGAAAATAAATTAGTCAAAGCAGGAGAAACTTAATGTTGATGTTACAATGGACAGCGATCACTTTTTAAAGTGTTTTCAATAACAAATGAGCAACGATAATGCGATAATACACAGCAAGACGTTTACTTTGGGAGATCGTTAGGTACATATGTATGTGTGTTGTTTGAACATGCACCTGACAACTTTCCGTGATCAGAACCGGCAAATATATTTTTTAATCGTGCAAATTATGCCGTTTTAAAATCCGTCTATCATATTTTTAATTGATACTGTGGTTTAATGCAATTTTAATTCATGACTAGTACAGATTATCAACTGTATCCAGTAAAACGTTTGACCTCTTTTCATGACCATCTAAAAACTTCTAATGGTTGACTTATTTCTAAGGGACCGATCATGATACACTAAATCATTAAAACTCCATTGCCTTAGTTTCAACAACTTACTTTTAAAAAGTTACTAAGATAATTTATGAACATCACAGCAAATGGATTGTCTTTTGTTTTAACAAACTATACGATATTGTCTTTAGCCAACCAGGGGAAAAAATTTGTTGTTGTTGTTTTTCTTGAAATTGTTGTAAAAGAACAAAGGGAATAAATGAGTAAACACAGAATTACCCCCTTTACCAATTCACTTCGTAAAAAATTACATTTGTATTTTAAAATTAAGGATATCACAGTGAATAGTGATATAAAATTAGCTATAATTAGTCAAAAAACATGTTTAGAGTAGTTTTTATGAAATGAATACTTACAAATCTCACAACAGAGTAATATCCGCGACATATCTTTATATGTATATATACATAATTTATGTACTTAAATAATTGATTATACATTCAATCAAACCCTATTAAGTAGAACAAGCTGACATTATTTATATGTAAAGCATTATAATCTAGAAATGTTAATTCCTTTACATTAGAAAACATTTTTAATGAAAATCAGATACGACCTAAAAATAACATAATACGAATCATTTCTGTTATGCTGAATTACTAATCACAATTAATAGCAACAGACAAATCGTCTAATATTGCACGCGATCATGTTCCAAAGATATTAGCAGTGCCACTATGTAAGATTTCAAAGAGTTGTTATTTTGTTTTTTGGAAAGAGAGCATATAGCAGGTTGAATGTATATGATGTAGGGTTTGTTTCCTTAGAGAAGAGCACATTACGTCAGCGGCGAAATGAACCAAATTTGGTGTTCTGTATACGTTATCGTGGCAACCGACTAGCAAATGTCAATGAAACGTCACATTTCGCGCATATTTTCATGACGTAATATGCTCTTCTCTAAAGAAACAAACTCTAGTATGTGGATTCTTAATAGTGACCCGAAGGTTAAATAAAGTAGAAACTTGTCAATTTCAAAACCTTTAGTAACTTAATATCGATCGATTTGAGCGTAAATTAATAACAAAAGACAAAGCCTGGATACCATACTTTAATTAAAAAACAGAGTAATCTAAGGAATGGTGCAGATCAGAAGAAAGTCATCTTTTAAATACGACGGGATAATGTTGATGGATTGCCTACAGACAGGATATACAATTAACACAAGATCCTATTCCATGATTTTGTCTGGTCCAACAGGAACATGTAAAAACTCGTCCTAAAAAATTACATGTAAGAATTTGAGATCTTTACTGTGACAAGACACCTCAGCCACCTTAGAAACACCACACAAATTAAAACCTCTTTTATTTCTTTATACTTAAAACAGTTTGCATGAGCGAATCAATCAAAGCCTATTACGTTGGAAACCATAAAAAACATAGTAGTGCTAGAAACCAACACCTACATTAATACTTATTTTATAGCGGTTGTAGTCGTACTTGATGTAATACAAGTATGTATAACAGTTTCGGACCGTTATATCAATTACATGCGCAAAATATATTTTTGCCTTACTTTGTTTCAGTTGTTGCTTCACACAAGAAACCTATTCCGGGTTGGGTAGACAGTTTGAGCGGTCCCGTTGGTATACTTATTGCATGTGGAACTGGTGTGCTAAGAATAATATATGCCGATGATACATGTAAACCTGATGTGGTTCCTGTAGACTGCGTTGCAAATGCAGTTATTGTAGCAGCCTGGCAGGGAAACAGTCATGAGTTAGTCATATATAAATACATATATGTACATAAAGTATAAAACCAAACGTGTCTATATCATTTCAGATCTACGGAAGTACCGATATTTAACGTAACAGTGTTGGAGGAAAACAAACTTGATTGGCAGTATATTACTGATGAATTACGATCTTTGGCCCAAGAATATCCTATGAAAAGAATGCTTTGGTATCCAAGAGGTTTTGCCACAACCAACTATTTTTATTACGTTATTTGGACAATGATTTGTCAGTTTCTTCCTGCTTATGTCATAGACACGTTATTGATAATATTTAGACAAAAGCCATTGTAAGTACTAATACTCTTCTTCATTATTATTTATGTATGGACTCTGTCTTTTTCGCGCTAGCTTGGTTAAAGTTCAAAAGAGGCTATGGAAGGGTATTCAGTTGGTAGCATATTTTACTATGAACAATTTCACATTTGTAACTACAAATGCTGAAAAGTTATTCCGCCAGTTAAATGAAACGGATCGATTGATGTTTTACAGCGTGTCTGATTTGACTATCGACGATTATTCGCTTATCAAAACTTATTTATGTGGAAGAGAATTTTGTCTTCACGATAATGGAAAAGGTGGCGGTAGATATGTGCTACTTAATATGTAAGTACATTTACTTCAATCTAAACTACAAGAATATAGGAACACTAATGTATTGTAGTTTATTTCTACTGGATCTTATTCTCCAAGGGATTGTATATTATGGACTAGTTTATCTAATTTTATACTTTTTCAACATGACCAACTTAATTGCCTTAAACTAAACTGGCAGAATGAAGGAATATCTTCTTCTTTGTGTTGCGTCGGTCTACAATCTTAATAGTCATCTAAAATCATACCTAATAAAACAACAGAAAATATAGTGGTTGTTTTACTAAGCAGCAATAAATGGCGAAAGGAGGCTTAGTTAGAACTTGAGCCAGAGAAACCAACACCCATAAGTTACTTACTTGTTTACAACGGACCGCAAAAATTCATAAAATTTAAAATAGACATTATAACATTTAAATAATATAGAAATGTACACACATTTATAGAGCTGACAAGCAAAACGATATCTATCCAGTTTATCTCCCTACGGCCTTAGTAACTTCTTTACAAAGGCGGTTATGTAAAATTATACCAGTAGGAACATAATAAAGAAATGTTAAATAGCCGCATAACACTACATAATCACTAGGGCTCAACGGGTTAAGAGTGCATAAATCGATATAAATATGAAATGACTAGCTGACCCGGCGAACTTCGTACCGCCTTAGAATTGACACAAATATCACATCGGTAAACTATACATACAATTGTTTATAATAAAATCGGTGATACGTGCTTCGCTAGCTCGAGGCAAGCATCTTCAACAACCGTATAAACCGAAGTGCTGACCCGGCGAACTTCGTACTGCCTTAAAATTAATAAATGTTGTCTTAAGTTATTACCTGAGTTTTATTAACTTGCTTATATTAAGATAAAATTAATTAAGTTGAATAAAATTTGAAAAAGGAGAAAATTCACGTGGAACCAAACCATTTGCTTTATTGAATGTAAACCAAATGATTCGCGTATCGTTGTAGCACAGCCTTCTGTTAAACTATTTGCTGAATGGGTTGCAGTCGTGTCGATTATGTTCATTGAAACACCTTGTGATATACTATATTTTGCGACTTTATCTATTGGCGGAGCGTTAAATTGTCGTTCGTGTATTCCAGCGGGACATTTATTTGCTCTAATTACGATTTTATAGTCATCACTTGGCATGCGATCCAACGCAGTTTTGAACAACCGAATCAATGCATGATGTTCATGAAGTATTTGCTGCAAATCTTGAAGAATTTCTCTTTTCATTGCGTTATTGATCGTTTGACGCCGACCAAGTTGATCCTCCATATTGGCCATGAAGTAAATTTGTAACAATTTTATGCTGTGCGTCTTCAACCAGCTGCAATGATCCAATTGCATGATGAATTTGTTCTTGTACAGTCTGTATAGTCGAAAGGGAAGTGATAATTAGTGATTTATGATTACCAAAAATAAAGGTTACCCTCTTGTCAACAAACATTACCTTGAATGTCGGACTGAATCCCCGTTCTACAATAATATTTACTCCAAATGAAGTCATTTGGAAACATGCGTTGTACCTTTAAGCGTTCGAAAGAAAATGTCGTGATTCTTGAGTTTCGCCATAAAGCAATGAATGTAATGGCAATTTAACCTTTTCACTGAGACAGCACAATCCAGGCGTTTCTCCAGCGAACTTCAATGCACCGCAGTGGACGCACATAACCTGCATAGGGCCAATACTAACGAAAGGATGCAAGCTGTAGTCAATTGTGGAATCGTATTGAAACGTTCCTCGATTCAAATTAACACTTGAAACCTTTCTTCTTGCGGGTCGACGTTATTGATCTCTGTGTTTTGCTCGACGATTTCTCATTGCCAACCGAGCCGTTTCACGTATGGCCTCTCTTTCTTCTTGTGTTTGTGAAGCACGAAGTCGGGCCGTACTAACACGGCGCCCATCTCTCGTGCCATTTTTCCTCCATCTGCAGTTGATTGATTCGCAATATTTCGCAGACTAATTGCATTACGGCTTCGTTGTGAAAGATTCGATCTCCTCGCTCGCGACATTGTAAATAAGACTGTGATGGATATTGCTGACTTTGCTTCTATTATGACATAACAATTATTCATGCGCGCACATCACAAATGTCATAACCTTAATTGTCTTCGCGCGCACCATAACAACTGTCATAACCTAACACACCAAACGTCGTCAATTTTTTAATCTCTAATTTCTTTTCTTACTCTTTAAATGCTTTAATAGTTTTCTTTGTTCCTAAACCTTCGCGTAGCAATTACGAACAAACCCGCAGAAGAAGGTATCCAACTTGGTTCAGCCTCCTTCAAGTTTTAAGCATCCGAACAAACCACGATCCATTTTCATATATATAGAACTCCTGTGGACAGAAAAGGTCAGGTTTACATTGTGACGTACCAAACATTGTGACGCATCAAACTAAGATGAGAAGCAAAAATATATCGAAAGTTAATGTACTTTCGAAAAAGCATATAGTATTTTATGAACTTCATATTAGAAAAATAATGCAGTAATAAACTGTGAAAACTATCTGATTAACCATTTAAAATACAAAACATGAAAATAGTAGGTAATAAAAATACACCGACAATAGGAGCATATATTCTTAGACGCTCGGTTACCGGTAAGTAAGACAAGAAAACATGTTCTGAAGAAAATAGTATCCCCTTATGTTAATATCTCCAAAACCGTTAAACAAGTTGAAAAACAAAAGATAAAATAAGGCTGTTCGGTACTTTTTCTCAAGATTGGTTAAACTTAAATTTCTTTTATTAGTTCCAAAACTATTTCTTGACTTGAAATTTTGAATACCACATATTCGGTATGGTAGTAGTACTTGTCAAAGAGCATTTTTGTAAATTCCCTTATTCCTTCATCGTTGCTTTCTTGAAGCCCAAAAATGACGGTAAGGCCGTGGTCATTTTTCTATTACTTAATTGAGGTTGAATTCCACAACAAACAATAAATTTACAAAAAGGTCATCGACAAGTCGTAGCTATCGTGACAAATACACGGTATACAAAATGTCGAGCCTGTAAACTTACTGATTCTTCACTTATCATTGACAAAAAATTGAAAGTGTAGAATATCTTAAGATTGTAAAAAGCTAGTATTTTATCGTTGCACACACTAATTTTAAAGGTCAGATATACAATTTTCAAAATAGTTTTGGAACCAATAAAAACAAATTAATTTTAACCGATCTTGAAAGAAAGTACCAAACACCCATACACCACTCTACCAAAATGTTTATACTCTAAACTAGGTATGGGCAACCTTTGACATGTTGTGGGCCAAACTTTAGTGTGCAAATACGTTCGCGGACCGCGTTTAAAAGTAGTACATTTTAAAGTAGTGTTGTAGTGTTCATAATTTTTTGCGATAGATATCAGACATGAAATAATACGACAATGTGATTATATCAATTTATGAAAATAACAAAATGAAATAATAACATTATAATTAAATCGTTAAATTTGGAATTGTTACAAACTACGAAAGTTAAATAGCGATACCGAAATCAATGAGACACTTGAGCTTGAACTTGGCAAACTAATCCATTGATGTTTGCATTAATTCCACTGATACAAAGACGTAAAGAATTTTCCAAATTATCGTCAGTCAGCCTTGTACGATATTTCGATTTATTAACTTTCATCAGTGAAAAGAACTGTTCGCATTTATAAGTACTGCCAAACGCACAAATCAATCTTCTTGCGAATTTTCTAAGCTGCGGAAAATGGTCTTCTTCGAGGTATTTTTTGTAGAAATCACAGAATTCCACGTCTTCAAATTTAGATTTTAGGAGTGAGTTTTCTTGAATCTCGATCAACTCCATTTGCAAGTGTATTGGAGCATTTTGTACATTACTTTTTGTTGGAGTAGCAAATAAATTGAAACAGTCTTCCATGTTTCTGAAATCGCTAAATCTGTTCGAAAATTGCTCCGACAGTACCTTCAGCATATCGAGCATAAGCAATATTCTCATACGCAGAGAGCGTGGTGAAATGGTAACTGTTTCCAGACAGCATTTGTGCCTCCCACAAGCGGATTTTATTCTGAAACGCTTTCAAATGGATGTGCAAATCATTAACTAACTGTCCTTGTTTTTGAAGTTTCAAATTTAAATCATTCAAATAGCCAGTAAGGTCGACCAGAAATGCTAAGTCACATATCCATTTTGGGTCACTCAATTCAGATAGTGGTCTATCTTTTATTTGCATAAAGTCTTTTATCTCATTTATAAGCTCGTAAAACCGTTTCAGCATTTTCCCTTTGCTTAGCCATCTGACTTCAGAATAATATGTTACGTCGTCATATTCGGCTGATATTTCATCCAAAAACTCCTTGAATTGACTATGGTTAAGCCCTCGGGATCGAATAAAATTGATGGTTTTTACTACCACATTCATAACATTCTGGAGTCGAATGGATTTAGAACACAAGTTCTGTTGGTGGATAATGCAGTGAAGGACTACCAAATCATCTTTTTGCACATTTAATTCAGTTGCTTTTTCGTTCAAAATTCCGATGAAACCTTTACGTAAGCCAACCATAGAAGGTGCACCATCTGTGCATACTCCAACTAATTTTGACCATGGCAAGGCAAAACTTGTAAATACCTTTTGAACTTCATTAAAAATGTCCTCTCCTGTAGTGGTTCCTTTTAGCGGCTGTAAAGCAAGCAATTCCTCAGTAACAGTGAACTCTTTATCAACACCTCGAATAAATATAGCCAGTTGAGCTGTGTCCGACAAATCGGTGCTCTCGTCTAATGCTATGGAAAATGATGCAAAACGAGCCATGCGGTCAGTCAATGTTGTTTTTATATCATTAGCCATCATTTCTATACGTCGGACAACAGTTCGTCTTGACAAACTAATTTTTTCAAATTCATTTTTCTTTTCAGGACACAAAACACGGCAAACTTCTAACGTACACTCCTTGATAAGTTCGCCTTCGGAAAATGGTTTTAATGACTTTGCCAATTTTGAACTAACTATAAAACTAGCTTTCACAACATTATCAAGTAGTGTTCTTTGTTTATGAAACATTTGCTGCTGCTTTTCCAAATTTGCAGTAAGCTTCTGGATTTTGTCTTCTCTTATTTGTCCTGTCAGTGAGTGCACCGTAGGATGCTTAGTTGAGTAATGCCTCTTTATATTGAATTCTTTCATCACTGAAATGGATTCATTACACAGCAAACAAATAGGCTTACCATTGTGCAAGATAAAAAAGAATTCTTCAGTCCATTTTTCTTGAAACTGGCGATCCTCTGCATCTACTTTTCATTTCTTTCCACAAGACATTATTTTCGTATACAAAATATAATTAGAAAGAACCCAAGATGCACACAAAGTCACAAAGCTAATTGACGGCAGTAGCAGTTCGCTAGAATATCGCTCGTCGAAGTTATCACCTCGGTAGCTCAAGTAGAACTGAACTAAAGTTCGGGCCATCCACCCGCTTATATAGGCAAAATGAAGGAATGATCTAGAATCGTCTAGTGTAGAACAGTTGAGAAGAAATAATCTTTTATTGCGCCGCCAGTGAGGCGGCAAACATCGAAGGCTTTGATGTTTGCCGCCTCACTCTTTGATAATCGCCGACACTCGGCTTGCTCGCTTACTTGATTCCGTGAGTTTGAGTAAGTAGTGTAATTTTAATTTTTTTTTTTAATTAGGTTTTTCAAAATGTCTCGCGGGCCGGATCAAATCATACAGCGAGCCGGATCCGGCTGTTGCCCACCGTGGCTCTAAACCCACATAAATCAGTATCTCACAATTACATGAATACACCACTGAGGATGACGACTTGGTGGTTGAAGTTTTCAAATAATTGGTGAAGTAAGGATCTCCTTGACGTTGAAAAATAGTTAAGGCAAGTTATCTAGCTATTTGCAAAACAAGAAAGGGGCCAAATCGTCGTTTTAAAAATTAGAATTAACTCTATCCCAACCTACGTATTTAAAAATGGTTTAAATTCTAGCTAGCACAGAAGACGGGCTATTTAATCCACTAAAAAAAAAGTCTTGAATAAAATACTATCCCTGCATACTATTACAAAATATCGACCACTTCCATTTACTAGGCAATAGACGTAAGAAAGAAATTAGCTATTACTGGTAGGAATTGTATCTTATTTAGATTATTAACTCTTTTATATACATACAATACATTACCAATTTCTTTTATCAATTTTTCTTCGGGAATTTTTTTTAAGTTCAAAGCTAGGAATACCGCGTAATTTTTATGTCGTTTTATTATTAGGATTGTGTCTAATCTATTGTGATCTATGAGAATCTCTAAATAATTGTTCTGTCCAAATATATCATAGTTTGAATTTTTTATTCTGTACGTTAGTTTGTGGTTCATATTTAGAGTACGGTTGCGTCTCATCTATCAGTTGAAGTTTCTTAGCGATCTCACAATGATCTATTTTTCTTTGACATCCTGGCGGTCTTTATAGTTTAGTCAGGTTAAGAGGTTACAACAATGTAGAACATGATTTTTTATTTGTGTGCCATACTTGCTACGCGTGTCATTTGTAATTATATTATCGTTGATTGAACGTTTTAGACCTAGAGAATAATCTGTTGCAATGATTTGATCCTGCAAAGCAATTAAAAATGCTTCTGTTTCCAGGCAGCATTTCTTTTTACGATTATTATTATTACTATTACAATCTAATACACAGATAATTAGTACTAATTAATAATGCTAGTTCCATTTACGTTACTAGGAAAGCGCTACACCAAGTTCCTACTAGCCAGACCATTGTAACATATTTTGATTGTTATATTGCGTCTAGCATGTTAGGAAATTCAATAGTTGTAAATTTTATAGGACTTTATTTAATGGTTGTGGTGTTATGCCTGATACTGATATTAAAAATGGAATTATTAAAACTCTATCTTGTTTCCATATTCTTAATTACGTAGGCTAATGGTGTGTTTTTCTTTAATTTTTCCCATGTTTTGTTAGAAGATTTTGTTCCCTTGAAACAGTTTCATCAATAATGTATATGGTTCTATTTTTTGTCTATAAATCTGATGTCCAGTCTGTTTGCTATAATTATCCTATATTATCTAGTATTATTCGTGTTGTTTATTAATCACTTCGATAAAGCAGCTGTTCAAAAATCTTCTTTTCATAACAAACATTACATAGTAATCTTTATTAAAGTGCCTAAGCTGTTGAGTAGTAAGGTAACCAAATAGTTACTGCACTTCTTTGAAGAATAACGTGACATTTTTGGTGAGAGAGGTGGTATAAGATATATGTATATATATATATATATATATATATATATATATATATATATATATATCTTATTCATAATTTATTATTATTATCAATTCATAATTTGACAATACTGGCAAGTTGCAGTAACACTGTATTTTAACATGAATGCTGTATCCTCTGTCTCGCGGTGCGTTAAAAGTAACAAACCCTTAATTTCGTCCAAACGTAAATGCGAACATTAGAAGCATGTTGCTTTCGTTGATGATGTGTGTGTGTATTATTATTTCAACGTTGTTCCTTTAAATTTACTTTGGGGAAAGGTTACTGGGGCAGACATTTTTCATGAATGTCAGAAATCTCTATATACAGTGCCCATAAATATGGGTTTCAAATGGAAGAAAAATAATCCTCGAAAAGGTTCAATGGAAGTGTCTCATGTTGTTTCACAACCCTTAATGTTTCTGCGATTATATCAGGAATACAAACAAGAAAATTTGTCGATTTTATATTCCTAGATGAAACCTGCATTTTTCAAACTGGCACTGTATCACAATTATGGCAAGATGATGACCTACATTCAGTCAAAACTGCCAAAGTTGATTCCAGAAAGTTTCTAGTAAGTATATGTAATGGTGAAACAATAATTTTTTTGAATATGAGTGTACTAGTAATTATAATTTTATTCTAGATACATTATTCTGCATGTTGGGAATAGAAGTGATTTTATTCCAAGAGCCAAATTGTTGTTCATTTACATAACACGGTGGCTAACATGGAGAAATGAACGATATCAATTTTTTTAATTGGAATTACATAGTTGGCTCTGCATTTTACCTGATCGATCTGTAACTGTAATGGACAATGTACCATGTTCTAGTGCTTTAGTATCAAACACTTCCAACAGTTCTTCATCGAAACTAGGGATTATGGATTGGTTGAACAAAAATAATGTGGCGCATGATCCAAATTACCTCAAAGGAAACTTTTGTTAAAAGTTGAATTGTACTAATTACATCTTTAATATGCTTTGTATGTCCCTTATATAAACAGATTTCAACATATTCGTTGTTATAATTTATGAACATAAAATAAAATAAGTGAACATACACTATATAAGTGAAAGATCCTATACAAACGGGAGTTCATTCCTTAACTTATCTACCTTATACACCTATGATAGATCTCTACCACTAATAGGTCAATAAAACAAGGCTGGTTTGAACGATAGTTATATTTTCAGAACGTTTACAAACGTTTTCGGAACACCTTCGTCAGTGAAAATATAACTAGATAAATATATAAACAAACTTTTGTTTTTATTTGGGACTATCAACAAAATAACTAATGACTAGGATTTCTTGATATAGAGGATGTGTAACCAACTTTTATAAATATATAAATTATAAAAACTAAATTAATGTGTAAACATACATGCAAATTAAGTAAAACCTTATATCAAAAAATCTTTGTCGAAACCTTAACAATTCTGTTCAAGGACTAGGGAAAACCAAATTTAAAAACCTAGCCAAAGGTTTCCTTCTTAAGAAATGCAAATGTCATTTTAACAGATTGCATGTATGTTTACACATTAATTTAGTTTTTATAATTTATATATTTATAAAAGTTGGTTACACATCCTCTATACCAAGAAATCCTAGTCATTAGTTATTTTGTTGATAGTCCCAAATAAAAACAAAAGTTTGTATATATATTTATCTAGTTATATTTTCACTGACGAAGGTGTTCCGAAAACGTTTGTAAACGTTCTGAAAATATAACTATCGTTCAAACCAGCCTTGTTTTATTGACCTATTAGTGGTAGAGATCTATCATATAAGATATATATATATACATTTAATTAACATGTATTAAAACATGTAAGGAAAAGTCAGAATTATTACATCACTACTAACTACTAAACAGATATTACATATAACAATGAATGAAACTCATTGAGTAAAAACACAAACACACACACAACAAAAACATAGGTGTTTGTTTATATATAAGATAAGTATGAAAAGGTCGCGAAATATATATATATATATACATTTAACTTATCTACAGCAAAAAGTTCTGTAAATAGTATGTTAATAATAATTAATAATATATTCCTTTCTGGAAATAACACAGTGCCTACATTCCAGCACCATTCGAACATCAATGATTTTCTAGAAAATCATTACACAGTTTTTACGCATAGGTCGTATTCTAGATAGGAGACAAGAACTACAAAAGTATACTATCAGGTGATGGAGTTCATAACTGGATGATAGACGCTGAAAACTTAATTAATTTCTTTTTTGCTTCCTTCGCGCAACGTAAAGCTTTTTCCGACTATTCGGTAGCATAGAATGAAAGTGAACCATATACCATAACACAGACACTACTGGTTGTCATGAAATTACCCAAACATATTTTAAAAGCCCAACGGCAGAAGATTTTAGTATATGTCTTATGGTCGTGATCAACCACACGTGACATTGTCCACTCCGTGTTCGTCAATAGAAATCGAATAACTATGTTTAAGGTATACTGTTCTAAACTTGAATGTGTACAAGACGAATGATTTTAAACACACAAAAGGCTAGTTAATAGTAAGAAACTAATCTTACAATAGAGAGCAAAATCTTAGTTTGAAAGACTGTTATCTTAATCAAAGTCTTTCTATACTGTTATTTTGAGAACTAAGTAAACTGACTAAGTTTAATATCTTTCTTTCATAACTTTGTACTTTCCATCATATTTTATCATACCCTTGGCCGCTGGCTGTTGCCAACTGTTTGTTTATTCCTTGGATTTCTCTTCAAAAAGTCCATGACCTCGGCTTTACTCCTTGTTGCACCCCTAAGTGTGTAATTCCTATGTTCATCATTTCTTTCTCTCCCTTCTAGTTTTCCTAAAAAGTATTATTCTTTTCCATTACGGTATAGGTATCGGTCGAATACATGTAGGTTGGCTTAACAACATTTCCATTACTTCTGCATTAATTTATTTCAGGATTTCATGCTCTGTTATGTTGAACCCTTAATCAATTTTAATATCTAGAGTTAGACGGCTTGTTGCTGTGAATTTGATCCAGCTATTGCTTGGGAATCTAGTCATAACTAGATTTAACAGATTGCAGATTCGATTGCAGGTTGCCTGTAGTGTTAACGTGTGACAACACCACTGTCATCCACTTGTAGTTGGTAGTAGGAATGGTAAAAGGACAAGTGCCTTATTCTATAGTCATAGTTCTGCCATTTCCTCGTCAATCTCTCCATGGCTTTTAATAATGGTAATGGTAATCAACTCTGACGTCATACATGTATATTAATATATACACAATTTACATATGAGCACACACAATCACTCATTTACGCACTTAAAATTCCATGCATAATACTTTATTGTTGTTTAAATGTAAGTGTATTAATTAAATAAGGATTTATCGTTAACCATCAGAGCATTTTATTTCAACCATCTACCTATACATACACAACATCTACTATAGCTAATACATATCGCTGAAATTGATGCTAATCATTGTTGTAATTTTACTCATATTCCCTGCTTCCTACATTGATCTGAAGTGTAACATATCCACATCGAAATCTAATTATTCAAAATAATTCCAGGTACTTTATTCAAAGCCGATGCATAATCTAATCTTGTTCCATCGTGGTATAGGCACAATCAAATTACTTAACAAACTATTCATTACATTATGAACGAAGCTAACTGGGAACTAGTTCGTCGCTGCTTAATGACTATACGTTCTAATAAACATGTGCAACTTAACAGTGCCTGTCATATCTGATATTACTAGCGGTCGCCTGTGTAATAGCTTCGTTAATCATTCCCTTGTTTGAGTTTTAATTCCATTATATCTGGCGACCGTTTAAGCATTTACGAACGTTGATTCATTACTAATGTCATTGTAAAAAGTTTTAGAACTCAACAGAACAACTAGATATATCTGTACGTACATACGTGCGTATGAAAAAATAATAAACTAAATTACACGCGCAAGACATGTTATCTTCACATCAATGAGAACCCCTATGTATTGTTCGTAGATATTCGTTACCAAAATTTACGTGTTGTGATAGTGACAACCAGCTTTTGCACCAGCTCTTTATCGGTGTACCTAACAGTTTTTAGGCTGGTGTATTTGATCACCGTTAGTGTTTTAAATATGCAATTTATCAATGTAAATCAATTTCGTTCATAACCATTTACGGGTTTGCAAAAGCCAGGTCTGTAGCCACCATCAGGTCGATGTTCTCAAAATAACGTTCACTTCAGTGGCGACTACTGACATTTCAAGGTGGGTGGTCTGCACGAACAACAATCAGTTTCTTCTTCTTCTTTTCCTTCAGCCTCAATCCCGCTTTGTTGCGGGGTCGGCTCTTCTGGATCGGGCCCACCAATTGTCCCGGTCAGGAGCTTGGTCCGGGTGGAGTCGAGCGGCAGTGAGATCTAAGTGCAACGTGTCCAGATAGCGCTTTTTCGGTCGCCCTTTTTGCCTTTTGCCATCAATTTTGAGGTTGAAACTAATTTTGGTAAGCGAGGTGTCATCGGCACGTAGAACATGGCCGTACCACCGGAGACGCGATTCGCACATCTCTTCGGCGATGGGTGCGACGCCGTACCGATCGCGAATGTCTTCGTTACGGACGTGATCGTAACGAGTGACTCCGCCGGTCCAGCAAAGCATTTTTGTCTCCATCACGGCGAATCGACGCTCGGTCTCCTTGGTGGCTGGCCAGCACTCGACGCCATAGAGGGCGACCGGGCGAACGACAGAGCGGTAAACCTTAGATTTCAGCCGGTCCTGGATAAATGTCAAATTTTACGAAAATGGTAATACACATCTCAATAACGTCACTAAATGGTGGTTTGTAAAAATATAAAAAGCACTATTCGCACCTTTCCCACTTGATTTCTGCAGCAACTACTCTGTTATGTTCTTTCAGTTCCTTACCTCAGTTCTTCTTGTTTGACAAAGAATTCCGCGCATAAGTTTACTCCATACAATCCTTGACAACGCTAAATTGTCTTAGAGACTTTCGCACAACCTTGTTAGTTGCCTGGCTGTCAGTTATGATAGCGAGTATATAGACTGTTTCACATATGCTCACAGGTCCCCAATCCTGCCTCAAATAACCTATACTATTATTTAAAAAACACTTAACGCGCAGAGTGTGTCATCATTGCGTTGTTTGATGTTGGTTTCTACTACCATCTACTGCAAAATCATCTTTTGCTAGATAAAGTACTTGTAAGATATACGATGGCGGTATGACGAAAGAGTAACCTTTCAAAGGTTAGCAACACTTTTCCTACGGTGATTATGGTGTTGGCTTCCATGAATTTACTGTAACGGCTCCAGAAACGCCTAATAAAATCCATGCCTTCATGATTAGTGTTCGTCGATGGAATGGGTATGCAATATTTTGCATGAACGTTTAAATAAACCTATCCACGAGATGGGTGTGCTTGCGTTAACAATTCAGAAGAATGTTTAGCTACCTTCAAACGCAGTACAATAGATGTAACTTGGATATGTCGAACTTAAAACAACCGATCGCATTTGTTGAAGGAAGAAGTATTGTTTTATCAAGATAATGCGCCCTCTCATTCGTCTATTGTTACTAAAACAAAATTGATCGATTTGCGTTACGATTTGCTGTCTCATCCACCATATTCACAAACTCTGGCACCCAGTGATTTCTTCTTGTTTCCAAATTAAAAAAATTGACTTGGTGGAAACAGATTTCAGAAAATAAAATAAGGGGATATTTGAAACAAATCCATATTTTGAAACGTTTACAAAAGATTATTTCTTGGATTGCTTAAAAAGATTGGAAACTCTGAACTAAGTGTGTACAGTTAAAAGGAGATTAAGTTGAACAATAAAATATATTCTATAATGAAATAACTTTTTATTGAAAAGTAAATTTTCCATCAAACCTCCCTGATATATGCGCAATACAGTGAAATTTCTAGAAACAACCACCTTTATAAACGACCACGTGAGTAAACGACCTAGTTCCTAGGAAACGTTACAATTTTCTGTATTTATCGGCTCCTACAAAACGACCACCTATAACGTGATCGAGACCACAATCAAACGGCCGATCGTCCGTTTATGTAGGCGAATACCATGAACTTACAGACTGTTTCCATACATGCATGTGTTACAGTTGCACTTAAATAGAGGAAAAGACAAAATACAAACGACTCCTTCCTATATCTATCTTTTAGTTAACTCTTATCTTTGGTAGACCAAAGGGCCCATACACAATAGATTGAACAATACCTGCGCGGGGTACAAAACAAGAAGTACTAACTATTGAGAAAAGAATAAATATTATAAAAGACAGAGATTGAGGTATGTCTCCAAGAGAACTAGCCTCCCGGTATAAGTGTGGCAAAGGCCAAGTTCAAGGATTTATGATAAATCAGAACGAGCTCAAATTAAAGTGGCATCTAAATGCTAATAAAGATTTAAAACGTAATCCGTCTCAAACTTACAAAGAAGTGAATCATTTAACTTTAGCATGGTTTAAGCATGCTCTTTCACGCGGTTTACTTATCAGTGGTCCAATTTTACAAGGAAAAGCCTGGTTTTATGCAACAAATTTAAAAATCGAAAAATTCAGCACTCGAAATAATATTGTTTTCCATTCCATTTGTGGTAAGAAAGCAAGTGTGAATAACGGTCATATAACTCATTGGATTCCACGACTACCTGATGTTACAGAAAACTACGAACCCAGAGACATGTACAACGCTGACGGCTCTTTTCTTTCGTGTACTTCCAGCTAGAACACTTACCCAATAATATAATGAGTGTGTCGGTGGTAAAAAGCGTAAAGAATTACAATTTCACTAGGTATAAGTGTAATTGGTGAAAAGGAAACCCCACTTGTCATCAACAAGTCGTTAAGATCGCGACGTTTTATGAACCTTGGTATGACTACAATGGGAATGCACTGGTTTGCCAATAAAAGTCTGGTCTGCTTTTATTAGATAATGCGACCTGCCATCAAAATAATTTAAAATTAACAAATGTGAATACAGAGTTTCTCCCCGCTAATACTTCAAGCCAGCTACAACTACTGGATTAAGGTATCCAAAATTTCAAACTTTCATATCGTCGGATCATTTTATCTGCACTTGGTCCAAGAATAGACGAGGCGACCAAGGTTCACGAACTATAGAAGAAAATTAACTTGTGTGATTCCTTACAATGGTTAAATGAAGCACGCGCTAGTGTAGAACCGGTAACAATTTCAAAATGTTTTCAAGCATGTTTTCAAGCATTGAAACTGAGGGCGATGATATTGCGGAAGATAATCAGGAAGACATCAGGAAGAGATATTAGAGAAGTCGCAGAACGAGCTAATATATTAATTAATGTTTATTTTGCCGAAGGGGACCATACGTGTGATAATGGTCCTGAAAATTGGGAGGACGAAATTTTCCACGAAAGTGTGACTACCAATACTTAAGAAGATCAAAATCCTGTTGACGATGAAAGAAACAAAGGAAGTGATGCCAATGTCAGATTGTTTAAATGCCGTAGTAAAAAGACTTTCTAGGGAACTAAGGAATAATCGTTTAAATAACTTATTGTCCGAAGTGGAAGCATTATTTAAAAAGAGATTTTATTAAGGCAAGTACGAAAAACATTTATCCATGACTATTGTAAATAAGATGTAATGAGAATTTATTTAAATGATATGTATATTATATATACATACTAAATTTATAAGTGTATTTGTTTATATTTACTTTAAAATATAGAGGTTATTTCTTTTAATTATGTACCTACAACGTCTCTAAATAAATATGTAGGTATTAAATATTAAATTAAAAAGTGGGGGTAGTTATACATTCTGCAAGGTAACCGTTCCAGTAAGAGACCAGTTTTTGGAAGGACCAATAGTGGTCACTTAATAGGAGTTTCATTGTATTTAATTTTGTGTAACTATGTAGTTTTCCCTGGATCTCTTAGCCAATAGGTATACATATGTATATCTTGCAAATAATTCTACGAATTGTCTGCGTAATAAAAATAGCTAACGCGTAGTCACTACCCACACTACCTTCCATATAGCCTATAATCCAGAAATTGCTAATCCATGATAAGCTGAATCCCACGAGTCTCTATATGCTCCAATAACATTATTATTATTGTATTATAGAAATATTTGACTATCGTAGTATGACGTAGTGGATACATTTGGTAAAAAAACATTCGATTACATTTAAAAATGTATCAATATCAAAAGTACACCTTCTTCTTTCCCTCCATCTTTTACCATCTTCTACCGTTAAATGTCATTGGAAAAAGAAAGCATATAGCAAATTAGTTCCTTTAAGACCATAACATTATAGAGACACATATTTCTTGTATTAAGTAAACAGCTGCGTAATAAGTAAAATTCTTTAAATTCAAGACTACTGTAATTAAAAACGGTAATTCCCATTACTGCTTAACCTTCCTATACTCACGCATACGGTCTGTCAGACCGATTTATATAGTATAGTATACGTCTTTCATTCTGACGTGAGTATAGGAAGGTTAAACGTCAACAACACATACATACATATGTGCCAATATGGGAAACTAGTGCCAGTCATATGTAAAAACAAATTAAGTTGACTACACGTATATGAACAATGTACTGACACAAAATGAATATTTGAAAAATGTTGAAGATTGATGAAGCTGCAGCAAATTGTTCAACGTGGGATGAAACACGATTTATAAAATCATTAGCAACGCATCAGAGAACATTTTGCGATCTAACGTTGCTCATAGGCATGCGTTGTCAAACATCGGGATTTTCAATCTTTATTAAATCATCTCGAACGTAATCAAATATAAAAGCGAGAATAATGTTCATTGTGTGGAACAAAGAGAACGCGTGCATAGATATTGCCGAAGCAAATTGAATTTTACAGCGTATTTCCATCATAAAAACTGAGGGTACTTTTAAACGTTACAAGTTAATGATTTGGAAAAGGAACTAAATCTACTAACTTACCGTTTTATTACAAAATTTAATTTAGCATATAACGTCATATAATAATGATAAGAATACAATGCAGTTTCGTAATAATTGCAATTAATAACCTAGAATGTAAACTGTATCAAGTGTTAAATGGGCCTATTCACAATATATGTAAAATCAGGTCGTCCAGAGCAAGCAAAAAAATAATTTGGAATAAATGATAGCTCACTTGCATATAAGCAAATTTCGTAAGAGAATTAGGTTTTCCTTGGATCCCCCATCTCTTAGCTGAAAAAATTACTGTTAGAAGCTCGAGGAATAACCAACCTTGAGTTGTATACCGCCAGTTGGTTGCCAAACATAATTACCACACTCTGAGAAAGTAACCAGAATGACAAGTCATTCTCCACCAAAGCAGTATGAGTTAACGAACAGCTCCAAAGACATTTAACCCACGAAACACGGAATTATGGAATCACACGTTATTAGTTTCAACCTAAATCCCAACAACTTTCTACATATGTTACTAAGAACCAAAACCAAGAATTGATTATCTGGTCAACTGTTCCAGTCACCTGGAAGAAGCAGAAAATATGTTCAAAATATCAATTTCAACAGCAAATGCAAGAGTGTGTCAATTTCGGTGAAAGAGACTTTGAAAAACAATATTGCACTTTCAGTTGATGTACTGTTGACTATATACAGCATTAAAAAGAAGAAGAAAACCTTTCCTAACTTCATATACATACATAGAGGGAAGGGTAAAGTATCTACAGTAGGAAAATCCGAACATTGAATTACGTTACCTGGAGAACATGGGTGCAAATATGCACTGTTTTAAAGTGTCCGTTCTTATTCCACACAGCACTCGAATGAAATATCAAAAATCTTATTGCGTTTGTCTGTAAAAGTATCTGAACATTTCCTTTTACATATACACACATTCATGAACTTACGCATAGACCGTAAATTCAAATTTATGCCCCAAAATACGACGTCGCGTCGTACAAGTTTCAATTTAACTTTCGACCATCTAAAGCGTTTATTCACTTTATACACATGTGGTCCACTGTAAATATCGGAAACTAGTTTAAGACGTCGACAACTTCGCATATCTCAAATATTTGCTCTTATCTCGCGGCTTCGACGTAAAATTTTCGTTTTTAAGACGAAATGACCCAGAATGTGGAAAGGGCTTTCATACCCTTCGTTTCAGGTTAATGTAACATTGCTTTCAATTCGCGATGGCAAAGGTTTCCTCTATAGGTGACCAGCACTTTCATGTAAACGTTCCGTCTCCAACCACCATCAATCCTCTGGGTTCGTTGACAGAAAATCGGACCCACTTCTCGCATCGAATTACACGGGTCGCCTACAAAAAAGAAGCTGAATTTGACACAAATATTAAGCTATAAGTTCCTTTTTACGTTTCTTTTTACGAGTATAAGGGATAAACAATTCCTTGATAAAGCGTAAGGGTGATTGGACCCTTGCTTTACGCAATGCTCGCTTTTTTCCCTCCTTTTCCCTATTGAAAAGTATATCGTAAATCAGTAATTTATATGAAACATTTTTGAAATACTACTACAAGCTGCACAACACCGTTCAGTTTATTTAGCCACTCAATTTTATAATAATAAGTAAAGTATTTTTGCAGATTTCCTAATGTTTGACAACTATTCTCCATACGATAAAAGCATACATATAAAACTGTCTTGATTAATTTGTAGCTTTAATGATATATTAAAAGGTTATGTATTAACATGTTATATATATGTTATATTAACGAAACAATATTTAAAGAAAAGGTTGTATAGCCATCAGTATTCTTTAAATAATGATTTCGGTGCAATGACCGCTGTAACAAAGCATTACAAAGATCTTGGGCATTACTTTGATTTTGAAAACACAATTATATTAAAAACAGAGAATAATTATAAAAAAGACTAATATATGAAATGATAAATATACAGAAAGACACTAAAACTATTAATTTCAGGACCGATATTCAAAATTTAAGTAATGTGTATAGCAATTTGTTAAAATGACATTTGCATTTCTTAAGAAGGAAACCTTTGGCTAGGTTTTTGAATTTGGTTTTCCCTAGTCCTTGAACAGAATTGTTAAGGTTTCGACAAAGATTTTTTGATATAAGGTTTTACTTAATTTGCATATATGTTTACACATTAATTTAGTTTTTATAATTTATATATTTATAAAAGTTGGTTACACATCCTCTATATCAAGAAATCCTAGTCATTAGTTATTTTGTTGATAGTCCCAAATAAAAAACAAAAGTTTGTTTATATATTTATCTAGTTATATTTTCACTGACGAAGGTGTTCCGAAAACGTTTGTAAACGTTCTGAAAATATAACTATCGTTCAAACCAGCCTTGTTTTATTGACCTATTAGTGGTAGAGATCTATCATATAAGATATATATATATATATACATTTAATTAACATGTATTAAAACATGTAAGGAAAAGTCAGAATTATTACATCACTACTAACTACTAAACAGATATTACATATAACAATGAATGAAACTCATTGAGTAAAAACACAAACACACACACAACAAAAACATAGGTGTTTGTTTCCCAGGCATAGTGGCTCCGTCACTAATACTACTACTATTACATATCCATAGGGTGACGTAAGACTGTTTTCACCAATTGGTGGACAGTCTAATCATTGAAAAATAACAATGTCTACACCAATGGAATCAATCGGAATGGCATTAGAAGTTGAAGTAATTGAAGCGTCTCAGTAACACTATTAACCCTTTCAAACGCATGTAATATTGTCACGTCACAGCGTTGATTTATTTTTGAAAGGATTAATGTTTGATTTACGCTTGGATCACAAATGCATAGAGAAATGAATTTAGAAGGACCCAGCTGGTCCCAAATTTAAGTAATCTAAGTTTATGTGTGATGTACCAAATATCTTTTAAGCAAAGACTCACGCTATTGAGCTTTGCGCCTAAGAGTGCATCACTATGCATAGACCTTAAACGTGACAAAATTTCTGCCAACTTTGTAAAAGAAAACCTTTCTGTAGAATAACAAAAAACACTATTACATATTTAAAACTAAAGTATTTCGACCACCAGACGGTCATCCTCGGTGGACAGAAAGCGTCCTTTTTCCTTTGGGTCCTTCACTGACGACAACAACTTATTCAACTCCTTATCGTCAGCTTTTGAGGCCTCCACAATTAAATTTTGATCCGTAAAATTTTGCCCAGTCGTTCAATGAAAGATTTCGACAGATGCTTTCCACAACGCAAACGAAACAACTTTTATTAAAAAATTTTTCGTGTCGTTGTTCGTTTTTTCTTTCAAACAGTGCTGAAGCCAACCATTTCAGAGTTTGTACGAGGGGTAGGACTCGGAACGTTGGCTCAGAATTCGACACACGCTTTCCATAGCGCAAACTAAGCAACTTTTATTAACCATTTTTGTTTCGTGTCGTTGTTCGTTTTCTTTCAAACGGTGTTGAAAGCAAGAATTTCAAAATTTGTACAAGGGTGTAGGAGTCAAAATCTTCGCTCGAAATTCGACAGACGCTTTCCATAGCGCAAACTAAACAATTTTTATTAATAAATTGTTTTCGTATGGTTGTTCGTTGTTTGTTTCAAACAGTGCTAAAGGCAAGAATGTCGGAGTTTGTACAAGGGTGTAGAAGTCGGAGTCTTCGCTCGGAATTCGGCAGACGCTTTCCATAGCACAAACTAAACAATTTTTGTTAATAAAATTTTTCGTATGGTTGTTCGTTTTTTTTTTTCAAAGAGTGCTGAATTCAAAAATTTCAGAGTTTGTAAAAGGGGGTAGGAGTCGGAATGTTCGCTCAGAATTCGACAGACGCTTTCCATAGTATATTAATAACTCTTTTGTATACTCTTTTTCAAACAGAATTAACAGAATTAACATGTGGATCAATAGAACTCAACATTTCCACAATGGTTTCTAATGTGTACTTGCAGATTCAGATTCATACTATTGTTTCAACTGAGCCAAAGGAATTTCATCCTCTTCATCTCATTGGCCTTTTGGCTAGAGAGCATCCAGTTTTATTGGTATCTTTTTCAGTTATAGTTATATGTAGGCTATCGTAATTTATTTCGTAATTACTGCTGTTTGCCCAAACTAGTTATAGCTTGTGACAGCTTCCGTCAAATTGTAACTCTTCAAAGTCTTAAATCATCGTCTTGTGATATTAAGTGCATCAATAATTTTTTCTGTAAGCCAGCTTGATATCTTGAATTAAATTCTAATCCACTGCCTGCATTATGGCAGATCAATGGGGGTAAATACATGACTTTGAAATTTGGATCAAAACTGAATACATTTTCTGCCCAAAAAATTTTTACGTGTTTATTAAAACAATTTTTGAACGAGATGAAATTGCTTTGATCATCCGCCCTTTCTCACTGTCTCTATATTCGACAGGAAGATTAATGTTTCTAAAGCATTTGGAGTGAGGGGATTTGCTAACAACAAGTAGTGGTAACTTGTGGGTGCCTGCCGCATATCGACAAGGTATAAAAGTGATTCTGTCCTTAGATGTTTTCCTACCGGGGGCGGACTTTTCCCTTTCATGAACCCAAATGCTAGTGGGTAAAGTTTTCCAACATGCAGCACTTTCGTCAGCGTTATACACCTGGTTTTCTGATAAACCTAAATGCCTCATGTTAAATTTATCTAACCAACCGGAGCTTGATAAAAAGTAATCTTTCCCAGTTATTTCTCTATAAGAAATGTGGATTTTTCACGTAAAATTTACGATGAAATTGAGATATGAAGATTTGTTTGTTTTTAGAACCATGTATACAAAACTTTCACCACCTTAGGATGATCCCCTTGAGGAATAACTTTTTGGTATCTACCTACAAGCCCTGTTTTTTAAATTTATAAGTCATAAAAGTGTATTATTAAATTATGTTTCTTTTGTTTAATGACATATATTGTTGATTTAGAATACTTTTCCCACTCTTACGAACATCTAAAATTTTGCACTGCTCTTTAAGATTACTCTTAAAGTGAAGTGCAAAGTGGCGTTTTGTGGCATCGCGTAATATTAACTAAAAGCTGCACATGTATATACAATACATACATAGTATCACTAGCGTCCTAAAACTAAGAATAAGCAGAAAGCGTAAACGCAAGGTATTTGAGGTAGAAGCTGAGGAGATTCCTTGAAATTTATTGACAATATACGTACTAATTTATATAACTTAAAATGTGTCCGAATTATAGAGGTAGATGATACAAAACTGTTCAAATTGTAGTAAACTCCGAATTACTGAAGGATCTATGTGTCCGGTTTGGCGAAGTTATACTGTAATTTGACATTGACTCTCACATAAGTAACAAAATAACAACTTATTATTTAAAGTACATTGGGACAATCAAGAAACTACAGACTGATTTGAGAACATTCAAATACATGTTTCAATACTAATCGTAAGTGCTTAATTGTAATTAGAATCCAAGAAGTAAGTCAGTAATGACCTTGCGTAATCTGCAACGGAACTTTCAGAAGGAAATTTTTCCAATAGCAGACCTACAGTTCAACTTTAACATAATTTATTCCGGACCTAAAGCAGGTGTCAGCCAATGTTCACAGCGCTTTCTTTCCCTTTCTGTTTTTTCGAATGAAGGTGACTCTTAAAACACATGGGTGTTTCAAAAATTGATCCTTTTCTTTTAACAGAATGTAAGACTCAACAAAATATGCTATTTGGTAAATTATAGCTTTCTACCTGCTTATGATAAATCGAAAATGTGGAATAGCTGATGTGTCTGTTATATCAAGATTCCTATTTTTTATATTCAATAACTGTTCCTTTTATTTTTTTACTAGTAGATTTAAAAAATTATTATCAATTTTCGTGTTATATATGTTATATATATCGTATATGTACCACATTTAAAATTATCTCCTGTTTTGACCGTTCTAAGTGCTTATATTGTGTGTCAAACGCTAGCGACAATGTGTGCGTATATTCTAACGTACGTTCACACGTACGAGCATACTCGGTCGGTTAACCGCGCGAAGATGGAAAGTATCGGATGTCGCCGTCGGTGAATACAAGTCAATCGTCTGCAGTCCCCGTCTGAAAAAATCGAGCGACGAATGAATCATCGTAACCCATTGCGTTAGGCCTCTGTTCGAAGGAATCGTCCAATCATCCAAATAAACATTCTGTGGGTTCGTCGGTACTATAGGGAAAGTAAGCACACGGAGATGAATGCAGACATACCAGAACAGAGACTGCGAGCTGAGTATAAGATCACTCGAACGTCGGTTGAACTAACCCGCCTTCCCCGACGTTCGTCTGCTTCATCGTGCTTAAAGTACGTCAAAAACT
Organism: Chrysina gloriosa; assembly: GCA_038088585.1. Taxonomy (NCBI): domain Eukaryota; kingdom Metazoa; phylum Arthropoda; class Insecta; order Coleoptera; family Scarabaeidae; genus Chrysina; species Chrysina gloriosa. The sequence continues at coordinate 27,408,225 of CM076091.1, forward strand.
TATACGTACAAAGCTAGGCGTCCACCTATCCGCATCGTACGTATCGGACGCATCGCATCGAACGGATTATTTTTTCCAATTCATTCACAGTATCGGCAGCGATTGGATTTGCCGACGCAACTATCGGACTTTCGTAGTGAGTCATCGGCACGCATCGCAAAAGTTGCCTCTCGGAGCAACGGCGTCGGCATTGCCGACGGGCAGATTCGTGCGATCCGTACGATGCGGATAGGTGGACGCGCTTGTATAGGTTCCTATATAAAGAATATTACGATCCGTTTGATGCGATGCGTCCGATACGTACGATGCGGATAGGTGGACGCCTAGCTCAAGTCTCCTAGCAAGACCGAAGAAGATCCGTCCGTCTTACTTCGTACCAGTGTTCGAAAATTTACTGAACATTATTTAGTGTTGTGTCCACAAACCCAGAAACGATATCTATTTTTTTAGTGTTTGTGTATTTTTACACAACCCGAATACAGTACATAACGATTTCTTAACGCAAGTAACAAACATTACGTAACGTTCTCTTTTTTGTCCTAAAACAGTACAATTGTAGTGGTTGTGTACTACATTATATTTTAGCGTTCTGTAGTGTTCTTTTTTCATAATATACAAGTATTTCACTTTTTTGGTAAGGCTTGCGGCATTTGTATGTGCATATGTCAAGCAGTTTAGTTTAGCCATATGGAGTGGGCGCCCGTTTTTAATAAACAATTCTACAATGGCAAGCTCTATATTTCTTTTATTGATAGAATAGTCCAGGATTTTTAGACATCCGCTCCGCAAAAAATCCTGATAATTGATTTTTTGATTGGATTATGTCAGAGAGTGTCCTCTAAGTATAAAACCAAGTTTGGGTCGTCCGAAACCGCGAGCGTTAGCCGCCATCGTGAAGAACGCCTTCTTGCAAATACCTCGGAAACGGTGAGTTTTAAGTTAAAAACTGTGATAGTCTTTTCTGTGGAGGAAATTCCCCATCTTTTTTATTTGAAACTTTTTCTCTGTTGTTAATATTTACCGAGATATAGTCAATTAAAGAAACCAAATTTTTGTTTTTGGAAAATAAGTCGATAATTTTTGGAAACACGAAAAAGAAAACCTTGTTCTTTTTAATCGACTATATCTCGGTAAATATTAGGAATAGAGATAACAGATTCAAATAAAAAGATGGAAAATTTTATCCTCTCCAAAAAAGGTCCTCAGAGATTTTAACGTAAAACTCACCGTTTCCGAGGTATTTGCAAGAAGGCCTTCTTCAATATGGCGGCTAACGCTCGCGGTTTAAGACGCCACAAACTTGGTTTTATACTTAGGGGACACCCTCTGACATAATCCAATCGAAGAATCCATTATCAGGCTTTTTTGCGGAGCGAACCCGTTTTTGGTGCTAAAATTCCTGGACTAGAATTTGTTACACCATTTCCTTTCATTGTATATGTGTTATGTAATTGTGTTATTCTTTAATTTCTTTTGGTAAATATACTCTTTATATACATCTGGATGCATCAGTTTTAGATGTCTTTCTAAATTACCGCTGTGGGAACACTTTATACATACACTTTATTTTCGCAATTATCATTATTGCATATAATTTCATTACTTTCGTTTGTGGAGTACAATGTTTGCAATAAAATATTTTTGGACGCGGCATTATAAAATTTAAATAACAATTCTATAGCACGAAAGCCAAACGAATACTAATAGTAAACGCACAAACTGTACATTAAGAATAATATCTTATATGATAGATCTCTACCACTAATAGGTCAATAAAACAAGGCTGGTTTGAACGATAGTTATATTTTCAGAACGTTTACAAACGTTTTCGGAATACCTTCTTCAGTGAAAATATAACTAGATAAATATATATATGGTTTATATATTTATCTAGTTATATTTTCACTGAAGAAGGTATTCCGAAAACGTTTGTAAACGTTCTGAAAATATAACTATCGTTCAAACCAGCCTTGTTTTATTGACCTATTAGTGGTAGAGATCTATCATATAAGATAAGTATAAAAGGTCACGAAATATATATATATATATATATACATTTCATTAAGAATAATGTACTGAACCGAATACAATTTATTAAATGTTTTGATCTTTATGTTGAGTTAGTTCAGTATTCTCGTTGTGTAGAAAGATCACAAACAGAATAACCGTTCTTTTTTTGTATTTGCTACACAAACACTATTTGCGTTTGTGTATTAAATATTCTACCATACGGAACACTAAAGTACATTATATAAGGTAAATTTTCGAACACTGCTTCGTACGGTAAACTACCGCATACGTACAGGCGACCGCCATCCGGCTTAAGGCTGATACACGTTTAGGGGCAAACGTACTTTGAAACCATACGAACTTCCGTTCTTTCATTTAGCGTCCCAGAGATCACGGCGACCACCCCGCCACATAAAATTTTTGTATAGACCTTTCAGTCCTCAATGAATTTAAACGTTTAAGACAAACGTGCATTAACGTCTCCGTCCTAAAAGACACGTATGTTACGGCTTCGCCGTTTTTACCGCGCTTAGGCGCAAAACGTTTGTGGCTGGCGTCTTTAGAACGTTTAGGACAAACGTAAAGACAAAATATTTGAACTGTTTCGAACAAAACGTATTCTAAAACGTTTAGCCACAAATACATTTTAATCTTTTCTCCGAAGCGAGAATCATCCGATTCTTCGGATTCAAGTAACAGACCGTCGTTCACCGCCTGACTTAAATGCAAGATGCAAGGGTTAAGTCAAATGGGCTAAAACACAGTAAACGCTAGACGTGATACATATTATAAGCATATGTTGCGATACATTTTCTTTATCTAAAAAATTTGACCTTGAAATGATGATTTATGATCGTTTCTTTTATTGTGAGTGTCAATCATATCTGTGTGTAGAAATGTTATATAGTAAGTGTGTCAATCATAGCTGTCTGATGAAATGTTCTTTTATTGTAAATGTATTACTAAGCATATCTATCAAATAAACCGGCATAAAACAGAAAAGCCTGTTTTAATTTCTATATCCACACGCAAGCGGGTAACCGCATGGTGCTTTCCCCAAAAGAGGCGACCATAACAGTGCCGATATCCTTATTTACCCGTATTTATCCGTATTGTACCTGTATATATCGCTTCACACGCATCTATTTCTCAAGGTGAATTTACACATTGTCATGTGACCGTGTCATACATATTGTAGTATAGTAATACTCGAATGGTTAATTACCATTAGAAAATTCATCTTTTATTTCAATTCAATATATGAAAATTTACAGTTAATGTTGGGGTTATGGTCTTCAATTGATACTCGGTTTATTTTGGGGTTCTATTTATACCCTTGCTACACCACGCCCACCACCTTTTGAGCATTTTATTACCCTACATTCACATTAGAAGAATTCATAAAAATTACTGGATAATAAACAGGGATACATCGACATTCAATAAAGGTTTCTATAGGTTCGTTCCAACACACCACAAAACCAGTTTGTGAATCGTCGAGTACATGCGCAAAGCAAATTTTGAACGTCAAATTTGTTCTGCGCATGTACCCGACGATCCACGAACCGGTTTTGTGCTGTGTTGAAACGAACCTTATAACAACGATATGCCTGGATGAACTGGAGTCAAGGAGAATTAAAGTTTTCGTTTCGTCGACAACGGAGAAATAATACAATGTAGTCCTGGTTTCCAAAAAAAAAAATAAAAAGTTTGTTTGGTTAACGACGAAGAAAAATTAACAAGATAGATACTGCAACAAATAAGTCTATAAATATGTTTCGAATAATAAGGATTTTAAGAAGAAGTACCAGTAAATAAAAGAACCTCACCACAACGGAGAAGAAAGAATTTAAGAAAAGGAAGAATCCATAGAAAATAGAGCCACACGGAAAAAGAAGTTAAGAGAGGGAAAATCCATAGGAAATAGAGCTGCATCGAGAAAAGAAGTTAAGACAGGAGACATAGGAAGAACCATCATCGAATAAAAGATATTACACACACACACACACGCACACAACACTAGGTAATTATCTTGATTTTATGTTAAATATTTCTCCATATTTATAAATATCTTCTTCTTAATCTTTTACCCTTTCTACCTTTCGGTGTAGGGGTTCGGAGCCACCGAGCCGTATATGTACACGCATATACCGTACCGCTCCTGGCCCACCCAGTGGCATTTCCTTCAATTTCGCAGCTTATTAGAGGTCCAGATCCCTTTTTAGGATTTTAAACTGCTACGCTCTGCCGCTACCGGGTCTCGAACGCCGGCCCTTCGCACTGCGAAGCGCGAGTTTTACCACTCAGCCACTGAGGGCTGTTATAAATATAATTTGTTATAATGTATGCTTCTTATATCATTAATTAAGAGCTAGGCCGTTGCAATTTTGTTTAAGAAATTAACTAAATTCTCATTACAATATGCTTTGCGAGAATCTACGGATCTATTCTACCATAACGGTCATGTACCACATGTTCCTTGAATCGTGTAGGTACATACATACTGGACGTCTAGACTGTCCTATCTAACCAATTTTATAAATTCCTGACCGTTGTTCCTAATTTGTTTTGTCTTTCGGGTTTCCTAATAAATTCTTTAAAGTTTTCTCCTTCGATGTTGAACAGTTTTTGGATATTACTACTTCTGAAATCTTATGAAGCGGTAGTTTAATAAAAGAAATCAGGAGTCACCGTAGGGCCAACCGTTTTTCGACGTCTTTTATTGAATAACAATTACATGTGGCTGCCTTTTTAATGTCTTCTAATCTTTCTTTATCAAACCTGCTTTGTGTAAACGAAAAGTCGACTAATTTATTGAGTAAGAAAATAATAATGGACTTGTCACGGTGGCGAAAGAAATTTTAGTTAACTACCGTATCATATCCTACGGGTCATTCCATATCAAATCAATCATGAATTTTCTTGACCCGCTCCGATTTTGATGAAATTTATTTTAGTTGTTATACTAACTGGAGAATTGACAAGTGCAAATTTTTAGCCTCCTAAGTCGACAGGGGCCGAAAATACGGAGGGTAACAATTTCCCCCAAAATCTCCAAGTCGCGATACTCTTGCACCTTCAAAATTCAATATCTTCGGTTCTATTGTAGCTACACAGCTCATTTTTTCTATTTTAAAGATCTCAATATTCTCTACAAGACTACTATAACCAAAAAAAAAAATGAAAAAGAATGAGGGGTACTTCCCTAATTTAAAGGTCGTGGGAAGGGGTGCGCGAAAGGGGGAATGTATCCCCCGATTTTTTTGAAACTTGGGATTTTCGAAGAGTAAGTCCTAAAGATTATATTCTGAAACTTTTATCTTGAGACAACAATGGGATCGCTCGCAACGTGCTTGTTATTTATAGACGGGGAAAATAAATTACTTGTGTTGTCTAATTATTTATATTATATGTTTTTACTAAAAACCCAAATTGCACATCTGCCAAACAGATGTGGCATCTATATATATATATATATATATATATATATATATTATTGATTGGTGCGAAGAAAATATACGTAACATAGATTTTAATTTTGTAACTGCTGCTGAGTATGAAGTTCAAAAAGAGTTATTAAGGTTGAGATTCAGCCTGTGCCGAACGATTCCTGGAGTTTCATGCTTTCATGCCCCTGTCAACTTCAATCACAATTTTGAAGGTTCAAACTTTTTCTGGATATCAAGACAGTATAAAAGTTTCAATTATTGGAGAACAAGTACAACCGGACGATTCTATTTTGAAGCTCGATGATGTTCGAGGTAACAACTTAGTCATTAAACTGCGAGAAAGTAGAACAAACGTCCAAGAAAGTACTCAAAACAAGAGGCAAGGTTACCTCAAGCATTAAAATACCTTAAGATGTGTTGAAATAATTAAAAATGTTTAATTTGTGTCTCAGTGGCTTTTTTAATGAAACTGTACGTTTTGCTGAACTGTAAGTTTTTACTGAAACTGTACTGTTTTTAATTTTTCAATAATAAAAATTTCACATCAAACACACATCGAATTGTTTTATTTTTGGCTCTTTTCCAACCCAGGAAATAACACTTTCCCATTGATTCTATTGTTGTCCCAAGACAAAAATTTCAGGATATGCTCTATAGGACTTACTCTTTGAGAATCCCAAGTTTCAAAAAGATCGGAGTATACATCCCCTCCCCACGACCTTTAAATTAGGGAGGTACCCCTCATTTTTTTCAAATTTTTCTCTGGTTATAGTGGTATTGTAGAGCATATTAAGAGCTTCAAAAGAGAAAAAATTGGGCTCTGTAGCTACAATAGAACCGACGATATTGAATTTTGAAGGTGCAAGAGTGTCGCGACGGAGATTTTGGGGGAAATTGTTACCCTCCGTATTTTCGGCCCCTGTCGACTTAGGAGGCTAAAAATTTGCATTTGTCAATTTCTCAATTAGTATAACAAGTACACCAAATTTCATCGAAATCGGAGGGGGTCAAGAAAATTTTTGATTGATTTGACATGGAATGACCTCTACACAAACAAAACATAAAAGCGTGCTCGACATAGAGGAATTAATGAATTTTGTGGTGAGAAGTTTACCAATGTGGTATAGTATCAATGGAGAAAGTAGACAAGCGAATTGGTAAGAAATTACATTTTATGATTTCTGAATTAGCTACATATTCTAATAGTTCCAAGCCGGCGCAATGAATCACACAGGGGACGAAACAATCATGGCGCGCGCTAACAAAACTCTATTCTTTCGTTGGAGATATAAATTATTTTAAGTCAAATATCATCACTATCTTCTTTCCGGAATATGGCAGTACAAAAATTAACACTAGAAAAAGAAAACAATTATTTGCATAAGAAGTAGTCACATATTATCTAATAGAAGTATTAAATCTCATATGCGAACGCACAAACTGGCGACAAATCTGATCAGTGTCATCACGTTTCAGACATAAATATCTGACCTGTCGTCTATAACAGTTAACACAATAAACATGAGCATAGTGTAACTACACGTCTGCAAACTTAAACTTTCTAACCCAAGCTGATGCGAATATCGCAAAAGTTAGGGTGAAAGTTCCCACTACCGACTTAATGGTTCGATAACAATATGTTCGTGCAGAAGGCACGATATTCCGCTATTTTCAAATACATTCCGCCGGCTGGACGATTTGAAAAACTTGAGCTTTAAATTGTATGTGCCTAATCGTTTTTGTTCGTACTAGTAGTTAGTATTTTTAATAATTAGTTACAATGTATTGTAAAGTCAAATACGGAATTCGCTGGACCTAAAATATTTCATATGCAAATGGTTCACTCCCAACTAATTCAAAATGTAATTAGAAATTGAATCAATTTAACAGTTGTGATATCCAGTTCATATAGTTCTGCGCTTGCTCTTCTTTTCTATTATAGTTCTCTTTCGAAAATTGACATTGATGTTTCACGTTGAAGTTCGCCGCTAACGTCGTTGACGTTGACGTTGACGTTGATGTTTGAAGTTGGCCTTGACGTTTGTCGTTGACGTTTGGCGTTTGCCGTTGATGTTGTCGTTGCCGTTGACATTGGCGTTGACATTGACGTTGAGGTTTAGCGTTGATGTTGATGTTGACGTTGACGTTGACGTCGACGACAACGTCAAACGTCAAGGTCTACGTCTATGTCATCGTCAACGTTAAAGTCAGTGTCAAGGTCAACGTCGACGTCAACGACGATCGTCAACATCAATGTCAAAGTCAACTTCAAATATCAAAGTCAAGTTCAAACGTCGACGTCAACGACAGAGTTCGGATGTCAATGTCAACACCAGACGCCAAACGTCAGCGTCAACTTCAAACATCAACGTTAATGACAAGCGTCAACATCAACGTCAAAGTCAACTTTAAACGATAAAGTCAAGTTCGAACGTCCAAGTAAACGTCAAACATCAAAGTCAACCTTAAACGCCAACGTCAACGTCGACGTCACCTTCAAGCGTTAAGCGTCAAAGTCAACGTCAAACGTCAAAGTCAAGTTAAAACGTCAACGTCAACTTCAAACGTCAACGTCAACTTCAAACGTTAATGTCAACATCAACTTCAAGGTCAACTTCAAACGTCAACTTCAAACGCAAAAGTTAACCTTAAACGTCAAAGTCAAATTCAAATCCAAAAGCCAAACGTCAGCGTCAACGGCAACGTCAGCCACAAACGCGAACGTCAAAGACAACGTGAATGTCAACGTCAAGACCAACATCAACGACAAAGTCAACTTCAAGCGCCAACGTCAACGTCACCTTCAAACGGCAACGTCAACGTCAAAGGCAACTTCAAGCGTCCAAGGCAACTTCAAACGTCAACGTCAACTACTAAAGTCAAAGTCAACGTCAATTACAAACGTCAAAGTCAACGTTAACCCCAAACGCCAGACGCAAAACGTCAACATCAAAGTCAATGTAAACGTCAAAATCAACTTCAAACGTCACAGTCGCCTCCAAAGGCCAAACGTCAACGTCAACGTCAATGTCAACGTCAAAGTCAACTTCAAGCGTCAGCGTCAACTTCAAACGTCAATGTCAGCTTTAAACGTCAACGTCAGCGTGAATGTTAACGTCAACGTCAAACGTCAAAGTCTACGTCATTGTCAACTTCAACGTTGAAGTCAACGTCAACGTCAACGTCAAACGTCAACGGCAACATCGACGACAAGCGTGAACGTCAGCGTCAACTACAGACGCCAAACGTCAACCTCAACCTCAAACATCCACGTCAACTACGAACATCAACCTCAACGTTAAAGTCAACTTCCAACGACGAGTTAACTTCAAACGCCGACGTCGACGACAACGTCAAACGTCAAAGTCTACGTCAATGTCATCGTCAACGTTGAAGTCAGCATCAAGGTCAACGTCAATGTCAAACGTCAATGTCAAACGTCAATGTCAAACGTCAATGTCAAACGTCAATGTCAAACGTCAATGTCAAACGTCAACGTCAACTACAAACGCCAAACGTCTACGGCAACTTCAAACATCAACGTCAACGACGAACGTCAACATCAATGTCAAGGTCAGCTTCAAACGCCAAAGTTAACTTCAAACGTCGAAGTCAACTTTAAACGCCAACGTCGACGACAACGTCAAACGTCAAGGTCTACGTCAATGCCATCGTCAACGTTCAAGTCAGCGTCCACGTTAAGGTCAACATCAACGTCAATGTCAAAGTCACCTTCAAGCGCCAACGTCAACGTCACCTTCAAACGGCAACTTCAACATCAACGTCAAGGTCAACTTTAGACGTCAAAGTCAACTTCAATCGTCAGATTCAACTGCAAACGTCAACGTCAACAACAAACGTCGCCGTCAAACCTAAACGCCAAACGTCAACGTTATTGTCAACGTCAACATCAAACGTCAACGTCAAAGTCAACTTCAAACGTCAAAGTCAACTTCAAACGCCAACTTCGACGACAATGTCAAACGTCAAAGTCTACGTCAATGCCATCGTCAACATTGAAGTCAGCGTCAACGTCAACGTCGATGTTAGTGTCAACGTTAAGGTCAACATTAACGTCAATGTCAAAGTCACCTTCAAGCGCCAACGTCAACGTCACCTTCAAACGGCAACTTCAACGTCAACGTCAAAGTCAACTTCAGACGTCAAAGTCAACTTCAAACGTCAGCGTCAACTTCAAACGTCAACTGCAGACGTCAACTGCAGACGTCAACGTCAGCGTCAGCGTCAATTTCAATGTCAGCGTCAGCGTCAACGTCAACGTCAGCGGCAACGTCAAACGTTAACGTCAACTACAGACGCCAAACGTCAACGTCAACTTCAAACACCAACGTCAACGACGAACGTCAACTACAGACGCAAAACGTCAACCACAAACGCGAACGTCAACATCAACGTCAATGTCAATGTCATCGTCAAGGTCAACATTAGCGTCAACGTCAAGTCAAATTCAACTTCAAACGTCAACGTTAACGTCAACTTCAGCGTCAATTTCAAACGTCAGCGTCATCGTCAACCACAAACGTTAACTTCAACGTCAATTTTAACGTCAACGTTAACGTCAACTTCAAACATCAACGTCAACCACAATCGTCAACGTCAGCCACAATCGTCAACGTCAACGTCAGAGGTCGACGTCAGCTCCAAGCGCCAACGCCAACGCCAGCGCCAACGTCAACGTCAATGTCAAATTCAAATCCAAAAGCCAAACGTCAGTGTCAACGGCAACGTCAGCCACAAACGCGAACGTCAAAGACAACGTCAACGTCAATGTCAAAGTCAACTTTAAACGCCAAACGTCAATGTCAATGTCAACGTCAAAGTCAACTTCAAGCGTCAAAGTGAACTTCAAACGTCAACGTCAGCGGCAACGTCAACGTCAACGTCAATGTCAATGCCAGTGTCATCGTCAAAGTCAACATTAACGTCAACACGTACATCAAATTAACATCAAACGTCAAAGTCAACTTCAAACGTCAATGTCAACTTTAAACGTCAATGTCAGCGTCAACGTTAACATCAATGTCAAACGTCAAAGTCTACGTCACTGTCATCGTCAACGTTGAAGTCAACGTCAACGTCAACGTCAAACGTCAACGGCAACGTCGACGACAAACGTCAACGTCAACGTCAACTACAGACGCCAACGTCGACGACAACGTCAAACGTCAAAGTCTACGTCAATGTCATCGTCAACGTTGAAGTCAGCATCAAGGTCAACGTCAAAGTCAAACGTCAATGTCAAACGTCAATGTCAAACGTCAACGTCAACTACAGACGCCAAACGTCTACGTCAACTTCAAACATCAACTTCAACGACGAACGTCAACATCAATCTCAAGGTCAGCTTCAAACGCCAAAGTCAACTTCAAACGTCGAAGTAACGTGCAAACGTCAACGTCAACGTCAACGTCAACGACAAACGTCGCCGTCAAACCCAAACGGCAAACGTCAACGTTATTGTCAACGTCAACGTTGAGGTCAGCGTAAACGTCAACGTCAACGTCGATGTCAATGGCAACGTTAAGGTCAACATCAACGTCAATGTCAAAGTCACCTTCAAGCGCCAACGTCAACGTCACCTTCAAACGGCAACTTCAACGTCAACGTCAAAGTCAATTTCAAACGTTAGCGTCAACTTCAAACGTCAGAGTCAACTGCAGACGTCCACGTCAACATCAGCGTCAGCGTCAACGTCAACTTCAACATCAACATCAAACGTTAACGTCAACTACAGACGCCAAACGTCAACGTCAACTTCAAACATCAACGTCAACGACGAACGGCAACTACAGACGCCAAACGTCAACCACAACCGCGAACGTCAACGTCAATGTCAATGTCATCGTCAAGATCAACATTAACGTCAACCTCAAGTCAAATTCAACTTCAAACGTCAACGTCAACGTCAACATCAAACGTAAACGTCAACGTCAAAGTCACATTCAGACGTCAACGCCAAAGCCAACTTCAAAGGTCAAAGTCAACTTCAAACATCAACGTCAACTTCTAACGTCAATGTCAACTTCTAAAGTCGATGTCAACTTCAAAAGTCAACGTCAACGTCAACGCCAACGTCAACATCATCGTCAACCACAAACACGAACGTCAACGTCAACGTCAACCACAGACGGAAACGTCAATGTCAATGTGAACATCAACGTCAACGTCAACGTCAATGCCAAACGTCAACATCAAAGTCAAACGTCAAACGTAAGACGTCAAACGTCAAACGTCAACAGCAACTTCAATGTCAACGTCAAAGTCAATGTCAACGTCAGCGTCAAGGTCGATGTCAACGTCAACGTCGACGTCAACATCAACATCAACGCCAAACTTCAACGCCAACGTAAAACGTCAAACGGCAACTTTAACTTCAACGCCTGACGTCCACTTCAAACCTCAACCACAGACGTCAAACGTAAACATCAACGTCAAACGTCATACGTCAATGTCAACTTCAAATGTCAATGTCAGCGTAAAGGTCAACGTCAACGTAAATGTCAACCTTTATATAAAAAAGGATAAATGTCAATACACATTTCAAGTAAATAGCAAAATTAAAAAATTATCAATAAATATAAATAATATTCATTTTTATATTCATCCAATTTGTAGGAATAACAACATTACACAAAACTAAAAGTAAAAGAGGGTATAAGAACTGTTATAATAGATATTTAAATTTAATTTGATACCTATAAATAATATCATATCTAGCAGTATATAATACGATTAACAAATTGAGATAATAGCGATCGTGTTTTCGAGAGCCAAAATTTAATAAAATATAATACAATACAATATAATATAATATAATATATTAAATGTAGAAGACTCTCTATAATATAATATTATTAGGTCGTTTATAGAGAGTCTTCTACATTTAATATATTATATTATATTATATTGCATTGTATTATATTTTATTAAATTGAGATAAAACAACAAACACTAAAGTAAAGCTAAATCAATATACGAGCAGGGGTGCAGAGATCCTTTTCCCATTATTTTAATCAAGAGTATTTCATATAAATCTACATTTCAGTTTAAAGCCCGGATGATGCCTATGCAAAATTTATCATTCACTCTTTATACGCACTATTCATACCTCACAATTAATTTATACATCACAAAAATTGTTTTCTCAATAGCGTCTTTCATGTGATGTTTTCGACCCAACCAAAATATATAATTCATCAAAAATTATTATGCTTTAGTGAAGATTTACGTTGCAAAATAAGGTTGGGGCCTGTTTAAGTAAAGCGGAATGATAAATGACTAGCAGCCAAGCAAAGGGACGGTTGGCGAGCTTACAGTAAGGCGCGTTTAGCCCATGTTAGACGTTGACTAATCACGGACTAGGTATACATTTTGCAATCTACTTTGCGGCTTACGCGTCTTTATTCAAAGTTGGATGTTTTTGAGCGATTCGTATGCCGCTGGGACAATGAACTCCAGTAGGACTCCTATAGTACAGTACTGACGCTAAGTTTTGAAACGGTGTTTTTTCAACAAGTAAGATCGATATCTAGAAATATTTTAGAAGGAAGTTTCAATTTTAACTTTTCGCAAATCTTTCGTTCCGAATTAATCAATTCAATAATAGAGAAACAGAGATCACAGAAAGTTTTCTTTTGATACGCTGGGCAATAGCATATGCAATAATTGTATTTAATTCATGGTTATAATTGACTCGACAAATTGATATGCTGTAATTAGCAAAAGCATCAGCCACATATGAAAATATGTATAAAACGCTATAAGCAGAAACATATACATACATGAAGCGCTAAACAAAATACTGCGAACTGTAGTAACAAAGATTTAGAATTCATTGGAAGTGGATAAAAGTGAATGCAGGTCTTCAATTCAAGGATAGATATCCAATGTAATCATTTCTTTACTGAAGGAGAGGACAGTGACTTTCAAGTTGCCACGATAGCTTTTCCTCTGGTGGTGTTCGTTTCTCTTGTATATTATAAGAGGGCGGTTTGACCGAAGAGTGACTTTTCAAAGGTTCGTAACACTTTCGTTATGGTGATTGTGTTATTGGCCTCCGCCACGTTTCTGGAAAGTTACGTAAATATTGACGTGAAAGTGTTCCGTCCCATGAAAAGATTTGTAAGTGATTTCCTGCTTTTAAAAGTGACGATATGAGGACGGATAATGTAGAACGTTGGAGACCGACATTTACTGTAACTACTCCAGAAATGGTTTATAAAATCCATGCTCTTCTAATTGGCAGTCGTCGATTGAATGTACATAAGAAACTTATACTCAAATTCCTAAAGGTAAGTTAAGGCGCACGCTGTATATGCCTATAATTTAATAAATTTTAATAGAACACATCGGCATGAAAGCAATGCTCCAATCATGCATGCGCAATGCATTCGTTACAAAATCTTTGCACAACAATAATCTAGGTGCCGCACCAGACCTTCTTACACACATACTTGTAATTAAGAAATAATTCTTTGAAATTTGTCCCTTTAGGAACTACTCTACAATGACAGTTACAAACACAAGTAACTAATAAATTCAAGAAAAATGATCTATAAGGTGGGATATGATTAGCAGGAAATTTTGTTCAAATATTAATAGATAATATTAAAAACTATTAAATATATTGGGTCATTCCATGTCAAATCAATCAAAAAGAGCCAAAAATGTTCTTGCCCCCTCCGATTTCGATGAAATTTGCCCTACTTGTTATACCAATTGAGGAATTGACAAATACAAATTTTTGGCCCCCTAAGTCGACAGGGGCCGAAAATACGGAGGATAACAATTTCCCCCAAAATCTCCAAGTCGCGACACTCTTGCACCTTCAAAATTCAATATCTTCGGTTCTATTGTAGCTACAGAGCCCAATATTTTTCTATTGTAAAGCTCCTAATATGCTCTACAAGACTACTATAACTAAAAAATTTTTTGAAAAAAAATGAGGGGTACCTCACTAATTTAAAGGTCGTAGCAAGGGGTGGGCGAAACGGGGAAAGGGAGGAATGTATCGCCCGATTCTTTTGAAACTTGGGATTCTCAAAGAGTGAGTCCTAAAGAGCATATCCTACAATTTTCACCTTGGGACAACAATGGGATCAATGGGGAAGTTTTATTTTCTGGGTTGGAAAAGAGTCAAAAATAAAACAATTCGATGTGTTATATGTGACATTTTTATTATTGAAAAATAAAAAAGAGCACAATTTCAGTAAAAACTTACAGTTCAGTAAAACGTAGAGTTTCATTAAAAAAAGCCAACAGAGACAGAAATTAAACATTTGTAATTATTTCAGCACATCTTAAGGTATTTTAATGCCTGAGCCAACTTCGCCTCTTGTTTTGAGTACTTTCTTGGATGTTTGTTCTACTTCCTCGCAGTTTAATGACTAAGTTGTACCTCGAGCATCATCGAGCTTCAAAATAGAATCTTCCGGTTCTACTTTTTCTCCAATAATTGAAACTTTTATACTGTCTTGAGATCCAGAAATAGTTTGAGCTTTCAAAATTGTGGTTGAAGTTGGCAGAGGCATGAAAGAATGAAACTTTCGGGTTCCAGGAATCGTTCGGCACAGGCTGAATCTCACACTTAATAACTCTTTTTGAATTTCAGCAGCAGTTATAAAATTAAAATGCCACATCTGTTTGGCAGATGTGGAATTTGGGTTTTTAGTAAAAACATTAAAAATTAGGAAACACAAGTAATTTATTTTTCCCCGTCTATAAATAACAAGCACGTTGCGAGCGATCCCATTGTTGCCCCAAGATAAAAATTTCAGGATATACTCTTCAGGACTTGCTCTTTGAGAATCCCAAGTTGCAGAAAAATCGGGGATACATTTTCCCCCTTTCGTCCACCCCTTGCTACGACCTTTAAATTAGGGAGGTGCCCCTAATTTTTCAAATTTTTTGGTTATACTAGTCTTGTAGAGCATATTAAGAGCTCTAAAATAGAAAAAATTGAGCTCTGTAGCTACAATAGAACCGAAGATATTGAATTTTGATTGTGCAAGAGTGTCGCGACTTGGAGATTTTGGGGGAAATTGTTACCCTCCTTATTTTCGGCCACTGTCGACTTAAAGGGCTAAACATTTGTATTTATCACTTTTTCAGTTAGTATAACAACTAAACCAAATTTCATCAAAATCGGAGGGGGTCAAGAAAGTTCATGATTGATTTGGCATGGAATGACCCTATTATCATACAAGATATTAAATACACATGAATATTATGTTCTTATTATTTTCAAAATCACATTTCCCATTTTATAAAATCGTATAGTGATGAATATAACATATTTCAGATGCCGACGTGCATTTACGACATGTTTAAACAAGCACCTGATATATATTTCATATTTATATTCAAAGAATTTCGAATATCTCGAATATCTATCAGATCAGCTCCAATATCTTCGATGCGACTATGCATTGAAATGCCTGTAAGAGAAATATTAGTCTCAAATCCTTATAACGGAATAACATTTTAATATATTTACCAGAACATCTTTCGTGAAAATTATTCAGAATTTTTAGTGTTTCCAGTAAGCAAGATTAAGACTTTCCTATAAACCCTCCTTGGCAAACAGTATATAAATTTTGTCATTAATTCTTCTATCGCCATGCGGGGCCGTTAAAAGTTCCGAAAATTTACAGTTAAGAGATAAAGTTGCTTGTATATTACATTTTTATAATTCGATAAGAATAAACAAAGCAGTAGAGCCTTTTAGTGTTTGGCGATATATACCCTTTTTCATCTATCAAGCTAAAATAAAGCAGGTCGAGTTGTTAACTGTTTGCGTTTAAATAAATTTATAGGAATGAAAATAACTGCAGTATTATTTCAAATCGTTCTGCAAAGTTGACAGTTTTATATAGTTTAGCAACAAGCAAGAATCTAGTTTGTCCTTTTACCGAATATTTAGTATGATTGTTATTGAAATGCACTAAATTATTTGGCGCATTTTAAAAATTCAGCGTAAACGTGATTGCAATTTTAAGAACCTGCTAAAGGAACAAACGAAAAACGAAATGCGTTATTTTAGTCAATCAAAGTGTTTCCATAGATTCTTTTTGTCATTCTCAGTGGAGAACGCATACGGGGCATACCAACACCATAATTAATGAGGAAGACAAACATACACTTGTATTAATGAAACCCCAACCCCCAAATTATATTCTCTTTGGAAATTACACAAACCAAATTACCCCATTCGACCAGTAGTTTTGTTTCTCACCGCACGCACAACCAAAATTTTTAAATATCTGATAGAGATTATTTTAAAGTACACCAACTTTAAACCTCAGACTAGTATCAAAAACTCGCTCGTTTTAATCGATAAGATTAATAAAGTTAAATTACCACATAATGCTAAATTAATATGTTTCGACATCAAGAATTTATTCCCCGGTGTACCTAACGGATCGTTAGGCCTAATTCAGTAATTATAGCCCAAATTTTACATATATTACAACTTACGTTAGGCCAAAAGTATTTTCAATTCAAAGAGAAGGTTTATTCTAATAAGGAAGGGTTAATTATGGGCAATCCCTTGAGCCCATTTCTAGCAAAGATATTTGTCGATCATTTAGAGTCACATTGTCTTTTAGCACAGATACGTGGATGATATATTAGTATGCTTCGATGGAACACAACGCCAACTAAATATTCTTTTCGATTTCATTGTTTCTTTGCATAACAACATTTACCAGAGGACTAGAAACAAATAACAGTATAAATTTCTTTGATTTAGCACCCCTTTAACACCCTAGATTCTGCAATTTTCGACACAGATTCTTACACGGATATTACTATTCACAATTTCTCAGATCATCCCATCCAACATAAATTAGCTTTTTTTCATAGTTTGTTGCACAGATCGGTATATTACTCACTAGGCCAAGACAATTTTGTTATAGAATTCAACTTAATTAAACAGATTGCTTTCAATAATGATTACAATGAACATTTAATCAATAAAATGCTAACAAAATAGTGTACCGTAACACCATTGCAGTAGTATATCCGTCAGTTAGAACAAATAAAGTTACCAAATTCATATCTTTGACTTATTTAGGCAAACCAACCATTGAAATTTCAAAATAAATAATGATAAAAATTGTCATAATAAAAAATCAGGTATCTATAAATTGATGTGTGACTGTGGTATAATGTATGTGGGGCAGACCGGCTGTTCCTTCAATAAACGTATTTCAGAAAATTATTCTTCTTCTTCTTCTTCTTAATCTTTTTACCCTTTCTACCTTTCGGTGTAGGGGTTCGGAGCCACCGAGCCGTATATGTACACGCATATACCGTACCGCTCCTGGCCCACCCAGTGGCATTTCCTTCATTTTCGCAGCTTATTAGAGGTCCAGATCCCTTTTTAGGATTTTAAACTGCTACGCTCTGCCGCTACCGGGTCTCGAACGCCGGCCCTTCGCACTGTGAAGCGCGAGTTTTACCACTCAGCCACTGAGGGGTTTCAGAAAATTATTGTTCTTTTAAAAAGAACAAAACAAGGTTCTGCTTTTTCAAATCATTTATTCAAGAATTCAGCCATAACTTTAATCACGATTTTCAAATTTTACATTTAGAAAACACAGGTAAGAAGTTGAACCCACTTGGATTTTTAGAAATTAATAACTTAAAGAATACACAACTTTTACTTAATGACCAAATTAATAATTCCCCATTATTAAGCATATGTAGAAATTAGTGACTTTGTCACTATCTCTTACATGTCTAGGTAAATTTATTCATAGTTTTGACACTTCCTTTCCGTTATAACAAATTTTGTAAATGCAATAATAACTTATCCGGAAAAGGTGTATATGATTGGTTCTTATAATTTTGGTAGTTTATGTTGCACTTCCGGGAAGTCATTATTGTACAATTAAGATTATTACTATATATTCAGTTGTCATCTGTGTAATAGAATTAGTTTCATGATATAGCCTGACGAAGCCAATGTGTCGGCGAAACAAACACTAGATGTATTGTTTTTGTTAAATATAGTGAAGTGTTTTTACTCTACGAGTTTCATTCATTATTATTATGGATCTTCTCCAAGTAAAAGCCAGGTCTATTCAAGTATCTCTTTGCCTCCACTATTGAGATGTGAATAGGTGGTTTGCCAACCCAACGGATTTTCGATCGCGCAGATCGTATTATGTCAACAATGTATGATCACAATTAAAAACTTGCTGTCGAACAGATACCAGAAGTGATTGTTTGGGGTAACGTTCCGTATTTAATAGGGTTGAATTCGCCTTCAAGCAAAATTGCGCACGTCTTCATACAGCAACATACAAGCAAGAAACCTCGGCCTTTATATTTATCGACCATCAGGATGTAAAAACACGTGTGCCTCGTCAATTAAGCAACTTGGTTGGTTTTCTGATATCGGTTCCAAAGATGATATTCTTTAATAAATTATAAACCATCTGTTTTCAAACACACCCTATGAAATAAGTAAATGTTTAAAAAGCTGGGGCAGGGTGTCATTATTTTATACCAAAATATAATCACTTCTTACCTCAACCAAGTTAACGAAGTCTTTCTGAGCATTCGAATTCTTTTGCAAGTCACATATGTACGTCTTCAAAACAAATAAAAAAACATTTGTCTACTAATATTTTAGTTATAGCAATCTGCAATTGTTTTCTTATAATTTTCAAAAAGCTATTTCACGATCTAAGGGCAATTAAATCAATCTATTAATCTATCAATTGTGAATTATACTACTAATTACAAGATATTGTGAACGTGTTTATATTTACAAGAGCAGCTGCCAATTATAATTATATTTGCCGAAGTTTAATTGTTCAAATCTCATAAATTTCCAAGCGATGTTAATTTTTTATGAAAATTAAATGTGCTTGACAGTTGCGCAATTAATTACCGTGCATTTTCGCTTACGGCAACCTTAATATTGTTAATTAAGCAATGTTCAGCGGTTCTTTGAATTTTTCTTTGGCCTGACGTCTTTCTCGTTTAAGACGTTAACTAATTAAACTCGCAGTGGCATACTAAATACGCTAGAAATCAAGATCTTACCCTAAACTGGTGAATTATTTCCACTTTTTGATAAGACAAAATTATGTCATCAAGAAAATCAATTTCCATATGTTATCAGAGCGAGGTTTGTATTTATCATTAAGTATCAATTGGAAAACAAGGTTGCATGTAGAATTTCAATTTTAAACAAGTTATCATTACTTTACAGAATATACAGAATTTTGCTGCACAGGGATTGTTTTTATTACAAAAACGTGGTGTTCGCATTGTTGTCGATATTAAGTAGATTCTGGTAGGTACATATCTAGAACTGATTGTTTATTAAGCTTTTATGGTGTTAATATTTTTTAGTTACTTTACTTATAAATATAAATCAATATTCTCTTTAAGGAATGTTAGTCATACATATGATACTCACACCGATGATTATGTTTTACCGTTTTCACGTAAAACAACGTTTCAAAATGGAATATTTCATTAGATCTCAATGTCATAAATAAATTGCCTACCATATTCACAATTTAATTAAGATTAATTGGTTTAAACGACATTTAAGACAATGCATATGTAATACAAATGTTATACAGTAAATGAATTTTAGCGATATCGTTATGTTATATTATATATATAACTTATCAAATAACATTTGGGCAAATTGAAAACAGAATTTTAACCACATCTCTTCTTCATTTTCTTGCTTGTAGGCATCTGCTCGTTTATTCCAAATTTACATGGATTCTCAGCACTTTTGGTGGGTCTCCCGCGTGATCTCTTCCACACCGGTAATATTAAAAAATATAATTGCACACAACCGCGAAAATGTGTTAGAAAGTACAATGATGATTTCTTAGCAACACATTTTAAATTTACAGTTAACATACAGTATGCCCCCGGATCGACGTATGAATAACTAAAATATTGTTTAAATTTCTAACTTGAAATTCCAAATTGTCGGGTTCAGACCTGCCTAGATATAATCTAATTTCTACCATGCTTTATTTAAAAAATAACCAAATACGGGGTGCAATTTAAAAATGTAGTAAAGTTATAAGTAAATAAAAACTGAGTAATAATTTATAAGGTCACCGCTGCCCACTTTGCTATTTAATTTCTTAACTTTGAATAGCGTAAGTACCTTCCATGTTGAAGATAGTGAAACATTCTGTTAATAAAAGTTTGCCAGAATAATAAATTATGCAAGTGTGCAGAATGTCACATCAGTTAACTTTCATTCCCTTTTTTCAATACCTTTTTTTATTAAAAAAATTAATCAAGAGGTATCAAAGTCTTCTTATTCAGTTAGCCTTTACAAACAACTTTTCTTTAAAAAAAATTGTGGTATCTACTACAGAAAATACATTTTACTACAGCCTATAATTTCCTTTTTTTTGTTTAATTTCGAAGACAATCTTGATTTATTCTCATATAAAATATGACAGAAATTAGTTTCTATCCAGGCAGGGCTAAACCTCACAAGATGAGATTTTAATTCAAAAAACAAGAGATTTCTAATCTATTCATGCACCCATCCGGGGACAACGGCATATGTATGTATGTATATCTAGGTATATTGTATTATATACAGATATTGGAGACCAACTATATACTCAGATTTCTTTCAATTCGATTTGTTGGTGGTGTTTGGTCACATCCTCTACTCTAATGGGACGTATTATCGATAACTATCACTCAATTGAACCAGTCTTCATACAATTCAGTATCAACATCAACATGTTTAACAACAATGCCTTTGTCGCACAGAAATGGTAATTATGTTCTACCAACAACACCATTATCATGACAAGCGTATATCACAACATATCATTGTCAGTGACCGGATTAGAGTTGCGAAACACATTGATAGACATTGAAAAGCACTTGTCGACTACAACGCACTGTACTGTCTACCCACACTATTTATTAAAAGTCATGTGTTAACCAAAGTTTCATTGGTGTAAACAATTCTCCTGTCTGGTCTAATTTTTTTAATTTGTGCCAAATATATGTCGGGATCTAATTTTTGGAATGATGAAGTAAAAGATGCATTATAAACACTAATATACAAACTCATAGGTATATATTTGTATTCTACCTCATATCCTTAGCACTAACAACATTATCTCATATATTTAATATTGCTTTCCTTCCTATTTTTGGTATATCTAGGTCGCTATTAGTTGATGTGCAGTTTAGTTAAATTATGTGTGTATGCCATACATGTCAGAGCTCCAAATAACTTAAATGTTATTTTCTGGTATCCATTTACCACAGAGACTTTCCTGCTCAGACGGAGATGTTTTAAAATTAATTAGACCAATTTTAGTTCTGTTTAGAACACAGTTCACCTCGCAATAACCGCTCATTTTACTAACTACTGATGTTGACGTAACATGAATTGGGATATCGAGGCTTAAGACATTTCAAACGACTAATAGTGGTAATAATATAGATAAAACTATTAAAGCTGAGGAGCGAAGCACAGAATTGTATAAAACACATCAAAATCAGACAAATTAATCTTTCTTAACCTCTAAACCGTTATTGTAGACATGAATGAACGTTTTCCGACCAATCTCAACCCATACTTCTACTTTTCTCGTGCTAATCATAATACTCTCTACAGTGACATGTTTTATCAAATATTGTACAGAGTATTGTGGTGAGTAAATCTGTTCCGACCACTCAGTATAGACCTACCTCTTATCCTCCTTGGTTCAGCAAGCCTCTAATTAATAAACTTACAATGAAGAGTTACTCTCGTCGCAAGTGGGTAACTAGTGGTAGCCCTAGGTTTTATGAAGATTTACCGCGATTACATAGACTTACTAAACAAGAAACAAGCATCTCATACGCAGCCTACCTAAATAAAATTTAAAGAAATCTGAGGTCTAACCCTAAAGCATATTGGCAATATGTCAATCAAAAAAAAACAATCACGCATTCAAGAGCAATTGTTTCATGATAACATAAAGTTGAACGAACCACAAACTATAGTTGATGCATTTGCGATTGCATTTACTGAACATTTTATACCTAGCAACGAGATTCGTATTTGTAACATTTGCTCCAAGTATTATTCTCTTCGTGTACAGACTATTATTGAGATAGAGGTCGTTAATAGCATCGTTAAGCTTAAAAGCGGTTCCATTACCGGTGAGGATCAAATTCCTTCATTCTTCCTAAAAGATTGTCGTATGGTTCTAACTATTTCACTATATGCTCTCTATAACTTATGTATAAAATCCTGTGTCTTTCCAATGATTTGGATGATTGCTAGAATTGCACCAGTTTTCAAAAAGGCAAACCAGACATGATCACGAACTATCGACCCATTTCTGTGCTGAGTAATTTTTCGAATATTTTTGAACAAATTTTATATATTTCTATCTACAGTAATATCAAAACCAAATTATCTTGGCACCAGCACAGTTATATGAAGCGTAGGTCATCAGTTACTAATCTTGCTTGCATAACACAAAGCATTTGCGAGACTATTGTTCAGAGCTCATAGTTGGACGTCATCTATGCCGACTTCACGAAAGCCTTTGATTTTTCCTTATGATTCAGATGTTAAATGCTATCGGCTTTTCCGCTTCATTGCTGTAATTGATGGAATCCTACCTTACTGGCAGAATCAACTGTGTAACATACAACGGTTTTTCCTCCAAGCAATATTTAACATCTGGCGTCCCACAGGGCTCCAACTTATGGCCGCTGCTGTTTTTGGTCGTGCCGTTATGTACATAAGATATATATATATATACATAACATATATATATATATATGATTTAAAAATATTTCATAGAATTAAATCCCTTCATGACGCTAGTCTCCTATAAGAGAATCTAGCAACTATTAACGGTTGGTGTATTCACAAAAACTTCACCTTAATGTTGATAAATGCCGCATCGTCAGGTATACCCGGAAGGTATCGAGAATTATCTTTGACTACATCCTGCACTGCCAACTCCTGTCCTCATCGGATGCTGTAAGCGATCTTAAAGTATTGTTTAATGATAAACTTTGCTTTGGTCAACAAATGACATCGGTATGCAATAGTGCGTACAAACTTCTTGGTATCGTTCTTCGTAACACACGAATATTTACTGATGGCGCTGCTATTAAAACTATTTATTATGAATTGATTCGGAATAAATTAGATATGCAGCGATCATATGGTACCCCCAATACGCATCTCACCAACTTCGACCTGAACGAGTGCAGCGGCGTTTTTTTTAAATTTTTAACATTCTTTCGTCTTAACAGTGTTTCAACAATTTCGCATTAATAATAACTATTTCACTTACACCAAACTTCAGTCTAACTTTCACAAATAAGAAAGTTGGAAACATTCTCTTCTATCCCTCTATTAACCTAATGAAAAGAAAACAATGGCCAAACTACATACACATATCCAAGCACAATACTGCTACTTGAACGACTTATCTAACAGTTGCCGAATCATAAAGCTGATCAACACATGCGATTAGGTTTATTATCGTCGAAAAGGCGAAGTAAAGTGTATGATGTACACTATTCTTCTCTGCCATCCTGGAAAACTAAGAATAATTGTTTTTTGTCACGTTGATTACGTTCCATTTAACAAACTTTTCACATAATTTTCTATGAACATACCGAAAGATAGATTTATTTAGTCACAGTAATAAAAACTGCCCTTAGGATACCGCTTTTGACAGTTTTGATTTCCCTATTCAGAGTAAAGACTTACAAACGAACCAAAAATTTAAATATTAATAATATTTCACTTTGAAAGTAAATAATTGTATAAGCAATTATGGCGAAATTTAATATATATACGTATATAGAATCAATCAAACAACTATCAAATCTGTTTAAATAAATCTCTTACCATATATGTATTTTACACAAATATTTTTGTTGCAATCTGAATTAGTCATCCATCCTTTTGAATCATTATCAATTTATTTGCAATATGGTAATAAGTCATCTAAAATTTTACATTGTACTAGAGAGAGTATCTTTCAAATTTCTTATTTAATAGCACGAATAAAAATTGTAACTCTTAATATTCGTATTTATACCCGAAAAGTACTGGCGTCCCTACTACTAGGAATTCATGCACTTCGCGTCTGCTCAGAACATGTATTGTGCCATTCTATTTTTGCTGTAATTAAAATTAGTTCTTGTTATCGTAGCTTCTCAATCTTGAATGGTTACAAAAGCTCCAAACCCATAAGAGGACCCAAGCTAATAGAATTTTGCGCTCGACTTGATCACAGGTGTCGATTACTTACATGGTCTAGGATTCCACATCCTCTAAGAAAATTATAAGTATAGAGTTTCTATGTTCCTAATCTAGTTAAGGGTGTTCGTTACTTTTTTGAAGATCGGTTAAACTTGAATTTTTTATTGGTTCCAAAACTATTTTGAAAATTGTATATCTTACCTTTAAAAGTAGTGTGTGTAACGGTAAAATACTAGTTTTTTACAATGTTAAAAGCTTCTACAGCTTTAATCTTTTTTTCAATCATAAGTGAAGAACCAGTAAGTCGACGGGCTCGAAATTTTGCATACCGTATATTCATTACGATAGCTACGTCTTATCAGCGAGCTGTTTTGTAAATATCTTGTTTGTTGTTGAATTTAACCTTAATTAAGGAATAGAAAAATAATCATGGGCTTACCGTCATTTTTGGATTTCCAGAAAGCAACAATAACAAAGGAGTTTACAAGAAAGCTCGCCGATAAGACGTAGCTATCGTAACGAATACACGGTATGCAAAATTAAAGCTGTAGAAGCTCTTAACATTGTAAGAAACTAGTATTTTATCGTTAGACACACTACTTTTAGAGGTCAGATATACAATTCTCAAAATAGTTTTGGAGCCAATAAAAAAATTAGTTTAACCGGTCCTGAAAAATAGTACCGAACACCCATAATAAATATTGTCTAGTCTGTAATACCCCGAAAGTAGATTCATCGGTAGGATTCAAAGCCGAATTTTGCTAAAGCTAATACGCTCTTCGATTTCCTAGGGTTATAACTCCCGAGTAAATGTGGTTTAGATCAGAGAGTAAAAATAATGAAGCTCATTCACTTTCCAATTGTAGGAGGAACCTTAAAGCAAAAAATAGTTCTGACTAAATATACAAATTTGAACTTACCTTTCTAATAAATATTTTCGTTCGTTCACTTACATAAAGTAACCATTCAAAGTATGTCATATTTGATGGAAATGCCACGCCGAGATTCTGTAACTATCCAGCAGAAGTTTATAAAATTTGATCGGAATATCTTTCTCCAACCATTGCATTCATCACATATTGCACCGTTGTACTTTACACACGCCTTCGAATAATTTTTTTAGCTTACTAACTTAACATTTTACAGTTTTGAAAAATATGAATATGAAGAATTCTAGAAAAACTTTGTCTTAAATTCTCATGCATGAAGAAGAAAGATTGTAGAAACTAATGTGTCTAATACAATAAAATGCTTTTATACTTTTTTATAATAAGTTTGGCGTGGGCGGGAACAGAAGACGGCGAAGGCATTAACCTGGGAGTCTATGCAACTGCCGCAACTATATATGCGCAAATCTTAATACTAAGATTCAAGCAAAACAGAAATGT
The DNA here is from genome assembly GCA_038088585.1 of Chrysina gloriosa. Taxonomy (NCBI): domain Eukaryota; kingdom Metazoa; phylum Arthropoda; class Insecta; order Coleoptera; family Scarabaeidae; genus Chrysina; species Chrysina gloriosa. Next base: position 27,434,336 of record CM076091.1, read on the forward strand.
AAATATCATAACGGATAACCAATTAGCTGTCAGACCAATTCAGAACATTGAAACACAACCAAGGAGTGTCGAGGGGTTTGATTTGAATTTCTTTTGATGAAATTTATAAATGTCTATTGATATCCGACTCTCGGGCTTAGTTTTAAAATTTTAGATTTAGAATTTTTCGCACATATATCGAGTCGCTCACTGACGTCATCGGGTGAAATTAATGACCATTTAATGAGTTTGAAAATTTATTTAATATTGCAATCATTTTTGAGAGGAAGATGGGTTCACATCTACTTACCTCAATGAATATAATTAAGCTTTTACGCAGCTGCTTCGTTTAAATTTTGTTAATAATTTTTCTTTTTCCTCTCACCTAGTCTATACTGTCATTTTACTCGTTAAATTCATTGGGAATTTAGTACCAACCGTTTTCATTTTATTAGTAAAGCAAGTTGTGATTGAGCGCGACAATTGTTAGGTAGGCCCGCTGTTTCACTGCTTCCCTTGTGACTCCCTCTGTTTCATAAACACCTGTTCATCCTACGTTCGAACAGCCCTCTTAGGCGTGAGACAAGAATGTAGTGGGACCGATTTTCCATCTTGGGCTTTGGATTCAAGACTTACTCCGTCTTCACTGTAGGCAGCCTACAAACCAGGCGTTTGCCGGTTTGTTGTTATTAGCCCACTTTTGTTGTCTGCTTTTCTAGTTTTCCGCGGAAACTGCGAGAGGTGTTTGATTTATTTTGAAATTGAGTCATAGTTTTAAGGCTTCGTATGTGGCCTTGAAAGGCTCTGGAGAACTTTGCCTTGGTTAATAATTTGCGGGGAGGAAGGGGGGCAGCATGGGACTCAGGATCGTGAGTTCAAACCGCACGTTGAATGCCGAATTGTTAACATTCAGAAGATAAAAATCTCTAGGAGCCTCGTAAACATTTGAAAATTTCCCAAGCGGAAGTGAATTCAAACAGAAGGTGTTTAAAATCACAACTTTTATTAACAAGAAAATACCCAGAGAGAACGCAGAATCTGAAGGAACTAAATTCAAAAAAATGGAACGATACCGTGTAAAGAGAAATATTAAGAACACGGTACATATAGGAATTAATGAATTTAAAATTAATGAAATTAAACGTGTTTAGTTTGAAGATTCGTCACCACTAAAAGTGAATCGCTGCATACAACTATAAAACGAAACGGCAATTCGGAAAAGGAAGGAAGAACCTTTCGTGGAGGTTAAATCGAACGGCAGGAACACCGCCGAAAACTGCGCGAGCCGCTTCACCGCCCGTCAACACCGAAGTCGCCTCTTCCCGGAAGAGGACGAAAACCAACCGCGTGGATGGCACGGATCAAAAATCCATCGAATCGCCGTCGGGAAGGGCCGTAGAAATGGCCCCGACTGAGGAATCGACCGTCAATTCGCCAGCTGTCACCGCGAATGACAAGCCGGAAGAAGTAAAGGAGACAGAGAAAATCGCGCCGATCGTGATCAAGGAAGGCGCAAGCTGGACCTCCACGGCGGTGGAGATCCAAAAAAAAGGATTCGCTTTCAGGAAGGCGAAGAACTGCGCGGATAGAGTAAGGATCGAACGAGACACGGTCCCCTCGTTCAGGAGAATCATCAGACTCCTCGACGAAAGCCGTATCACTTACCATACCTACCAGCTTCCGTCGGAGATGCTTCTAAACATGGTTTTGAAGGGAATACCCGTTGGTATCATGGAAGAAGACGTCGCTAAAGACCATAGGACCAAAGAGAGAGAGGTGTAGGGGCATCCCGTTGCCTCTAGTACTTGTGAAGGTAAGCCGGCAGGAGAAGGATACCTTCTCCATCCGGAAGGTTTTAGGGATCGACTCTACTGTCAACTCCCTCCGGGTCTGGGCCGAGAGAGGATAATGTTACTATTACCAACGCTTCGGCCACGCCCTATCCCGATGCACGGCCTCAGAGAAATGTGTCGCCTGTGGAGATTCCTACCGAAAGGTGAACTGCGATCGAAGCCGCAGCGTCCCAGCGACCTGCGCCAAGTGCGGCGGCGCGCACCCGGCGAACTACAAGGGGTGCCCCAGGTGCCCCACGCGGGGCACAAAGAATGTCCCCCAAAAGGGCGTTCCAATGACACCAAGGACGACCCGGCCCTCCAAACGCAGTACGAGAAGGGAAATCCTTTGTCCAAACGGCGCAGAGGAGTTCCCAACCCGCACAAAACGGCGCACAGGACTCATCATAAGACGCCGATTTATCAGCAGACCTGATGAAGCTTGCGGAGATTCTGACGGGTCTGGTCGCCCGGTTAATGCAGGTGGTCAGTGACGTCGAATTCCGCAGGGGCGAGAAGTAGACCGGCCGCCAAATTACAAAAAGAAAAATTAAACAGATCCAAATCTGAAAAAGAGAAAATCTCCACAGAAGGAGTCGAGGACAAAGGGCCGTAACGGCGTTTTTTCAAACCGGGCCCTAGGAAACGAAAGAAGTTCCAAGTGTTGGCACGGTCAAAACTAACGAAATACAGGTGTGGTCAAACTAACGTAACAGAAGGTGCTGGTGTCATTTGCGGAACACAATAAAACCAAGGCAAAGTGCAAAAAGGAAAGCCTGTAAGCCCTAAACCTGCACCATCACCAGTTGATGTTTATTTCAGTTGTATCGTTCGTAATTCGATTATAGTGGCTAAACACTCTGTACAGTGCAGCTTTGAACATTACATTAGTTCTACAGTAGAACACGATTACGTGCGGTAAACAGCAGTAGACGTATGATACAATTTCAAATACAAATACTAAAGAAATCTCCGCTCAACTCTCTAACATGATAGTAATATGGAGGAAATATAAAGGTGGAATCCAGTCGATATTGGCAAACTGGCTAACATTTTTAATTACATAGCCCAGACTTCTTACTCAATACAATATAATACTGAAGGTATGAATGGTAAAAATTTGCCCTTCAAAATTACTGTGAATCTTTCCAAAAAGCCAACACTTTCTTGTCTCTACACATATATTGTCATTGCCTACAAACGCTTTTGACTGAAAAATGATAATGGATTTGTCAACAAACTTATGATACTTTCTTTTCAAATGGTTAGTACAAGTAAATGTTTAAACATATCATCCCTACACATAGCGATACATTTACGTCATTATGGGAACCTAGTCGCAATTTGTTTTTCTCGATTGCTACTGTAGTTGTTTATTTCGTCGTCAATGGTCCGAAACCGTAAATGAAAAAATTGTGACTAACATCCGGCCCCCTGACGATCTACACTTGACATATTATACTGCCTACAGCCGAAAGTATTCGACGCCACCCGTCGACCATTAGACTTAATTAGAGTACATTAAATTAACTTGCAACGCAATAAACCCCATGCCCTGCAGCTAATACGGCGACTAAATATCCTGCTATGTGTCAAGAACATTTAAATATTCGAAGCGTTGATACTGAGTACAAAACATTTACTGGGGTCTGCTCGAGTATTTGGCAATTATGTATATGTCGACGTCTACGCGTATGTTTGCTAATGTATTGCAAATATACATGTGCGTGTTATATGCATATTGAGTGCAACTCATTTAAATTATGTAAATTCTATGACGACGTGGAATTTGAATAGTCAACAATGGACCATGGTGTCGAATCAATTGCCACGTCACCAACCAATATTCAAGGATGTTGGGTACTTTTTTCAAAATCGGTTAAACTTAATTTTTACTGGTTCCATAACTATTTTGAAAATTGTATATCTGACCTTTAAGAGTAGTGTGTGTAACGATAGAATACTAGTTTCTTACAATGTTAAGAGTTTCCACAGCTTTAATTTTTTATAACCACAAGTGAAAAACCAGTAAGTTTAGGGGCTCGAAATTTTGCATACCGTGTGTTCGTTACGATAACTACGACTTATCATCAGCTTTTTGTAAATTCCTTTGTTATCGTTACTTTCTTCAAGTCAAAAATGATGGCAAGCTCATGGTCATTTTTCTATTCCTTAATTGAGGTTAAATTCAACAACAAACAAGGAATTTACAAAAGCTCGCTGATAAGACGTAGCTATCGTAACGAATACACGGTATCCAAAATTTCGAGCCCGTAAACTTACTGGTTCTTCACTTGTAGTTGCAAAAACTTTGTTATCGTTACTTTCTTCAAGTCAAAAATGATGGCAAGCCCATGGTCATTTTCTATTCCTTAATTGAGGTTAAATTCAACAACAAACAATGAATTTACAAAAAGCTCGCTGATAAGACGTAGCTATCGTAACGAATACACGATATCCAAAATTTCGAGCCCGTAAACTTACTGGTTCTTCACTTGTAATTGCAAAAACTTAAAGCTGTAGAAGCTCATTACATTGTAAAAAACTAGTATTCTATCGTTACACACACTACTTTTAGAGGTCAGATATACAATTTTCAAAATAGTTTTGGAACCAATAAAAAAATATAAGTTTAACCGATCTTGAAAAAGACGGTATATTTCTGCCGGCGACGCAATACCAAAACACCACTAAGCTGGACAACATTAAGCGAGGACTTGTCGTAAATGCATCATATAATGCATTATCCCTTAAATGCTCAAGGAAACCGATTTTGATAAAAAAATATATGATACGGAAAGAATGAAAGAAAGAAATTAGAGTAAGCAGATTTAAAAAAATGTTTTTGAGCTGTTATTTAGAAAGAAAACTTGTTGTCTTAAAAGATACACTAAGCGTTCTGCGTAGTATACTTTCTGGAGAAAGGTGTTCACATAAAATTTAAAGAAAAGACATACTAGAAATTTTGTGAGTGTTTGATTAAATTTTATTCACTTTAATATAAAATAAAGTTCTTACGTTAAATGAATAGAATATAACGAGGAATAATACACAAAAACATAACTATTTCCATAATCAAAAATTTAAAAATATAAATTCACAAAAACTTGTACATAAAAATATTCAATAGTTATGGTAACGATAGAAACAATTTTTTCTCGTGGTTAAACATAAATTTACCCTACATTTTTAGCAATACATCCTTATTTGTCCAACGCAGTTTGGTAGGTTACATCTCCCTTCTTTTATCGATCATATCTAATCTGGAATCCTTGAGCGGCTCTGATTGAGCATTTAGTTTACGACGTTTTTCTACAATTTGTTCTTCAAAAGGCCACGCTGAGAAAGTTCTGTTATTGAGTAAGAGAACAAAGCGTCAATCACTTCCAACTTAAAGTCAATTAGTCTCATCCCCTGGACTTTGAGATCATTGTTTATTCTCCTATATCCAAGCATTTACACAAGTCATATCAATAAGGTGGTGAAATACTCGATTAGTCCACTTTCTACTTTTCATAATAATTTTGTGCCGGCCCATTGAACTGTCTATCAAACTAACTCCTCCCATGTGACAATCTTTTATAATTTATGGAGATGGAATATGTTTGACGGTTCTTTCTTTTTTGTCAAATTGTTTTATTGCAATATGTTGCTCTTCTGTATTTTTAGTGTCCAATAAAGGTTTAGTACTAACGTAAGTCGAAACCAGGTTAACAGTTCGGTTGTCTTTCCATGACAATGATGCCACTTTAATTCCATGAATATTGCAAGTAAATTCTTGGCTCGTTCCCCGTTCCTCTTTAGGGAGCTCACAATTTTTAGTACCAACAAAAAGTACGCCCTGTGTGCGCGAGTCCCCATTTTTTGGGCTTATTAGGTAAGTATTGCTTCGCATAGCTTCCAATTTGGGTAGAGCACATTTGCTCATGCACATAACGTGCTCAATTTTGGAACGGTCCCAAAAGTTCTGTTAAGAGTTTCAAGAACTGCTTCTTCGAAATACAAATTATGAATGAAGCGAAACAATAGCAATAGGTACAAACAGAAACGAATTGCAAATTTGTAGAGGAGTGCTTAATGTATCTCTAAAGATACAACCGTTTAATGTGTCGCCGTGGGAAAGTCTCGAATAGAGAACTGTTCGGGTAGTTTCTAATGGCTACTGAAAACATCTTTGCAACACCTTATATTTTTTAAATTCGCAATTACTATCTTAAACTGATATCTTATGTGATTAAGAAACTGATACATTAAATTTTCTAAAAAATTGATTGTTTATATTTGGTATTCGATTAAACAGAGAATTTGAAAGCTTATTCATGAAAATGTATTTTATATAAACGCTTTATATATTCTAAGTGCGTGTTTTTCAATTGAAGATTGTTAATCTGAACAGTATTTTTAAGTCCTCTAAAAATATCTTCTCCAGTGGTCGTACCGTTTATGCTATGAGCATCAAGAAGCTCTTCATATACGTCATAATTGAGCAGTATCTGAGACATCTGTTGACTCATCCAGCACCAAAGAGGAGCACTCTAAGTGTCGATTTTTGTTAAGCAATTGAGTTAATATATTTCCTGTAATGTCATATACTCTTTGAATTGCTGACATCACATTTTAAATAAATTAGCTTTTACTGGATACATTTCTTCTGCTGCTGGAAGCTTGCAATCCGTGATTAATTCGTCATCGTTTTTTTATATTTTGTAAAAACTCGATTTCGGTTTTTACTTTGAGAAATCTTTTGAAATTGACTTTATTGACTCAATATTTAAATTTCTTTCTGTATGATGCTCAGTAGAAAAGAAATAAGAGAAAATAAAGAAATTAGAATCGCGGTATCCAAGTAAGCAAGAAGAGTCAGCGTCTAAATTTTGTAACTCCTAGACCATTTTTTAGTAAGCTCCTCAAAATTAGTAATTCAATTAAATTTCGGGCAGCTTCATCAATCAATTAATATTCCACATGAACTATTTGTCTCCGTGTTGTCGTACAAGTATTTGCAGTCCAAAATCCGCTGTTGTTCCATACCCAGGGGCTAATCTTCTCCAATCAAAACGATTGAGGTTGGATGCACTATTTTAGAAAGAGAGAGTTTGCATAACAGAAAGAGAGCTTAACCTATAAGAGCCTATTTTGCAATGGGTATTTATTATCCTGTTTAAAACAGTCCTAAAACAGTCTTTTGCTTGTGTTTTACATACGATTTTCTTCTAACAATATTTAATGACTGACAAGTGGACTGTAATTATTTATTCAAAATTCGCTGGTAACTATAACTACCGCATGGCTATCCGAAATTGATACATAAATTATATCTAAACCAAACATACCGCCGACCTTGAAAGACCTATCTTTCAACCAAAACCTAAATATAATAACATATGTAAACATGCAATACAGTGGTATAAAATATAAACATGAACATGAATCTTCACATATCTTACTAAATCTTGTCCAAAGAACTGTCGTTTTCGTAAATTGGCAAAACGCACACTTTCTGAATCGAACGTTTTATCGCACCTTTATTAGTTCGGACGGTTACTACTCTTATCATATTATCACTTCCGGGATGAAGCTTTATCACTCGTCCCAATCTCCATTGCAATGGTGGTACATTTTCCTCCAAAAGTAGGACAAGAGAGTCGATCTTGATGTTAGGTTGTGCCTGATGCCATTTGGTGCGTCGCTGGAGAGTTACTAAATACTCATGGAACCATCGCTTCCAAAAGTGTTGTGCCAACTTCTTAAGAAGGTCATACCTTTTGAGTCTATTCTCTGGTAGAGATGTAACATCCACTTCAGGTAACGCAGTTAGCGGAGAGCCAATAAGGAAGTGACCACGTGTTAAAGGGAGCATGTCATTAGGATTAGAGGATAACTCAGTAAGGGGTCGGGAATTCAACACTGCTTCTTGTGAAAATAGTGTACTTAATTCCTCAAATGTCAAAAGTTGGTTACCTATAACCCGAGTGGCATGATATTTTGCGGATTTTATTGTGGATTCCCATAAACCTCCGTGGTGGGGCGATTTTGGTGGTATAAAGTGCTATGAGATATTATTTTGATTTATAAAATTGTTTAATGTACCAGGGCAATTTACACTTCCCAGAATTTCTTTAATGCGTTCAATTTCGTTTTTAGCACCGATATAATTCGTAGCATTATCAGAATATACATGCGAGCATAAACCCCTTCTACCTATGAATCTTTTAAAACAATTCAAGAATGAGTCTGTGCTTAGATCATTCACTACTGCGATGTGGACAGCTTTAGTGCTGAAACATACAAATATGTATATATATGCCTTGATAATGGCGCGATTTCGAATTCTACCATCTTTAATATTGAAAGGACCGGCAAAATCAGTACCAGTTATAAGAAAAGGTCGATTAGGTGTTATTCGATTGTACGGTAAATCACCCAGTTTTTGACTTAAATTTATAGGTTTAGATCTAAAACAAGTAATGCATTTAGATAAAACACTTCGGACGTCTACCGTTAATAGGCCAATAACGCTGCCTTAGAGTTGCGAGAATTGCTTGCGGACCAGCATGAAGCTGTCTAAGATGTTCGTTTCTAATTATTAATTTAGTTAAGTGATGAGACTGAGGTAAAATGATCGGAAATTTTCGTTCATATTAAAGATTAGATTTCCTAAGTCTCCCACCCATTCTTATTAACTTATCATTGCCCAAAAAAGGATCCAAAGATTTTATTTTACTATTTGAAGGAATACAATTAGATTTGCTTAATGCTTCGAACTCGCGTTTATATTCTTGAAGTTGAACTACGCGTATTGCTGCTGTTAAGGCATTGTTCAATTCCTCAACAGATAACTCGCCCATAGAATCTGGCATTGTTAGATTTTGACAAGTTTCTACAAAATCTGAAACACCAAGCTAATATTCTCTGTAATCGGTATAAGGACGAGTATCGCGTGATGATCGTGTCATCATTATTCGCTACAAACGATAAAGGAATTACTTTTCTTCGTTCAGGCACTCCTCTGGATATTGTTCAGATATGAATGTCGTTTCAATTAGATTTCCCCATAGCATTTGTGAACCGTTCCACCATAACTTTGAATTTACCAAATTTTCTGGACCAGCACCGCGTGATATTATATCTGCTGGGTTCTGCCTTGATGGTACATCATGCCAATCGATTTTCTTCGAGACCTTTTGAATATCAAAGTTCTTCTGCTAACCAGGCTAACACAATTGTTGAATCACAGCAGTAAAATGTTTTAATTGATTCATAATTGAATGCTTCTTGTACCGTTTTCATTAATTTTGCTAGTAAAACCGCTCCACACAGTTCCAGTCGTGGCAAGTAAATAGTTTTGATCGGAGCTACGCGCGACTTGGCACATAAAAGCCTAACTGCGACTTTACCATTTGAATCCCTTGACTTTACATACACACATGCACCACTGGCCTGCTGAGATGCGTCGCAATATCCATGCAGTTCCAAATATATAAATCCCGAAATAGCTACCTGTCTCGGTATTTTGATTTTGTTCAATTCCGGTAATTGTCGTTCAAATGCCTTCCAAAATGTATATAAGTCTAGTGGAGTGGCTTCATCCCAACCACTTTTAGTTGCCATAAACGCTGCAATATTATTTTTGTTTTTGTCGTTATAGGACCTACCACGCCCAAGGGATCAAAGATTTTTGAAATCATAGATAAAATACTGCGTTTGGTGACTTTTTGATTTCCTGTAGGCACATTTACAATATATTCGAATTCGTCGGTTCAGATTTCCAAAACACACCTAAAGTTTTAGTGGCATCACTATCTGTAATAGAATACCCTACTTGATCACAATCGTTGCTTGAGAGATCAGACAATAATTCAGGGCTGTTTGAATTCCATTTTCTTAATATAAATCCATAATCCGATAAAACAGAATAAATCTTCTTGCTAATTTCGACTGCGTTCTCAACGGATGATGCCCCAGTTATTAAATCATCGACATAAAAATCGTTGCCGATAATAGCTATAATTGGTTCACTTTCTTGGATATCCGAAGCCATTTGTTGTAAACATCTTGTAGCTAAAAGTGACGACGAACTGATCCCGTATGTTACCGTATTTAGCCTGAAATAACCTAGTTCTTTCGATGAATCATCACGCCAAATAATTCGTTGAAGATCTCGTTGATTGTTCTGAATATTTATCATTCGATACATTTTCGCAATGTCAGCAGTCATCACGATATTGTGCTTTCTGAATCTGCACAAAATCGTTTAGTGAGAGCCTTGATGATGATTTAGCCGAAGCGTCAAATACAATTCTAATTTTGGTCGTAATGCTCGCTTCATTTATGACGCTATGATGCGGTAAGTAGAACACTTTACCTTGTGTGTCCGTATTTAAATCTTCTGGCAACTTGATCTTACTCATGTGGCCCATGCTCAAGTATTCATTCATGAACTTAGAATAGTGATCTTTCAATTCTTTATTCCTTTCTAATTTTCTTTCAACTGTCAAAAATCGTTTTTCAGCCATATCTTTTGACTCACCCAGTTGATGAATATTACTTCTTATTGGTAAACTAACTACAAATCTTCCGGTTTCGTCCCGGTACGTTGTTTTCTGGAAATGGTACTCGCATTCTATTTCTTCCCGAGAATAGTGTTTCGTGGTATGGCACTCTTCCACCATCCTAAATTTCTCTAATTGATAGCTCAAATCGTTGTTCCTCGACAAATTGCATAGCTTTGGTTTTTCATCTTGAGCGTCCATAAACATTGGACCGGCTATTATCCAACCTAGCATAGTTTTCTGTAAAGTTGGTAATCCAAACCCTAATTTCAGTTGACCCGCGCACAATATGTCGAAAAATATGTTTGCGCCTAGCATGATGTCAATTTCCGCTGACATGTTAAAGTAAGGATCTGCCAATTTAATTTAAATCTTTGCTCTATTAAAAGATTTTGAAGGAATATTTGTTGTGATTCTATCACACAACACAAGAAATTTTAAGTTTGCTTGGAAATTGTTATAACTTGATTTAATAATTGATTGTGTTCTTGATTTAATTTCTGTTTGGACCTGAGCAACGGCCAAAATAGGTACGTTTACTTTTACTACAGGCAGCTTTAATATGTTTAATAGTCTTCGTGTTATAAAACAACACTGTGACCCGCTGTCCAGTAAACATCTAGCCGTCTGAAAGTTTCCGTCTTTGTCGGCAATCTGCACAATGGCTGTTGATATTAAGACCTGGTCTTCTTGTTTTGAGTAGCTGTGTAAATTGCCATTCAATTTATCGTTTTCTAAAGCACAGTTTGCTATTTTACGTAATCGCTGGTCGTTATTGTTTTCATGCAATAATGTGTTGTGTTTCGCCTTGCACTTTTTGCACCCCCTGCATAGCAATCCTCGACAAAATGATTTTTACGCAAGCAATTAGTACAAACCTTTAATGTTCGAATTTGCTTCCATCTATCTGCTATTGGTAACGCTAATAGTTTTTTACAATAATAAATGTGATGCAAGCCTTTACAAAACTCACGAGCTACGCTTTTGTTGGTCGCAACATTCGATACTACCTTATTGCCATAATTATCTCCACGATTTATTTTTGTAAATTTGCTGGTTACTTCACACGCTGCTAATGCATTGCATCGATTTACGATAAACTTCTTAAAATCTCCTAAATCCGGGATCCCGTTAAATTGTTCTATTCTAGCTTTCTCCCATGCTGTTTTTGTACACAAATCAAATTTTCTCGACATCAACAAAATTAATATTCTGTCCCACGATTCAACTGGCTCCCCGAGTGAATTTAATCCTCCTACGTATTTGTTTAAGTCATCGATAAATTGTCTTAATAATGAAACGGATTCCTTTTGTATAATTGGAGCGTCAATTAACGCTTTCAAATGATTTTGTATTATTGCCGGTTTATTTTCGAATCTTTCAGTTAAAAGGTTCCACGCTTCGTCATAATTTTCATTAGAAATCTCTAAATTTTGCAATACTTTCTCCGCTTCGCCCTTTAAGCAATCGAGTAAGTAATAGAATCTTTGTACATTGTCAAACCTTTTATTTTTATCTATTAATGAATCAAATGTATTTTTAAATTGATACCATTTATCATATTCCCCATAAAACACCGGTAAAGTAAACTTTTTTAATTCTAACCCTGGCCCACTATCAATTGCATTATTTGTTTGTTCTAACCTATTTATCGCAACTCTATCTAAACTTTCTGCCTGTTTTGCATAATATGCATCAATTATTTCTTTTGCTTTCGCCGTTATGCTAAAGTAATCGTTTTCAAATTCCTCTCTAGTATTTGAATTTACCTCCCTTTCGTCGCTTTGTTCGATTTTTAATTGCACCTCATTGAATTCTTCCAAAATACCATAAATCTTTTCTAGCCTAGCTTGCAACTGCCCGATTTTGTCTTCTCTACATTCGTTTAGAAAACTACAAAATCGCGTCAATTGTCCCCTTATGCTACCACGCTTTAGCTTGTTATTTTCACTCATTGCGAATCTAACCCGTTAATGACTTCAGGAACTACCCACAGTATATTTCGCTATTTTCTGCTTGTTAGGATAGTTGAAAGTGATGTAATCGACTCACCGCTACCGCTTATCGTTACTGCTTCTCAATCCGGTTCGATTGGACCATCTTTTGCTTGTGTTTTACATACGATTTTCTTCTAACGATATTTAATGACTGACAAGTGGACTGTAATTATTTATTCAAAATTCGCTGGTAACTATAGCTACCGCATGGCTATCCGAAATTCATACATAAACTAAATCTAAACCAAACAAACAGTTTACCGTGTGAGGATCGTTAGTAACGGATGGTGAATTCCAACATTTCTGTTTAGAGATTGTAAAATTGCTTATGTTTCTGTTGCTTCTGTTAGAAAAATAAATAAGTTAAATTGTTACTGGAAATACATTTTTTGTTGCATAAGAGGTATAGAAAGTGTTCTGTTTAGATTCGTACAAGGCAGAGAATGTAAAGAAGGAATCTAGCTCAAAACTTAAAATTCATAACCACAAAAAAAGTAAACAGTAAAGAGAAGTGATATATATATACACTACCGTCCAAAAGTTTGGAAGCAGCGACGCCAACAACGGATTTTACAAAAAAACAGATAAAGTAAATTTTTATTGTGATTATTAATGAATGTATGTAACATACGTCACTATCATCCATAAACAGTAAATTTATTCAAAAATATAATAATATATTAGGTAGTAAGTCTATTTTCGTCTATATGACCACCTTTAGCTTTAATAACTGCTCCACAAATTTTTGGCATTCTTCGAAGCAATTTTTCAAGGCAGTTCTCGTCAATTTGTTGCCATGCGGTACGTAAATATTCCCATAGCTGTTGGGTGTTTTGAGGCTGTTGCTGTCTAGCCCTTCGATCAAGTTCATCCCACAAGAGCTCAATAGGGGACAAATCCGGACTTTGAGGAGGCCAAACCATTAACTTTAGTTGATTTAATGCTGCTTTCTCCTCTAAAAAGTTCTTGCAGATTCGAGCCGTATGTTTGGGGTCATTATCTTGCTGAAACACAAACGGCTTCCAGACGGAAAACCATGATTCTGCAGAATATTCAAATACTCTTCTTTCCGCATTGTACCACTAATTTTTACTAAATCACCCGTCGTTCTTCCAGCAAAACAACCCCAAACCATAACACTACCACCTCCGTGTTTAACAGACGGCACTAAACAGGCCTCACTGACTCTTTCCCCGGGTCGCCGACGAACAAAAACTCTCCGTTTCGTACCGAATAGTTCAAATTTAGATTCGTCGGTCCATAACACTGTCTTCCAATCCTCCAGTGACCAGTTTGCATGTTCTCTTGCCCAAGTTAGCCTTTCCTGCTTATGCACATGTTTCAAAAACGGTTTTTGCGGCCAACGCACCCCTTAAACCAGCTGCCAATAACCGTCTCTTGACGGTGGTAACAGGAACATTTGTTTCTCGTTGCGTATTGACGCGCGATGCGATGTCCGGTGCTGTTAGACGTCGATCTCGTTTAGAAGTTGTTACAATGAATCTGTCATCAGCTGCAGAAGTCACCCGTGGCCGCCCACTTCGTCTCCTATCAAGATTTTGCCCGGTCTCTCGTCTCCGGGCCAAGGTATAATGCACACCCTTCGGTGAAATTCCCAACCGTTGTGAAATTTCTCTTTCGGTATATCCTTCGCCGCGGAGAGTACAAATCGTACAACGTTGTTCTGCAGTCAACTGTTTGCGTTTTGGCATTTTTACGCTCAGTACTTCACCAAATTGTTTTAATTCCGCACTGAATTCAAAACACTAATTCCGCAAAGGAAACCGATACGACACAAAAGTTTTAATACTTCTACCACACGCACTCAACGATTACTGAAGTAATACTAAACCGTTTGACCGAAAGCAATTACTGCAGGTGTCCTACTCATCATCGCCAAATAATAGCTGTACTCTTGGAAAAGAGCAATAAAACGTATTCGGGTGAAATTTGTACCTAAATGTTTGGAATTTACGGATTATGAGTAACGATTTTATAATTGCATAGAATAATTTACAATAGGGATTAACGATTTCACGATATGCGTAACAGTTGTATAATTTTAAAGGAATTTCACCTTGCTTCCAAACTTATGGACGGTAGTGTATATATATATACATATATATGATATATATAGGACTGCAAGCCTTGTAGTAAAATTTAACAACATAAATATCTATTATATCTAATGAAGCTCTTGAACGACGTTGATTGGACAACATTGTTGAGAAATGACTGCTACAAGGTACTATACATATAGTACCTGTACCAACTCTAACTATTCCATTTAGTCCTGTGTTTTTACTATTACCGCACCAAATTGGATATCTTCAGATACATATTTCCGCAACATTTTTTCAGTGAAAAAGCTGAAAGAAACGCATCATGAGTTCGACCTACGGCAAAGCATTGGAAAAATACTGACAATCGAAGGTTGACGATAAGATTTATCTTCCCCTTTTCGCAATGAGTTACAGACTTTTTTAAATCATTAAACAGAATATTTTCACTGAAGAACTCGAATACTAGATATCGAAATATTGCAGATTCTAAACTCCAATTATTTATTCTATAACAGCGAAAATTAACAATGCGGCCCCATCACCTACCTACAAATACCATTACGTACCCTACCTTTGGTTCCATTTTCAAAAGTAACACCTATCATGAAATTTGTTGATGATTTCCAATAGTAATCTCAGTCGAAAGACCTTAACGTTCCTCCTTGAAAACGGATATGTAACGCATATAGAGATTCTTTAAATTAATATCTTGATGATACAAGGTTTCGCTAAATTGCATGTAACTTCAATTTGCTAGCACGGCTTCTCTACCAAATAAAAAATTTTCGACTTAGAGGTAATGAATTTCTTCAGTTCACAGTAAAAGTATTCTCGCATATGAACACGACAATTTTGTAGGAGATTTGGATACACTATTACACATAGTTGACTTACAATTAGTTATTTAATTCTCAGCTGAATTCTTTTCGTGAACATACTGGTAAGATATCATTTACACAAAGGTATGTATATTTTTCACAAATAAAACCGATATTCTAATCTGACTCACATAGAATGGATATACTACTTTTTATGACAAAATAAAAAGTTAGTACTTAGTGGATATGCAAATATTTTCTTTAAGTTTAGGATAATCGTAAAAATTTTATTCAAATAAACAAATTAAAATCTAATTATGTTTTCGGTTTGGCAACAAAATTGTATAAATAAATTCGGGCTCATCGTTATAACGTTTTCCTGGTACTTAATTTGCTGTTTTAACAGCTTTTATAGTCCACTAAACATTACTTAAACATTAACATTATAAGATTCTTTAAAGCACACCTCCCTCTTTAATAAATGCACAACAATGAAATTAAAAATGCATGAACACTAATATCGCAGTATCACATTTGCAGAAAAATTTGAAACTATTTTTTTTTATTTTAACACAGAAATATTTGGACCTATGACAATTTATGAGTTCCTCTTCTACCACCTTCCAACCAGTGATTCATGCATAAATCTGTGTTCCCAGTAATGTGTCCAAAGAAGACTCCGAAGGCAAGGATTTATCTATGCACAATCAGGCAACTCTAGCGATTTTTAACTCACAGTTACACTTGAATCTAAAGCTATCTGGCACTGTAAATAATCCCTTGGGCAACAAGAAAATAACGTTGGTATGGATGGTAGGATATGACGGAAAAAGAGCATTGGCAGCCTCGCTGAAGAAGAATCTGCGGTACCGCTTTTCACATCAGTACAATTAAATGGCAGTACCAAAGGTCAGGTTACCAAGGATTCTATGATCTTATTTTCATTGGAAACTGAACACACGGATTATGACGTTTTAAATTCAAAATTATATCGAGACCGGCATCATTTTTCTTCGGGCTGGAACTTAATACAGAATACAGGTAAATCTATACAAGTTAGTCAAACTTACTATACCGAGAAAATACCCGAGCGATTTAGTACAACTTGTAAGTAACAGTGAATTTCCTTATAGGTAAGCTATCGAAACATTAATAATTTAATTATTCTAATATGTGGGATATGCCATTGCTGTAGTTTCAAGAAATCTTGATAATCTTACAGAGCGAGATGTAGTCAAGTTTAAAGGGAAGAGGATGGAGTCAATGGCAGTAACAGTGTAAGAATAAGTGTAATAAAGATGTCTTGGAATGTTACAGTGATGTAGACCATGAAGGTAGACTTGATACGTAACGACGTCGTACATCGGGAGTACTCTGCTACTATGCTGGTGCATCCATTAATTAGATTAGTTAACAACAAACTTCAGTTACACATATACCACAAAGGGTGAAGTAATAGCCACTAGTAAGTAACGTCGAGATGAGCTGCCGACTCCCACTGACCCCTGCAGCTCTGCAGCACTACCGAAGTAGCCGCCTCTGCTTGTAAGGTAGCACGCAAAATCAGACGGGTGAAGAGAATTTTGACGAACTGAACTCTACTCAGTCGTATCTTCTGTTTTCTGTCTTTTGGTATTTAGTTGCGACCTACCGACTTAGTTTTGTAAATTACTAACAGTAAACATTCGATGATATTCTGGGAAATCTATGAACTAAAATCGTAAATTTTATAATTATTCAAGAAGAATGAATCCATTCAACTGCGTATATGTATAAACTAAACGAGTTACCATGCAGATTTGTTGCATCGTATAAAAACATAAATACTATTTAAGCTACTAATCTCAACACTGACCATTAAGTAATCTTTTGTTAGAAAAAGGATTTTGAAATTTGCGTTCTTGTACAACTCATTATCAATTTCAAAAAACGATATCTACATAACTAAAGTAATACCTCTAAAAGTGCTGTTATTATCATCTCTAATATAAAAGTTTTGCCAATCTGTCTACTAAAACAGAACGTACAAATAGTAAATTAGGCGCTCCTGAACTAAACAGAGAGAAGTAATTGCCATTCCGTACTTTAAACGACATGCTCCCGAATGAAGGTTCTAATAATCCCCGAAACACGAAAGCAAAAATAAAACGAGGCCTTTGTGTAGGAACGTTACATAACTCGGCGGTGTCTTTGTTTTACCATCGAAGCCAAAATGCCCTAGAATTATGCTGGAAACTTCTCTCGAAAGTTATTTATGACCCCATTGCCAGAGCTTACACATACGGAAACAATGAAGTCGTAGACCGACCTCTAGGAAAATTGTTTCTAATTGTTCACCCATAAATTTCATTGAATGTTTCGAGGAACTTTGTGCTATTTGCAGTATATTTCCACAATTGGGTGACGCACAAACGAGTAAATATTCTTGCTGTCTTTAGTTTTTAAGTGCTTACTAGAAAGCATATTAGCTTGTTCGAAGTTTTTAAACTGAATCCGTAAATATATTTCAATATGAAAACTCCAATCAATGTATTTAACAACCACCAATCGCCATTTATAATTGCTTTCCTTTTTTCAATACCTATAATCCCTACTACTACTACCCGTGTTTATATATTTATAGTTATTCAGCCTTTGATAGGATCTCTGCTATGTGCTGTCATCTAGTGTGTATAAAATATAGTTGAATTTATGAATGAAAGCAGGCGACCAATATTTGGTTTCTAATATAACCAATTATTTGCATTTTTGAAAAGAAATTCGTATTTGTTGCGTATCGGGTACATTTCGCCTACTCTTACACAGACACAATTAGAGGTTGTGTTATAGTATTATATTATCATTTAATAACACTACAATATAATAAACTCCTCGACAAAATTAACGCACCACTATTGTATTTTTGTTTAAATCAAAGGGAGTGGTAGTCTTCTAACATTCAATGCAATTGTTGTTAAGGTATTCTTTGTTTTAAAGTGGCAATTTTCAACTATAGACATTCTTTTACATTAACCATTGAGCTTTTATCGATATCACATTTACTGCATCGATATTGTTAGTTATTGGCATGTTTTAAGA
The DNA here is from genome assembly GCA_038088585.1 of Chrysina gloriosa. NCBI lineage: Eukaryota > Metazoa > Arthropoda > Insecta > Coleoptera > Scarabaeidae > Chrysina > Chrysina gloriosa. Next base: position 27,452,655 of record CM076091.1, read on the forward strand.
AATAGAAAATGAATCGTGAAAGGACTTTATCCGTAGAAGAGGTAGTGTAGACAACTACTTTTCTGGAAGAGGGATTCACCATGCGTCACGCCACTCATGTCATACTGCTCATATGTTAGTGAGATCACCTTCCGGCATAAGTCAATTGATCAGAAGATTTAACAAGATAGGATCCTACTCTCGGAGACCAAGACAAGGGAAAAAACTGTACAAATGTATGGGATGATTGTTTTCTTAGCCAATACACTCTAAGAAACAGAAGAGTTACTAGCAATATGTTAAGAAATGAATTACTAGCTGTTTACAAAGTTGCCGTATTATCTCAACCTGTAAGAAGATGTCCAAAGGAGGCTGGATTAAGTAGCAGAAGGCCGGCACAAAAGAATTAATCACCAGGAATCACAAAATTCAAAGATTGCGAAATCATGAACACTGGACTATTGACGATTGGAAGGTTTTATTCTTTGATGCGACGAGGGTTAGTTTAAAATCTCCTGATGGACATGAGCGTGTGTGGCGAAGACCAGGAGAACGATTTGTAAATTGCAACATTTCTCCAAGAATCCCTTTTGTGGGCGACTCTGTAATGTTTTGGGGAGGAATTTGTTTCATCTGTACAGAGTTGGGCTCATTACAACAATATCAATGAATGTGATTTATTACTTAGAAAACATCGGTTAGGCATGTAATTACAATTATAGGACCTAATTTACGCAAGAATAATGCTCGTCTTCACGTGACTAGACAAGCAGTTGACTACTTAAATAATGTTAATACTCTGGTTTTTGAGTAGCCACCTAATATTCCAGACATTAATCCGATTGAGCACATATGGGATTTTCTTAGAAAAAGGTCCGCAACCGTACGCCTTCACCTATCAATCACAATCAACTAGTAGAAGCCGTAGTTGAAGAATGGGAGAATATTCCTCAAAAAATTATTCGCAATTTAATCTCTAGCATGCCAAGACGTATGAATGCAGTAATTAGGAGTAGAGGAGGACATACTCAATATTGAGGTTGTATTGGAGCTACTAATGTAGCTTTTTAAGGTTAATTTAATTTGATTTCCGTTTCCATGTTTTACGAGTCCTAGATAAAACAACAGCAACAAATTTTTAAGTAAAAAATTAGTCAAAATAAGACTATCTTCGCTAGTTGGTTTTTAAATTACCTACTTTCACATTACATTTGTGATTCAATATGCTTTATATAAATGCGGTTCCAGTGTAGTTATATATGTATGTTTAAACGTTAACCTCTTTCAAGTTCTCACTCATTAATTTGTTCTACTAAATGTATGTTCCCACGAAACCCCTACACCTAAAAAGGCTATGGAATAATCTAAATGCAAACGTTCTCACAAAATTTGCTGCTCTCTGTCATCTCTTGTTTCGAAACTTTTATTGTAGATAAGTAAAATCACGATATAATAATCGTTGAGCAAGAAATTAGAAAAGTTCCATAGTTTTCGGAAAAATTCTCCCTATATTGTGCCAAGGTAAGTATCCTTTTAGTGTCCGTCAAGAGTTTATTAGTGTATAGATTTTAATAAAGAGTAGTTTTGAAAGTACAGTGTGTTGTTATCATTTCCAACGGTATAGCCACAAGACTCAACTGTCCCGTGAAGTTGGCAACCGAATTTGTGAAAATATAATAATTCATCGCAGTTCCCGCTAGAACTCTAAGAGTTCTATCGAAAATCCGGATAACATTTTTTGTAAAGTTGAAAATTGAAAAGATATTCGTTGCTACGTTCAATTTCGGTATTTTCCATTTTTTCGCACAATTTTGCAGAACTCTTGAAATTTTCCGCAAAGTACTCTAGAACTATTTCATATCTACCAGGAACTCCGAAGAATTATTATATTTTCACAAATTCGGTTGCCAACTTCACGGGACTAGACTCAACGGCGAACACAACACTGTCGGTAACTAGAAATACCAATTAGGAGAAGTATGTGTAGTATCGTTCGACGGCTGCTGTAAGTCTAGTCATCTAGGGTAATTATCCCGTATCAGCAAACTTCGGGAACGTTTGTTTCCTCTCATTCGTAAGGATATTCGCCTGCCCGTTCCGCATTTGACTGCAAAGATTAATGTAAAATTGTTTCTTTTAAATGTCGCTAATTCAGTTTACTTGTTAATTTATGTTGTTTACAGTATCTCAGTCTATTTTTAATTTCCGAACTCGAAGGTACACAAAACCTTTAAATATTTTATTTATTGCTTTTCGGATTTAATATCAATGTGAAATTTAGAACCCACTTGCGAGTCAACTGAATTTCTTTTTATTTTGTTGCCATGTTTTGAAGCGCGGTTCGAAAATATTTTGTTGTCGGCTCATATTAGACCGTTAAACACTTTCATTTCTCTACCTTTCTGTATTTCTATTAACTTAAATTATTTCATAAACTCTTAATTTATTAATCTTCTTCGGTAGTTCCATTTCTTTTTGTTTTTGCATACTTTTCTAACCCTTTCATTGCGAGCCTAGTACCGTGAACAAAGTCATTAGAGAGAAGAAGCGTAAGAGAAAATCTGTAGGTAATTTCATGAAACACTCAGTCTATTTAACGTACCACTAAAGTAACAATCTGGTTCTCGTCATGGTCGGTGTAGAAACGCTAAATTTATCCTATCGAATCCATGACGCTTATATTTTATCTCGTACCATCAGGCACTGCCTTAACACGTTTTTTGTCAAAAGTAAATTTTAACCCTACGACCTACCGCTGTTGCTAGCCGTATTTGTTCTGCATGTCATGTGTTTTTGTTTCTGGAATATAATGTTGTATCCAAGTTTCATTTGCTGTAACATATCGACGGAAAAATTCGCTTGAATAGCCAAACGTTCTTCTGAATTTTTAATACTAGCGCGCAATTAATCAGCACTAAGCAAACGCTGCAGGAATCTCGTGGATAGCTTGTTCATATTTAAACGTTTATGCAAAATACTGCATGGCCATTCGGTTGAAATATTTACATTTTTAGCCATGTCAAGTAATTTCAATCGACGATCGTTAATTACAAGGGCACAGATTTTATTAACCATTTTTGGAGTAATTAAATAAACGGCGGCTTCGGACGTTGTACATTTTCCGTGCTCATATGGCCACTTTTAAAGGCAGAACACCACTTACAAATCATTCCGTGAGACAGAGCACATTCACGATAATATTTGCCTAACTTTTCCTCCGTTTCTTTAATTGTTTCCCCACTTAAAAAATAATGTTTGATTAACACTCGAAAGTCTCTTTTTCATATTTACACAACAACAAAAGCAGTTTTCTTTAAATGAGTATAAAACATAAACTATCTGTCAGATTTGTGTGAAATTGTGACAGTAGATATCAGAAACATGGCGGCGGCCAACAACATAATCACCGTAGCAAAAGTATTGCCAACCTTTCAAAAGTCTGTGTTTAAATTACAGCAATAGGTAAACATTTACATAGTGTGTATTTGAAATTTTAATATACCACAGTTGTAAAAATATTCGTTTTAAAAAAAATAAATACAAAATGTTTTTTACGAACGATATGACATTTACTTTATCCTGAGTTCCTTACAAAGTCATTGTACACTTCAAGAAGATAAATACTAATTAAATAATTGTTTTACATCTTTTTCAGTGATACTGCAAGATCAAGACTATAATATGCAGGTGACAACAATCCTACAGTCATTTCTGCCAAGTGATCAAAAATAATGGCGTCTGCTTTTGAAACACACATTACCACCACCTTCTTCGATATACTGGGGAAGCGGATAACTTTTGTTGAATTCGACAGTAAATTGACATTTATTTTCTAGTTCATAGAAATAAATCTGTTGAACCCGCTCATACTTTTCTGGCACTAATTGACGAGAGTTGCCTTTCGCCCCTCAGTTAAAAAATACGAGATCTAACAGCATACTAATATTCTTACACCCTGTTCGCCATGCAGGATCTTTTGGATTAAGGTCATTAGAATACCTACGAATGACTAGCCCCGATATGTTCTAATATCTTTTCCGACATTTGTGAGTAAAAGATCATTGCACTATGCATTTCTCGATTCAGTTCAATTTTATCGAGCAGCGTGTCGCCTTTCAAAATACGCTAGCTAAATCACTTTCCCAAGTTTAAGAACAGTTAAGAACCACTGGGTGGTTGTCAAGTCTAACAAAACGCTGGATGAGCAATCAATAACTTTTTCTTCTACTTCAGTCCCTGATTTAGAACCAATATAGGGTGGCAATATTAAAATTTATAGTAAGCTACCGTCTTTCCAAGGTGTAGGCAAGGGAAAGAAACGAAAACATGTAACCAACGGGTTTTAATTTTATCGTGGACGGTTTAAAACCAGCACTTCTTCGTAAACGCATTGAGACAAAACATTCAATGTGCTTGGATAAACTTGTTAAGTATTTAAAAAAGATACCACCTAATAAATACTGTAGTAAAATGTGTAAAAATATTTTTTCAAATAAGTAACGGAATTATAAAATATATACGATCACAAACAGTAGCAGAAAATTTGATTAGAATGATTAGATCATCAAGTGTATACTTGGAGAAAACACTGCAAGGAAAATTGACGTGACTCCCTTATCAAATCAGTGTCGCGAAAAATTAATGATTTGGCAAATGATATGGAAGGTGAACTTTTGAGAAAAATAAAATTGTCGACCGATATAGCAAACCCTATAGTATTGCTTGTCTAATTATATATATTTTTAAGAATTCCATTTAAAAAGATGTATTACTTGCAAAACCTCTACGACAGGAGAAGTTATTTCGGATATAATAAATGACTATTTTTTAAAATGTTGCTCTTTTTGTTTGGGTCTGTGCACAGATAGTACCAAAACAATGACCGGAAATTATTGGAGCGAGTAAAAGAGGTCAACGAGAATATTGAATGGACTAGTTTCTGTATTTATAGGCAAGCACTGACATAAACGTATTCCTGTAGAGTTGACCAATCCAGGCACTTTGTGAGGACTTGGGAAGCCTTCATGCTTCTTTACTACTTCTTACAGAAGTTATATAGCCTTCTCGTAACAAAGTTGTGACCCACTTGTTTGAATTGAAATCATTTCTTCTTGCCCATCCATTTCATTTGTCCTCTTGTATATTCAATATTCTTTGGCTACAAAAACATGCATACTTAGCTGAAGGGATTTCTAAATTAAATGATTTAAATCTGTCCTTACCTTTGTGGCCTTGTACCCCTGGACCTTCGCAACGCTCACCATTTTCCATATGCATGATAGAATAGAAACCAGACTAAGAATTTGAACTTGTGGAAATGAATGAGTGTGAATGTTTTGGTTCTCTCAACAGCATTTTATACGAAAATCAAATTCAAGTTTACGGATATATTAAGAGGGATGTTATTGAATATCTCAAACAGCTTCAATTAAACTTCAATGATTATTTTCCTGGTAGACCTAAGATATCTGGATAGAACGTTGTCGTTTTCAAAGGGATATAAGTTCACGCTTATATACCTTTACTTGAAAAAAGGAGCTTATTGATGTATCACCTCACAATTTCCCTAAAGCTGTTTTTAAAGATCACTCTTTGATTGACTTTTGGCTCAATGTAAAAAATAAATATCCTGTTTTGTCAGAAAAAAAAACTTAGTCATATTACCCTTGGTACAACGTATCTGTATGAGAAAGGATTTTCAACTGAACTTACTTGAAAAATAAATAAAGAAACATACTAAATACAGAACAAGACCCAAGGCAAATTTTCAGGCATCATACCAAATTTTTAACCTGTTTATTCCACCAAATAAGTGCAAATATCTTATTGAGTTTTGTTTTAGCTGTACTAAAATGAATGTTTGTTTTATTAAGAATTAGAATTAGAATTATATTTAAGTCTTTCGCTATAAACTGTTATTCAACATGGAAAATAAATTTTAAGAACAACCCCATTTTATAGTTTTATTTACCATATCATATATCGTAATGACTACACAGAAAGGGTAATGCCAATGGCAATTTATTCCGGTTTTTAGACGAGGTTCGCATATAGAGAAAGCTTGGAAGGCGTTGTGTTAATAGAAATAAGTAAAATATATATTATGGAGCAAATATTTATTGATCCCGAATAAACCTTACCATAACCAGACACTGTATCAAATGAAATTGACATTAATTCGATAAATTCAAAGTGCCCGTTTAAGTCGAACATATACAAATAGCTGCGTTGAATCGATATCGCACGCAAACAATTTCAGTAAAAAGCATCGAAAAGCGCCATAAAGACAACACGGTGGTATTAGCGAGCGCATTGAACAGCAGCCCGTTTTGTTCAAAACCGCACCGGATGCTCCATTAGGGTGCAAACTGCTTCTTGACTGGAATACTCCAGTATATATGCTGCAATCTCGTCAGTCTAGAAACATAAAGGATAGAAATAAAGGAAGTTCAACTTAGTGAATAAGCTGGGATCTATTATATAAACTAACCCCATTTAGTTTTATTGTTTCAAATAGAGGTTTATTACTTTGATATGTTTTAATATTCCAAAAGGTGAATATTCTCAACACGACAAACTTACCGCATTATGAGAATTGTCCAACTGTAGATATTCTTTCACGGATGATGAACTATGTTTAAATTAAACAAGAGTCTTATACGTAAGTAATCCGCACACTATCTAACGTAAATAAACTAATTTTATTCGTAAGGCTAAGTCTAAAATTAAGTTAATTTCTAATAAGCTGCTAGTTTAGTACGTAGTTAGTTACGGTGTACTTTCATTACTGGATCTTCCAGTTCCTTAGAATAAATTATCGCCACATCTGTGCTACTAATTAAGGGAAAAATAAAAATACACAAGAAAGGAATACGTATAAAGTAACATTTCAAATATTATAATAACTGGAAATAAGCGGGAAACAAAGAAGAGGCAGACATGTTAAAGTGATTTAAGGAGGTTAGAGAGGACGTGGTAGAAACCGGACATATAAGGAAAAAAACTGACGGGTAGGGATAAGAATTAAGTGAACAATGTACAAGTGGATGCTCTACCCCAAAAGAAGACGCATACAAACTTATGGTTGCAAAATGCACTAGAAATGCTAAAGAAAAAAATATATAAATTTAGATACAGTATAGGATTGAATAGAGGTTTTGCAGCTCTTACTATCACTACATTATATCAACAAAGCCATGTTGTCCCGAACGCAAGTGTTATTAATAAGGCTTGATAAAAAGAAGATAACGTGTTATCATTAAGTAGTGTGGAAGGCGTGACATTAAAATTTGGCACACGCTATCCACTCTTTTAGTAAAACTTAGTTATTAAGCATATGAAACATGATAAACTGATTTGGCAACACTGCCATCAGTTCCCATGAGACCTGTAATGCATCTTAAGGTTGGGATGGGCTGTAGTTAGAAAACCAAATCAGAACCAAGATGTAAACAAGAAAAGACAACTGTTTTCGAAGACCACCACCGAAGATATTTCAATCAGAAAGAGTAAAGTTCTGAAAACGGAAAAAGCTGTGATACGACCTTAGGAAAGATAGAAGGCACACTAAAATAAATTAAGAACAAAGTAAATCAAAGTAAACGTGAAAAGTTGAAACAGCAGAAGAACGAAGACGAAATACAATAAAAATTGTGTGTATGTATAAACTGCTATAAGATGATACGACATAAAATATAGGCGAAGGTAAGCGACCTCAACCTCGCAAGTTTAGTGCTGTAGCTGAGGCCTGGAGATACACTGCAACCTTACCACTGTGCTAGTACTACTTCAAGATGCTCCGCTGGAAATTTTCGATTTAGGAAGGTGTTGTATTGTTGAAGTGCGTAAAGACGGTCTATCGTATACACATTTCTACACAATTAGACCAATACTGTGTCACGAATGTGGCGTTAGGAGCAAGAAAAAATGCAACATGTTATACAGCGCTAGGATGATTTGTGTGCACGAATGGCCTGCTACCGGAAAGCCTCGTAGGAAGACCTCCGTTCATGCCGCTGCATCCACTCGTCTGGAAGGGTGGTAGAGACGGCAGAATTAAAACCAAAAGTCCCCGCAATGTTTTCTGTGATGAGATCCGTTTCAATCTACATAGCTATCGCGGCGGAGTCTTTGTACTACGAACGGTGTTGGAATGGCTACATTGTATTCTATGACATCATTGTAGCACCTGTAGCCATCTACTTTACATCCAGAACATGCACAAACCACCAGAAAGTTGTCGTTCGTACCTGAGGCCGAGACATTGCGCCCCAATCGCCCCGTCGTCCTCATATTGGCGACCACGGTCTTACCGCTGGAATTTGGGATTTGATCCTGGTTGGATCCGGTCATGAATGTATCTTTCGATTGATCGTAATATTGGCAGCGGGTTGACACAGTTTAGATCAATCCTAGAGGAGATCCAGCACCCGCTGCACTTTGACCTTCGGCGGGGGTCTGTCCTGGTCAAGATCGACGAGGTGTTGGAGCACCGGGCTGTCCGAATTTTGAATCCGGCCTAATGTTCCTCGCCCCAGCTGCATAGTGTACTCATTCATTGTAAGAATATCGAGATCGGCGTGCAGGTGGACGTTTCGAACTAATCATGGTGCATGGGCGAGCATTCTTAACATCTTTTTCTCGGCAACAGCAAGCCGCTGGAGATGCGACTTGGCTGCAGTGACTCAGAACAACGCTCCATATGTGAGAATTGGTCGGAAATATATATTGTACACCAGTAGCTTTGTACGAAGGTTAAGGGTGGAATTTCTATGTAGGAGCGGCAGTAGTGATCTAACATTGTAGAATTTGTTCATGACCAAATCGAACTGGACCCCGAATGTCATGCGACGGTCAAGCTTTATCCCCAAATAAGTCGTTTGGTTGCTCCAAGGCAATCGCAAATTTTCCACCAAGACATTATCGGATGGTATGCTTGTCTTCTTAGTAAACCTGATCGCCACGCATTTGTCGTTGTTGAGTTTCATCCTCCACCGGTTTGCCCACTCCAAGATCCCATCCGTGGCCGCTTGTAGTCTCCGGCAGATCAGGTCCTCATCGCCGTGAAGCCGTCCAAACAGCCGTATCATCGGGATAGACTGCGCTGGTCGTCGCCATGGTCTTGGGAATGTCCGACGCATAGATTAAGAAGAGCGCCAGGCCTAACAGCGAGCCCTGAGGGACTCCGCTCACGCTGGGTCTCTCCGTAGATCTGTGGTCCCCAATTTTAACCGAGAAGGGTCTTCCCTCTAAGTATGATCTTATGACGCTGGCCAACTGGCAATTGATGCCGGCTCTAATCATTTTAATGATTAGGCCGTTATGCCATACACAATCGTAAGCGTTGAGCAGGTCGAAGAACACCGCCCCAACTGTCTTACCCCTCTGCATGGCCTCACGGACTGCCGGAATAGATGAAAATCGGCAGACAGCCCGGGCCAGAAGCCAAATTGTTCATCGGGAATTAACTCGTTGACAAAAAGTTCTTCGCAGAGACGGTTCAATATCACGGCTTCTGCTATCTTAGGTAAGCCAAACAGAAGGCTTATGGGACAGTAGTTCTGAGGGAACTTCTGATCTTTTCTCGGTTTGGGGATTATTTTCACGTCAGCGATTTTCCATACCGCCGGGAAAAAGCCCAGCATGAGTTAAATTCGAAAGAATGATAAAAAGTGCTTTATTCAAAGTATGCTCCATCGCTTGTTATACATTTTACATTTAACCTTCCTATACTCACGTCAAAATGAAAGACGTATACTATACTATATAAATCGGTCTCACAGACCGTATGCGTGAGTATAGGAAGGTTAAGACACTGTGGCCACTTGACTTTTTGGAGCCAAATTCCAAACAGTAGCATTGAACTTTCGTTGTTATTTTGCGTGTAGCCTCCCAAGCAACGGTTTAGCAACTTATCTCGGCGCAGCTTCTCATAAATCGGTTTGATAGCTTCAAAAATGTCCTCATAAAGTGGCGGCTTATGATGGAAGGTGTACCTTCCCGGCGCAGATACACTTTTACGTCACTGATTGTAACTTATAGGTACTCTGAGATTGCAAATAAACTGTTAAACATCAGCACTACTCACAAAAGCCGTAATTTTAAACGAGGGAATTTAGCCTTTTGTACACGTACTGACGCCATACTAACCTACTTTTCACTTCTAAACTAAACACGGAAATGCTTCTAACTAAACATAAACAGTTTCTAACGACATCTGTTAGTATATTAGAGGAATTAAAAATCAAAAGGTAAGACTTTCGGCTGTACCTTCCCAGCCGGTATTTATTGGACGCAGGTAGTTGTTTCAGAGATGTCCGACGGGCTTGGAGAAGGGTTCGAAACTTCAAGGAAAAATTTTCTTTTCAGGTAACACTTTTCGCCCCATATTATAGAAGGTCTGAAGCATCTATTAAGCCAATAGAAAAAATAATTTTCTGAAAAATTTACAGTGATGTTACCCCTTGAAATCGTATAGGGAAAATTCGAGTTAATATAGACTATTACAAAATTTAAATCTGAATTATCTACACTAGGGGGCTTTTATTAATAAAACAAAAGGAATACTTGAACTTTCTTAAGGTGCTACCTCCTAAAATCGTTTAATCTGTCCCGCCAAGAGGAAGACAATTTTTTTAACTATATGATATTTTCCATAAAAAAACAACAATAATTTATTGCTTATATTAACATAAAAAAAGAAAAAGAAAAACATTCGTTGTCACAGAGTAAATTAACTAAACTTGGAGGTACACAAATATTCTTATAGCATCGAATTTTTTCTTTAAAATCTGAGTACCATTTTCTATAATCCGATACAATCTGTAAAGCAAACTGCTTCTGGTCTTCCTTTGTACTTTGCATTTGATCCTTTATCATTGAATAATACTATCTTTATTAGAACTTTTTGAATCGGGTAGGGATTCTGGTTTTTACATACAACAGTCTCTTGAATTGCTACTCGCGCACTATCCTGAGTTTCAAATTTTACTTGTCGTAGATGAAAGAATAAGACTTTCAAAACCTGCTTTTTTGAAGATCATTCATTGCCAATAATGTGCCAATTAAAGTTTCCTATATCGTAATCTTTACGTAGTTATCTTCTAAGATGAAACGATACTTTGAAAGCTGTTACATACAGCGCAAAGCTAAAATGTAACTGCATAACATAAAAAAATACTTTCATATAGCATTTTTACACTTTTACAGAAATGACAGAGATAGATTAGGTTCTGTTCCATTCCGAAAGTTAAACGATTGAGCACGTAAAAACTCCGTTAGAAGCAAAAGATTAAGTGATACAAAGCTAAGGAGTTCCTCGCTTATAAACAAATTAGAATAAAATTTATGCAGTCCAGCATTTCGCGTTGTAACATTATATTATCAGCAAATTCTAACCATGCTTAAAACATACGTATAGCTATATATTTTATTTCTGTATTTCCTTGTAGGTATACTTACATTTTACTAGTTATTTTAAAGATAATTCATGGCACTGTAAATTATAAACAATAAATATTAGTTATAGTCATCAGTCTAGAGTTTATTAAAAAAGTGAATGACGCGTTAGCATTAAATAGTGTAAATCGGACTGACGCTGTCACTCCTCCGCATTTTATTATTCAATGATAAACTTATCAATGGCAACTTATCATTGAATAATAAAATTCGGAGTGACAGCGTCAGTCACCCACCTTTTACAAACTCTACGTCATCACTAAACTTAACCCAACAGGCCTAGAAATCTACCGGCAGGTGATCTTAGTGGACATTTAGATTGTAGGCATGTGCCTGGATCTCATGGACGTCCCAAGGGACAACATGCTCAAGACGTATGAACTCCAGGCTACATTTCAAGAGGCAATCTGTCACCGCCAGAAAATTAAAACAATGTTACAGCGTCTTAGTAATGTCACGTCGGGAATGTATCGAACGAGGGCTCCGAAAGGCAAGGATTTGGATTTACACAGATAGTCAGGCAATACTAGAAGCTCTAAAATGAGTTACCTTTGAGCCGAAGGCTGGAACAGTAAACAATGCGTTAAGCACCTGCTCAACAAGATAACCTTTGAGGGAGGGAGGGGGTGCGAGGACAAGAGACGGTTTAAGTTACAACATTGCCGATAGCTTTGCAAAAGAAGAATATGCGGGCCCGTTTCTCAAACCAGAAACATTAGAAGCCATATTATGGAGACGATACAAGAATGGAGAGAAGGATCAAAAAGCTCCTATTGGAAGGCGGAAGAAGACGGAAAGGCAATCACCTATTCTGCAAGAAATTCCTCGAGCTATAGAAAGAAGACCAAAAACGAACTACAGGTCTTCTCACCGATCACAATCACTTGAAATGCCATTTTAAAATCATACGTTTCACAGATGATAACTGCGGGTTTTGCAATAGTGCAACAGAAACTTCTGAGCAATGCAAATGTGTAGGCGTGCTTCACTCAAGTTTAAAACAACTGAGAAAGCCTTTGTAGAAGGTCTAGAAATGCAACTAACATAGATTATGGTGCATTAAAAGGTCTTGTGGTACGTAGTACACAGCATTTTCCAGTGCAGAAATCAGTTGGAAGGGATATAGGGTACAGTGCAAACATTAGCAATCATATAGCGTACTAAGGGCCCTTTCACAATAATGTTAATGTTGATGTTAAGGTGTTAACGGTAATGGCAACGTTAAGGCAGTTCGCAATAATGGTAATATTGATATTTAGAAGTTCGCATTTTCAAAATTTGCGGCTGTAAGTGGGAGAAGCGTAAACCGTTTCAAAATAGTTGCCATCAACAAAGAACATACTCTTTACAGGTATGATATAAAAAAATAGGAAGTCTGACTCCGACTCTAGTAATAGGTACACCTAGCAATAAATAAGATTAGATTTACAAATTTATAAATAGGGGCAGTGGGCATGCTCTAGAAAGTCTAGAACATTTCTTTCATTGGTAGATGTTAACCATAATGTAAGAAATTCAAAATAGTTCTAGAACGTTAACATAATGATTTAACACTAACATCATTGCGAAAGGACAGTAAAGACTTTTGGATTATGTCTAATTATAGAATACCGATGATTCCATGTACGTTTATTTCTAGGCACGAGAAAACTATTGTATGTATTGTATGTAGAATATCTGTTGTAGTTTTGGAATTAAATCCAAAAATGAAGTATTGATATTAATGCCTCACTCGTACAATAATTGCATTCAACAATTTAAATGTGCTAGTGCACTTTCCAGTAACATTATCAAGCTTAGTGAATGAGAAAAAAGAGTACCTACGATCAAAATACAATTTTATAATAATTACAATATGGAAAACAAAAATCAGCCTGTCTTAAATGCAGTAATTTTATTTTATTTATACAATGCAATAAGCTTACAAACGCCGAAAGTGCAGATAGATGTAATAATGGAATACACACTTTTATAATACAGAAGTGACTCTTCAAAACTGTTCGGTTATATATGAATAAATAAATAAATATCTAGACACTAAATCATTGAGAATATTACACGTAACTTCCCATATTTCACTCATTTTCTGCCTCTCTATTTGCAACAAACCAGGAAAGACCTGAAATATGAAATAGATTAATGCTATGAAATGCTTTCTCCGCAAGTTTTTAATTGTGCGTATGTAGTAATTTGGTAAATGTTATTTAGCTATAAATAAATAATAAATTTTAATCTTGCACGTTCGCGTAAAAACTGCAAACTTTTGGTAAGAAATACTAATATAGCGCAAAACAGAATGAATCCAAGCATAGCAATCAAGGAAACTCGATTAGTCAAACACATGAAATAGTAAATTACTAAATGTATATATATATATATATATATATATTTCGTGACCTTCTTATACTTATCTTATATGATAGATCTCTACCACTAATAGGTCAATAAAACAAGGCTGGTTTGAACGATAGTTATATTTATTGACCTATTAGTGGTAGAGATCTATCATATAAGATAGTAAATTACTCAAAATACGAACCGCCACTAACAATTTTTATTTTACACAGTCAATATAGAATCCTCAAAAAACGTTAACAATAATTTCCAAACGCAAATTATTAAATACCCGTGTTCAAGATGTAAACACATTTTTATCTCGCATCTATTTTCCAATAAATCTTCTAAAGCTTCATTTTCTGGTTATCTTTCTTGTTTTATTCTTCAACGTAGTTTCTTTTCTACTCTATACTTTTCCCTTCGTTTCTCAAATTTTCTAAAAAAGTTTGATTTGTGGATCACTACAGAATAATCTTCTGTATCTGTGATGACTTAATTTGCAGTGTAAGAACAGCAAAAAGAGCGAAAGGTCAAATCTGGTGATCACAGTAGAAATATCAGATTTTCCGAATTTAATTAAATTGTTTGTGATCATAGTTCTACATGAACGTGCTCACACATAACGGTGACAAAGAAACATGTCATGCGTCTTCAATTTTACATCAAATTAGAGTTACAAATCAGTGCTTAACCAAATGTAGTTCAATTAGAATCCCAAAAACCGTACCTCTTCAACGCACGAAATAGATTTGCTTTCTTCTTCTTCCACTTCTTCTTGGTTTCCAGTGTATGGTGAAACATACAAAACTTATTAATAATCATGAGATAATGCCATTGCCACACCCACCTGTCCAACATTCTCTTCCAAGTTCAAGTTAAATGTAATATTTTAAACACAGTTTCTAACGAAATATCCATTGTTTATATTATTTTGTGACTTCCACGCGGCAATCAGAAGAAAAAAGATCTTAGACTTTGTTGACTTCAATCGAGCAATCCAGACACTTCTCATCAAAACATTGTTCGACCACGTTAAAATGTATTAAGGGAAATATACACCTAGAATAATCAAAAAAATCGATTTTTTTATTTTTGTGTTTTCTTGACGCCCGAGGTCTTAGGAATATTTGGTGAAAATTTCAAGGAAAAAATCGAAGAAATGAAGATATAGTGCATGCTTCAGCGTAAACCAAACGGTGGCTAGGCGCCGTTCGCGTGAGCAGCAGGTTGAAACAAGTCGAGCCTTGTTCGTTGCTCAAAAAACTGTTCCATTGTGTTTACGAAGATTGCTCGAGAAAAATTTGTGGACTATCATCAGTAGCTTTTTGTTCGGGCCTAACCCGATTTCTTAGTAACTGTTAATTACAATGAATGTGAATTAGCTATTCGAAGACATAGTGATTGTAAAGACGATATGAAAAAAGCAATATGGGCAACTTTTTATCATTACGGCTCAACAGACGACAATCCTCAACATGAATATTGTCCTGAAGGCGTCGAATCGTGGTGCAAGCGGCAGAAAGCAAGAGTTGCAGGAACACTGGGTGATTTTACACATGACTATTCAGCGTTACCAAAAATCGAATTGCATGTGATCAAACCGATATATCAAGATCTAAGTAAGGACTCGTTATTGGAGCGCTGTGTTGGCGGTTATACTCAGAACTCGAACGAGAGCTATAATCAATTGATTTGGAAGATTGCTCTAAAAACAACACACAACGCGGCTACAACTGTCGAGATTGCGGCATTATTAGCAACTTGTACATTCAACAATGGAGTCATATTCACTGCTACAAGTAATGAATCTCATGGGTATTTCGCTAGGATTGAATGCGCACTTGTACGCAGCACGTGAAGATCACCGCCGCATAGCGCAAGCCGAGTTACGAGCACAGGAAACATCAAAAGAAGGACGATTATGGCGTCCTCACCAAAATTTAGAAGATATAGTTGTTCAAAGCAACGTCGAGGACATATATTATGGACCTGGCATCGATGATTCTGTATAAGTGAGAAAATTTGGATATTTACTCTTTGCTCAACTTTGAACCGCGTTTTTCTCGAAACCATGTTTTCCACATCGATGACCAGAATAACTCGACAACCACCGTACCGATTAACTTGAAATTTTTGTGTTTATTATATACATAATTATTAAGTCTTTGTCGTAGGATTTCTTTTTTAGTAGCTTAGATTTTGTTTTATCGACAAAATAAGAACGAGTTTTTGCCTAAAAATCGCTACTTTGAGTTCAAGCGCCCGCCATTTTGTCAAATAAAGATATTTTCGATTCAATTGAAAAAGAACGCGTATACTCAGCTAATATTGTAAATTAAATAAAAAAAAATGATTAAACATGTTCTTGAAAGTATTTTCATTTACAAAAAACCAATCCAACAATTCCTATAGGCTTCCTAAAAAATTCACGAAAATCGCCCTTTTTCGAGCTTCCAGTTGTATATTCCCCCTTAAACCAATATCCCCTAGTAGTTACCGACAACCGAAGATCGCCATAAACAAAATCTAACCTTTCGTTGATACACTAAGATGCCTTTTTTACAAATAAAGGAAGCAACTCACTGATCGATATTATCTTTACCTTGATAGCAAAAACAAACACAGCTGTTAAAACAAAATTAAATGATAAATTATTCTCTGTTCCACTGTTACCAGTATACGGCTTTCGAGAAATCAGATCTAGGTTGTCATATCGTCAGTGTTAGGAATATTTGAAAATTGATGTTCACATAATTGCACACAACGTAGCAATAAAGCGTATGGTAGAAAAGGTTAATTCTATGTAATTTGTACCGACTAAAATAAGAGGTCAACAGCCCATAAGAGCGTATACTCTTAACTCATCCTGGAACAAGGAAGGATTTGAGCAACGATACACAGAATTTATAAGTGATGTCATTTCTCATCAAACACGGGTATTTAATAATTCATCATGTTCAACTGCAAATAGTGCATTAAATCAATACTGAAACAAAAAGACACTATAAAAGTATAATTCGTTAAATTATAAAACAATCAAATTTCATAGTTAGTATAAAAGTTAGGTATATACCCTAACAAATGCATGTTATGCTATAAGCAGAATATTATAAATAAAAAGTGCCGTGATTCGTCTTAAATTACTAAGTATGGGTTTATTTAATTTTTTGATTTCCTCTTACATTCAACTGCACTAATTTTTTTAAAGAAACCTTTGGACGATACTCAAGTAAAAAAATAGAAAGCATTTGTCTAGATCTGATATGTACTAGATTGTGGAGTTTGTAAAGTTTACTCTCTAATTTTACTATGTACATTTCGGCAAAATATTGTGCATGTAAAACATTGAACACAGTAAAGCCAATAGAGAACACAAAACATGCAAGAAAAAAACCATTTAGTCGATTAATATTTAATTTATTTTTGGATAGGTACGAGATTACTTGCTGAAATAAAATGTGAATATATGTCTATATATGTACGATTTAAACATTAATAAATATCAAAAACAAAATAACACTGAATTTTGTAAAGAAAATCAAAATTTTGTGAATATATGTACGTATACTACGAGTATATAACTTCAAAGTAAACGAATAAAAAACACTGAGATAATAATACAACAATATATACCACTCCTACACTAACACTTACGAACGTATAACTTTATAAATAACGAATTATGAATAAATGATTAAGGTGTTAAAATTTTAGAGTCACCAATGAACACAGCTTGCTGAAACTATAACGAATACCTACGTAAGAAATGAGAACTGTTGCATAAACGAAACAGAAATATTATACTTTTGGCAATGTTTGTACTAGTCCTTAGTTTATTATTTAGTACCATTAAGTTATTTATATTTAACCCCTTACAATATATTGCAACATAACATTAATGTTTGGCAATTTTAAAAATTTAACACCTAAAACTATGAAAACATCCTTCAAAATTGCTTCTTAAAAATATAAACTTCTATACATGTACTTATGTACCTTCGAGTACAAAGTGTCTTATAAATTTAATCACCACATAGAAAAATTGGTGTAAAAATACCAACGTGTTATAGTACTACCTTATTATTTATAAACGTCGATATTATCATCACATTATACAAATATCGAGTGATCCTTTACGTAACTTTCGTATTGCAATCAGTTCAAATATTAAGATCGCTTTTACCGAGCAATGACATTTGTATATAAAACACTTAAAGCAAGTTAAAGCGCTTACACTCACACCGCATACTTTATACAAAATACGGCAAATTACAAAATTACACACTTTATTTTCTTTTTGTTTTCTTCTCCTTCCCCCGTCCATTGTTGGCCTTATTCTCCTCCATTTTTCTAGCACGTATCTCTCTCATTAGATCGAAAAATACCTGAAATCACAATAAAAGATACAATTATATGGATGAATTAAACAATGTAAGAATTAACGGAATTTGTTCTACAGTTAAGATAATTACTGTGGATATAATTATTGTTTATTAAATCAGCTGCAACTACTTCTTTGTGGTTTACTTTCATCACAATTATTTTTAATAGTAGTCACTATTACTTTTAGATCGTTTGCATCCTTCCATCTTTTAAAAGAAATAATCATATCTGACAATGTACAGTCCCTGTACAATTACTTGGAATACCTCATTCACTACATCGATATTTTTTATAAATTCCTTATAATCCCATAAATGTGTGTGTATTTTAAACCCATTTTTGTTCTCGGTAGTGTTGGACGAGGCATTAAAGAAGACTAAAAAGAGGATGAAGATGCTGACATTGGATTATTGGAAAATGAAAAAGGTGATTCAATCAGAACTTCTATTTGCAGACGCCATGGCAATAATAACAGAATCAGAAGAAAATCTACAGCATAAGGTCAATGTAATAAGGAAAGAACTAAAAACATCAATATGATGATTACGATGATTATTTCAGCAGATAAGAGAACACATCAAATTATAATGGAAGATCAATGCATGGAACAAGTAAGAGAGTTCAAATACCTAGGATCTACAATAGAAGAAAATGAACAACTAGATATGAAAATAAACGACAAAATAGGAAAGGTGGGAAGAATATATAACTCACTGAAGTCATCATTCTTTATTAAAGGAAAAATACGAAAAGAAATAAAAGTGGAAGTGGTCAAAAAAGTGGTGAACCGCATACTTAGGTAGCGATTCGTGGACTTTATTCAACAAAATCAAAAGCAAAATAAGTGCAACAGGAATGAGGTCCCTAAAAAAACAGAAAACTGACTAACAAGGGGGAACACCAGACGACTCCGCTTTCGATTTTGACGGGTCTTAGATATGTTATAGGAGGACCTCTCCTGAGTATCTGGTTAACGGCTTAAATCGCACTTTGTCCTGGTTTGGCTGGTTCTCGAGAAAATATACCTATGACTTCCCTACGTCCTTCATATACTAGTAACGTTAGTTATAACCCAAGCGTAGCAGCATAGGAGTATATTTGTAAACATCGTGTAAAATAAAATTGCAAAAAAAAGTGCATGGGTGAAAATCTAACACGCGACTTCTGGCGTAGTAGTCGTGTACTTGATCCGTTGCGCTACGCTGCTATGTTTGGACTACAACTAACATTGCTGATATATGAAGAACGCAGTGAAATCACAGGCATATCTTCTCAAGAACCAGCCGAACCAGGGCGAACTGCGATTTAAGCCGTTAACCAGATACTCAGAAGAGGTCTTCCTATAACATATCTAAGACCCGTCAAAATCAAAAGCAGAGTCGTCTGGTGTTCCCCTTGTAAGACTGGGCAAAATCAGGAACAAAACATTCAGGAGAAACCTTAAGACAAAACCGATACTAACAAAAATTGAAGAAAGACAACTAGCATGGTTGAGACATATTCACAGAATGCCAGACAGTAAGTTTTAACGGGGACGGTATACGAGGCACCCGCGCAGGGTTCTAACAGAAGAGGAAGATTGAGAAAGACATGGCGGAAGGCTATGCAGCAAGGGTTACAAGAAAGAGTACGATTGGAGCAAATCAAAAACTCGTCACAGAATTGGAAGACATAGAAAGAGATGGTCAGCTCTATTCGATCCCACAGTCTTACACCTCGACAATTCGTTATTGTCAAAGTAAAATTATTATTCCATTGCCGTTATTGATGTAATTAGCATTAGCAAACATTTTAAGTATTTTTGTTTATTAATAGAAAATCCCCACAAAACATTACGTTTTGGTTAAGAATTTGAGTATAAATAAACGTATTCCAGGAGACTGGAGCGCAACCAAACCCTATCGGCGGAGAAGAATAATAAGACGAAGAAGGAACAAACTTCCGCCCCTCCCACACAGATTCCGGCGAAACAACTGCTTGCAAATTAGACAAGGGACACGCGGAGGCGGTACGGCGATTCTCATCAAGTAATCGCTAACAACAATGTCAACGTAACACAATTCCCGCATCACATGAAATTTACCGGTGTCACAGTCCAGACAGCTGCTGAAGCTCTAAAACTCGTCGCAGCGTACAATTCAACCAACGTACCCATCCTCGAAGAAGAGACGGGAGAACTCTTCCAAGATCAGCTGGCCACCATCCGAGCCGAGCTGATGACAGCAGGACGAGATAAGTTCACCACCTACCCAGCTCACGGCAGGCCGAATGTATTGGATATTGGCGTAATGAACGTAACAATAGCCTTCAAGCTCACTTCAGTCAATGAGCTATCCTCCGACCCTAACCCAGTTCCTTCACAGTTGGGGAACGGCGTGCTAGAGCAGGAGAATTCCGCCTTCCGATGGATTAATTGCTCAGCAGCTCTCACTGGCATTGTAGAACATGTAACCTCCATCACGACGATCGAAACAGCACAACAGCTCAATCTGACAATCACCACGCTCAGCGAGAGCATACTGACCAGTCTATAATATGCTTCCAACACCATTCCCGTTCAGCAGGACATTCGGGATGGGATACGGAAAAAGAACCGCTTGAGGTGACGTTGGCAGCAGACGCTCAATCCCGCTCACAAAGCCGAATATAATCGGAGAGCAGAACTAGTCAAAGAATACCTCGTCGATTTCCGCTCGAAGCGATGGGTTCAATTCATAACAGAAGCTTCAGAATCCTCTAGCAACTTCTGCGGAACCGTCAGAACTATACCATTCAGAAACACTTCGATCTACCCACTCATAAACCGAACTAACTGACCCTCACCATCGAAGAAAAGACCGAAGCTTTCGCCGACTGTCTGGAGACGTGCTGCAGCCCCAACTGCGTAAACGCGGGCGTCAGCAACATCGGGCGAGTTAGCTAGGATAAGATACGATAAGATTACTTGAGGTGGCAATGATGCCTGTTCCACTGCGACCTTTCCAGATCTATTGTGGTCCTCATGCCTCCTTAGAGTACGTTTTCCAGCTTTATTCATTTAATTAGACTTAACAGCTTTGAGAGCGGTTCTTATGCATATCCGTGTATTTTTAAAACGGACTTGAAGTCCTCCCTCCGTAATGCTGTTATATGCCTCCATAATAGAGTCCTGAACTACCTTAAACTTTGCCGGCTCCATCTGGGTGGCTGGATAGTCGTTGCATAATACCGCGATCCTCTCCAAAGCAGCCTCCTTGAAGGTTAAACCTTCTAGCCTTTTGTCTTTCGGAAGACCTGCGGGGGTACTGCCCTCCGACCTATGCCTTTTTGGGCTTTTCTTTACGTTTAGTAGCCCCCGCCGTCTGTTGAGGCCTTCCTTATCTAGACTAAACCTGGCCCCTTTGTGCATGCCTAGTGAAGTTGGCATTGATTAGGTAGGGTAAAGCGATAATTCTCCGAAGCGAAACATGACGAGGTTCCCCCAACTCCGTCCCAGAAAGTGAGGGATGTGTTTAGCAACCTTTATCCCAGAAGAACTCGAGGACACAATGAAATCCCAGTCCGACGCGTTTACATATTACTGTCGAACAGTAATTTTCTACTACTTCTTTGTAGAACGATAAAAAAGTTACATTATCTAAAAAAACCGCTATCATTGTTAAAGTTAGGCTTTAAAAAATGGTCCCCCTTCCCACCGAAAAAAACTGCTGCCTTCAGCCCTACACAACTAACGATCACAAGTTTGAACCAAACATAACCACTGTGGAAGAACCCCAGATTCTGCGACAAAAAGTAATTGATCACATAACTAACATAATCGATGTTCTGAGTGCTAAGAGCGCAAAGTGAACCCTCACGCTGGATCTCATTGTGGCAATAATGTTCTTTATTCGTTCTCGTTCGCACTCCCGTCATCTGTATCCAAGCTCAGCATCTACCAAAGTAGTATATATTATTTCAATATTATTTTTTGAGGATATAGTTTATAGTTCTAACATATGTTTTTATAGAGCTATTTAGTGATTTAACCCCCTACTGGCTGAGTGGTAAAACACACGATACACAATGAGAAGGTCTGGGTTCGAAACCCGGCCGTGGCGGAGCGTAGCAGTTTAAAATCTGAAAATGGATCTGCTGCCTCCAATATACTGCAGACAGGAAATGCTACTAAGCGGGCCAGGAGCGGTACGGTATACGCGTATGTATACGGCTCTGAACAAGGCTTGTAGTGCTGATATATATATTTTTTGTGATTACATCAATGTCGGATATAACGTAGCTGCCGGTTCCAAACAAAGTACTCAGTAAAGAAATAAAAAGTATATTTAAGAAATAATGATAGAAAAGAATACACCTACTGGAGTTTAGAGCTCACCGTAATAGTTTAATTCAATATTTCTTTATTTTCTCGTCACTTGAAAATATTGATAATTTAAAAAAATGTATTCACTGTTTCTCATCGAGTGGTACACCATTATTAACAAGTCATAACTTATAACTTTCAGAAAAGAACAGGTTTATTTCATCTGCCTGCGTCAATTCCTATATCCCCTCACGTACATAGTCTCTACCCTTGACGGATAAGCGAAATCTTCGTCAGTAGTATTTCATTTAATGTACATCTCATGTAGAGTGTGTACAATTATGCAAATGCAATTTACGTAATTCACACAAATATTTGTTTGGGCTAAACAAATAATATACTTAAGAGAAACAGTGAACCACTATTACCTTCTTGAACCGTTGTGCACTTTATCTACTTTGCATATTTTTAATCACTTAAAACATGCCACTTTACTTGATTGAAGCCAAGGGAGAATATGCTAAAAGAGTATATAAAACTAGGATTCTTTCGATCATTAAGGGAGAACCAGCACTAATACGTACGTAGGATACAAATCTCAAAAACCAAATATTATTTTTAATAAAATCGCGGAGTTCGCTTTATCAATTTTTCGGATTACTTCCACCACTTTCTAGGTCAAATACAATATGCATGCATATGTACATAACATTAATAAGTGTATTAATTTACTAAAAAAGTATCAATAAATATCTGTTGTTAGTTATTATGTTGCTTGCTTCTAAATTAAAATCGAATGTTTTGTTTATACAGTAGATTGACAGTTAGACAGTTAGATTGGACTGACAAAGTTTTCAGGGTGGTTTGATTACAGTTATGAATATAAGCTATGAATTTCTTGTCTTTTGTTGTTGTGGAGGTAGCTCGAAAGATAAGTATTTAAATAGGTAATGGAAATAGCAAATAGGGTCGAAATTGGTATTGCGCAAGTCGTCGCGTACGCTTTAGTGGACTGTATTCAGTGGAATGCATTGGATCGTACGTATAGTTACAGAATAAATAGAAGCGATAAGGCATGTCGGTCGCTTTGATGTTCATGTGGTCTATTTGAATGTCCTCGAAATAGCTCAGAAGTTAGCTAACGCCATTTTAAAAATACGAAAGGTGTACATTTGTTCGTATTAATTGAAAAATATTAGAGTTGTGGATATGTTAAAAGAATAGTATTTGCTAAAAAGTTAAATCAGTGATACACAACAATAATCGTATATTTTAATTTTAATGTGCACACACGATCCCAGAATAATAACATTAGTGAAGTTAGCCAAATATAACAGTGTCGTCGTATTTAGAACATGGTTCGCGGCCATGCGCATACAGAATTTACCACAAGATAACTCTGTCGCTTCTGTCTATTCTGTGGTATAGTAGAGCACAGCTAGCAGCCGTTCACGTCATGAGCAATTCATTACGTCGTAATTTTATTACGTTTATTTTCGCCTCGGAAACATTTTGACGTTTTACCAATAAACCCCTTTTTCGCTAGATCCATTCAAGATCGAAAATAAACGTATTATTTTCACTAACATAAGCATGTGAAAGTTCATATTTGTTTTCTATTTCACATAAAATACGTCGTCTCTATTTGAATTACAAAAAAAAAAACAACTAATATGAATTATCTTTTAAATGACAATAGTATTTCATATTTTGATGACAAATAATTTGTAACGAACGTTTTTTCTTCGTACCAGGTGGTATGGAAAATACGCTATCATATAGAGCCGCTAGCTGCAATATACTATATACAGTTCGTCTAATGATTCTTTTTACACACGCTACTGTTGAATGACACAAGCAAAGATCGCCGGTTAATCTAACTATCCTTATTTATCGGTATCGAATATTCAAGTACGTATGTCTGACACAGAAGTTATATGTAAACTACTACGTTAATAAATTGACTGTCAGAGAAGTGCAGATTATTTCAATACATTATGTATATAGTGCTTAACTTGAACTAAGAGTACCGATTTGATTCGTACGGATAAAAATAGATGACGTGTGTAAAAGAATCATTAGACGAACTTTACCTACGTATTCGATTTCGATATATTCGACTCTATCCGTTATTTCTTTCGATCGTAGAAGTTCAAAACATGTTTATATGATTTTAAACATTTGGTACATGGGCACTACGACCTGTAACCAAAAGTATCGCAAGGTATGCAACTTCGCAGTGTGTCTTTGAAGAGAGTCTGAACTTCGCGTGTGCCGTGGAGAACAGTTCAAACGGCGTTCGAATAATATAGAACCATCCTCTCTTTACGTACTCTCTTCAACGGTGTCCTCACCTCACGTACTAACGAAAGTTATTTTCTTGTGTAGTGATTTTACTCCATACATCAGTAGTTCTGCTCCTAATCTGTCTTTCCCTGCCGTTTAGTACCCTTCTTATTCCTCTTAGAATTTATTCTTCTGTTGGTCATTCTATCCGCGCTTCTTTTTTCCCTTGCGGATTCCCCATCTTTATAGTTAAAGATTTTCGTTTTCTTATAAAATTACTTCAGATTGTGTTCTTTTTACTCCAAATCTTCTCGGTTTGTACTCTGCTAGTCGTGTTTCACTTTCTTACAATATATATTACTAGTTTGAGCACGCAATGGTAACAGCGCATCATTACGAAACAAGTTACGACAGCCTACATATACACAGAACTACTCGCATACCGCATCGATTCAGTACTGACTAGATAAGGGGATGTCGTAACTTAGTACGCTGTTGCCGCTGTTTGTCTAGACTATATATTACCTTTGCACTATTTCTGATGTCTGCGTGTGTCTAATCGCATTCTTTATCATACAACTCTTTATGGTCGGATCCTTTTTTCCCTTCCAAATACTGTATTTCCCGTGCTATTAATTTCCTCCCATATTTCGTCCACTTCCGTATTATATTCATTGTTGCACAATTTTGGTTTCTTCTTATTATTTATGTCCGATTTATTCCTTGTCTAGTTGGAGATATACATTTAGTTGAATTGCCTACTAAAATAATCACACAGATGGCATGAGAAACAATCAAGACAAGATAATATAGAGGAGCAAACGGAGACACAGACACTTGGTGTAAGCAAAAACGAGATAAGACATAAAACTAAGATATTATTTATTTATATAGCTATACAGACCGTGTAGGCCCAGGGTTTACAATTGTAGTTATCTTTAAACAATTCTTAGGTACCTATCCTGTTATTTTCGATTCGTTATATATCACTCACTTGTTCTTCCCCTCCATCCCACTTCTGTATTTACTCCTCCCCCTAGTATTTTTCTCCCCTACCCTTCCCAAAATTCTTTGTCCGCTTTCTTGAAACCTGTCCCACATGCGTATGTAACCGTTAGTCTAATTATCGTTTTAAAGAGCCTTGTTTTTGTTTTGCATGGTGCATGCTTAGATTTCATTAACGATCGTAGCATTCCTTATTTGGAATTCTTGTTCTTCCTGTTCCCTTTTCTCATTTATGTTGGATCTATTGGATTATCTTGTGGGCACCATCTTATGTTCGTAGGAAGTAGTTCGTCTTTCTTTCAATGGAAATGCAGTTCCTAAAACCTGCTTGATATTCCCCCATTTCCTGTTCTACATATCCCTTTCACTTTTTTCGTATACATTCTACTAAAATTGTACTATGTTCAGTAATGATATTCATATACTTTTCACACATTTTGCTACCTTTGTTGTGTATAGGTAGTATGTTTTTCTATATATTTTGGCTTATTTATTTGTTTGAGTACGTTTTGGCATGTCACTTTTCTCAGGTAATGATCTGAGTTACATTCTGCCCATATCATACTTCTTATTCTGGTTATACAGTTAATACTACTTGTCAATTTCGTTTATGTATTTACCGCCTAACTAAGGTACAATCAGTTAATACACGGTGTCCTAACGAAATCGGTACACCCGGCAAATCCTATAAAGTAAAGATTAAAAAACAAATAATGAAAAACTCAATCAATTTTTATACCAAATGAAGACAAAGTAATCATTATTGGACCTGTGTAGGGAGTCGCAACCACCCAAAAGATTCGAAATTGGACGAGTGATCAAAATATACCTCATTTAAACACATTTTGTATTTCTCACGGCAACTTTCATGTAATAATGCAGTCGAATGTCAAACCAGGAATTCACAGAACTCAGGCATGTCAGCAGATTCGGTTAAAATTCCCTGTCACAATTTTCGAGTTGGATGTACTAAAATTTCGATTGAAGATGCCCGTAACGCAAAAAGACGAAAAAGGACAACGTAGCACGCCATTCTATACGCTATGTTAATGTGACGCCAAATGTTAAATGGGTTTCCTTTTTGTATCCAAACAAACGAAGCATTTGGATTTATTCTCCATTAACCAAGCACATATTAAATTCAATATGGCGTTTCTTTGGATACAAAAAGGCAACCCATTTAACATCACGCATATTGCAAACCCAACCCTACTGCATGGCAATTTTCTTCATTGTTATAGTCATCTGTTCTGTGTGTTTTCTATTTCTCATACTATGTATTTTCATCTGGCAGAATATCTAAGATTTTGTTATTTCAATTTTACCTGCCTACCTAAATAGAAATACACTATGGGTCTCACAATCAGTTGAAATTATTTTACGCTGTATGTGTTATCATTATGGTTCGACAAACGAGTGCATGATAAGTTATCATTAATAGATATCAATATAGACCAACTATCTAGTTTTAAAATCAACTAGTCCCGCATAATATTAAAAATTAACTTGAAAACATTTTAAAAACAACTTTAGCTGTTATAATATATATTGTATGACATATGAAATATGTGTATACATATTTACCAAAATTCCTTTCCAGCAGCTATTGATTCAAAGTTACCCCACCGCCATCTTAATATGATGACTATAGACATAAAACAATATAGACTGCACAATTTTTACAAAAAAAAATCTGCTAGAAAAATAAAATGATTGTGAGTAATATTGCCGGTATAAATCATAAGAAAAAGATTAGTAAGAACATATACACCAATTTACATATGTATGTATATAGTATATACACGCAAAGTAATCATGATGCCCTCGGACGAAAGTGATTCATTTGTTTCCAACCATTACTCATTACTAAAATTTTGTGGCTGTTAGCTGCATGTTTCGCCATAAACTCTGTTAACACTAAAACAAGTAAAACTTGAATGAAATTATCACGTATGCATACAAATTTGATCACGTACAAAGTATAAAAACTAGAGTTAGAAAAATGATCTCTATTAGGTAAATGCTATGCTTTAGTCATAGGGGTATCTCAAATCCCATTCTACCGTAACCGTATTAATAAATGAGATCTTAGACCCCACTAACCTTACGCAATCATTGAATTAACGGTTTGTATTATGCGTGCGCGGAATTACCTACACATTCTTGAATTATTCAACATGAATTACAAATTTAGTTTTAGAAAATATTCGTTTGTAAGAATAAAACTAGTACTGAAATAAGAATATATTATCAACAGAACTGCAGTAGATACTTCACAGATAAAATCTTATCTATTCGAAGACAACAAAATATAAATTTGGACTTGCATATATCATGTAAATTTATGAAACTAATTCATACAGATAGATCTTGATATCTATCTTATCACGTAGCATTCTATAATCAATGACAATATCAATAAATGCATATGTATAGTAGAACACGTAACATACACGCATTCATTATATTTTATTTGCAGAATTACTCATCACCTAAACGCCTTTGCTATCAACTAATTCGTTAAATGTGGAGCACGCAATGCACAGCAATAGATATGAGAATTTATACAAACGCAAGTCAAAATTTAACAAAATTCGTATAAAATTAGGAAATAAGTAACATCAACCTTAGTGTATTATATAGCTTTGAGCTTGAACAATGTCTTTAATTTTCTTTTATTAATATAGGCTGTCATAACATGTATTCAGATCCATATTTTTCTTGTGTTAGATCAGCATCACACCACTTCACTAAAATAATAATCAATAAAAGAGCAATTATATGCATATTTAGAAGTTGAGATATATTTTGGGTAGTAAGAATTGCTTTGCAAATCTTAAATTTTGATAATAATACTTTATTGTCCAACAGATGAACCAAATTAAACTACACACTTACAACAAGTAGGTATGAATTAAATAAATATAGCCTATTCCACAACGAGCTGACAAGGGGAACGTCAAAGTTGTGAATAACGGATTTTGATGTGTCTCGAATATGTTATAGAGGCACCTCCCACGAGTATCTTCCTACCAGCTTTTGTAGCCATTCGGTCTAGTTCTCGAGAATATTGCGAAAGTTTTCCTAACGAACTTTATATACCGTTAACCTTAATAAGTTTGTAGAGAAGTGAGTATAGTGCAGTGGTTAAGTTCCAGGCCTACTACGCTGGCGACCCGTGTTCAAGTCCTGCTCTTGTAGTTTTTTCTCAATCTCATTGCATATGATATTAACAAATATATTTAATTTCATGCAAAATTGTTCAAAAATAATATTTTTCGCCATGGTAATTTTATTAATAAAATGATGCTATTTTAAATCGCTTAAGAAAATTAAAGGTGGTTTTTGACACAAAATGATGTATGTAGTTCTGTGTGGGTAAATTCGGCTATTTCTTCAAGAAGAACATTTAAGCGTTTAGAATCAAAATTATTTGACTCTTTTTCTTTAAATGCTTTGGCCATTTTTTACTTTTTGCTCGACAGAAACTGAATTATCAAAAAATATCAAACCGACTGCTTCTTCGGTGAGATACCATAAATGCCCACAAGAATTCTTTGATGTTGCTTTTGACATGTTTTCATTTATTTTATTATAAAAATAAAGGTTGCTTAAAAACATCAAGTCCTGGGCCGATACTTTGTAGGCAAAAGGAGCATTACAGTACGCTTTTATCTATATCTTTAAAATAAATATACAAATATCCTTCAATCCTTGCAATTCCGCCCGAGTCAATTTTAGTTAAAATATAAAAATAGTTTAAATTATGATCACTAGTGATAAAACGATTTAATTATAACATTGTATTGTTGTTAATTTAATTATAACAGTGTATTGTGTATTGTGTTTAAAATACACATCATGCTGCACATTTGCTTCCGGTTAATTATATTAATAAAGTTAGTATGGCGAAAAATATTTTTGAACAATTTTGCATGAAATTAAATATATTTGTTAATATCATATGCAATAAGATTGAGAAAAAAAAAACTACAAGGGCAAGATTTGAACACAGATCGCCAGCGTAGTATGCCTGTAACTTAACCACTGCACTATACCCACTTCTTTACAAACTTATTAAGATTAACGGTATATAAAGTCCGTTAGGAAAACTTTCGCAATTTTCTCGAGAACTAGGGCAAATGGCTAGAAAAGCTGGTAGCAAGATACTCGTGGGAGGTGCCTCTATAATATATTCGAAACACATCAAAATCCGTTATTCACAACCTTGACGTTCCCCTTGTGAGAGTATTCGGTTTATACGAAACTATGCTTTTCTATCTTAAGCTTCATATAAGCCGCAAAGTTTCAACTGAGTCTGGAACAGGTTACCGAAAAGAAGAAATTATACAAGAATATTGCTTTGCACAAGATGTTTGCCGTAGCTTTTAGCAGCACAAACATGTCCGCAAAGCGTAAAATTTATCACGATAAGAGATAGTTGTAGTCAATATTCTAGGGAGGGTAAAGAAAATCACTTTTCTATGCAAACACTTGAAGCAACGATGATGTATTCTCTCAACTCCTAACTCCTGCAGCTTACAGGAAGTTTATAAAAGACTTCTCACTGATTGCAAATCCTTCATATGCATTCTTAAAAGAATGGTAGATGGGAGTTTGGTGAAATTGAATTAGAAACTTCCAGCAAATTAAAACTGCTATCCATAGACATATTGTATACACTCCCTAATGTAAAGACTAAATTACATTCTGATGCCAGTAAGATTGGTTTTGCGGTATTACTACAAGAAAGTGATAAAACAGTGCTTCAGGTTTCTTATCACTCAAAGAAGACGTCACAAGCGTAATCAAAATATTCTTACAACCTCGGATGTTTAGCTATAGTCTACGCTTTAAAAAGATTTAATGTGTATTTACACGGTATAGATTTTACCGTTGTAACTGTGACTGCGATGGTTTTAGACAAACATTGGATAAAAAGGACATAATCACAACAATAATGAAGCGAGCTATGTACCTACGTGACTACAGTTATCTAATCGTTTGCAAAACTGGAGAAGCGGGAACCAAGTTTTGGTAGTTGAAGAAAACACTTTAGAGCACACACTTGGTTTACACCAGGAGAAAGACGAAAAAATAGAGAAAATACATAACAGCTAGAATGGGCCGAACTGCGCTTATTTTTTAACTGAAAAACAGATTAGTATATAGAAAACTAAAGCATGACGATAGATATTTTAAATTTTATGATCAAGCATACCCACGATTTCAATTAACCGTTAATATAATTTCCTTATATGTTTATTCCTCTTTTTTGTCTATTCAGAGCTTCTTGAAGCCCACTGATGGGCTAGAAAGCTGAAAATTGACATGCATCGTTTCTTATAAAGCTTCAATTTGTTCCATCGATTTATTATCGAGAAATTATTTTTGGTAATTCAAAAATTAACAAAATGAGAAGGAGATTAATTATTATTATTATCGAGTATACTGCTTAAACCTGTAAACTGTGCTTTTATAATAATTCCAAATAATTTATTTCATCTAGTTCTTCGGCATTTTCAAATTAAATGTCCTAAACATTTGGTTTAGACTGATAGTCGGTTGGTTTTGATTTCTTGATTTTGCTACTGTCCAATTCCTTGTAACAAATCCATTTACTAAAAAAATATGTTTTACTGTAATATGTTTTAAGTTGGCAGTCGTTTTTTTTTCCTTTTGGTATAAATTTTCTTTAGGACACTGTATATGTTGTATTCTGAATTTTCCCGTCTACTCAAGTCTATAAAATTATTATTAAGGGTACATACACAACTTGAATCAAGACACCTTGTTCTCTATGAAAGGAGGATTCAACCCGTTCATCTTTAAAGAGAATTGTCATTAAGTATAGTAACAATAGTAATGAAAATAAATTTAAAGTAGCGAAAATTTTAGGATTTACAATGCCCATAGTTCCTGTTATTTCACATCTCAATATAGAGTACAATACAGTTAAAACAAGAAGTATTACGCAAAGAAAAAATTCACACGAGAACTTATCCACACTACTCGAATAACTGGATTTCTTTGACACGATACAAAGCAGCAAACTACGATAATAACAATTAACACGTGTTAATGCGGAAATTTCATAGTATGACTGACGCGTTACACCATTTAATGCGTAAGCATTAATATTTCATAAAGACGCAGTCGCTCTCACAATTGAGCGTACACCAAGAAGAAAATAAAACAGTCTCGATTATTTTCAAAAAACTTTTACATAATATGAAATACGAATTATATTACAATACATATAGAGATAAGTGTAAAAGAAAAATGTAAAAAGATCGATACGCACTCGAACGCGGTGGCCGTAAAATTAATCATGCGTCCTATCCAAATAACCACCAGACCTTGCTTAACATACCATCCGAATTTTGATTTGAATAATTTAAAATTTTTTGTAGCTTTTGACTTCTTAGTTAAACTTTGATTATTAAATTGAATAATACACAAAATATTTTTGAGTGAGTTAATAGCATTGACCAGCATTTTCAACATTTTATGTGATTATTAGGAGTAACTTTACTTGTATTTTTTATTCAATCATACGTTTATCTTACACCGTTGAATAGAAAATAAAAAATTCTATCCAATAATCTAAAAATCCAATATGGCGGACATTTAAGGAAGTTGGTACGAGTACTTCAAAAGCAGCCACCTTGGATTTTTGGATTGTTATCGAAAACAGTGACTTTCATATGAAACTTTTTTCGTATCCCTTATACTTACGAACATATTTGATATACAAGAAAATGACAGTTTTCTGTTTTTATTTTTAATAACTTCTGACGGGTGTGATATTTTGAACTTTTTAAAACAGATGTTAAATCAGCATATAAAGCTGCAAAACATATCTCATTTAACCAAAACTCCATTTTCAATAATAAGAAAGTTACTCATGCAATCCCAAACGATCTGGGACACACGGTATACTGCGAAGCGGATTGTATACGCATCCTTACTATAGAAGCAACAGATATTTCTGCGATTATATAAAAATAATTTTAAATGCACATATTTCTTAGAGTTAGTGTTACGATTAAAAACGGGAGTGTAATTTTTTATAGAATGCATTATGAATATCGTAAGCGTCAAAAGTATTGAATAACTACATCATATTCGCATGTTACTTTTGGCAAAGCTTCTCAGGTTGGTCGATTTTTATTTTAAAATGCGTTTTTTCTGCATCAAGTTCAACTTTACATCTAATATAGCGACAGCACAAGAGGGGCCGGCCCATTTTTTTTTTTTCAATAGAAAGGGCAGTCAACTAATATACTTTTTAAAAGAACTTTCCATTCTGTATTCAATTGTAAAAAGAAATAAAACATTGTTTCTCAGAATTCTATTTATGTTTCGTGTTGTAAATTTTGATTTAAGCAAAATGTTAATTTTATCTTTTCTATCCATCATAAAAAAACACTGTAAACTCAGATTGCCTTTCTTATGTGTTCTCGAAAAATATTTTCTTTGTAGTGAACCGATTTTTTGTCATTGAACAGAGGATCAAAAATCCTAATTTTCCTTTCCATTTAAAAATTTCGGGCTGCCTCCTCGTGCTCGGCCCCGGTATTATATACAAAGTTGTACCTAATGTAAAAAAGAAACATGTCAGATAATTTTTGGAAGTAAGTATTGCAAATATAATGAAGTTATTCGATATTGCTGCCGCTCACTGTATACAAACTTAAGGAATTCTTGTCTACCAGTTTCTTCCTGTCATTTTATTCCTGAAATTATTAACAGCAAACTAAATTATCTAAACGTAATGATTACTCATTCCTATTCTTTTAAACATAGATATATTTTCCACATACTAAAGATAGCAATATTATATGTAGTGCTAAAAACAAAATATATATGTATATCTGAAGTCGTATAATGACAGCATAATTTATCATGAACAGTAATAGATAATTTCATTTACAACATTAAATCATAACAGTGACTAATGGTACTGCACACTGCGATAGACAATTAATTGTCCTTACAAACGGATTTGCTTTGAATTGGAAAACAAAACGAAAATACATACCTATGTAGACACATAGGTATTATGTAAACGTTAGAAGTGCAGGAAGTACTAATATAAACAGGTCTAATAATAGTTGAAACCAATATCAATTATAAACCTACGTAGCTTACTGTCAATTTTCACGCAACTTTAGAGGGTTAGTGACCCCTTTATGGCTTATCAAATGAAATTTTAAAAGAATTCGTATTGATTAGCTGAGTATACGTGGATAATAAACATTAGCTACCTACCCTGGGATACACGCGTCTATACATAATTTTAACATTTATTAATAATGAAAAAGTATTATGAAGATATAAAATAATCAATTATAGAAGTAATCTTTTGGTAAAGATTGCTTAAATTAATGCTCAACAAAATCACACCATAAGATTTCAAATGTACTTACACGCAATTTTTACAAATCTAAGTAGGTATAACTTGAAGATCAAATATAAAAATTGGCAAGGTACATATTATATTAGTCATAGAAAAATTTCTATGAGAGTTGTCATATATTTAGAAATATATCGATTCATTGGCATTGGTTATATTTTTCGTACATGAGCTTGAAAATTATGCCAAATAAAACGCAAAAATTTAATTTTGTAAATAAAGTGTTCAGTAATTCATAAATAATTAGCACGATTTTGTAAACCAAAGAATGCTCATAAAGTAAGATATAATCAACAGATGCATGTAAAAATAAAAACAAAATAATCCAAAACTTTATACCACAATAAAATATCGATTATTGGAAGGAATTGGAAACAGTTCCCATTCGGGAATTCGGGATTGGTAAATTATGGTACTCTATTACATAAAATGATTAAAATATGTGTAAATCTAGTTCAATAATCGGTATTTGTCCCATTCGTGAAGGTGTACAAACCGAAAAATTGTTAGGAAACGCTTAAGTAAAAACCACAAATAACAGTTTATTGCGCAATTCTGAAAAAGGGACCCAAAATCGAATGCGAAAAATAAAGAATCCGGATATTGGAGGTCCAGATGAACCACATTTTATTTTATATTTACAATACGAAGAGCAGATATAATATACCTTATTTTTCAAATAAGAACTATGTATTTCCTCACTTATCCTTCATTATTTATTTAGTCATAAATTGAGGAATTCCAACAAAATAAAATAGAAAATGTGTTCCATTTGCATGAAACAGACAACTACCATTGGAGTATTGATCTTGTAATAACCACCCAAATAAACATGCATACTAACTTTTGTAAAAAGAAAGTAAAATTATGAAAATATAATTATATAAAGTTTGAACAAATAATATACAATGATGAATGATTTCCTTGAATAGAGAGACAGTTACTAAGACACATTTCACAGATAATCCTGACCACTCAAATTTAAAGTGTTTACTATTCATCAATTATTCATCTTTGACATATAGGAGATTATCTTTATTGGCCATTATAATGTAAAACAGGTAATAATGATAAGATTATCATATTCGAAACAAAAAAACTTACCTTATCCACATGTTCTCTTGTCTTTGCTGAAGTTTCAACATATGGAACATCCCACTGTTTTGCACGATCACTTGCTTCTTGAAAGGTTACCTTCCGCCTGTCTTCCAAATCACATTTGTTCCCCACTAATAGGAACGGAATGTTTTCATCATTCTTAACTCGTAAAATTTGTTCCCTGCATTGACAATACTTATTAGTACATGTCAAGACAAACCATGTACGATATCTAACCTGAATTCTTGAGTAGCTTGAAAGCTTTCATCTTCTGTAATAGAGAATATACAGAGAAAACCCTCACCACTCCTGAAGTAATGATCCCTGATGGCAGCATAATCTTCTTGACCTGCTGTATCTAGAATATCAATCTGAACATCTTCACCATCGAGTAGTATTTTCTTTCTATATGAGTCCGCCTTCGTAGGTTCATAGTCCTCAACAAATTCATCGTACATAAATTGTAATGTCAGTGCTGATTTGCCCACACCACCGCTGCCTACCATAATTACTTTATGAAGGGCGGGTTGAGTAGTTGGCTTTTTGGACATGATGAATGATTTTATTTACTAAAAAGGACAAACTTAGAGGTTAAATTAGAAAGAAAAGTTTCTCATTCACATACCGCAAATTGAAGATAAGGTCGATGTAATGATCCACCCTCAATAACTGTAACCGTTGATATTAGGATATAAATTACATCAATTCAAAGAAACATATTTAATCACAACACCGTCCCACGACCTCGCACTCTCACGTTTATTACTCATTTACTGTAATCCCACCACAGTTTATAAGCGAATTATCTATTATGACTTTTCACACTAGAAACTCCCGTTTGGTAATAAAACATCCGTTTCAAACAGGAAAATTCCTCCTATAATACACAATACACTCTACTACACTGTACTACACATATACTATCGGAAATGTGAAATGGTATTTAAATGTCTAATGAAATTAGTCACAAATTGTATTTCTATAAATCAGTATACCGTGTGATCAGACATGATTGTTCAAAAGGTACCATGAGAGATATGTAAGTGTAAGAATACTCATCCAATGCATTTACGTAAAATCAGGTTATAGCTATTTCTCCTCTTCTTACACATGATCTAACCGATCTAACATAGAAATCGTTTCCAATTAAAGCCGATTACCGTTGTCAATTCTGACATAAGGATCATATCTACCTGTTGTACTACTCTACACAATAATGCTGATAATTCTATTGTGTATCTCCGAAGTATCGATTTCTATTTTCTATTCGACATATTTCAGTGAGGCACATATTAAAAAACAATTGGATAATCAAAAAAGTTGAAGGAAATCGATTTATTTTAGCATATAGGTAGTTTTAGAACGAAAGCTAAAGTTCTGACATGTTTTCGTTTAAAAAGGAAAAAGAAATTGAAAGAAAATAATTTGCGTTTCTTGAAATGACTAATGAATAGAGTTTGTTCAAAAGGTGTTGATTGGAGAATAGGTACGAGGGCAGTTATGTCGGTTAACAAATTCGCGCTAGACGCTGCGTTCACCGACATACGCCCTTGTCCCGTACCACCTTTTGAACAAATTCTATTCATTAGTCATTTCGAAAAACGCAAATTTTCTTTCAATTTCTTTTCTCCTTTTTAAACGAAAAATGTCAGACGAATTTACAATAAAAAAAAAAATTATGACAATTTTTGGCGGCAGAGATAAAGATTGGACATGGTCGACCACTGCCCATCATTAGTTGTTATCTATATAGTCGACATGCAAAACTTGCGTTTATTTCGAGTTTTCTTTATATCGTTCTTCAAGGGAATTATCACTTTTCAATCAAATAGCTGCAAAAATGCGCAATTAGTACATTATGGCCGAATTTCGTAATTGTACTCTCATATGTACGAACATCTAACACCCGAGCTTATATAGAGCTTCTATAGAAATGAAAACTACTTCACACAGTCGCACTGATGAGCGGTATGATCGCGAAACGCGCGTCTGCGAATAGTGAAAGTAGTTTTCTATTTAAACACAATTTTCCCACGGCGGGCTAGCCGAGTGCGAGATTGTAGCTACTGCAGGAGTTTGTGGCAAAACAAGTTGTCTACTTTTGTAGAATCAAATAGCTGAAAAAATGCGCAATTAGTACATTATGGCCGAATTTCGTAATTGAACTCTCATACGTACGAACATCTAACACCCGGGCTTATATAGAGCTTCTATAGAAATCAAAACTACTTTACACAGTCGCACTGATGAGCGGAATGACCGCGAAACGCGCGTCTGCGAATAGTGAAAGTAGTTTTCTAATTAAGCACTATACATTGCATGTAGTTAATATATTGCTGAGTTATTAGTATAGTTCAATTTTATAGAAAAGGCTTCGCCTGGATAGATGGATTTGGTAGTCGTAGCCATCTTTCCGATATGAACGAACAATTACTGGATGATGTCCAATGATGCTGGTGCTAGCTACAAAAGAATCAGCAGCACACATGTCGGGATCTTCTGGGAGATTATAGCAATGAAGTGCTGGAAGCACTCCGACATTGTATTATATATGTATGTATGTATATCCGATCATAAAATCAGAATGATTTAATAAAATATATAGAGTGAGCAACCAGGAATGTGTTAATTGGGTTGCACTATTAAAAGTTTACAAAACATTTTGTATTTCGAAAGTTTGGACCGTCTTTTCCTTGTCCGGTTACTTAGTTAGAAATAAAATAATCGTAAGAATGATGTACTAACACTAACAACTTTCAAGGACTGTTTTAATTTTTCCAGTATTTAAATAGTGACATATTTTCATATCTAGGGAATTTCTCGTTGAAAGTTGGCCTCCCTACTTGGTCTCTACGGTCTCAACTTATCCATGGTTCTTAACATCTGGCAGGACTGCACTCAACTGCACTGCTCTAGATAGTTTGTAAATACAGTGATCGAAAGCTGTAATTCGGAGTATTTTTGTGTTGATATTAATTTGTATTAATTTTAAGAAAACTATAGAACAATTTGTTTCATTGTCTAATAGATAACGATTATAAATACTTATTTACAAGTTTTTCATAATCCTATGTACTAAAATATGACTTACGTTCAGTAAGTATGGCTGGCAAATTAGAAATACAATGGTCCCCCAATAAAAATAAATTTATAACGTGGGGCGCTGAAGTATGTTTATATGAAATCGAACAGTTGAAAGAACAAAACCCTTCTTGTACGTTTAAGAACATAAATTAACTGAGTTTTATAACAATTCTTTTTGCAGTAATTAAGTTATCTCCTTCAACAGGGGCACATTTACTTGCCACCAATAATAGTTATCATTATGTTAAATGCGTAGACATATATCCAAAATCTGATAAAGACTTACTACTAGCTATAGGACAAGCTAATGGAAAAATTGTCTTAACAACTTTTGGTGCAACCATTTATGATTCACAGTTTTTACCAGGGAAAGAACTAAGTATGTTTTACCTTGTGTACCATTGAGTAGATGTAAACATATTTGGTAGTTCCTAGGCACCAACGGCCTTGCAATGCAGTATCATGGAACACAGTAGAATGCAATAAAATTGTAGCTGGCTTTGAGAAAAATAGATCTGATCATTCAGTTTTACTTTGGGATGTTAATAAAACCCCTTCTCATGGAGACAATGGTCCAATACGCCCCATAGTGGAATATGGATTATCCGATACAACACATAGCTTGGCATGGATAAATGGAAAAGAGTTGGCTACTGGAAATAATAATAAGCAAATTAGAATATTAGATTTTAGAGGTTTTTTATTCAGAAATACTTTTCTTTTAAGTAATTTTAATGTTTGTACCTTTTAGACTCTGCAAAACAAGTCAGTCATACAATTACAAAAGCAGTTCATGGGATTAATGTTAATCCTTATAATGAATTATTTTTAGCTTCGTATGTTGATCATCAGGTATGCGTATGGGACAGAAGGTACTTTGAGAAGCCTGTACTTGTTTTACCTCATTCCAAACAATTAAGCAAAATTGCATGGTGTGCAACAAAGTTTGTATATTTCATTTATTTTTATCAGCATTTAAAATTGTTTAAATTGTAGACAAAATCTCTTAGGTATACTGCAAAGAGATTTTCCAAGCTTAAATTTATATGACATACAACAAACAATGGTTGGTAAAGAAGTTGAACCATCAGTAATAGAAAGAATAGTAACTCCGGGTTTATATAATATAACATCATTTTCCTGGCACCCAAGTGATGAAAATAGGTTTTTGGTTATTTCTTTAGCAGGTTGGATTGTTGTTTAGTTTCTTCAATTTAATGTAAATCATATATTTAAGGACATATTGTGGATTACACAGTATTTGATAGAATAACATTAAATTGGACAACAAATGCAAATTTAGTATGGACTTGCGGTCGCAAGACTTTAAAATATATAAATGAAAGTAGCGCTTTATATGATTCTTTAGAAGATATATCTCAGAAAATTAAATTCAGAGCTTGTAAGGGCTATGGGTTAAAAGTGAGTATACAAACTGATTTATTCATTATTGTGACATTAGAATATTGTACATTTTGACTATATTATTTAGGATTATATGACTAAATCTTTGCCTTGATATGAACTCGACAATTTGTAGGCTGTAGTTACTTAGATATTCATCAAGCTCTTTGGAATTCCAAGGTGGCAATACTTTTCACTTTAACCAGTTTCATTGCAGATTTTTTAAATTATTTAGTTTATAATTGAGACAAAGGTTGCAAACACAGAGGGCTGTTTTCAAAAGTTTGGAGATTTTTTAATAATAATAGATATATAATATATACATATATAATAGAATGAACTGTCAATGCTAACAAGTTTTGCTCGTGATCACGATCGGCAATACGGACGTATTCTTAGAGTGATTACATTGTTCATTATTTTCTAAAAGGGTTGTATAAACATTTATCTAGTTTCTGGCAATGATGCAAGCATCAAAAACACAGCGTATCGCCGGATTGATTCTTTTAAAGTCGATTATTGACATATTGTGAATATTCGTGAGATAATATACGAGGGTGATTGGTGGAGTAAGATCGTTAATGAGCGGAGGAGTGGGGATATCTACGCGATCGCAGCGCTGCGCTGTAGTCTGGTTTAATGTGAGTCTGACAGTGCTAGTGAGAGAATTGGTCAGACAATCTTTCGTGCTATTTTGGTCGTATAAAATGCCTGTTGCAATTGAAAATCCTGCTGACTGTGAACTGCATGCTGTTATCCGATTTCTGTGTGCAAAGAACGTAGAGGCTGCTAAGATTCGTCGTGAACTTCGGTGTGTTTATATATGTTTAGAGGACGGATGAATGTCAACGTTAAAGAACGCAGTGGAAGTGTTTTGTTCAAGTGATTACCTAACGGTTTGAGAGCGGTGAAGAACTGCAGGACAGTGTGTTATATGAAGAGGGCATTAAAAAGCTGGTTCATCTTTATGACAAATGCCTCAATCTTAATAATAATAATTTATTTCTAACCGGTAACACTTAAGTACAGGAAATTTAGTACAGACAAAAGAAAAAAATATATATAATGGCAACTATGTAGAACAATAGTTGAAAGTAGTAGCTCTAAGGTGTATCTAATAAAAACCTTCATATATTGGTGTTTTTTTTTAATAACCAAACGGAACTTTACGAATCGCCCTCGTAGTACAATCTTTGTATTAATTATGGGATGCGACTGTACTTATTACGTAACAAGTTGTCACTCAATTCTTGATCTGGACGTAATTCAATAATCGACGGTGTTTTTGTACAGCTAGTGGTCTTTCAGACGAGGATTATCGATTATCTACTTATAAAAATAAATAAATATTGGAGATATTGTGAAGTACATGTTTTCATAATACCTAGTACAGGTTTACAGAAATAGGAGTACCAGTCAAATGCATGGACCGGGAAGAGAAGAGGTTAAATATGCGATGCAAATAAAGTTATTCCACCGCAAGAGCATGAAAGATGACGATATTCTATACTACAGTCCGCTCTGGTAATAGGGCCGGCTATCGGCGGTGAGGAGAGTATTTTTTCTGGAACTCGGTTATCCTCATTACTGACGCGCGCACACGCCATCGAAATTCACCTCACGCTAAATTGAATTTGAAGACGTTTCATTGGGCTAGCGTGCGGCCCTATTGACAGAGACGTATATGAAACCCGAGGTGGTCCAGTAATGGGGATAGCGCTCGAACGAGAATGAGGGGAAGCGGCCCTATTGATAGTGGTCCTATTACCAGAGAGTACGACTGTAGTACGCAACCGGCATTTCATTTTTGTAGACCTGTAAATACAATCACATGTGTTAATTAATTAGGGGTGGAAATTACGTTGAATTAACTACCAGTAAAAATTTCGGATCCATTAATCTGTTATTGCAGTTCGCAGGCAAAGTGCATTTAATTCTAGTCAATCGAATGCATGTCGTCCTTAGGTTGTGATTCTTTCTAGTTTTACCTATACCGTTTCATGTTGTACGAAAATAGAACTTAATGTGTAAATAGGATTAACGCATACAAAACCTAGAAACGAGGATTCGTAGATCATCAAAACGCTACGGGTAGTTTACAACGAATTACGAATACTTCAGGATCTCTTTACACAGTGACTCGAACCTTTTGGGTTTTGCATTATTTTTCGTAACTGTCGTATTGGAAGTCCGGACGGACTAAAAAAGTAGAAAACAGACCAATCATCGTCGTTAATTGCATTTAGAAACCTAATTGCCAAATTACCGATTCAGGTAGGATTTTCTTGTTATTCCATTTTAACAAAAGGACGTAACCCGTTTTCCATTATCTCCTCCATATCGCATTATTAAGTGCGAGGTAGTGTGTTGTGTTTATTTCATAAGAATCGAAATGCTGATGTATTTTTGTAAATAAATTTTAACTTTATTATCTCCCACTACCACACCGAGTTTGGTTGTAATTTTACCAATTAATATCTTTTTATCATTATTATTTATTTTCAAATTTTCAAAGCGAAATGTACTAAATTCAAACCGGTTTTGCTTTAAAATTAATTAAATTCCAAATTCAAATTATCCACATGAGCGAAGTCATAATTTATAAAGTAAATAAAATTTCCTTTAGCATACCTTTCCGAAATAATACCAGATACGTATTTCGGCAACTAAGTTACCATCGTCAATGAGAATTAAGTATCACCAACGATATCTGTCCAACGCCCAAAACAAACACTACGCCTCTAAAGCACTGCACTGCACTGGTGGTGTTTCGTATCTGGAATTATTTCTGAAAGGTGTAGTAAGGGTAATTTTATTTATTTTATATACGTTAACTACAGTCTCCTTATACTTATTTTCAAGGTTACAATTACTGTTTTTTTCTGGGATTATGATGGAATGGCCTTCGTGAATTAATTACCAAAAGTATGCACAATTAATGTGATATACTGAACTACGCTTTCGTCTGCCTCCTCTACAAACTGTTGTAAAAAATCTTAAGGAGACTTCCATACAGGACGTTTACTGTCATAACAAAATCTCACCCACCAAATACTGTTTTAACTGAGTTGCTTCGAGAATTGTTTCCACTACTCGTTTGATCTGACACTTATGATCTTATCTATTGTAGAGTTTGATGTGTATTTCCAGCATTTGGATGATGCAAGGGTGCTGTAAA
Source organism: Chrysina gloriosa (assembly GCA_038088585.1). Classification (NCBI taxonomy): domain Eukaryota; kingdom Metazoa; phylum Arthropoda; class Insecta; order Coleoptera; family Scarabaeidae; genus Chrysina; species Chrysina gloriosa. Next base: position 27,495,567 of record CM076091.1, read on the forward strand.
TATGTACAGGCAATTTTGATGGTGGGGAGTTCTCAGAACTAGATCAGACTTTTCAATGCCTATTTTTAGAAACAAGTAGCTCTATGATGTTATTAGCGGCGTGTAATTTGTATTTTTCGTTACCTTGCATATATCCAAATATATCACACGCCACTGATATAGCCGCGACGATACTTATTGAAGCAGAAATCCTAGAAATTTTAAGGTACTGCTTGCAAATTTCTCATCGCGGCAGACCCTTATATCGAGTTCTAGGAATTCTGGCTCAACAAATATCCTACCCGCATTAACTTCATTTAGCCGTTCGTTTCTACAAATGCGCATTTAAATGTCTAATCTAATTCTGAAATTTCAGCGCGATTAAATTTTGAATTACCTGTAAATAGATACATGAAAGACATGCATATTGAGGTACTGAAAATCGCTGTCCATTTACTTTATTATTTGGCATTCGGGACAACGGGACATTAATTTGATGATTTTCTCCTCCAAATAATCAATTGTTTGACATGCTGTGTGAGAGCTTGTTATGATACACAAGTATGCGACGGTTACGGTTGTTTTCCCTGATTTCATCGATAACTTCTGACAAATAAATTGTATACAATTCATCATTAACTGATCGTTGATCCTCTGAAGAAATGGTTGCGACATATATACAATACAATAAATACAATCGCAGAAACAAGCAATCATTTTCTTGGAAGTGCTTTATGAACGATCAACTTTTGTAGGGTTCACTTTATGTTGGAACATGGAAACAATGAATTGTTGCCTAGTTGCCAGTTTATACGAATGTATCCAAGTTTTGTCAACTGTTACGATGTTCTCTACCTCAATAGTATAACTACCACTTCCATAACTTTGGAAACAACCCCCGCTATATGTTCCGAGTTTTGTGTTGAATTATTGAATCAAGAGGCTTCCTACTTGTAAAATACCTTAAAAAATCTCAAAATTCGTGTGATCAGCGTTAGAATTTGTTTTTGCAAGTTTAAACTTTTGTCGAGTACAGTGATAGGTATATTATAGGTAGATTTTCAAATTGATTTTTAATGAGACTTTTTTTAAAGGATGAATTATGTAAAAATGGAGAAATGGTTGATGATATTATGTTGCGAAATGTTTGGAATCGATTACATCTCAGTAATAAGCTAGTGGAAGATGGTACAATAAGAAACAGTAATTCGAAACATCCAGGTGTTAGAGCTGTACTGAAAATTGACGGCGTAAGCATTAAATCAGAATCTGTTTCTATATCTTGGTCAGAAACAGGAGGCATAAATTGCGTAGGTTCAGCTAGGATGTATAAGTATAAATATTTTAACTACCTATATCTTACATATTTTCAATACAAGGATATTCTAGGCACGAGGATAGAGATAAAGCATTGTATTTATGTGGCTGGTATTTCGAAAAAGACAGTTCCTCTCTTTCAAAATTCTTAGAAGATTTGGAAAAAGATCACGCATACACGCGAGCAGCCGCAATTGCGGTGTTCAATCTCAAAATAAAAATAGCCATCGAAATTCTAACTAGGGGTTCTGAAAATAATACCACAGACACAAATTTAAATGTTGTGGCAATGGCGTTAGCAGGTTTTTCTGATGATAAAAATAGTATGTGGCGACAGTTTTGTGCGTCGCCCAAAACTAAACTGAACGATCCTTACTTAAGAGCGATGTTCTCATTTCTAACGGCCGAAAACAACAACTATGACAATATTTTGGTTAGCACCTTACTTTACCCTTACACTGAATATAAAAATTGGTATATTTTAGTATGAGAATGGAATGACAGTTGATGATAGAGTCGCATTCGCATGCTTATTTTTACCAGACAATAAACTAAACGATTATCTCAAAACATTAACCATAACATTGATTGAAGAAGGAAATTTGGATGGGATACTTCTTACAGGTATATATTTTGCCGCTTGTCGCACTTCTTAGTTTTTATGTTATATTTTTCTACAGGTAACACGCAAGAAGGTGTTAAAATTTTACAAAAATATTTGGATACTACAGGGGACATACAATCGACAGCTTTAATCGCTGTCCGATCATTTAATACAGAATTATCACAAGATGTTGGAAAGGATTGGGTGAATAGGTGCATATATTAACAACCTTTTCTTTCATACTAACATTTAGCTGTTATTGTTTGGATTTTTCATATGTTTATATACCTTTAATTTAATTAGCTACAGGAATTTACTGGATTCGTGGCAATTATGGCATGAACGGGCCATGTTTGATATAATGTTGAGTTCTCAACGACCTAACGATAAACCACCGCAACAAGTTTATATCTCATGTAATTTTTGTGGAAAAAGTATTTCCGCTTTTATGCAGGGCTTAACAAGAGGCAGAGGAACTTTTCCGCGTATGGGCGGAGCAAACAAGTTAAAGGTAACACATCTAATCTTATCTGTAACAATTTATACCCAATATAGTTTCCTTGTATATATTTATTTGCATCCTTCCAGATGTCATCATGCCCAAACTGCAGAAAACCATTACCGAGATGCGCAATATGTTTAATGCATATGGGTACAACAACTGGTGATCAATGTAGTAATGATGGCGACGGTTTGAAATTAATTGAATTTTCGCATTGGTTCACTTGGTGCCAAACTTGTAGACATGGTGGTCATGCATCGCACATGATTCATTGGTTTAAGTAGGTACAATATTAAGTTGCGATATATTTCATATAATAGACATCTTCACAGGCAACATTCTGAATGTCCAGTTACGGCGTGTCAATGCCGATGTTTTTCGATTGATGGTATATAATACGTAAAAATGTATTGTCTACATATTGTGATATCTATTAAAGTGTACATATGAAGTTTTATATTGAAATATATCCGAAAATAAAGTGTGACTATGGATATAGAGAGGAGATGCGTTACACTTTTTACGTAATTATAACTTAGATTTCCATTTATCTCTGATAAATTACTATTTAGATGGTAAGATAGTGAACGATCAACCAGACGATTCGGAACAGTAGCTTCGGTTTAACATTCCTACAATGCAGTATTTCATTATTATTCAGATTATTCAGAATCGTCACAGTAATAGCTTTACCACTTCATACCTGATGTACTGGAAGGACAACTAACTACTGCCCACTTAACTTGTTTATTGTGAGTTTGAAAATTTTTAAAATTTATTAAGGCGGGGGTGTAACATGTATAAGAAAATGTAGTAAGGTTGTCTCTGTTCTCTGTTACGGATCACAGTGTACTGAAATGAAAATGTTAAAGATTTGATATTTCCTAGAAGGGACACAAAAGGAGAGGAAGGGGGACGATTTGTACGAAAATATGTACGTGGAAACTATTTTTTATTTTTATTAGGTCTAGCATCCTAACATATGCATTAGACGAGCCAGATATGTCCTGTCTAAAATTATACGCACTTGTCTCTCTTATGTAAATTGATTGAAATACTAATCTTTTGTACCATTTTTTCCCTATCTAATATTGTGGGTCCAGAGAAATTGAAAGAATGATTCGTGTTTACGGTGTGTCCACAAGGCGGTCATGTTTGACTTTTTCATTCCCACTAAGGGATTTCTACAATCTAAGTTATGATTCTAAATAGTTTTTATTGTTGATTTTCTTTTTATTTGGTAATGTATGTCGACCTGTAGTGTCGATATTGATCTTTTAAGAGATTGTATCTTTCCGGGGATACACACTAATTGTCGAAGAAGACCTTAAGAATCTAATCTCTGATGGCGTCCTTAACATCTTATTTTGGACATTTTATCGGCGTCTGACCAAAACTCAATTAACAGCAAGTCTTCACTGAGCTACGTCAGGCCCGGCTTCTACTATTTGTAACCACCTTCAATATCGACATTATCTTTAATCAAAATTGATTACAAGTCGGTATAGTATCCTTCTTTTGCTATCAACCATAACGGTCAGATGATTCCAACAAGAATTTTGAATACAAGGAGGTAGCATTGTGCAGATTTACATTGAAAAGGGATAAGTATGGTGTGACACAGATCAAGAAAATGCAGAGCTACCAATTAGAATGTATTGATATCAAGTACATATTCATGCAAATAACATTGATAAACAATAAAATACATATATAAACCAACTTCATATACATATAGTGTAACTTATATAATATGCATATTAAACAAGAATGTATAAAAAATGTCGATGTATATTTATTTGACTATAAGAGAGAATTTGCATTTTATGTTAAAGAGTCTAACCTACTTAGCCCAAAACACAAACACTCTAAGTTTGGCGTAAACTGAATTCAATCATAATAATTATAAATTCAACAAAAAGTTGTTCCTAACATGCATCACAGATAAAAATGTACACCTGGTTAAAAGATTCGATTTGCTTTAACTTCTCATATTGCCAGGTTGTATTTGTTCGATTTAATTTGTTCAATGCTTACATCTTATCATATAGGAATCGAATATCAATTGCACCTACCATCTGAATGTTCAATCTGTTCTAAACTTTGAATAGGTGAGCAACTTTGGTCCTTTGTGCATATAAATAATTTAATCTTTGGCGTTTGTTTACAACTATAGCTATGGATAACAAAATAAGAAACTAGTAAATTACAGTAATTTTCTATTGGATAAACCAAGTTATTTAAGAAATTTAAAGGTTGGTGCAGGCAACGTTACTTTCATATTTAGTTTTCAATCTTATTTTGGCAGTGTATCGGACTATAAGTTTGAAAATCTGTATATGTACAGATTAGAACAAACATACATCGTGAATTTAATCAAGATCAGTAGATTAATTTTGATAACTCTACAAGACGTTAAATAGCGAAATTATTGAAAAACATCAATTACATTACTCTACATAGAATTGCAAGATATTTGTATACAGAGGTGGTGATGCGGATGGTACTAACAAGCGACATTTGTACATCAATAACACGCATAAACAAGTATATATGAATAGCATACACAATTTGATGAACTTTTACATGGACAAATAGTATAATAATATTGCAATAAAATATTGCAAAACCATTCTTTTTGGTAATAACGTAAACGTTGTTTTGGTGTAGATATATAGATAGGAGGAAGTATTCATTAAGTAGCTAAATTTCATTATTTAGCTCCCGTTTTGCAGAGCGCCCGGCAAAGTTTCAGACGAATACATCGAGTTTTGACAGTTGTCAGACGCAAACATATTTTTGTTACCATGCAAAAAAAAAAGCAGTATCGATTAGTAGGTTGCTTTCTTTATTTGCTAAATTGCATGTCATTTACAGGGATTCTGCACTGGCAGTGACACCTGAGAAATTGCTTTAAGAAATTCAGTGCCTTTTCAAACTTGGCAGCCTGTGTACGAAAATATTTTGTCAGCGCCTTCCCCTTGTTGTTTATACTTAAAAGTTATAGAAATCATGTTGTTACAAGAAATTCGGTTTTCTACTTTTTAATTCTGTAAATTCTCATTTTTTTTATACGAGGGCAATTCATAAAATAAGTTCCGTTTCTGCATAGTGAGCAGACGAGTGGGTATATCGGAGCGATCGCAGAGCTGCGATGTATTCTGGTTCAATGTGGGTCCACTAGTGCTAGTGGGGGAATTGTTGGAACATTCTTTTGTGCTATTTTGCCCGTTTAAAATGACTGCTGAAATTAAAAATCCGGTCGACTGTGAACTGCGTACTGTTCTCCGATGTCGGTGTGCAAGGAATATGAAGGTTGCTGAGATTCATTGTGAACTTTTTCTATTTATGATGAACGTGTCATGAGTGACAGTATGGCTAGTAGATGGTACCGTATATTTCGAGAAGGAGGAACTAATGTCCATGATGAAGAAGGGAGTTGAAGACCAATTGTTGTCACGGACGAACTTTTGGGTAATGTCAAAGAAAAAGTTCGTGAAAATCGGCGATTGACAATCACAGAATTGAGTGCCCTTTTCCCTCAAATTTGACGTACAGCATCGCTTAATTCATAGGCGGCAGAATTCTATGAAGAAGGCATTAAAAAAGTAGTTCATCTCTATGACCAATGTCTTAATTTTAATGGGAACTGCATAAAAAAATAGCTAAATTAGTAGCTTCAAGTTGTATGTAATAAAAACCTCTTCGTGTATTGGTGCTTTTTTAATAACCAAACGGAACTTACTTTACGAATGCCTCTCGTATAATAGCAACATTATTTAATCACTTTTGTGCCATCGATAAAGGAAGATTACTTTTTTATTAGTTTTAATTTAGTTGTCTTGTGACGATTGATGAAATTTGAATCAAGTCGGTTTTATCGAACGAAAAGTGAAGACGAAAAATTTTAGGAATTAAAACGACAAGCTTCATGTACTATTTGGAGAAAAGAAGGTAGATGCTTTTCACAACGGCCATGCTCTGGCACATTCATTTGAAATCGTTATCGCCAAATTAATTGAATTGGGCAATAAATTGCTGTTGTATCTATTATGCTTTCCAGATTTAGTCCTCAACCATTTTCTTCGTTTAGAAACCTGAAGCAATGGCTCGACCAAAAGAGATTAAATGAAGAAACATAGTAGAAATTGGAGTCGATTTATAGCCTTTGAGATTTTTGGTTAAGGGAAATTTAAATTAAAGGGGAACCACCGAGAATAAACAAGAATGATAAAGAAAAACGTTTGCTTCTTAAACGGAAGTATTAAATAATTGGCACTTGCAATCACCTTAGTTATCATAACAATTATTGTCGATCCTAAATAGTACACAATCAATTAAGGAGGCACATAACAGCTATTCAGCTAGGTATAGTAGCAGTTGTCTCTGTTAGATGGGGGAAAAATAGGGGTAATAAGGGAAAAAATGTTGGTTCCAATCCTGTATTTAGAGATCACAAGTAAATGTGTTCATTAAATTGCATAGCTATATAGGTGTATTTGCAGTATAAATATATAAATAGACACTACAACTTGCAGTCACAAGTCAGTATTCCCATCTCTTTCGTTGTCACACTACTACACTGCTGTCGGGCGTGTTTCTATTCTCAAAGTTTTCTTCAAAAATTCAGTATGGATATTAAAAATTATATCAAAATTATAACATAACCTGAATTAGGTAATATAAATAGTAAATAGCATATATTAGTTTTTTTTTTAGAAAGAATCGATTATTGTCTATTCTTCTTTGTATAAAATGTTACTATATCATATAAAATATAAATCTAAGGGTTCGTCCATTAAAAAATTACTTTTATGTTTACATACTTGTCGATTAAATTCTGATCTGAATAAAGTACAACAATAAGAGAATCTTTACATTGTTACAAAAGCGATCATAGACATTCTTTTAATATTTCTCAGACATCTTTCCACGTGTATACTCAATAAAAATGTCATACTAGAATATATTTTAAATATTTACCAAAACATCTGATACAAAAAAACTTTGTCTGGTTTTTAGAGTAGAACACATTTTCCAAGTTTTTGCAGTTTCTTCTTTTTTCTTTTATCATTCTCTCCTTGAGGTTGATTGCGAATAATACGCACTACCTAATAAACTGTCTAGTTAAATGTGTGCAATAAAATAATATTAATTGTTAACTCACCTCATGAAATGTAGCATCAATATTTAAGGGTGGATCTTTGGCGCTTGTTTCAATGTAAGGTATACCCAGTTTGTGTGCCAATTCGCGACCTTGTTCTTCAGTCACTTTTCGTAAATGTACCAAGTCTACTTTGTTAGCAACTAGTAGCATTGGGTACACGTCCCTGCAAAAGATAGCAATTTGGTTTTCAAAATATATTCACCCAAGAACCGCCTTTGTCGCCAGAAATATTGACTTATTATTATATTAGATTGAAATGTTTCTGGAATGACAATGATAACAAAATAATACGAATTCAGGTTATATATTATTTTTGAATATAATCCCCTCAAAGCCTCCAGGTTTCCAAAGTAATCGTTTACAGCCTCTATCTAAAATCTTTTCACCTAGAAATGTTTTGAGTTTCGGGAACAGGTGGAAGTCTGACGGAGCCAAATCAGGCGAATACGGCGGATGTGAAAGGATTTAGAACTTCAATTCTGTTCAATTTTTGCTGCACTTGAATGAGCTGGCGCATTTTCGTGGTGGAACAACAGTTTTTCTTAACCACTCCCGGGTGTTCTTCCTGTGAATTTCTGCCTTCAATTTGTCCAAAAATGTTGTGTAATATTGGCCAGTAACAGTTTTGCCTTTTTCAAGATAACCAATTAAGAAAATTCCTTTTGTGTCCCACAAAAACCGATGCCATCATCTTTCTAGCCGAGTGAATGGCCTTTGCCTTCTCCAAAACCTATTCACCGCGTGTAATCCACTGTTTTGATTGCATTTTTATTTCTAGTGTGTAGATCTTATACATGGTCACGAATCGTCTCTTGAAATCCATTGGATTCCTCGTGAACACTTCCAAACAATCGGCTGAGGTTCGAGCTGGAATGCGTTTTTGCTCTGAATTGAGCAAATGCGGCACCCATCTTGCAAAAACCTTTTTAAAACCCAATTCATTATGTAAAATACGAAGTACTCGTTCATAAAAAATGCCCACGGCTTCCTCAATTTTACGCACTTTTATTCGGCGATCTGCCAAAATCATGACATAGTTTCTTTCCACGATTTCTGTTGTGGTAGCTCTTTTCGGACGTCCTGAACGTGGTTCATCACTTGTATGCGCGCAGCTACGATTGAATTCCGAAACCCAAACACTCACCGTATAATAACATAATGGTGACCAATCCTCAAGACCGGCATCTAACCTTGATTTGATTTCGGTGTCGGTTTTCCCTTCCAAATTAAAAAAATTGATGATCGCTTGAAGACACTTTACTTAGTAAATGCTTGTCAAAACCAGACTATTTGACAGATGGATTTAACATTTTCAGTCAATTAATATGAAAGAGTTGCGAACACAACAACATAAAGTATTTGGAAAAATAGGAACTCCCTAGCGACTCTGGAAACTTGTCAATCTACCCTCGTATGATAAAGAGAAAAGTATCAACCAAATATTCAAAAATACGAGAGATGTTTTCTTTCCAGTAAGCCTCTATAGCAAACCACATTTTTCAACAAATGTGCTAGTTGTTTACATATGTAATGACTGTGACGGTTGACAAATATACTTGAATGTTTAAAAATACATAACTTTAAAGTGACATTTTGCATAAAAACCGTAGGATTGAACAAAGAACATTATCGAGCTGCGATCTTTGACAATTTCAAACCTAGACCTTAAACAATGTTTTGAGGAAATCAATCGAGTTCCAGAGACAAGTCGTGGTTCTTGGCTGCCATTAAATGGTGGTATAATGAATTTTCACGGGGTAAATCTTCCTTAAATGATCGTAAGCAAAAAAGGGTCCCTGTTGGGGACCTGTTGAATGTAATTAATATCTTTTTTGGACGCGCACACCATAATTTAATTCTAGTCAAAAAGAAATGTGTGAAATGGTGCCGATTTGCAGTAGATAGCTTTGACAATGAGTCGTCTCATCTGGTGGAGAACGTCATTGCAAATTATAAAACATGGGTATACAGTTGTGATTCCGACAAAAAGCAACAATTGGCAGTGTGGCTTTTTGAAAATATCATTCGTGGAAAACTCGCAAAGAAAAGAATCATCACCTAATAGGATCATCTTGCATACTCATAACGCTCAAGCTCATACTGCAGCTCGAACGATTGAATACCCAAAACAGTGAAATAAGGGACCATTTGTTATGTAGTTCAGACCTGTCAATTAATCATTTATTTTTGTTTCCATGTGTAAGGGATAAGTTACGTGGTTTACGTTTTATATCGGCGGAAGAAGCGGTGCACGCATTTAAAAACAAAATAAACCACCTAACTTAGGAAAATTGGAAAAAGTGTTTTGAGAATTGGTTTTCACGGATGTAAAAATGCATGGACTGTAAAGGGAAATGGTTTGAGATTTTATGAATAAACAGGCGTATATATTGTTTTACTAGACGTAATTTTAGAAAACAGGTTGGATAGTAAAGTAGGAAGAAAGGCAATAATAAGGAAGATGAAAGGATTTTTGAATGGATAAAAAACGGACAGACAAACGGAATAAACTTAAAATGCAATCTGCCAAAACAAGGTATTGTTCCCGATTACGCACTAGAAATAGGAGCTGATGTAGCTGGCTGGTTAACCCAAAACTTTTTCCTCGTTAAAGAAATGGTTGTATATTACAGAAAATTAGAAACTCGTCCTCGAAGAACCACATAAAATAATAAATCCTCAAAAATTCACGACAAAACATTAGTTAGTAAAATACGAAATGAAGATCAGAAAACCTTCACGCAGTATGAAATATAACATAATTTAACACTTTCATTATCTTTACGTATATGATTACATGACATTATCTAAGTTTGTCTGTCGTTCACAAATTTGTTTGTTATTAATATCCAAATCTTACGATTACTATCCTACAGGTGATCTTAAGATATCAGGAACAATTCGTCCGTAATAAGATTGATAACCGTCGTAAATCGAAGGTATATTTTCGAAATGATCGCGACCCAGGAAACAGGTATTCCTATCGTTAAGGATCTTAATGATCGTTACAAGGGCATTATAGTGTCATCAGATGGAACAATGTAATAGAGACGACTTCTCTTCAAAACTTCAAGAAGCGGTAAAGCAATAGGTAAACAAAAATCCTTGAGGTTTAAGGTTTTTTTAGACCCGGCAATGCTCACATCCTCATTTGGTTACTAATCGATTTAAATATCACCATGTGAAAGACAATTATATTATGTGATATAAATGGTTGCCTAAATACACCTAACCACATAGTTTTAATTACTGTACTTTTGCCAATAACAGGGAACAGAAGAGATTTTTTTCAACGAAGAAATGTTAGACGATTCGGTGAATTCCGGGAAGCCATTTTTAGCATCTTCTTGGTTTTTTAACTGTTTTCTGTACAAGAACAGCTCTAATTAGCTGAAAGAGCGGTAGTTGCCAAGAGTCAAGTCGGTCGAATAAGGTGGAACAAAATCAGTTATTTATAGTTGTAAAACAGGGGCAATTGTTTCGAATTCTAGATGTCCCACCTTTATTCGATTGGAATCGAAACTAAAGTGCGCCGCCTATCTAGCTGTCCAATAAATTGTGATTAGGTTCTTGCGGAAGTTAAGCAAAGATTTTGACATCTGTTATATTTTGGAGTATAATTTGTGTTGAATGTCCGAGATATTATACCCAACCAAAAAGAAAACTCAGGAACTGAAATATATGAGCAAACAAAAACTAATGTGTGCATGTATTTAAAATAATTTGATCAATTTTAACCTAATCCAAGCAAAAACAAGTAACGTGAAAAAGTAAACTAACAAAGTAAGGAATATGAACATAACTGCAAAAAAGATATAAATAGTCAGCTTTCAATTCTTATTTGCACCAGTGAATAGTAAGGAATATTTTATATGCGTTGATATCATGTTCAATACGCACCAATATATCTAGTCGGAGATTTATGCAAGTACCTTCATAAAAGAAAACTATGGCCTGTTAAAACTAACTCTATATACACTAATTCATTATCTAAGTAAAATAATTTCACTAAATGGTAAGAAAATTACTTACCTATCTTTTACACGTAATATTTGTGTATGAAAATGTATTATATTATCATAACTATTTCTATCTGTAACTGAATAGACTAGCAAGAATCCATCACCTTTCCTCATGTACTGTTCCCGCATTGCACTGAATTCCTCTTGTCCAGCTGTATCTAATACTACAACAAGAAACTAATGTTTATAAAATTCCTGTGTGCTACGAAATATACATGTAAGTACCATCAAGTATACACCATTGTCCATCTACTTCAACATGTTGTAAATAACTATCTTCTATAGTTGGATCATAATCAGTAACGAAGAGTTTTTGGAAAAATTGAATAGTAATTGCACTTTTGCCAACACCTCCATCTCCTACTACTACCAATTTAACAGTTGGTAGGTTTTCATTCGGCGGCCTCGTCATTATCCCTCTTGTACTAAATCTTCTGCTTCTGCTACCTATTTTGTACTGTTTATATAAACTTCATTTACATGTGCGAAGCACCTTTCGTCCTCAACCGGCTTTTCTAAAACTAAATCGAAGGAATATGACTGTTTTATTCCACCAATACAAGAGAATTATTTATTAAACATCAATAAAAGAAAGCTATTTTTAAGCTTACCCTAACATAACTTCACCTTTACTTCCTTACTTGAGAATTGTTATTGACAGTTCTTGGAAATCCGTCATAAATTCTTTGAACTGAAGTCAGTTACACAAGATAAAAATAATGGCATTTGTTTTGATGCATTGTTGTAGCATTGGGGCAACAGCCTAATTTATAAAAAAATTTTAAATACTTTATAGGTTTATTTTTATTAAGCTAGCGTTTCTTTTTTAGTTTCGTAATTCAAATTTTCATTTAAATATATAATTATTCAAAATTATATTGTAAAGTTGTCATAATGACAATGAGATTAGTGTGAACTTGCAACATTGCACGACAAGTGACAATGTTGGCCAATTGGATGTAGGCTTTCACGAACGCTGTCATGCTGTCAGCTTTGAATAACATTGCACTTTAGTTGCACATGTGTTATCTGGCTGTAATTTTGACATGATTTTGATAGTGTACGTTATGTTACTGTTTGTATGTATGTATATCTAAACAGAACAACATATACAGAGATATTTGAAATGATTGTTCTGATCCTACCCTACTTTCCACAGTCCTCACATCAATATTTGCTACCATTTCTCTGTCTGAAGTTAGGATCTTAGTAATTTCTAATGGATTTCCCCAAGATTTTCCAATATTTACTGTCATGGTTATCACTAATCCTTCATAGGTGCAACATGTGTTTTTTTTTGGGTTTAATATGGATAAGATTTTTACGTTTGCCAGTTTCTTTCTGAAGGCTAAATATGTTTGATGTTTTCTATTCCGCTAGGTATTTAAAATAACCGTAAAATTGCAGTTTCTATAGTATTAATATTGATACATAGGTAATAGCTTTTATATAGGCTTTGTGTACGATAAGTTGCATAATCATATTTGATCTAGAAGACAGCACGGCACTGCACAATTTTCCCACGGGCGCGCTAGTTTTCTAATTACGCATAAGGACGAATAGTTTATTTCCAAGACAACAAATGGCAAGATGATTAAAATCATTAAAAAATCATTACAAGATGTCGCAAAAATTGAAATTTTTAACTAATGAAAATTTGAAAATTATTAAAATTTGCGCTCAAATTGAAAAGTGGGGTCTGATAGACCCCACGTGACCACGGAGGGTTAATTGTAATTACCCAAGCTGTATATTAGTGATCAAACATGTCACAAAGTTATTGTCTACTCCTACCAAGCGAATGCAGCGACCATCTATCCACTCTCTGTGGGTAGCTTTGAATTGAAGCCAATTGCACAAGATAAATATACGAGTGCTATCATGGTGATCTGGCACTTGCGCAATAATATAATAGCCGAAGCGGTTGGGAGATACTGACTTATACTATCATCGAAGCTCCCACCAAATGCGAGATTCGCTTTGTGATCCATTTTCTTCAAGCCGAAGGGAATACTGCGGCTAAAATTCGTTGAAGATTGTGTGTTGTGTATGAGGAAAACATAGTGAGTAATAGTGCAGTGCGAAAGTGGTGTAGAATTTTTCGAGGAGAACAAAATGATGTCCTGAGATGAAGGGGGTCAGGGAAGGAAGTCCGTACCAACAGACGACATTGTCGAAAAAGTAGACACTGTGGTTCGAGAGCATCGTCGATTTACAATTTCTGAACTGTCTGCTGAATTTCCTGTAATTTCTCGATCAGCACTTTATGACATCGCTACAGTATGACTCGGATACAAGAGATTTTGTACAAAATGGTTTTTTTAAACAGCTAATAGACATTCACAAACTGCAGTGAATGAATTCTGCACTAACGTTTTTGTAACACTACAACGACGAAGGAGAAGTGTTTTTGGGAACAATCGCAAAGGGAGACGAAACGTGGTTTCAGTAGGGGAACGTGGAGACAAAAGTGCAATCGAAGCAATGGAGCTCGTATGCAAGTTCGCCTAACAAACCAAATAGGTTTAAACAAACCTTATCCAAAAGATAGCTTATGGCTACTGTGTTTTTTGACTGTAGAGAACTTTTGCTAGTGAGGTTCTTGGACGATTACTACAGGAACGTACTGTAACACCCTTGAATGTCTATGGAGAAACAGAACAGAAGGAGAGACATGTTGTCCTCAGGAATTATCGTTTTTCATGACAGTGCATGCCCTCATACAGCAAGAGCAACAAAGGAACTGCTCAAGAAATTCGGGTGAGAGTTGTTCAACTACCCACACTACAGCTCGGACTTAGCTTCAAGCGACTTCCATTTATTCACCAAGATGAAAGTATGGCACAAAGAGTCAACACGAAACGAAAAGTTGAAAACCAGTATGATAGGTTGTCTGAAAACCCATGGTACAAGAAGGTGCGCCGTTACAATAAATACTTTAATGTTGATGTGGACTACGTTGAGAAATAGTTCATATGTACGAGTAACTGCTGTGTATAATAAAATTTTTCTTATTTCTGGTATATGTTTTTGCATACCGGCAATTGACAAAAAAGCACTCGTATTAACGCCTATAATTTAAATTTTGAAGTTGGCGGTCTAAGTAATAACTTTGAATGAATTATATTCTGTTTTTTAATTTGGAGGAGCGATTTAAAATTTGACCGAAAAAGAGTAGCGTCGCGATTGGCTGTTCGCAGAGCAGGATTACATAGGAGAAATATACCAGTAGACCGTTGACCGTGCTGTGTCGTAACGGTATTACATTATTTGTCCAAATTGTTTGTTTTTCGATTATTCCTTCTCAAGTTACATAACTGCTAAATACCCCTTCAATAACCTATCACCAAAAAATTTCTAGTGTAATTGGGTTTTTCCAAAGTACTCCTCCGAATTAAAAAACAGACTAAATATATGCTTGAATGTAAAGAGCGAATGGATTTTTAAATATTTTTGTTTTATTTTATTAAAAACTGTAACGGAGTCATCTTATTTAACTTTTCATTAACAGATGTAGCTTTATTCTAAAGGCCAAAAGTATGCACGCGCCCATACATACAAAGCAGTTAGGTAGGTATTAGATGTATAATATTTAGTGTCTTGTGAATTAGACCAAATTGTGCATAGACATACTTATTTGCTTAAAGTTTATTCGTTATAAATATATTAACATTTCTGGGTTAGGTAATTTCTTTTATTAATTCTTTGCAGTTCCAAGCATTTGCGAACTCAAGAAATACATATATGTATATTTGTCCTCAATTACGGTTGTGATGTAATCGTCATTAGATACATATGTATTTATGTTACAATAGTACTCCAACATTTTGGTGCGTGGTCCATCTATTTTTACACTTTAAAACAATAAATAACAACACAAAACATAACTATTATAAACACACTGTTAAATGGAGTTTATTATTACCAAAATTTAATTCCGGTTTTTTATTCTACAATTCTTTATACACTAACAATAAGAATCCGCTTTAATTTATAAACAATTGAATCTTCTCGTTTTAAAATTTCCGCGGTGTGCGAGAATTCGTCGTCATGGTCACAGCGGATGCGTATATGGGGTGGTTTATAGTTCGTTGGGGTTGTTAACCGTAATCAATATGAGTTCGTATGTTAAAGAGCTAACAATCAACACGCAAGCGTGGCGGTTTAATTTTTGGAGATGATAATAATACAAATCTGATCACCATGCGTTTCGGTCCGCGTCTAGTAAATGTGGCAGCGCGAATAGTAACATAAATTTAAATTAGAAAAAATAGTGAGAAAAGACTTTTCGTCAGGAGTGCTTTTTGAATAAAGCTAAATGTTATCCATTAGATTTTAATGATTTCTTTTAAAAAATAAGTGAAATTTGTGGATATATTTTGTAAGTCGAATCATATGTTACTTTACATGTGGTGAATCGTGTATTCATGCATGAACATTCTATTTTTGTTGAGATATATTCCCTTGTTTTGCGTTAAAACCAATCAAATGTATGTATATACATGTAAAATCCTTATCAACTTCGGTTTGTTATGGTTTTGAGCGTCTTATTAAACGTGTGCATATATTGAAAAAACTGAATCATTTGGTTTGTTACCAATTTGTTTACAAATACATCCAGATCTATTTATTCTCGTAACCGATTTCTGATTCTGTAAAGAACGTCTTCTTCCTTTACTTTATGACGAAGCAAATATCTTAAGAAACCTTTTGTTGCCCAAATTCTGTTTAAATTTTCAAGTTAATTGCATTTTTTAAAAATATGATATTACAATCAACGAATCATATTGTAACAAGTTACAAATTTATTTATAAATACTTAAAAATGTATTTACATATACCTCTTAGGTTTACTATGCGTTTGCTTATTCAACTTCAGTTTTAATTTGGAAACGACGAAAACGTACCATAGTAGAAAAACAATAGAATAAATAAAGTAATAATTATAATTTAGTTCAATGCAAGGATTTTTTAAAATGAAATCATGTGGTAGGATGTTACGAATTCATTTATAAATACATAATACGGGTATGATGATCCGTTTGCTTATTTGATTTTCATTTCTGTTTTCACCTTTATGTACATGTATAAGCCAACGATATTACAAAGTACCTTTCGATCTAGATTCGTCATATCTTTGTTTATTTGTATAAAATCTTACAATTAGTGATAAAGTTATCTTTTGTTAAATATTGAAATTCCATTCTGTAATACGAAGCTGGAAATTCAAAAATAATATATTATCTTCTGAACTAGCTACTCATACAAAATTTATTTTAGGAAGATAGTATTTATTATTGTGAAAGAATGGATGTTTTCTCATCCGTATTTCTTTTGTTTTGAAGAGGAATTCAATCTACTTTTAGGTGAATAAAAGAAATCCGTGTATTTCAACAACTCTACGGGATTTATTACAACGTATGCGTCCAACTAAAACAGAAGGAAATTCATACTAAATAAAATAAATTTCTTAAATAAAAAATCCTATTATCGCATGATAGACGCAATTAATTTTTGAAGTCTCCGAAGGAACTGCACACAGTAAGAAGTAAAGGCGAACGTTTCTTATTTACACGAAGAAATGTAAACGTTAGTGAAACTCGGCCCATGTGTTAAGCACGATCAAGTGGACATTAGGATAGGTCGTGTTGGTTGCCACCTCGTTCGCGTTATGTAAATTCGATCAAACCCTAGGTCGTACATGCGATGATCCATTGTTACATCATAACTTGGAATATCTGTTATAATAAGTAAATCAGTGCACCCAAAAATACTTTGATTTACGTATTTTTGTTATCGATTTTCGTCTCTTACACTCATTGAATAAATTGTCCCTCATATAATATTATAAACAGTTTTTACACCTAAGTTGTGAAAACTCTGTGTAACTCTTGTCATTTAAAAATAATTCATTTGCTTTCTAGAGCTGGGGACAATTGCAGTCCGAAATTTATTTTCATAATTTTGTTTTGTTTCCTTCTTGGTGGGTTTTATCATGTCGCCCATTATGATGATAAATACGGTTAGACTCAAACCACCACCTTGTCTAAGTATATCACTGATTTTGAACTCATTAAATCTCATGTCGTCTTTCCTGACATAATTTTCAGTATCCTTAAACATGCTTTTGATGCAATTGCTGTTGATATATCTCTTCCGTAGAATTTCCTGTGTTACACCTAATGATGTTGCCGTGAACTCTGTCTAAGTCTAAAAATGCTAGGTATAACCCTGTTTTATTTTTCTATATTACTATTTTATTGTAAATATATTATCCTGTATACTATCTGTTTTCGGAATCCGCTTTGTACTTCGTGTAGATCCTCCTCTATCTTCCTCCTTAAGCTCTTACCTAGAATCCTGTCATACCCCGTAGACACCATGTTTATTAGTATAATACTTCTGTAGTTGTTGCAATGTGAGTAACATCCATTATGATTTGTAAATATGGTTATCTCAATCTTTTAGTCTGTGGGTATTTCTTCCGTCCTCCATTCTTTGTTCAGTCTTTCAGTCAGTATTTCTGTACCTCCACTGCCCATATTGTTGGACACTGTTGGAGTTATCTGGTCATGTCCAGCCGATTTCTCCATTTTTTATGTGCTCTTGATCTTTCGTATTTTATTATCTCGTCTTTGCTTTGATTATCTCCTACATTTTCCCTTTCCTAGTCTGTTGGGGTCTCTTCGTTTCTAGTCACAGTATTAGCATCTCCATTTAGAAATTTTGAATAATATTCTTTCCATCGGTTCACCATTTTGAGTCCTTGTGTTATTTGTTCATCATCTTTCTCTTTGATGTGCATCAGCTAAAAGTGTTTGGGGTTTCCTAGTTCTTCGTATTTTATTTATTTAATTTTTACTGTTAGGTGTCGGACTAGTTCTTAGTAATAGTTTTTATTCTCTCGGTAGGTAAAAAGCTTAAATTAATCAAACAATTAATAACTAAGGAATCACTTTCATAATTCTGTGGGCCATACCCGTAATTTCTATCGCAGTAGTTACCCTATTCGAGACTTTCAAAAACTACCTCCTCCGTTGCAGTTGCTGAAATACTTCCCAATTCTTCAAAGATCTCTTTTAAATGCACGGTGATATTTAGTCTGGGGATTACAAATGCGAGTTTCGAGAAATATGTCCGCAGTTATTATGTTAAATATGCAATTTTTACGTAATCACAGTTTTTAATGCCATCTGTAAAACTTCCTTATGTTAAAATAAATATATTTATTTTCAGTCTGAAATTTACTAACACCATTCACATATTTTACTGTAAAAATATAATTTTTAATAATATTCTTTTGTATTCACCGTGCTTATTTGTTCCTACTAAAGACGTGCCATTTATTGCCTATTTCGGTAGTAATAACCCAATTCCAGAATTTTAAGCATGCTTTCTGATCGTGCACCACTTTTACAAGCTCAAGTCTCGGTTCGATTTGTATTATTAATAAATTGTTTTGTCCCATAAACTAATTTGATATATCTTATAAATTATTTCTTCGTTCGTTTGTGCTTTGTGAACATTTTTCTGAACCCTATCAGATTAGATTGCCGAAGGACTTTAAACTTACCTGCGATTAGGTACTTACTTTATTTGTTATCCTTTAAAAAGTTTGACTCAATAACCCAACCGTTCCTGCTATAATCGGACATGGATTTGGATATGGTCGTCTAATATTAATTACGAGCTTTCTAATTTCTTTGCTTTCCCCATTTGTTGGTATATCGACTGAACCTAAACCTCCAAGCGAGCGAAACTAGTAAGAAGTAGTTATTCTAAGATGGTGCACTGTGTTTCTTGTATTAACCCAAGTTTATCACGCTATGTTTTGTTTGTTCCTTCTATCAAAAATAACAACGTAGTTGTCGAGATACGTATTTGGAGGTATCCATATGATGTGGCAATGGTAAGAATTATTTTATTTCAGTTAATTCCACCACAAATATTCCCATTTTTCAAGTTATAAAATGATTGCGTTTGTAATGTATATAAGGTTCGGTGAGAATTCTTATTCAATATACAAAACTTCATGCAACGGAAAGAAACAATTCGAGAATAAATAACATAATCAATGATTAAAACACTTTTTTTACACTTAATTTACACTTTTACAAGAAATCTTGAATGCCGGGCAACCTATTTATTTCAGTGTATATATAGAAGGTAGACAATTAGAACATTATTTATGTTTTTTCTATTTTCTGATGCAGATTTGCAAATTGTGTTTAGACATATGAATCGAAAGATTTTTCTTTCCATAGAAAGTTAGTAAAAATTTAATCAAATACTCTTCATATATTATAAAAATGACTAAATACAGGGATGTCTTAATTTTGGCTGTAACTGTTTGGAGTGCTTTACATGAGAAAATTAAAATAAAATATATTTGTTATTATCCACCTAAATTGCGAAATTAGTAAGACTATGGTATAATGGTCTGTTAAATGATTTAAAATATTTCGACTTTGTATGAATGTCTTAATTTAATTTATCCTACTTTGTAACGGAAACTATTAATTAAAGCCCAAATTGAGCATAATTTCTCTGGGTTCATAGGTACTTTGATGATTTGCAGGTAAAAAGAATTTTTATTTAATGTTTTACTGACAGTTTACTGAAGGAATCTTTATATTTATATTTCAACGCAGCTTTCAATTCTACATCAGAAACTGAAGAAACGTGCAGGGTATTCTAGTTAAAGAAGTTAATCTAAATGAATTATTAACAAAATCGGATGTGAAGAATATTGAAAAATCACGTTCAAAATCATGTTTTCTAAAAAGCAGCCGTGAAACTACCGAAGGAAATTGGCCATTTCGGAATTTTATAGCCACCTGTATATAGCATAAAGAAATAAGTAATGGTAATGGTAATTTTTATTTAGTTATAAAAACTATTAATACAATATTTATGTACACTCCTGACATTTTTATGTTTCCCTAATATTTATTTGTTAAAATATTGCGGGCCTTTGTTGGGACTAAATTCTGTTGGTAACTACGCATCAGATAATTACTTACTAATTAGTCTGGGACACATGTTTCTCCAACGACGAAGCCAACACCGTCAACGGTATCTTAACGAGTTTTTGGTTGGAAAGACGTATTTCGGATTAATTAACAACTATCAGAGTTACCAATACACTTTAGTGTCAATACAAGTTCAATTATGTTACTTGATTTAATATTCTATGGTATAAAATAGTGCCATAACATTTTGAATATTATGTATGTACGTTTAAAGTATACACAAGAAGATGAAGTGAAAATTAAATGGAATATTCTTACTTGGTATGAATTTTATTCTAAAACATAAACGTCGCAATATGTGTAACAACTATAGCTGCTATAAAATAGCAGTTTGTAGCAGCTCATTCCTTAACTTCTTTTGAAGTTCAATATTCTCATTTTATGTGCATGGTACTGTAGAACAGAAAAGAAGTGACTCTCCTTTAGGTTATTTAGGACTTAAATAATATAGTGAACGGAAACGGCAACTGTATTTTCTACCCTTAAAAATTTGAGTTTGAGTAATTTGTGTAAATATTGCTTTGGGCATGTGATATTTCATATATCACGAACGTTTCTTCCAGTCACATCTGTAACTCTACGCTTGGTTGATGTGTAACACCAGAGATACACTTCTAATCCTATTTAATCGTATTCCTACAAATTATGATAAAAGTTTACTTAATATTTAATACCGCGTTATTGTATCGGGTTGCTTTACTATAATTGTACGAGTATGAAACGAGGGTGTAACACAGATTCGCTCATATCCGGGCAGCAGATTGCGACTTCCTAGAAGTGCAATCTCATTTCCGATCTAAAATTAATTAGGTGATAAATATCCAATCAACGTATTTTCATCAAAAGTAAAGAGATTGTGCCCTCTAAAATAAACAAAACTAACAGAAAAAAAACAAATTTTTCATCTGGAATAAAATTTAATTGATAACTTTAATAAATAACTCAAATTAAATGTGATATACATAGTGCATGTTAACATAAAGTATATCACGATTTGAACATTTTTTCTTACAAAGAGTAATTTATTTCACTTTATTTGGTATACATATATCTGAATACTCATTCAGGTGCGTAGATTAAAGTTCCTTTTATTTGCGTTTACTTTTTTAATCAAATTCTTTCAATTTAAGCCAATTGGTTGACTATATTTTTATTGAAACAAAATCTTTGAAATACACAGGAGTTTAAGCACTGGAAAGCCATTGATTAATGATTGCAATTATTGGATGTGTTGGAAGTGATACTAAACACTCTCAATTACATAACTATTTATTAAGCTATACTTGATAGTTCTTGATGATATCAGTAGATCTACTATTTGGACTATCTCTATGTTCCTTTCGATATGAAATATTCAACCTTCAGACTGCCTGTTTGTTACAGTTTTCAGGATAACTACAGTTATGTAATACTGTTGGTTTTTAAATTATATTTTACAAATTTTGTTTCGTGTTTTAATATAGGAGAGCATATTCAGAACAGCGTTTTGTCTTACACCTAAGTAGTTGAAGTTTTGCTATTCTGGAGACAACCCTAGACTGACTGCCAATAGGTTTGTTGATTCATATGCAAGAAACAACTATTATAATTAATATTAACAATTGAACAAATTTTTACGGATAGCTTATTCAATTTTTTTATGGCTTTCTTTACGAATACATGCATTATCTGAATAGTATGCAAACCAAATGCAATATATTTTTAGGCATACATTACTGTTGTATGATAAGTTTGAAACTAAAGCAACTAATGACTGCAGACACAAACACACAACCATAATAAACAACACAAACTTATATTAGTTCTTTGTTTTTGTTACAATACATTACAATGTGAATAGTCAGCTACGTATACAGTGTATTTCAATTTTGATGCACGGTATTGGAAGGTAGCTTAAATTATAGAAGTCTTGTATAATTTTTGTTAGTTATAAACATCTTTTCCAATATATATATATATATATATATATATATATATATATATATATATCCAGAGCATGTTAGTTCTATGTCCAAAGCTTTTGAAATTTATACACATTTATACGACACATAAAGTCATCTGCAAGAAATCTATTGGTATGTTGTTACTGACAATAAGTAATATTAATCAACATTAACTAATTTAATTAGCAAAAATAAAATCAACAATAAATTCTCTAATGCATAATCAAATAGAACAATTTTTTGAAGAATTATTAACTCTTTATTAACTTTTGAAGATTTGGAACACAAAAAGCATTTAAAACTGATAATCAACAATGATGTTATTATTATATATATATATATATATATATATATATATATATATATATCCAGAGCATGTTAGTTCTATGTCGAAAGCTTTTGAAATTTATACACTGTTGAGACACTTTCTAAGTGTAATTCTGTGATATGATTGGATTTTATATCTGTCTATTTTGGTTTTGTTACAGGCAAAATGTAATGTGCCATAGAAATGTTGTCAATTATACGACACATAAAGTCATCTGCGAGAAATCTATTGGTAGTTTGTTACTGACAATAAGCAATATTAATCAACATTAAGTAATTTAATTAGCAAAAATAAAATCAACAATAAATTCTCTAATGCATAATCAAATAGAACAATTTTTTGAAGAATTATTAACTCTTTATTAACTTTTGAAGATTTGGAACACAAAAAGCATTTAAAACTGATAATCAACAATAATGTTATATATATATATATATATATATACATATATATATATATATATATTTAGCACAACAGGCCCAGTGTTTGATCGGTTACTGCCCTCCATTTCATACTGTGTTCAGCCTTTTCTTCCCAGTCTCCAATGCCCATTTCTCTCAGGTCCTCCTGCACCGCATCCAGCCATCTTGATCTTGGCCGCCCCCTTCTTTTCTTTCCGGGTTGTCCATACATGTCCAATACCTCACTGTTGGATCTTCTCTCCTACTTTAATGTTCTTAACAATCCGCCTGCACACCTATTTCTCCTTGTAAGTCTTTCACTTATTTCGTCACTTTCGTCTACATTATTTGTAAGAGTAACACCAAGATATCTAAAACTCTGGACAGGATTAAACATATAGCTTGTTCCGTCTACGGTACTCTTTATTTCAAGCCCGCAAGTTCCCCTCATTGTCAGTCCCACTCTTCTTGCCGCCGCTTCTATACGTTTTGTTATTTCTTGCAGTTCTTTCTTGGTCCGATGTTATTATTAGTGCTTAATAAATTGTTCAATACATTTCAATACATACACAGTAACAAACTCTTTGAAGTGTATTATCGTTGATAAACTCAAACACATTTTAATTCTTTCTTTTAAAATTGCTAACATTTCAGGTGGGATCGAATTCAAAAACTTAATTTTTGGTAGTCCCCTATAAGTAGTAGTCCATTGGAGTCAGTTTAGGTGACCGAACATACCAGGAAATCGGACCGTTACTTGAAATTATGCGTCCGTTAAGAATATCACCTTACAATCTTTGAACTTCTCTTCTGTTGTGTGTTGGATAACCATCTTGCTGGAACCAAGCTTAGATTATTTGTTTAGCTGTCAAGGTTTTTCTTACGTCTCTTTAAGTAACTACCTCTAGTAAGGTTGCAGTCAAAAAGAGACGGGCTAACTAAATTACTGACGCTGTATCACATCGATGAATTCCCCACCACATAATTATTTAATTAAATACGCAGATACAGGTTTCGGGAGCAACGAGGCAATCATCTTCAAACCGTTTCTTACCGAATTGAGGATACTGTGTTTGTTGCTAGTGAAACACGTTTCTTAAAAACACTAATAAATAAATGAATGTTGAAACGAAAGATTAAATATTTAATCAAAAAATACCCATTAATTTCTGCTTATACCACCCTAGATATTAACACCAAATCTAACTAGATGTCTTTTTGCTCAATTCAATGTGAATTTTCTACTGTGTAATAGTGGCAATTGTGTTTATAGCAAACTCTATCGTTTATGAATCAAGATTCGTTTGTCTAAATCATCTTTAAAAGGAAGTTTACATGTTGCTGATAATTCCGGGTAAACCAACGGCGGAACTCCATTCTTTTTGGGTGATACTTGACGTTTAAATGTTAAACAATTACACTGTAGGGTTCGCTCCATTAGCGATTTTGCAGTTCCGTTCCATGGGAAATTCCTTATCTAAAAATTTGGGGATTATTAGCTATCGCCTCTAAACTATTATTTCTGCACTCCTCACAAATTGCATACGTTGTTTTTTCTATTTTAAGTCCGAAAAAGTTAATATTGTATAATTGATCAAAAAATTGTTCTATTTGGTTGTAACTTTTCGAGAAAGCTTTCTTAATACCTGTAACAAGCAACTTGTTAATATTTGCTAGTAATATGCCAGCAGATCTGAAATTTCTTCATTAAAGAATGTATAGTACAATTTTATTGTTGCTATTCAAATTGCTGAATGTTAGTTCGGATATTTAGTTACTTATTGTTAGTAACCACTTAGTAGTAGATCGCTTGCAGATAAATTTATGTGTTATATCTCTTTGTCTGTAACAAAACCAATAGTTTCATAAAAAAGCATGTTGTCATGTGATATATCATTGTAAAGCTCATATAAAGTGGTATAAGACAGATATAAAATCCAATAGGAGAAAAACGAAAGGTAGTGTTTATAATTAAGAAACGAAATACGCTAGGAAGTTGCTTTTGGCACAAGGCAAAACGTTTTCGACTTAGAATTAGCATACTCTTGCCCAAAAACAAAATCGAGAAATTAATTTTTTTCCAAAGAACTCAATAACTAATCAAGACGGACAAAAGTGGGATAGATATCTGTAATCAGCCCGTAATTATGCAAAGCCTCTTTAATTTAAGCTTCCTTCCATTTCTTACAATAACGAAGATAGTGATGTTATACATCGAAGACGGGACACGGTATACAAAATTTACGATGGATCGAGTCAAATATAGCAACAACATATTGGCCACATTTAATTTTGAAGGATGGATCGAATGTATTTATGTTACACTTCTAAAGCATTAAAAGATGTCACTTTCTTTACAATATCGATTCTAATTTTGTTTGGTCATCAAATGTTAGCGAATGACAACGTTCGAATATAAGTGCAGTTACTATTCTCAATTTCTAGGAGTACCGAGAAAGTGGCGTCGTCCTAGATCCCGTTTGAGATGTGGACCGCCGTGGCGCCTTGCGACGTCGAATGTTCGGCGCCGTCCTCCAGATCCAAACACAGCGCCACGTTGATTGGGGATCACGTATATCTTCTTGGAGGAAGGAATGGAAATTTACCGCTCAAAGATTTTTGGAAATATAATTTGGGTTAGTAGCAGAACCTTTCTTAATGTTATTAGGGAAAAACAACATATTGAGTGTTCCCAGGTAAATAACATAATCCAAGTGCGTCTTCATACATTATTCACTAGCTATTAATGTATTGCGTCATAAGTTAAAATGTCAGTAAGCTGTGTGTTGTTGTGGTGAATATACGTAAAATCATTGTGATTCGTATATTGGTTAGAGTGCTAAGACTTCTCTCATCTCATATATTTTAAATTAAAAAAGCGGTTATCTTAAATTTGATTGCAGTAGGATAATATACATATATATATATATATATATATATATATATATATATATATCCATGCGTCCTTAAAGCGTATTTTTTATATTTTTGCTTTTTATGTCCACCAAAATGCTTCGTAATTATTAGCGCAAACTAATATTCATTCTGTTATCGACCTAAAAGTAATTTGATAAGTTATTTTATATGAATATTAATATTATTTGTTTATATGACAATGAGTTTCTTTAATTAAGTGGCACAGGCATAGGCAGTACACGCATAACGAATATCGCTCAACTCAAAATTAAATCCTAAAATCGATCGATTTATACCATATGTGAATAAATTATTGGGTAGCGTAATTTTAGCAATAAATGTGTTTCTAGCGTATTATAATATATAGGTTCTTTGTCGATGATTTGTTGTCTGTCTGATAATTTGTCGGGCATATGAGAACGTTGGTAAATCAGTAGTTCGTCAGAGTCGAGTGATAAAGTTACATTCCTGCATATCGAATGTTATCAGCCTTTACGAAATAGCGAAATAGCTGCAAAACATGTACATGATAAAGTAAGAAATCTTCCATTGAATACAAATACTAACCTGCAAGTACATAAATAGAAAATAGGCCCTAGCGGATAAATAGAGATAACATAGAAAACGTTAAGAAAAAGAGGAGTAAAGATATAAACAATAGCTGTCGTAAAAGCAATGTATAAAGATAATAGAAATGAAGTTACGAGTAGTCAAGTGAATTCACTATAAAATTAGAAGTTAAATAGGGTTTCGTCTTAAGCCTGCTGTTATTCGCAATAGTATTAGATGAGCCGGCAAAGGAAGCAACGAAAGAAATGAAATAGTGGGAACCGGGCTTTTGGAAAATAGAAAAGTAAAATAAAATTAGCTGAACTGATGTTCCTAACACATTCAGAAAAAAATCCCAGTAGGATTGAAATACCCTAAACGAAGAAGTAGAGAAAAGTATGAGAAAAGACACAAATAGAACAAAGACCATAATTATAATTAGTGATAATACGACACAGCAGGATAAAGGATCAGACCGGAGACAGAAAACGGTGGAGAGAAATATATGGAAAATAGGAAACTTGACCCCATCTGAGCCTTACACCGAAAGGTAGATAGGAATATGATTAAGAAGAAGAAGACGACACAGCAGATTGAATTGAAGGGACAAAGATAGAACAAGTAGCAAGCTACCAATATTTGGGAGCGGTCATTGAAGAAAATGGAAAGTTCGATTATGAAATAAATGAAAAAGTCAGAAAAGTAGGTCTGTAACTCGCCATGAAGTCAACAATCTTAGGTAAATACGGGAAAATCGAAACATAAGCAGTTAGGAAGCTAGTGACGCCAGTAATGATGTATGCACTGAGTCGAGGACATTAACAGATTAAGATAAGAACAAATTCAACAAAAATAAGATTCTTAAGAATAGGTAAGGCAAAACCAGAAATAATAGAATAAGGAATGAGACATTTCGAGAGCAATTAAATATGGAACCTTTTCAGGATAAAATAGTTTATGCTGAGATGGATGGGTTATGTACGCCAAATAAAAGGGGATAGGCTCACGTAAAAAGTATATGAAACGAAGGGGTAAGGTAAGAACATAATGGGAAGGCTAAGAATGATAAAGAATGACGAAATCGGAGAGGAAATGGAGAAGAAAGGACTGGGATGGAGAAATAGAGAGGAAGTGACCAATGATAGAATTACATTGAAAAAATATGGACGAAACTAAACTCACTCAATTCTTGCAGCCTTACATCTAGTGGTAGAAAGGTTTACGATTAAGAAGAAGAAGAAGAAGAAGAAGAAGAAGAAGAAGAAGAAGAAGAGAATAGAAAACTAGTCGTACATACATATTTGACACAGGATTCTAATCGTTCCAAAATCAACGCCATCGGATAAAAATTCCGTACAAGCTGTATGCGTGTGTAATTTACATTTAGGACCTTAAAATATAAACTTACTATACTTACTCTTAACGATTAACTATTTTAATCCCTTTAACAGATCTACTGAAGAACCTTCAAATATTTTCTATAGCTTACTACAAATGTTTAGTATATTCACTCTCGAAAAGTTGAAAAATATCTTTCATATTATACATTTCGGTATTTTCCTTTTTCAAATGTTATTGTAGTATTTGAACCTTTTTTCTATCTCCAAATTTGGAACATTCATTACAAGTTTAGGCGGCTTCCACTGCGTAATGGTCGATTTATGTTCACTTGATCGTAGTTATACAAGTATTGCGTATGACATATACATGCATATACATATATGGGTTCCGTCGAACTTCTCACAGGTTACACTAAACTTTCCGGAGTCTAACAATCACTTTCTTCTCCGTATTAATTGCCATTGTCATGTTTTCTATTGCTTGCTCTCATTCTTCTACTAATTGTATCCCTCTTATCTTCTATATATATATATAAAGACAAGTCCTTACTCATTTATTCACTCACTGACTCATCAACGCCCAGCCCAAACGCCTAAACCTAGAGACTTGAAATTCGGTAAGCAGGTATCTCTTCCAATGACTAGGTCAAATAAGAAGGGATTTTTGGAAATTCCAACGCTAAGGGGGTAAAAAGGGTAAAAATGGGTTAAATCGGTAACCTAATATCCCCGAAACTAAGACAGATAGAAGCAAAATTCAAAAAGCATAAGAATGCCGTCGAAAAATAGGCAGACACGTGTTTGGTACTTTTTTGGTATTTGTACTTTAAAAGTGTATGGAAGCAAACACTTATTTCGTGATAACAGACTGACAGGCAGATAGACAGATCCTATAAGGGTGCCGTGTTTTCATTCTGACAGGCAAGCATACAGATCCTATAAGAGTTCCGTGTTTTGATTCGGATATACGAAACCCCAAAAATAGGTAATTATAAAAAAGGTAATTATAAAATATAAATATAAATTCCTTTTAGGTTGTATAGACAGTAAATATAGACTTATTGTTAGTATAGACTTTTAAATAGGTTTGCTATTAATCACAATGACTGTTGAATCATTGAAAATTTGTGGGACTATGGTGCCTCACACCGTAGTATAATTGGGCCTGTCTGTTTAGGGCCATCTCTTATCTATTGTATGATACGGAGGTGATGGCTAGAGAAATACGCAAGCAAATCGTTACCCATGTGGTTGCCAACTGGGAAGAGTTCGCCATTATGTCCGACGACATCAACGGGGATAAATACTCAAGCGCTGCGGAATGCGGCATTGACATGTCACGCCGTTTTACTTATGGCGGTTTATATGAGCTTGAAGCGGCAGGGCGACTCTTTTCATCGGTCGTTGAAGTTTATCGTAACGGTGACTTATACGTAAGTTTTGGCATCGCGGGTAATCCCGTGGGACGACTACGTTTCTCACTTGACCTATCACGCGGCCATTTCAATGTATACGTACGTAATGCAGCGAGTACAACATTACCCCAGCCCACATACTCTTCTTCATCTCACCCTGTCTTTGTCGAGAGCATAACTATAAGGAGAAGTGAAGAGACTATTTTATCATCGCCTCCACCAGGATCAGATTGTAACTCATCTCTCTATCGATCATCATCTCTTACCGTTCCTATCGAATGCTCTAAAAAACGTCGTATCAGATCCACCGACTGTGTCTAAACATCAAAAAAATAATCCTAATCTGAACAGACAAGCAGTGGCTAACTACGGGCAAGGTCACCCTGAGGTGACCAGGTAAGCTGCGGCTCGGTACCAGCAAGCTCACCCTCAGGTAAATAGACAAGCCGTAGCTCCCCTACCAGCAAGCTCACTGTGAGGTGCATAGGGCGTCACAGTCTCAATACGAACAAAATAATCCTGGAAGTCGAGTAGGAAGGAAGCGACGTTTTTGGGCCTTCGGTTCCATGACTAACAAGTGTCGATGTTGAAAGAGAAGGCACCCGGTATGTGCTGCAGCTATGGTAAGGTGAACCTTTCGTCTTATGACAACCTACCGCGAGCCTCAATACAGTTTGATAATGGATCTACATCCAGAATATGAACATTTTATGAACGGCATTCGTAAATATAATAGTGCCTTTCAAATGACTTTATTCGGTGCTAAGGAGATAATACATACATATATACAAATATACCACTTGCTTGGGAGTTTGTTGCCAGCACCTCAAAAGGAACCACAATTCTTGCAAATATATTTTGTTGGTGAAGACGATAGAGACGTACAATCCAGGTGTGATAACCGTGCCTATGTAAAACCTGGCTTAGTCAGACAATTACAAAGAATGCTACATACCTTTAATGCTTATGTAAGAGATTTGAAACGCCCTGAAGAAGTTTCTTGCAACGTCGGAACCATTCAAAGTAGTCGTCAATGCCGAGAGAAGCCACCAAATAACCATAAGGGTCGGTTCAATGCATCTATGTCAAGTGAGGTGGCCTTAGTAATGGTAGATCAGTAATTTGAGAAACGAGACATTGTCCTCGAGAGTTACGATAACTTATTGCACCGCATTAGTAAGATCCACCGTTCATATGACGCCCTGTAGTATCCGCTTTTGTTTCTGCTTTTCGCAAGGCCAGTTTTACGTGGTCTGCTCGAGAGTGAGCTCATCTAGCAACCTGATACCTCAAAGCAGAACCTCTAATGTAGTGTATACAAAAATTAGTATTTTTAACCGTTAGATATTTTCTTAGGCAGGTTTTCCGCGCGAACAAAGTCGCGGGCAAAAGTTAGTTTGCAATAAAGGTAATAGCGTGCTCGTAACTGGTTCTAAATTTCAGTATTATATTGTGGTGTTTAGTTGTTCTATCCTATTTCTTGTCTTTTATCATTCTGCCCACACACACATAGGTATATATACATATATATATATATATATACATACATACACAAAAACAACAAAGGAAAGAGAAAAATAATAACAAAAACATAAAGAAAAGGAAAACAACCAGAGGGTAATATATATGTGCTGAGGCTACATTACACAGTACGAATCAACTATAACTAACATGTTCACAAATTGGTAATTATCTGCTGATCATCTAACTGAGACTGCAGTAGAAACTTGCGCAATTCTCGTTGAAACCCCAGCAATGACATACGTCTGAGACGCGCAGGCAAGGAATTAATTATTCTTCTAATATTGATCGAGAAGGATCGCCCAAAAATTGGAGTCCTGTGACTAGGAGGAGTGAGTAAGTCACGTCTTCGAATGTTAATGTTTTGAACATCAGTCCTATATCTAATACTCTTTGCTAAATAGTAATAATTATGTAAGGAAAATAATTGAAAGGATTATTTTTAGTACAAGTCATTTATAAGTTCAACAGGGATAATATGGTTATCAGATAATAGTAATCATAATATGGAAATCCAGTGTGTTGTTCTAAATTGATTGCTTACCTGAATATTATTAAGAAATTTCAATAGGTAAAGTTAAAATTGGAAAAAAACAAATTGTAAGTTGGGTCTTAACGGGAATTTTGTAAAGTCAAATAAATTCATGCTAAGAGAATAATAATAAAATTTTATTTCTTATGTTCCAGGAGAAAGAATACCGTCATTCTGAGGTTGAAAAACATAGGGCGGTTGAGTAACTTTTGTACACTACATATTCCGTCTGTGTAATTTGTGTGATGTATGTATTTCCTAGACTTAGCCTGTAAACCACTTTATTTCAACATGAAACATACGTTCATCGACATCGAGTTTGCTCCCCTCGTTGTGTCATTACTATCCCACAACTGGCATCCCCTACGCTTTGTTTTTTTCCTAGCACCCTACATGTGTAGCATTTCTGTAAGAGCAGATAGGAAAGTGGCGCTTTTGTCACCTAAATTGCAATCCATTAGGAACTGATCGAGTGCTTCATTTGAGGTATCATTATTTAATATTAATAGCTTTGAGTTTTTTTCATATCATTTTCACGAAATAGGGTTAAATAGTTCTGCGGTAAAAATGGCGTAGGTGATCGATAGAAGTAGATATGTATTACCTTATGTAGAACGTATAAGGTGTATAATTTAAAATATGGGCCGCTGAATTTAAATACATGATAAATTCGTTTGAACTGGATGTCGTGCGGTCTTAATATACATATATGTAAACTAAACATTCAGACCTTCATTTTCTCATTCTAATGGGGGTTCTAATTAATAATGAAAACAAGTATAAATGATCTAACGAATCATGACATTTATCAATTTAAGTACGCCATAGTTGCTGCTGTAAAGTTTTTGTGCGCTTTTCGCTTGCAAAACTTTATTAGATCTGTTCAATATTATACTAGCCCATCCTCATTAGATAATTAAAATGAATATAACTGAATATCATTTCAGTGCTACATTTACCTCTTCTTATGATTGTTTAAAACTTCGTTTCGATTTACGGGACCACCGATTCTGAAAACGATTTGTAAATTATTCTTTATAAACTCTTTCGTTAGATTTGTACTTTTTAAGTTCTTGTTTCAGTAGAAGTTTTTCAGTTATCCTTCTGGTTTCTCCGCTGTTCTGCCTATTTCCTTTGCATCGATAACCCTCAAGTGTAGGTACATAAATCTGATACGGTAACATTTCCTGGTCAATTGCCAGCCCAAACGTGTTGTTTCCATTTCCTATAAACTGGCGTTACGTTTTCTCAGTATTTAGTCACGATCTCTGGTTCTTATGCTTTCTAGTATAGATCATAATATCTGTATGTTTCTTGGTATCATGGCAAATTGGAGTATTTTTAACCATCCGTTCTTAAAATTCAATAGTGATACTCTGAGATAATCTTTTCCAATCTTTTAGTACATCCGATAATTTTGTTTGTGATGTCCGGCGATAAACAACATTCCCCTATCAACCTTTTAGCAACCTGAAACTCCTTTAAGAGTTTCATTTCAAGTTTTTCTCGTTGTTTTCAAATCTATCTGAAATCAAGTCTCCTAATACTACCAGACAATCTGTTTGATGCACAAATCACGGAAACACCTATGTAGCTGTTACATCACTGCTTATTTCCCCAATTTTCCATTAGTCTGAAACCGCGTGACTATTCCGACATAAATGATGCCTTAAATTTTCAAGAAGCGGCTCAGTTCTGCTCTCGAACATTTTAGCCTATATTCCTTCTGGTCTACTAGGTCCTTTGAGGCCCACAAGTGCTTTGTCGTTGTTCTTATTTGGATTTATACTCTTTCTTCTTGTTTTCTTATAACTTTTCGGGGAATCCCTCAATATATTTTTATTTCGTTCCCCAAAATAGTTCCTTACAGTGTTGATAAAAAAAATTATAGTACTGCGTGTTAAGAACGGAGTTAGATTTCCTTTTGTGATAAATATTGCAACATTTTCCAATTAGAGTAGCTCACGATCAAATTTTCGATTGACTTACGAGCTATTTAGAATTCAATGATAGTTGTATTACATGTACTTCATTACTATAAGTACATACAATATTGAGACTACACAGTTGAAAGAAACTACACTTTCCTGAAATGCAGGTAGAACAAATTTCAAAGTCTCCTTATGTCTAAAATATTACTATTCATTCAAACCGATGATACAGGCATTGTAATTAGTACGAATAACATATTATGATATAATGGAATATTGTTATTTTTTGGAACGCTTGCTTGTTCGGATAGGTAATCGATATAAGACATTAGGTTACATAATTCGTCGTGGTAAATGATAAAGCACATGGGTATAATAGTATCGCAACAGCTAGTATTTAAATTGAATCGGTTTACACTTTATCCTGTTTTAGCTCTGTAAGTTGTAAGTTGTAATCAATTTACTGCAACAAGCTTTATATCCTAGGATATAGAGGTTTCTTCTTTCCTGGTTGTCAGTTCTATTTGCATATTTCCCTCACTGCTCTGTAATTTTAGCCACTTCCTTAGCTGACCCTCATTTGCGTCCTCTTTCTGCAATTATCATTTATACTCCAATTACGAATATCCGTCATCTGTGTTGCTTTCCTTGTTTTACTATTAATACTTAGTGTTTCCTCCACATAGTACTAGTGACAGGTACATTGTTTTGCATATAGATATTGTTTTCCTAGTTATTTTCTTCTAATGAGCAATTCTTCGCAAGTACGTAATGTATTTGCAGATTGTTTTCACATGGTAAATTTGTCTTCTGTTGCTTGTGGTCTGCAGTTAGGTTGTATTGAAAATATTTGTAGCTGTTTATTTCATTTTATTTGCTTTGTCTCCTGACTTTCGAATACTCTCCACCACCTTCTTTGGTCAATTAAAAAGAATCAAATTTGAGATGTAACAGCTTTTATTTTAAAACGTTAAATACTGTTTTCATATGAATGTCGACATTAAAATATTTCACCGATGAAATTATTATTTAATGTTTTGAAATATAAGCGGATAAATTTCAAATATGTTGTTTAGATTGACCTGAAAAGGAAGTCGAGAGTATTCAAAAAATTTTAGATCGCGACATATGCACATATATTTATTTAATTTTTCTGACTGTATTGTGTTGCTTTTTAACAGTGTTATTACTATGGTAAGATAATCGTGTCATCTCAGCATAGCCCTAACAGCTAGGATTGGCTCCTAGATGAATGTGTACGAATTTGAACTGCTTTGCCACCCGGCAGATGTTTACGCTCCTGTCGAGTTCCGTTGGCTTCTCCAGCTGTTACGGATGCTTACCCTAGTATTACTTATTATCATAGTTTTTGTTTTCTTCATATTCAGTGTAGTTAATACTGCAAGACAATTGCTTAACATCCTAAGTGTCTGCGAGATATAATAACTGCTTTACAGTACATCCTATGCCGACACAGTGTCGGTATGAACAACGAACATGTTATTTAGGAGTTATGTTCTTTTAGAAGTTTTTCTCTGAATTGGCAAATGAAGCAATATCATCCGCAAAAGCATAATCATCTAGAAACTAGACAAATAAACTACAGAAGAGCGAATTCTTTCGTTGCATGTGCCTATCATTTTTTTCTCCGAAATTTATTGCATTTTATCTGTCTTTAGTGGCACATTTCTCTTGGTCAAGTGTGTTTAATAATGATTAGATTTACTCAAAAGAACTACATTTAGAACTAACTGACAAATTCAATTATTTTGAGGGAAAAATCAATCTACACGTTGGCGGACTAAGAATGAACTTTCTACTTTTATTAGTTTTAGTGGATTCCATTCTAAATAGTAAGTTTAGAAATACTCATACAAGCAGTAAGAACATGTACTGAATAATACGTTTTTTCTTATTGGCAAAAGTTTCTTGGCTATCGTATTTGTACATAAGTACATAATAGAATCCTCTTCTGCCCTCAAGTGTCCAGGTTCTCCCTTTCTTAATAAATAAATGAATTTGAATGATACTGTATTAAAATTTAAGTAGATGTACTAGATTAAACTGGCGGCGTTTTTTATTTGACATTTCAAATGCATGGAGCTCTACACCCTGGAGGGTAGGAAGAACGTTAGGATTAAGCGAGTTACAATGTATAATAATTCGTATATAACATTGAAAATATTCTTCTATGTACTGGATATACATACAGTAATATGGAAAAGAACCCCAACATCCAGATGTTTATTCATTTATTTATGCTGTGAGGTGTGTTTAAAATCGGCTTATTAGTTATATCGATAGGAATGTCATCCATAGGCTTCTCGAATTCGGGTCCCAAGGCCAAGAAAGTTATTTGGATAAAATAAATTAATCAGCTGTGTAACACCAAATTCCACAGATACTGCCTGGGTGACAATTCTTGTGGGCTGAGACGATTACGATAGTTGTTATACGTACGAAAGCACACAGGGCAATAGTATTTTCTCTATAATATGTATTAAAACTTCTCCAAATAAATATCATAGCATGTTATTACATCGCCGTCCATGTAAGAACTGTACTCAGTTCGACAGAAACTTGTAAATTTCTGCGTTACTCGCGTAATTGGCCTAATTTGCTATAATAATTGAGGATTCAAAGTAAAATCGGAACTCTCAGAAAAATGAAATACATTCAATTTATGCTTCTCGTTTGATTTGAAGTTACACCGCTCAAGAAAATTAATATGATGCCGATTTGTTAGTTAGATACACTCCCAGTCACGGTAGTTGGGACACCTCGTTAAATTTAGGATATTGTGCAATAAAAATTCAAAATCTTACACAATACTGAGAATTCTACTGCGTAGTAATTATTACTGGTTAGTGGATCATACAGCATTATTAGGAATGCTGCACTAATGGAATTTACAATAGAACTTAATCTTAATTACAATAATCCCTAATAATCGCAATATAATGATTTCATAGCATTACCGAAAGAAATATTCAGGTAGTATTACAATGCTTTATGTGTCATAAACATTTACAAGGGTATTTCCAAGAACGATTTTATGGTCATCAAGGTATTATCCTATCCCTCTAGTATCTCGAGTCATTCAGTTTACTTCTAAACGTCTCCGTGTACGCGCGAAGTGCAAGTGGGCGAATTTTGAAAGTATTAACAGTGAAAATGCCGCGTGGAAAACCGATCAGTGTTGAAAAGCGATCGTCCGTGATCACACTCGATAAAGAAGGGTATTCTGTTCGACAAATTGTCGAAAAAGTGCATCTGGCAAAATCTAGTGTAGCCGATATTATAAAACTGTACCGTACAACGAAAAGTTTAAATGACCGTGATCGACCAGGTCCGTCTCGTATTACGACCAACGTTGATGATCAGCGAATCGTTTTAATTAGTAAACGAAATAGAAGACTGACAGCACCACAAATAGCAGCAGAATTCAATCGCGATCGTCAAAACGCGGTGTCAGTCACTATTCAACGTCGCTTGCGAGAGGCAAACCTATTCGGACGAATTGCTGTATGGAAACCGCTACTAAGGCGAACCAATCGTTTAAAACGATTACAGTGGGCCCAACGACAGCGAGATTGGACGGTGGAGAAGTGGAAAAATATGCTTTGGACCGACGAATCCAAGTTTGAAGTGTTTGGACAAAATAGAAGAGTTTATGTTCGGAGATCAAAGACAGAAAAAATGCTTCGCGAATGTCTAGCACCCACAGTAAAACATGGTGGTGGCTCAGTTATGGTGTGGGGTTGTTTTTCGTACGCAGGAGTAGGAGATCTCGTTCGGATAGAAGGTATTATGAGAAAAGAACAGTACAGAAATATTCTAGAGCATAATGCTGTACCTTCAGGTCAGCGATTGATAGGGTAGAATTTCACCTTCATGCAAGATAATGATCCTAAACATACGGCGTTAGTATGTAGGGATTATTTGAATATACAACAAACACAAAATACCTTGCAAATAATGTCATGGCCTCCACAGAGTCCCGATCTTAACCCGATCGAACTCTTGTGGGATGAGCTGGATAGACAGGTACGAAAAGTGGCTCCAACTTCGAAACAACACCTTTGGGAAGTTTTACGAGAACAATTTAACAGTTTACCACCCAACACACTTACAAAACTTATCGAAAGAATGCCCAGAGTTGTTCGAGCCGAATTGAATGCAAAAGGAGGATTCTTCGATGAGAAGAAAGTTTAATGATTGTATTTGATAAATACTATTATTTGCTACCATTTTGTCATAATAAACCAATATTTTGTTATATATAACTGATTTTGTGTTTTATTTTTTTTTGTGCAAGTTAAATACTTATATTGAAAAAATATTAACTGTCCCAACTTCCGTGACTGGGAGTGTACATAAAGTGGTCTACTAAGTTCAGAAATTTTCCCGATGAATCAACATCACAGAAACCTTCTGTTGCAGACTTTTTAACTAATCATTCTGTTTGGTAGAAATACGACAGTTGAATGACGATCTGCACCTGCTGAAATTGTTTGTGGTTGTCCAGATTTACCACACCAGTTTTGGGTTTGTTATATAGGCCAAGACTGTAACACACTTTTAGTTAAAAATCAGCTGCTCGCATACCAACAGTAAATTCCCTTTGCAGACAGTTTAAGTATACATATGTACATATATGTGCTACTGCTATTTCCCTGTAGGGACATAGGGCGTCTATCATTCTTCTTGCCCCTTTGAGGGTCGTTTAATTGATGACAATTTTCCGTGCATATATATAGATATAATAGAGAACATAGTAGAAGAAGTACAAAATAGATGGCCACGTATATAGACGACAAAGATTCTCTCCTGCATTTCAACTTTTCTTTCTTCATTAAAATTCTTCAGCTCTTCGAGATGTTTGGATTTTCCGGCAAATCAATACAATAGTAGGTACATAAAACGATATTACATATAATACAACGAATAAAATAATAATAGTGTTTCAATAAATTACTTTTGCTCCTTTTGATTTTGATGTATATCATTAAGGTTAATAAAATAAATATATTTCGGGACTCAAATAGCAGATACTTATTTTTGGATTAGCTCTACCAGTATAGGTCAATTAAAATACAAGTTCTTTAATAGAATGTAGAACGTATTTTAACCGTTTTTGTAATTACATCAGTTTGATGATGTAACGACAAATAATGACGTAATGATGTAATTACGAAAACGGTTACAAACTGTAATAACATTGTACTAAAGAACTTATTGTCGTAGAATAGAAAAGTCTAAAGAAATTAGTCTACGGTTGCAGTCTGTGATTAACAAAGCACAATTTCCTCCGTGATAATTATTGGCATATGCAATGTTGGGTGCAGTACAGCCGTTGCACAAAGCAACTCCACAACTAGGTGTTACACGAGTACATCATCTTAAATGACGAAAGTTGCCTAAATAAATGAATCTCAGTATCATTGTTTGGATAGTTATGTAGATGTTCTACGTTTTATTCTTTGTAATTGTAACTCTTTCAATTATCTTTTGAAACTACTTTTCCATTTGAACTTATCGTCTTCTAATTGATCTATAGTGATATAGTTAATCCAAAGATAAGCATTGTAGTTCATAATTTCTTCATAAGTTTTAAAATTATATAATACCAAAAAAATAAACTTTCTTTCTTGTAGTTTTCATCCAAAGTTAAAATGATGTTCCTTACAATATTGCATTAGTATTTAATCTAACAATTTTTATTGCATTATTTTGAAAAGATCGGCAAAAGTACTATATAAATACTACTGAATTTGTAATGTAACGTAAAACAAAAACAACATCGCTTGCCCTATTCTCTTCGTTAATTTGACATTTACATGCCTATTTGCTTTTAACCTTTCAGTAACTGGTAAGTGGCAGCAACTCAAACCGGATGGCGATAAACTTCCTTGTCTTCAAGAACACTCCGCAGTCGCGTACAAGGATAATATTTACGTATTCGGTGGTGAAGTGGGATTGTCAGCGGGTAGTGAGACTCCGCTGTGGTGTTACGATGTCAAGAAGAATAGCTGGAAAAAATTGCGACCTAGAAAAGGTGCGTTTCAATTGGATAAGAGCACGCACTTAGGATACAATAGCTTTTTATGCCCTATATACGGAGTACTTATGCATTTTCTGAAACGATTTCAAGCTGATATCTAGTTTTTAATTACATAGATAAAGCATGAACTACTATGCAATTTTAACGTTAATATACGTGCATAATACATTATCCAATAAATATATACTTTCAGGCTACTGACTTAAAAGTAAAATAACTGATAAAGTGGGTACCTTCCTTTCTAAATAAATAATCAAGCTTTCCACAGTTATATAAGATTTTCCTGTGATCTTTTTGTCCTTTGTGAAATGTTATAATGCAAAGCTATTGTACGGCCAACTAAAGTAATATTTTAAGTAACACGCTTAACGGCTGTACACGTTATTATTTTACCTTGACGCGTCGTGTTAGATATTCAAATATTATTCATATATTCAAAGTACAAGCACGCAAATCATTACTCCTACCATATTTGTTAATAGGTGTAAGTACGCCGAAAGGAAGAAGAGGTCATACCGCTTTAGTCCACAAAGGCAATATGCTAATTTATGGTGGTTATCAAGATTTAAAAGGATCCTGCGGGGAACTATGGGCTTATCACTTCGGTAAGATACAAATTGATTTAATGGGTTTGGGTAACAATTATTTGAATTATATCTCTCCGTGTTTATATCGCAAATTAGTTAGGTAGTTGAATTTAAGGCATATATTGAAATCAGATTTATAGGAATGTAGTACATTTTCCCTCCCTATTCAGTGGTTGTGTTATTTTATTTACAATTGTATGTAATATTGTAACTCATTAACTAAACAATTAACATTCCTATGTCTCACAGTGATCATATATATATAATCAGTTTCCCCTTTTACCCTAACATGTAGGGATTTTGCCTTTCAGGCCCTTCTCCTCTACTAAATTTCTTCCACTCTTTCCTATTAATTGCCAGTTCCTTGGCGTCCACCCTCCCCGTTCCAATACTTCTGCCATAATCACTGTCCACTGCCTTCTTGGTTTATCTCTTCTTTTCCTGTCGTTGCTTTTGGTTTCCCAGATTTTCTTAACTGGCACTTCTTCACTCATTCTCTGTAAGTGTCCCCACCAGCACAGCTGTCTTTCTTCAATGTATTTTTCCAATGATTCCATTCCCAGCTCTTCTCTTATTTTTGTGTTTCTTATACGGTCTTTTCTTGTTACCTCTTTAACTCTCCTTAGAAATTTCATTTCCATTGCCTGCATTCTACTTTTTTCCCTTTCGTCAGATTCCACGATTCACTCCCATATACTAGTACCGGTCTGTACACTGTTTTATATACACTTAATTTTGTTTGTCTGCTTATTTCTTTGTTATTTACTAGAACCTTGTTTATTGCATAATAGAATTTATTAGTTTTTTCTATTCTATGGTTTATGTCCATCTCTTGTTTGCCATTTTTCTCCAATATTACGCCCAGGTATTTATACTTTCTTACTTGTTCTATTTCTACTCTCTCTATCTTTATCTTCACTTTCCCCTTGTTCTGACTGACCACTAGTATTTTTGTTTTATCCTTATTCAATTTCATTCCGTTTTTTTAAGTTTCATTCCACGTTACCAGGTTTTCCTCCAATTTTGTCGCACTTCCTGTAATAATAGCTACATCATCCGCAAATAAACATTCTGACAAACCTATTCTCTATTCTATATTTATTTTGCTTCCTTTACTATTTCATCCATATATATTATGAACAATAGAGGGTTCAGTGCTCCACCCTGTCTAACCCCTTGTACCGTAGTAAATTTTTCTGATACCATATTCCTTATCACACAATTCACAGTACCCTCATATACACTTTGTATAACTTTTTGTATTTTTTGTTTGCCTTTTTCCTTTTTAACGCTTCCCAAATTTTCGGTCTAGGTATCCTATCACAAGCTTTCTCCATATCCATAAATGCTAGGTAAACTGTCTTTTCTGCATTCTACTTCTTATTTATTATTTCTTTAATTGTAAAAATATGGTCCTGTATACTACGGCCTCTTCTGAATCCACTTTGTGACCCATCTAACTTCTTCTCAACTACTCTCCTTAGTTTTTTCTCTATAATTTTTCATAAATTTTAGTTCTTGTACTTAACAGTGTTATTCCTCTATAGTTGTTGTAGTCTTTACTATCTCCCTTCTTATGTATCGGTAATATTAGCCCTATTCTCCATTCTTTTGGCGTTTTTCTTCCCTCCACGCTTGTCTATATGGTTGTAGTAGCAACACTTTTCCCGTATTACCCATGTATTTTATAATTTCTATGGTTATCTTATCTTGTCTAGCTGCTTTACCATTCTTTACACTATTAATTGCCTCTTCTAATTCTGCTCTTGTTATTTCACTCTCTATTACTTCTTTATCTATTTCTTTTATTTCTTCTTTTCCTTCATTTCTATCCTCTTCTCCTTGTTCTTGATATACTGTTGTAACTTTTTCTACACTTAGCAGGTGTTGGTAATATTCTTTCCATCTGTTCATGATATTCTTCTCTTATGTTAGTATTACTCCATCTTTGTTTTTAATTACCATTGTGTTTATATTTCCGTCTTTGCTACAGGTTTTAATTACTTTGTAAAACAGTTTCTGATTTGCCTTGCTGTCCTTTTCCATCTTTTCTCCGAACTCTGTCCACTTCTTTTGCTGTGATCATTTGTAACTAATACAACTATCCATTTTATACATGCCACTGCTTTCGAATCAGGATTAAATGCTAAGCAGTGCTGGAGCTTATATTGCCCTGCAATCCTTATAAACACAGTTCTAATTGTTACTGTTTTCTGTATATTTCTCTCTCTTGTTGCATCGTTCCAGTTATATACGGTAAGGTTTCCACGGATCACCTTTCATATCAGTTTTCTAACAGAATCACCATACTAGCACACAGACAAACGACATCAATGAATTAAAAACAAAGATGAAATAATTAATCGCGCAGATAGGTACCATCATGAACCATTAACGACGTTTGTAAATAAAATAGCGTAATGACTCAAAATACAACAATCGTTGCACAACAACAAAATCAACACACTTCTTATTGCAGACGCCTTTTACACCAAGAAGTCATGTTAGCTTCCCACACTACAGAATATATAATACTCACTATTAGTCTGAGCAAACAACGGTAAGCGCGTACAATTACGAAATAAGTTACAGTATTGCCGACTCCCCATTCTAGTCAGTACGCTGTATGCAAGTAGTTCTGTGTATATGTAGGCTGTCGTAAGTTATTTTGTAATTACGGCTATTTGCCCAGACTACTCGCTATCTTAACGATCCATAATTAAGGAAAACATGAAGCATCTCCTAGTTGATAAATATGACACGGAACATCTCCAAGCCACAACGATATTCATAGAAGAAAACAACACAATGCGAGACGTTTATGCCCTATAGTGCCTACCTAAACGTAATACTAAACAAGAAAAATATGCTACTTATTTTAATATACTTGGAGCTTCATTGCCGGAGGAAACTTTAATGCCAAACATCAGCACTGAGGCACTAAAATTATAAAAACAGGTTGACGAATTCTGGCTGCAGTATAAGCGAATAGTTGCAATAGCATTGGTCGTCGGACCAGACAAAGATATCTGACCTAATTGGCTTTTGTGTCACCAAAGGTATAAACAAGAGACAATACCTGATCAAATCTTGCCACGAATTTGCAGCACGAACCATTTCTTACTGAACGGAACCCTGTATGTAAATATATTACTCTCACCCGAAAAACCAATGTTGGGTAATTACAAAACTGATTAGAATATAATTAGAAATAAGGCCAAAGACTAAGAAACCTACAAGCACATCGATTAACTAATTCAAAAGTTAATGAAAGCACCTCAAGCCTGAATATCCATCAATCTTAAGGGAGAAATTGCATTGGAAAGGAATATCCGAAAACACTGGCAAAATAACACACCAAATGGTAACAAAAGAAGGGCGAACAAAGTCAACAACTTAAAAACAAAACGTACAAAACTATCTGCATTCATTTGCACTCATCGTGGAAAACTGCAAAAGTTTAAAAAGGCCGCAAACACAAAACCTACCAATAAAAACAAAGATGGGCAATAGGCCAGAACTGACAAGGAGAAGTTGACCATGTTTGTTGAAGGCATGTGGGAAATTTCTCTTGAAAATGAGGATGCAATATACAAACATATAGAATCGCCCTATCAAATATGCTTGTCAATGAAAAATTGAACTAACACAGAACTCACACGGGGCATCTACAATGAAGTAAATCATAAAAAGTCACCCAGGTTTCATCTCATAAATGGAAAAGTTCTAAAGGAATTACTGAACAGAGGTATCAAAATAGCTAATGCAATCGTTCCTACAGAAAATGTCCCAAGTGAGTTAAAAATTGCGCATATAATCATGATAGACAAGCTTGGTAAAACTACCACGGAAGTTAGTCCCTAGAG
The DNA here is from genome assembly GCA_038088585.1 of Chrysina gloriosa. NCBI lineage: Eukaryota > Metazoa > Arthropoda > Insecta > Coleoptera > Scarabaeidae > Chrysina > Chrysina gloriosa. The sequence goes on from CM076091.1 coordinate 27,539,583, forward strand.
GTCGATAAACTTACTTCCAGTACTACCAAAGGTATTTGAGAAACTTTATCAAAGGAATATCTAATCAACTCCGGACTATCAATTTAGTTTTGGATGGAAGCGTGGAACGATTTGTAAATACATAGAAAACGAAAAGTACTATTCAGATACATTTCTGGACGTTACACGTGCCTTTGAGTAGGTCTGACATATAGCCCATCTGTATAATTACTTGCCACATGACATGTATGCTATATTGAAATCGTACCTAATAAAAAGATTTTTTTGTCGAACATAATTTGTTGCGCATCCTCTTCGGTGTCCCCAATGTCAAAAACTAGATAGCTCAACATAGTTATCTTTGCGGACGATACTGCCGTTTTGTTTGCTTACTCACACCCAGAGATTGTCTCACGAAAATAGTAAACTTAAAATAACTAAATAAAATCCAAGTAAATCATTGAGGGAAAATCAACTCATATCGCATTCTCTATAAGAAGAGATAACTACCTATCAGTAACAATGGAGAACAAAAATCAAGTATACTCAGTCAAATACCTACATCTGGATAAAAACTTTTTGGCGTATATTCACAAAGAGAAAGCAACTATGTCTACAATACACCGAACTGTAGTGGATTCTAGATAGGAATTCTCAGTTTACAATCAGCAATAAACTACTAGTGTTCAAATCGGTATTATAACCAATCTGGACGAATGGTATGCAGTTATGGAGAACAGCATCCATCTTCAACATTAGAGAAAATCATTCAACGCTACCAAAAAGTGTTTAGATCAATAGTCAATGCCCTCTAGTATGTGCCTAATTTCGTCAAAGCGGAAATTGTGAGATATAGCCTGAAAAATCATGATAGAATGAAAAACCATCCTAGATCCTTTACGAAACAGTTACTGAACGAAACAGATCGATCAAAACGCTTAAAAGGATTTAAACCGACATAGCTGGCATTTGTATTTAATGATTAATTTGTCTTTCCTTACATTGTAAAAATCACATTGGTAGTAATAAATCGCAATGATGTCCATAGATATGTATATGTATATATTTGGGCTAATTACTTACTAAATAATATAGGAGGACCATTGGGCCTAATTCCTTCATGCTACATATTACTGTAAAAATAACGTACTTATTGTCTTTCTCAAGGACAGGTTGTGCAACCCTTGAAGAAAAAGATACCAACATTTCTAACTTTCTTTTGGTCTGATTTTCTTCTTCCTTTCACCGATTACCTCTTTCTCCACATGTTCCTAGTATTTGCGTTTTTACCAGTTGTGTATTCGCCTTCTTTTTCTGTATTTATTTTCTACTTTTCTTTATACAAATACGTTTCTTAAGACCTCTCCTTTCCGCAACTCTCTTCTTCTCAGCAATCGTTACCGAGCGTTACTATTGGTTGCTTTACAAGGGTATACATCTTATGCATCGGCATCACATTTCTCTTAGGATATGTCGGTATTTCGCTTCTCACAAGGTTTCGAAGTGCACATGTTATCAATGTTGCTCTATTGTGTTTTGATTCTGGTTCTTTGTAAAAGATAGTATTCAGATAGCTTTTCACTTTCCACCTTTTAAAAGTTGTAAGTTTTATTGCGGCCCAACTGCACCGCCGACTTGCAAAACTACATATCTATCCCTAATATATATGTACATATTTAGTTGTTCATTCGTTGTTGAAATTCCTTTTTAAGCTCCTTGTTTTATGTTATTATTATGTTTCGTCATTATTCTTATAGTCTTATTGATTTTTATTGTTAAGCTAGTTTCCGAATGTACGATACTATGTTAAAGGTAAATGTACTGTATCCTTCAATTCCAGGTAAAGAAAATATTTCTTATCCTATTTCAACGGTACTGTGTTACAGTTTCTGTATCTCTATTCTCGCTCTTTTGACATTTTTGTGGCGTTAGATGGCTCTTGTATTAATTTTCCTTACTGTACAACTCCTTTTCTTATTGTTAATATTCTTTATATTAGGACATTAAAAATGTTTATGCTTGTGGTCCTAAAAGATCAACGAAAAATTACTTAAAATACTTTTTCCAGAGACTGAATCCTGGCATCTATTAAGCAGACAGCCTCTTAAAACTACCTCGGAATGTCTTCCTCCTCCTCGTCATAAGCATTCAGCGGTTATACATGAGGAAGCAATGTGGATATACGGCGGCATGACAGATCTGCAAGAGCGCTCAGATTTATGGAAGTGGGATATTACATCTGGTACGTGGATCGGCATAAAGACAAAAGTAAATCCAGGACCGCTTCATAGTCACGCGGCGTGCAGATTACCGTCCTGTATGCTCGTTTTTGGTGGAGAGAGGGATGGACATCCTACGAACGATTTGTGGAAATTTGGCTTTAGTAAGTCGGAGTGTAAATTATGATTTTGTTAGTCCCAATATCTGATGTTCTAGGCACGGAAGTATGGGAGAAAATGAATATTAGTGGAATTAGACCAAAACCCAGAGCAGAGAGCGTAGCTTTCACCGTATCCGAACTAGTATTGAGAAATAGAACATCCTCTTTAGAAGAAAAGGCAACTAGGACTCGTTTAAGGACTTGTACTTCTGCTGACAGAGGCAGTAGGCATTCATCTTATCTAAATAATCGTATTCAACCCTACGAGCAAACTTTTTGTATTCAGCCCATCACAAGAAGATTACACCGACGGTAGTGAGTTATTGGGGGAAAGTGCAGCTAGATCGAATAAAACGAGCTTCTTGCAAGAAATTAGTAAATTATCCCAAATTAACATCGCGAGGATAAATAATAGATGTAGTTATACCGTCTTAACGGAACGACATACCGACAGCACAGAAAGTCTTCTTAGACAAGCAGCTTTATCACCTGGTATAGACTACGAGGAGTATGAGTTTTCCACACCGACTAGAGGAACAATGATCAAATCTAAATCTGCGTATGTTATCAAAAGAAATTCAGTAATGATGTTTCACCGGCAGCTCAGAACGAGAAAGAAAATTCATCGAAAAAGCATGTTGAATTTGATAATACCACAAAAAAGATACCAAGGGAACCTATATCAGTGCCAAATTTTAATTTATTAACTCTTCCTACTCCAGTATTAACGCCCGTAGAAGCTACTAGATTAGTATATTTAGACACAGAGGAAGAAAATTATCATTACGATGACGAATTTGCTATTCCGTATGGGAATATAACGCAGGTGAAACCATCAAATAGTGATTATAAAGATAACAAAACCGTTAAACGAGGAGACAGCTACAATTCTCACCTAGCATATGCTGATAATCCCCTTTATCAGCACATGGTTGGTTCGAGTTCTACAAAGTTCGCGAGTTTCGCTGTACCTGAAAATTTCGACGAAACAATTTCATCAACATCTGATTATTTCAGTATAGATACTGTCAATAGATTATCTTCAGCTAGTAATTATAGCATCAAAATGAATAACGGCCAAGAGGATCGCAATCAAACGAAAAGTAACGATGGAATTTTTGGCTTCAGTAATCCGAACTATTTGGGTCCTGATATTAAAAGTTACTTAGAGAAAGAGAAAGTTAGAAAAGAATTTGCGAAAACCATTAATAATTTAACTACTGAAGAGGCCAACAATTCTAACTTATCTGAAACGGAAGATATTTTAGAATTACAAACTTACGACGGAACCTTCAATAAAAATACTAAAGTGTATTATAAACATGTTAAAAATAAAGGTCCACCTAAATCACTGCCCGTAGAAGCCCATTTGAAACTTAAAGGTGGCAAGTATAGAGCGAGTAGCGCGAGTAGAGTTGAAAAAATTCAATCAAAGACGATAGGTCTAGGCTTGAAGCTGAAATCCTATCGAATGAAGGATTTATCCCTTTATTTGTATTTATTCTTGGTGGGAAGGAGCAAGGACAAGTTACCGTTTTTCAAAGGCCGCTTTCAATTTGGAAGTTGAAGTTATTTTGAAAACGACTCAATAATTTGTAAGTTGAAATCCGTCGATTTGTAGGACGTAAAAGTAGTAATGTGCCAAAGTTTTTCTTAGAAAAATAAAAAGAGAAATATAAATATAGGAGCAGAAGAATATATCATGACATCAAGTTATTGTGGTACAATAGCAGAAATGGTTTTGTTTGTAACTTCTTATTTATGCCGTACTTCAATCTAGGAAAAATAGTGTGAAACAAACTAATTACCTAACAATTGATGCTAGATAATTGGTATTTGACATCGCAAAATTAAGAATACAGAATCAAATATTAGTTAGTCTGTAAAAGTTGCTTCATTTGTTGTTTGAGTATTTTACTTCTAACAATTTAGTATGAACTTATTAGCGTTTATTAAATTCTATGCCAATACTCAATTCATTGTTAGAACTTTTAAAAGACTTCCATTACTTTTGGCTGTTATCATCTTTTGTTTTTGTTTGTTTTATTAGTATACAGTAACAATTCATGATAACTGCTCGATTACAAATAGAGAAACTAATGTGATTACACTAGAATTATCGAAAGAACTGAGTTAAAAGTTAGTCAATTAATTCTGCAGCAGTGGGGATTAGTTGGATTAACTGATGGTACACACAGTACTCGGGGTGGAACGTATTTGTCTTACTCATTCCATAATGCACTACCCAAGTTTCACAAGAACATTTGTAGCTACTGTAACTATTAAATGTAGATAAACACACTGTTTTATCGTTTCAGAATAAGTTTGTTGTACGTCCGATTGTGAAACCTTTTATTCGTTATTTAGTACAAGACGTTGGTTGCTATTAGTTTGTAGAATTCTTTTAGAATGTTTCCATGTTGTTGATTCTTGTGGTTCTTAGATTTAGTATTTAATATGTGGGCTTTTATATTTTGAATATTTAAAATTTCTACCCTTCCCATGCCCTTGTTTATATATTCCCTGCCCTTCGAAATATATAGCAAGTTGTAGTTTGAAATATTCAAAAGTTACAGGAGCATTCAGGATTTGAAGAATTAAGTAGGTAAGTGTATTTTAGAATAAATGAACCGTAAGGTTAGTGACTGTCTGCGTAAAATATAGCATATATAGAAAAAGAAATGAACAATCTTCCAATTTAGTGACCTAGTTTTAACCGAGTATAGTATAATTAGTATTAGAAATAATTAATGTGATTTTACAAACAAGTAGATTTTATATAACATTTCTTTGATATGAGAATTCGTCCAACATTATTCATAGAATGTAGAAAACTAAAAATCCAATATAAAACTTATCATCAATCATATTTTACTTAGCTTTCGAAAAGAAAATGTATTTGTGACTTACATTTCTAACACATTGTGACACTGAAGATATTTAAATTATTTAGTTGGATGTATATACAATATGTGCATATAAATTTAAAATAAATTATTATCCACGGAGAATGTATGATAACGCAAAATAACTTTTGTGCAATTGCAAAGACTACCACGTAGTATTGCTTGTAGATGATATATTTTTCAACTAGAATGTCTATAAAAGTAGGTACATTGATAGATTAGCTGTCGATATTGAATTATTAACTGTGCAATATTTTAGTAGATATGATAGAGTTTAAGCTATAGAACATGTTTTTCTTATTTATGTATTTAAAGTGTAATAATTTGTATTAAAACATTCCTAAAGATATGGAAATTGAATGCAGTCATTGTTAAATTTTTACAAATACATTGTTTTTACAACACTAGTTTTAAAAAAGTACTTGAGGAAGTCAAAATTACAAATAAATAACAAAATAGAACTTCTACATACACTTCTCCAATACCGTATTGGAGAGTCCTAATAAGGTCCAAACTAGTCTAGTCTACAGTTGCATTCTACGATTAATAAAACACAATTTCCTCCGTGACAACTGTTGGCATATGCAATGTAGTCATACAGTGCAGCCATTGTACAACTTTCGGAGAGTTGCCTAACAAACGAACCTTCAGAGAGAGTTATGTAGAAATTCTACGTTGTTCTTAAGTACACAGCAGCAGTTTGAAATGATGTTCCTGTCTCCTGTGCTGGCAGGTGATATTGTTTAACTCAATAGCCAGTTTCTTTTACCTTATAAGAATTTTTGCGTTAAAATAATACCCTCTATGGCGTCTGACATCTTTTGCCATTAGGAGAATTTACGTTAATAAATACAAGTACTACGCCATTGGAATTTCAACTTTATAACTTTGCTTTAATTATCAAAAGTTGCTGTCACTACTAAACATGTGGAGATATCCAGGTCGGTATGTGGTTTGACATCTATTATGAATCAACAAATTCTTGATGTAGTAGATAATAAGTTCGTGGTCCTTTCTTTGTCCTGTGCATTTCAATACCTCTAGTCGCAAAATGGCCAGGGAAAAAGAATCGTGTAAAAGAATTGTTAATACATATGTGCTCTACATAGTATCATTTCATCGTTGGAGCTTAATGAAAACATTTTCTTTAAATTTGTGCTGTATTAAACTGGAAGTATAAACTAGAAACTTCTGTTATAAAATATTCACATTATACAAATCTTGCCCGATTTTAATTTATATACACGCAACGTTCTGTTATGCCACTATTTCCAATTTTATGCAAAATTATATAGGAAAACATATCACATTCACTTTATGATAATATAATCCTCATCTGCCGCTAAGTTTTGAGGTGATTTTAACTAAAAAGTTTCATTTACCACTTTTCTTCAAAATTTTCTTTCGTTTTTTAGTGTTCCCGCTTCTTTCCAGATTGGTTGCTTTTCCGGTAAGATGGTATTGACTGTTACTGGCTTACTTATTTTTTGGTTGTCTATCATTGTCCATTCTGTTCACGTGCTCTCACCGTCTAAGTTGCCTTATTTATATAGTCGACGCTTAGCATATGATGTGCCACATACTCAGCAAGTGGCAGCTAAGCTTTTTCAAACACTCACTCATACATAACTACAGGTTGCATTCTATTGTATTCACTTACGATTTTGGCACTTACGTTGCCGCAATTTTTAACTATTTCGTCCATGTATGAGACAAAAAAACTAGCTCAGTACTCCATCCACACCTTTTGGTTGTACCGCGTTTTTCCTAAAGTTGGTCGCCTTTTGAAGAAACTTTCATGCTGTGGAATTTGATTTGTGTGGTGAGCAGTTAGAGCAAAAGTTTTATCTGAGTTGTGATCAATTTTGTATACCACGTACGTTACCGATAATTTTCACAATCTTTAATAAAATCGCTCACAATCTAATGCAGCGACATATTTCTTGAACAATAGCCGTAAAGCAATAGCTCTTTTAATTCAGAAATTTAATTGGCCCTTCTTGCATTAAACAATTTTCGTGACGGATTTGCTATTAATTACAATGGTTTGAACTCGATCATTGATTAGTCAACTTAATTTAGAGCATTTTATCGTATATGCGTTTCTTGTCTTAAAGCTGCAAATTGGGCGTATTTGAATCAGTTAACTCATACGCTCTTCCTGATTATACTATATTTTGTAATACACCCAAGAATAGAATAGTTCAATTTATAAAAAAAAAAAAACATTATCATTATCATTATCCGTATTCATGATCCGTTGAGAGTAATAGTGTAGCGTGGAGTATATTGGTGTCGAGTAAATTTAAAACTCTAAAATAAATAAAATATTTCCTATCCTTTTCTTCTTCTAAACCATAATTTGATAAAAATATGTGATCCCCATGGATAATTAGAAAGAAAAAGAGGGCACGTGCAAATTTTTGACTACTACTTCCTAGTAGTAGCTTAAGATGATAGTAGGTCTGTCCTCATAGGACCTAAACCTGCTCTCGCAATTGCCACATCCACTGTAAAAGGGAGGATACGGGGCTGATGTTAGGGCTAAAACACATCCGAATGGCAACAGCGGACGAAGCTCAAGCAATCGTAGATCGTTGTAGCAGTGGCCTGGTGTTGCAATGACACCATTATCCTTCTAAAATTAAAGAGAAATCAATTAGGGACTATAACATCCAATGTCCTTATCGGATATTGGATGGTCAACTATTACCTGCATTAAATTCGGCTCAGCAATGCACTTAACTGTCGATTCTTTAGCAAAGTAGATGAAATTACCCAGCACCTACTATGCTGCTGCAATACTGTCGTTAACTGTCCCTTATACCTAAGGGATAGACATTTGGAACCTACGGGTCCAAGACGTGTTTGACAAGAGAGGATACACTCGCTCTTAAAGGAAAATATGGCTCCCGAATTGATCCGTCGACTTAGAGAGATTAATACAGTGCGGTTTTAAAAGCCTGCCAGCTGATCTCTAGCGTCCTTTTTACCAAATCTCCCCTCTAGTCTTCGATTCCATATACCTATTTCCTAGGGAAATATAATTCTGGGAAAGGCTCCGACGTTATCAAAAATCATTTTTACTTCCACTGACAGTCATGAAAATCGGCAAATGTTATTGTGAATAAGTGAGCCTTATAGATCTATTATTGACCGACTCAGGAGACCATCGCTTTTATTCAAAGGTTTTTGTTTTCAAGCCCAGTGTAGTCAAGCTTTTCCATTCCTATTTATCTAAACGTAAATACCTTCTCAACTGCTATGATACTATTTTGTATTGACCTAATTAATTGCAAACTGTCTTGGCAGTTCACGCATAGTATTGCGGATAGCTCTTGATATTCTTGTGAATGACGTATTCACTGGAACATATTAATTAGCCATAACAACTAATATTTGGATTATACTATTTCATGAAATTCGAATAATAATTCTCAACTCAAATTCGCGGAGTAGTTGTCTTCAATAGATTATAAATGTCGCACATTTGACATTGCATAGGAGGAATCCTCCACTTAGCACTGTTTAGATCCAATGTGGATCATGCCATAGGAAGTGTCTGTGGGGTAGATTATTTGTGATTCATTTACAGAGCGTTTCGATGCACTTAATATTCACACGTGACATTCAATTCCTTTGTATTTCACTGACGACGTAAGCTAATATAACCTTTTTATCCATCGGTATGGTATATACATATAAGATAATGGACAGATATAAGATTAAATTTTCAACAGAAGTAACAATAACCTTTGATAACATTGACTGCATGCGTTTTAAGTTTCCGTGTATATCTTTTCATAGAATCAATTGTTCTAAGTTAATTTTTTTATCAGAAAAATAATGAGAATATGTTTTGGATTATCTAGTGTTCATACCTATGTATACATGTATGTATGTATATATATATATACATACAAATAGGAGATTAAAATGATATTCACTAAAACCCCTAAATTTATTTACAATTTATTAATATACAAAACGGTATTATTATAATACTTTCTTTAGAAGCAATTTTTCAAGATATTACTTGAATTTGACGCTAAGAGTATGAACATTTCGATAATCATTTACAGGTTATCGGTTTCCAAATACTATAAATATGATGTATATATATACATATTAATGGAATTAGTGTGCATGATGCTTATTATAGGAACCTATTAGACAATATTGTGTTAATTTCTTAAATATTTGTATATTTATTTGTAATAATAATAATAATCCTGTCGAAAAAATAGTACATTTCGTTTAAACTTGTGCAGTAAGTTCTACTGTATAATGTTTTGTGACTATAAGTTATTACAGTTTTATAGGTCATACTATTAGTAAATACCATATTGGGGTGATTTGTACATTTGGTGTTTAATTGTATTTGTGTGAACTGTAAGTTACAAAAATGAAAACCACATATGTTTTTCACATCATTTGCAATGTTTTCAAAATTAAAATATGTAAAGGCCTATTTTCAATAATAAAATTAAATAAGACCTGTAATTGTTTGATCACTCTCTTCGACGTTAAGTATTTGTTTATGTTTTTGTTGTGTAATAGATGTTGGCAATATTGCAACTGTTTTTTTAATCCTTCCTTCACCATTTCTGAACGAAACTCTAGACCAAATATAGTGCAGTAATTGTTCGTTTAAAACCTAATCGACTTCTGCTATGTTTGGGAAGTTTAGGGTTTAAGCAATGAATTCTATGCTTTAATCGAATTTGTGATTACTACAATGTTTAAAAAAATGTATTGAATTTCTGAAGAAACTTTATTGTATCTGGGTGCCGCATAGTCTGACTGAAGAGCAGATTACACAACGTGTGATGCTGAAAATGTTTGATATACATAGGACAATCTCGGTATGTAAACAACATCATTACAGGTGACGAGACTTGGCATACATACAGGATCTTCTTCTTTTTAATGTCCAACAGTAATCGACCAACATGTTAGGGCCACCTTGCCTGGATAATCTGATTCCATGAGAGATATGTCTTGGTGGAATCGCTCATCGTGCTAGTCCCTAACGTTACTTAGATTTTATGGCAGAAATGTAAATGTGAATAAAGATAACGTATTTTCAGTGACATATTGCAAACAAGGGCCTTATAGTTCTGAAGTAATTTCTCCACAAGGCCTTTATAGTTGTCTGCTTTGTTATTTCCAGGAAAGTGCTGGACTACTTTCTTGAATGACTCTCTTCCTGGTGTTTCTTGCTCACTTAGGCTGGCATGGAATTCAGGATCGTTCATTAATTCTCGAATTTGAGCGCCTACAAAAATGCCTTTCTTGTGTTTTGCGTCACTGACTTGTGGAAATTTGTTTTTAAAATTGTGGCTGTTTCGATCCAATCCTTTAACAAAAATATACTGTACTGTAAATATGCTGTACTATTATGATGTGCCGACCAAGACTCACTGGATCTTTGATGATGAGAATACACCCGTAGCTGTCAAGAAATCTCGATCAGTAAAGAAGAAAATGATAGCTGTATTTTTCAAATCGAGTGGAATTGTGGAGCGTGCCGTTTTGGATACACAGAAGATAGTCATAGCTAACTGGTAGACTAAACAGAGCCTGCTTAAAGTCATCGAATCTATGAAGAACCTACGACCAAATTTAAGAATGAACTCTAGGTTCCTCCATCATGACAATGCTCCAGCTCACCGCGTGAAAGCCTGCACCGAGTATTTGACCACTACAAGGCTGAAACTTATCGAATACCTTCCTTACAGTCCAGAGTTTGTCCGCTGCGACTTGGCCGCATGTGAAAATAAAGCTTACAGGGATGCGGTTTTCCAGTGAGGAGGACCTTTTAGGGGCTTGGGAAAATGAGTGTGCCCTAGTCCATAGTGGAACTTGCCAGTTCTTGTTTAACGAATGGTTTTGGATAATGTACTGAATGTGGTGATGTGGTGTGGAACTTATTTTGGAAAAAATGCAATAAATAAAGCTGCGCTGCACAACTTGCCTAGTACCCTTTGTATTATAGATAAGATCCAGTAGATATTCAAGTAGCTGCTAATTACACTGATTCCACTAGTAAACAATTTCTTTGCTTTTTGGACACCAAGTACTGCTTTTCTGTTTCTTTAAACGTTGGTTTCAATCCGTCGCCAGAAATCGTCCATCAGACACCAGTTTTCCGCAATTGCATTTTTCATTGTTGCGAGTTAGCCATTGCTCCTCGACCAACGTCCATCGCACGGGGTATGAAAGATATACCTGGCACGTTTGCGGAGATTTGAAAGTCATTGCCCTTGTACTCGGTCTTCAACCAAATTATATTAAATTGGGATAGGAGATATGTATATACAAAAACATTCTGGGAACAAATAATGTCGTCAGTCAGTCCCTGGTGAATTTACAGGAAGTGTATCCGCCACATTCATACATTCAACTCGGATTGATAAAAATTTTTGTTAAAGGATTGGATCGAAACAGCCACAATTGTAAAAACAAATTTCCACAAGTCAGTGACGCAAAACTCAAGAAAGGCATTTTTGTAGGCGCTCAAATTCGAGAATTAATGAACGATCCTGAATTCCATGCCAGCCTAAGTGAGCAAGAAACACCAGGAAGAGAGTCATTCAAGAAAGTAGTCCAGCACTTTCCTGGAAATAACAAAGCAGACAACTATAAAGGCCTTGTGGAGAAATTACTTCAGAACTATAAGGCCCTTGTTTGCAATATGTCACTGAAAATACGTTATCTTTATTCACATTTACATTTCTGCCATAAAATCTAAGTAACGTTAGGGACTAGCACGATGAGCGATTCCACCAAGACATATCTCTCATGGAATCAGATTATCCAGGCAAGGTGGCCCCTAACATGTTGGTCGATTACTGTTGGACATTAAAAAGAAGAAGATCCTGTAAAAATACATTTTTAACTCCCATTAATATAAGGATTTAAGCATATATTAATTTCTAAGTAAATGCGAAATATATACGTTTTTCAAAATTTGAAACGCGTGTTACTCAAAAGCTATGCCTGACACTAATGCGAAAAGCAGATTCAGAATGAATGTGGAAAATACTATAAGAGTGACCCTATTGGATGAAACACGTAAAAAGTTTAATTTTGTTTCCTATTGTTATCTGCCCACGAGCTTTGTTAGGGTGAAGGGATGCAGAAAAATGCTTAAAGATCGTGGAAATGGAACGTTTGCCGGAAATAATAATGTTATAGCATTATCTAATTCTGCTCTCAGAATTCTGAAACTAGGTGTCGTTATTTGGAGGTTAGAGGATAGACTCTAGGTAATTAGCGAGAAGAAAGATTACTTGAAAATATGACATTACAGCAACTAAGATTGAATACGCAATAGTATATCATCTTCCCATTGCTACAATTTGTAGTAGCCTTGAAGCAACTGCTATCAATATCTCATTTAAACACTTGCAGGTTGCATCATCATAACGCATTTATACATCAAATAGTTTGAGTCGAAAAATATCTGAATAAGAAATGGTTATTTCCAGTTGGTTATTCAACTTATCATCGCACTATTTCCTCGCATGTAGTGTATCTTCAAGATATGTTCACTCATTAATGAGGGTGAATTAATTGAGATTTGGAAAAGTGTTGAGCAGATAACAAAACTTAAAGGAAAGCATGCATACTTAAGCAGAATGCATATTGGATGAAGACTGATCTCTTACTCGGAGTTCTATAAGTAGCAAATACACAAGGTAATGCAATGTACATACATCTAATACCAGTATAAAATGCGAAACTAGATGAAGCATTAAACAGAATTTTGCAATATCAGTGCTGATGCCTAAATTAGCTGAGGTAATGTCGTACATTGTAGCAATAAGTTTAAGTTAGCTCAGTTCTATAAACTTGCTTAATCCCTGATTTATATATGTAGACTGTGGAGTTACTCCTGATTAGTGCTATCAAAAGCTTTGCTGCAGTCCATAATGTACACTATTTTTTCAATTCGTTGCACTACTCAATCCCCACTACTACTACTACTGCACTACTCTCTGCTCAGTCTGTAAATGGTCAATTATGTGCTGTTCAAAGCAATTAGATAAATGCCAATTTAAAAATCAACAACATTTGCTTTCTGTGGTACTGCAAGTCATAGAAAACGTTTAAGTTTTATTATCATTATTGCTTATTTCGAAATTGGAAGGGTGTGCAATTTGGTGCTTAAATTGCGAACAGACATTTTAAGAATCTATTTTCATTGGAGCCAAGTTCATAAGCCTTCCTTAAGTAACACTTATCTTCCACTGTTCTCGTCGAAGCTTTGTTTCTTGAATTCATAAAATGCTGATATGTAGGGTAGCGTCGGTGAATGACTTCAGAGTTCTTATGACGTTTTAATCATGTGCTCACGCATTCCCAAGGATTTTAAAGAAAAACGTACAAAGCAGGTTGCAAGTTCAGTTGTTTTGTATCAGTCTACGGATTGAAACCCGAAGATTTTTGCGATTTAAATATTGCATGTTTAACTGAAGACAAGTTTTGAATCATGGGAAATAATTGTTTTGCACCGGAGATAATTATTAAACAGAGATAAATACACTACGTATAATTACAGCCATTTTCTTTTTAAAATGAAGTACTTGCATGAAAAGGTAAAGTCATACACAATTTTATAATAGGCGATACTGGTAGTTCACATTCATTTGATAGTTGATTCTTAAGGTAAATGAGGGGAAGCACAATATATTGTAGAGTATCCCTTGAGAATCAATACGTTTGCTATAATTCAGTATTATTACTTTTCTGAAGGATTTGGCACGGCTCTTATTACATTGCTCTAATATAAATAAAACCTACACCTTTTAACAATATTTAGTTAAGATCTGTATGTACTATTAAATTTCTCTTGAGCGGATATCATCGGAACTCTCAAGAAGTGTCGGCTTAAGCTATTCCCGTGAGATAAATTCAAAAAGGACAAAATATATACACAAGCTCGATAAAGGGAGTTGTCCGTTTATGAGAGGTGTCCATACGAGTAACTATTCAACATCATCTCGAGCATACTCATTAAAACCAAAGCGACATGAGGTTCCTGTATTATTTATTACACAATCGAATGGATGTGCCGGATATGTTGTCAAGATTAAGTTTTCTGGTTCCTGGACGGGCGACTAGATCTACCAATACTTTCTATTTGCAACAGCCAAAAACGAATCTTAAGGCTGGGTCGCCTGTCCACAGACTATGTAAATACTACAACGATATTTCGAATCCAGCTGTTGACGTTAACTGCACAGCACTTCCGACACTGCTAAGTCAGTGTACGCACCTTTTTCAGTACATATAACTATACTTTTTCTTCTTTTTCTCTCTCTCTCTCTTTCGGTATTATCACAAATTCCTGAATGTAATGTATATGAATTTATTATGATTTACTATTAATATTAAGTTTAGAACTATAAGTTATTCTTTTTAGTTAAGGTTGGCTATGCTGCATGTTTTTTTACCATTGTCTTTCTCCTGTAATTGGATTATTTATCTGTTGGACAATAAATATTATTATTATTATTATTATCATTGTTAAATTCCCAAAAGTCCTTCATACAACAACCATTTTCTATTTGTGCCTGAACACTAAACTCCTTTATCACTTCCAAATATTGTTAAAGTACTCAGTAAGTGACGTTTCGCAATGCCTTAACAATGACTAATTTATTATTTGTGTGTTACTCAAATGTGGGGCGTCAAAGAGTGCCTAAACTGTATATGAATCTCAAGTAAATAGGAAAGAAATAAGAGTGAGTGTTAGTTAAGGATTGTTTATGAAGTTGGGTCATACCATTGGTCTCGATGCATATTGTTGTAGGTTACGTAGCTGATTTCTTATGCTTAAATACCAGCTTTCCAGTAACAGCACCAAATTCACTTGGCAGCTGAACAACGTTTAAACTGTGATTTCCAGGGTTCAATTGTGCAAGATATCGAGTGTAGCAGTTTAAAATCCTAAAACGGTGTCTGTTATAGTTCATACATGCTTGTGCATTTTCTTGTTAGCAAAAGATTGATTTCGCCAGGAATTTATCGGAAAGAAATAACATATCGTGTTAGCAAGTGCCATGAAGTGACCGGACATTAATTTGAACATTTAATATGTATAACTTAGTTAGCTTTAGTTTTCAGTAGTGCTTACGTCAGCGTCTCTCAACCTTTTAGTATTTGCGACCCTATTTTCAATCACAATTCACATTCGCATACATCATACGAAGCGAGCATCTGACGATAGTGAAGCATCAAAAGTACACAGACATGCGTGGTTCCGAAGATAAAATTAAGAAAATATTCTCAAGGATGTTTAAATTTTGCGCTTACCTGCACTGAAGTAAATGAAGAAGGAGGCCTCTTTGTGTCATTTGCTCAAACATTTTAGCAGCAGACAGCATGAGACCGAATAAACTTAAACGACGTATGGAAATGCTTCATAGTTAGTACGTTAACAAACCCCGAAAATTCTTCGAATGAAATTGAAATAGTCAAAAGCAAAAATGTTTTAAAAAGAACTTTGTCTATGAATGCAAAAGCTCTACTTGCCTGTTACGAAGTTTTATATGAAACAGCCTGACACAAAAGTCTGACACCATTGGTGAAGAGCTCATCTTGCCAGCTGCAATTGAGACTGTAGAAACTATGTTTGAAGACAATTTTGCCAAACAACGCAGTCCACTTCTCTAAATGATACTGTTGTCTATCGAAGCTGAAGATGTACAGTATCTGCTTCTCACGAAGTTGTGTGACAAATTGTTCTCAATTGATGAGGCAACAGATAGCAATAAAGATATGTATTTAATTATCTATGTTCAATTTCGTGACGTATGTCAGCAGTAAAAGAACTGCTTTTCTGCTTCTTAAATGATTTTGTAAATGGGGCAAATATAGAGTGAAAATATTGCTTCGGAATATGCATCGATGGTGTTCTTGCAATGGTTGGAAGATTTGGAAGAATACAGTCACTTGTGAAACAAAAATCTCCACAGTGTATCGGGACACACTGCGTGATCCACTGAGAAGCTTCAGTTGCCCAAGAAATGAGTGTTGGTCTGAGTATTGTGCTAACAACCGTAGTAACCGCAGTAAATTCTATTCAAATAAGACTCCTAAAATCAAGAATCTTTTCTGCACTTTGTGGGCGCAGTACATTCAGAGTTACTACTTTATTGCGAGGTAAGATGGTTATCACGTTGGACTTGTTTGTAACGTGTTTATGGACTAAGAGATTAAACCCCCATTTTTCTAAAAGAGGACCACCGACCGGAAGCTGATAAGTTTCTGTTATGTTTGGAAGTTGGTGCTCATGCACAATGTATATATAGTGAGTCTTTTGGACACAGCGGGACACGGGGATATTGGGGACTGCTTGGTTGGGTTTTATCCGGTCGTATTACCGCTGTACTGTACCCCCTGTTTCTCAATATAATATTGAACCGAACCCTCCTCAGTGTTTTATTGCTTAATACACAACAGTTTCGAAGTGATATTTCTGTGATGCAATTGAGCTACCTGGTCAACGTATTCAAGAAATTAAAAACCTTAAATCTTGAACTCCAAAGAGCAAGCACATGTATGTTGGATGCGTGAGATAAAGTTTTTTGTAGAAAATTGGAATTGTGGAACAGAAATTTAAAGAAAGAAAGCGTAGAAAAGTTTTCAAATGTGGATGAATGTGTTAAAGCTTAAAGGGCTGAAGGACGACATGTGAAAGATGTTTTTTAACCAATGAAAATGCTGGCAAAGAATTTTAAAAAGTTTTTCTTGCAGACGGCAACCTGGTAGCAAGTTACGAGTGGATTAGGGGCCTATTTCAAAATACTCTAGAAGGTCTCTCAACTGCCGAAAAAGATATCTTTATAGACTTTACGGCAAGTGGCGAAATAAAAAGACAACTTAGTAATAAACCTCTCTTTGAATTTTGGGCAGGGGAGGATGATGAGTTTTCTGCATTGAAAACAAGAGCATTGCTACAACTATTTTCACCATCCTACCTTTACGAAACCGGATTTTCTGCGGTCGCTGCTTTGAAGACAACATATCGATTTCAGCTAAATAAAGAAAAAGAACTCAGGGTGTAAATTAAATTTCTTCCTTCTTTCGAAAATCTATGCTTTGCCCAAGGGAGTCACTAGTTATTATTAAATTTGTTTTTAATTTAGTATTGAGTATTTAGTGTTTCATAAAATTATATACATTTTGCAATACTGATACAATCCTATTTATAAGTGTATTATATCAGTGTAAATGTGTAGTTTAATTTTTATTATGTTAGTATGTATTTTATTGCTTTCCTTCCAGTAAATTAAATAAGCTTGTGTTTTCTTATTATTTTTTTCTGATGTGCTCACGCTCCCCCATTTACTGGTATCAAGCCTCCCATCGCTGGCTTACGCAGTTTCACCCGCCGCTACTCCGTGCGCAGTATGTAATATAATGTATAAGGATCCTAGTTATTAGCTGAGAATTGGTGAGCTTCTTTTAAGGGGTATTTATACTAATAGTTACACGAAGGTGATTTATGGAAACACTTTACATGCCAGTTCGAATAGAATCTATACCAACTACAGTTAGTGAAACAAATATTACTTAACTCTTAATTACATCCTTCGCTATATATACAGAACATACGAAGGTAACATATGGTTTACTCCAGTTAATATTCAATATATCACTTTCTTAGAGAATACTTACCTTCTTCATATTCACGTAACGCACTTTTAGCCGCTGAATACAAATGTCCATCCCTATTTTAATAATTGAGTTTATATACTTCTCCCCTTTGTGCAATTAATCGTTGGAATTATTTTGTTCCCAAAGGAGTATAAATTCTCGTTCCTTAATCCTTCATTCTCATATTTATTTCGTAAATATCTAGACGAGTTTACTTAAAACACGTGCAGCTTCTAAAACTGAAAATTTGGAATGATAATCATTATTTTCTGAACTAGTTAAGAAAAAGTGCCAAATACATTTTTCCGGGCTTCTATTTAAAATAGCACGGTCCTACGAGTGTCAATTACACAAATAACAGGAAGGAATCTTATAGATTTCTTGACGCTGAAAGCGAATTCGACCGCAGAAATTGTGTAGCATGTCAGGTTTTGGAGTAACTTTAGGTTAAATGGTTAAAAAATGGGAGATATGTTAGTTTGAATTTATAATACTGGTCATGCTTATTTGGGATCTAACGAACCATTGCCACCAATCGTGTCGATTATAAATGTTAGCTGTTACGAATTACAGCTAGTGTCAGATTGTGGGTGGCATCGCCGCCATATTGAATTTGGAACTTCTGATTGCAGATTTGTAGTCAGAGACCAAAATCGTTTTGTGAGATTATCAATAAATGTTAGGAAAGTTTGTCTAAAAAGTTTAAAACCGGATATGTTGCCTCATGCTAACGAAGTATTATGGATTGAAGTTATATCTCGCGAAATAAAAGTCGGATTGAAATAAATGAAAAAGGATATTGGAGAGGAAGAGTAAATGAGTTAAAAGCAGAAATCAGCAAACAAATCCGCTGATTATAACATAACGTCAAATGTCACCGTCTTTTAGATATTTGGAGATCCTAACCTTTAGAATCTAGAAATCCTGGCTTGCTATGTTGAACATTCTAACAGGATTGAGTTCAGGGCATGAAAAACCTGCGAGATAATATGATCTCCTTACTGATTCGGACAAAAGCTCATTTTTGGCATGTCTGTGAATTGACACCATTTCTGACCATGGATAGATCCAAATGTGCTTGGTATTATAAATGTAACTTGTATATTTCAGTTAACCCGCATAGTGACTAACAATAAGTGGTGAAGTATGCGTTTTACAATGAGAAGGTCCAAAGATCTAAACCCGGTCGGTGGTATAGATGTTTCAATACAGTTAAAGTTATTCTGTATTTTCTAATTCCGTTTGAGTTGAAGCAATTAAAAAGATTCGTGAATGACATTTTACATCAGGTTGAAGCGAGCTTCTTCTAGAGTAATACTGGAATATATTCCAATGCATTCTGATTTCATTTATAGCGACCAACTTCAATAAATATAGTAGTTGTATTGCTGCATAAGTATATGCATAGGCGACCTACAATCAGAAAAATATGTTTTGAAAGTTAAAGTGCAAAAGCATTTTGATTGCAAGTTAGAATACTGAAGGACTGTAAAACGTGCACGAGCATGTGATATTATTATTTCCATGATATATTTGGTGAATCAACATCCTACATCGTCTTCATTGAAATCCGTAAAATAGCACGTAGAGTATGCGTACATGATTATGAGAATTAAGATCAAATAACGAAATAAGTAACTTGCTAAGACTCTCTCTGTTTGAAAAAGTCTATTATCTGATGAAAAGATTGAATAAAGTGGGCCGAATAACAGGAGAAACTAAAGAACTGAAGAGCGTCTATGAACCGCCTGTTCTCGACGGTAACTCAAATAAATACACATGAAATTTACCACCATACATACTTCCAGAACTATGAACATATTCCTTTATTGGAAGCATGGGTTGAAATTATATAAGAGTTTTAATATGCCCTTTCCTCCTGATTCTTAGCTGGCATACTACTCCATCTCAATTATATAATAATAATATACGCCTATTTCATTTTAGTGTCTTAATTAACTTAACACGTAACCTTAATAGACATGAAAATAATTTTCCTTAGATCCGGTCATGTTTGGGTCTAGTTCTGATCTACCTCATTGTAAACTGTCACCGCCCCTGGCACTGAATTATGCAATTGCTTTGACATTCTCTTGCGAACATACTTGAGGGTCTATAATTTAAATTAGTTGTACCTAGTCGAAGGAATTTAATTGTCTGTCTGAACGAATGGCTCCAGCTCACTTTGTTCTAATAGTTTCCGATACAATACATTCATGAAGATTAAAGCAGTGACTTTAATTGTAATGTGCTGTATCATGTAGTTCATCTCGGTTAGAACGCTTTGAAGGTTTCCTTATAGCACTTCCTTATTACAAATTGCAAATTACTATAGTGATAAATACCTACTATCCAATAATTTATATATCAATGTTTTAGTATTGTCGTTATTCCTTTAACATTTAATACTTAGTTGTTATAGTTTATTTCTAAATTTATGATAAGGCTGCATCAAAAAATTAGTTTAAAACGGTTATTATAGGCATGTGATTGTTATTGAGAGAATCATAAATAAATAAATAGAGGTATTGTGATGCGTCCTTTATCAAAATAAATGTAAGTATCAAAGATTAGTTTAAATAGCAAAACAAAAATATTTTAAACGCATAATTAATTCTTTCTTATATTTACAATTGAGGTTTGTATTTCTTTTTGCTAAAATTTGAGCAATTTTAAAGATAGTTTAGTTTGAACCAGTGGGAAGTTTAGTAGAAACATTTCGGATTCTTATATATCACTTTTACTTGTTGAATCACAATCATCGACAAATTCATTAACTATTTCTTGAACATCAAAGTTGGGATGTTCAGTTACAATATTGTAATTTTTACTGTTACCACAAGGATTTGCACTTGTCTTCTTAGGTAGAGAAAATAGAAATAATAAAAAGGCATCACTCGTAAAATTTGGCTGAGTCTTTTGCAGAGTTGACAACAAAGTCAAATATAAAGAGTACTTTTAGAGTAAGTATCTGTTTTCTCGAGTTTTCTTTTTCTTTTTTAATTTTGAATTGAGGATGACAATTTCGTTGTCCAACTACAATTTGCAAGTATCCTAGTAGCTATGATTAGTGATTAGTAATTAGTAATTAGTTGGTCTTATTTTGTAGTCCGCTGTATGGAAATAGCATTTGTTGGTGTTCATATATGCTTTTATATCAGCGGATCTATCAGAATGCAATTGCCGACGAAGTATTAACGAATTAAATCTTCGTGGCGGAGGATAAAATTGGGGCTACCGGCCGCCGGCGATGTGATAAGGAAAAGAATGGTATTTAGTATACTGTAGAAATGTCGCTTTGCGAAAATATCTACGAGAACCCATTGCCATTAGTACATATTTACGAGGACTATCCCATTAGTATAGCACAAAACTGTCTTTAAATTAAAACAAAACAATTGATTAATTATTGTATATTTTACAGCGTTATAAAATACATTGTATTCATTATTTTTCTGTGCAATCCCTACCAGCATTCCAGAATTTATCCCGTTTTCTTGGAAATAGAATCTACACCATTTTCAGGTATTCAGTCACGGCATTCATAGTTTAATTTTTACTAAAAATGTGTTTGTCATTCAGAAATTGCTTTAGCGGACAAAATAAGAAAGCTTTAGTATTTTGAGCAGAATGTGGCGTTGTGTTGTCGTGCATAAATGTGCTTAATTCTCATCCACGGAGTTTTTGTTTTAATTTTTTGAAAGTATCCGCATTAGTTGGTTTAAAAATTAAAAAAGAAAACTGTCACTTTTGTTACTAAATATATATGCTTATAGTTAGATGCTTCCAAATCACCGAGTTTCGTTTCTGGAATAACGCGATCATTGTTGTGTATACAATAAAGTAGTAATTTTAGTGGGTTACTTCCTTGCTTGGGTGTAGTAGTTGACGCTGAATATTAACTGTATCTATGACTTTAAATTAGCTAACTGCGTGTAATTGATGTCATAGCAACAAATGTACCTTAGTTGTGGGATAGGATGATTTTTTGACGTTGGAAGGAATGTTTCTTTATTTAGATTTTTCCATGTCAGTCCTATTAAAAACCATTGAACCATTCAAACCATTCTACATAAATTACACTCGCTAGAAATTCAAGCTATTGGGCGTACCTAAGAAGGAATTCAACATCCTATTTCATTGATCCTCTGGCATTTCGATAAATATGTTCAAAACGGAGATAACCATATTAGCGATGTTTCCTTGCCTGCTATTGTTAGAGTCTGAAATTTGTTTTATATCAAGTTCATATGTATATGGCAATAAAATTGGTTTAAAATGTTTAATATTTTTGAGTATTGTCTTTTTACATCATTTAATACAGTAAATTAGTGCAATTTACTGAATTTATACAGTAAAAAGAAAAAGAAAAGTTGTTTACCAATTTGTTGAATCAATGAATAAAGAACACTCGCATACGCGGGTCGTTTAATTTATTTTATATACAAATATAGACGAGACCTACTAGCGCTTTGCATTGTTTTTTTGTGCTGTTTCAATCCCTAGATTAACGTTAGGTAGATGAAGTAGAAAGGCAGCAGTTCCAATCAAAAAGTCAAAGCCAATTACTGCTGCGAATCGATGAAATTGGTAATTACTAAATTAAATGTTGTCATGTGCCTCCCAGAAGTGGTTTTTAGTATTTGATCATATTCACAAAGACTCGAATTTTTTGACAATTTAAATGCAAATATGCAGCTCTCATATGATGACGGAATTTTTTAAATCATCCACTGGGATGTAGTATCTACGTTATTGCTTGTTAGGCATCGATGGCACCGATTTAATTCGTCTGATTTGAATTCGCAGCACTAAAATAATAAATTTATATGTTTATTTTTATACTATCTAATTGTCCATTAAAACTAGCAAATTAATATGAAAATAGTTACATTTATGATGTTTGTGTCTGTAAGTATTGCAGTAACAGTGATCTGCGTTTTACAAAATAGGGAAAAGTGCTTCATCCCGTGTTTCATTTCATCTACAAATATATAGGTTCACGGGCATCTCCCTTTTTCAGGAAGCCATAAGCATCCTTCCCTGTCTCATAGCCTCTGGAGCCGTTTCAGTCTTCAAGCTTTACAAAGCTTAACTTCAGTCAACATGGCCTGGTGTCAGAAGTACTTCAGTACAACCGTGAATTTTTGCATTTGTATTAATAATTTTGCAAAAGTCTGATATACCGACATTATAGATTTCTATAGATTTACACATACTTAATCCCAACAATTGAAAATTGTTACAGGTATCATACCTCTATCAAAACCGAATACCATATTTATATTTCGGATTACATCTCACCACGTTATAGATCAATATAAGACAAATTTGAAATTTACAGCTTATCTTTAATAACTGTAATCTATACCGTTTTCATAAAAATTTCGTCAGTGGAATATAATACTGTATAAACAAAACATTTGCTTCGGTAATAATCTTATTTTAATAGATTAAAATTTACATATGAGGAGGAATCTATTTATTAAATTTCTTGAACGTGACAGTCATGGACGATAATGGCAGTTTCAAAACAAATTGACATATAAAGTGTAGTAATACTAGTAGACATTGAAATTATTTTTCACAAACTTCTAATTTACACAAAATCAAGTTATTCCATTAACTAATCCAGATTTTAGAGAAAATAATTAAACAAAGTTAGAGAAACTTCAGATAAAAACAATTACCCACAAATTTGTCCTAAAAGAATAAAAAATAGAATTAATAAATCATATAACAGAAGTAATAAAGATAGTAGAACTTAAAGTTACATTTCTATTCCCTATAAAAGAGATTTAAATGAACAAATAAAAATATAATTTTATAAAAGTGATGTCAATACAATTTTTAGTCCAAACTATAGTAACAATTTTTTGAGCTAGTAGTATTGTTAGTACAATATGTAATACATCTTTATTATTCTGCACTCGTAAAACAAATTCCTTTAGTCGATTAACGCATTCCGACTTCTTCGAATTGAATTATTAAACAGATAAAACCGCTGGAGAACGTAAGCAATTTGCACCCGAAACTTATAAAAGGGTAATTTTGAAAGCTAAAGAAATATTTTCAATTTCTCAAGCGTAATGTATTAGAGAAACTTTTAATGCGTCCAAAGATATTGGGCGAATTGCGAATGGCCGTTCATAAAACTGGGGACTAGTGGAGGGAGGAAAATGTCCTTAACTTCCAAAGTGAGCGAAATTTATTGACCGCGCTCTTCATTGGTATATTTGAAATATTTTCATTTCAATATTTGTAAAGCTTGTGTATTGAAATATACTTTCCCTTTATAGAAATGAATCGATCAATGAGTAAGAGCTAGAACTAAGAGTTTGCTTATACAGTGAAACCTGTTCATAGGAGAATCCCACCGGAACCAACCTTTTTCCCGAAAATGATTAGTTTCCGTTATTGGTAGGTTCGACGTATTCCATTCCATTCCAACTACTAATTCTGAACTACATATACATTTGTTAATAAATTATATGAGCGATATAATTATGTAATGTTTTAACACATTTTATTTAATGATTTAAAAGATATTAAACAGTGTTAAAATTATAAAATATTAATAAAAATCATATAAAACCAGCAATCACTTCTACTTACTTTTATTTTTTTTTATCCAAAAATTGTAGTTTAAATACATGTTTAAATCTTGTCCAAGTTTATAAGCCTGATTTTGTTTTAAAAACCTTGCCTTTTAAAGACATTTGGTCATTAATAATTTCGACGGTACTAGCCAGGACTGGGTTATCATTTTGTATAATGCAGTTTTCCAGCAATAAATAGGACTATAATCTAATGATTGTGTTATGCTGGTTGTATTGACAGGAAACCGAATTAATTCAACAATGTTAAGTTGTTTTGTTGGGCGATGTGTTCCATTATCTAAAAACAGTATTACATTGAGATTTTCATTATTTGGTTGCTTAACCGAATATTTATTTGTAACCATTCTTATAATCTAACCGGTATTGCAGTTTTTAATATTGTACTTCTATGTAACAGATAAATATTAGTCCAATAGATGTTTAGAATATCTTGCTCAATTTTCTTATAATTGGTTACTTTACACATTCACCACGTAAATTAAAACAAATAAAGTAAGTTTCTCTTTTGAACATTTTACTTCCTCGGATGCTTCACTTTTCAAAGTCAGCTTCTTAGAAGAAATATGTAGGTTTGAAAAGCAAGCCCGTTTCATCGTCATTAGAAATATAACGAGCTTCATGATGTTTTATCATTCTTTGTTTTCTTGTAGTGACTATGTTAATTTCAATATAATTAATTTCTTCACAAACAGTATTCCCAAAAATTTTACAATATTCTTGGAAGATCTTTAGTCAAGTGTTGCAAGCTGTAAACTTGATATTGCTCAGCTTCAGCAATTTTCTTTGTCTGTTCTTGATCAGTTAGCCCCCCTCCCCTCAAATTCTTTGTCCTAGTAGCAACAAATCAATCTCATATGAGTGCATGTATTTCTTCATTTCCAGTTTTTAAATCTTTTATTTTGGTATTTATATTTAAAACTTAAAGTGTAATTATTGATAAAATATTTTGTAATTTCTGAAAGACAATCGAAGTATCGTCCATACATCTATGCATGAGACCTAATATTCCAGGAAATGTCAAATTTTAATCGATTCTTCTTGTGAAAGTTGGATATACATAGGTTTATCTAAATATTATGTCCGTTTTGACATTAGACTAAGTTTGTTATATACAGGTGCTTTACATCTAAACGCTATAAGACCCGGCCGGGACTGGGACATATTTTCGTTGTAGACAGGATTCCTTTATATTTTGGGTTTGTTATAGCCCGGTTTAATTGTATTACAACCGTAGGGTGGAAATATTGATTTTTAACGAAATCACTGAGATAATCTCATTATTTGTTGTTAATTTCAGTTATTTGTATTGGATTTTTTTACGGTAATAATTTTGTGATGCACATGATGGGAAGCAAAACTTGTACATTATTCAAAGGTAATTCTCAAGTTATAGGGTTGGTGACGGCTGCCGATGTAAACTCGTTAGCTAGAATGGCACCCTGTTGTATTGTAAATAGAAGATTAGGTCCGGTTCTGCGTGTACGTGTACGCAAGCCGTAAATAAGGGATCATATTTGGAACAAAAAATATAAAGAAGAGAGTAGTTGTTATAAATATTTCATTATCGACATAATTATACTAACTATCCAAGTGCACTTGGAACTAATAAGAAAATTTAGAAGGCGCGAGAAGCAAAACGTCCACATATTTAAATCGCGTTCTCACGTTTTCATTATGAATTATTTAGATATAATGTGCCGAAATTGGCGTGAACAACTTTTGTGGAATCCAGTTCATCTTGGAATACCCAAAAGGGGATTGTTGCTTAATATCCGGCCCATACCATATATGCAATATATCCAAATTTCGTCACCTGTTACGAGGTTGTATACGGATTGCCTTACACCAATTAACAGATGCCTTCTTTTGAGCTTCGATTAAATTAAGCGGAGTCTATCGGGAACAGATGATATTCATAGCTAAGTGCTCATGTAATATGGAGTGTTTTGCAGACCTCGTCATGCCTAAGAACTAACTAACCTGACTGACAGTAGGTCATATGCTGATCTTCCTTCAATCATGTTGCGCACAATATCGATGTTCGTTGGAATAACTACTGATTTTGGTTGATCTTAATGCAATTTATGATTGACGAACGCAGGAATATGACGGAACTTCCTCTGTACTTACTGGACTCATGCAACAATGATCATAAGCGGCGCCGGTGTGGGTCCAGTCACACGAAATTTCTTGAGCGTGAATTTGCAGAAAAGTGCTCCCTAAGTGATGATCGGTTTGAATTAACAGATATAGTTCTACTTTTTGACCTCTAACTCAAGCTTCAGTCCCTTACAAAACAGCGGCAAAAGAGCCATCTTGCCATCGCATACTTTTTCAAGATCAAGAACACGTGGAATTTTGATCAATTATTATGGCAGTTGAAATTAGGGTCGCAAAGAAAATTTTCTCGGAACACGTAGGTATTCTGGTATCGCGATGGATTTATCGCGATAGAAGGTGAACAGATTGGCGTTGTCCGCATATATCAACAACTAATGTAGATAAGGAAAAGATGTAATTCACAAGTTTTAGATCATCCCTTCAAGCAATATCATCTATAATCTATAATTTGACGTTGACACCGACGCAGAATATGTTGAGTGTTACTTCATCATGCCACTAGGAATAAGCGCAATTCACCAGGTCAAAAACTAGCGTTACAGTTGTGTCACCCTTGTCAAATTGGTTTTCATGGTCTATGTGAGTGTGAGTAGATGAAGATCTATAGAAAGATCTTCACCAAAACCAAACTCCTCATTTTGAGGATGTTACGATCGAGCAGTTCTTGTTATAAACTAGCCAGGATGATAGATATTACTATTCGTGATCATCCTGATAGTAAACCTATCCGACAGTTACTAGTTCGATGAGAAAATACACATTGTCAAGACGAAACCCAACCTCACAGTTGACTGAATGGCCTCGCTACGAAGACAATACAAAAGAGAAAGAAAGCACTGATCATATTGCGTATATGTATTTTTAAAGATAATCGGCCACAACCTCTGCTATGCGCAACACAATCGTAGTCAAGCTTTTCATGTTTAACGCTCAGACAATCTTCTACAGTGAACCACTAGAGGTTGATAATCAGACGTGTGTAAGGCATCACACCGGTTCTCATCTTGACTTCCCTGGGAGAACACCTTTGGTGGGAGGTAGCCATTCATGTTGTGGTCACATCTGAAAGCAGTGAGTTGCAGTGTAAGCAATTTTTAATAATAGATTCTTGTCGCCTCACTGCTCCTTTTCTCTTCAGAGTGCTTAGGGCGAGAATTTCAGAGTATGTACATGGGGGTAGGAGTACACAAGGGGTACACAGCTGCTAGCTTTATAAAGTCGTTCCGAGATAATTGAAGCCAATAGTTTTGCTCGCGAGACAAAGAAGAATTCGAAACAAATGAAGCTTACAAGGGAAGATCCCGAGCACGGAAATTCAAAAAATTATGAAACTTTGGGAACATATAGATCACATATACATGGGTATGTACTATGCATTTTTTTCTGTAGAAAAACACTCAGAGTGAGTGGAAACAATTTTTGGAAATGGAAAATTTTGCATTCTGCCGATGCGCATAAGCCGCTAACAGTAAGAGACAGAGAAAAAGTTTTAAGACATCAATTGTTTGTTTGGATAAGGTTTATCAAGCAGACAGGGAAATATTTACTGTATTTCTTAACTTAGATTAGATCGTTTCTTATCTAAAAGTTGTAGGTTATCGAAGGAAGCTACATTAGGCCAGCAAATAGTGCACATGTTTTTGTAAAGAAAGCAGGCTATATGAGATAAGTAAGTACTATATATAACTCATCAAACTTGAAATTAATAATAATTATTGGTTGGTTATATAGCAGACCTGTAGTGTTCAAAATGGTCGCCAAGTATTATAAATGTAATTCGTTTACCGATGGTGACGTTCGAAGTTGCCAATAATAGTAATGGACCCTTGTGAATACCAACAAAATCGAATTGCACGACATAATAAAAAATATCCTCGATGCTCAAAAGAGATATCGTTTTCACTGGAAACTGATACAACTCTAAAATTATTGCAACCGCACAGACCACATTCCCTATAATTTGTGGATGAAGTACATGCGCCCACAACGGAAGAAGCGTTAGATGCAATAGAAGCTGAAAAACAAGAGTGTGCACCAGAAGAAGGAGGTATTGTATTGTATGTTTCGTATAGGACAAGTGGGAAACAGATACGAGTTGCGTTAAATACTGTCGAGCAAAACTTTCGCAAAGTTTCATCTATGCAGCAATTGTACAGATAAATGGTGAAGTGATATGCAGCGATCTGTTCCGTCTTGTATTATTAGATTATTTAGGTGGGAAGAAGCAATAAACGGATGTGGTACGCGACGAGAACAGTTGCTTTAAATTTCTCAATTCGTATACATACAATGAGTTTGGAAATAGTATCGATTCAGGCGCCATTATTCATGATTTGGACGTCCGGCGATGGGCATGACAAGGTAACACAGACATTGATTTAGAAAATTTTAAAGCATCACGGCACTGGGTTTGGAATTTTAAGAGAACCTACAAAATAGTTAAAAAAAAAAAAACAAAATTTATTACGCGATTATATGGCACAGACTCCGAGCAACTGAAGCAAATTGCTTCAACTTTCGTTAATGGTGCAAAAGATCATATAGAGCAGGTCGGGATAGATAATACATTCAATGCCGATGAGAGCGGATTTAATCTGGAGCTACATTCCGGTCGCACTTTAGCTGTGCAGGGAACAAAAACTGTTACGGCAGTTGCGCAGTCTATATCTGCAACTACACATAGTTGTACCATATAACCAACGGTATCAGGAAAACTACTCCCACCTCTATTCATTGTCCTAAAAAAGCAAAACGGTAATGTCCGTCCGCGTGTACCACAATCTCTGTTTCGACCGTGAAATGTTCATTTAACAACATCTACATCTGGAAAGTTAACAAAAGAACTATTTCAGCGATGGCTAACCGATGTGTATTTGACAAATGTGGTAATTCATAGTATTTTGTTATTGGACTCTTGGACCGGCTACTGCCCTGCTACATTACAAACCAGTATACCATCCAACAAACATGAAAATATATTAACGATCCGGAAGAACCACATCAATGATACAACCTCTTGATGTATATGGTTTTCGCATATGGAGAGACATTGTAAGAAAATTTTCTGAACTTGTACTACTATATGGTTGCGATATTGTTACATGTACTCAATAATATTATAAAATTACAATCTCTTAGTCATACTCAACATGTGCCAAAATATTACGACCTGTTTGCTTACACTTGGTATAAAAGTGGATACGTTGACCAAAGACCGAATAAGTTTGAAAATCCTTCTCCTTTCACACAATAAGATTTCGTGCATCCTCCTCGTTGTTCCATAAGTGGTAGCCATGCCATCGTACAATGTGCATGGTGTAACAAATTACTGTGTTTTAAACATTTTTGAGGAGTTGCATCACCATGCAGAATAATTCATTCTATGTTTAAATATAACCAAAAATTATATTGGTAAGTATTTTAACGTATAATTAAACCGATAGGATAATAATGTTGGTATATTATTGTAAACTCTTATGCAAAATAATTTACAATGTAGTTACTAATTTTTTGTTAGTTTTCAAAATTAAATCCAACACTACAACTACAGGTCTGTTATACAATCAACCAAAAAGCAATTTATATTTGTACTAATGAAGGAAGGCGAAAATCTTGTAGATATTCATAAGGCGTTTTCGTAGAATTTATGTAAAATCTTAAAACACAATTAGCGTCCATCCTTTAACTATCGATCGGATAAGATACTAATCTATTTCTCTGGTATTGTTCCTGCCGTCTATCAAAGTAGTACCAGAAGATATAAAACAGTCAACAACTCCAATTTATTTAGTTTCTTATATCTAATAATGTCAACGATGTCATTAATAACGACCAGAAACAGAAACGGCCCCAGGTTCGATCTTTGCAGTACTCTGGATGAAAGACAAATAATATAAGATCGCACGTTTAAATATTCTAGCAATTGTTTCATATATAGTCTTTTTATTACAAAATTATCGCAGTTTTTGGATGTTTACATTATTCGAAAATTTATACATTAATATTCAATCTATTAACAATGTTATTTGCGTACGTAGTAGGTAGTAGGTTGGTGGTAATTTTACTGTTGAACTACTGAGTTCAATATTTATAAAAGTGTTTTTTTTAGTTTGTCATGGCATACAATCTACATACAAGAAGCTTTTGATAACGCAAGTGTGAAAACTTGCTGGTTTGAAATCAATACTTTCTCTCTCAATATCTTGGAATAAAAAGGAATAAAAGCGACAAAAATTATGTTGATACTGGGATGCATAGAATTCTGATTTCAGAAGATCAAAGGAGGGAACTAACGAGGTGTTATTATAATACCTGTTAAAAATAGAATCCTTACAGCCGTCGATAAACTGTTCTTGAGGCTGTAATTTAAATAAAGGCTGCGATCGTTCCCCGAAAGTTAAGAAAAATTAAAACATGAAATTAGGACGCCCATAAGATATAAAGCACTTCTGGTTTCTTAACCGGAAAGGAGAAATAATAAAAAATTCTCAATCAATTAAATTAGATTAGGAAAAATGGGGAAGATATATTTTAACATTTTTCGTTGATCGTTATTTCGGGTTGACTGAATGCATTAATTCACGGGGACTTGAAACAGAAAGACAATAAAAAATGTATCCACATTAATTTCGTATTCCTTTCCTTTTTGAAATAAGAGAAGGAAATCGTATTTGAGCAATGGAGAAAACAGCTTTCCTGACTTATAAGCAAAACTAATTAGTACATGATGGTATGATGAAAATATTTACAGTATCTAGCAAGATCGTTTCTCTATTGCAGCATTATTTACGCAGTGAAGTGTATATTTTTATAGGAATTTATAACAGAAATTATAGCTATATTGTAAACGCATATTTGGGTGTTTGGATGACGTAATACCACAATCATCTTTGGGGAAGTACAGAAAACAGTGTAAGTAGTGTATTAGTAGTCGTACTTATTGCACTGATGGCTTGTTTTGTTTTAATTTTGTACCCGACATTTTTGATGATCTTCGAGGCTTTTAACTAATAGGTAGACCCCGGTGTTAATAAATATTGAATAAAAACAAGCGCCGAGTGATTCTAAAATTTTATGTACATTATACCTAAAGAAACCCCACAACAATATTCTAAGCTACATATATTAATCTAATTACTGCACGAGAGCATGGCTTACAGAAATTTACAAGCAACAAGTGTGCCAGCAGGTTCAGCTGAGTATACTCCTGCAACTTAATTTAGGCAGTTAAGTGAATCGGAAGCTGCTATGGCCTATGAGTTGTTGTTTACGTTGTTTAGTAATGCAATGGTCAGCAAGAAATATGTTGTACTATAGACAGAGGGATGCTGAAACATATTTTAACGTACACAAGACATATTGTAAGAAGCATCGTCTAATTATGTATGTGTATATGTTTGCTAATTTAATTAGTGTTGATATTCATAAATTATATTGGAATGTAAAATATCTACAAAGTTTGTAATATATTCCCATATGAAACAATTTTTTGTTTCAACTTTTGCGCGTTATTTAGTGGATGTAATTCTAACACATATAGCGACAAATTACAAATTTTAACGCTTGCTAAACACATATAGTACATGATTTAAAAAAATTAATATGGATTGCTGTATAGTAGTGCACTAAACATTAGCACAGCACTACCAAAAGTCAAATAGTTGCTTAGCTTAGCAGTTGAATGGAGAGCAATCATACTTACAACTTTTGTTTAACCTTATCTCTCCTCGGTACTCAACGATATAAGAGGTTAAAAGATAAACATAGAAATAAATGCTATGGTATCCTTCGTCGGCACTACTGTTGCTTTGGGTGAGTTGGTTGCCTAGAAAAGAAGAATGTGCAATTTGAAAGTTTCTTCCGACCTTATTCTATCCTACCACGTGGTCACGGGCAGTTTTTCATCAAGTCTCACTTGTGAACCATCCTCGCCCTTTTGAAACTTTCTTTTTTAGCTTTAAGTCTATCAGTTCTCATCTCGGTCCTTCTATCAAATTCCAAGCAGTATGAAT
Source organism: Chrysina gloriosa (assembly GCA_038088585.1). Classification (NCBI taxonomy): domain Eukaryota; kingdom Metazoa; phylum Arthropoda; class Insecta; order Coleoptera; family Scarabaeidae; genus Chrysina; species Chrysina gloriosa. The sequence goes on from CM076091.1 coordinate 27,572,269, forward strand.
GTGAGCGTGAGTGTTTTTGGCTGTCACAGGAAATCGAACTGGATCACTATGTTATCGTTTTACTTTGCTTAAGTTCACTCTTCCCTGTTAGGTTCCTTTTCTGCATTTTCCCGAAAATCCAAATTTTAACTTGAAACGCACCGGAAGACTTTTTCCCATTTATCATTAATTTGTATTTTGTATACCGACACCGCTGAATGTAAGGGGTAAATTTAGTCAAACACAGAATCATTGGAAAAAACTAGTTTTTAGGGCTTAAAATTTGCTTTTTGCGGCTCTAGCCACCCGTGTTAAATTTTGGAAAGATTGTATTACAAATTTAGGTTAAGATAGGATAAGATGGTTAAGAGTCCTGAAAGAAAATGTCAATTATTATTTAATTTAAAGAATAAATACTCTCCACCACTTTTATGGGTCAATTAAAAAACAAATTTGAGACTTAACAGCTATATTTTAAAATATTAATTAGTAACATTTTCGTTCAAATTTTGACTGAAATATAACTGTGTATTTATTTGAGTGGTATTAACATAATAAGTAACAACTAGGATCTCTTTATATAGGACCTGTAAAAAATAAAAAAGTGGATATTAAAATAATTAATTTCAGAACCGATATTTATAACTTAAGCAACGTATCTAGTAATTTATTAAAATGACATTTATATTTCATAAGAGGGAAACCTTTGGTTATGTTTTTACTATACTTTCTATAGTCCTTGAACAGAATTGTTAAGATTTTAACAAAGATTTTTTGATATATGGATTTATTTTTATTTTATGTTTTGCGGCGTTAGTTATTATGTTGATAGCATCATAATAAAAACAATTGGTTCTTTATATAAACAGTTAAATTTTACTGATGAAGTTTGTACAAACACTTCATTAATTAACGTTTTGAAATATGGTTATTGAATCTCATTTTTTTAATTGACCCATAAAATGGTTGAGAGTATTTAAAAGATTCATAATTATCATTGATGTTTTATTCCAGAAAACTTTATCATCTTTATATATATGTACATTTAATCATTGATTAAGGGGTTAGGCCACTCTAGAATTTTCGAAAAATCGACTTTTCTTAATGGTCCCCTAGAATCCTACGAATGATGTCCCAAAAGATTATGGCCGGAAAAATCTCTAAGTATTCGGTTTTCAAATGTTACTACAAGGCCGCCTGGTTCGCAGCGGGCTTCTTTTGTGAGCGCTAGCGGAAAGGTACTATGTCATTGAAATTATGTGTCACCTGATTAGTTAAACAAGTTTAGACTGAAGTTTATGAAGCCATCAAACTAGTCTAAGAAGAACTGACTAGTGAAGAGATTCCAACTAGATACATCGGCAGTTAGAGACAAAACAGTAACGAAAGCTTTAACTCTACCGTGTGAGCATTGGCCCCGAAATCCATTGCGGGTGGTAAAACAATCTTGGATGTAGCTACGGATATTGCGCTTTGTGTGTACAATGACGGGTTTTCTTCAATTTTACACATAATGGAGGCACTGAACTTGGAAATCGGCGCGAACAGCTACGAAATGTGCCTGGAGATCGACAAACAGCGCATAAAGCTAGCAGAGAGATCGCTGTCTGAAGGGGTCAAAAAGGCAAGAATCGCTTCAAGATCAAGCAGAAAAGAAATGCAAGATCAGGATGATAATCTGGAAAGCCAATTATATGGTGCAGGCATCGCAGATTAAAGGTATTGCAAAATTAATCATGACTTTCTACTACCGAAAACTTCAAACGCGTTTATCTCAAAACTGCATTTGTCAAGCTGACCGGAAACATAACTCAGACAGTTTTCAATCGATTCGTTTGAAATGTTGAATATATCTTGAAAAATACATTGTCTATGGAAGTACGTAGGATTTTGCTTTTATATTGCATAATTGATTTGTTATTAACAACTATCTGACGATTTTTTAGACAAATTTTTCACTTTTTATTTTCGAAGTGCGCCATTTGGCCAAAAATCAATATATCGAAAAAATCCTACGTACTTCTATGGCTGTTATTATATATAATCGAAAAAAATTATCGGCTTATTATTTTGCACAGCCGCCATTTTGAAATTAATCGCTTCAAAAAACTATTGTATACAGTCACTGATATGTATGAAAAACACCCTTTTTGTAATCTCGATTTATTTTCTAGTTTTTCTGAAAAAGAAAATCTTCAAAAAGCATATTTTTTCGGCCTCTAGAGTGGCCTAACCCCTTAATGAGAAAACTTCATGAAACTTACGCCGGACAGGTCTCTAAGGCTGTTATCACTTACGACGACAGTAAGGGGCAGTGGATGACAAGCTTCAAGTGTTAAACGGCCCCTGTGATTTGATCGGGAGGGTTTAGAACAGCACTGGTAGTTTGCGACATAGTCCTCATCACAGCTTGCTCCGGTGACTTAAAAGTATTCCTGTCCACAGGTGCAGTTGCTTGCGTGGTGCTTTCTGTATCACACACACCTTATCGGTACTTCCGTGATTTCGGGAGTTTTGTCACTTGTGACATCCTCCTTAAAGGAGTAGTTCCAGATTCGCCCTAGATCAGGTTTCCAGACGGCCAGCCAGCTAACAGTGGAGACGGGATGGGTGTATTTTCAATACCGTAATAAAATGAATGGGCGCTACTTGATCTTTTAACATCCGGAAGCCTAACTTCTACCTAGCAACGATAAGACCAACAGAGTTCACTACAAGTGCAACCACTGATTGACTACGCAGGAAGAGGGAGGTATGAAGGGAACCATAGAACATTTAACCAACGTCCAGTTCAATAAAAGATATAAAATGAATTGATTGGCAAATAGTCACTAGTAACATCTTGTATATAAAAAAACGAAAAGAGATTTAGGCCGAGAAATATATTAAAAGTTTTAATGTTTGATCTAAAACTAGTACTTCGAACTCAAATAGGACTTCAAAATCTTTAGAAACTTTTGTATCTAACCCTGTATATAGTCACTAATATTATATGTGGAAAACAACATCGATTAGGCTAGCAGGAAGTTGAAACGTAAGCACAGAAAATGAATGAAATGATTGATGCAATATACCATATCTTTAAGGGAAGAATAAGATGTTTGTTAGTATATATAGCTAATGCGGTAAATTTAAAACTAAATTATTGACAGCGTGTACTGTACACTCACTCACAATTTATGTACAACAGGATATTTTAATAGATAAGTAATAACTATAGGTTTAGTTTTATTTAACCATTGGCCAATGCACTGCACTTGTGTGCTTGACCTGAAGGGTCCACTACGATGTTTTATTCTATTCGCTTTGAGAATAACTGAGGCGTATTATACCTCAAATATAATAATAGTGAACCAAAGAGGGTACTTTATGATGTCGTTCCTTAAGTATGTAGCTTAATGTTTCCTGCTACTCTGGTATTCGGGTAACCTAATCTCAACTCTTAATGGTTACTGCTTAATGAATCTATATTCTGGTTTCAAAGCATAACAAATAGGGTGGTTCGCAGCTGTTGTTCTGCTCTAGAGGCAGGTGATATACCCCTTAGCAAATATCAACCCCAAAACTGCAGCATAACATTAGTGGATCTCAAACGAATCTTGAATCCATCACAAGGACCGCCGTGAAAATCGACGCTACGTCCGAAGTACGACCAAGTTGTTTAGAAAACCGGAAGAAATCCATAAGTTACTACCCTAGCAAAGTCCACTGTTGAGATTTCTCCAATTATTCTCAATTAGCTAGTTCGAGATTACCTCGATAAAACACAAATTCACTCAAAAACAAAATGCTTCAGCTAATTAAGAAAATCTTCCAGAACTCTTGTCGCCTTGCCGGATAGAAAACGAAAGGACCACAAACAATTTGTAAACGAATGGTATGAAATCAGCCAGAGAGCCAGTAATAGCGGTAGTTCTGTTTCTAACCAAGGAACGAACTTAACCAATAAAGCAGATAGCGCCATGTGCGGAGTCGATAATAGTGACATTAATGACCAAATAATAATTATTAAAAACTAACTCAACCCTGGCTTATACTATTTTTTATTATCATTTTGTATTATTATTAGCACGTAACGTATTTTAGGTAGCATGGACTCCTTAGTGTAGTAGTATGCATCTAATTCTAAGTTGTTTTGTGCCTCAGTTACCTCATCGACCGTTGTCTCTATGGGATAACACTAATCAAAACATTCGGTCATTTTTGAGGGAAGTTTATATGTGTGATAGTAGACGTAGAGCAGATTTGTGGCTGCTTCGAAATCGAATTCGGAGGCAGAATTGAACTCTGTCTCGCATATTATGAGTCTTCGTGAAATCTATCTTATCACGGTCGAAGTGAGTGGAGATAGATCTCCACGTTCTTGTCCGGTAGGATTATAGGAGACATTTTCCGTTTTGTGATGTAATCGTCTCTAGGGGTGGCCACGGGCTATGTCACATGCGTTACAGATTTTGGGGGAGGGAAGGGGTTCGTTGGTAGTTTCTTCTCCGTTTTAATCTTTGTCTTCCTCCTGCATCATTCAGATTTCTGAGGGAGGTCGGGTTCTTCTGTATCTTCTTTTAGTGCCGGTTGGGGAATGTAACTTCTTTCCCAGACGGTGTGCGATTAGCACGTGTGGCTTTGCGGTGGGATAGCTTGCCCAAAATATTTTGAACGAGTATACCCAACTGGTCATTCAACATCGCGCCGACGTCTCGCCATGAACTAGAAAAGTCAATCAATCTGACCGCTAAATATTGATAATATTTATTAATTATTATTACATATACACATATATTAATTCTATTGTTATGATAATAATAATAAAACGTTCCTAACCTATTCATTAAAATATAATATAATTAAAAACGATCTCACCAAACAGCTACGTTGGACGACTAGTTTGTACACGGATTGAAGTCGGAACGATATATCCTCTTTGCTTCGTTGAATACGCTGCAGATTTCCAATACTGGCAGAGCTAAGGTTAGACACGTCCATCAACAATAAACGCTTCTAACTAACATTTTTTGCATTTACCGAAAATTTAGTGAAATAAATACATTGCGGGGGTAAGGAAGAGCTGTTACCCTCTAGGTTTGACGAGTTTTTGAATTGCTCATTTCTTGTATCTAATAGATATGTTTCCCCAACGGCTCCTCTTTATCGTCGGTTCCGTCCGTGTTGCCCGGATCCGAACAAGGGCTCTGGTTTCTTGTTGTATTAATTCTTGTTTTGGGAAGGAGTAGGCCATTTCTTCGGCGTGTTTGATAGTTCTGGTTCTGTGAGTGCGCCGGGAAGGAGTTGATGTTATCATAAACATACTGCAGGCAAGTATAGATATATATGGATGGCAGCGTAAGTATTTTGCATTTCCGGAACAAATTCCTGCAAGAATTATTACCAAGGCGGGACATAGGGCGAGTCCTGCCTTGGTAATAATTCTTAGTGCTTCCTTCTGTTTAAGGAATACACGATGCGCCTCACCAGATATCCCCCACAGCACGATTTCGTATGAGGCTCTGGATACGAAGTGAGCGTAGTATGCGACAACAGTCCCTTGGTACGTAGATAGTTGCCTGACGCTGCTGATGACGTCCAGTGCCGACGTCAACTTGGTCCATAAGTTTTGCACATGGGAAGCCCACATAAAATTGCTGTGTATATGCAGACTCAAATTTTGTTTGTTTGCAGATTTGGCATATTTTTTGTTGTTAAACATAAGTTGGCTGTTTTATTACTCTTAAGCTTGAGATGATTGCTAGCGAACCATTCCCCAGCCTCCATCAACGCCGCGCCGTTTGGACATTTTCTGCCATCTTCCTGTGATCTTTAAAAGAGACTAAAATGGATGTGACATCTGCCGGCCTTAATACTTTTTGATAGATTATTGATGTAAATTATAAAGAGGAGAGGACCCAATATGGATCTCTGTGGCACTCCCACTTTGATGGATTTAGTACTTGATTTCTCACCATTCCATTCCACTAGCTGAGATCTATTTTGCAGATAGGACTTCAACAACTGCAGAGGAACTCCCTTCACTCCGTATACGCACACTTTCTCCAAGAAGACCTCATGATTCACGGTATCGAGCGCCTTACTCAGGTCCCACAGTGTTAATTGAACCTCGTTCCCATCTTCCATAGCGCTTGCTATTTCCTTTATCATTATCACTAGAGCACTCGTTGTAGACTTCCCTTTCCTATATCCATGCTGTACATCGCTGAAAAGCTTGTGTTTTTTTCAAAGAAATCCAGTAGCCTGTCTCTGATTACGGTTTCATATATCTTCGATACTAACGGTAAAACCGATATGGGTTGTTCTTCTTTCCTGATTTATATATAGGAACAACTCGTGATAGTTTGAGTTCATGTAGGAAGGTACCGCTCGTAAAGTTTATATTAATAAGATGTGTTATAGATGGAAAGATAAAGCTAATAATATTCTTTAACAATTTTACTGTGCGTCTTTACTTTCTTTTGATTTCATACTCTGTACAATTTTGTCAATTTCTGTTTCTGTTACAGCTGTCATAAACATCGAAAGAGACGTTTTTTCTGTATGATTCCTGAAAAAGTAACTTGCTTGTAACGCAGGACCGGGGAGTCAGTCCAACATCATTTGGCATATTCATTTTCCTACTACCTGATTCATTATTTATTAGACTCCAAGTCGCCTTCACCTTATCCACACTACTCCCTATGAAGTTGGCAATATAGTAGTTTCTCTTTGCTTCGTGAATGTTGTTTCTATATCTGTTCTTATGTTTATTGTATAACTCTCTGTGTTCATTTGTACTATCTCCTCTAATGATGGTGTTTATTACACCTAAAATTTTCTTCTTTTCTTTTAATTTCAGTGCGTACCCTTTATCTGTATCCGTTTTTGTATTTCTAATAATTTTCCTCTTTTCAGGGAAAGCCGATTCTATTTTCCTTTGAAGGGTGTTGTGAAACGCTGAATATTGGCCTGGCTGAGAATCAATTATATTCCACTTATGTTCACTCGCTATAAGTTCAATAAAGTAATTTATATTATATTTTGTATATTCTCTTAGTTTTACAGTTCTTTCTTTTGTTGTTACAGCTATTGCATTTCAATCAAGTTTTTGTGCTAAATGGTCAGACAAATGCATATTAAGTGTTTTTAGCTAGAATTGTTTCTCTTTCTGTGAAATAAATATATTGTCCAGGCATGTCTTGAATCTTGTAGGCTCATTACAAGTTCTAAGCAATCCGAATAATTCCAACGTAGACTCAATCTCGAATTTCTCTTTACTCTGACAGTTTAAGAAATCCACATTAAAATCCCCCGCCACCATGACTGTAGCAGATGTGGATTTATCCTGGATTTCACTCAATATATTTTGTATTGTTGCAATACACAAATCAATGTTTTGTATTGGTGGTCTGATATACAACGCGACCACAACCAAATTTGTTCATTTGACGTACTATAGATAAAGTAGCGGCGGCTTGTGATACTGTATATTCGAAGCTGCAGCGAAGATAGCAGTCGTTCGTATATAGTCATATATTTCCAGCACTTACCAACATGCAATTGCCGTCGATACACGAGCATCTACGAACTAATGTTATCTTGGCAGCAGCTCCGAATATATGGTATCACAAACCGCCGCTGAGATAAAGACCAAACACTGGGAAAACATGTAAGAAATTATATACAAATTATAATCAATAGATATTATATTTTATTTGTATATTTATTCAGTGATAGTTATTTAGCAAGTTATTGTACATGGAGTATACTGGACCGCAATTAACAGAAATTTAGATTCGCACAAAATGTATGTGTGTGATGTTATCCAGTACCAAAGTATAAACGATAATCGTACTAAAATATAGAAGATATTTATACAAAATATTAACGAATGCGTGGAATTACAAGCGTTTAGTTCTAAATACGTATTTAGGTCGGTTGTCATTCCTAGTGCAGGAAACACGAAGGGAGGAAAGCATTACTTGTAAATTATAATACACTTTAAAGGTAACCTTTCTATTTTATTAAGTCCAAACTGTTTCTACAATTAGGTCAAGTTTCAAAAGTGTCAATTTACTTATGAGTTGTCAACTACGTTCTTAAACCTAGTCAACGAAAATGTAAGATTATATATGCAACAGCAATTGATCAGGTAAAACTTGGAAGACTTCATCTGATGAATATACATTTCTGTGCCGTAGAATGGCGCTTTGAACGTGTTAATGTCGGGATCGTAAGATATTTATATCCTTTATATATTTTATTATTCTCGACACCGGTAGTATCTGTATTATTAGGAGGAAAGTAGATTAGGAAATAAACAGGGTCTTATAAGGTATTTCGCAATAAATGACTAATTAAAGGGCTTCTTCCCTGCGGGCAATAAAATCGACAGTATATTTTTCAGTTCGTAATCGTAATGTGCTTGGTTTTATTTCTAATGAAATTAGGGTATAAGCATGATCACAAAAATAATTAAGCAATATATAATCTAAGTAGATTTTGGACCAATAAAAATAAATGTTGAATGGGAATCAGTACTACTATTAGATTTGAAATTTTCAGAAAATTGCCTGTTTGGACTACAGTAACTTTTTTATACATTCATACCGAATTTGGTATTTGATAAGTTTCTAAAAATTCTTCTAAATGACGTTTGTATCCATGATAATAATTTTGCAATTTCATTTGCAAATTACATTCTGCAGCAGCTTATGACAGATAACATACAGGAAAATATTCTTCGTCAGTTCATTATATAAACTTTTGTATCAGTAATATAATTTTGAACTAAATATCCAACATTTTGCATGAATCTCCTTCATTACAGAACTGATTTTCCTAAATTAGGAACTAAATGTATATACTATATAATGTATATACTCCTCCTTCTACTTCTTTTATAAAGGTAGCTTTATAGTTTACTTGTGTCAAATACACACCATCGCTTGTACGGTCGTTTAAGAAACTTAACCTAATCGTCAATTTTAGATCATCAATATTGTTGAAATTTTTACAATTCAGAAAATGTTGTTAAGAATTAAGTGAAACCTCAAAGATACTCTAAATGGATATGTTGAGGCGCGGAGCGATGGGAATGGTTAGTTGGACTGCCATTCGAGATACCTCGCCTATCTCATTTTAGAAGGGTGGCTGAAAATCGCATGGAGTTATTTGAAGTATATTGCAATTATGAGCACACACCATTTATCAATTTGACTTCATATTTCTACGAATACTAGAAGAATGATTTAGTACTGTTCATGTATGTATTACTTCATTGTTTATTTGTTTAATATGCCAGTAATAATAGATAAGTACAATTACAAACCATTTTAAAAGAAAGGACCTATGAGAAATTGTAAGTCACCTGCCTTACCTACACCTACATAACATAGATAAGAAACCTAATAAATATGGGTGTGATCATAATATATAATTAAATTTGGCTTGTAATATGAGAATTCATTAATTAGTTTTATGTGACTTAAGTATTGTTTTAAAGACACTATACATATAGCATCATTCTCTAAGAACTCAGAAAAATATAAAATAAAATTTCTTTTCGAAAATTAAATACTCTGAGATTGGGAGTTATACTATATGTATGTGTCAGTGATCGGCAACGCATCGTTTTTTCGCTATTCATACTGACTCATGAAATTTGAAATATAAGTGAGTAGGCATCATTTAAACTCAACTACTTTGATTTACTCATACTCATGATAACGTTGATTTATAAGTATAGGTTGCAATAAATATGAATGCGACGTCGAATCATACTCATACCATACTCACACTCATAAATCACCTCACTTTGATTTCTAGTATCAGGAAAATACTTATAATACTTACATTGATTCAGCTCACTCAACTCAACCATGTATATTTAAAAGTTTAGTCATTAAACAGTTTGCAACTAGTATAAAGTGTATAAAAATATACAAAAGCATAGAATTGTAAGTTTATACAGAAACATTTCTGGAAAATTAATTTTTTTTATTATTTATCATTTTTATCAGCAGGTTGTGAAAAATGGATAGCAATAGTGAGATTGAGGAAAAATAAATAGCGGAGTTTTTCAATTAGTGCAAAAACGTAAGGGTAAAAGCACAATATGGACCATTTTTTCTCAAATTTTAAAGGATGACGAAACAATTCTAGACGGGTTTGTATGCTGCCGCACCTGTAAATATATTTTTAAGTATAATAGACGGCAGTCATCCAATCTGAACCGTCATAAGTGCTTCAATTTAACCTCACCAAGTGGATCTATTAAGAGGGTAAGTGAGGAGGATAAAGAAGAAGCTATTGATGCTTGTACAACATGGATAATTGAGGACTGTCGTCTCTTTCTGCTATTCCAGGAACCGGATTTCGCAAAATGGTTAAATTTTTTTAAATTGGTGCACGTTATGGCACAAATATTGACATCAATGATTTGCTTCCTGATCTATCCACACTTTCACGCCGAATAACGAAAACAGCCCAAGAAAATAAGAACAAAGTGAAATCAAAAATTGCAAATATAGTAAGTAAAGGTGAAGCATCTGTAACAATTGATCTTTGGCAAGATAACTATGTAAAGAGAAATTTTTGTGTGCTACTTTACATTTCCAAAAGAACTTTGAGTTAATTGATATTGTCCTGGGGATGAAATCCATGGATTTTATGCGTAGTAGTGGGGAAAATATTCGCTGTAAATTACAAAATTTACTTAGTGAATTTGGTGCAGATAACTTAAAAATGTTGTTTTAGTAATGGACAGAGGAAGCAATGTAAAGAAAGCTCTGGAAAACTACACAAGGCTGAATTGTTCAAGTCATTTATTATCCAATGTTTTGTACTGCGTACAGGCGAGCTAACAGAACTCAGTAGTTCTTACAAAAAAATGGTAAAATATTTTAAAAAGGCAAGTCTCCAACGTCTGCTGCAAACTTCATTGAAAAGCCATTGCCCTACACGTTGCAATTCACACTATGCCATGTTTAAATCAATCTCAGACAACTGGATAAAAGTAAATAAAATTCTAACCGATAACTCATAAACGCACAGACTATCAAGTATTAATATTTCAATTCTGCAATGCTTGGTTGATATGTGTACCTGCTTTGATGTCATTTTCAAAAAACTTCAAGGATGTAGCTTCCCTTCGATATGTTTTATTATTCCATCAATTAACCGTCTCAAGGAAATTTGTGAAATTAAGGAAAATGATGTTCCAGCAATTTCGGCATTGAAGACAAACATTTTGAAAAAGTTAGATGAGGTCTGGGTTTCAAATTTGAGTATATGGCAGAAAACTGCTTTCTTTGTATCCACCAGCAATTAATGAGCAACGAAGTGATTTGGATGAAATAAAAGAGTTCTGCGTGAATGAAATTGCATATTATGAACAAAATGGGTCTCACTCAATTCCTACATTACCAACTACAACATCGGATTTGCCATACAACTTATCACCTTTATCAATTCCATCGCCACCGAATTTATCATCTCCAATTTCATCCTTGCCAATATTACCATCACCCAATTTACAAATATTCCACAATAATATCTCAAGTGAAAATCCTACAAATATTTTACCTAGTTCCAATACTTCATTAAACAAAGAAGTGCGTTTTTTTTTTCAAATTTATTGAGACGCTCGATGATGTCAGCCCCAGAAAGTGGAAGGGAAGAGGTATCACGCTACTGTATGGAAAATATTTTAATAGATGAACATTTTGATGTGATGCAATGGTGGAGAGCCAACTCTACAAAATATCCAAGTGCAGTGCTGCGTCAGAGCGAGTCTTTTCTTTGGCTGGAAATATTATAACAGAAAAGCGAAACAGATTAGCCCCCAACACGGTTGACAACATATTATTCCTTAATTCTTTTTATAAGACTGTTTCCTTTTAATTATAAAATTATTTGTAATAAACTATCTGCTTTGGAATTATTTCTTTAATATGTATGTATGTATACGTGAAATATAAAAATAAATATACATTTCTGTTCATTATTTTTATATATAGTCTTAACGAATGTAATAATAAATATAAAAGTGAAGAAAAATAAATCAAATATGAAATACGCAACACAAATCTACACATATTTCTTTGTTTAACTTTAGTAAAAAAACAGTAAAAAAGGCAACGGAGCAAACACACAACCTCATAATGAGTATATTAATGTTCGTATGTGAAGTTCGCATTGCAAACCATACTTATTTTGCATCGTCTATACACATTGAGTTAAGGAGAGTCGAAATCAACAACGTCATAAATGTTGTTAAGTATGAGTTCGATGAGCACTTCAAACTTTCGAGTGGATATGAAGTTGGACAACATTGCAATAAGTATGAGTGCGTATAAGTACAAGAAATTATAAGTCATGATTCAACTCTACTCACTTTTTCACCACCCATTGCTGATCACTGGACTATGTGTGCTGATGAGTGGTATAAGAGTAAGTGTAACCTTTTACTTCATTTTCGGTTCTTCCCTTGTCGAATTGGTTTTCTATCTATTTTTATTTTGGATCTTCTGCCTTTGTAGTTTGATGTCTTTACCATCCATACAGATTTGGATCGTGAAACAAATTCTGTCATCTTTGCTAAGATTTGCCACGTACTTCGCCTTTGCAACTTTTGAAGAGTACTATTTCAACAACAATGAAAATATCCAGACTATGCGCCCGTATATCAAAAATGATCTAATTGTGTGGCATATTACGGAATTGAGACATTCCTAGCTATTTCAAAGACCTCCGTGCAAAAGGAGATCCTGTACGATGAATTGGATGTGGCAATGTTAGTTTCTCTTTGGTTCTTTTAGCTAGAGAGCAGTGCTGAGATATATATAAAAACTTTCAGTCGATTCTATTGCGAGTGGCGGTGAATTATGAATTTATTCCTAGGACGCTTGATATGGCCTAGTAGTTTGCGGCTTAGTCTCTTTTATTGTACTTTATTCAGCTTATTAGGAAGTGGGTGATGCTACCTTTTGGTTGCTTAGGTGGAAGTAACCCTGCGGTAGATGTTCCACTTTTTGTTTATTTTGATCATCGGTCTTTCGTCTTTCGTTTTATAGTTCTATAAATGAAGTTGGCTATAGTCATTATTTAATGTGTTCGTTCTTTTACAGTCAGCTCGTATCTTGTGTTTCGTAGGTAAAACCAAGTAAATTGAAAGACATGATAGATCTTGGACTTATTTACTGAATTAATGGATTAGGGGGCAAAGTAATGTAAATAAAAGTTTCAAACCGTCATAAGAAATGTGAGACCCCCTAAGTGTACAAAACAGCGTTAGTTTGTACCAGGGAATAAGAAAACGTCAGAGAATAGGAATACGTATGAACAATCAGCATATTAAAAAGCTTAGCTACAAATTTTGAGTGACACTGGAAATATGAAACTGCCGATGTATGTCTGTCTTTATACCTAAGTAGCTAACGATGTTCCATGAATAGAACTTTCATTAGAAAGCAGGGGGTATTAAGTGGAATTAAAGCAAGATAGCGTTCGTGTATCTATATATAGTAGGTACATCACAAGATAATGGATTATGCGTGTATGTATGTATTAGAAATGTATCGTAAATGATTTCTGACGTAAACTGATCATTTGAAACAAATTAATGTAAGCAGCGATCGAAATATATTCCAGCAATGTACGAATACGAATCTGAACGTTGGATTTGAGGCATATGATCTAGTTTTATAGTTTCGGTATTTATATTTAATGTGCAGAACCTATTTCTGTGTTGAATATTTATAACACATATTTACGTAGTCGAATGAAATTTCAATAAGGACAAATGTATGGTTAGTTGCCGCAGCAGTATTTATACGTAATACGTAAAGAAACGTATTTTTGACACAAGAACGGAGAAGTATTTAATTTTTTATGTACAATTTAATATGTACAAAATAAATAGAATAAAACCATCAAAGTGAAATGCAAATCGTTTTAAGACCAGAATATAATATTTTAAAGTGTGAGTGAAAGAGAAAACGTTAAATATTTTATTTCTGGCTGAATTTAATAATTGAAGCTTTCTTCTTTTCGCATTTATTGAGAAACATGAAAGGATCCTTATAAGAGCCGTCCTCTGGATGTCCTAATCAGCATTGCGTAAATTTCCCGCAGACGCTTTTACAAATATTTTTATCTGTGGAGAGCATCCCCAACGTCTATATACTGTTAAAATCTTGAAAGAAATGTGCTGCATAAATAGCAGAATTCGGTAGAGGGTTACGAAACGAAAATTAAATCGGAAGAAGTATTTGGCCAACCCGCTGTAGGTTAACCTCCCCATGTATTTTGCTATAATTAATAAAAATTTATACACATAAGCAATATTGTTTGCGTGGTGATGTATGTAAAAGGGAAGCGTTATGGGCATAATTTCAAAATTCAATGCGTTATGTTGAGGGTATTGGAAATGATGCGAAAAATATATTAATACTGTAAATTGAGGATGCGAACATTTGTTCTAAATCAACTCAGAATGAAGAAATTATGCTATTAGTATTGACTTTAAAAATATACTTATATTAGTAAGCAGTTAAATGGTTTCAATTAAGTAACATTATTAAGTACACAATTTAGAAATACACTTTATATTCTGTTTAAAAAGTCTAGATGTTACAGCCTTACATTACATACATACATATGTAAATTAGGTGTTTAGAAATGTAATGTATAAATAACGAGATTTTTTGCTTCCGTTTGAGATGGCAACATTCATGGGCTATCTATTGTTTCACTGCATTCAATAGGCTCTACGCACTTTGTGTTGCAAATTTTAAGACAATTGCTTTCTTTCAGTTTCCAATATATTAACTTTAGAGATTGTGGTATTGAATACCCTCGGTCAAAGAAATGAGTGATGAGAGAAAAGAGTAACAAGTCAATATATCAAATTTCTGGCGAAATTAGACGAAAAACCATTCAAAATTTTGCGAAAATTACAAACCGTCTATGGCGAAGAATGTTTATCAAAAGCACGTGCTTAAAAATGGATAGACCGTTACAAAAATTGGCGAGAATCCGTTGATGATGATGTGAGAGAGGGCGCACCAAAAGAGAAGTGAATAATTGAATTTGTACTTGCTGGTCCGACAGTCAGTTCTGCGTTCTATCTTAAAGTTTGGAAGCGTTTGAGACCGAGGGTGGTTAAAGTTAGCCTGGAATTGGGTGAGAAAGGATAGTTGCTTCATCATGACAACGGGCCGTCGAATTTGGTGTTAATTGGTCAGAAATTTTGATTGCGAAAAGCATACGATTTCTGACACCCATACAGCCCTAACCACCCTATCCGACTTCTTCAGATCAGAGGGAGCCGTTTTGAAAGAGTTGAGGAGAACTAAATCACCGCGAAGTATGTCATTAAGGAGACAACTTTTGAGGAGCTCCAAGAGTGTTTTTTGGGTTGGAAATATAGTTAGAAAGGCTGCACCAAGTTAGGAGGAACCTGTTGTGAAGGCTTATGACCTTAATTTCATTATACTGCTTAATATACGTTAGCGAGGTTCTGCGCCGAGAGTTAACTGGGAAAAAGTGAAACGCTTGATATCGTCACTAGACGCTTTAATCTTTCATCCTTTTCTTTCATTAGTATTTTCTCTCACACACATACGCACATACTCATCGCAGGAGTAACTATGAAATGCGCCGTATTTTCGTCTCCCCTCACTAGATGGCGCTTTTATTATTCAGATTCGAATTCAACTTCAACTTCTTCGAAATGAAATACCTTTTTCTTTGTACATTGTTTATTCAATTATAGAATTTTACCTTTTATTCAAATAATCATCAAATGCCTAAAGAGCTTTGATCTTTTCAGGTGTCCCACGACACCTCCCCACTTTTTTTTAATTAAAAGAGCTCAATGAATACAGTTTAGAAACAATTAGAATAAGAGATTGTTAAGATTAAGAAGATACTATTTTTGGTTTAACTTCTCTGGTTTACTATTTATTGTTTTTAATATTTTGTTGTGCGTAACACCGCAAGTCAGTATAATATTACTTTCCATGATGGATTAATGACGACGTCCTACCTGACGTATTGTGGAGGCAACTAAGTAATTGTAGAATTTCTTAAGGAAATACAGCTTTTTGTATTAAACGAAGTAGATGTAGAGTAATGTATGATCTATTTTATCAATTACCCTTTGCTATCTTTCGGACATTATTATAATTCCAGGTTCATAGAACAGTGAAAATGGTTCTTACAAGCATAGTGTGAACTATATGATGCATATGGCTACATAGCTGAACCAAGCTTCAACAATTTTTGCCACATGTCTTAAACTGTGTTTCGCCGCGAACTGTCATGGTGAAACGCAGTACCCTTATGATTTAATAATTCTCGTTATTTTTCTTGAATAGCATTGCCTGCTGTGATATCTCTAGAATGCATATATCTGAATTAGTGTTTTGGTTGTATAGTAAAATTTTAAAGTAATCGTATTGAATTGATACATAATCTGCTCTATATGAGTTTGTTTTGGATGTTGTTTGAGTTGGCTTACTTTGTTATTTTCGCTTGAGAAATTAATAAAGTAAAAAATAACAAACGCTATCCAAATAATAAAAAGGGCAAGATTAAACGACCAGCAAAAAAAAAAACCTAAACAAACAGAAAAAACCTAAGAATACGATCACCAAAAAGGGCAAAGTTAACTTCTTACCGTTGGAACGGGGTAAAACACAAAATGACTATTAATGTCACACGTGTCGTTTGTCATAAGTAATTAATTACACTGATGTGGCTAATGGCCTAGATGCCAAGGTAAAACATACAAAAAAATGTCACACGTGCTCCAACTCTTACTGAATTAATCAGCTTCCTCGATTCTTATACCGGTTCGGCGATCCAATCCTAAAAATGAGGCAACGGAAACGAGAAGTATTTTTCCATAAAATTCACAAATGTGCCGAGATTTCAAACGATAATCTCTCGAGGAAAACACTTCGCGTGGCAAAACGTCTTAACTGCACCAATGTCTTACACGGAAAGCTCACGAATAATACGTCAATCGGAAAACGTATTGTAATTTCGCCCGAAAATAGGCATGAAGGTTCCCACTATCTGTGAGGAATTTCAATCGATAAGCTATCGATAACGTATGTTGGGATGTCGACCACCCAGTATGGACCACTAACAAAGATTAATTAAAAACAACAAGTGAAACCACTAAAATCGGGATACGCGCGAAGAAGAACAAAACGTAACACGTTCTTCTATGTTCAAATACCCTTCCTCATTCTCTTTCCTCGAAGATTGTATTTTTAGGGCGTGGCTGTTTTGCTGCATCTGTAAAAAACAGCTCGGCGTGCTTGATCCGCTTTGCATCGGATTCAAGGTAAAAATTATATGTTTGGACACCAATAATCCTCTTCAAACCTTTTATGATTGGTAGAATATTTGTCGGACCATCATTAAAATTCTACACAGCAATATCAGTCGCTATATTTAAGGCTCTTTCGCCACTTGAATAAGATTTTGGAGCCAAATTCCAAACAGTACTAATGAAATTTTTGTTGGAATTTTGGGTGTAGCCTCTCAAGCAACGACTTAGTAACTCGTCTAGGGTCAGCTTCTTATAAATCAGTTTGATGGCTTCAAAAACTTCCTTAGAAAGCGGCGACTTATAATGCAAGGTGTCCAAAGAGCCGTACCTACGTTTAAAGTGCTGGTATAGTTTTGTAACTTATACGTACTCTGAGATTACAAATAAAGTATTAAAAATCAGTACTACGCACAAAAGCCGTGATTTCAAACGGCTAAATTATGTCCTTGTGTACATGTAACGCTACACTAACGTACTTTTCACTTCTGAACTAAACACAGAAATGCTTCTAACAGAACATACACACTTTCTAACGACATCTTTTAGTGTATTAAAGGAGTTAGAAGTCAAAAGGTACGGCATTTGACTGTATCTCCACAGCAGGTATTCATTTGACGTAGGTAGCCATTTCGGAGATGTCCGGCGCGCTTGGGAAAGAGCTCGAAATTTTGAGGTATTTTTTAAAGTAATTAAGTAATGTCTTGTTCCACATTTTAGAAGGTTCGAAACATTTATTAAGCCAATAAAAAAATCGCTTTTTGGAAAATTTACAGTTTTGTTACCCCTTAAGGGCGTCCATATCAGCAACAACTCCGTTAGCAGGCCAATATAAATGGTTGGAAACGCAACTAGGTAAGATTTGTCCGTTCTGATACTGCAGATCTAATGAAGATGTGCAAACAATTGGATTTATTCTGTACAGGTGTTTATTGTACCCATGGTTTATAATCTTTTCAGTTACATAAAGAAGTACGAAACGAGTTTAGGAAATACGGTAAATAAAGAAAAATAATAATCCAACAAAACCAAAATATTACGAGAAAACAGCAGAGGAATAATATATCTTCCTGTCAACTCATTACACACTCTAGCCTATTATTAGTTTTCATCGCAATGTAGCAAAATAAGAAAAAACAAGTAATGAATCTTTTCGGTTATCTTTGTACAGATTTGTTTGTCTAGAAAATGTTTTTATTTTGATGCCTTTCTAAATGCAGGATGCCATATACATATTATTTCCAAACGTGATTCTAAAAATTTCGGAGGCAAAACTAGTTTTGGTGGAATAAAACTTTTATTCATTGTTTTGAAAAGCAATTTTAACCTAAAATCTACCGGGTGTTTAATAGATTTCTTTTAGTATAATGTAAAAATCAATAGAACAAGTCCTTGGGCAAAATATCGCTTATATGTATGAAAACATTAAAATAACCGACAATTGCGTATTTTGTTTAACTTTGTTTTTCGTGACATGCGTATATGCATTTTGTAATCTGCACATAATCATATAAAAACGAACGTGGTAAATCGCTGTCTTCATCTTACGAAGGGGGCTACAATTGAGGCACTGCGTAATTGCATGAAATAGGCGGACGAAGTAATTCGTAGGCGAAATGTCCTTCGGAGATCCTATATCGAATCGTGGATAATAAACAGAATCTACACAAGGCTGAAGTAGCTGATAGTGTAATATATGAATTGTAAATTTCAGATATTTATATCTAGGTTATTTTAATACTATGATATAAATGAAAGTTGGAGCTGTTTTATTGTTTTCAATATCAGACGGTGTTGGAGCAAGCTATGAAATACCCGGTAATAAAGAAACAGGTGGCTGTTATACAAGTTGCACATGCACAAGATTGACACTATGTGCATGGCTAAGCACTTGACTGGAGTCCTGTTAATCAGGAGTTAATCAGAGTATAATTCATTGCAGCTTACAGAATGTTTATGACTCGAACGTTTTGTTAATCAAAAACAAGATTGATGAACGTAGTCGAAGGATAATCCGGGCAGGAAATGAGGTAGACCATAAAATCCACACACGGTTGACAACTGTGCAATTATCGAGCGTTACATTACGGATATTGTTGAAATGATTGGCATTGCTAAGAGTTGCGTTCATGAAATCATATGCGACCTAAATTTTGTCAAGAATCAATTATCACTATCAATTTTTTCCAATTTTGACTTATTATTTATTTCGCATATTATTTTTTAATTTACTTCAGTTTTCATGTTTTTATATTTTTCTTCTATTTATTTTTTCCTCGGATCTTTATACATATTTACGTCACCTTAAAGTTCTTATCTATTTTTGTCTTTAAAATCATATTTTGAAGTTTGAATGACATTTGCCCGAAGGAGAGAGTAACGGTTTGAGGCTTGCTAATTGACATGACAAAAAGCCAATTTTAATCAATTTATGCGTTCCATGGAGGAAAGGCTAATGCAACTAATAATGCCAAACAATATTACCCGTCTCGCGAATACTTCGAACGTTGCGAATGACGTAGCACAAAATATCAAAAGAGTCATTTGATCTCAGAATTTCTTAATTAAACTAAGAGAACGATCTTTAAATATAAATACGTACGCTTTATATAGATGTGCACCTGTGGTAACTCTTACATTCGAACAGGCAAGGTGTCAGTACCAGACGTTGAAAATCTAATTTGCTTAACGAATAGCTGCTTTTATTTGTGGCTTCGTTATCGAAGCGACGAAGGATGTCTCGTTACTTCACTATGAAATGTACTAAGACGCGGTTAAAACTGATGGGATCTTTCCAAGGCAATTCCGAGAGTATTTTGTGATGTAAATGTCAGGATTTAATTTAATTTAAGAACGTGGCCTCTGTGCACTCATAATGGAGAAAAGAATAAATCGATTACAAACAAAGTGTACATTCATTTCCAAATACGCTTATATAACGTTCCATGCGTATCATTTCATAACTAACGCGTTAAATTTGTTTATAAAATTTAATGCGGTAAATTAAGTTAATGAGTGTAAAAACAAATCAACACAAAAATAAAATGTGCAAAGAAATTTTGTTTTGTTGAAGACCGATATTGTCTTATATCTCTATATGCACTCGACGTTAGACATCTAACACCTGATGGTAGAAGTAAATAAACACCTACGTACGTGATCTTCCTTAACATATTGACCTAATTTTACTAGTGTTTACATTTCTTTATCTAAACAGTAAACATACGCGTCTGTTTTCCTGTATCTGCATATGAAAACAATTTCCTTCCGTCACTTTAAAATCCTTGTTGGGTTCCCTGTGAAATTTTGTGTAATTTGTTATGAACTATTTATGTTTTAATTAAGTTATGAAAAAGAGCAGCACTTTTCACAAGTTCACATATAGGAGTAATAATGATTTTCTTAAGAAAACTACTTTTCACCATTCGCAGACGCGTTTCGTGGTTATACCACTCATCAGTGCGACTTTGTGAGAAGTAGTTTTCATTTCGATGATATAATATATGCTTGATGTTTCGCTGCCACTGCATGAGGTGGTACGAAGGCTGTTGTATACTCGTGTAGAATAAAAAGTGGCAATAAAGCGCAATTGTTATTGCTCGTGGGAACTATTCGACCCCTCAAATGCCCTCTAACCTGCAAAACGCGCCCCAATTTTTATGTTTACATTTCTTTCCCTAAACTGTAAATATTGGGAATTGTTTAAAGACTCGAAGTTAAATGAAATCTCTGCATTGGATGAGGGGTATCGTAATAATCGACTAATTTTGTCTGTGAATAATTATGGCTTTCCTGTGATAGTTGGAAACTATTTTCTCTTACAAATTTGCATAAGTTATGACCCTTTGTGTATGTGTGTATGAAAGCGCAGCAGATATAGACAGGAGCTTTTGTGTGAAATCGGACCCTATATGGGTCAATTACGTTAAGAGAATAGTGAAAATTTAAATATATGCTATTTATTACCGTCTGTGCATACACAATTTTTTTGCTGGAATCAAGATAGACCTGCGAATTTAGAGTTATATTTTAGGGGTGGCAAAATGTATTAAATTTACGGCTAATAATTATGGGGGAATGCTCAAAGCTTTTCTTTACTTGTTTTGATTTGTTTTAAGAGACCCTTTGAAATTTAACATAACTTCTTTGAGTTAAAGCAAATATGTTAGTCTATGTTACTTTGCCTTTTGTACATTCTTTCGAAACTCTACCATAAAATTATTGCATACCAGTTCAGGAACCATGTAACTCAAGCCAATGGTATAGTTTCATGTTCATTAAATATGAATTAAAGTCAACCCCTTTATTATAACATGGTTACATTTTTCATTGCCTTTTATTAATTCTTTGTCTATAATCCGGAAAGCTGACATATTCGTGTGTGTGAACAGGGCTTATCCTATATAAAGATTACCTCAGAAGAATTGAATTTTCGGATTCCGTTCTCATTAGAATTGTTGCCCTTTGTTATTACGGTATATCCTAATATATTATTCTAATACGGTGGCAAAATATTTTCTTTCCGGATTCCCTCGGGAATTTATTCAATCATTTTTAGTTACGGACATAAAAAAGGAGCCGGTTGGAGCTAATACCGTTTAAAATAAAGCGCCACCGATATGTCAAAACAAAAAATGCGTTATGTACGTTATGGTATATAAATATAGGTGTATTTAATTTTTTCGCTCTACATGCGGGTTTGTTCGTTTTAATTGTTTTGGATGAAATGTGCTATTGCGGTAACACAAGTGGGTTTGGACATGACATGCGAGGTGATTAAAAGGCTTTTGTGCCCATTTCACTCCGAGTGCTTCACCAGCTTAACCTTAGGTGGAGATTGAGTTTACATTTGCAGAGCACCTCTCCTTTAGTTTGATA
This sequence comes from Chrysina gloriosa, assembly GCA_038088585.1. Taxonomy (NCBI): domain Eukaryota; kingdom Metazoa; phylum Arthropoda; class Insecta; order Coleoptera; family Scarabaeidae; genus Chrysina; species Chrysina gloriosa. The sequence goes on from CM076091.1 coordinate 27,594,455, forward strand.
CGTACAATGGGCTAGCTAATACGAAAATGATTTGAGACCGCTTATCATTTTGAATGGAATATTTTCAGTGCATATTTTATGAAGAGAGGAAACATTTTTGGATTCATTTAATGTTTGATTGGAGTTTTTTTCAAAAAGTATTCCTTACTAGTAAGCTAACGTCAATAAACACGATTTGTATTTAAAGCTCTCATATTGATAATTTAGTTTAGACAAAATATATTACGTGTGGTTAAAATGTCTTCAGGCATCTATATACACTACCCTCATAAAGTTTGAAGGCGCGTAGAAATTTGTCAGGATCTTCAAGTAGTAAACATAATTTCGAGGAATGTTAATATTGATTATAAATGTTAAATTCATTCATTTTTAATGATATTATTGTAGATATTCAATTTTACTACCTAGTCTTGATAATATACAATTTCCTTTTACAAATAATATCTACTTCACTACCAAAACGATAATATAAGGTACTCATGTTACTTATTAAAACAGATATGTTGTGAAAATTATCAAAATTTAAATCACAATCATGACATATTTTCTGTTATAGTTCGTACAGCATGTGATTTATATAATATATTGGTTCTATTAACCTCACACTAAAATGTCTGCTGTTGACGAAGATTTATTTGTCCTTGAACGCTAAAATTCACTTTGTTCAATAGCCACACACAATGAGTCTCATTATGCAGAAGGTCATATAGGAATTTAACACTAACGAAACAACAACGAAGCAATATTAAATCTTGTGACATTGGTAGATAATTAGAACCCTTTATCGGATGAGCGCCATCATTCACACACTTACAAATTTTGAAAATCTACATTGGACTGATTCCAGTGTATTTATATGCATTCGATAAATAGGATAACATATGTAGCAGGTATGCACATTCTAATTTTGACCATATGAAGGAATAATAATACAACATGGTCAAGCATTTGGTGTTATTAAATTCTCGGCGATTTCTGAAGATGAATCCGCAGACTTTGTATGCACTAGCTAGTACTTGATTAATATGTTTAACAATTGATAATTTAACATCGGAGGTTACACCTAGGTTCTTCATCGTTGAGCAGCGCTGAAGTGGAAACTGTGTTACTGCTTCCAAAGTTTACGCGGGTACCGTATGTACATCTACAGTCTGCCTAATTTCGACTATAGTATACTGTACAGTAGTGAGTAGTCGATCCTGTGGAATGAACATGTTTGAGCTTATGAACAAATGTAAACAACAGTCTTACATTAGTCATTTCTTTATCTAGATACTTTTTGGTCGGGAAAGAAGAACTTCTGCTTCTTCTTCGGTTGTTTTGTGCCCCGTTAGGGCGTCGGGTCAGTAGAAGTAATTGCAAAAGCAAATACTACTATACCATATGTTTCAACACGTTGGTGTCCTCGTTATTATTGGAGATTGAAAGAAGTTTAAACTGGAGAAGTTTTATATAATTTTGTGCTGGTTATAACTATCTTTTCCATTTTATTCTATTCCCTTAAGGTTTTGAGTTTTCTTCGAAAAAAGAAAGTAATTTGTTGATTTTAGATAAGAGCATGTTAGTTGTAGCAGTCTATTTAAACTTGTACTTTATTAGGACACTTTCTAAGTGTCACTTCTATAATGCCAGAAGCAATTTTGTGGGCGTATTTTGTCTTTCAATTATCACTGCCAACTTTTGTATCTGTAATTTCGGATAATCATTCCATTTTTGATATGTGTTTCAATCAATACCTGTCATGCAATCCGTTCAACTGGACCTGTCAATTTCCAAATTTCATTATTACCTCTGATTGGTGGTATACCTATAACTAAAGATTTCTGTTGAAAGGCTTAAATCCTATTTAAGATTAAATAAATCAATTTGGGTATGTCCTATCTAAAGATTATTGGTATCATCTATCTATATCTTACGTGAATAATTTAAACCCAAGAAATACGCACGTTTGAATGTGTGTAACCCTTTAACGATTAGATTGACGTTATTATACGTGTGAATATATGTGGCATAGGTTGGATCACGAACAATAAAATCAGTAAATAGGGAAAAATGCCCGTCAACCTTGACTTTTAATTTTTCTTGTTAATTTAATGTGTAAACTTTTACAAGAATCATATTTTGTCACCTCATAATTGTCGTGGATATAACGTCATTTCCTTTTATTTCAAGTAATTTTTGATAACGTCATTTGGAGGAGAAAGTTTCTCTGTATACAGAATGACGCCCTGAGGGAGGTTATGTAACCTGAATTTTGAGAAAAATAGTTTGAGTATTCTTAACATCTTTGTTTACGTTCAGTTGTTATTTTTTGTTTAAAATCTATAATTTAAAAAGGAAATTTCATAGAAGGAAAGAAAAATCATGGAGGAAATATAATAAAACAAAACTAGATACAGGTACGAGGTATATTAGATGAAGCAGTTAACATACAAGTTAAAGAAGTAAAAGGACGTATTTGGGAATTGTTGAGCAGATATATTAGCTAGGATAAGAGGAAGGAAAATCCAAGAAAGATTTAGAACGTGCAAGTAATTAGGATGGTCAATCGCCAACATCAGAGAAATGAAGAGAATTGCAGAATAATAACAGTAGGAGGGGATAGCCAAAGAAAAGGTGAAACTTCAACTTAGAAACTAGAAAACCAAGGAAAAATATGATCAAATGACTAATAGAGAAATTTATTTCTCATAAGGTCCATCAAATGTTCCTTAAGAAATAAGGCTTTGCTCGTTCTTTTGTCAGAATCCGATCGTACTTGTCGTATTTAATTTTTTAACAAAAAAGGGAATAAATTTCAACATAAAATGTATTCTTGATTCTGTGCTGTTAAGTTTGACAAACGTTATGTGTCTTTTAACCTTCCTACACTCACCCATACGGTCTGTGAGACCGATTTATATAGTATAGTATACGTCTTTCATTTTGACATGAGTATAGGAAGGTTAATTAATTGACATAAAACTAAAAATGGCAAGTTCAAGTAGAACCCAAAAATAGAAATTTTAATGACGATTTGTTTTGAAGACAAGTCCCAGACACAAGAGAAAGTCTGTGAATACCCTGATTGGCTTATTACACAATCAACAAAGTAAGATAGAACGCAAATTTAGGGCCTTGAGTAACGTAAGAGATAACTTTATAAAAGTTCGTCCGGCAATCTGAGAAGAAAAACAGTTAGATGTTATACTAACGTTTCAAGAAAACCATCACAAATCATGCCGTGAAATCTCATAGCAGCAGTTAATTAGTCACGCTACCGTATTAAAATGTCTAAAAAAGACAAAATGGCATTTGTAGAAAATAAAATTAGTTTAACAACTTCACGAACATGATTTTGACAGAAAAGTTGAATTTTCTGACATAATGATGGACCGAGGCAATGCAATCTGGAATTTTGAAGACGTATAATTTTATCCGAAAAACTACCTTCTGCCTAAACTGGTCTGTCAATAAGCAAACTGTAGATACTAGGCACTTGAGAATCTACACTGGGCGATGGAAGGACGCAATTCCTACAAAAAACTAAGTACGGACGGGGATTGTCGGTAATTCAATCATAGGCCCGTTTTCTTATGGAAGGTGCATTATATGGTAAATTTAATTTGGTATTACTTCACCGAAGCATAACACCCGCAATTGTTGCTCCCCATCCAAATGCAGAATATCCCCTCTTGCCGGATAGCGCCTTATGATTGTTCTAGCAGGAGGGTGTACCGCTACATTATTCTCTAACTGTTCGTCATTATCTTAGTACCATTTTCCCAAATAAATTGATTGGTAGACGACGAGCAATTGAATGGCCAGCAAGATCTCCCGATATAACTCCTCTCGATGTCTTCTTGTGGGCTTATCTCAAATCCAAAGTGCATCTAAGCCGATCTAATAATATTGAAGATTTGAAGATTAGAATAACCGATGGAATCAGGTTAATAACTCTCCAAGTATTAAATAATGTCAACGAATTTGAATATTGCCTTGCTGATTTTCAATGCAATTTGAACTTTAATCGAAATAATTTTAAATTTGTTTGTAACTTTGGCTTTTTAGTAAAACTTTGATTGTTAAATTGAATAATACGCAAAATACTTTTTCTCACAAATCTTGTTACGTAACCTATCTCAGAAATTATCATTCTGTGTGAAGAAAAACGTTCTCCTCCAGATGGCGCTATAAAAAATGGAGTTTCCATTTAAAGGAAAAGAAGGTGATACGATGTTATTTGTCTTGGGTTTGATGAAAGATTGGTATCTCCATCTGCAGGCATCCTTTGCTTTGTTAACAGCGATGCGAAGGGGAATCGACTGCATACCGGAACAACACACTATCCAGTTCTCGAAATGGACAGAGCACATTGTTATTTTAGATAACGATGGAATTAATAGATAGCGAGGTTAAATTCATAACATATTTAGTAGACACATCGTTTATAATATTTTGTTGGTTTGGTAACTTACAATTTTAAACAAATATAATTTTGCGTTAATCAACACCTTAACACCAGCTCAAAAAGTAAATTTCATTACACGTACGATGTCCAGGAGGTTTTTCGAGCAAACACTAAAATTAGGAATAAACCATATTATACTTTGTAGTCCCTTGAACACGTTTTCATAATGAATCATGGATACTACATTGTGGTATATACTGCGTCTTCATCTAAGTGTCTTACATATGTCAATAACATCTAAATGAACTGTTACGATATCCACATTATCCACATTTGTGATACGAGTATCCAATATTAGTTTTATGTTGCAATACACGGAAATTTTTCTTCTTTGAAGTTGAGTCAAATGATTATATTTCCGCAACTGAACCGGAATAGAAATGGGGTAACTAACTTATGGTGGTTTTAAAGATTTAGTAGATGATAGAATTAAATGTATATATATATATATATATATATATATATATATAAGATAAGTACATGATAGAAGTAGTTCGGCTATAATCATTGTATCTAAGTGTTGGATACAGTGATTAATTAGTTCATTCCGCTTTAGGTTTACCATATTCTTCAGTACATAGCTATGTATGAATGTTAATACCTGGGTATACTGCATATCTTACTAGCTACCCAATAGTCTATTAGCCCTTTCCCCATTGTTTCTACATGAACATTTAAAAAGAAGGTTCTACTCAGTAAATGTGTGATCTTTATACTGTTAGTATCTAATTTGTTTATTGAAACATGTTGAATGCCATCAAATGTTTTGATTACATCAAGAAAAATAACTATTTGTTTGAAGAATCGACTTAAAGCTGTTCTCATAAATTAAGGTTGCCAAAATGCGTGTTGATCGGATTTAAATTTAAGAAGAAGGGAATGCTAAAAATTTTCGAGGGATACAATGCCACGGCTATTGGTGTATAATTATCACGTGTATCATCCAAAATCGTTAATAAGTTGTTGAAAATTTATTCTTTTGAAGAGAAACTGCTGAAATCTACTTTTAAAGAGTTAAAGGCAAACAAACCTGAAGTGACAATAGAGCTTACGTCAATAACAGCATACTTGATACATTTTGAAATTGACACAGACGAAATTGAATGCAAAAGTATTTAAAAAAGAACTTAAAGCCGTAGTTCATGCCTTATCCATCATGATCTGTCAACAATCAGAAGTTAGTGATAGAGTAATTGAAAGTAGTCCAAATTCTATTGTAGGGGATCCTTTTCGAAAATAAATACAATGAAAATCGAAATGTTAGAGCATTTAGAAAATAACAAATAACAAGGAAAAGGACAATTTAGTAGAGCCCAGAATTATAGAAAATCATAGAAGGAAAGAAAAAATCATGGAGGAAATATAATAAAACAAAACTAGATACAGGTACGAGGTATATTAGATGAAGCAGTTAACATACAAGTTAAAGAAGTAAAAGGACGTATTTGGGAATTGTCTTTAACGAAGCATGGCCAAATAAGAGGATTCCGAGATGGTGACTATCTGACTATCCCTGTACATAGCAAAGGGGGATAAGATGTGTGTGAAAATCTTAGAGCATGGTTGCTGTTATAGTCATCTCACTAGAAAAATTCTTGAGCTCGCCAAATATAAACAGCGTTATTTTTATTGGATTTTCGATTTATTCGTTAACCCAATTCCTATTGTCGAGTTTGGTATTAAACATCTTGTAAACTGAATCATAATTAATGTGTTCCCCAGACGTCTTCTTTTACCAAAATTACATACATATTGTTGAAATTATCCCTACTGATCTGTCTCCTGCGCATATGCTGGATATCACTATAAATTTCAGCTTTCTTATTCAGAGATATAAAATATACTTACCACGGTAGGTTAATTTATGATATTCTACAGAGGGTAAGTTGTTAGAACGTCAGTTAAAATAAAGTACTCTTTATCTTCAATGATTATATATATTAAAGTTCCCTAGTGACTGGGGTTTTCTGAACAGCAAATAGAAGTGTAACATTATGCCGTCTCCGGTAGTCTACAAAAATGTGCTAGCAGAACACACCATTTAGATTTCCATATATACTATACAATTCAACATTGTGCATGAGCATAATGCAAATCTTCACTGGTATGCTGCATAGGTCCAATTGCTGTTACCCTAGACATCATCTGATTTTGAGTGAGATGGAACCGCTTACGTTGCACGTTGGTCTGAAATTTTATCTTTAATAACAATAAAATTAATAGTAATAAGTTAATCTTCCAACAAGAATCAAATCGATAAAAAATTATAACTTTTAAAAGAAAGGTTTACGAATATCTTTGTGTACTGGACCCATACTTTTTGGCAGATTATTACAATTAATGTTTATCATTTTATTATTATTATATTGGCATATATATATGTGTGTATATAAATGTATAATAGATATCGACTGTACTTATGTAAGATAAAAGTAACTTTATTGGGGTGATCGGTCTGTTGAATAATAAAACAAACTCATTTATTCATTGCTCAATATTTCGCTATATCGATTTCGCATTTAATAAAAAGTTGTTAAATACTTTTTAAAATTAGCAATTTACATTTGATGCAGCTGGTATTCGTATATGTATTCGTATACGTACAACAGACCGATCACCCCAATAAAGTTTTTTTATCTTACATAAGTACAGTCGATATCTATTTTACATTTATATACACACACATATATATATATATAGTTATATAGTTATATATATATATATATATATATATATATATAGTTATATATATATCTTTTCCCTTTTTGCCTTGCATTTCTAATTGTATATTTTTGTCATATGTATAATTACTTTGCAATAAAGATTTACTTTACTTTACTTTATTTTGTACGAAAAAATCGCTTCCACTATTTGTCATATGGAGATATCCCTTCTAGCTCAAATATATTGCTAGTCTCTTCCTTTTAGCAGGCAATTGACTATAAATTGCTATTACTTGATAGCTTGTGAAAAGAGTCTGAAATACGTGAGCAGAAAACTGTTTCTTTGTTTCAGTCAAAATTTTTGTTTGGCATATATTCATTTTTCTGAACATTTCCCAATGTATTTCAATATTCTAAATTCATTTTCAGATGCTTTTAAAATCACTTTATTTTATATTTCATTTTAAATACCTTGAAAAGCATTGTATATTTTATTTTGGTGATAGTACTTTGCTTTCGTGTCATATCGCTTTAGTGCATTTTCCTTTAAGTTTGGTATCGTGTGCAAAATCCTGGATAGTGTTGCTAAAACTAGTGAATGCAAAAGATAATATTCGTTGAATAGGGTCAGAGTGTAGTCCATGTATAGGTTAGAGTGAGGGGAAGTGTTTCGGTAAGCATATGTTGGAGTAGTACTCAGGCGTCCCTTGAGCAAGATAATGACCTTTGTGGAGGATACGGGGTTGCTTGAACGAAAGTGAGAGAATTGTGGGACAAGAACATAATGCTCAAGTGCCTGGTCTATTGGTGACCAATCCTAAAGGAGTGAATGAATGAAATAAAAGTTAGAGGCAACGCGATTTACTCCAAAAAGATTTGACCGGTAATTGTGGGGTTATCGTTTTTATCCACAAGTGGTCGTCAATAGAGTTAGTTAGTTACGCCCGCTTTATTGCTTTTATTCTGACGAATGGACGGAAGACTTTGTTCTTTCCTCTCTGGCAAGGATTTTGTTCGGGAAGCGTTTAACCTCAAAAGAACTACCGGACACCGTCACCATCGCCGAATATCGACGTTTAAAGCAATTTTGTATTCACGCTGTCACTCATCTGTAAAAGACCCCACATCGTTTAAGGAACAAACTTTGTTTTTGTTTTGCGTCGCTTGTCCACAAACAGCGTCCGTTGAATTTAATGCCGTTGGGGTGTGCGCAACTACGAATCATGTGTGCGAACGCCGCAAATTTTGGTTGTTCAAGCCAAAATTAAGATCGATTTCCACTTTTTGTTCTTTACGTTACTGTAGAGATTAACTTTCATTCAAGTTTATTTATTGTTACTGTATTTTCCCGAAATTTTCTGAAAAATATTAATTGAAAATTTGAGTTTCTTGAAAGTAATTGAACGTAGTTTTTATTTGGAAGGTTTGTCGCGTCAAACTTTATTGTCTTTTTCGACACAATATTTCAAATTTTCTTTTGTACTTAGAATCTAAATTTCTATTCACTAATTTGTTTCAAATATTAAATTTCTTGCGCATTTTAATAAACGCTTAGTTTTTTGCAGTTTTTCTTTATGTATAACCCCCTTCCTTGTGGGCCAGACGTTTCACAGCGGAATCATTCCAGGGAGAGCAAACGTAAGTACCCTTTTCAGAAAGCTGTTGAAATTATCCTCCTGTTTAGCGAACTGCAACGTTACAATCTGGTTTTCGTGCGCGACAAAGTGGAAATAAAACCATCGCTAAAAACCAGTGACGCCCTTATATTTTTTTACGATCAGCCAGCGTTTTAACAACTTTTATCGTTATTGTAGCTACTTTTATCTTTCGGAACATACTCTTGCTAAGGAAGCATTCATCCAAGAATAGCACTAATTCTCTGTGGTGGGGCAAAGTATCACAGAAACAAGTAATAAAACACGAGTGGCAAAGGTGTTGATGGAGTTCGCTGCGCGTTTCGGTTGTAAAATTTGAATCATCAATGTGGAAATGGAACGGCGAGCAAACGCCGTGGAAATGGATCACTTATATAGTACTGCAAAGCTATTAAAAAATAGAACACATTAGAAACGATCGAATACGACACAGAATAGGAACTGAAAAGACCATATTAGACTGAACTGGGCGTAGTGGCTTAGAGCGGTCCTAACATACGATGCGAATGCCAAAACATAGGTTGCAGAAGAATATTTCTAAGTGGAGCCCGCCAGGAAAAGATTTTTCCTTAAATGACTATATAACAAATAAATTTTCAGACCACCGTGCACCGGTGGGATCTAACCTTTTCCTTAATAGCGAACATTGTCAACACTAGAACTCTTCCGTGCAAACTCCTTTTTATTTACCAATACGTAGAAGACTTTCTCCTAGCTGTTTGATAGGTCAATACGGTTTCAGACAAAACTCCCACATCCAATTCACAGTGGAAGTAGAAAATACCGGTCCCCTTCCTTGATACTTTAGTCTGCAGAAATCCTGAAAATATCATTAAGCTCAATTGGTACATTGAGCCCCGTCAGCTGAGAATGTAGCCGATTTATTTTTCTGCCTGAAGCTTGGTATAGCTTCATATCTGCTGTGATCATCCTACTCCATCGTTGTAGTATGCGGCCACATTGGAAAAGGTGTGTGTGATTTAAGTTATAAATTGCATTAAGAAAGCGATCTTTCCGAAACCAACGCGCCACTGTACAACAGCTGTAGTGATTTTGATATTTGTCATTGCATTGACTTCCCTGGACGCACGACGCCAAGCAAATTTGCTGAAGCAATGGCAAATGAAATTGATAGTGATGAAATTTATCTCAACAGAGTTGAGAAAGCCTAGCAACCCAGTGAAGCCTCTCAATACGTCCGTAATTCGTCCAAGATCAATGTATGGTGTAGACTCATGTATGATTGGGTCTAAAAGGGGCATTGAAAAAGGAAAGGAAAAACGTGTAATATTTCAGCAGAATAGAGTGCCACCTCCGTGCAATCAGATCGTGCGAGAAGTCCTCAACATCAGATTCCCTGACCATTGGATTGGTAAGGGTGGCTCTGGGGTCGCCTTATGGATTTCTTCTTTTGGAGATATCTTAAGAATATTGTTTACGTTGAAGCAATCCAGGATCTGAAACATTTAAGAGAAAGTAACCAACTCAGCGATGGCGACCGTGACTAAAGTTTTATAAAAGAGTGGATGAAGTGTTATCATTAAGTGGTATCCACCGATCTTTGTCTCCACTTACTGCAAAACGCGACATTAAAATTCGGAGAAGCAAGGGCGTCAGTTCCGTTTACACTACTTAATGATAACACGTTATGCACTCTTTTATTAAGCCTTAGTCATGACCCGATCCTAGGTAGTTGGAGGATGATCGACTATGGCTTCGATGTTTACCTAGCCACAGGAAGCGCTCCCATTGAAACCTACTCAAAAATGTAAAAAAACTTCCGCATCTTTTGGTATATAAATAAATAGTGCTTAATTAAAAACTATTCACTATTTCACTATTCGCAGATGCGCGTTTCGCGGTCATACCGCTCATCAGTGCGACTGTGTGAAGTAGTTTTCATTTCTAGCCGAGTGCGCGCTTGTAGCTACTACAGGAGTTTGTGGCAAAACAAAGTTGTCTACTTCTGTAGAATCAAAATAGCTGCAAAAATGCGCAATTAGTACATTATGGCCGAATTTCGTAATTGAACTCTCATATGGACGAACATATAAATAAATAGTTAGATTTATTATGGGGTTAGTTATTTTGTCCCTATAAAATTTAAACAACGCTTCTTGATATACTTAATTGGTTAATGTAGTATTAATAATTATTCAATTATTTAATATCAAGCAAATATAAACAATAATATGGATAATACAACAAACCCATCTGACATATACATCGAACAATTTATTTGTTGGACTTTTCAAATATACCAGGAATTATCAAGCAGATGACATCATCAATAAAATATTCTTTATACAACGTATCTTATGTTATCTGTATGTGGCAAAGAAAGATACACATAAGTATATATAACTTTAGTTTTTAATACTATAATAAAACAGTATTATGATAAAATAATGCTGTATATGTAGTATCTACATGTACCACATACGGATAATTTGTGTGTAGAGAACTCCGGCTTCTTTACGATTACGACATTTTCTAATAAACCAGAACGTCGTAGTGGTGGAGGCGCCGGTGGATTTTATGTTCTACATTTTTAATAATGTTACTGATTTAATTAAATGGTGCTTGAACTAACTAAATAAGTTACACGAAGTAATTGAATAACCGTAGTCTTACACCTCATACACATTTATTTTAGTTAGAGTTGATTTATTTTGTTGGATGAACACCACTTACCTTTCTATTTAAATTTTATTAGTGAGGACCATTATAAGGATTTTACGGGCAATTAAACAAAAGTATATGGTTTGTTCGATGTTGTTTATTTTCCTGTTTATATCATACTTTAACAGACTTTAGCATTACTAAACAAAAATAAAACTCCACATACTTGTTAAAGTATCTACTTATAGATATTTAAAATATTTCAATAGTATGAGTGTATTATACGCATACGTTAAGTATCTATAATTTATAAATAACTGTACATTCTGCAGTAAGTACTTAGTTTATGCATTCATAATGTTTAGTTATGTACACTTATAAATACATACAAAAATCAAGTAAGTTAAGTTGTCATGTTTTAAAGTTGTGGTTGAAATGTCAATGCTATATGTACAATATTTTATAGCATGGCTATATATGTATATGTATATCGATAGAACACCGATTTTGTGCAATAATATGAATTTAATTGAACGTAAATACGTACATTTTAAGAGAAAGTAAAACATGGTTACTAGTATATAATAACACTTAGCTTATCATACAATATATGCAATACCTCTACTTTATTGGTGGTGTTCAAAGTAACAGAGAACTATTGACAAATCGTTTTACAATTCTAATATAAGCGTAAGGGTAATTTTTACTTTTTTTAGGTGTCCCAAAATGAATGCATATTTTAGTTCTAAGAAGTGCTGATATTATATTATTAATACAAATTATATATGATGAATGCTCTGAATGTTTTTAGAAAAAAAACACACTACATTTCTGAAAATAGAATTTCAATTACTATTCAGTTATTATTACTAAGTATTCATATTTAGCTTCAATATATTTGTTTATTATTTGAAACTGCTTATCAAAGCACCCCGAAGACAATTATTTTGGGAATTCTTCAAGTACGTTTTGAAATTAAATAATCACTCCCCTTTCATGGTAAGAAACAAACACAAAATATTTGCTGCAAGATTTGGACTTTGTAAAGCGCAAGTCATCAGTTAGATCCCAGTTCTATGTAAAAATGCTAGCCTTTTGCAGCCATATGCGAGTTTGCATTATAGTGAGCCAATAAAATGTAACGCAAATCAGACCCTCAGCCTTCTAAACATCTATACTGTTAACTGCTGTTTAGTACCGGAATTGTAATTGTAAATCCTAGATTCATCTCCAGTAACAATGGTTAAAATCCATCATCGAACATCCAGCATATACCGGCACCAGTTTACTAGCGTGTATTCTCTTTTATTCCATCAACAAATATTGGAGTCACCAATTTACTACATTTTTTACATTCAAATGTTGATGTGACATATGATCAATTACAACTGACTCAATGTCTAATTGATGGTGAATCATTACATTCCGTTTCTTTTTTCCAATCAGCTTTTTGACAGCAGTAACAATTGCGGGAGAGTTACTGGAAGACGTCTACGTCTCGGATAATCGTCAACATTTAAATGTACGAAACCAGTGGATAAAAACAATTTCGTCATATACTAGTTCAAATTACTACTACAAACTATCTGGACTGAATTGTAATCTAGTAATTCTCGAAGTTTTTGATGAAATTTTCGTATAATTGGGGTGGAGTTCTATCAGTGTTCAGTTTCATTTTTCAAATAGAAAGTGGGTGACTGTTGTGATAGACATTCCATTTCACAAAAGTAATCACATGATGTCCTATGGCAAGATCTTGGCAATTTGTTTTGACCGCGATTGCGAGATGTGACTCAATTACGAAATTTAAGATATAGCAAGCTTGTGGTTATGCCGTCCTTTTCAAATTACAGATCATTTACATTAGGACGAACTAGTTCGGGTCACAAAAGCTCTGTTACTATTACACGACAACATTAATCATTCACATTTAATTAGTTCCCAGACACGTCCTCAAAGATGAAAGTTCCAGTAATACCGTCGGTCTAGACGGGCAACAAACAGTGGTTTCTAAAAGATATACTAGCTTTGCGTGAATGGCCTGAGGCTGCCTTCAACTCATTGGGTATATGCTTCATCCCCAAGTAAGGTTTTCAATTATCGTTCATTGGTTTGTTCTGATAATTCATGGCCCAAACCATTATCTACTTGGTTCCAGCTCTTGGGACGCTTGAAGTTTATGCATATGCCAATCTTTTGTAAGAATTTGCTGTATAGTGCTTCTGAAAACGGCAACTTGTGTTGTGATTGATGGCGAATTGACGTGCTTTGGCTCCCACTAATACTCTGACAATGCAGTAATCTCCTTTTCAACAGACTGGACGATGCGACTACATCCTCTAGGTTTTGCATCTTAGAAATCTCCTGAACTACTCAAGCGTTGTGTGTGCATTATTTCGATAAAATACAGCTCGCACTTTGCGAACTGTTTCCGAATGCTTGGCCCCATATTTATAATAAGTTTTCACTACAACAGTGCAAACTTTACAAACTTTAGCTTATTAACTTTCATTTTGGGACACAGTTTATGTATAAACCAGGTTTCTTGCTATTGTTCAATATTAATTTAATACTTATATACATATGTTGACACAATTCAATGCGTACGATCAAAGTATTAGTAGGGTAATTCAAATACTAAGGAGAACGTTGGCATCCGAATATATACAATTGGGACAATATACTATTGTATCTTAGTATCTGCATATGTATCGACGTACGTATAGTGCTACTGACAAATGTTTGGATCTGCAACTGTTTGCGGAGGCGTTTGTGAAGAGCACAGTTTAAGCTGCCTTTTCCGAATTGCAGATATACAAGTTTATTCCAATGAAAAGTGTAACACACGCAAAGTTTGTGCAATAATATACACATTTGTGTTGGTTGGAAACTGCGTAAACTTAAAATTAATCCATTTTCATTAATGTTTGAATGTAAATATGAAAATGTACTTATACCGAACAATACATACAAACATTAATGCATGAGGTGCAATCATGTTTTATCCCTAATAAACCTGAGAAAGTGTTACATTCACAAGAAGAAAAGTCTAGTTGGTATCCATTAATAAAAAGCAAAAATATTTCCTTTAGAAGATTATAACAGTGTTTATTACTCTATACTTCTTAAGGTAAAAACTTCAATGTATGGATGCCACTGTCTTATTCTTAAGGGGAATATTTTTCGCTCCTCAACATGCACGGGTAAAACGAAGACTATTGAATATAAACACAAATCATTGGAAGGCACATCAAGTAAAAGCCGTCAATATAACTGTATATTAAAACTGTGTTATACATGCGACGCAAATAAGCAACTATTTTGTTTGCTATTTAATTCACGCACCCTCCAGTATTTGACATAATTTCGTTGTCATTTTTCTTAAGAAACTGAGCTAATCTAATTTACTAATATTCAATAAAACCTATAAACTAAAACAGAAGAAATGGTTAAAAATCAAATGCAACATGATGAAATAAAGCTATTGCCCCTACTTTCAGCCAAAAGAGCAACTACTAAAATAATGCAAAGTAGCTTAAGAACTCAATTTGTTTTATTGTTTATCTATCCTTTTAAATTAGTTCTACTTTTACCACACTAATTGTGGCAAACTACAAATGTATATCTTAATAATCACGCTATCATTCTCATTGAAGAAAACACAAACAAAAGCCTCTATCTTTCGTGATATTCACTGTGGGAGAAGGGTCGAAATACGTAGTTGCAGTTTCTCAAAATATGTGTGATAAAGATAAAAGGCAATTGATTTAAATTCATTCTAAACCGCAGGCATTTCTACCTTTTTATTATTGAAACCTATTTTAGAGTTTAATCTTGGAACATTAATTTTGACAGGTTATTATACTCAACAATTTAATCAAAAGCAACAAAAAATTGTCTTTACAAGAGTTGTTAAATAGGAGAGATATTCACTTATCATATTTTTAGAAGTTTTGGCTTATATTTACAACAAACATTCCACGTTGCCTCCTCTAACATTTATACAAAGTCTCGTCATGAGATAACTCAAACAAAATTGTATAAGCCAATATTTTCCTACCAATACAGGAAAACCGAAATTAATTTCTAAAGTTTCGTAAGTTTCACATTTGGAGAACCTCTAGGTTGTTTATTATTTAGACGTGGAAAAGTAAACGATTGTAAAATTCGGGCCATATCTAGTGTAACATCAAGTAAATCGTGTTTATTTTATTATGCCGTAAATCATATGTGCCGAAAACTTGTGATTGAAAAACAAAGGTAAATTACAATTTAGAGAAGCAAATGTAAACGCTAGTCAAATCCGGGCCATATGTTAAAGAACGTGAAGTGCATATTTTGATAGGATGTGTTTTGTTTATTTTTACGGCTAGATTGTAGGCTTGTATCTAACATCGAGTCCGACAACTGCAGCGTTTTTTAAATTTTTTTAATTATGCTTCAACGATAGATAATTCAGTGCTCGTAGAACAGTAGTTTTATACACCTCATTTTTTAAACCATTATTTTCTTTTACACTCATTGACTTCCTTTCACCTCATATGATCTTATAAATAAGTTAGACGCATTAGCTGTGACAAACCCGGTATATATACCTATATGGAGCAAACCAGAGTTCATTAGCATGCAATTTTTGAAAAATTGTTAAATATTATTACTTAATCTAATTAAGGCTCCAAGATTATTCATGTTTCATGCTTAGTGTTTACTTAAACTTAGCACGATTAAAAGTCTTACATGAAAATTTCTAGAGGACGACCATTTTATAAATGAAATTAAATTGAACTTAGTTTATTGGTTCGAAAATCATTGTTAAAGTCAGTTTCTAATGTGAGCAAAAATAGAATACATATAATGAGGGGCAAACAACATATTACTTATCAATACGGTTGGTGCGATCTTCGAAGAAGTGCAAAGGGTGTAGCAGATGTTATACTCGGCGGACCGTCATTGAGGTATGGATTTTGAGGCCGAGCATACACATCATTTGTACGATTGTATTCATGGAGTTAGGCGTTTTGTAGAATTCAGTTTAATAATGACGTAATTACTAACGTCAAAAACGCTACCATCGGTTTACGAATTAAAGAATTTTATCGCTCAATTTCCAAATTTAATATCGGATGGACCTAACTTAACCTGTTAAGTTTGTAACAAACCTTTCATGTTCCGGAATAAATTTGAATTTAAGAAACGCGTTGATAATGCACAACACTAAGAAGGTAAATAATATAAGAATATAAACTATATACAGCCTGTCCCAGAATTGCTGGGACACAGAGCTACCACGTATTGTAGAGGTCAAAATAAGTCGAATGGACGCAATTTATATATATATATACCAAAATGTATCGTTTGTCCGTGAGAAGAGTTCAAAGTTTAATTAAGAAATAACGTTTTTGTACGCTGTTCAGAAATGCGCGAAACAAATTTATTGAAATTTGGGAAAAGTACATTTTAGAGGATTACCCTACTTTCAGTAATCAAAGAAACCGAAAGGAAATTGTAGAAGGGTGAAACCACCCTCACCCCCTGATAATGTTTTTAAATTATTTCTTAGGAGTGGTAATACGGTTCTAAGCCTTCTTTTAGCGGGAAGCCTTATTCATCATCTTCATTTTTTTACACTTATAAAAACTCCGTATTTCGCATAGTTTCGAAGGAAAAAATATTTTCTCAAATACTGGTCACCTACATTCTTAGTGCAAGTTTAATAAAATTATAATACAAAATTTACTTGGCGGTGGACACAAAGACAAAACTTTTGTTACAACAGGTGTTCAATGTGACCTCCATATTCGTTAATGCAGAGGTCAATTCGACATAAAAATTTGAAATGCGCCCTTCTTAAAACATCGTCGTTATCTCCTAGTGCGTTTACAGCATTTTGAATTCTGTCCCACAGTTGTTCGGAATTATTAATTTGAACTTGGTACACTTGTGTTTTTAACGCTCCCCAGATGAAGAAGTCGTGAGTATTTAAATCTGGAGACCGCGGAGGCCATTGAATGAGTGCTTCTTGTTCCCTACCAATCCATCTAGCAGCAAATTGTTCATTAAGATATTCTCTTAAGGCACGTGCAAAATGAGGTGGTGCACCGTCGTGCATGAAGAACATGTTTCGACGCAAATTAAAGGACAAGTCTTCTGGCAAAATTTCTTGAAGGAAACGAATGTAAATAACGCCATTTAAACAGTCAGGCAATCGGAACGGCCCGGCCTAACCAAAAAATTGTCAATAATTCCGACCCAGACATTAATTTTAAATTCTCATTGATATCTACCTTTAATAGCATGTAGATTTTCATCTGCATAAATATGCCCATTGTGTAGGTTCGTCATGCCACGACGTGTAAAACAAGACTCATCAGTAAACAAGATATTAGTGTGGAATCCGTTGTCGATTACTCAGCGCTCCCGAACAATTTGTGAAAAATTTAAACGTGAACCCTGATCAAGTGGTAATAACTCTTGGATTAGTTGGATGTGGAATGGACGAATTAATTGATCGCTAAGAATCCGTCTTATAGTGCTTTTTGAAATCCCAGTCTATCGTTGCAATGTTCTGGTACTAGTCTCAGGATTGTTATCAATCATTTGAAGAACAGTTTCTTCCGCAATGGGTGTTCGAGCTTGTCGAGATCTTCCAGCGTTAATTCTGACTGGCTTCAACATTCCTGTTTCTCGAAGACGTCTTTCGATTCGGGCAAAGGTTTGTGATTTGGAATTGTCCGGTTTGGACACCTCTCTTGATACACGCCCGACACTTTCGCGGCAGTTACCTTGACAGTATCCAAGAACTAATAGCACGTCTGTGCGCTCATTAAAAGGGAAATCCATATTTGATAGCTGGCAAAGTAATTGCAACGACAACAGAAATAGCAATTAAAGCAATAACGGTGATCGCAATAAAAACAATACAAAAGCAACTGAAAGTGTACAAATTATTGAAATTATTTACTGTCAACAATAAACTGGGACGATTATGAATTTGTTTCCTCTCAAAATCATGACTTTGTATCCACCGCCAAGTAAATTTTGTATTATAATTTTATTAAACCTGTACTAAGAATGTAGGTGACCAATATTTGAACAAACATTTTTCTTCCTTCGAAACTATACGAAATACGGAGTTTTTATAAGAGTCAAAAAATGAAGATGATGAATAAACCTTCCCGCTAAAAGAAGGCTTAGAACCGTATTACCACCCCTAAGAAATAATTTAAAAACATTATCAGGGGGCGAGGGTGGTATTAACCCTTCTGCAATTTCCTTTCGGTTTCTTTGATTACTGAAAGTAGGGTAATCCTCTAAAATGTACTTTTCCCAAATTTCATTAAATTTGTTTCGCGCATTTCTAAACAGCGTACAAAAACGTTATTTTTTAATTAAACTTTGAACTCTTCTCACGTACAACCGATACATTTTGGTATATATATAAATTGCGTCCATTCGACTTATTTTGGCCTCTACAATACGTAGTAGCTCTATGTCCCAGCAATTTTGAGACACGCTGTATTTGATTTAATATTAACATTGATTGCGTGTACTGTAGCGTTTAATGTATTAGACAATAAGTCATTTTTCTGAAATAAGTACTTGAAGTGGAAATTGTCGAATAACTTTACGAAATAGTGTAACATGTGCACACACAGTGCTCGATAGAATTGAAAACAGTATTAAATCAGAACTAAAAATACAAAGCATGGTTATGCGACGAGTCAAGTGATCGTCAACAAGATTCTGTTCTTAATGCATCTTAATGTCATAGTACCTACAACGGAATCACTGAAACCGTCAATTTCATTTTTACTAATGTACTGTAAAAGGAACTGCCAAATGCAATGAAAAATGTGAAATTTCAAGCAACGAACCCTTAGTCTTTATGATCGATGGTGCTATAAACATCCTTTTTGTAGATCGGTGCCTTAAATAAGATTGTGCTAACTTGTTAAGCGTAAACGAAACTATACGAAGGTGTTATCCAGAGGTCGATAGTCTAATACCGCATACGAAAGCAGCGTTTCTCTCGCAAATTTCACCGGCAATATTCCGATATTCCTGAACCTCCATAGCCCACTCTTACATGCTGGGGAACACGGTTAAAAGCAGCGTCTTATTACTTTCGCCATTTTAAATAAGTTAAGTCTATAGTTTCGCAATTTGATCCCAACAAAACAATTACTATGTATCAAGGAAAGTTTGGAGAAAAATCGAAACTGCAACAGATTGAGATATTACTCATAATAATTACAATGAACCTTCTACTTGAAAAATTATAAAATTCTTTGTTGTCATTAGAGGAGTTAATGCAGATACGGGACACTGTACAAGCACAGCTCCATGCAGTTAGTGACACAAGAATTATTACTGTTATTGCTAAAGCAAATACTGTGTTAACGAAAGATTTAGATTTTACCAGATTTAAAAAAATATTCGTGATAGCGGGGGTACAGATCCGTTAAGTATTAACAATGATGCCTTAATTACGCATATATTACGTCAGTAGATGTCGAACGGTCGTTCTGTGCATATGACAACATTTATTCCTCACGGCGAACACGTTAAATAAAGAATCTGTTAAAATATACCCGATGTTGCATACATTTAACCGATCTTCTATACTTTGTGCATCTCCATATTGAAAACACTACTTAAAAGGGAAATGTTTGTTTACATTTATTACCTACTAAACCGCTTGCAATTCTTCGAAGCACGTACTACTGGCCCAACGTTCGCAGTAACTTTGATTACTTATTGTATATTTATATCCATTTCATTGCTTAAAAATTAACTTTCGCCACTTCCATTTAATTTTATTTATATTAATTAATAATTATTTTCACTGTGACGCGTAACTGGCGAAAAATTTAAATTACATCGTACTATTTACAAACATAATTACTTTCGTCGACTCAAACGCATTGATCAGCGGGTGCTGAAACGCTACCAACACGCACCATCACAGTAGAGGAAGCTCTCCGTGCAGCTATCCATTGGGAGGCCCTACGGCCGATCTTGCCTAGTCATACTTTATCCTCTCCACCATTAGGAAATGATGATCTAACGAACTGAAACCAGAAAAAGTATCTAAAAGTACGTTACAGCTGTAAGTTCGAGGTTAGTTAGTAATAATTCAAAATTAATTGAAGCACATATTTAGCCCCTATAAATTTAAATCTAATGATATGATAGCAGAGTTAAGTCACCAACTCGTATATTTTTACAAAATTTAATCTACTGATACCGTATGACAATGGCAACAAATATATTCGAAGCGAAGAAATTGTTCTTCGAAAAATGTGCATTCTATCTGAATTACAAAGGGAAATTCACAACAAACTTATTGGCGCAATTGTGGCTTGCCTCACATGCGTGCTCAAATTTCAGTGAGGATTTTGGGATTTTCTTTCAGATTGGTACGGGCATTAGTAATCTTTCGCAATTGAGATGCAATTAAAAGTAGTTTCATTAACTCTTGGATATTGGTTAATGAAACTAAGAAGAGCCAGAACACAAAACCACAGTGTAGTTCAGGAAAGTAGAAGCTGCGGTTCGGTAAGTCCTCTTAAAAATCTATACTAGCTTTGTATGTACTGCCTGCTACAATCAATATACATCTCTTCACTGAAATGTATTGTAGAATCTGATGAACAAACAAAGATGTAACCCTATGGAAATGTGTTAGAACAATTAAAATATAGCAACGTAGGCAGAGAAAACTTGAGAAAATTGTAGTTGTAAAGAGGAATTGATTTCGTACGTTAACAAAATTTGGATATGACAGAGAATTTTATTGTTAGTAGATACATATACATCTACAGGGCCGGCGAAACGCATACAACTCAGGTGGTGAGTTGGTGATACTCGCGTAGAGATACCCTCGCCCCTCCCTTGCAAAGTAAGTGTCTGTCTTCAGTCCGTGAACGTGAGGAATTTTTACATGTGGAACGCAACAACTGCTTTTTTCTCAAGTGGTGACTACTTCACACACACAACAAATCTTCAGCCGGCATTGTACATATGTACATAGTATTACAGATGATTAGGTATGTTCAGTTTCAAAATCTCAAACACATAGCTGAGTATGCAACAAACTTTATATACAGCTAATTCTTCTGTGCTTATTTGTAGGTTACTAGTGTTGTATTTTCTTTTTACATGCAAAAGCACCTTCATATGAAAGTCACAATTTATCTTAGAAAACAATTGACAACAGATATTCAAAATATCAAAAAGAACAAATTATCACTTAGACGCAAATCTTGTAGAAGTTTGACTACTGATCCTTCCCCGATGTGCGCAAATATAATAGCCATGATTCGTGCTGAAAAGACTTGTGGTTAAGTTTCCCGGGAAGCCGTGTCTATTTTTTTGATAGCCAGGCAAAAGTTCATCATTATCATTCAAAATTTAGCCACATTAAAAAAAAAAACTTTTTCACTTAAATTTAATGTTGAATATTACGTATTACGAAAAAAAAAATATGGTGCCCTCCGGTGAACATTAGTTCCTACAATTGATTGGGCACTCAATGTGTTAAAGGATTCACATTAAACTTATCACGAGTGGGACCGTTTTCATACTTTAACGTAAAATTTTCACAGATGACGTTATTATACTGTCATTTAATTTTATAATTTCAATACATTATTTCCTTATGTTGAAAATTTTTAAATAGAATAGTTATATTGCTGCGTTCTTAGAAAGTATACGAGTTGCAGCATCGCAGCTAAACATAGCGGAAACACGTGGCGTCAAAAATCAATCGATAAACTCGTTGGCCCGCAGTGAATCATGTACAAAGGAACAATTTAGAATGAAAGCTGAATTGTGTTTGGAGATAAGAATAAAGGCCGATGCAAACGAGACGATGGGTCATATAGTCCTTGATTGTCAACTACAAACTGACGTATCTTCCTTGTGCAAAGTTGACGTAAAGTAAAGGATCTTGCTTTTATAACAAAATTATTTATAACTTTTTATTGCCTTATCTCAATACTTTTCTCAGAGAATTCTCGAAGAATTGACTTGGGTGGTAAATTATTTTCTTTACAAAAGCTAAGCACGGTTGGACAAAAATAATCTGCGTACCGATCTTTACAAACGCTTTGTTGGAATAGACTGGCAACATATCTTTGTTTAGACCAGGCATGGGCAACCTTTTTTGTAGAAGTTTTATGCTGTGAGTAATCTTGAAAAATATACATTTTTGTAGTATCCTTATGATTCATTATGAATTAAGTTTAGACGGGCCGTGCTAATATGCAACGAAAGAATTCAGTAGCGGGCCGGACAAACCTTACTCGAGAGCCGCATGTGGCCCGCGGGCCGGAGGTTGCCCATACCTGGTTTAGACCCTTGAAAGAACGTGCTGCTTGTGAATGGCACAACAACATTGGTTTCAGCTTTAAAGTTCCGGAAGCCGTATCTCCCAACAAAAGGGTTACTCTATCTTTCGCAGGTTTAAAACCTGAAGCAGAACGTTCTTCCTGGGAAATGTAGATTAGTGATGGCAACTTCTTCCCATAAAGCCCAGTCTCATCAACATTAAAAATGGGGTCAGGAGAATAATTGTCGTGTTCTACACAGTCTTGAAACTCTCATGGAAAAGCAGCCGCTGTCGCAAAATCTGCACTTCCCGCCTCACCACATAATTTGACACTACTTATTGCCATAGATTGTTGCGTAGACTTTTTTATTCTATGTGCATTTTTCATGATGGTAGTAATCGTCGATGGAGTTAAGTTTCTACTTCTACAGTCATTAGGACGTGTTTGTCCATGTTGCAGTCTTCGAATCACTTCTATCTTCTTTTCAAGTGTTATAGATTTGCGTGCCTTTTTAGCACCATGTTCAGCTAAGTTCTCTGCACTTTTTATTGGACACGGTATTTTTACTTTACCAATAATTCTCGTTATACACATATATGTATTCGTTTAGACCAGGGGTCTCCAAACTTTTCAGCCTTGGGGCCATACTGATTACGCTTTCTTATACTTGTCATTAAGCTTTACCTAGCAAGTAAATAAATCCGAGTTATTATCATTCTGTGTTTCTTATGCAACTTATCACAACAACAACAAGCTATTAGCTGTCGCGGGCCGGATTGATGATACTGGCGGGCCGGATTTGGCCCGCGGGCCGTAGTTTGGAGACCCCTGGTTTAGATAGTTATGAGTTCATCAAAAATTAGGTCTCAGCAAAAACTAAACGTTTTTTAAGTGCAGCATTATCTGCGATTAGAATACATTTTGATATATGTTCAAAAAGGATCTGCAATCTACTAATATCATTATTACGTCAATTCTTTTGTAAATTCCAAATATACATCCCAGTCACCAAGCAGTCATCCTCAGTGGAGGATATAACGAAAGGAAAACGGCACTCGTCAAGATTGGTTAACGAAGTTCTGGAAGACCATACCTCAACATCCTACAATCGGCACGTGATATGAGATATGAAATACGATTTCACATTACGTTTATATCGTTAGGTTAAATTCAGAGAAAATGTATCAATATGGAAGAAAATCAATTTATGGTATTTTAGGAACACATGCTTCCTTTTCGTATGATTGAAATAAGAAAAACTTATTCTTTTTATTGTATATCAAATCAGTATTAAATTTATTGTTATCTGCTTTGAATTATAAACAATTCATATAGGTCTAAATTACCTAATTTTAAGGTATATCAGTTCCTGGGCGGGGTATAATTAATTATGATTGTCTTTCGGGATGTTGAACAGTATGCAGAGGTGTGTATTAATTAAAAACATATGTATATGCTACTAACGTTTCGTTATTAATTAAATACTATTATCAGACTGACAATGAGATCAAAATAACATAAACCGTCAAAGAATCGTCGCAGGAATAATTTTTGGAATTCATACCTAATGTACTTAAAGTTTATATCTAGTTAGAACATCCACCGCTAATAACGGTACATTAATTAATATAATAATACACACCTATATATACTGTTCAACTTCGCTAAGAAACAATATTAATTAAATTTCAAGTTAATCTTTAACCACTACTGTACGATTCCTCATATGGCCAAATCAATGTAATGCCCGTGTGAGTACCGGTGCGTAGCGGTGAAAGATTAAATTTTTGAGAGTTATAATATAATATAATTCCAGCAAATAACATTCGACAATCCTGGAGGCAAAATATCTTTAACACTGAATTTGCCGTCAATAGCAGATTTCACAGACTTGATTATTCACATAAGGAACCTCGAGATTAAAATATGATTGTACTAAAGGTTCGGCTCAGATAATGCGATGCAATTTTAATTTAGAATTTTACTGCAATTGAAATATTCTATAATATGAAATGCTTATAAGGGCACATAGGAATGTTTCATACTCGAGCCTTGAAAAATGGTAGAAAAACAATTTGTGAAGTTGTACATTATACGACGTTGTTCGCAAGGAGGAATTGTAAAGAAGTATTTAATAAAACAAATGCTCGATGCTCCAAACAGGCCAGTGAATGATAAAATCTTGCTATATTAGAAAGGAATTATGTAAGACGGTCTTATAACGCGAAGATGATGTAATACAAAGGAATATCATTACCATTAAGCGCGCCCGATTGAATCTGACAAGGAAACAACGACATGATATCAATAGATTTCAATGAAATTCGTACTGATTGGTAATTAGGTCGAGTGTTTTTGGGTAAACGGAAACAGTGCAATTCGCAAGCGCTTTCGAGAACGTACAATTTTAAAAGTGCGCACTGATTTATAAATCTATGTGGTAAATCCAGTTCTGTCTTTATTAGAATTCATTTATTATTTCGTAAAATAACTGTATATGAATTGAGTTATTTGAGTTATTATAATACAAATGCATTTTCCCGTTTACATTTCTGCCTAGGTAACCCATCTAACAGATAAATACACAACACGAATAAATATGGGATGTATATACATATGCAATAAATCAAAAATAAAATTAAAAGATAATAATGAAATAACATTTTCAGAAATTATCAAATGTGAGTTTTAAACATGAATCATGTGATGATTCTTTAATAGTTTATTTTGTATTTTGACTTTAGCCTGATGATATTATTAAATTAAGAGTGACATATTACTAGCATGTACTGTTGTTTCAATGAATACTCACCTCTACAAACTGTTCAATATATGTATATATATAAATAATACATTTGCCTATTTATTTTACAATTAAAATGTTCCCATACCTAATACTTTTGATACAATTTGATTCACTTTAGAATTCATTACTGTTTATCAATTGGTCAGCGACACTAACCACTGCGATAATAACCCTACTTCAACGAAGTATGACGCAGAGATAGCAATCGGTGTGAGTTTTTCAAATTATATTTTCCCAAAGGTGCTCGAGAGTTGCATTATTTCAATTGACCCCAATACCAATAAATGGTTTGAAGAGCCAAAGTTAATCAGAAGACTAAGAAATAGGTAAACATCGATAACTTGTTCTCATCTAGCGTAGGTGGGAAGTTTAAAGCAAATGTGTTGATCTGCTTGAAGCAACAAACAAAATTATTCCAGCGGCTCCCAAAATTTTAAAGCATACTGCACTGTAATTACGCCAATACGGGAATCGCAAATTATTTAATAATACTTCAATTCCTGAAAAGCCTATAAACGGCACAATATAGAACACAATTTCTGTACTAGAAATTGCTGAGGGTTTCAAACACCAAAAATTGGTGACTAATCTACGACTACCGGGGCATATGGCACATCACTAAAAATTCAGTCTCCAATTGAAAGATTATTTCGTTGATGCCATGTTCATTAAAATAGCTAAAAAGTTGATATAACCGAAATATGTAGCGTAAGCAGAAATGAACCTGGAGTAAAACCATTTGTTTTATCCGTAGTAATATATCCACCGGTAATGTGTCAAAGGAGGAGCAATTAGCAGCATTACTGTTATGGCTCGCTTCTGTAACTCGTACCGATTATCGTGAGATAATAATAATAATAATAATAATAATATGGTGGTGAATATGGTGGATGAGCAAATCGTAACGCAATTCGATTAATTTTATTGAAGCAACAGTGGACGAATGAGACGGCGCATTATCTTGATGGAACAAGTTTTTCAAGTTCAGCACCAAAACATGAAGATCAGCATAATTATTACCAGTTATCATTTCTCCTTTTTGTAAATAGTCAATAATGATAACACCTTTGGAATCCTAAAAGATTATGGGCATGACCCTATTGCAGAAAAAATGGTTTTTCCTTCTTGGGTGCATGCTCCTTGGGAGAAGTCCATTGTTTCTACTGTACTTTTGTTTCTGGAGTATAATGATGTATCCAAGTTTCATCTATTGTGACATATCGACGGAAAAGTTCCCTTTAATTACGTTTGGGGATAGCCAAACATTTTTCTGAATTGTTAATACAAGCGCGTATTTGCTTAGTATTAAGCAAACGTCGCACTAATTTAGCGGATAGCTTTTTCGTATTTAAATGTTTCTGTATATATACTATACCCGCTAGATTGAAATATATACTTCATTAGCTCATATACTTTCAATCAACAATCGCTAATTATATGGACATGGATTTTATTAACTATTTTTGATGTTTGTACATGTGAGAGGGATTCGATATGAATTCTCTCACAATGCACGTATTACGCATTTTTTACAGTTATTTTTTCTACAGAAGTGGACAACTTGCGTTGCCACAGCCTCCTGCAGTAACTGTAGGAGGCTGTGGCAACGCAAGACATTTTAGGAAACGACGCTGAATGCGTTCAATAGAGATCTGATGAGTAACGTAATATGGCGACCAGATTACTGCCGTATATTCAATTTTAGAAAGGACGAAAGAATCATAAAGCTTACAAAGGGTTCCGTTATTAAAAAATTTTCCACAGCGCAAAAATGAAACCCAAAGACTTGGAAGCAGAAACAGAAAGTTCTTTAATGTGACTTGTAAAAGTAAGTCTAGATTCAAAATGTACACCAAGGTCTTGGTAATGGAGTTAACAACGGGTAAATGTTCACCTGCCAAAACATAAGTTGGAGTCGCAATATTAAGTTGACGAGAGTAGGTAACAACAGCGCACTTACTGCAGTTCAATTTTAGACTGTTGACATCGCACCAATTAGCTAGTGTATGCTGGTTTTGCTGCAACACATACACGTCAGAGTTGTCACAGATGGCGGAATAAAGTTTGAGATCGTCCGCATAAGCAAGAGCATGGCAGCTCAGAGACTCCAGAAGGTCATCAATAAAGAGAATAAACAGCAGGGGACCAAGGCTAGAGCCCTGAGCTACTCCAGACGTTTCAGTATAAAGAGAGGAGGAATAAGCGAGAATGATAGACGATTGGAGAAAGTATTACTAAAAACAGTTGACGCAGAAGGTGTGTAAGTGTTGGAAAAGTGTTGAGCGAAGCCCTCAACTATATCCTGAGGAGACTCAAGTTGAAGGTCATTATGATGCATTTTGCCCGGCAGTCTAGACTCACCCTTCTTAGAGCGGATGAATTTAAAAATTTCTCTAGGGTTAGATTGAATGGAGTCTTCTGCTCTGTACGTAAAAGATTTATATGCCCGAGAAATCTGTTCTTTGCAAAGTGCGCGCAATCGTCTGAATTCATCCAAGAAGAAAACGTTCTTAGATGCTTTCCATTTTTGTCTGTAATGATCTTTAAGTTTCATATTTGAAATTAGTTCAAAAGAAAACCATGGTGGATAATCTGAAAACGAGTATGAACCGGAGATTTGAGGTACGGAGCAATTGATGGCTTCATACAGAGTTGTATAAAAAGCATGGAGAGCAAGATTAACATCTCTATAATTAGATAAAAAAGTCTAGTCAACACATTGCAGATCGCGATATAAGGTATTAAAATCCGCTTTCCGAAAACAGTAACGTAGGTTGTTGGCTGAAGGAAAGTTATGAAAACCAGTCGATCGAGAGTATTTTAGATCAATGCTGAGACTAGGATGGTGAATATCTTCAGGGACCAGAGAGAACTCATCATGATCAATAGACAAGAAACCGGGTAAGTTTGAAAGAACTAGATCCAACAGTCTGTGGTTAGAGTTCAAAACATTATTAAATTGTTTGAGATCAAGCAAATTGCAAAAATTATTATGAAATGACTATACAACATAAACTATTCTTCAGATTTGTATGAAAGTTGGACAGTAGATATCCAAAATATTGCGAAAGCTAACAACCTAATCACCGTAGTAAAAGCGTTGCCAACCTTTGAAAAGTCACTGTTCCATCACACCGTCCTCGTATATGGTTAGAAAATTTTGCGTCATATTTCATTGTCTCTTAATACAAAGAAGTTGTTTCATCATACGCGTTTAGTTTATGTTCTATTCTACTTACAACGATCTAAAGCTGTTATTGCAGAGGATTAACAACTGCAACTGGGTGGCATATTTGTGCTGACCTCAACGTACTGCCTCTGCTGATAGGTTTGGAGCAGGGCCAAAAAAGTACTAGTCTTTGTCACCAAGAACGACTGGCATGCGACAGCAACCTTTAAGCATGGAGAAATGAATATAGAGCACCCAACATTAGTAGAACCGCACAGAATCATAATTCCTCCTTTCAATATCAAGCTCGCCCTTATCAAAAACTGGGTAAACACTACGGATAAAGATGGACCAGCAGTCGAGTCTGTGTATGGAAAAGTTTTTTGGTCTCGAAACCAAATTTAAAGAGAGCGCTTTTTGTGGGACCACAGATTAAAGAGCTCTTTAGAGACTGAAGAGTATGTTGGCATTGTTTGATAAATTCGGTTGCAATATATCTTTAAAGATCCAGTTTTTGACTCTCACTTGAATTTTTCCCTCATAACGGCGAACGCTCTCATCACCGCATTGCCAACGACACAAGGACAAATAGTCCACGTTTATGCTGGCTGACTATTGTTGGACGCCTTCTCTTAAATAATAAAACAAATAAATAAATAAAATTACACTTACCACACCTTTAGGAAAAAGTGCAGATACGTATGTCGGCAACTAAGTTGTCATCCTCAGTGGAGAACTGTTGGAAATCAGTATCACCAGCGAATTCGACCAATAGTCAAGACGAACACTGTACAACACTAAAGTACTGCGCAATGAACATTACACACTGAACGTGCTAAGCACACCATAACACTGTTGACATTGTCTGCTCAGGATGGCAACTTAGTTGCCGAAATACGTATCTGGATATTTCTCCGGAAAGTATGGTAAGGGTAATTTTATTTATTCTATGTATTATTTTAGCTACAGTCTCCCCATTCTTATTTTCATTTCAGTATGTTGGTGATATTAGAATAGGCAAGCAGAAGGCCAATGCTGCAGATAACTTAAGTCTGACAGAATTATAGGAGCTTCGATGATAAAAGGATTAAAATTTTTAGCGTAGGTAGGTTTTAGGTAGAATGCTAATTGTTATTTTACCGATCTTTCAATGTTCGGAAAATGTTGAAATCTATATATCTATAACACAAATTTAAGGATAGTAGAGATAGTTGCATGAAGACAGCCAGAAATACACAGCCAGATGTCAGGCTAAGTTTCATGGATTCTATTCTGCTGTTAACATCTGCAGGGTGATTCCCAATACTGCTTATAAACTTCTTTTTCTTATAAACACCAAATTGATGTTATAACATTACAATTTGGTCAATTAATGACGAATGAGCAATTTAGTTCTAACTTAATTTACTACTATGAGCTTATAAACTGAAAACGAAAAACCTTGAAAGGGGTATCACTGCAGTGCTCAAAAATATCTCCTGATTTGTTAAAAATATGGTGATTTAAGTACACACCGTGTATACTGCTAATGCAAATCCAGAATGACTTTGACATTTTCATGGCATTGCCATGGGTACTGTGCAGGAATCTAGAGAATGAAATACGCGTATCACGTTTCATTATAATTATGTCTTACTTTTCAAGGTTCAGTGTAATGGATCTGACTCATATCTCTTCTATCTTTCATAACAAAATCCTTTTTCTGAGTGATGGAGAAACTTCCATATTATTCATTCACTTTTGAATTATTTTTTATGCCTTTTCAAGTTAGATAAATTGATGCATAATATAATTGGTATAATTAATAATATTAAAAAATAAAGCGTGGAAATGATATGTATAATACAATTGCTTTTGATACATTTACATACACGTAATTATTTTTATGGATATGAAAGTTAGTATAACGTTTGTATAGTCACTATTAAGGGTTAAATGCTTTCGAGAATATTTGTGGCAGAAGATAATTCTGTAACGAACTTTATTTAAACTACTTACTGATACAGTGGTTACAGTACATGAATTCGCTCTTGTTCTGAAGGCGAGGGCAGACCATTTCCTTTTTATTTGTGCTATAATCTAAAACATAAACTAAGTATTATACAGAGATTGATAGTTAAGCAGCATAGACAATAAACAAAATATGCAAGCATTACCATTAAAACGTAACAATATCTGTTTTACAATTTCCTTAATATTAACGCATTTCTTTCAATATTTTTTTACATTCACAACATTAAAACAAATTAAAATTAAACGAATGAAGAGGTGGAGCACATACAGTTTCTTTCTTTAATACACTGTCAATATTCATTGCCATCGTTCTACCATATATGAAAAACAATTAAACAATTTGTAACCCCAGTTTTTATTACATTTCCTTAGCACAATGAATCTAATAGATAGATTAAGTTACCTAGTGTAATTTGCATCGCTTTACAATTTCTAATACTTCATTATACCTCTTTGCTAGAGCTGTCGCGAACCTTGTGGGTATAATGGTAATTAATTGAAACTTTAATGTCCTCTAATCTAAACGTAAAGGGACTACTGATATAAGTCTGGTCCTAAGTTACGTATGTAATATATTATAAAGAAAATAATCTTAAGTATAACATTCCCAGTATAGGATCTCTAATTGGATGATTAAATTACGTCGTATAAATACAGTATTATTTCCGCTTTTCAGGGAAATTATCTCCGCTTTGAAATTTTAAATCGGGCGTTATATATTTCTACATATAATTCTACGTTATCTTTTACATACAATGCAATCTAGATAACTGTTTTCAATCAACAACATAATCTTATCTTTCTAAAATAATTAAAGCATTGATTGACTAAAATAACACCGAGCAATATTGATTGCCTTTAGAGATCGAGTTAGTACTGCAGGAGAGGTTTGTCTTTACTTAACATGTTCACTGACAATGACATTAATTCACGACATAGTGGATTATCATTCACGGCCATGACGTAAATTAACTTCATGAGTATATCGCCCTTTCAAGAACATTTAAGTATCTAGGACATATGAGGGTAGATTAGCAAGCTTCCGAAATCGCTGCTAACGGGTTGCTATTTTTTCAAATATTTCATGTCGTTTTTGCAACTCTTTCATATCAATCAACTACAAATGTTAAATCGATCTATCCAATAGTCTGGTTTTAACAAGCATTTAAGTCCTTTTTGTGTTTTCAATTGTGGATAAAAACGAAGTTCAATTTTTTTATTTGTAAAGGAAAACCGCAGTGGAAATCAAATCAAGGTTAGATGCCGTTCGTGAGGATTCGTCACCTTCATTTTCCACGGTCGGTTTTTGGGTTTTGGAATTCAAGCGTGGCCGTACGCACACAAGTGATGAACCACGTACAGGACGACAGAAATTGTGGAAAAAACCATGACATGATCAAATCGTCGAATAAAAGTGTGTGACATTGAGGAAGCCGTGGGCATCTCTTATGATCGAGTAGTTCGTATTTTACGTAATGATTTGGGTTTTAAAAAGCTTTCTGCAAGATGGGTGTCGCATTTGCCCAATTCGGAGCTAAAACGGATACGAGCTCGAAGCTCCGGCGACCGTTTGGAAGTGTTTACGGAGAATCCAACGGGTTTCAAAAGACGATTCGTAATCATAGATGAGACCTGAACTCATCACTACACACCAGAAATAAGAATGTAATCAAAACAGCCGATTGCAGGCGGTGAATCGGTTCTGAGGAAGGCAGAGACCATTCCGCCGGCTGGAAAGGTGGTTCGGTTGTTTGGGACGCAGAAGAAATTTTGCTAATTGGTTAAATTGAAAAAGGTAAAACTGTTACTGGCGAATATTATATAACACTTTTGGATAAATGGAAAGCAGTAATTCAGGGAACACGCCCTGGAATCCTTAAGAAGAAAGTGTTGTTTTACCATGATAATGTCTCTGCTCATTCAAGTGCAATCGTTCAAAATTGGCAGAAACTACAATATCTTTCCACAGCCGCCGTATTCGCTTGAATTGCCTGTTCTCGACACCCAAAACGATTGTGGGTGAAAAGAGATTTTGGTCCAATGAAGAACTGATAGAGCAAATGATTATTTTGGAAATCTCGAAGAAAGCCACTTGCGGGAGGGAATGAAGAAGCTACAGAAACATTGAACCAAGTGAGTTGAGCTTGGATGGGATTATATTAAAAATAAAATATAATTTTATAATAATCCGTATTATCTTGTTTTCATTGTCATTCCGGAAACTTTTCAATCTACCGTCGTAATATGTAGGTATACTGATTAGTTCAGTTGACGTGTTGCTTGGAAACGAAATCCAAGAACGTAAAGGTGCAATCCATTTTTTGTAGTAACTATAGCAACAGAGTTAGATAAAATCAAATCCGATTTAAAATTTAAAACTTGACGTACTTTCTAAAAAATACCTATTCAAATATACAAATTGAAGTATAAGAAATAATTGTGAAAGTTTTCATTGGTGGATGTATGTACATGCAAAAGGGAAAGAAAATGATCTCAAGTATATTATGTCCTAAATTAAAAATTCTAAAAATTTATTCTCTCCATCTACACACTTAATATTTTAATTAACCAACTCCGCTTCCATTCTATTACTTGAGAAGAGTAATTTGATATAATATAATATACTCGCAACTTTTCTAATTACAGCAACTAATTTTATAAAATTAAATCAAACCCATATAGTCAAGGAAATAGATTTTGCTTCTCGCCTCTTATGAACGTCGATACCTACATAAAATATTGACCTTACCTTCATTTAATCTTAGTAGTCAGAATCCAGAAGGAATAAATTATTTGAAAATTATAAAGATATGTCACACTTAGAATTTCATTTAAAGAATTTTAGATTTTGATTTCAAGTACAACTCAGTTTCAATGAGAGCAATTTGTACCGTGTATTTAATTTACAGTTTTGTCATCCTTATCATTATCATTGTATCTATTGTCATCATCCATGCATGTCATCTATATATTCTGGGGAAACATGCTCCAAATATTGCAGATTTAAAGAAAAGAAGTTTCCAGTGTTAGGCGAAGTATAGAGCACTGCCTTGACAATCTACATTGTTTGGAACATGTTTTCTATATATGACATTCTTATTCTATTAAGTGTAGCTTTGGCGTTGTAGGTCAAAATCTGGTGACATTTGATGTACAGAGGATATGTTATTATTTTGTTGTACAGTGCATATGTTAGTATCATTGAATTTATCTTGCACAACGATCCTAGTAATTTCTGTTTGCGGTTTCCTAGAACGCAGTCCATTATTATTGAAGTTCTTAGTATTGCGATGGGTCAGTAGATTCATGTTGCCCTAAATGTTTTTGTATTCGTTCATTGGTTCATTGTAACTGCGGTGGCCTACGTAACTTAAGATCAGAGGTCAACTGTGACAGCCTTTTTTGTTAGTTAGTCGGACGTTGATCTCCATGTGGTATACGATTCATTGATGTGCAGAAAATATTGCTACATTCAGCTACTTTGTCGAGGTTAATTTTATTACGCGAGCGATCATTCTCATTGCGTTGTTTAACTGACAATGAGTTATCTTTTCTATATGCAGACTATTTAGCTTAATTTGGGTGCTTTATGGGATGAGATTAACATTAATACTTGCTAAATTATCCAGCATTCTAGCATTCACACTAAAAACGACGTCTCCACGTTCTTATAACATCTTCGATGGCTTTTCATATCCTCCACACCTGTTTTTGTTTTTGCAGCCTTCTAACAGTCAAATTTCTTCGGATAATGTAGCTCATTTACGCTTAGGCGTGATTGTATTTGCGTCCCTATTAGTAAATATTTTAGGAAAATTTCAGGAAAAGTATAAGACATTTTAAATTGTTTTCCTTCGAAAGTAGTCTGGAATTCTTTACTAATTGAAAGCTATTCCTAAGCATAACGTTCTGGGTTCCTTTAGTTGTGTTGTATACTTACTCGACTACAGGTTTAATAACAGGGCCATGTCTAACAAATGTTTCCGCCGCAGCACTGATAGGGTGGAACCCGCTTTATCTGTCCTTCCCTTTAATACAACCGGTGGCAACACCGATTTGCACTGTACAATGTAATCACATTAACTACAATTTATAAACAAATCTTCTGGGATTTAAGTATATGCACTTCAAAGGTGCAGTGTAACTGAAAATATTATTACTATATGACCAATGAACTAGGGATAAGAGTATACACATTGCCTTTTGTATTTTCAGAAAAATTCAGAAATAACAGAAATTTATAAGTTTAAACGAGATTACTGTTTTGCAAAATAGCTCTTTATGGGTTATATGTTTTTGCATTGATTGAAACTGTTTTCGAAATATTTATTCTACTATATCTTAGAAATTGCTTCTTAAACGTCTTTACAGCTCTTTGTGCCATTGCAAACCGTTGACCACGTCTTTCTTTTAAATGATTACGTAGTAGCAAGTCATCAGGTGATAAATCAGAACACTATGCGCAATGGTACATTAATGAGACATGTTGCCTTCAAATGATTGAATCCTTGCATAGTTGTGTGAGAGTAGGTAAGTTTTGTTGAAGAATGATTCGTTAATATTGCTGAATTGTCATTAACTCGCAGACAGCTTTCGACAAACAATTTGTTGTATATTGATTAGCATTAACAATTTTTCAACATTGCAAAGCCAAAGCAATACAAGCCAGACACCGTTAGAAGCTATGAAATATTAGTTTATGAAGTAAATGAGATGCAAGGAAGTATCTACCCAATGTGTATGTATTCAATTCCAAACATTAGGAAAAATTATGTTGTGTTCTATTTAATTTAACGTAAATATAAAGCTTCTGTCGTTCTAGTTCTAAAGGAAAACTAACAATAATTAAATTATATATATATATATATATATATGCAGCGCGTCCGTAAAAAGAGGAATAAATTTAGGAATCTTTTTCCGCTTACTTTTGTCAAAACTTCTCGTACAAGTCGATTTTTATTTTAAAATGGGATTCTTTTAACTCTAGAAGGCACAGAAAATTCAAATATTTACAGGGTACTCTGAGGACTAGATTAATCTTTTAAATGCCCCTTTGTAGAAATGAGCCGCTGTATGAAACTATCAAAGGCGTTATGCGCCTTTTCGAGTTTGTCCTTCAAAAATAGTTCTAAATCAGCGTTTTCCAACCTGTAATACAAGTATGCGTAGAAGTACGGGGCAAACTTGTTAGGGATACGTAAATATTACTAATAGTAGTACACAAAAGGGGTTGATTTAGTAACAAACTAATTTTGAATAGTCTTGGTTTCCAAATTCAGCTTACGTTTAAACTGTCAGTAGATCTCCTCATCACTAGTTGAATTACCTGCCAGATCAACATAAATTTAAAAAACGTTGCCTTTATTAGCTGCTTGCTTTGACGCGTTATTGACTAGTTTATCAACGCAGTTTTGCCCAATTCGGTTTGCCGAGTTGACCTACTCCAAAGAATATGATGTAATCTATTTGGACTGGCACAAGCAGGCGGAAGTACCTCAGGCATACATTCAATATATTCCTTTCCTTAATTTTGAATTTTTTATAGTTAAATAGGGATAACGGATGGATTATTCTGCTATCACAAGACAAATGTTTCTTGAAATTTCTTTTAGTTTATGCCTTATGGTCTTGGATTATCTCTACGGATACGCGTCAATTTAACGCTATCGTAATGCAGTGTAGACACATCGAAATCGCAAATCTGCAGCGATTGTCAAGGGGTTGTTGTTTCCTATTTTACGTATTAACATTGGCAAAATCTAATACCGAAAAGGAATAAGCATCAGGAAAGAGAACGAAAATCTATATTTCACCTTCATTCATAGTGTAGATGATATATTTAACCAACTCCTCGTATTGACACAGTACGTGGATCGGAGTTACTCCCTCAACTTGACAGAGTCTACATATCGTTTCTTCTGTCAAGTCCATTTTATTCATGTGCTTGTTGAGCTTGCAGTGCCTTATTAGTAGGCCCACTGTCATCCTGACAGACTTTCTGTACCTGCGTAGTAGGTTCGTTGTTTCGTGTTGTTCGTGTTCGGCATTTGTTCTCTAAGAAACTGTTTTGCCGATCACTCGTCTGGGAAGTTTCTCCACCTTTCCCGAGATTTATCCTCGACCCACTTTCTTATGGTAGTTTTGATTTTTGTTTTTGCAATGCTAAAGGAGGACTCTGGTCCGATGAATGCCATCAACGATGCCTTCCGGGCCAGTTCGTCAGCCTTTTCATTCCCCCAGTAGCCCTCGTGCCCCGGAATCCAAGCTATAGTCACTTTTGCGCGACTGCCGAGTTAATACAAAGTACACACACACAACCTTATTCAAGCCTTGAATTGACCTACACCAAATCTAGTGCCTTCAGCACTGCTTGACTGTCGGAGAAAATGACCACCGTGAGATTTGATCCGCCTTGCTTATTAATTTCTCCGACACAATGTAATGTATCGCGGCTATTTCCATCTGAAAGACCGTCGTACCTTTACTTAGACTCATCTGGACCATTATCCTTTGTTTGAGTGCGTATATTCCTGCCCCGACACCGTCTTACAATTAGAACCGTCCGTGGACCTTGTTTCCATTGCTCTCTATGTGGTATAATGCCTTAAGTTCTGCAATCAACTCATGATGGTCACTGCCGTGGAATTGACTTATAGGGGTTTGGCTTTACATTAGTCTGTAGGCTACTGACCTTGCTACTCCTTTTATATGGATATCTAGAGGTGGTAAATTCAGGATTACCTCCAATGCACCTGCAGGAGTTATTCTCGTTGCTCCCGTGGCACTTAAACATGCGGGTCTTTGTACCCCACCTAGTAGCTTAGTAGCTCCATTTTGCTTTGGTTTTTGGTATATAACCATAGAGTCATCTTAGGACTAGGGCTGCAGTTTTTCCCACACATTCGCCTACATCTGCCAAGGGCAATTGTGGCTTTATTGGTAGTTTTTTGTATGTGAGAGTTCTACGTAAGCCTTTCGTCAAACAGTAGCCCCAGGTATTTAGGTTCCTTGACAATTGGAATTTCTATCTAGAACTGACGGCCGTAAGCCTTCCAGCACTTTGTTTTTGGTGAAGGCAACTATCTGCCATTTTTGAGCGTTAATAGATAACTGCTCCTGCCTGCACCAGTTGTGTGCTATATTAATAGCGGTTTGTGTTCTTTCTGAGACGACACTTGTGAATCGTCTTCGCATGACGATCGCTAGGTCCTCTGCATAACCTAGGAAATAAAATCCCTCGTTGGACAATATATTAAGGAGATCGTCCACTAGGATGGAGGAGATTGAACTCGCCCTTGTGGACGCCCTCCCCCCCTCCCCGCTCTGTCCTCGACGTAGCTTTGCCTATAGAGGATGTTATTATCCCTTTCTCCAGACCAACTCTTATCCATCTGTCTATCACGGGCGCGATTCCTTTTCTTTCTAAGGCCTCCACAATTGAGTTTGTAGTAGCATGATTAAATGCACCCTCTATGTCTAAGAAAGTGGCTACCGCTATTTCTTTGCCTTCAATCGACTTTGACCGTAATCTATTCAAATCGTCCAATGCCGAGTTTGTTGATCTTCCCTGTTGGTATGCATATTGCCTTCTGCTTAAAGACTGCTCTGCTAGGAATGTCTCCCTGATGTCTCTGTCTGCCAATCTCTCTAAAGTTGTTTGCAGGAAAGATGATAGGCTGATTGGTCTGTACGGCTTTGGTGTTTGGTCTGTTACCCTACCCACTTTGGGTACGTATATGACTCTCCCTTTTGCCATGTCACGCAAGCTCAGAAGATTTTACACAGATGTGGTGTCAATATGTCTGCTCTCATTTGTTGTAGGGTCGGGCAACTTTTATCCACCCCGGGATATTTGAATGGTTGGAACCTATTTATAGCCCATCTAATTCTATTTGGTCTGGTGATCTCTGTGGCCAGTTTCCAGTCCCGTTGGACTAGCCTGCTTAGCCTTTCCAGATACGTATTTCGGCAACTAAGTTGCCATTCTCAATGGAAAACTGGGGAATTCAGTATCGCTAGCAAATCCGGCTAATGCCCAAGACGAACACCACACAATGAACACTGTACAATACCAAAACACTGTACAATGAACATCACACAATAAACGCGCGAAACACACCAAAACACTGTTGACACTGAACTCCCATTAAGGGGAAAGTGTATTAATACCTAAATTTCATTCTCTATGGAGCGTGTCAATACGGTTGAAAGAATCTAGAATTTTAATTCAATAATATATATATATATAATAATAATATAATTTGGAATTCTCTCTCTATTCTTATAAATATATATGCTTTCGTAGCTATTCAGTTCCTTGTTGTTTTCTACCACCTTAATTAATTTTAAACTTTCAACTGGCATTGCGTGTGTTTTGTCCAAAATATGTCGGGCCACACTTGATTTTTCGGCCCTGCTGAACCGAAAATGAGCAATGTGCTTCTTGTACCGTGTTAGGATTGATCGCCCAGTTTGTCCAATGTACTTTATGCCACATTCCTGACAACCGATTTCGTAGATACCTGAATTTTGATTAATTTCAATTTTATCTTTGATATTTCCTAAAAGATTACCTAATGAATTAGCTGATTTAAATGCGACCTGTGAATTATGAATTCCCCAGTTTTCCGCTGAGGATGGCAACTTAGTTGCCGACATACGTATCTGGATTTTTCAGAAAGGTGTGGTAAGGGTAATTTTATTTATTTTATACGTTCCTGTATAGGTTCCATCAGTTTTTCTGACGAATCCCACTTCAGTTACGGAATTCCCTTTTTGACAAGAACTCTATGGATTCTAGAACACGAAGGAGTTTTGTTCACCTCCCCGCAGAACTCTCTCCAATAGTTCTTCTTCGCCTTGCGAATTTCTTTGTTGTACTAACAAGTAAGTAAGTTTTGTCTTATATATCTCACAGTTTTGATTCTCTTTGGCCTTTCTAGGCTCTTATTTCACCAAACTGTTTTGTTTCCTTTTTGGTGGTTTGTTCTCTCTGGACAGTTTTCCAGATACGCAGCGCTGATAGCTTTATTTATCTATTTGACTGCTAATTCTAGGCCCTCCGTCCCCCTGACCAGAGGCATTCCACCATCGCGAGCCTCGCTGAGGGACCTTTTGTAACCCTCTCAGTTCGTCTCTCTTGGGTTTCTGCGCCTTGTTTCCGGGAGGGAGGTGTCTAGATCAAACCTAGTCTGCCTGTGGTCCGAGCACGAGGGCTCATTCGACATGTGCCAGTTGCAGATTATGGCGCTGACTTTGCTGGTGCAAAGTGTTAAGTCTAAGACTTCTTGTCGAGTCCTAGTGACAAACGTAGGCTTTTTTCCGATGTTATCCAACAGTAACCCTTGAAATATTATAGCTTGTAGTAGGAACTCACCTAATTTGTTGGTGTTTTTGCTTCATTACAATGCTGCTTTTAGCACGACTAAGTTTGATCAAAACGTATCAAGGAAACCTTATATGTAAGTATATAATGCTCACGTAAAAACAATATACATATGATCGAAACAAAACATCATAATCTCAGGTACTCGCCAACTAATTTCCATTTCTTCAGCCAATGCTCTTTTATGCCTTCAACTTTGATTTAATTAATTTTGTAATATATATATAATCGGTTTCCCTTCTATCCTAAGGTGTAGCAATTTTGCCTTCTCAGGCTTCTGTTTCTCCTTTACCAAATTTCTTCCACTGCTTCCTATTCATTGCTAATTCCTTGGCGTTCTTCCATGGGAGGGATAAATTTTGTAATATATGTACATAGATAAAATATACTATTGGTATATTCAAGTCGACTTGGCACCAACTTTATTACAAAAGCATCAGTGAACTTCATATTATATATACAGTGATCCCACACTGTATATAAAGTGTAGAATATTAAAAGAAAATGCGAATTCAACGAGTTTTCTTACAAACGCTGAAGTATAATATGTGCAATTCACATTCCGATTTTTAATTGTTTTTTCAGTTACAGTCATCACAAAAAATGCAAATAACAATATAGATTTCTAGTAGTAGAATCCGGTATTCATTTTTCATCCCTTTATGATCATGCAAATGAATCATAAGGTGGTATAACGAAAGTTCTGAGAAAAGCAGAGGTGAACATTTAATGTTGATATTATCGTATTTAATAGGAAATGATTTACTAAAATGATACTAAAATATTAAATATTAATAATATAACGGAAGGTAAATTACACTGATGGATTTGCACCCTGTTAACGAAATTTTTCGTTACTAAATGTTTTTTGTCTAACTTTCTAACTAAAATAAATCGGCAAACCTGCAGGTAATTGTTTTTATTTGTTTTCGATTTCTCGATATTTGGTAATACATAGAATAAAAAAAGGGACAGATTAACCAACAAGAGGGCTGCTTAGCCACTATATGTCAGTTTAAATTTAAAAGTATAAGGACTCTCAAATTGTCTTTCTGAAGAGTAGGAAAAGTTGTGCTGACAGCGCTATAGAATAAATAGAACTGAGTGAATCAGGAATTTTATCATCTTCCTTTGTTGTAGCGGCGTTATTACGCCTATAAAATAGGTCGATTAATTACTATGGTAATTTATTTAGAAAACGGTAACCTACGCGGGAATAAGTCTTGGTAAAATATAAGAGTAACTTACTGTGATAATTTATCAAAATTATAAATTACTGTAATTTTACATTACTGCAAATAATATTCTAAAACCTCTGATAGCTTAAGGTAATTTAATACTATAACAGGAAAAAATATTTCTAGCTTTTCTTGAGAATCTAACAATACATAGTTTCAGGATCAGATACCATTTGTTGGGCCGCACACCAATGCAATCGACTTTGTGTTAGATATGCAAATGGACAAACATTGTGCACATAATGCAAAGGTATTTCAAGTATACGGAAACATTTTCCCTGTTCATAACAGGCGCGCTGACGCAGAGGTATTAAACCTTCAATGAAAATATAATTTACTGTTAAATGTACGTAAAGTAATGGAATATACCTGCTTATGCAGCAAATATATTTTGGGGTTTTTATAATGTACATTGTCCCCAGATGGTCAAGCTCTCAGTCTTTTTTACAGAATGTCTCGGATTCAAGACTTAGGGAGGAATTTGAACCTATGTATGAATATGCGTGCATATGACAAGTTAGACGTGCACAAACAACTCGCAATTTAGAACCGTGAATGTAAAGAAGCGGGTGGCAAAATAAATATTCATATTTATACTGGCATCTATAACATATGAATAGTACTAGGATCAGTATCAATACTTTTTCAATTCGATTTAAAATATCTTGTCCAAATAGAAGTCTTGATTTAATATTTAATGAAAACAACAATTGCTTGAATTCTGATTAGTAACAAGAAATATATATGTGGTGTAGAAGGAATTTATGCAGTAGGTCTTTTAAGCGATTTTAAGGCTAGGGAACTTTTTTGTAATTCTAGTGCAGTTTGTTTAGATGCCGTACTTATACACTATGAGCTACTTAATAAACTGCTACAGCTGCATTTTCTGATTCTTAGTTGTGGTGAGTTTTGTATACAATTTGGAAGGTATCCCGTGCTTTTCGAGATTCTTACCAAAACTGCCAACAACTTGATGTGAGTGACTTACTTCTTTTGATAATAGTCCTAGGAAAGTGGTCTTCTTGATGCAAAACTATAATTTTACACATTTGTTTTTGGATGAAATGCCTTTAATTCCCATTTAGTATGGTTGAATGGACTAGAATGTATATGGTGTCTCATAAATTTAGACTAATAGTATTTAACTGGGGCGCCTTTTTGGGTATCTTGGGTCTAATATCACTTTATATTACCCCTATAATTTGCAATCTCTAATACTGCCAATCTTTAATATATAAGGAAAAACTTGTATTGAGTGAATTTATCGTGTAAATTAAAGAAAGAAACCTATTGCTCGTAATTATGTTGCGCAGTGTATATTTTCATTGATCCTAAATACTACTATTGAATTTACTACTCTAATATACGAGGATAAGAAAGTACTATTAAAGAAATCCGCGTGAGCATGTATCTGTGGTATCCATGTGGATAATTGATATACAACAACGTAAAGATCACTTACCTCGCCATTGCAGAAGCAGAAGAGAATTGCAACGCAGAGACCCTGTGAAAATGAAAATTTTTGTTCGTTAGATCTTTATAATTAGGAAATATAGACGAACGATGTTTGCTCAGTTTGAAACACGGAAGCTTTAATTAAATTTTCAAGATGCAGTATACTGAAAACTCGTAGAGAATGCTACGGGTGCTACTAAACTATGAGCATCTAGATGCAAATGGTTTTGACACAGTTGAATTATTACTGCAAATAGATAAAATAATATTCTTTGGTTACAGTCATCAAATGCTTAATAAGTTGACGTTCAAGTATGTGAACTAATTGGATATTCTACTTTTCTACCTTCTATAGCGAGGTATTCTTGACGGATGTAATTAATGTTACTTATAAATAGAATAGTGAAATCATTGTTATTATCACATGACCGAAGAAATATCTATTAGGTAAAGAATTCATATATTTTGGTCAATCGAAATTTATCAGTGTGCTTCCGAATTGTGTCTATTGTATTTCATACAGCTTCATGTAATCAACTTATCACATTATTTATCAAATGTTCAGTTAGGCAGACTGCCAGTATATTTAATGAACAATAGGAGGAGCACATATAGCCAAGTGGGAAATAAATCTGTATGGGTTGTGTAATATAATGTCGAGTGACAATAATTACATTCATAAAAATAAACCTGCTATAAACAGGTACATCTTTACACCGAAAAGTTGAAAGAAAGCACTGGTAGCTAACTAACAATAAGTACATGTCACATCATTACTTTGGAAACAATGCGTTTAATTGGTTTTGTTGGCTACTATTAATTTGATTTTGTTTACATATGCAACGAAACCATATAAAATAAAACGAAAAAACTTAGTCCAAAATACGCTTACATCTCTTTCTTAACCCTTAAATGCCTCTAGTTGCCATTTGGCAATAAAATCTTTAGAACGCTTTAATTACTGCTGTAACAAGAAATAACTGCTGAACTCATCGTGTTGCACATGGATACATACTGCTTATAAGATTTAGTTACTTTACTAGTGTTGTTTTGTCAAAGCGAGACGTTTTTTGAGTATTTTTTAGTGGGAGCACTCACATTTTGTAGAACGTCTAAAGTGTAAACATTGTAAATTTGTATGAAAGGCTTTGATGCCGTTTGGCTACATTGTGCGAATGAGCATAGTAAATTTGATCAACGTTCGTAGCGGTTTGATTTGTCGTTTTAGTTTAACCTTTCGAGAAAATAGTCTTTGCAATATGAATAAACCTTTTAAATCAATGGAAGAGCTGACGTACTATTTGTTGGAATATAATAATGAGGAAAGTGAAGATGAGGATAATGCTTTTGATGATGACAATTTGGAATATCCAGGTTTTGTACCAAATGTATTGCAGGATTTTGTTGAAGAAGGTGAAACAGAACCAATGCTGAAATTTCCAGCTCCAATAGCTTCTTGAGTTGATAATGAGGACTTACGGTCGTGTTGCGATGAAATGAAGGTCAGTTAAATTTTCATGGAAATTTAGAAATTGAAGGTAAATTACTAAATTTGGAAACGCCGTATCAATTCTTTAACTATTTTTTCCTAGTAAAAAACATTATCAAGCAAACAAATTTATACATCATCCAAGAAAATCCGGAGAAACGAACTGCGTATTGTGATTCCGATGTGAAACAATTTGTCGCAATTGTTCTCTATATGTCAATTGTTCATGTATTGGAGCGATGATCTAGGATTTCCTCAAATAAAAAATATAATGACAGTCAACAAGTTCGAAAAATTGCGAGGAAGCATGCATTTCAATGACAATACAACCTTTGTGGCTAGAGATCAACCTGGATGTGATAGATTACACAAATTAAGACCGGTTATAAATCATCTGGTATTAAAATTCAGAAGCATTCCCTTGGAAAAAGAACTTTCTATTGATAAGCAAATGTGCTCAACAAAAGTTAGGCATTCGATGAAGGAATGCATGCCGATGAAACCTCATAAATGGGGATTTAAATTGTTTGTTTCA
This sequence comes from Chrysina gloriosa, assembly GCA_038088585.1. NCBI lineage: Eukaryota > Metazoa > Arthropoda > Insecta > Coleoptera > Scarabaeidae > Chrysina > Chrysina gloriosa. The sequence continues at coordinate 27,639,268 of CM076091.1, forward strand.
GCTGGAGTTTCTGGATTTGCCTACAACTTCGAAATTTACACAGGAAATGAGGACAATATGGCTAGACCAAATGGTGAATCAGATCTTGGGTCAACTTCGGACATAGTTTTGAGTTTGTCCCGTATAATATCTCGGAAACAAAGCTATCGTTTGTACCATGACAATTTTTATACCGCCATTCCACTTATGGTTAATTTGGCAAATGAGGGCATTTTTTCGTTGGGAACAATTCCAAGAAATAGACTTCCGAATTGTAAACTCGACACAGAAGCAGCAATGAAGAAAGAAGAACATGGTTCAAGTCACGAATGTATGACAACAGTAGATGGAGTTGACATAACTTCAGTTGTTTGGAAAGACAATAAATATATGAAACTAATCTCTTCCTTCGCTGGAACTCATCCTGAGGTATTGGTAAAAGAAATATTATAGGAAACAACACAAAACCATACATGTGAAATGCTTCAATATAATTCAATAATATAATCGTCATATAGGCGGCGTGGATCTGCTATATAACCTAATAGGACGATATAAAATTTCGATGAAAAGCAGAAAATGGTATATGCGAACTTTTTACCACTTACTTGACCTCATAATGGCCAATGCATGGTTGACTTATAAAAGAGTGCTCAAACAGCAAAACAAAATGGCTTCCGAAACTTTAGACCAAATGGATTTTCGTGTAGAGGTAGCTCAATGTTTGAATAAAATCAACATCGCGCCGATACGTGGGAGATCTAGTACTGTTGAGCCTACCATTCTGGCAAAGAAAGAAAAAGGGCCAGCACAACATGTACCACCACAAGATATTCGTAAGAACCAAATTGGGCACTAGCCTGAGCATGTGGACGCGAAAATTATGCATCATGAAAATTAATACCCTCTTCATAAAATGTTGCAGGTATTATAGCTCTCTACGTGGATTGCGATAATTATAACTCCTACCATATGTCCCTCTAATAACAATATGTCTTTTTCTTAGTAATTTTTTTAGTGGAGATTTCAAGATGGTTTTCTTGTGTCTCAATCCTAAAGCACGATTTCGTCATACTATGCGATTTTGTTGCAATTATCCCGGATGCGAGGGTTTTAGCCGCACAATATGCGAGAAATATGGCATTGCATTATGTCTGAACAAAGAAAAAAAACAATTGTTTTAAAAACTTTTATTTGAATTGAAATTCTTTCTAAACACTATGTAGCCATTTGGCAACAAGCCCTTATCTTTACGAATAAAGAACAATTTTAAGTGAAATAATTTTTTTATTATTTTTTTGTGACTTTGTGAACAGTGAACTTTTCTTATAACTAAAAGTTGTTCAAAATGCATTTAAAGGTTAAACTTAAAACGTTGATATACAGAAGGAGCTATTGGAAAAAAGTTGCTGGTTTAATAGCCGCGTTGGTAATTTTCCTATATTTTCATATATTTGGTAACTTTTTTCTACAGATTTCATTTCACTATTTAGACTTTCTAATTGTCAATAATTCGCTTTATACAATTTCTCTTCTGTTTGAAGTGGTTTTTTAAGGCTTATCATATTAGTAGTAATTAATGCAGTTTCGTTCCTCACTTTCATTAACCCTTAAATTTAACATCTGCTATACTTACAGAATGCGTGATTGATGACTTCTTTTTGTAAGACGTTAATATCACCATAAACTTTTTAAATGGAACTACGGTGCTATTTTCATATATGCGATAGAGCTCGATGAGACAATTATTTTGATATAAGTTGTAATGTATTTGTTACAGTCCTTGCTGAGTTATTTTGGGAAAACCGAAAATCTACTAACCTTTCAGGGGTAGTTTCACTCCCTTAACTCGAGCCTGGACTGATAACGAAAATATTTTCGAACATCCTTAGGTGTGGACTACTAGTTCACAAAGTTTCAATTCCTTTTTAATTTTTGGGTTGGGGATGTTTTCTTATTAATATGGTTCTGAATTTGTTTGAAACGCCTTTGAACATCTATCTACATCACAATCAGCGTTCAGAATTCCCTTAAAAATATACTGAATGAATTAAACATTTAATATAACCGTATATTGTAATTCCAACGATATACACTTCACGGATTAGTGTCTTTTCAAATAAAATATAAGGTAAGAGTAAAACATTATCACCCAGACAAAATAGCGACATGTACAAACCCTAGTGCATAAAGAAGTCGTAGCATATAAAAAGAGCCGTAAACAACAAAATAATACCCAATTATAACTGAACCCTGTTAGTACTTTTTAATCTTGCTCAAACAGATGCTAAACAATCCTCAAAAAGTACAGAACATTTTCGGATAGAACTAGTCGAATACGTTTTCGCCATTTGGTAAACAAAAGGGCGTCGATAGTAACGAATTCAAGCGAGAAATCGAACCGATTAGCTGTAAAAAGGGATTGATAATGCTATCCATCTCCACGTAGGTGTACGTCTCCAAATAGAATTTCCTTGTATGTGGATCCTTTCGTGAACGTTTGACGTTGAAGAATATAAACTGGCCGCAAAATGTAAAACTAAAATAAAATCCCTGTGAGTGTTCCGCAAGCAAACGGACGACAAAAGTGCTACGCAACGAGTGACCAAACTGAAGTAAAGCGAGCCTGCACCAAATTCCAGTGTCTTTTCAATGACTATATGTACATATATACGCACTAGTAGAAAGAAAAAAAACAGTCGTCTACTCTTATCACAACGCCGTTGAATTCCAATTCGATAATGTACACATTTAATACAAGATGAGTTTATGGAAGAGAAAAGGTAAGTGAGATGATGGGTTTAGCGAACAAGCGAGTCATTCTATAGAGTCACTACAACCAAGCTACCTATGACATTTCAACGTAACTTTAATCTCAGTTGTATATTGTGAATCGGTTTCGTGTGTTACTGCTTTTGTTTCAGCTAACTATAAATCATCTTATTTCAGCTGTGGCCCGCATTTCGGTTAGTAATTCTACAGATCGTGAGGTCAAGCTCAGTCGAGAACAGTGATTTTTAATTGCAGATAATAGCCTCGGAATGTCTTCTAGAATAGAAAGTAAAAGTGTAGGCCCCGTGTCAATACGATGTTTGTAAAACCCCTACTACGGAGGTGAAGTTTCCGCATATTCGGTCAAATTTTAACTGTTTCATTTTAAGAAAATAACCGAAAGATTGCAAATTGGGCCACGTGCGAAGTAAGATTCTATGCAATGACTATCGGCACTTTAATTGAGCGCTGTAGCTGTCTAGCCACGGGGTTGTCTTTTTTCAACTTCCGATAGGCTATAAAGGAAATACGGGTGAATACAGAAAAAATGATTTTATTATCAAAAGTAAGGTACTATAAAGGTTACTTCTCTACATAATCACCTTCACAATTGAGGCATTTGTCTTATAAGTGAACAAGCTTTGCAATACCCTCTTCATAAAATGTTGCAGGTATTATAGCTCTCTACGTGGATTGCGATAATTGTAACTCCTACCATATGTCCCTCTAATATCAATATGTCCTTCGTAAATTTTTTTACTGAAGATTTCGAGATGGTTTTCTTGTGTCTCAATCCTAAAGTACGATTTCGTCATACTGTGTGGTTTTGTTGCAAGTTTTCTCTCTTGCTCTTTTTCTTTATCGAGAATATATTCACTATGATAATAACTTCTCTTGGAAAGCAGGTGACAACTGTATTTTCTTTCTCTTCAAGTATACGAACAATTTCTTAATATTCATCGTAATTAAGAAAACATTAAAACTGGTAAATACTGAAAAATTACAGTAGATATATGCTCCCTCTGTATGCTGACACGTTTCCTTAGTGCTCTGTATTTTACTGATTTTTGTGATTGAGTAATTCCTTTTCACATATTACTTGTGTTATACCATCTTGAAGTCCTTTTTCTGTCGTACTACGTACGCAGACACTACTTTCTCTAAGGTCAGTAGTAACTGATTAATTTAACATTAAAGCTGTGGGCTTATTGCGGCTTCGTAGTTTCTTATACCACTTTTTTAGTCAACAAAACAAATCGTATGTTTCTTATATTTTTCTTGGATACTTTGTGTTTAAATTTGAACTGTATATACACTCACTATTCTTGTTATTTGAACATTATTATCTGTTATATTGATTGCTGTTTTCATCCTTTCACTCCTTTTACCGTGGCCCTCGTGTTTGCCTATTGCTGTTAGTCACCAGGATCGGTCCCCTAGGTGCGAAACGAGTGTCCTTGTTCCTCCTTAATTCCTTTGTATTACTCTAATTTTTTTGCTTGTGTTTCCTTTTTGGTTTTATTATGAGCTCCAAGTGCTCAGTGTGTAGGAAGGATCTGGTTCCGGATAAGGAGTTGTCATTCGATCTTTGCAAAGGTTCTGTTCACACGTTTTGTAGTGGTCTATCACGCAATGAAGTACAACTTTTGAAGTGCAAGGATCGTAGGTTAACATTCAACTGTACATCTTGTGGCGACTTCAAGAAGCAACTTTCGTTGATTCATGATCTCTCGTCTATGGTGACATCGTTGCAAGTGCAGATTCAACTTCTAATAGAAAAATTTGATTCTGCTATTTTCAATTCTTGTGGTGGATCGGAACTGGATTTGCTGGACACGGAGAGAGTTGTACAGGAAGTTGCTGAACGTGAGAAGAGGAAGAATAATATAATCATTTTCAATATTCCGTATGTGGGGGAGATTCTGAATTGAAGTGAAGTGGAGTCGATTACTGGTGCTCCAACTAGGCTGGGAAGATTTGATCCATCGAGGCAGTCCAGAATGAGACCGATTAGGATTGCTCTGGCGGATGATAGTGATGTTCTTAGGGTTTTGCGCAATAGTAAAAGGTTACCTCTATTCCTAAGTTTAGCAAAGTTATATTATCCAGAGACAAGACACCCTTGCAACTTGAACTATTTAAATATGTCAAGCAAACGTTAACAGACCGTAGAGCAGCTGGAGAGTCTGATATTACAATTAAATATATTCGAGGTATTCCCACTATCACCAAGGTTCAAAATTCGGGAAACTAACATTATCCAACAGAAGTATATCTTCCCCATACCCTACTTTATCAGAATGTTCGAGGTTTACGCACGAAATTGCACACGATTAGGGCTGTTAGCGACAGTATTCGGGCGGACATGATTCTTTTCACTGAGACCTGGCTTTCATCGGACATTGATGATGCTGAGCTTTTCTCTGATTATTTTTCCGATATGAGAACTGAGAGAAAGTTTGCTGAAGTTGGTCTGTCTACTGGTGGGGGTGTTTTGTCCGCTTGTTCGGAACGTATTAATGCGATTTCCGTTGATACAGGTGTGTCCCTGGGGCCTTTAATCGACATTAAAATAGTTAGATGTATTCTTAATCATTTTGTTGTGTATATGGTAAATGTTTATGTTCCCCCTAACGTTACATCTGCCTTTAATCGACATTAAAATAGTTAGATGTATTCTTAATCATTTTGTTGTGTATATGGTAAATGTTTATGTTCCCCCTAACGTTACATCTGATGAATTTGAATTGTTCTTTGATAACTTAACACTTGAACTAACAAACAAGAAAGTTATTATTGTGGGCGATTTTAATTGTCCTCTCTACAATTCCCGTCGGAGCTATTCCGATAGTAAGTTTTTGATCTTACTGCATTTTTCGACTTCCCTAGGACTACGACAACTTAACTACATAACTAATTCTAATCGAAGACTCCTTGATCTGTTTTTCTCTAATTTGGATATTACATTTGAGCTTATTCGTGGCTCGTCCCCATTAGTTGCGGAGGATCCACACCATCCTGCTCTTTATGTTACTTTAGTGTTTAATAATATTACTGAGAATGTTAATTTTCCATCCAGTAGGAATCCACGTTACCACTTTCGGTGTGCTAACTTTACACAATTATACAACGATTTGGCTAATACTGATTGGTTTTTCTTGAATCTTACACCGATGTAAATGCTGCTGTGGCGGCATTGTGTGCTACGATATGTCCTATCGTGGACTCCTCGGTTCCAAAGATCAGGTCTTCCAAGCGCAATTATCCTCCTTGGTACACTACTAAAATAATCCAGTTACTGAAACTTAAACAGCACTTCTTTAGATTGTAAAAGAAAGGTAAGGTGCATCATCATCGCTTGGAATTCAATAGATTGAGGTCGTCCACTAAGCATGAAATTAGACTAGGTTATAATATTTACCAGTCTCAGATTGAGGCCCAGGCTGTTCGTGAACCCGCTATATTTTGGAAGTTTGTTAATGGCAGGAAGGGAGGCACACGTATTCCAGGGTCTCTGGTGCATGATAATAACGATATTACTACGCCTCAAGAAATTGTGGAAGCCTTCGCGGAGATCTTTTCCTCTGCGTTCCGTCATGTATCGACGCTCACTCCTAATACATATAACGATAGTTATCCTGTTTCCTTATACCCCGTTACATCTGACGATGTATTGCGAAGTACTCACAAACTTAAACCGAATTTAACATCGGGCCATGACGGCCTTCCGGGTTCTTTCGTGAGAGATTGTGGAATTGTGTTATCCGAATCGTTGGCAATTATTTTTAATTTGGCTATTACATCGTCTAGCTTTCCTGGGCTTTGGAAGGTTGGCAGGGTCACTCCCGTACACAAAAAATGGTGATCGCTCGAATATCCATAACTATAGGCCTATAAACATCCTGAGTAATTTCGCCAAAGTGTTTGAATCATTGACTTATCACCAAATTGCAACACTCACTACACACCTTCTGTCCACTCATCAGCATGGCTTTCTTAACGGACGATCCAACAACAAATTTATCTATTGTAACACATATTAGTAGAGCTATTGATGAGCGACGGTAAGTTGATGTCATTTATACGGATTTTACTAAAGCCTTTGATTCAATTGACCATTCATTACTTTTTGCTAAATTAGACACCTTTGGGTTTTCCCCATCTTTGGTGAAACTTATATCCTCCTACTTGAGTCATCGATCTTGTTATGTGTGTTTTAATGGCTTTCACTCGTTTCATTTTAATCCTACATCTGGTGTGCCTCAGGGTTCTAACTTAGGGCCTCTGCTATTTAATCTCTTCATTATTGATCTCTTAACTTTGTTGGACTGTGATGTTTTGGCTTACGCCGATGATTTAAAGATTCTTGTGGAGATTGGTAGTGATGCAGACTGTAACAAACTACAAAGCAATTTACAGTTGGTGTACGGATGGTGCAGCGAGAATAAATTATTTTTAAATGTAAATAAATGTGCTGTGGTCACATATTCTAAGGCTTCCAACCCCATTATTTACAATTACCATGTTGATAGACTAGACATTCCACGTAAAACACAAGTGAAAGACTTAGGAATCTTATTTGATACTTCTCTACAATTCACTGATCACATTTACGCTATATGCATTGCTGCCACGAAATCCTTGGGTTTTTTAAATTCGCACCTGCCGGCAATTCAATAATCCGTCGACTTTGAAGGCTTTGTTCTGTGCCTTTGTTAGATCGAAATTAGAATTTTGTTCTATTGTCTGGTATCCTTTTTATATATACCAACAGACTAGTTTTCTAATTCTCTTTATGTATTTAGACATTCCAAACATTTTTGGGTCATTTGTGAAGTAAATACGTTTATGAAGTATAATTAGATGAGCCTTATTTTTTCCAAGAAATTGTAATTAGGTGAAGTGGAAATTATGTGTTTGTCTGTATATATAAATACGACAATTTCTTGGTTGCTTTTAGTTTGTACATTATCTTGGTAGTGCTATAATCATTCAGCAATGTCGAGAAAATTTTTGTCAGACGCCGAACTCGCAGAAATACTAGAAAATCTATCGGACGACGACAAGGAGCCTGTAAACTTGGAGTCGGATGGCGAGGATGAAGACGAAGAAGACCACTTATCCACTGCTACTGAAACGGAAGACATTCAAGAAGCAGCTGAAGAAGACATTGAAGAATTATGCAACACTACTGTTGCCAGTATTTCCAAATTTACCGCTAAAGATGGTTCAGTGTGGAGCAGCCAGCCTCCTTCTACAGGACGCGTTCGATCATGTAACATAATAAAATCCAAGATGCATAAAGTTATCTTACCGCCCGGAAAAGTTATTGAAGATCCCATTGATGCATTTTTGTTGTTTATTGATGAAACTGTACTCAACGAAATAGCTTCATACACAAACAACATGGCAGAGAGGGTATTGATAGATGTCCCCTGAAAACCATGTAATAACTTCGAAATTCGCGCTTTTCTTGGTTTGCTTCTAACTGCCGGTCACCTAAGTGCTAATGATACCAGCTACGATGTTCTGTGGAGTTCATTATATGGTCCTCCAATTTTTCGAGCAACGATGGGATTGAAACGTTTCAAAAGTTTGTTGCGGTTTATACGATTCGATCACAAAGCAACGCGTCCCGAAAGAAGGAGAAACGATAAACTTGCACCTATCCGAGTTATTTGGGAAAAAGTAAATAGCAATCTGAAAAAGCATTACCTCCCTGGAGAAAATATCACAGTGGACGAGCAACTTGTACCTTTTCGAGGAAGATGTCCATTTAGGCAATATATGCCTTCGAAACCAGATAAATATGGGGTGAAGATCTGGTGGGTGTGTGATTCTCAAATCTACTATCCTCTACATGGTAGTCCCTATATTGGAAAGGAAGGAAATCAAATTGTCAAGGGACTCGCAACACAAGTAGTGGAGCAGCTTGTACAACCGTACTATAACACAAATAAAAATGTCACGTTTGACAATTATTTTACGGACTTATCATTAGCAATGGCGTTATTGACCAATGCTGACGGCTGGCTGACGAGTGTTGGTACGGTAAGGAAAAATAACGCTTCACCCCAAAGGAATTTTTACCAAACAGAAAACGTGAAGAACAAACGTCCATTTTCGGATTTACAGAAAAAGCAACCTTAGTGTCGTACGTGCCGAAGAAAAACCGAAGTGTTTTAGTTGTCTCAACCATGCATCATACTAACCACTGTGACGATGACTCCAAGAAAAACCAGAAACAATTCTGTATTATAATAACACCAAATGCGGCGTAGATACGTTAGATCAAATGGCTCACAAATACACATGTAAACGTAAAACAAATCGTTAGCCATTTGCATTTTTTACGAACCTTGTTGACGTAAGAGGTATGGCAGCATATGTCACGTGGATCAATTTGAACCTAAATTGGAATAAAAATAAACATGAAAGAAGGAGATTGTTTCTGGTAGATTTATCTGAAAATCTACTTCTTTCGCACATTCGAAGAAGAAAGACGGCAGGACTGCAGCGTGCCATTCGACACTGTGCCAGCGAATTTGCAGAAGAAGCAACACCGTCAAAGAGAACAAGAACCGAAGCTAAAACAGGTGCTAGAAGAAGGTACTACATGTGTCCCCAAACTAAAGACAGGAAACAAAAACAGTGTTGTGATGAGTGCGAACAAAACATTTGTAAGGAACACTCTACATCAAAAATTGTATGCTATAATTGTAGCAAATGAGTAATATTTTTGATGTATAAGTAATTAATCTTATTTATAAAGGTCTTTAAATATATAATTCACATATACCCATTGTTTTATTAATTACGTAACAAAAAAAAACGAAAACAAAACACCGGGCCTGCTAGGCCCCCAACTGCCCGGCTACGTTTGTAAAGTGTTCTGCCCGGATAAGGGTTAAATGACATATAGAATACCCTATATTTAACTTTGGAGGAGAAATGTATAAAATGATACGAACAATACATTATTGCTTGGGTAGCTCAAAAGAAGTACACTGAAGCGCAAAATATATTTGAATTCGTAATGGCTCGATGCTATGCAAAATTAAATTACTTCAAAAGTAGATGTTAGATATTGTTTTGTCGTTGTTTCGTCCCTACAATAAACGACAGACGGGCCTTTAAGAGTCCCAATCTCGGTCAAAGGCTCAGTACCCGGTCTCAAGTTGGCGTAAGAGACGTGAAGTATAATGGAAAATAAAATGTGTTAAATTGGAAAGCAAATTTCTTAGATTGAAGTGTAATCCATTTACGAATAGAATCTGTCTTCTTTTGTATTGAAGTAAACGATAGGATAAGAAAAGTGCGAAGAGAAGTGGAACGAGGAATTAAAACTAATATCGTCGTGAGTGGTAGTTTCCTAGGAAGGATAAGTCGATTGCTGCAGTTTAGAATTAATTAAGCTTACGAATTTTCTATGCAAATTATTAAGGAAAACTTAATGGACGAAGAAGAAGCTGTTACAGATATATGAATAGAGGAAGCAAAATTTCATAACGAAGTATGAATATAAAATGAGATTTACATTCAAATAAGCTTTAAGGATATCGCGATTTCGCTGTGAATATCCATTAGCTTTATTGAGGTATATAAGTGGTGTTCTAAATATTTCCAAGTTTCAGTTGAAATGGTAACAGTATTGTGATTCAGAAGATACGTGACCACAAAGTTTTTAACAAATATAATTTGTCTTGAATGTGTAGCTTTTCAACACTGTTTTATATGCGTTCGGCATCAATCGAAATAAGTCTTGCAAATTGTAAAACTAGATCACTGTCAGTCGGAAACACACTAGGAAGTTGGACGTAATCGTAATGTTTTTTGTTTTAATTATTATGGCTCCGACCCAAAAGCACTCCCTCCAATATCTGGATACTTAGAAGTACAATCACGAAAATTGAAGCAAATTTGAGTTTTCCGAAGAAATTTATTTACTAACGGTTTCAAAATAGATTCGCCAATCAATACTGCCCCAGCATTTCGTAAAACAACTGCAAGTTTGCTTCTCAATCTTGGAAAAGTAGGATCTATTTGTTACCCTCTTAGAAATTATAAAATTTTATTAAAATTCGGCAAGTATTATTACTGAATCTATTAAGAAATTTAATTACTTGTATTTCCCGTTGTAGAGCACAGTTGCTTCATGTAGATATATCTTAAAACTTTACCTCCGAATATTCCATATTGTTGATCGAGACCGAATAAAATTATATTGAAGATCCAAAGTGTTCGAACCAACTGAATAAACGTTCCTCATTTTATAATATCAAGATATTGGTACGATTTCTACTAACTTTACTTTCTCGATTTAATCATTGTGAACAAAATTCTTTTTCCAGAAGAGGAACAGACGGCTGACATTCATAATTAAAGCCATATTTCATGCAGTTTTGCAAAGATATTTGAGTAAATTATGATGATATTATTTACTTCAAGATTCGATCTACATATATCTCAATATGGACTTGTCAATAGAACCCAAGGGCTTTAAATGCGTAGTAACGGAGTAGAATAGAGAGTAGAATATTTACTTGCTTTCACTACGTTTTGGAGCAGTCCATTGGCCGCCAAGATCATGCGATTTGACCCCACTAGATTATTTTTTGTGGGGATACGTGAAGTCTCTCGTGTACAGTGATAAGCCATCCACAATTCCAGCTCTGGAACACAACATTACAGCTGCCATTGGAGAGATAGCGGCCGAAATGCTTGAAAAAGTATGCCAACCACCTACGGCGTAGCCACGGGTAACATTTACATGAAATAATCTTTAAAAAGTAAATGGCGGGCATTCATTTATCGACCCAAATAAATATTTCATTCACTTATGCAAATATTCTGTGTTTTTTTCAATTTTCAAAACCCAAACGGTTAAAAAATCACCCATTATTATTCACCATTCTTATGCTTGCTTCCAATTTATGTTTCTTCTTGCCAGTGCTTTTCCAACTTCGCTGTTCTAGAATCCCACCGGCCTTCCTCTATTGCGTTTTCCCTGTATTCCCATTTTCCAAATATTCTTCACCTTTCTGTTGTACTTCATTCTAACCATAAGTCCAAACCACCTTAGCTGATTCTCTTCCAATTTATCCAATATCGGTCACTCCTCCAGCAACCCGCAGATATCGCATTTTACCTGCTAGAATGTTTACTTCTATTTCTTTCATTTAATGCCCACATTTCACTACTACATGCTATCCAATATATGTTTTCTTACGTATTGCAAATCGAGAAAAAAATGTAGTTTTAAGCATAGAACGCAATGGGAATTCTCCTTTCAAGAAAGAAGACTCAAAGACAAAATTAATTTTATTAATTTAGAACTAATGACATCGCCACCGCCACCAACTGCATTTCTTATGTTAAAGAATTTTTAGAATTGAGAACCCTTAAATTAGTCAGCAGTTATGTAAACTTCTCTGTTCGGGGTTGTACTTGACCCTTTAATACCGTTATTGGAAAATCAAGAGAAAAGCAGTTCCCTTTTAATTAAAAAATAATCCTAGGGAATGATATGAACTAGAAATTACATCACACTAGGGAAATATTTTTTTACTTCATTTAATACATTTATTCAGAATATTCTCTTATTCTGCCTACTTCCGCAACGCTACTAGCGGTAGAAGCTTTATTGGTATTATAAATTTCCACTCGAACACGCAGTGCCTCAACAAAAATATTATTCACCTATAATTTTTTTCGCTGGCTTTGAATAATTATTTAATTACATAGTTATTTCTGTAATTAAATGATAAACAGGAACACATTCGCGTGCTAACAGCTACTGTGCGAGTTTCTTTGAAAACGCTATTTTGTAATAATTAAGGTGTGCCGCTAATAAAAATATATGGCAGTAGACGGAAATATTAGAGTATATTAATTATTTACGAGTGTCTGGTATACCTTTTATTAGGGACGCTGATTGAATTTTATGGCAAAAATATGAAATTATATAGGCCTACCAGTAATTCGAATAAGCATATATGTATGACACCTTCACGGATTTGGTGTAAATGGTTTGAGATATGTGATAATAAAAGTATACGGTAGTAATGGAAATATTGGATTATATTAATTATTTATGAGTGTCTGGTGCGCTGTTTATTATTGGAGTTAATTGTATTTTACGATGTCAAATATTTTAGCAAAAATATGTATCTAATTATTATAAAGGATGCAAGCTGCTATCTCTACCACATGGGTGAGATTTACAGATTTAGATTGTATGGCTGAAATAGTTTACCGTTCCTTGTTAATACGCGGCAAGCACCAAAAAAGGAGTTAACAAAGGAATATGTATTTGCTATATAGTTTGTGAGAGATTTTTGGGAGTATTCATAAGAAGATGAAGACTTGGAAGTGGAAATATGTATTCGACTTTTTCTAAAGCGTAGTATACCATTATACCATTTTCATGATAAGCTAAATATGTTTAAAAATATTTTCCTAAGGGACATAAATAAAAACATCTATAATATTTTGTCAAAAATCAAACGTTTTTAATTCATTTATAAAGATTATATGCTCAAATTATAAAACCCCTCGAAGGCAAAGAATGAAGGGGTTCGAAAGCTTTTTTCGTAAATAGGAACTGATTTTGCATACGATTTATGTTATGATTGCCAAATAAATCACATTTTAAGCTTGCTCTTTTAAAGCGAAAGTAAACAGCTTTAAAAGGACCGAGGCCAAACCTTTAATCTCTTAATAAACCTTTCTGATCGATATATCTTCCACCGTCCGTTTATACTGGGTTCATTTACATCAATTTTCAATTCTTACAGCTATATTTGAAGATATTCTCGAAGGATATTGCGAATATACGAATTGTTATTTACAGTGCATTCTGAAAACTGCAAGTAATATTTTACACATATTTTCTCACCAGGCACACAAAAATTCGTTACAGCGCACATATTTCAGCTCCAGTTCAGCTAATATGGTTATCGACAAAATTTATGTAACCGACAACAAGAGCTACATTTCTCCGGAATTTTCCAAAAGCAGGAACCCAAAATTTCAGTCCTAATTTATCCGTTAAGCGTTGAATGTATTTTTAAATTCGTGAAAACAACTAAAGCATCAAGTGTTACACTTATAAAGGGGATTTTAGCTTTTTATAAGTGACGTAAAACGTACTCAATGTATTTTTATATTAGAATAAATCTTATATGTATGTAGACTCTACTCTACTACTACTAGGTCAATGAAACGACAATAATTGAATTAACAGTTATATTATCAGAAGGTTCACAAACGTTTTCGGAACACCTTCATCAGTGAAAATATAAGTATATATGTATATGTATAAACAAACATTCGTTTTGTATTCGGGAACTATCAACAACCTAACTAATGACTTCTTGGTATATAGGATCTGTAAAAATTTTTATATTACACGTGAAAACACTTATATGCAAACAACTTTATATCAAAAAATGTTGATTTTTACATCGGCCAGACAAAATTATGGTGTTCCGATAACGTTTGTAAACGTTCTGAAAATATAACTATTAATTCAATTATTGTCGTTTAATTGACCTAGTAGTGGGAGAAAAGCTATCTACATATAAGGTAAGTATAAAAGGTCACGAAAAATATATATACACATTTAATTAAAATAAATGATTGGAATTTATCGTAAGATGAGTTTGGTGGTTTAAGCTTTAAAATGATATTTTATCTGATGAAAAGGTAAAAATATATTTTTCTTGTTAAAGGAATAGCAGTTCAACACAGATGTAACTTTCATATTCATGTCTCTTTTATCCACGTAAGACTCCCTACCTGACTGTATGTACGAAAACATTTATTCTGTCAAATATAATTCTGATAGCAACTTCACAAAGACAAATTATTTTACTTGTCTCGCTTATTTAAATAAACCCAAGTGCTGTTGATTATGCATTTAGTAAACTTTTCTGTAAAACCTGTTCAATCACTTTTGACTAAAGAAAATAATAAATTAATTTGGGGTAATTGCTTTGTATTATGGTCTACTTTTATATAGATATTTCGAGAATGACTTTCTCTGAAATATTATAAGAAAAATTAGATAAACAAATATTTTATGTGTGAATTCTCATATACATTGTTCTGGTATGAAAAATTCCTAATTAATAGAATCAGAGTTAGATTTGAATAAGTTCAATTAATTAGCAACAAAATAATCATCGTAAGATATCCTGAACGTGAAACAAGGAATATAATGGATAGACTGGTTCTTTTATGTAGAACACTATAGTTAAATTTGATACTTCAGTTAGTAATGATAGGGCTGTGGAGTGTGGTATTACTCACACTAGATCACAGCAGTAAAATTATTACTACAAAACGTGTTTTACGAACAATGAGGCCAGTATCTTCGAACCGCGTCTTATCGATTGATTAGTAGAATTGGAAGTTATTTCTCGTTCAGTAAGAAAACGTTTAAAGATGCTGGCCTAGTTGCCAGCAGAAAAAGTGTACAGTGACCAGTAAACTACTTTAGACTCGATTACCAGTTCCTTCCTCCCGATTTTTCAAAGCCCTGTTTTTCTGATTCCGTAAATTATTTTAGAAAAATAGCCGCATAGTTTGGGGTGGGGATTGGAAACTAATTCATACTAGCTCTCCTATTGTAATTACAATAGTTTACGAGATCTCTATACTAGATATTGAAGAAATAGTTTTATATTTTTTAATATGGAATATCACTTCAATAACGATATACACAATGTACATATGCTATATATAGTAATGTAGAGATATTATGTGTGAATGCCGTGATGCCATTGGACCGATGTTAGGAAGGAAACCTAGACAAAAAAGTATGGGCAGATCATCAAAAAGTCTAGGCCATATGTGTGTGTATAGCATAAAAATGGCAAGAAATGGAATTGTGTTCGGTCCGTCAAAATAGGAAGAAAACAAAAGACGGAACACAACGGTTTGTGTTATATCACATATCATAGGTGATGAAGTGCACATTTATATTGTATTTCTTTTATTTATAATAATAATGTTTACCGATAACATTTTTGTACTTCATGGGACATAACTTTCAAGATATGTATTTTGAATTGTATATGTCCTGCCGACTGCTTATTTTGCTTATATGTAAAATTGCCGTTCAGTTCAATGAGAACCTATTTACAACTGGCCAATAAGTAGAAATTATTCAATTCAATTATTCAAAATACAAAGTTATAAAAGAAAAAGTTGGGCGAAAAATTTAGTGGACTATTTTGCACCGTTGATGAACATGTTGTTGAGGCGTTATTATGGTATAATTCAATTTCCCAAATTATTTATAAAATTTGTTTACGTTATTCTTGTTCTTAAACTAATAACTGTCTGTAATTTTATGATAACTAATACATGTAGAAATGTTAAAATAAACATTATAGCCCATACTAAACCAACATAAAATCGAGAAGTTTTGGTATTATTCGTTTCTCACGCTTTCTTTACTTAGCGTGTATAAGCTGCCACATGCCACAACATTTCCTTAAGTTTCAGTACTCATAAAAGCTCCAAAATCTTGAAGAAGTCCACCATACCCTTCTTCTTGATTTAGTAATAACCTTCACATGATACAGATGTCTATGTCCTTCTAGAAGATTCTTTGGAGTTCCCACTGCTTTGAAGCGATGGTATTAGGCGCAAACGTTTGATCAGTTATTTACCTATTAAGCGGATTGATAATCTACTGGTTGTTGTAGTTTCTTTTGAGGTCTGCATTAGCACATATGTATACCAATAATGGGCATTCTTGCTTGAAATGTTCTAGAACATTTTTCCGTTTACTAGAAGTGCATAATCCAATGTGCCTAAACTTCTGTCTTTGCTCTGTTTGAGAATCACATTATGGCATGTGATGTGTGCTTTGTTGCCTCATATGTAATTTGCTAACTCTCCTGGAACCACATTTAGATAAGGATAGCATATGAAGTTCTTTTGATCACAATACAGAGAGGTTCTGTTTCATTGTTTAAGTGATGTAGACATATCTGGTTTCGTAACTAATGAAGGCTGTTTTTCAGAACGATTATATTGGTGCAATACTCCCGAAAATAGCACTACCGTATATAATGGATACTCTAACTATCACGATGCACAGCAGCCGGCACATATGTTTCCAGTTCGGATACAAAGCTTTTTGTTGTAGACTGGTCAACCGTGTTCTCTACGCGTTAAATCTAATTTTCAAATATTTCATGCAACAATAATCTTAAGCGCTGGTTTGCTTGATGTACATATTAAAATAAACATGAACGAAGGACATGTAAATAACTAATATGGAACGAAATGTCTTCTATGAGTATTATTATTTCCTTTTAAGAAGCCAGTCCAAAGGAAAAATATATTGATAATACAGTAACTTCGAACACTATATTTTTAATGCTTGCTGTTTCTATAGCAAACAGAAAACAACATCTGTGATCCATACATAATTTCTAAACTACTTAATAAAGCCATTAAATCTTTTAGAAATTATATGAAACTTGCTGGTACCTGGGAAATCCGCCAGAGTGTTGAAAGAATGTATCCAGTCTACACCAAGAGCATGGTCACACATGTTCCCTACAATTCCTTTACAAATTATGCTACAGCGATAACGACTAGAAAATTTCCTGGTAAGAACGATAAGCTAGAAGGCGAATGGCAGTTGGAGGTACTAAATACTATATGCGGCAGGAAACCCTTAATCAACGGAGGAAAATAGGTAAGCGAGACTGAACTTCGCCATTAATTATTTAGAACGCCCACAAGTTTTCATGGAAAAATCAGCTTTCCAATCATCCGGCATCGGCAGTCGGAAAATGAGAGTATACAGGTGCTTTCTTCCACAAAATGTTTTGGGATTGGATATCTTATGCTGAACTTGGTGTAATATGATAAATAGAAATCAAGTCAGACCGTCTACAATATCGCAGTATTTTATCCGAGGTTATGATTCCATCGCTAAGTTTACTGTGCGGAGATAACTTCTTATTGCAACAAGACAATTTTCTCATGCACAACTCAAGAATATTTGGAAATAATTTCGTGACCTACGCATAGTTAAGGATCTAAATCCAATTGAAAATGTGTGGGATCAAATAACAAAAGTAAGTATATTGTCAAAAGCTCATTGAGTCCATGCCAGCTAGATTGAGAGAAGTTATTAACAATAACGGCGGATGAACTCACTACTAGTGTCATGTTCGTTATGTATACGTAACGTCTATTGCGTTCCACGTTTATTCCAAATACTTTTCTCATTACATTTACTCAGATTATTATTATAGGTTATTGCAATTACATTTGTACTCTTATTTGCTTTAAGTCTCAGAAATGCAATGAAAACATTAATTTTTTAATATCGCGACTTATCTTACATACGATGGATTTGATATACAATGTCTCGTTCAACATGTCAACAAGGGCCATGACACCTCAAAATCATTATATAGGGTTTATAAAGTATACGTACAACATTTTAGACACCTAGCTGGTGCCCTGTGCCTTGTGCAATGTGTAACAGAGATGCCTTGTTATTTATTTAGACATCTGTAATTTGGCAACTATCGTCCATTTCACTCCGAATCCTTTTCAGTTGTATTTGATGATCTATAGAGAGTATATACGTACAAAATTTTAGACACTTAGCTCGCGTTTTGGACCGTGTGCACAATTTTACAGAGAAGACACACTATTTATTTCTTTAAAGATCTGTAATTTTGCAACTATGCGGTTTCACTCCAAAACTTTTTCAGTTGCATTTGATGATCTTTAGAGAGTACACGTACGTAATTTTAGACGCACACTTCGTGTCCTGAGTCCTGTGCAATATTTTATTAATTACTTTGTTTGTATTGAAGTAGTTGTTATTTGTGTGATTGTGTACCTTACTATTTCTACTAACTTGTAACTTATGGCTACGTGCTTACTTATTTCTTAAATTTTAGGTTCTACGGCATTATTTTCCCAAATAATAATGGGTTCATAGTCATGTTCTACCAGTACCATCATTTATTCTAAATTAAATACAGGCTTGTATGTATTATTTGCTATTTAGATATCAAGAGATGTCTTCCGAAGAACAAATGTAATGCAAGGACAGCTGCAAATTAACTGAATGTATGTATTGCTGTCAATACAACACAAGTTTCTACGTTCTCGGTCCTATGAAAAATAGCAAGTCCGCTGCCTCCTCGACGACATTAACTTAATCTACATATTCTTAACACTGTAACCAAATAATAAATTGTAATAAGTTCTGAGTGTTGGTTGCAAAATTATGTGCCGAATATGTACATTCAGGAAAGGCGGTTGGGTTACAATTTTAGGACTTTCATATTATGCTTCTGTATATTGTCAGTTTACAAAAAAAACATGCCGATGACTTCTCCTTTTCTTCCTGAGACTGTCCACTCTACTGTTCATTTATCGCCTCTAATTCGTCTACTCCGTCAAGTCGGTGTCCTCGATAGAACCTACCAATTTGTGAATTTGAAGCTTCTTTATCTCTTCAGGCTGCAGAAACCAACATCCAAAGTGTATAAATCGGGTACTACTTAGATCTTGGCACTCACAGAAGTATGTTGTATGTGATAACGATTCGTGTGTGTAGTTTGTTATTCTATTATTTACTGATAAATTGAATTATACCGACTCGTTTACTATGATGTTATGTAGATGTTTCATGTGTGATTGATCGCTTGTGAATTCAAGACTTTCGTAAGTGATTGCAGGTGCATTTTTTAAACATATTCTCTTCCGGGGTGTTGTCTTGAGCCGAAATAACTTCAAAGAACTCTCCTTCTATATATAGTGGTTCGCTTCTTGTTCGTGATAAGTATTGGTGTTCCAGTATACAGATACAAATATGAACACGAGGTCGCAGAATAAATCCACAAAACCAAAAAACCCATAAGAAGACAAAAGATAGTATTGATAATAAAAATTAAGAAATTGAGATCAACAGTAGCTGCGTAACAATTATAAGTGAACATGAGGAAGATGAAAAGCGTGCTCTTGATGAGATGGTTACAGATTTTTGTGGTAAACTGGCTGTAGCAGAAGTAGAGATCAGTAGGTTGATAGAATTGAATTCAAATTTAAATGTCGATCGGAGAAATAGTATTTAAGAATTGAGAAAGAAAATAATAAAATTAGTGATGAGAATGATTTAAAAACTTGGAATAGGTGTAATTCAAAGGATTCAATTGACCAAGATATTTGGGACGAGATGGTTGAAAAATCAGTAATTACGATAGAAAAACCATTTTAACCGAAACTTTTCAACGTGCTAAAACTAACAATGAAAGAAATGTAAATCGGAACTGGAACGATTGTCCTAAGTGAAATAAGCCTAAAACTATTGATCCTGGTGAATAACTACGGAAGAAGTGCAAATGTTATATTAAGAATTATGTTGCGGGAGTTATACAAAGTGCAGTTAACACTTAAGCCCGATGCTTCCTGTTGATGGAGATAAGGTAGAACAGTAGAATATAACAGAACGCAGCGCAAGCAGTGAAGGACACGAACAAACAAAGTTTAATGTTTTTGTCCCTCGAAAATCAATGTAAACTACGTACATAATCAAAAAAGTTACATAACATGAAAAACAGGACCGGATGCGGTTAAGCTGCAACTGAAAAGGAACAAAAAACAGAGAGTAAGACGATTGTGAGTACTCTGTCCTTTATTTCCTTATTTGCTTTATATACTTATTTTGACTCTATTTTGTGTACGTATCAATATGGCGGATCTAAGAACGTCTGCTAAACAACATGGGATTCATAAAGTTTGTGTAACAAGTTTTCGCTAAGTTTTTAATATATTAGAGCCCTACTAAAGTAGCAAAAACAAATATCAAAAAGAGACTAGCTAAAACAGAAACGATCATCCGAAATTTTCGAGGAAATACAAAATAACAGATTTATTACAACAAAATAAAAGTAACAAGTACAGGACCGCGAATACTTTAAAAACGACTATTACGAAATTATTTGCTTATTATTATGGTTGCTTGTTTAAAATAGCCAACATAAACGAAGAAAAATATCCTACTCTAGCGCAGATCATTAAATGTGATTTTTACACTGATAGTCTTCTTACTGGAGGTAACACAATTGTGGATTTAAACACAATTAAGGTAACCATTACAAACATATTAAGGGAAGCGGCACTTAAGTCAGTATAGTAGAAAGATAATTACAGTACGACTTCATTCAATTCTGAGAATTTGTTAATCAAGGTTCCTGAGAGCAATAAAGTAGAACAAAGAGAGTAATACATTTTCATTTGATGCCTATATTCAAAAAATCAAGTAAGCATAAGGAGTATATTAGCAATCATGGCTCAATTATTAGACTCAATGGGATTCATTGCACCGATTATTGTTTTAACTAAACTTATATTAAAAGTAAAATATAAAGAGCTTTTACATGCAAGGCCAACATTGCTGTTGAGTACTATAAGAGAAGGATACTGGTCTATATCAGGCATGAACACTGCAAAGGAGACGATATGTGGATGCATAAAGTGTTTTAGGTTGTAAATCCTATAACGGGTGAAGTACCGTCGGAGAGAACGGTAGGTATGCCCCCATTTCACACTGTTTGAGTAGATTATGTAGGTTCTATCGTAATCAAAGAACGACCTGGTAGATGCAATAAAACGTCTAAGGCATATATATGTATGTTTATTTGTTTTACTACCAAGGCTATGCATTTAGAAGCTGTATCTTCACTCACAACAAGCGCCTTCTTCGAAACTATTCGTAGGTTCATTTCGCGAAAAGCAAATCAAATAATGAATGAATAAAACAATGGAGGTACATTAAAAAATGTTTTCGCAGTTGAGAACGTAGAGTGGCAATTTACGCCACCTTATGTACCGCATTTCGGAGATACGTGAGAAGCGAGTATTAAAAGTGCCGCTTAAACAAGCCACCCAGGTAAAATAATTGAAAGGATGATATTCAGTCAAAGGCAGAAGTTATGTTAGTCCAGCAATACCCCATCATTAAAACTTTTTATGTCAACGAGCTTTTAAAACAGTATAGCTACACTCTTGTACGTTTTAATGAAGAGAATGGTCACTATGAATAATGTGTTGCACTCTATCCGTGACATTAAGCAATTAATTGAAACTGCAGTTTTAGAAATTACCCAAGCAGACTGGCAGAAAGAATGTAAAGCATATTGCAGAAGAAATGTGGAGGGCTGATGAATTTACGGATGGAGCTATTAAAGATTTAAGTTTCACCATAAATACAGGCTGATGATTGCACCAGGGGAGGTGATAAGCTTTCAGATGCGTAGTCAATATTATATTTAATATATAATATTATAGTTAATATTATTGTTTTCAGTTTCGATTCCTTATCATTTCATCTATGCTCTTCTTGCACTTACTTTTCTTTTTCTTCATTTCCATGACCGATATACTTCAATGAAGAGCGCAATGTTACAGATGTATTTTCGTTATATTAAATTCTATTTGATTTGTGTTTGTTTGACTTTCTCTACGACTATTAGGTCAAATAAGAATTTGTACAGAATGTACTTCATAAAATCCTCAGAAAATTTTTGGTTACACATGTTCAGTGAACTATTATTTTGCATTTATAAAAATAGTTGTCTATTTACAGCCTAAGCATTTACTCGTAGGGGATGGGGATTGGATGCGCTGTAGTGGCGGTGGTGTTAGTTTGTCAGCAGTAAGAATAATGTATAGCGCAGTAAAAATTCTGTTACACTCTGCGCAGTAACGATCCAACCTCTCACGGATATATGATAAGCCTGTATATTATGGTGGGTGCAATGTAAGTAAAAATGAAACCTAACCAATTTCTGAAGCTCATTTTATTTCAAATTAGAAAATCGTTTTTCTTCAATCCTTGTTCGTCATAGATTTTGGTCATTTGGCTTTACTTAAAATTCGCGCCAAAAATTTTTGTATCGAAATGCACTGTAAACTATACCCACTAAGGACTTGTCTTTTTCAGCCTGGCATAATATGGTTTTACTTTATAGTTGATAAAATCTGCTAGAGCTTTTGCAACTTTCTAAACAATTTTATGTAAACTTCCCAGGAAAGAATATTTGAATTAGTGAAATTTGAGTAGAGCATCTATATGATTTTGAAACGATGCACTATCATTGCGTATATGGGTAGATCTGATGTAATTGTTTGCTGTTTGCTTTAAGAAATTACAAAATAATAAAATAAACAATATAAAACGTATGTATATGCAAGACTGTGTGTGGTTCGAAGTAAACATTTACATGTTAGCACATATATCAAACTTTTCCGTAGATTTACCTGTTGTCCTGAAAGCAATACCGTTTTAATATTGCATTTCTATTATGATCTGCAAATAAAAGTAGGTATTTTAGAAACTCAAAGTCCCACAGTTTCTATCTAAGAATATTTTTAGGTAATGCGCTTAGTATTGCCCTTTTTTGACGTTTAACTACGAGCTGGTGTATGTTACCTGAATGTACATATGTATGTGCGCCAAACGGAGCAATATCGTTAGTAAGCCGATTCTAAAAACTTTGCGGAGCATGAAGTAGGTACGTACCTGCAGCGAAGCAGTAACCGCAGATAAGACCTCGTAGGCGTATTCCCAAGGCGGATTCTTTTCTGGTCGAAACGGGGTCAGGAGATAATTTAAACCCAGTAGTGGAACCAGGAGTAGAGTAGCCCTATAAATAAAGCTGTCAGATATGCACTTATCGAGAAAATTCCTATTAATTTTAAATTGCTAAGTGGCTTCCTTTGTAACATTGAATGTTTGTGAACCACTGACGAAATGGTTATTTGAAATTTATTACATAAAGCAAGGTATACAGCTTTGGTGAAGCTTGACTGTATTAATGTATAGAAAGCCTTTTCAACAGACGTTTTCAGTTTCAGTTGAATATAGAATTTAAGTAATTACAAATTAGTGTACCAAGAGACATAACATATGGTGTAACTGATGCTTATTCATACAACTTTCTTTAAGTTGATTCCTTTTATACTTAATACTGTTTTAATCTTCATTAATCGTTAATATAATTGGATTGGAAATTAGATGATTGAACTCGAGAGAACTAATTATTAATGAATATATGATCTATTATTCTGGCAATATGACACGTTACACTGGAATGGGGTGGCAATAGCTATTGATAAGAGGTTTCCTTGATCTGTGCCCAGAGGCAGATGAATCCAGCACCAAATAAATAACAATCAAATATACGCCCCCACGTCTGATAAAAGTGAAGGGAAATTGGAACAATTCTAGAACACAGTCCAACGGGCTGTAGAGATCACAAAATACCGGGATATCACAATTATAATGGGAGATTTTAAGGAAAAATTGGGGAAAGGGAAAGTAGAATAGTGAATACGGATTGGGCAAAAGAAATAAACGAGGAGACAGACTACCTATTACATCTTTGTCAAGAACAAGACATGGTGATTGGAACCATCCTATTCAAACTACATCAAAGCAGACTCTAGACGGGGAAATACCCTGCAGACGAGAATAACAATATTGTTAGATTTCAGATTCTTTCTCTATAAAAATAACAGAAACAACAACAGATATATTTAAAGAACCCAACAATAAGGCAGCAGCTAACACAAAAAATTAACGAAGGATTAAATAACACAAGAGATAATTTGCTGGACCATAACGTAAATGAAAGATGGGTAAGTTTCAACACTGCGTTAAAAGACCCGAGTAAAGAGATAGTAGAGGAAATTAAAGTCACTGAAGTAAATAAACCATGAATAACAGCAGAAATACTACAACTGATGGAAAGCAGAAAATCGTAAAGATAAACATGCCTATCAAACACAAATAAGAAAGAAAATGCGAATAGCCAAAAAATGGCATGAAAACGAATGTTGGAATAATGGACAGAGTATGTGTGGTAACTATTTGAAAATGAATGACATCAGGCAACAATAAAAGATGATGCAAGTAGTAGTGAAAACGGTCCAAGTATAACCAAGGAAGAGGTGATACAGGCCGTAAAATTAGCAAAACTTAACAAAGCTCCAGGCCCTGATGAAATAACAGCAGAAGTAAATTAATATCAAAGGAACGAATGAACTTGCTAGCAGATCTATGGAACAGAATTTATAACTATTAATTATTAAATAAATGATTTTTAGCTGCCCATTAACGCACCTAATTTAATTAGGTCGTTATATAGAGAGTCTTCCAGACTTTCTTTATTAATATTTTGGCTCTCGAAAATAATTTACTAGTTTAGTACAATTTATAAGGTCAGATCAACATTTAATACAATACCGAAAAAGCCAAGTGCAAAGGAATGTAGTGAGCATAGAACAATGAGTTTAATGAGTCACATGCTTAAGATCTTTCCGAAGGTCATACAATAAATAATTTTTAGAAAACTAGGTCAAAATATTACCGAATCACAATTCGGCTTCAGGAGAGTAATGAGAACATGAGAGACTTTATTTGGTGTTAATATCTTAACTCAGAGATTTATGGACAGCAATCAACCATTGTATGTTTGCTTTTGCGATTACATTATTTTACATACGACTGCTAAAAAGTAAAAATGTAGATAGGAATGTTATTAGAATCATAATTCACTTCTGTGTATTTTAATCAACCAGCCAAAGTGAAGATAAACAATGAATGATCCGAAGAAATTCAGTGAGACGGGGCTAAGATAGGGATGTATGTTATCGCCTATGCTGTTTAATCCTTACTCTAAAGAAATAATCCAGAGGTTGTTAGAAAATACGACAATTGGGAACGGAACACCTGGACGTTAAAGAAAGATATTTATATCCGGATAGAAGCATTTGAAACGTGAACATATAGAAGGATCTTAAGAATAAGCTGGGTGGATAGAATAACGAATCAGAAGGTCTTCAGGAATTGAAGAAAGAGAAAGAATTATTATTATATATGAATAATTATAATTATTAAATTGCAAAAGGAAAGATTGAAAAAGAGGTTTGCATAGATATTCAATTGAAATCATCAAACCTTAATTTGCTCAATTCGACTCAAAATTATTTTCTAAATAAATGATTATGTCAGTAAAAGTAAAAATTATATGTATATTTTAAAGAGTCAGGGAAGCAAAGGAGTAAATTACCGGCAAATAATTACGACGAATGAAACTGTTTGTCAGGATATATGTCGATAATCAAAATGTGAGTCAGCTACTCCAAATATACGAAATTACATATATAATTCAAACAAAGAAGCATTTTTATAAGACACTAATCTGATGTATGTGGTTTCCAAGGGAATAAATATGTTTATTCCGATGGAAGAATTTAATAAGGCGAACATGCAAGCGATAGAATGATCGTTAAAACTTTCGACTCTTATATGGCCTAACAGTTTTCTCTTTCAAAGTACAAAACAATTATCTGTAGCTAACAGCAACGAGGAAATCTCACGCATTTCAAGAACAAAGACTTCTACTTTATAATTAGAACTGATAGGATCAGTTCACTTGTTGTTATTGTTGGTGAAGTTTCACACATTTGAAACAACCCGGTAAGTGAGGAAAACAATGGCTAATCCCTTTAATTTTATAAATATTATACGTATGTAAGTTTATTTCGATTAGAAAGTTTCTGTTTATGGAGTTCTTGGTATATTGAAGTTGTTATAATAATAGATACTCATATTTGCTAATATACTCCTCAACAAATATGTATTATAAATGTACTAATCCCATGGGTCTAACACTGCCTGCTGATTTCATCTTAAATCTCCAGACCTCATTCATTTTCATTGTTAAGATCAGATATATTAGATATACTGCAAATAAGAATATAAGTTTGACTGAATGAAGAAGTTACTTTTAGTTTAATACATAAGTTTGAAATTTTGTTAAGTTGTTTCTCACTTTATTATGGACAAATTTGGATACGAAACGACCAAGCTATCGCTGGCCAAGTTAAAATTGTTTATGTGTATTATGTAGTCAATGTCAAAGTAAAACACAACTTCCATCAATAGCCGATCTTCACAATTTATACAGCAACCTACATTTAATAATATGTTGATAAAAATGATGGATAAGTGAAATAAAGAAATGATATAAATTGTTCACTATTTTGATTAAGAAGATATAGTACAAATTGTACGGAAGAAATTGAGAAGTTAAAGTATTTATTCACACCAAAGTAGAAAGAACAACTGTAGTCTCTGGCTGTTGAGGCGTACTCTACAATGTATTGTATTATGCTAGTTACTTTCACCAGAGGTACAACTTCAACTTGCACTTTTCTCTTTTGAATTATAGCAGGAACAGATGTACGACATCGTTAGAATGATAATGGTTAGTGCGTCCTCGCCAGGAAGTTTCGTAGTAGTGTAAGCAAACACCAATATGTATTTACCTGAGCGCTTGTAAGGAAGCCCTTGATGCACCGGATCCAGTATGCGGACCTCTCTTTAATTTTATACACAACACCCTTAATATGTTGAAGAGGAAGAGAACATTCAGGCCAACGGTACAGCAGACGGGTATCTGCAAAATTAAATTATACGTCGTTTCATCCATCCAGCAACTGAAACATAAAATAACCTACATTAGATAGATATAAGTGACGAAGGCTAATATTTCCTTAGGAAAATTATATTAGGGAGTTCCGTGAATGTATTACATTTGGGGCAGGTTCCATGTAAAGAGCTTGTGGGGCAAGTTGTTCTTCATTAGGACTCTATTGCAGCAGCTGGTTTGATAAATGATTGTACTTTAAGTAAGAGTGTAATTTTAATAATAAATGTCTTAAGTGAAGAACCTAGTTTTGAACTATACATATTGAATTGTTACATTTTGTATAATATCCATAATTCACAAATTTCTTAATTTATTTTACGATTGACTTTGTAGTAATCTTGTTTTTATATCTATATTTAACAAACAACAGTTCCAGAAATTATCCTAAATTAAAGGAAAACTAGAATTACATTATAATAGTCTTTACTGGAACGATATACATATATCATTTTCCAATAACAATTGATTTTGTTTTCTATTAATGACTGGTTGTATTCAGCCGTTTCTATTTCCTCAACCCACTCATCCCGTGTTTGTTTTTAGCACCAATCTGTATTACGGGATAGTAACTAATTCATAACACATAATGCTTTGTAATGCAAATAAAAATAAAAATCACAGTAAATTAGGCAAGAAGCTTATTAATGGCATTCGTGTTTAATGGGGTGTACACTCGATTGTAGATTATTAACGGAGGCATTCAAGTTGATAAATATAAGTATTACATTACACATTTATACAGTCAAAATATTTTATAAGAATTATTGACGATTGAGGCACTCACTCCTATTGTATCAAAAAAACTGTTTGCATTATGTATTTCTTTAAATTCTTTGCTATTACTGAAGCGTCGTTTAGGTGCTCATTAATGAACTCATGATAATACGGTAATGGTAACTGTTGTTTGTCCGGTTAAAAATTGTGGCAGGATAACGGAAAGCAGAAATCAAACCGATTATGCCAATCTATTAAGGATAATGACGAAAGTTGATGAAGTTGGTTTAATTCTAACACAGAATTAGTATACAGAATAGTATAAATATAGTCATAAGAGCGATATACAAATAGCCGCTGCAAATGAACCAATATTTTCTGTTTCAGATATAATTACAATGTAGAGAGCATAAGCTACAATTATGATTTAAACGGAGGGTAATAACTGGACAATAATGCCTACAGCAAAACACATTTCAACGGTAGTTGTGACAAATGTAAAGAAGCCATGTACATTACTACGTAGTTAAAAGACACATTTGTGGAAACTCACCTAAGTAGATTCGTATCAGTCATTTACGAAAATGCTTTTATTTACGAAATTTATAAATACTGATGTTTTACAATGATAATTTTGGTGTTTTTCTTTTTCCATTTTAGGGAACATGCCGTTCTGGAAAGACGCGTTTATAGCGTGCACCGGTGGAAATGCCAAGTTGCTTTCAAGGAAAGTTTTATTGTGTTCGGCATATAGCCTCGGTATCGTCGTCTCTGATTGTGGTTTATTTTGTTCAACATAACTTGTATGGACACCTGTTGGGAGCTAAAGAAGACGAAACGATCTTTCAAGAATTTTGTGCCAAAAGAATAGTCTAATGAAGTCTGAAAACTCGCAGAAGGATAGTGTATTCTAAAGGGTGTATGTTTCCTAATTTTATTTTCTGTAGTCCTATAATATGTAGATAAATTCTAGGAAAGTAACAAAGTTTCAATGCAACTTGACATTTAATTTCAACAAAATATCGTATAGCAAGTACGTTAAAATACAATTGTTGTTTTTTAAGCGCCTTCTTGTAGTGAACCTTACGAAATGCAATAGGCATCTTAGTTATTGGGACGATATAGCAGGAGACTATGAGTGCTGTAAGAACACTACAACAAATATTATTTATATTTCTAATATGAATAACTCATCTATACAAATACATTTTTTAATGATGGTGATTACTATGGGAATCACATATCAGTGTGTCTCAAAGATCAAGCGTAGCGAGCTCAGGAGTGGCAAGAGACAGAGCATACGTTAAAGAAAGGAAAGTGTTCCAAGCAAGCAATAAGTTTAACACTTTTATTTAAGCCCTATAAGGGAAAACTGAAATGTAAATTTTCTTTATTGTTTGGTATAAGTTCAATCAGTGAACAGAAAGGCTGAGGGTTGCTAATAATTTGAGAACTGTATATGGGATTCGTACGTTTTTAATGTCTCTTAAATTCGTTGCAGTGCTAAGAGATTCGACGCTTTTTCTTGTCACGATACCGCCTTTTCTTAGTACCCATTTGTTTTTTCTTTTTCTAATTTGTAAGTAGGATAACGATGAACGGACATACTAAATTTCCGTGCGTGACAATCATATGCAAAATAAATTGTATGGTAGAAAGCATTCATATACAGTTGGCGTTCTTGTGGCCAAACAGCACGACTAGCTTTTATCCGTCATGTCAAAATATGTATAGGTAAAATTATAACGCAAGTTATTGTTTGAAGAAAAGGGATTCCTACTTGAGATAAATAATACTATAAAATTAGAACCCTGGGACAAAGCAAACAATCAATCGTTGTATTTGGTAACATTGTTATAGGGGCGAAAAGTGAAGATAGTCACAACGTTTAATAGTGCTGTTATCATCAATTACTTCTGCCGAATTTCCTAAAAACATTAAGAGATTAAAGAAGGTTGTCATTTATTAGTACAACCTACATTCGGCAGTATGTAAACATACCATTACTTTAACGGATGTTCGATGTTCTTGTATGCAAAATTTGGGCCGAATAAGTCCAAGTAAGCGGGGTTCCTTATGAAAAAGAAACCCCATTTCAACAATCACGAGTTACACTAACGCCGAAAACTTCAAAAGACAATGTTTGACATTTGCTTTGTTCTAAGGTTTAGTAATGAACGTCCTTTAACTGATTCACATTAGTTAACACCCACAATTGGCTACCGATATATAAATTGTTTCTTGAAAGTTTCGCTGATGAACCTTCCCGACATCGTTACTTCATGGAAAAAGATAGGCGTCCATACAATTTGAGCACAATGAAGGAAAGAATATTTATTCTTATGTGTCAAGAAAAATAAGGTTGTTATGCTAGTTTTTATCACAAGAAGATAATAACCTAATAATTTACTACAAGCTCAAATGGGGTTAATAGACGATATTAATACAACAATAGGGAGCAATTTTCTGAAATATCTTGCAATGGGTTCGATGAAGTCACACGTTTAATGACGTGATGTGCGATTGTTTTTCATGAATGTTATGCAATCAATATGGCTGCCAAAACTGAGCTTTACGTCAGATTTTCGAGATTAACTGATGATGAGTCAAGGTTATAGGAGAATGCAATGAGATCTTGGTGCGACAATATATATATATATATATAAGAAATTGACCTACAAAAGTGCTAGAGAATATTCAAAAGACTTATATTTAATGCAATAATGTGTTTGAGCACCAAAGTAAAATGTTAGGTTCATTTTGCAGATGGGAAGCGCCTGCCTTCACAATTCTAAAAATTTTCAGATAATCTGAAAAGAGAAATTTTCCCGATGAAATAACATTGACAAGGTCGCTAATGAACAGGTTGAAGGCTACAGGACCATTATAAAAACACACTGCGGGCGACTTGCAGAAAACAAAAATGTTAACCAAGGAGTCACTACAGCCGAAGCGCTCAAGTTTTCAGGGTAATTAGACGATGATCTAAGTAGCCAAAAGCTTTGGAGAGGAACAGTGTGAATTGCACCAACCTAGTGCCTTATTGAGCAGGTTAGAAATCTATTGAGTAATATTACAGAGATTGGTGGAGATGGATTTTTTCCATAAACTCATATTGTACTGGTGATGTAAGGAATCTAACGAGCACATAAATTGCGGAGTGAAGATTTTGTACAAATTACTTAAAACAGCTATCGCAACTTGGTCGGGATAACTTTAGCACAAATATTATGCGAGCAGTCCCCCACAGCGAGGGGAATATGCGAATTGTAAAGGCAAATAAAAGATTCTGCTTAAGTGCTTAGTGAAGGTGTGCTGATAATCCTTCATTAGAAAGGATGGTATGTCAACGTGCCCAGAAGTATGTTGATTTTGGAGTTTAGATATAGATTTTAAGATGTCATTTTCTGAGAAAGTGTGAATATTTAAGCAAAATGCACATTTAAATGAGACGGAAGGATTTAAGCTGGTTGAGGGTAATAAGAAAATACTTCGAAAGTAGTTTGCAAATGCGGATACAATAGGTTCAGAGCTATCAAAGTTATAGTCATCCAGCACCACACGTTCAGGTATCCCACTCTCACCTCTTTTGTCATGAATGCGTGACCAGAATTCCTTACACACACAGAAGATATGCACTTTTAGATTTTACATAGGTATACAGCATATGCCCAGTATCCTCATACGGCCCCGAATTTTTCTAATTCAATATAAGAGGAAGAACAGTTAAGGCTCACGTGCACTTATCGAATACGGACGGCTATGGTCCACTACAGTACGGACGACAATTTATTCTGTTTATGTGTATTAATGGAGCTGAGCAAACGGTAAATCGGCGGGAACTAAAAGATAAGGGAACGAGCGAGGTACTTCAAGGTGAATCAAAAGACATAAGGAGACGATCACCTGCACTGCTGTTCCATATATAGGGTAAAATTTCGGCCGTAACAAGTTTCGAAATTTTTATGTTTGTTTAACAGCAACTTAAATTATTTAACTTTATGCTGCAGATTTCGATTTTTAATTACTAGCTTGTTGATTTTATTCTTAAATTCTGGCGATATCTTCTAAATAATATCTTCGGAAGCAGATTTTACTTCAGAGGCGATAAATCTTTTCAACTCAAGCTGCCACGATATCCTCGGATGATTTTAGGGTTAAATTCACATTCTCATTCACATCTTGGCAGCTACAGTTCTTTGAGAGTAATTTTCTTTTAGCTGGACAAATTGTTTCAGTGCCACACTCACGTAAGATATGTGAACATTTTTGTTCCACTTAGCTTTACAGTTAATGTAATTGCCGTAACGCAAAATATTCACATTTTGTGTACTCAGTTGACACCGCGTGTCGCTAGATTGATTTATTGTATTGAAATCATTACATACGTCGCAAATATCGTTCGTAGAGCTAATGTTTTACCGACATCGATTTTAGACAGTCGGTACTATACGTTTCTAGACGACAAAATGTTCGCCAGATATTCACCATTGGCCCTTAGAGATCCTCTTTATTGTTCTATGGCACCATCAAACTCTTTGCCCATCAAAAGTCTATTCTGTGTATCTTCCAGTTTCACAGTTTGGTAACATCACGCCATCTTGCTTGAACACTGTGCCGATTAATATCAACCACTTTACTGAATCTAATATCATCCACGCAATAGAGAACTTTAAAAACAATTTCAATACTGGATGCGATAATATACCGTCATTTATTCTAAAAGACCGTGCCAATGTTTTCGCTTACCCTTTGTGCTATCTCTTCAACTTAACTCTAAATACTAGTACTTTCCCTGAGCTTTGGAAGACAGCTAGATTGATTCCTGCATTCAAGAATGGAGACAAATACACTATTGAAAATTATAGACCTACCGCTATAATTAATAACTAATAAAATATTCGAAATATGTTTGTACAATTCCCTCTACTCCCAAAGTTAGAAGTCTTATCTCTCTCGACCAGCATGGATTCATGGCCAAACGATCTACTACTTCTAATTTGACGATCATAACTTAATTTCTTTCAGACAATTTGGATAATAATAAACAAGTTGACGTCATATGTATATATATATATATATCATATATATATACAGATGTATGCACCAGTAGAAGGAACAGATGGAAGTACAACGGAGGAGTTCTATGAAAAACTGCAGGAACTGCTGGATGAAATAAGAGAGACAAACTCAAAAGTAATATTAATGGAGGACTGGAATGGTAGAGTGGGTAATGATACAAATAAGGGACTGGGCTGCTTGGGAGCATATGGAGAAGAAACGTTAAACGGAAATGGTTGGAAAATGATTGATTTTTGTATACGTAATGATCTCCTAATAGGGAACGGTTTCTGGGAGCAACCACTGGAAGAGAGATACACCTTTGTCGCGGAAGAGAGAAACGCGAAGAGTATAATAGACTACATAGTCTATACCCAAAGTATGAAAACTAATATACGAAACATAAAGACACAGAAAGAGGCTGAAATGGGAACTCAACACAGATTGCTAACGGCAGAACTCCAAGAACAAATTAACACAGAACAACAAATAGCTGAGTATCATAAAATAGCAATCAGCAAATCAAGAAACGAGAAGAAAAGAGCAGAATACCAACAGAAAACGAATGATTTACTAAAGAGACATGGCCAGGAAGAAATGACACTAGAAGAGACGTGGAGAATTTTCAAGGAAATTATTTATAATTCTGCCCTAGAAGTATGTGGTCAAATCAGATACAGGAAAAAACAGAAAAGAACAAAATGGTGGACTAAGGAAATACAAAAGGAAGTCAAAAAAAAAAGATGCGTGGAGAAAATATGTTTTAACAAAGGAACAGCAATACAAAGAACAACATGTTAAAATAAGAAACGAAGTTAAGAAGAGAATCAAAGAAGCGAAAAAGAAAAGCTGGGAAGATTTTGGAAATGATATTAATGAGGAATATAAAACAAATAACAGGAAATTTTGGAACCTAATAAGATCAATGAATGGAAAGAAAAAGAAAGAAATAAAACCAATTAGGAATACCGCGAATGAACTAAAAACAAGAACAGAAGATATACTTGAAATATGGAAAGAATTCTTCACGAAAAATTCACAGATGCAGGAGATCATACAGAGATCTCATTGCCAGAATCAGGAAGACGAAATGAATATAATGAAGAACTTGAAGAGATAGATATGGAAGAGGTAGAGAAAGCCCTAAAAAGAATAAAAACAGGAAAAGCCTGCGGTGCGGATAATATAGAACCGGAAATGGTAAAATGGCTCGGACAGGTGGGAAAGGAGTGGATCCTTGACATATTTTGTAAGGCATGGCGAACGAACACAATTCCTGCGGATTGGGAAAATAACCTCATCACTCCCATATATAAGAAAGACGATCAAAGTCAGTGCGAAAACTATAGGGCAATATGCCTATCGACAGTATGTTTTAAGGTCTATACCAAAATAATAGCGGAACGACTTACACATTTAGTAGGAGACAAACTGGGAGAAGAACAAGCAGCCTATAGAAAAGGGAAACAAACGAACGATAATATCCACATAATTAAAAACATCATTGAACGTAAAACTGAGACAGAGGAGGAAATCTACTTCAATTTCATAGACTTGCGAGCAGCGTTCGATACAGTAGATAGAGGGAGTATAGATATCTGTCTAGGGAAACTAGAGGTTCCAAGAAAAATGCGCCAAATAATCAATAGTCTATATTGTCAGGTTAGGGGGATAGTACAAGTGAATTGAAGAAGATCAGCAGATTTTGAAATGCAAGTGGGAATAAAACAAGGAGACAGCTTAAGTCCATTAATATTTATTATAGTAATGGACAGAATCCTGCAAAATACGAGGAAACGCACCGAAACTGTGAAGACACTGTTAGGATATAACAGACTGGAACCTGTAGCTGTGGATGCATTACTGTACGCCGATGATCTGGCACTAATAGCTGACAGTTATGTGAAAATGGAAAAATTAACAAAAATATGGACAGAAGAAATAGAAAAGATGAAGATGGAAATAAACGTAGAAAAAGCAAACTAATGGTGATAAATAATAAAGAGCCAGCCAGTAATATAATAATTAAAATAAACGATAAACAAGAAGAAATTGTCGACGCATACGAATATTTAGGTACTATTATATCGAAGGATGGAAAAATTGATCTAGACATAGCAAAGAGGACGGAAATCCACAAACATATACTACGCTCTGAATCAAACCATCTTTGGAAAAAAGAAATAGAACCCAAGATCAAACAGATAGTATACAATGCAGTAGTAGCCCCCACAATAATGTACGCAAGTGAGTCCTGGACAATACAGCAAAAACACGAAAGCAAAATAACAGCTATGGAAATGAAATTTTTGAGAAAGATCGTGGGGAAAACAAAAATGGACAGAATAGAAAACGAACAGATAAGAAATATGATAAATCAAGAAGATATACTAAAAAGAATTGAAAAATGTCAACTGAATTGGTACGGCCACATAATTAGAATGGAACAAAAGAGTTTAACAAAGAAAATAATAGAAGCCAAAAATAACGGGAGAAGGAAAAAGGGAAGACCAAGGAAAAAATGGATTGACAGAGTCAACGAATTAGGACGAAAGCGAGGGAAGACCATAGCAGAAATGAGAAGAATGAGTACAGACCGGACACGATGGAAAGAATGGATTAAATCGTCGTAAGATCCAAAAATAATCTGACGCTGAAAGGCATAAGGATTAACGAGAAGAAGAAGAAGAAGACGTCATATATACTAATCTGTCTAAAGCGTTTGATCGAATAGATCACGCGTTGCTTCTTATGAAACTTGACATGATGGGCTTTTCCAACAAGCTAGTAGCATTTTTGAAGTCCTATTTATCTAATCGAAGACATTATGTTGCTTTCAAATGTAATTTTTCTGATGACTTTTCTCCTTCATCTGGAGTGCCTCAAGGAACTAAGTTAGGTCCTCTTCCATTCCTAATTATTGTAAATGACCTATCTAACAGAATCGGCTGTGCTAAGTAATTATTTGCAGATGACCTTAAATTCTTTGTCTTAATTGATGCTATTGGTGACTGCCAATTCCTACAAAACCAACTATCAATTGTCCAAGAATGGTGTACAAGCAACAAGTTTACTATGAATGTAACCAAGTGTACGATTGTTAGTTATTCTAGAAAGTCAAACCCAATTATATACAATTATATTTATGACAACACAATTTTAGATAGAGATAAGGGATCTGGGCGTAACTTTTGACTCTAGATTAACCTTCGCTGAACATATTAGTAACATTTCTAACTTGGCACAGCAAACATTGGGTTTCATTATACGAATTACAAAAAGGTTTGCATCTATCGAACCTTTGATATCACTGTATTCGTCATATGTACGTCCTAAACTTGAATATGCCTCTATAGTCTGGTCGCCTATATATAAATATCAAGTAAGCACGCCTGAACAAGTTCAAAGGCGTTTTTTAAAATACTTATACTATTGCCTACACTCCATTTATCCTACTCAAGGTTTTAGCCACGCATTACTTCTTAATATGTTCCATTTTGAGTCGCTGGATTTACGTCGCAAACGAGCAGATATATAGTTTCTGTACGATTTAATCTACAATGGTTTAGACGTACCAAGGCTCTTGGAGAGCGTTGATTTTGCCGTACCACGGCAATCATCGAGATCTTCAAATATATTCTATTGCCCTGGACCGAAAACAAATATTATGAGTAGATCTCCTGTTTACCAAACTTGACGTTAAATTCCCTATCTGATAGTAGCGTAGATATTAATTACACACCATTGGTAACACTGTGGAATGCATGCTTACCAAATGATCATTACATCTAACATTTTGTATGTTATAATTACTTTGTTATACCTATTTTGTAATAATAGCTTTGATTGGCAATTATCTGCAATATGTTTATTCTTACTCTTTTTTCTACTTTGGCGTTATTCATACATACACATATATGTATATTAGCAAATAAGTTTGTCCTGTAAATGTAAATATATTATTATTATTATTATTATTATTAAAAGTCGGACTATTGTGATGATATGATGTTGAGGTTGACATTGTAAACAATATTTAGCGTAAATGACCACGGCAGTGTCTTTTCCTAAGAGCGTGTCTTATCACCTACCGCACTGGATTTGTTTGTTAGATAACCTACTTCATGTACTCGGTATCCCCTATGAAACCTTGCTAATAGGAACTTTTTCTACCTATCTTAGCTGCAGGAACCGACACCTACAGTATTTAACTGTACTTGCACTGCTCAGCCACTAGTGTTTACAACAGGCCCTGCATACAGGATCTATCACTATTTCTATGGTGTACATATGTTTATTAAATCAGTAAGGATCCTGTTAACACGTCAACTATCAGTGTTGCAGGAATTTTCATGGTTTGTTATCTTAAGGTCCTTCTATGACTATGCAATACTATTTTAATTATGGTACAATTCTCCACTGTTTAATACGCTGTTCCTTTGACAAATTTATAGTCCCAATCTTTACAGTTTCATAATAAATACCACCTGAAGGTTCAGACGCGTTTTCTTGCCAGGAAGTTTGGTTCTACGCTTCTTTCTATGTTGCCGTGTCATAGAACGCACCGTAGATTTACTCTATTATGTTCCTATAAGGATACCAGTGTATCTCCGCATACCTGTGCAGTACTTGAAAGTGTTAAACTCTTCTGAAAACTGCTTAGTTGTATTATAATTTGGGTACATGTAGTTACGGCAGTAATCAAGACCTGGAAAGTAGTCGAATAGGCGAATCAGACTTTTCCCTTTCCATAAGTAGCTGTTACAGTTCCAACTCTACATTCCTATCAGTTACAATTATCTTGAAAGTATTTCTGATATCCTATGTGGGAGGAAATCTGTCTTATAATATTAGTAGGATTGGGCTTCTCTCCTTATTTTCACGAAAAATTTCAAGGTACCCTTCCTCCCCGGACCGTATTTCTTTTGGCGAATTCGCTAGAATGTTTACGCGTTTTAGAGTAATACAAAGCGAAGTAGACACAATTATTGTGAATTTTTTACACTTGGAATTAATTAGTTTAGTAACCATATCTGTAAGTTTTAATATTTTAGTATTGATGGTAATGGTGTTTACATAGAAAACTAGTTTCAACGAGATACATGCGAGAGTCAAAATTACAAATGAAAAAAAAAAAGTGGAACGTATTCTCCTTCTTTAAAATTTATTTCTAATAGTATTCAGTTTTTCGTTTATTCTAACCAAGTCTGCATATCTTACTATTTCTGAGATTTACATAGTTATGCTCGTTATATGGGAAAACTATAGCCGGTACGATATTTGTTGAACCAGAATTTTCGACGCAAAGGTCTGCCACGACTAGATATTTTCAAGTAGTGCCGTTCCTTAAAATTTTCGTGATTTCCTTAAAAGATCCACACAACACTCACAAAGATACACGCTATGTAAATAGACGCAAACCACGGTATGCAAAGACCAACTGCAATGTGTATTATACTCGGCAATGGAGTGCGGTTTATTCCGAGAAATGACAACTTTCAGGAATTCTGGCTGAACAAGTATCGTGCCGGTTATTCGCCGGTATCTCGAAAAATATGTAAATTAACTAACGTGTTTAATTTTTCTGTGAGCCTTAGAAACGAAATTTTCACATTTTATTACGACTACATCAATTAATATAATAGGTATCTTTCAAAGTTTATGTCCCATTGGAAGATTCCTTAAGGTAGACGATTTTATTCTAGTTGTATTATACCATCGTAAATGAAGTCTTCCGACTTAATTTTCCGTTTATGGAAAGTAAATAACTAACCGAGATAATAGTACAAGCGAAGTAGTTTAAGTAGAGATTAATATGCAAGAAACCGCTTCGGAGATTCAACTTACGCTCGGTTCTCCAACGGTGTTCCGTAAGCGGCCCTAACTGCGGCGTATATGATAATTTCGAGTAATGAAGTTCCCCATCCTACCAGTACCATACATCGCAGCAGCAGTATTTCCGATATGAAAGCTGATACCAATACCGTATGCAGGTACAACCCTCGCATAGCATCCACGAATAATTCGATATTAGAAAGTACATTAAGATTATATGTAGCAGGCGGCACCATAGCTGAAAAAACAAATTAACTTCATGAATAACGGAAAACCTAATGCTTTCGAGTATGTTTCTTTGACGTATAATTAAACGATTAGTAGTCATATAATAGCTGGGTTTTGCTCGTTTAACACTAATAATGACTTCGATTAGGTTTTTGGTAGTCCCGATTTCTTGCACAAAAAGCAATTAGGCTATCGTGATTCCAATAGCGAAGATTCGTTGGTCTGTACCCTCCTTATATATATGCGTCGCAGATCGAGTGGCATTGCATGGGTAACTTTCTTATTATTAAAGATGGCGTTTTGGTTAAATGTTATATGTTTTGCAGTTTTATATGCTAATCTAAAATCAATCTAAAGTCAATATCATCAGAAGTTATTAAAAAGAATCAGAGAAATGTCATTTGCTTGTACATCAAATATCTTCGTAAGTATAAGAGATACGAAAAAGTTTTACATGAAAGTCACTGTTTTCGATAAGACCAATTTAAAAATCATGTCGAAGAAAAATTCAAGGTAGCTGCTACTGAAGTATTCATATCAACTTCCTTAAGTTAAATCGCCACAACATTGGAGTTTTGGGTTATTGTATAAATTTTTTTATTCTCTTTGCAATGATGTAAAATAATGTATGATTCAATAAAAATACCAGTAAAATTAACTTCTTTTTACATTCATCCAAACAAAAGTAAACAAAATTGATTTAAAATAACAAAAGTTAATGCTAATAATTACATGAAACGTTCAAAATACTGGCCATTGTTATTAACTCACTATTGTAATTATCATCTTCCACTAATAAATTGTTTCTCCTAGTTTTCCTAGACTTTTTCCAATTTCCATACCGCTACATATTCTTATCCAGTATTTTATACGGTTTGACATTTCGTTGTTGCCTTTTCAGAAAATTAGTTAAATAAGTTTGGGCAGTAAGATGGAAATTTTTATAACACTTGATAAATGTGCAAAACATATCGCAGCTTTCAGTAATTGGAACATTCACCATACTTTTTAAAGTTTGTAATACAAATAACTGTAGATAACACTGTAGCTTAAGTTCCTGCTTGTTGGCAGATTGTGAAAACCTTCGTTATTGTTTTTTATCCTAGGTACTTACCTACTTGATCATACATTTAAAAAGAAGTGTCACGATGTATTTCTTGGTTCAAGTACTTAATTAGTACTAGCTAGTACTAGTACTGAATTACCATATTAGTAACTATTACAGATATTGCAAACAAAGGTTCTCTAAAATAAATTTCACTTAATTTTGTTTGGATTTGCGTAAATCTGCTTGATTAAAATGTAAATAAGTTAATCTTACTGTTATTCCTATTCAATCGTACGTTATCTTACATCGTTGAAAAGGAAATTACAAATTCTATCCAATAACCCAAAAATCTAATATGGTGGCCATTTAGTACTTGAAAAGGAATAACCTTGAATTTTTGCTCGACATAAATTTTAAATGGGTCTTATTGAAAACAGTGACTTTCATATGGAACTTTTTTCGTATGCCTTATACTTACGTAGATATTTGATGTACAAGAAAATGCCTTCTGTCGGGGTTTGACATTTTGAACTTTTTCAAACATATTTTAAATCAGCATATAAAGCTGCAAAATATATTCCATTTAACCACAACACCATCTTCAATAGTAAGATACTTACCCATGCAATCCCATTCGATCTGGGACACGCGGTATACTTAAATTCATAAGTTTTTTATTTACAAGCATAAGACTTTAATTAATGACATTCATTTACAAATTGTCTCACTATTGTATGAATTAGGGAGCATCGATCAATATAATATTTATGGAATTAGAAAATGGATCAAAACCGTAGCATATGTATTTACGTACAGGACTATGATAGGGTGATGGGTATAGACGTTATACATACAGTGGTGGAAAAAGTAATAAGTGTAAAACTTACATAAGAAGAAAAACGTGCATGACAACCGGTATACACGGCTTATATCTCCGGAAGATCTCTTATTCAATAAATCTACCATATTTTCCTAACATAGAAGCACACAAAGAAGTCACATAGAACATGAATAGATATTGGGGAATAACCGTATTTAAGATTTTATGTTAGAAGTGCCCTGGCAAAAATAATAGGTGCGTTACCAGTCTTATGTGATCTGTTGAGTTAGAAAGTTGTATATTAATAAAAAGTGAGAGTTCAGAATAATTTGCTACATTTTCGTTTAAATTAAGTAACAAATATGGGACCTGCAAAACATTGCACTGAAGAAAAACGAAATTTAATTAGAAAATTACGTGAAGAAGGGAATAATTACAGTGCTATCGCGAAAACGATTGGATGTTCAGAAAACATGGTAACGAATGCATTAAAATGTCGACAAAATGTCGAAACAAGAGGGAGAAAGCGTAAAACATCCTTAGCTGATGATCGCAAAATTGTCCGTTGTATAAAGAAAGATCCATTTGCTACATCACGTGAAATTTTAAAAGAAATAAATTTAAATGTTAGCGATAGAACTATAAGAAATAGCTTAGTTGAAAATAAATTAATTGCCCGAGCAGCCAAAAAAGCCCCTTTTATCAGTAAGAAAAATAAGACAGATAGAATATCTTTCGCCGCGGAACATCTACAGTGGAGTGGTCCCGAGGGAATCAAAAAATGGAGAAATATTTTATGGTCCGACGAAACCAAAATAAATCTGTTTGGTTCTGATGGTAAATATTATGTTCGACGATCTATCAATACAGAGTATTCCCCAAAGCACACTAAAAAGACTGTTAAACACGGTGGAGGCAATATTATGGTCTGTGGTTGTTTCTCTTGGTATGGCGTTGGCCCACTCTATTTGATTAAGGAAACAATGAACCAAGATTTGTACTTAAATATTCTAAAAGATATTATGTTACCATACGCCGACGAAAATATGCCAATAAAATGGAAATTTCAAGACGATAACGACCCAAAACATAGAGCCAGAAGAGTGACCGATTGGATCTTCGAAGAAAAAATTAATAGGATTCAATGGCCGGCCCAATCACCCGACTTGAATCCTATTGAAAATTTATGGAGTATTGTAAAACGACAAATTGCAAATGTTCGCAATAAAAATAAAGAACAATTGTGGTTAGCTGTTCAGAAAAGTTGGCAGTCAATTCAAATTGAAGTTTGTCAAAAACTTATTAATTCAATGCCTAACCGATGTTCCGAAGTGTTAAAAAACAAAGGATATGGTACTAGATATTAACTTTCTTACATAAGAAAAGATGTTTTATAATACTAAAATTAATTTTGTTGAAAAGAACGTAACACACCTATTATTTTTTCCATTGAGTCGCAGACATTTTTATTTATTATTGCATATACTGTACATATAACAAAATATATATTATTTTAAACTATACAACGAAGAATGTCTTTTTCAGCATTACTTTAAATAATATTTTCGCTAAATATGTATGACAGCTTTTATAAGAAAAACTGTTCTTTGCTATTTATATATATACACCTATTATTTTTTCGACCACTGTATGTATAATGCATTGAATTCCGTATTAATTGTAACTCGAAATATAGCCGTCCACAATTTTATTTCTACGACGTGATTACCGAATTATTGCACTTTATACGATCGGCACGTACTACTAATAATAGATTTACAAAATGCTTACATATGTGCTCCCGTGTTATGTTAGTTGATTGTCATACACCAGCGTTATTGCACTGATTGGTACTCAAATCTCTAACTAAAGCTTCGCGAAATGTCCATTTGGATGTGAATATAATTTCAATTAATTTCCTGAACGATTCAAATGCGCACATTGGTATTCACAATAGCTGTCGTCAAAATTTGTCTAAAGGTTACTAATAATAATTGAAGAGTTAATTTAGTATTATATTTAGTGCTTTACGTATACTATATATCATTTATCCACTAACAGTGATCTAGTTTCGCAAATAACGAACAAAAATATATAAAAACAATAAAGAAAAGTACTGATCCCATGAGATTTTGAACTGGAACACCCATTAGTACTAGTTTTTTTAAATACTTTCTTGTGCACTAGTCTATTGTTTAAAATGTCTATGGATTATATTATAGAAGTATTTTCAATTTTCTACTGCTTATAGTTTCTGTAATATTTACACCGACATATCTAAACTTTGTCCATGACTTTTCCGTGATTTAATATTCTTCTACTGAAGTTGTATCGTTGATTTACACATGTATGTATAGTAAACCAAATCGAATTGGCGGACGGAAAATATGCTAATTAATTTCCAGTGTTTCTGGCGCGCACCCCGCTGGCTCAGTATTTTGACACTTGTGCAGTCCTATTCAAAATTTTGCTGTTTGTATGTGCGATTTAGTTTAACTGGCTTCTACTTATATTTTTATTTTCCTCTATAATTTTGTTGCTTTATAAAACGCTGTACACTATTTGTTTTCTTTTTCATATCCGAAATAAATTCACGCTTATTTTTAGTACATTCCCACTTTACCATAGCAAAGCGAAAATCCTCAAATTGTAAAGATTAATTCTTCTGGAGAAAATAATTATGTATTCCCTAAAATTGGTATGTGGTTACCAACTTTGTTCAATCTCACTTCATCTGAAACATGTTTTTGCTTAGAAAACTTATGAAAATCCAGAAATCAATTACCATGCTAGTAATGGTGGTAAGTGTACTTAGCATGGCCTTAGAAAGGGTTAAAACAGAGCTAGTACCACCATTACCTGACGACTCTGTTATTATGATGGATAATGCACCATATCATAGTGTGCAATTAAACAAACCCTCAACTGCTGTGTCAAAGAAAAGTGTAATGTCACCTTGGTT
This sequence comes from Chrysina gloriosa, assembly GCA_038088585.1. NCBI lineage: Eukaryota > Metazoa > Arthropoda > Insecta > Coleoptera > Scarabaeidae > Chrysina > Chrysina gloriosa. The sequence goes on from CM076091.1 coordinate 27,683,238, forward strand.
GCAATCAAATATTATTCCATATCATCCTACGATATTAAAAATGCGAACTTTTGGAAATGGTAAACAGAAATAGACCTTTAGCAGTATATGTATATAAAGATTTATGCTTATATGCGTATATGTCGTGGCCACACAGTGCTACACTTACCACGCTATCCCTAACTTAAATCCCATTGAATTAATTTGGAGTATGCTAATGGTGGAAAAATGAAGTATAGATTCTAGTGGAAATGTGGAAGCACTAATACGACAGGCATTTGATGAGGTGTCTTCCGATATATGGAAGGCAGGTTACAGGCACATAAAAAATTTGAAAGGTATACATCGCAAGGGACTCTTTATTTGATAACGACAATGAATTTGCTATTCATGTGAATGGCTCTGAAGGTGAGTTTGAATTTACTACTGACAGCGATATTTAGAATCACAAAAGTATAGCGCTGAAAACATTTTATTAGTTTACATTGATTTTTATTATTATTAATATATTTTATTATTGTATGTATAATTAAGATGCATATTCTATTTGATTGTTGAAATTTTCAGTTTCGAAACTTGTATCATTATGCTTTTCCGTCATCATAAGATACTTCCAATTGTGTCAAATGAATCATTTTTTTTTGATACAAAAATGGCAATATACTCATCTAATTGAAATGCTGCGAATATATTTTCTTTCAATGGTAACTATGGTTAAATTTCTTCTTAAATTATGATTATAATTTGATGTGATTACAAATATGTAATTATTGGAATATAAACCGAAAAGTTTTTGTACTAATATGTTTTGGTTATAATTATTTTAAATTAACCGCGCCAAGGTTTTGCTTCTGACTGTACACAACAAACGACCGCAGCGCCAGATCTGCTATATATACTTGGTTTTACTATAGTTGTATGTATACTACATGCAGAAGTATTGCCAGCTATTTAAATCGCGCAATTGTAGTTACTACGCGTGTGTAGCAAACTAGGACTGCAAACAGAAAACAAAAGTCATCAAAGAAGATGCTTTAAAACTGCCCCAAGTTCAACTGTTGGGTATCAAGAATTTTCCGCTAATTTTACTTATCCTTTTTTCTATTAGTTAGAGTAAGGAGGGGTGAAGAAAGTAAACAAATTACTTTGTAATTACTGTACCGCCCTATTGGGCACTATATCTTGTATTGCAGTTAGACAGTCTCTTTGAGAATTGACTATGGTCGCTAATGATTGAAAGGGTACGAGAACCGTCGACAATGTAGGCATTCATTCATTCATTCACTCCTTGAGGGTTGGTGACCAATAGACCAAACACTTAAGCTTTATGATGTTTGTATCGTTCCCCAATATCACTCTCATTTTAGTTCCAGCAACCCCGTGTACTCCGCAAAGGCCTGCTCAAGGGAAGTTTAAGTATTGTCGCGCACTCCAATCCGATCCGATCCTTAAACGCAATGCTTTCCCCTGAACTCCTTCAGTTCCTCACAAACACAATTAATATACATACTACTTTTTTCTTGTGGCTCAGATCTGCTACACCACGATTCGCTTGCTATTCCCATGTGGCATAGATGGAGCAATCTAGCCAAAATCGGATTTCGTGTCTGGCAGAATTCTTCGATATTCCATATACAGGTTCTGGTCTTAGGAAGTTTCCTTTAGAGCCTTTCATGGCTAGGTTGTCGTCAACTAAGTTGTCTTAAATATCCTCATGTCCTGACAACCAGATTAAAGACGCGATGTTGTCCCGTACCAGTTCATTGATGATATCTTTACACTGTTTTATCAGTTTATACTTGAAGGTGATTGCAAGGACTGTGGTGTAATTTACTGACACAAATATCACGTCGGTAAACTTCTCACCATCGCAGTCTTCGGTTTATACGGTTGTTGAAGATGCTTGCCTCGAGCTAGCGAAACACGTGTCACCGATTTTATTATAAACAATTGTGCGGTGAGGAGTTTACCGATGTGATATTTGTGTAAGTTTATACTTGACAATAGGTTTCATAACGGATTTAATAGTCGCCTCACTATCAGTCTCTATGTTTAGTCTCCTTTCTACAGCCTCCTCTCTGATTTTTTCAGCCTGCGCTTAAGTAAGCAGTGTAGACAAAATGTATCAGTATAAGTATTTAGCCATGAATTGCAATTTTGTCTAAAGATGATCTGGCAATAAAATGATAGGTCATTGTTATAAACCGCACTTATGCCATCCTGGAGAAGCAATGCTTTGAGAGACTATTGTATATAGATATGTGTCAGACAATCACCACCAGTACTCATTGGAATCAATATCACTAGTACTAAATTTTAGTGTCTTTCAACCTATTTCATTGCCGAACCTATGTGGTCCTAAGACCGTATTTCAGCAACACGATACTTGTCAACACATAGCCTAGGAAATAATGAATTCCTATAAAAACAATATTTTACATTGGAATGGAAGCTGAACAACATCATTAATTATCATTCAAGCTTTCCAATGTTTCGAAGAAGAAGCTTGTGTTGGTGCTTGCTTGGTGTAAAATACCATGCAGGTCGCACTATAGATGTAATGGACGATTCTATGGTAATTTGTTAGGTCTTTATTACTGAGGCTTAGAGTTAGGTTTCCAAAGTTTCCATAAATCTATTGGCTCAAATTATTCCAAGGAAGAATTAACCATTTTATTTTGACCATGTTTATGTCTTCAAGATTGAAAAATGTCGTTCTTATTTTTTTTACTGATAGATTGCTCCTTAACAAATCAAGGAAATATTTACTATAACTGCATGATGCATGTTTAGTATTATTCGAACTAATACAGTTTGAAGTATAGAACGTTATTGAATCATACCTGCAATGACGAGATAGTGTATGCTAGTTACAAGAAAGTAAATTAGTCACAAGTGTATTTACACAAGAGAACACAACAAAGAAGGAAATATGTGAACGTTTGAAAATCTAAACAAATATAATCGCAAATAAAGCGCACAACATTGACATCATCCTCAGTTCCATATATCTCAGTCGTTTATTTTTAGTCTTCTACCGTCAGTTTTCAACAAGAAACTTATTCTGGCTGCTTTGTAGATATGAACAAGATCTGTGGTCTTCATTTAGTCTAAAAATTTGTGTTGAATTTTTTTGCTTATGGATAATTGAGAAACGAATTTTTCAAGTACTTTGCACCACTGATATAGCATAAATCGTCAAACTATCATATGAATTGCCATTGCTGAAATCAATTGCAAAAGTCATTCTCAGTGCGTTTATTCTAACCTACCACCAACTTCCAAGGGGATTTAAGAACAGGATAAAATCTAGACCATCTGGCAGAGAATTCTGGCTTTATTAATCGCAGAATGCTCTGGCGTAGGCATATTTAACGTCTTGTACCGCTTAATCTATCAGGATATGACAAGAAATATCGGGTGCCTTGTTAAAAAATGTTGCTTATATAATAGCTTCGCATATGATGACGTCGTGAATGTAAAATAAACTCTAGAATGTTGGACGTTTCGTTGATTTATGGTGTTGAAACCTGTTCATACGTTCGGTTCGGCTATAAGGGAACAGTTCCTATACTTTTGCCCAACTTTGTACAATGCGAGAGCAAAGAATATATGCATGCAACTGCGGTACTCATATATGGAAGAGAGATAACGCAAAGAACAGCTTATTTCTAACTCTTTCTTGTTTCATTCTACAGTATAAATAATTTCTATTAAAAAAAATTACACTAATCATTTATATAACTTGTGTGATGTATGTGTGCAGTCTCTATAATACGGGGTCACTCAGGTTACAAATTTGATGAGAGGGCGACACGGTAATGAAGCATGTGAACGAAGTATGACAAAAATTTTCGCAAAACAAGGAAACTGTCGCCATTGAAATTACATTAAAACCCTTTCAGCCGGAAAAATGGTCTTCACCCATTCTCCATTCCTTTCATGTCCTTTGTACAAAGTTATCAGGAATTTATTGATGGAATATTTGCTTGATGCGTGTTTCCAGTTATTCCAGTTATACTGAAAGGTGTTTGTGTTACCATTAAAATGTCTAAGCACAGAACGTAACTCAACGTATTTTTACTAATTTTTGTATAAGAAGTATGTAAAACTTTTATAAATATTTGGGCAGGTATGATTTTTATTCAAAGAAGAAAAACGAAATTTTTAACCAAAAACTGGAGATGTCTTCTTTTGAATGTAAATAGAGCTTTTGCAAATCAGAGTTAGCTGTAGAAAGTGTTTGTGACATAAAAGTAATTAGATCACCAATTCTGCATTAATATTATCATAAATGTACCTGAAAATTGTACCTCTGACAAAAATATATTAGCCAATTGACCTTTAACGGATAAGTTAAAGTTTAGTTAGTAAAGTTAAGTTAAATACGTTTTTCAAATACAAATATTTGCCAAATAAACTAATAATTGTACATTGAAAGAAAATTGGGAATGAATACGTCAAGAACTTATCAATAATTTAGTAAGAAGAAAGCCACATGTACGTGTTAGATAGAGAGGAATATCCACACCTCCGTCATTTTGGAAAATAGTTACATTTATTACTTTGAAGTTTAAGTCGGAAAACTAAAATAGTATAAAATTATATTGTATTATTGTTAGGAGACAGATAGGCATCTTGACGTACAGGGCACATATATACAGAGGCACACCGTTAGTTTCTCAATATCTAAAAACAATACGAATCTCCAAACAACAATTGATGCTATACCGATTGGAAACGCGTACTCTTTAAAGCCGATTCTCAATAGAGAAGGACTTCGCAGTGCAGCAGCACAGCACAAAATGATGGCAAAGAGAATCAAATAATATTCCACATTGTTGTGAAGCCAATGTTGCCACATTTTCACAACAGTAATTAGTTTTAATAGTAAGTCAGTCAATACAGATGCGATTATAGCGTTTTATTTTTGAAAAATAAGAGTTAATTTATTTTCACAGCCATTATCATTCTTGATTTGGGGACAGATTGATGCATAATTGGATAGGGTACTTTGATGCACTTTATACTGCACCGTTAGTGCACAATAATGACTCCTACAGAAATGACATTACTGAGAATCACAGGAAAACAGCTACGCCTAAAGTATGAGGCGAGGCACGTTCTCGGAGAGAGATTGCTGGTTATTTTTATTTTCCCAATTTTACTAAGAAACTTTGAGGCTAACTTATCTCTTGCTGCAATGAATGCACAGTTTTAATCAATTTCAATGGCATTAGGCATTTAAACACGATCTAAAACTATTTTCCAGAGCCAAAATCTTAACAAATAAAATATGGATAACTCTCTATATAACGACCTAATAAATTAGGTCCATTAATTACTATATAATAATTACACAGTAAGCACAATTTGCCAATACATAATACAATTCCAGTTCTATATGTATATGTACCTCTTCCAGAGTATCTAACTATCACACACACGATATGATGACACGTCTCCTATTTCCCTGAAAAGTACTAATATTGTGTGTATATTCTTTCCGCTTACACTATTCGAATTGCGGCAATTGCTTTTATAATTAAATTGAATGTCAAGCACAATTGTTCAAAAGTTATATTACTTGAACCTAAAGCAAACTTGAAACTACGCAAGCCAGATTTCTTTTAACTTTATTACGACAAGTTTGTTACCATCCTAAATCAATTTCCATAGAGGAGCGAGCCACTGACTTGCTTTAAGGAGGAAGTTCGCTTTCGTGATTGTATTACACCAACGAATGCTTATTTTGCTTTGCACTTCCCGCGAACATCGACATATTTCTTGTTCATGCACTTGATAACGTTAACATTGAAGTTTGAAAGATTTTTCAAACTACTAACCAAGCAACTGAAACTTGGGTGCACCAACATATCTAATATGCTAAAATTTAATAACGGTTTATTACGAGTAAGTTAGTTCTTGTAAGATTTGATGATTTATTTGGACTTTTCTTCCTATCTTCTGTTGAAAATATCAGTTTCAGTTTTCGTTCCAATGTTTGTTTTCAATTTATTCGTATAACCGTCAGTTTCATACGAAACCTTCTTCTTTTATAAATATCAATTGTTTGTTCTTCTCCTTTGCTTATTTCTTACTTTACTGCTTCTTGCATATTATTGAAAAATTTTCTATCCCTTATTTTCGTATTTGATTATAATTTTTTCAGTTCTTTATTTTTGCAGTTCATACATTCCAAACATTTAGCTTTTGAATTTTTTCTATTTTCATTGCTTTCCTTTTGTATTATTCTAGTTTTCATTGTTAATAAATAGTTTTTCCGTGTTTATTATATTCACCCTCCCCTCAACCATCTGTCTTTTCTACAGCTCTTGTATGTTTATTGAGAACGCACACAATCGTCGCGTCGCCTATTGGATTAAATGCAATTTAAAATATGTTCCACGCATAAGTAATCTTTTCAGTAACTGTCTTAATATATGTGTGTAGATTTTCCAACAACTAGACTTTAGTTATTGTTATTGTTTTTTAATCTACCTAAATTTTATGAGTATCAGAATCCAATATCATTTCTGTATAGACGTGCTGTTGCAAGTTTATCTAGAACTAAATGATTATAGATGAAAATTCATAATACTTTTTTGCTTGCTGTTGCTATTTTAGTAAGTTGAGTTTGCTCCTAAGGGTCTGCACAAACTGTTTATACTGTATATATTGTAGCCATTTCAGCCCCATATTGCGGAGCCAATTATGTAGGTGGTTATTCCCATAAATTTTATGATCCCCATATTCATTTAATGTACCATATCCAATGATAATTTAACTTATTTATTTTTCGGACACAAGATACATTACAAAAACATCAATACAATTTCTAAACTAGAATATTTCGGTGCCCACCATTGATTACTAATTATCTTTCCAGTAAGCTATAAAACTAATTTGAAAAACATAACCAACAAAATTATCTGTTTAAGGTCAAATTAAATGTTTTGATAACAAAATAAACTAGTGAAAAATAAAAGGATAGAATGATATTATTATATATATTACAGTATATTTTCTTTTGGGATTACAAGAGGATACTAAGTGCCTTACTTATATTACAGAATAGGATCTTAGAGGTTAAGCTTTCACTTTTCTTTTCGTTATATAAATGCTCCCTTCCCAAAATGGTGAATTAAGGGAACTAGTACCGGTTAGAATTTTGAAAAAAATGTTTTTTTATAACATTTTATGAATCGTTATACCTTCAGAAATCACCTCCTAAAATTTTGTAGTGAAACTTGAAGAAATAAGAGAGTTGTGGCAATTTAAATGCGCGTGCGTTTTCGGCGTTCTACCCGCAGTTTGCTCAGTTAGGCAACTGCTCTTCTCCCCTCTCCTATATACCGCCTGTTCTACCTGCTTCTATTAAACTAACCTGCGTCTTGACGCCGTTATAGTGTTGGCTTGTTCCCACGTGGTCAGTTCGAATTTCGAAGTGCACAGAAGCATTAAATATGGGTTAAAAATCCATACGGAAAAGGCAGCAGAAAATCGAAAACTTTAAACGCGTTTTACTCAAATTAGCATTTTTTTCAAACTGCGCTGACTTATTCTCCGCAACCACTAGATGGATTTTTTCATTCTTGGTGCATTTGTTTATTTTGATCTCGTTTACCGTAATTCACCAGAAAATTGCAGAAAAATGCTAAAAAAAAGTTGACAAGGGAAAGAAGGTGGAAAAGAAACGTGATTTTTACATCTCTTTGACTCTCTTTTACAAAGCCGCCATTTAGTTTTTTTAAATTATTTATAAATAGGTGGTGAATTACGATGTAAACTACCTTCTTCTTCAAAATACTTCTTGAAATTCCTGTTTCAGACATGCCAATTTTGAGATTATCTCAGCGCAGTGTGATGGTCTCATTTTCGAGGACTCGACTTTGGCGCCCTGTAGTAAATAATGCTCGATCAAAATCAAAAAAGCAGTAAAAAATGTATACTCCCAAAGTATGTACAAATTAAAGACAAAGGCTTGTATAAAGTTTTGTAATAAATAAACAAGAAAAGAAAAGTTTAAATATGGGTCATTTTTTAGCCTTGAAACCGGTAATAGTCTCTTAATTTTAAATCGTTTTGCTTTGAGAAAAATCTTCAATATGAAATAATGGGATATTTCTGGCTGCATGTATTTGTACGACGACAAGGAGACGATTAATTTATAATCAAACTGGGCGAAATTTAATTAAATTTACTAGTTTGTAGAAGTTTGCCGAAAAGTGGTCTTGCAGTAACAAAAGTTGGTCGCCGACTCGATTTGTTTACATGGATACCGTCACACTATTGGTACAAATACGGAATTTTTCCTTCTCTCTTTGTTTCGTTTTCAATTTTTTGGAGCGCCATATTGGAGGAAGTTAAACCCACGTCCTATTTTGAGACAATAAGACCAATTTATAGAGATTTTTCATAGTAAAATTCGAACTTCCTTCAGATTTTATGTCTTTATTCACAATTATACCATTTAGACAACACAAAAGCAATGTTTCTTGTTTTAATACATATTTCGTTTCTATGGTAGGTTTGCAAGAATAAACGCATAAGTTCCTATTGCTGGCTCGTAAATTCAATTTCAGTTTAAGTTTTAACATTTTATCTTTACATTTCTCTATATCTAGCATAATACATTCCTTTCTCTTCTTTAAGAAGTTGTTAAACAATAATGTCATTTCATTTGGTATCCTGTAAATATTTACCGATAATGTATTATTTTATTGTTAATTAACAATTGTTGAAGATCGAACATTAATAGTCACAAATCTAAATGTAATCGTTAGATGTGTCATGCTCAATTTAATTAGTTAACCTAGAATTTCATGATAATTATGATATCAAAATCAATTTTCGCCCATTGCCTAGAACATTTAATATGAGCAAATTTCCATAAGCCATTCATCTTCCCTAACTAGACATGGTAATAGTTGTCAGAACTAATTACAAAATATCTGCCGCTATCGATATTAAACAATACTATAATATACCTCAGAATCATAGTGTGTCTACAACTACGTACACTCGATAGCAAGATGATGGGAATATGCCGTAAATTCAGAATCTCCTAAATCAATTTCTCTGCTCTACCTAAAACATCCATTAATTATTTAGGGGTTAATTAAACTTGACCTGCAGGTAAATCTGGAATATTTCGGAATATCCCGAGTCATATTTTGGTAAAATAAGAGGCAAAATTGAGATTACTATATAATACAAGCGATTACTTTGAATAAAACATGAACTCGATGTATGGAAGTATTTAACAGAGGTATCCTTGTGCATATTTGAAATCCATTTAAAGTTAGCAAATGTCTTAGGCAAATGCATTATATAAACATATGAACAGCAACGTTATTGCAATTGAGTAAAACGTTACATAAATGGTTTGTGTCGAGATGAGATTAACAACTACATAGCTATGCATTTTAATACGCTGTTATATACATACATAAGTACAATTTACTGTATTATACAAACGCTATATAAAATCAACATTATGTGCTAAACAATATGCAGTGTTACCAGCTTGATTGACAATATTGACTATTTTATATTTTTCTGTTATTATTGATTATCTGCATCTTATAAGGAATATTTCCTGCAACCTGTATATCTTTATGAGAGAAAGTGAAACTGAATGTGTTAATTCAATTTATATCCTCTATACGCGTATACACAGATACATAGATATATTAAGCCACAAGCTAGCATAATTTCCTTAACGCAATTATGAACGTTACAAAGTAAACTTTATACTCACCGTATTCTCCTTAACAACATCAGGGCTATCAACTACTAAGTTATACCATAGCAACCATAGGAAATTGTTCATGGCAAAGGACGCAAACAAATTCATATGTACACTAATTCTGGCACACCTTAGGGATCTGAAATTAAATTTGGTACAATTAATTTGCATTTAAAGCAAATATGGTGATTGTTTCTACTAACGTTTGTAATAATAATAATTATGCAAATGATGATATAGATAAGTAATAATATTTTTACAATTCCTGGTTGAACTAGCATAAAATGTAATTGAATACACATCTAGACCCACATAAAAAAATTGAGACAAAGAAATCTACAAGAGTGATTTGACGGATGAATGACTTCAGAAACGTGGGCAACACTTTCGCTACGATCATTATGTTGTCGGGTTCTACTATATTTCTGATGTCTACTGTCAAAATTTCACACAAATTTGACGGATGTGTTATGCTTTGTAGTCATTTAAAGACTATTTTCCTGGTTGCGTAAATATAGAAAAAAAGAATTTCGAGTGTTACTTAAACATTATCCTTTACGTGGAAAAACAATTAAAGAAACGGAGGAAAGGTTACGTAAATATCATTGTGAATGTGCCCCGTCCCATGGTATGATTTGTAAGTGGTTTGCTGCTTTTAAAACTGGCCATCTGAACACGGACTATGCAGAACGTCCGGGACCGTCATTTACTGTAATAGCTCCAGAAATGGTTAATAAAATCCGTGCCCTTGTAATTAGCGATCGTCGATTGAAGGTATGTGAGATAGCTAATAAAGTAAATATTTCAATCGAACGGGTATGCTATACTTTGCATGGACGTTTAAATAATAAAAAAATATATGTTACAATAGATGAAACTTGAATACACCATTATACTGCTGAAACGAAGATACGGTCGAAACAAAGGGCTGCTCAGTACCCTCAAAAACAGTTTCTTCGGTCAATAAAGTAAAGGCCAGAATTTTTTGGGATTCTAAAGGCGCAAAAAAGGGCTAACGATTACTGGCAAATATTATGCTGATTTGCTGACATATTTTGATGCCGAACTTCAGAAGAAAACGACCGCATTTGTTGAAAAAAAAGGTGTTGTTCCATCAGTAGAATGTGCCGTCCCATTTGTCTACTGTTGCTACAACAAAATTATTCACCAGATCTACCTCCCAGTAATTTCTTCTTGTTTCCAAAATAAAAAAAGAATGGCTCAGTGAAAAATATTTCAGATAAATGAAGAGGTGATATCCGAGATAAATGCATATTTTGAAGAGTTTAAAATAGTTTACTTTTTGAATGGTTTGAAGCCCGCTGGGTTTAGTGTGTGGGATTATATTGAAAAATAAAAGATAACTTTTACAGTAAAATAATGTGTTTATTGAATAGTCACTCTTCCATCAAAGCGTCCTTGTATAAGAACTTATGTATGTACTACATAGCAAATGCAGATTTAAACGTAGGCAGCCCCAGCAGGTTATTATCGTTAATGGTGTCTATATATAATAAGGACAGGAAATGTAGATTTCAATTTACGAATGACTAAGGAATACATGCTTCACATTAATTTTGCATCAATCTCCACAAAAGTATAAAATCGATAGCATATATTTCTTTGAACATATCTTCCATTTAGATTATTATTGTTCCCATCGATAAGTAATGATACTCTTGTTCGATATACGTAAAGGAGACTGATGACTATTCATTTTTGGAAACTGCACCGTAACTTAGACATACGAATAAAATTATTTCTGTCTTCGCTCTTATTACGTCACGTTTTGATAATGGGAATACCTAGGTACATATTGAGGTACATATTAAGGTTGGAAAAGGTTTAAAAAAATTCTCTTCACTCTCTCGACAAGAAAGCAGCCAGTGTCTATTTGAGTTTGTGAATAGCTGTACTTATAGAGCTCTAAATTAGAATTATCAACGGCGTTGTAAATTCGAGTACATAGAAGATACTTGATATTATTTACTTATTAAAAACTCCAACCTGAGGCATTATACAGGCATCATCGCTTTCTGTTTAGTTACTACGGATAAATTTTCTAGCCATAGATCTAGTCATGAGCTTGGCTGTGTCCCGTACTTATCTAATTTTGTAATCAGGCAATGTATCTCTGGAAAATGAAACACGGCGGTTATTGAATTACATCCAGATCGATAATTATGAGACGAGTTACTACGTAGTAACTACGGATATAACAGCGTAGAGTACACCTATTAATGCGCTGGTAGCCATATCTTTTGGATTTGGAAGTGGGATACATTGGATTGATTTGGAATATTCCGCTGACGAGCTTCAATGAGAGTGAAACCGGTTCGAAGTTATCACTCCTCGTTACTTTAACGCAATTTGGGTGTAATTATATAACTGGTGGTACTTTTGCACGGAGGTAGTTGTTTTCAGACGAGCCATTACCCATTACGTAATTACTGGATATATCGTGAGACCCATGTTTTCAAATGATAGATTGTGCCGAGCAGAAATTTTATTCTAGTTAAGGGTTATTTGCTTGTAGCTGCCATATATTTCGAATCGTAGGAACTTGACGAGAAGCTGTTATTGTGAACGCTCAAATATAACGAAATAACCGGCAATTGATACGACTAGAAATTGCTGACAAAGAAAGTAAGGCAGTTGTAAGCTAAAATTATTGAAGAAACAATTTTTTATCTTTTGGCCGCTGTTGATGAAGTTATTTGGAAATACAAACAGGTTTCTGTAACTTCTTGATGTTAAGAAAGTCCGTTATTTACCAATTCATTTGCAGGAACTCGCTGTTACCAATATCAGATTTAAATGCAATAAAATTATGTGTACGCTTAGACATGAATGGATAACAATTATTTAGCTCGTTTCAAGCAGTGTGATATTTATGAACATAGAGGAAGTCAGATTCTATTTCAAATCAAAATATCCATCTCAAATTTTATTTATTGAAGACGGCGGTTGCCATTTTCTTACATGAGATGGTGATATAAAATTTTATTGAGAATAAAATTCCACATACTTCTGGATTTATTCATCCACCCTAATTCCGAAATTCTATTACTCCCGCCGCATATATGCATAAATTGCAGAAATATGAACATTTTGTTGTATTACTGTTCTACGGGGTGAGTAAAACTGGTTAGTATTGGATTTCGGGTCATATTATTAGAATAGCTTGCTGCAGGATATCGGTAACATAGTGGTACTTTCGATAACCGGCATCTACGAGATCATACAGATCTAAAATGTAATCGAATGATGTTTATAACTTGAGAGAATATTACGTAAACTGATACATTTAACGAAATAAATGTACCTGCTATGTGTAAAATGATTAATTAACAAAAATTAATTCATTAAATTTGAGGTAAAACGTATGTGTTTGGCGATAAATATTTCTATCGTATACTAGATTTTTCTATGATACCCTGTAATATCCATGACTTTTTATGGCTAAGTAATCAAACAGATTTGATTCTGAACCTACTTCACCTAGGCCTCAATGGTTTATTGAGCTTACACTATCCAAATTTAATAAACACAAATCGTAGTTTCTTCGTCCGTGAATTTGCTTTTAACCCTCGTCAAGCGGTATAATTTTACAACGCTAAAAGGCGGTATGGGTACAATTGTACCTTCATACACTTACTTTTACATATATAAGGTTTTGTAATAAATCAGTGGTAATTTTATTCGCTAAAAGTTGTTATTACAATATAGTAGTTTCAACGGGACTTATTATTCATCTATTAAATGAAATTTCATTATTTTTTGAGTATAACCAATGATTGAAATTTTAAAATTTGAACTGCCAAAAGTATATGTTAGGTTTTAAAATATATAAAAGGTTGCCAAATCGCAAGCATTACAAAAATTCGATGAACACAGCACTTGTGTTTAGATTGTATAATATTAATAAAAACGGGGGATCCCAAAATATGTTCATCATACCGTTGAAGTTTTATTATGTAGCAATTGTACTATCAGTCGTTTGGAAATAATCATGTGGTGTGTTTCACTGTTTAGTGAGCTTTGAAAATTTGTTTCATTATAAGTATTAAACTATATAATTTTATTATTTTGTATTAATTAAGTAAAAATTATTAAGTATGAGCTAAAGTGGAACTGGGGATGTTACATATCGTAAAAACAGTAGCCGTGTTTCTAGGTAAATAAAAATTGGGCACGGTGCCATTTTAAAAATTTTAAAAAATTCTTCAGGTTTACATCTGACGAAATAAGACATATTATAGAAAGCTCTGAAGATGAGGAAGAACCGTTTGTTGCATCTGACGAAGAAAATTATTTGCCACAGCTTGGCAATTCATATGAAGAAGATTCAATTATCGAATCACAAAATATCATAGAAAGTGAAGATGAGTACGACTCTGATGAAAGTGTTGAAGATGAGTCTGTAAAGCAAAACCTAGGAAATATTTGGACTAGCAAAGATGGAACACAATGGTATAATGAACCAATGCCTAATACACAAACCAGATCGCGCAACATTTTACGCCAAAAAGGTGGACCTGCATCAAATAGTATTTTACTTGGGGAAAAGGAACTCTTTAAATCAATCATAACTCCAGAAATATGTGACATAGTACTAAGAGAAACTAATCGAAAAGCAAAAAGAGTTACCAAAGCTTTTAATTATAAAACAAAGAAAAACTAGGAAGTCATGTTTGATCTGTATGAATCCTATGTGCGATGAACATTCCATAAAGGAAACAACATGTGTTTCCTGCACAGACACTGAATGAAAATATTTTCAATAAACATATCTTATGTATATATTACATAATTTATTACATTTTAATAAAAATATGTCAATGTTTAATTGTTTAACCATATTTTCTTGCTTATTTTTCGTACAAGATATATAAGGGTACATTTGTACCCATATAGCCTCCTAAGGGTAATTGATGTAAAAAGGCCTATTAATTGCAGCGGGGCGCTAAATATTTTTTAAAATATCTAAGAACTAATCATTATTATTAGATAGAAGATGTAACGAAATTCTAGGTATCTAGTGATAAAGGCAAAATAGTTACAGCACTTTTAAAATAAAAAAGTTACAATTGTACCCATTCCGCTGGACAAGGGTTAATATGAAAGGGAAAGCAGATAAAATAAGATGACATTACGTAATCGCGTATTCGCTGCTATGTTCTTCTGAACGTACAGGTACAGTAGGAAGCCTAATTCAAATTTTAACGATGCTGGGGATAAGTAGAGTAGAACTACTTTACCATATGTTACTACTGACTGTACTCTACCAACTGCTATCCACTCTACTCGCCATCTTATTCTACTGAGAATACTGTGGGGCTGTCAACTCTACCAAAGGAGACCACAGCACACTTGTCCACATTTAAAGATACTCTGTTACGTGTGGACCAGTCATTGACGATCTGCAGGTTCCTCTGCAGTTTGAAACAATTATTTAAGTCTTTAATCTCAGTGAAAATTTTTAGATCGTCAGCATAAGCTAACACACGGCAGTCAAGTAGTTCCAGCAAATCATTCAAGAAGATATTAAACAACAGCATACTGGGGTTAAATGGTCGGATTGAAAACCATTAAAGCACACATAGCTAGATCGATTACCAAGATACGATTGCATTAGTTTAAGGAGACTTGGAGAAAAGCCAAAATCGTCCAATTTATGTAGTAGTATAAGATAGTCAATACTATCAAACGCCTTAGTAAAATCCATGTAAATCATGTCAACTTGAAGGCGGTTATCCAAAGACTTGCTAATAAATTGAGTTACTTCTGCTAGATTGGTTAATGTAGATGTACCAGATAAGAAGCCATGCTGGTGTTGAGAGAGTAGGGTTCTAGATTCAGCCGCCAACTGCTGATAAACAACACACTCAAACAACTTAGCGAAGTTGCTAATAATGTTGATGGGCCGATAATTAGTAACAACTGAGCGATTACCCTTTGTAAACAGGGATAATTCTGCTAGTTTTCCAGGTGACAGGGAAAGAAGGGATTTTAATAATAAGATTGTAAATATATGAGAGTGGACCACAGAGCACTGGCCCACAGTCCCTAACAAAAAGCTAGGCAAACCATCATGACCCGCCGTTACATTAGATTTTAGCTTCCTTGAACATCGCAGAACATCCTCAGACGTGACAGGACACACACAAATGATATTAGTATTTACGCTGGTAAGTAAAACAAGTGAAGAGCTTGGCTGAAAAGCATTAGAAAACATGCTAGCAAAAGCATCAAGAATTGCCTGAGGAGTAGAAATTTCTTGATCATCGTGGATCATGATTCCTGGAATCCTAGAGCCCCGCCCCCTCACTCCGCACAAACCTCCAAAACACCGCCGGGTCACTGACAACTCGAGATTCAACAAAGGACTGGTAGTTTTTATGAGCGATTACTATATCACGTTTAACCTTGGACCTCAGTCTATCAAATTCATGGCGATAAACCGCGCCTCCGCATCTCTTCCACTTACCGAAATAGTATTCCTTCAGACGAATTAACCGTTTAACCTCAGTACCGTACCAGGATGGAAATATACGTTTAGAAGACCTAAACCTCGGCACAGCAGAGTCGATGATAGTGAACAGTTTGCTATAAAATGCAGAGACCGCCACATTAACGTCAGTATACGATTCAAAAAATGACCAGTTAGTTCTAGTAATGTCGCTATATAATTTAGCAAAGTTAGCACGATGAAAGTTGTACCGGATGTTGTTATTAGAAGGAAAGTTAATTGTCGGAGGAACAGTAGATAAGGTCAGGGTAATATCCAATGCCGGATGATGTGGATCCTCAGAAAGCAAAGGGGTAAAAATATAAAAATGAAGCAGGCCATGCGCTTTCTATTATTTGACAGTTTCTAAATGAATTCGGTTTTCGGAATTCTTTGGAAGATTTTTCATAAATTTGTTAGAAACAAGTTGATTGTTCTCGCAAATATGTTTTGGCAACTAATATTGTTTTTATTTCCGTTTCTGTTTCCGCTGTTCTCGTTTGCATTTCTGTTGTGTTTATCAGTGGAAGTGTGTATAAAGTACAATTATAATTGTACTGCAAATAATGATTTGACAACAATGCCCGCGGACACTATTACTGTGGCTAAAGCTGTGGCCTTATCAATGACTGGCCGAATCAGCCTTTTGTGGCAAGGATTCTAGGCGTATCTCTTTCAACTGTCAAAATGCTATCGGACGCTGTCATAAGAGTGGCTCCTATACTAAACAAGTTGGGCAAGGTCGTAAGCAGTGTACATCAGATCATTATGACTAGTTTATTGTCAACACTATTCTCCGAAATCGGTTTTCTACTGCAATTGTGGCTTATAACCGTTTGCAGGAGGTAAGTGATGTGAGCGTACAATTAAAAGAAGGTTAATCGAAAAACCAACTAGAACCAGAAGACCTGTCCGGGCTCCACAATTCCTCGCTCTGCATTGAGTATTACATCTTCGTCTTACTCGAGATAATGCTGATTGGACGCTGAAGCAATGGAGGCATGTTCTATTAAAGAGTTTCAGTTGGAAGTGAGCGAGTGTACCGACGATCGGGAGAGAGACTTTTTCTTGTACGACTGTATAAATGGTGAGTTTTATCGGTTATGGCTTGAGCTGGTATCTGTTACGATACGCATACGGAACTAGTACTAGTTGATAGGCGAAGTCTTACAGTTTTCAGAATATTTTAGAAGGGCACGTAGTACTATTTCTTCCTTACTGTGGCGATGAATTCGTCTTAATATACGACAATGCTTGCTCAAGCGTTGCTAGGTACGTCACTGAATACCTCAAAGATGTCGATATTCAAAGAATGCAATGACCAGCACTAAGCCCGAACCAAAATCTAATTGTGGGGGATACGTGTGGGATAGGCTTGAAAAGGAGGCTAATACGGAGGGGAGGGGGAAGAGGGGAAGGGGGGTTGAGTACCTGCAACAGCAACCTTGCTGGAATGCAAAAATGTACAATAAGAATGGGGCTAATTCTTGAACGTGACATCCAACACATCACCAGAGAGGCGATTAAGTGATGTTATATGTAGTAGGGGAGGTAACACACGATATTAAAACAGCAACTATTTCTTTATTTAAAACATTATTCTGGTACGCGTAATATCCGAGTTTTTGCGTTATTCGCAATAAAATAATAGAAAAATAACTCAGTGATTTCATCTTATAATCTGTTCAATTTTTTAAGGTTTTCACATATTTCTCTACTATTCTTAATTATCCAACAAAAGAACATCATAGATATGATAAAAGAAATAAAATTATTCTTACAGAAATCATTTATACCCCAAGTTGAATAATGTTTGGTTATCTCATCTGCTACGACTCATTGATAATTCCGCATCAACTATACGTGCTATTGTCGGTGAGCAGCTGTCTAACTATTAATAGCACATTCATTATTACCACATTTCGTGGGGAAGTTTACCAAAGTTATTAGTTATTCACAAGCGATTTCACCGGAAAATTGCTGCATAAAGTTCGATCACGGTGTGTCGAATCATGACAAGATCGTGACACACTTTCAAGCGCAAATATTCCCTATTTTGGTAGCATTTAGTATGTAATGCTTGATTGTGACGGAAACGTGTTATAAAGCTTCAAACTTTAATTAATTTGGATTGTCTATGTCAGTTACATAGTACAAAAATGATAAGTTTTCATGCGATAAATAATTTTCAATTCTATTCATACGGTACTAATACTTTTTTTTTGTGTATAATATTGTATTAAATAATGTTCGTCCGTTGTTTATTTCGCTAGCCTGGTATGCATCTCGTGCTACACTTTTTATATATATAAAAAAATACTAGAAAGTGTTCTTATTGAAATGCGATTTGGAATAGGTACATCTGTAAATTAAGTTCAGTCGCCAATTCTATAAAATCTAAAGGATTACCAGAATGATTAGATCTACAATTATTAATAGGCGGCAAATTCTTGTGTATCTTGTGCATATTAAAGTTATAGCAGCATGTATCAGTGGAACCAGACTTATGCAATGTTAAGCTCTGAACATTCCTTAGTGAAATGTTTTGGAAAATAAAATTTTATAATGAACTTAGACGACATATGTACATACATGTGATACTGATAAATTATGTAATATGACTATATTGCGTTATATAATCATTGTATTAGTGATAGGTATGGAAAAAATACGTGATGACAAAATAATATCAAATAAAACACAATTTAGTAATACACTCTTGCGAAGAGGTGGTTTCATCGCATATTCTCTCTTCAGTTAATCCAGTACTTCTTAAGAATTTTTACAAACTGTTTTCATATTTCATTTCGCAGCTGAATCTAAGAACGATGGAATCCTATGCCGTTATGTTAGACACTTCATTTAACTTGAAATGTGTTTGTATTTTACAAGTCCATTTCATAACAGTTTGAAATTCCTAGCGATATCAATTATGGAAAAGTACCAATGAAACAACAAATGAATGAGACCGTAGAATTGAGCTAAACCTTTTGACTCCCAGTGTCGGACATGAATATTTGTCAATTTTATGGATACAATGCAGTAACATCCGGGAGTTGACCTCTTCCGTTGAACCTAGTAAAGTAATTGTTATGCTTCATTGGTAGTAGTAATTAGTAGTCAATCTAATACCTAACACAGGTGGGCTGGATATTTTGGTTTCTATGAACTTGTATAATAATAATTGTAATAATTGTAAGTATTGTAATTGTAATGATGTGGGGTCTGGCCCAAAATGGCCCTTTGCACTGCGACCACGTTGATCTATTGTGCTATGATAATAGTAACAACAATAATAGTAACACTAATAATAATAATAATAATAATAATAATAATAATACTAAAATGTTTTCAAGAAGAAACGGGTGTAATTCAAATATACATGCATATAACACGTAGGCATGAAAACGTCAACAGAAATAAACCACTCAAAACTTTTCATATAGTCCTTAAAGTTACCCACATTTTTAGCAAAGCGTTATAAAGTTTATATTCGATGGATTCATCTCTTGAAAAATACTTTCTTATGAACTAGTGGAAGCAAACTGGAAACCATTTTACTGCTATAGCCATAATATACACACTAGTGAAATTCATGAATATTTTTATATAAAACATAAAGTTTAAAAGACATATACAGGGTATTCCATAACTTGGGTGTTGAAGCTATTTATATATAATCAAGCAAAGCCTCTTATAGCCGAAGGTGTGGGGAAAAACATATACATTAATCCAATCCATATACAAATTCTCTCCATCTAGTCTTGTCTCTCGCTATTGCTTTTGTTTGGTTTATGTCTAGTCCTTCTCTTCTAACAAAGCTCGTGATACTGCTACCCCACGTCTTGGTTGGTCGTCCACTGGATCTTCTCACTGGGGTCCTTGCTTCCCACACTCTTTTAACGGGTCTGATATTGCCCATCCGCACCAGGTACTCGAACCATTTCAGTTGGCACCTAACTATTCCCTTCGCGATAGCCTCCACTCCTAATTCTTCTCTGACTAAGACGTTTCTTATTCTATCTCGTCTAGTGATACCCAGCACTCGGCGTAGATATTTTATTTCCATAGTCTGAATTTACTGGCTAGTCTTTTATTTAGCACCCAGGTCTCGCATCCAAAGGTAAGTATCGGTACAAACACGGATTTGAACACACTCATTTTGACTTTCCTTGAAACTTCCCTCTTACCAATGAAACTGTTTCTTAGTGTACGAAACATGCGTGATGCGCTTTCAATGTTTCACCCTGTTCCTATCCAGTAGAATATCTATTTTCGCGTTAGTTTTGCCAATCACCATAACCTCAGTCTTGTTCACGTTTATTATTAAATTTCTTCGCCTGAGCGCTTCGTTCTAGCAATTTAAATTAATTTGCAGTTCTGACCCGCGCCTTGCTAAAATCATTAGATCGTCCGCAAATGCACACTGCCTGATCCATATAGATTCTAGATTTCTGTGCCCAATATATAGTTTGCTGGTAGAGGAATTAGTCTCACTAATGATGTCGTCCATAATAATGTTGAACAGCAACGGACTCAAGTCACCACCTTGCCCCAGTCCTTCAGTTACTGCAAATTCTTTAGATTCCAGATTATCAGTTCTAACATAGCTTTTGTTGTTCATAAATAGGCTCATAATCGACTTCCCCAGTTTGGGATTTATTCTTCTCTTAATTAGACTTTCATTTACTACCCTTCTAGGTACTCTGTTCAAAGCTGTTTCTAGGTCTAGTAATGCTACATAAATTGTAGTTCCAGTTTCTTTAGCTTTTTCTGTTAGTTGCTTAATGGTAAATAGGTGATTTTGTATGCTATAGTCTTTTCTGAAGCCGCTCTGCGTCTGGTCCAGCTGCAGTTCTACTACAGTTCTTAATCTTTGTTCCAGAATTTTTTCATATACTTTTAAAACTAGGCTCAGTAGTGTTATACCCCGATAGTTTTTACATTCACCTGTACTTCCTTTCTGAAATATGGGTAGAATGACGCCTATCTTCTAGTCTTCAGGAATCTGGTTATCAAACATGGCTTTATTTAAAATCCCGGTAAATAGGTTTATACCATTTTCGCCCAGACTCCTCAGCATTTCACCAGTGATTCGATCATGCCCGGCCGCTTTTCCTTTCTACTTCCGACATTTCTATGGCTAGTTTTTCTTGGTCTGCTACGATTACTTGTTCCTTTTGTACTATTAGCGTTGTACTGTACCTTGCATAGGAGCCTCTGGGAGTATTGCCTCTATCATTCCATTATTTTCTCCTCCTTTGTTGGTACCAGCCCTTCTTCATTTTTTATCTGTTTAATTTTTTGCTGCTTGTTTCTCTGGCGCATAAGTCTGAGTACCCTATAAAATAGTTTTTCATTTGTATGGCAATCGCGTTTCATCTTAAAACCAAAATCCTTCGAGGCTTTCCTGTTCGCTTCAATTATTAGCTTCTTTACTCTAAATCTTTGTTCTTTATATTCTTTGTAACGTTCTTGTGTTGTGTCTTGGAGGTATTGCTTCCATTTTTGTTTCTTTACTGTCACGTGTTTTTTAATTTCGTAGTTTCACCAGGATGTTTGTTTATTGTTCTTTTTTATCCTTATGACACCACAGATCTGCTTGGTCGTCTCAATCAATGTTGTTTTCAGTATTTTCCGCGCCTGGTCACACTCAAAGTCTTTGGTACGTAAGGCTTCTTCGGTTTTATTATGGAAAGTTACCGCCAACTTACTATCATTTAGATTGTATGACTTGATTGAGTCGATCACCGGCTTTCTTAAATTCCCCCTCCCCTATCTTTCCTTGCTTAGGCTTGGCGCGGCCTATTTTGGTTCTACCGGTCACCAGATAATAATCACTGTTTATTTCAGGCCCTCTATTGGCTCGTACATCTTCTATTTCCTTTTTATGGCTCTTGCTTATTAGTAGGTAGTCTATAATTAATTTTTCGTTTCGGCTCTTGACCTCTGTTGTAAACATGTGGATCTCTTTGTGCTGGAAAAACGAATTCATAACGAGAAGGTCGTTTTGCAAGCAAAAGTCAATAATTCTCTTTCCGTTATCATTCCTGACTTTTTCACCATATTTGCCCACGACCGTCTTAGATGCATTTTCTCTTCTAACGACTCTTCCATTTAAGTCACCAATTATGACCAGTTTTCCTGATATACTATCTACTATATCTGCCAACTCTTCCCAAAATTTGTCTTTGATCGCCGTTCTCTCGTTTTCGTCTGGTTCGTAAAGTACTACAGTAGTTAATTTATCGTTCAGCTCTAGCATAAATTCCACCTGTAACGTTCTTTCCGACAAGAATTTTCATTTTTTAACATATTTCCTTATTTTTGACATTATTATACAACCTACGTCAGTCCGCACTCGTTCTTCCGGCTTGACCCCTCAGTACCATCAGATGGCCACTATGAAGTACTTCACTTTTGCAGCCCTTTCTCTTGATTTCGGTTAACACTAACATGTCGACGTTCATTGAGTCAAATTCTTCCATTAGTTCGTCCTCCTTACCATTCAGTCCTTGTACATTCCAAGTTCCCAGAGTCCACCCTCGAATCCTTTCTCCACTGCTGCGGTTGTTTCCTGTTCCCTCTTTTGTTTCAATCTCAATTCCAATTTTCTTTGCAAGCTCATCTCTAATTTCTGTCCGATCTTCTCGCATTTGTTTGAAATCATCCCTCATGTCGATCATTGCGTTTTTTGTCGTCTGCATCAATTTTAGTAGCTTGTCAAGCTTATCTTCGTTACCGTATGATTTTGCTGGTGGTCTTCTTGTTTCTCTGCTTTTAGCAAAAGGTTCACTCTCCCCGTCATCCTTCCCCCTGCCCCTTTGGGACGAGTCACCAGTCGAATTATCAACTTTGCTCATTGTTACTACTCTTCAGTTTTTATACGCTTGTATACTTACTATTCTGGCCCTCAATACGACTCTGACTATGTATATACCGGCTGATCGTTATTAATCCTTGTCTGGCCGAGAAAAAAGTCGATAAAAAGTTGTGTTTACCACGATAACAGCGGTCGCCCGGATCGACACCACGAATTTTGGTTTGTTACCCCTAATTCCTTTACGTAAATGCTCTAATGCACTTCTCACGACCTTCAACTTAGCACTTATAATTTAAGTCACTCGTAGCGGCCCAGAATTTGAGTTTGGTTATGGAGCTATTTACAGCAGCACTATAAGATTATATGAAGTAGAAATAAGACAATGAATGTAGAAGAGAAACAATGCAAAATTGGGCAAAGGAAAGATTTGGATGCATTGACTTCGTTGTTACAATAGATGTTCAAAGTTATTCCCACCAGTCTCGATACACACTTGTGCCCGACGTAACAATGATTTACTGCATTGCACGACTCAGCGTTCTATGTGCTTATCTTGCAATTGCAGACGCAACGTTGAGACGGCATTGTAGTTCGCCGACGGTGCTTACGTCTGTCTCACAAACTAATGATTTTAGAAGTCTCCATAGTAATTATCGATCGGATTCAAATCAAGAAAGCGTTACGATCGTTCAATTGGACCATCACGACTTCTCCAATTATCCGGGAACATTGTAATTTAGATATCGTCGAAATTGTACTGAAGAATGAGGCGGTGTGCCATCGTGTCTAAACCACTTACGTTGTCGAAGGTCAAAAGGATTATCTTCGAGGAGTTTAAACAAACTTTTGCTTAAAAATTATAATAAGTATTAGCCTTTAGCCTAGGCGGTAAAATAAAAGGCCCGATTTAACCACCATTGAAGATTCCGGCGCATACACTTAATGAAAATTGCTGTTGGTAAGTAACATTCTCTGCTGCCCAGTAATGCTCAATATTTATATTAAAGGTTCCATTCTGTGTGAATCTCTTGGCTTGTGCATAATACGCATAAAAACTTGTTGATTTTGGTGATGCCGTCCGTCCCGCAGTCTCGCAGTGCCTCTGGTATTCTGGTGAATTTCTCCCTAAGTTAATAACATATTCATTGATTCGATATTACTGAACACAAACTCCATGTTCATAAGGGTAGGCAATACGTGTCCCACCACTAACGCACAAATTCAGACTGATTGCTTGAAATCTAGTATCCACCTGACCTTGCCTAACATATTCTTACTGTTTGCAGTTCCCAATTAGTTTATCTTGAAACTTAAATATTAATTTCAGATTTTTCTTAAAAGATCCTGTAAGCATATCGTAAGATATAAAACTTTTATATATTTTTAACCACTGCCTAGACTAGGACAAACTTGAACTACTATTTGATCTATTTTAATTACAAGTCTAATATATTTTGTTCAATTAATCAGAGAATTAGAATAGAAGCGAGTTTTCTGAACTGGGTCAGAAGCAATATCTGATGTAAGTATTGTATTCATATCTTCGGCATACAGAATAGTATTACTTGCATTTATGAAATATGGCAAATCGTTGATATAGATCAAAATCAAGGTTAGATCCCATATAGATCTCCGAGTCACAACAATGTGAATCCCATTTGCCCGAGACTCCACACCTATATATAACACTTTCAGAGTTGTCCACATAAATAACCTCTTAAATTCTTCTTATTCCATACTTTTTACCGAAGTGTATTGCTCTCAAAAGTATTCCCGTCTGGCCGACATTGGATGTTTTACCGTTAATGATTGCATAGCTTTGCTCTTGTTAGCCGAATTAGCAACATAAAGGGTGATGATCTAAGCGTTTTAAGATTTTAAAGTGAAATATAAGCAACTCTATACATGTGACAACCATTCTTTATTTGGTAGTTTAGTAGGCTAGATACGTACAAACCAACATGGAACATTGAACGCCGCAAGAACGTTGCGAAATTATTAAAATTTATTATCAAAAGCAACGTTCTGTGAAGGAAATGTGGCGTTCATTACGTGCACGGTATGATCCGTATCGTCGACCAAGTGATCGCTATCGGGCAATGTTAAACACTTATTCCTTCCCAATTGTTATTGCAAACAATCTGGAAGAAATCTGGTTCCAACACTACGACGCTACGAATCATACCGCCAACGAAACCATTGCTTTGCAGCAAGGTCAGTATGGGGATAAGGAATGGTCCTGTAAAAAGTTTACCCATATCTTGTGATTCAACGCCATGCTACTTCTTCCTGTATGGTTATGTGAAGTCGAAAGTGTACGCTAAGGAGGAATTAAAAACCAACACCACAAATATTATTCGTGATACAGGTCAGAATATATTAAAACGTAATCCTAAAGAGCTAATTGGACTACTATCTAGAAGCCATTAGAAGATGTTTGGATTACTTGGTGGTACTAATTGTAAAACTTATGATAACATCTATATACAGATTTAAATGAAGGACACTCTTTGGACCAATTCCTTGGACAACTACAAATTTATCTTTATGTTCCATGTCTGGTGTCATATACGCTAACTGGTAGGTACCACTGGTTTTAGGATAATACTGTTCCAATTGGAAGCAAATGCCTAAGAAATACCAAACAATTAAAAAATGCGTTCATCAATGTTTTATGAAGAGGCAAATCATAATGAAGAAACAAATTAGCTACATCGTTTATTCAATGCAGAAACACTAATAATTGGATTTGGTAATCTAAACATAGATCCTACTAGAGATGGTGTGATGGTGACTATCTCATCTTAAATAACATTCTCGCAACTTACAATTTACGTAAAATAAATAATCAACCCACTCGTAGAAAACACAAATTGGAACATTTTTATATTAAATTCAAAAACAATAAATTTCAATCAAATAGTAAAAAGATATCTATATCTCTGATCATAAAACCATATTAGTTAACATAGTTCATATTACGAAGAATTATATTAATGAAAATGTCATGATATACAGGCGCAAAGTCAATAACGTTTGTTTCGGCAAATTACGCGCAGATTTATTAACCAAAGAATGGCACACATGGTGTTCATCACGTTAAAACATCCTTTCAATCATTTTATAATACACTCATATATTACGCCA
Organism: Chrysina gloriosa; assembly: GCA_038088585.1. Taxonomy (NCBI): domain Eukaryota; kingdom Metazoa; phylum Arthropoda; class Insecta; order Coleoptera; family Scarabaeidae; genus Chrysina; species Chrysina gloriosa. Next base: position 27,709,449 of record CM076091.1, read on the forward strand.
AAAAGAGTTGGGTCAATACTTCTGTTATCTCACGAAACATTATTTCATTTGCAGCAAAAGTATCCACAATTACGACCAGTTTACAAGACTTCTAAGAACAAGTAAGCTGATACACAAAGTGAAAACCACCCACTATTAAACAAATATTTACAATTCTGCTAATCCACCAAAAATGTCTGGTCAATAGTTAGAGAATTATCAAATTCTTTAAGGCGAATAGAACATATTAGTATTCAAGTAAGTGATAAGCTGATCACTGATTTCACACAAGCAACAAATTATTTTAATGAATATAGTTATTAAAAACGTTCCTATTAATCTGGCTTTTCACCGATATACAATAAAAAAATTGGTGTGTGTGGTTTACCCACGTCTGAAGTGAATACTCCCGTCCGCACACCATACTCTCTCTATCTTTCCTTCTGTTTCAGACGAAGCAAGCAAGCACGTATCTTTTCCCTCGCTCGTATCTCTCTCTCTCTCTCCTGTTTTTTTTTGTCTTTCACACGAAGCGAGCGCCTCGCTCCGCCTAAATTTAAAGCTCTTACGCTTACGCTTAACCTCTCATCATACTCTCTCTGTCGCTCTTTCTATTTCAGAGGAAGCATGAACGCACGTATCCTTTCTCTAGATCAGGGGTCTCCAAACTACGGTCCGCGAGCCAAATCCGGCCCGCCAGTATCATCAATCCGGCCCGCGTCAGCTAATAGCTTATAGTTGTTGTGATAAGTTGGATAAAAGAACACAGAATGATAATAATTAGGATTTATTTACTTGCTAGGTAAAGCTTAATAACAAGTATAATACGCAGAAAACTCACTAAAGTAATCAGTATGGCCCCAAGGCTGAAAAGTTTGGAGACCCCTGCTCTAGATCATCGCCCCTCGCTCGCACATCATACTCAATGTTTTCTTTGTTTTTCACAGCTACCGAAGTTCCGACCAAATTTAACGCTCTTACGCTTACGTTTACGCTTACGGTTACGCTTACGCTCGAGTTGGTCCGGTGTCCCTTAAGAAGTACTCACTTCAATAACGTAACTAATATTTTGCATATAGTATACTCTTAACTCCATTAACTTATTCAGATGTTTATTAGTAAAGTATTATTTACAGAGTACACACTCTGCAGGAAATGACGATGTAATAGGTTGTGTGATTAAACATATGGCTTTGCCACTTGTGCCAGTGCTAACGTACAATTTAATTAATATTTTTTAGAGCAGGGAGTATTTCTCACAGCATTGAATATCGCTGAACTGGTTACCGTTTATATAAAGCGGAACAAGCACGTATTTGAAAATTATAGGTCGGTTGTAATATTATTCTTAAGAGAAATTAATACTCTTTGTTACCAAGGCTGGAATCAATCTGGGACAGACATAGCATTACCAGTGAAAATCAACATGCTTTACCACAGCTTTATGATAGTTAACGAACACGGCTTGCCACCAGATACCCGATTGATTTCCTCAAAACATTGTTTACGACTAAAACCACGTTGTGCAAAAGATCAGAAAATATCACAGTCATGGAACATGTATACTAGCTTAAAATGGCAAACAAAACCTGTTTAAACATATCGCTTTCTAGAGAGACTTAGCGGGAAGAGAACATGCCGACTTGATACTAGATTGAATCAGAAATTTCCCACCACATATGTACGGAGGTACAGTTCGCTGGCGTTTTAACACTTCTTTGAATCGCGATTTTGTAAGGACCGCGGGAGTTCGCAATGAAACACAAATACTGTTATGTTTACCTACTAAGACTTTAATAAAATATATAGATGGGGTTGGATAATTGTGTTGTTGAGAGAACTGTCTCTCTTTGCATTCGCAATCGAACTCTCTGAAGTTTTAATTTTTCCTACAAAGCTAAGCTTCGTGCAGGAAAGCAAATGGATTTCATTGGTTTACAAAATAATGAGGCGTCCTCCAGACACCAATAAAAATTGTACATAATGCTTATATAAAAATAAGAGTACCTGATATTACATCGCCGATAGTTACGTGGGTGGTCCAACAGGGTAGGTAACCTCCGTCGCAGAATTAAGGTAGTGATAGAATCCTCGGAACTTATTGCTGGGCAATAAACAAGGGTAGCAGAGTTAAATGTACAATAAGTGATAAACCTTAAAATGCTTAGAAATCACCCAACGCGGGTCAGACCGTTCTCACAATTGCAAGTAATAAATACATTCATAACTATCGGCGACTGTACAAAAATAAATGCGAAAACTAATAAAACATCTGTTCGAAGTAACTCGAACAACATAATTGCTAGGACGTGTGCTTTGTTGGCAACAAGACCATCTTCATTCATCATCATTTTATTGAAGGAGATATTCAGTGTGATACGTACTTATTGTTACTATCTTTGGGCCACGTCTAAAGAATCTATTATCGGATTTGATAGCATTTATCCAAAATTATACATATTCAAGTATCGGAATTTGAATGTGGAAGTAATAGGATACTGATGATATACTTTATATTTATTAGCGCACCTTCTAAAATTCATTAATTTAATTGCAGGACATTAATAAATATGATGTTAAAAAATCGATTTGACATTAGTATACGTTCCACAAATTACGTTAAAAGGCTGTGCTACCTCATGCTCCAGCGCTTGAAAACAATACCACTCAAAACATCACCATCGATTCACTATTATGTGGAAACAGCTCTTGGTGTAAGCTATTAACCGTTGTAAAATTTGCGTTGGATGATAAATACTTCGTATAATAGAGCGTCATCAATCAAGCGAGCGCCTATTAAATTATACCATCAAAGGCATCATAAATACAATAGATATTCTGCATTCGGGTGCGTAATGCCTTTGTCATCTTATCACGTATGTTTCTTTTGGCACCGATAGAAGGGGAAGATAGTATATATTATATGCAGATATAAACGTACGCATACATACATATGTATATGTACTAAGAATAGAAGCCGCAAAATGTACTTGGAAAATTTATATCAGTTGAAACCTTACGGAGAGAGGCAAATTGTACGTTAGAGAACTTACATTCATGTGCAGCGCAGCTAATTTTGTCGGCAAAGAACACGTAGGCCTAGGTCAATGTACTGTATTATTGAACCTTCTATGGCTAAAGTATAGCACAAATGTGTCGAACAATTTTTGTATTAGTAATAAAAGTACGTACGGTTAGAAATTATACGAATTCTTTTCTAGAATAAGATTATGAGGATTTCAGCAGACTGAATATTTCATGCTTCTCTCTTAAGCTGTATATCGAAAAAGCATTGCTTTGTTATGAGTCGTCACTTATGCTGCGGAGGCATTTACTACGACCCCCACTAACTATTCTCATGCCTTTGCACTATTTATGTGTTATAATATGCTTATACTCAACATTCCGTTTCTTAAAGAGAGCTTATCTCACAATCAGTTGTCCTTACACCGTTCTTATTCTACTTGCAAAAATCGTATTCCAAAAAACTGTTTCACTTTACCTGTATTTATTGACTAAGAGCACTTGCAGAGAGCTAAAGGTATGTTTAATTGAATTAGAAAGGTAATTGCATTTTTAGTTGTATCAAACGAAAAGTTTTCAACCGCAGTTTTTTGCGCATTAGTGGAGTTACTCTATTTGCGCCAATAGTACTACAACTATCTGAATCGACTGTACTACACGTTCCCAATTTCAATGTATAGTGTGAAACCATATGGGCAATTCCATGATGTCGAAGGGGACAGTCGTACACAGTTAAAGTGGAAAAAATGTCAAAATAAAATAGATTTTTATTTTGATTCTAAGCCCTACTTATACCGCTTAATTAGTACTAAAATTAGTGCTAAAGTTGATAATAACTTCAAAAAACTAAGGTTGTCGAACGGGACAAAAACAGAAGTTGGTTTTATGGCAAACAATTAAAACGCTGATTTCAGCGAAACCTGAAGCAATAAATTAGTGTGACTAATTTTAGAATGTAGCGAGTCGATGCCCATCAAAACGGACTAAATTTTAATAAACAATGATGTACAGTTTTTTTATTTAACTTTAATTATAGCCGAACGGGGCATGTCGAACGGGACTTCTTTTCCTTCATGATGTTTATATTTTTCTGTTGCTCTTTTGCGAAATTATAAATAAACAAGTATAATAAGTTTTTTGATTTAGTTATTTGCCAGACTTTTCGTTTGATAACTGCTCCAACTCCATCAACGGCTCCCTTTCCATGTGAGCTTGCAAAGAAATGATGAACATCCAAATTGTATTTTAAAGTCGTTTGGGCTTGACAATATAAATTTATTTTTAAACTAAGAGCGGCTCCCATCAGAAAAGCTAAATATTTTTGAAAAACATCCATAGGATTTCTTAATTTTAAGTAACGTTAACTTATCACTTATGACAGCAAACGACTTTGTAGTTCCTGCCAACCAAGCTACACAAGTAAAAATGGATACCTAGCGATAGCTAAAATGAGCACTTTGAATCTCATTATGGTTTGTAAGCCTATAATTTTCGGCAAAATCTATTTGAATGGCTATTTCAGTAGACTCTAAATTACTTTTGATATCTTCAAAATACTTTTGCTGGGCCCTTTTACAAAAAACGAGGGTAATTGTTTTTCCACATCAACTATTAGGTCAAATAAAGTTGCAACGGTATTAGTTAATGCCATATGACTATCAATTTTTTGCCATTGCTGCCACTTTACTTCATCTTCCATATTGGCTAAATATGCTACAGGAATAAATTGATATTTTAAGTTTGTCAAGCACTTCTTGCAATTGTTTGTCATGCAACTGTCATTATAAATATTGCAGCAAACAGATTTAAGAAAACTTTCAAAATTGTTGGAAAATGATGGAATAATTTTCGCAGAGCTTTCTAACAAATAGCCGAAATTCGCATGACTCATGCAAACACACATATTATGTGGCGTTTTATTTGTTGGTTGCACATGTCTTGGCCGCATCTTAAAAAAGTAGATTCACTTACAATTTCATTTGAGTTTTCTTTTTAAAGACTTCAAGTGCTTCAGACAGTGTCATTATCATGAAGCGCTTAGCAATTATTTCCCCTTAAAACAAAATCGTGTCCTTCTTCCCCGAAGCTAGCACATTTACGTTATCACTAATATAAAATTGTGTGATAGATTTAACCACATTTTCTGGCAGTGTATTGCTGGTATTGTTTTTGTTTTGTGTTGTTTGTGCGGGCTGTTTGTATTTTTTTAACAATGCTTCGAGCACTTTTAATTTTTTATATTTTCTTTCGGCAACGCATTCTCAACCTTCCTTAAAGCTTTTGCAAACGTTTGCTTACGTTTGTAGGGCTCGTTTTGTGTATGTTTTGTATTTTGAATTTCCTTAAGCTTCTCCCGACATTGTCTTTTACGTATGCGCTCATACCGCTTTTTCTCTTCAATAATTTCTTTGTTTCCTTCATTTAAGGCTTTCAACTTCTTCCTTGCATTACGCATTCTTTTTCGCCTTTTTAATTTATAGTATTGTAATTTTACTTCATTTTCCTTTAATTTTTCCCTGTACCGTTTGCAATTCTCTCTATTTTTATTCATCTCGATTAAAATAATTTGATATCAGAGTGCTTCTACAAAATTAATTAATTGTAGAAGAAAAATGTTTTTAAATATTTTTAAATTTCACACTCACGCTGTTGAACACGGCAAACTTTTTATAAGTGCTTAGATCGCAAATCTTTTCATTTTCAATTTTTTTTTTATTTTAAATTCAATAAAAATGTCTGTTTGCACTCAATATTTCATAACCTTTCTTCATGTAGTTTCGACGCGCTGATAAAGATGTTGTTTTTAGTGTCGAACGGGACATTGAAATATGTGCTAATGTAAAGCAAAATTTTACAATTATTTGTAATCTCATTGTTTCTTATGCATTATTTTCTAACTCTCAGTATCCTCAGAGAGATTTAAGAGAGAAGAAGTCAATGTATAATGCCGCTCATTAAGAATATTTTTAAAACATAACTTGTAATTGAAATATACAAAAGAAAAAAGTTGCATTTGTTTGACTTTGGATTTGAATATCTCGAAACGGATAATGAATAAATGTAAATTTTTATAGATTAGTTAAATTTGATTGTTTTTCTTTGAACATTTGATAAAAAAATGTTTTCAAGAACTTTTAATTTTTTCGTCTTGGTAGACCTTCTCAGAGAAATGCCCATATGTAGTCGTATAGCGCAATGTTATTTTATTCTACTACTGCTGTCGACCAATTCTACCCATTAGTCTATGAGCCACAATTAAAATTAGACGATTTATGTGTGACTTCACTTTTGGGTTTTCGAATTCACATTTGAAAATCAACTATGTTGCTCTGACACAATGAGTCAAATCACACACTGCATTGCCTACCGAATCTGATACAACTTTGATGGGTAATAAACTTGGAAACCAAGCAGCCTTTGAAATCGGTGGTATCTTGTAAAAACTTCACCAAAATCTCTAGGGGTTGATTTAATCTTTATAGGCATGGAAGTGCAAAACGACTTGTTACCATACGTTATAAACTATATGTTCGATAACAAGTTGTAAATTTTTGTATTCTGAATGAAACGGCCTCACTTTTCGGCGATCATCGTCTTTCCTAAGTCACAATCCAGATATAGAACAGGTTCGGTGTGCAGGTGTATAAGAAAGGTTTTAAAGAACGAAATCTAAAAGATCTTACTCTCTGAAACATCGATGCCATAGAGACTTTATTGTAAAGTTCCTAACCGATTTATTGTCGATCGGGTCATTTTAGTTTGATATCGTGTAGTATTCCAGATTTTTGTGTGTAATAAAGATGTCCAATTATTCTGAAAGATATACCTAAATATATGGGAACTAACAACGTGAATAGGTCTTTGATGCATGTAATTTACCGCAAGTAAAACAAATTACTGAAGCATAAAATCAAAACAAGGGAAAGGCCCTGATTAATAGGAAACGAAACGACCAACATATTTAACCTTCCTATACTCACGTCAAAATGAAAGACGTATACTATACTATATAAATCGGTCTCACAGACCGTATGCGTGAATATAGGAAGGTTAAACATATTCATATACTAGTAACAATAATAATAATATAATCTTTATTGTCCAACAGAATATCCTATTAATTAGTATAAATAAAAATGTGCTAGTATATCATATGCTAAATATCGACGGTTATTCTCTTCCTCGTATCTTGTTTCTTTGCAAGTCTTCAGAAAATCAACGCGGAAGTGCAAAGAATAAAAGACTCTATATAAAAAGCCATACAATACCCAATCAGATATTTATGGAGCTCCGCCTAAGATCAAAATTGACAAAATAAACAAAATACTCTCGTTTTCTTCACATCCAATGTCGTCCTTAGAGTAGCTAAAACAGCCCGAAATCGTTTTCCTGCCATTGACAAATTAGTAAACTAAATAAAAGTAGTAAGTCTCTTAATCTCTTACAAATCTACACATTTCGCAAAGTTTATATTGCAATCTTCTAACCGTCACAACTAGTTACAATATGATGGAGGATATCACTGTGTATGGTTCATATATATTTTTGCTACTTTAGAACGTGTGCGTTGTAGTTAATTTAACAAGGAGTAAAAACAACAATTTAATTTTTTTAATATGTGATTCTGGCAGAACCCGTTACAAAATTATAAAAACCTGCTTATCTTTAATAAATGCGTCAAAGTGTAAAAGGAATAAAAGCTCAATTAAAATAACTAAATGATAATCCTAAACAAAGTACAGTTGCAAAATTTTATTTCCTCTTTACACAAAAAGCTGTGACTTAGCTTATATAGTACATTAGGTAGTCACCAACCCCCACATAACTTTAGGGAATATTTTTAATTTATCTGTATTATGTCGTTAGCTACGGACCGTTCTTTGTTTAGATAAACTGGTGCCTTAACACTTTTCCCCAAACATTTAATTAAAAGTGGCATGATATAATGTTATCTTTGCAACATATTTTAATTGTGGATAGTCCCGACCTGGAGCACGTCGTATACGGAAAATTATTCGAAAATAATTCACCGAAAACAATTCTTTGAATAGACAGTTTAACGAACAGACGATTTTGCACGCAGACAGGTCAGTTCTTCTCATCTAAACATTTATTACTATTTTCAGTAAAGTTGTATTACTGTGTTAGTTAATTTTAATGAATACATAATATTATAATATAATAATAATATAATACAATAAAGAAAATGCCTTCTTGTTAAAAAGTCAGAAATAGTACAATATTGCTACTAAATAGCACGCAAATATTCGGTCATATTGCAACCTTCTTCAAATGCATTCACTAATCGACGAATTCTTTCAGCGCTGTCCTTATACTTTGTTTTTGACGGTGGAGCCGTATCACTAGCCACAAACTGTTCTATACGTAATTCGTTTAGGCCCTCTTCTCTTTTGATCTATGAACTTTCAAATTGTCGGGTGACTAGCGGAAATTTGGTACTAAAATCGATACTATCCATCTAATGAATTATTGGTTTTCCAGAGATTTTTAGGGGTACTATCATAACAATTATACATTTATAATACAAAGCGAGGCAATCTTCGACGATAATTTCGGGTGGAACGTTCAATACACGTATCTTTGAAATAGTCCAGCAATGGTTGCACTGCAAGTCATGTTGGTAGGAATACTAAGGCAGACAAGTGTCTGGTTTACAAAACAAAATCTGCGTTGTAATCGTATTGTTGTTTTAAATAATTCTCTTGAATGTGCCTATACGAGCACTGGTTTAAGTGGAAAAAAACACAAATTGCAGAATTTGGAAATTGGTTTGTTAAAGCGTTAACCATAGATAGTTCAAAATCAATTAAAACTATTGGCGGATATACATAATTCTGGTTTCATATTTTTGATTTCGCTCAATAATGAATTGTGGACCAATTCAGCTTTATTTAGCGGCAAGGCTTAAATCAGCACATTATGCAAGCATTCTCTGATATTATACCAGCACTGCACCGACATTTTTAAACTGATCACATTTCCAATAATTTTTGTCTTCATAGTTTTGTTTTCTGCAAAGAGATAACCTTTTAGTTTCAAATTTTTGCTTTCCTCTTTCACTAACAATGAATTAGTTATGTACTTGATAGATTGCGAGGGGGTAATGATGAGTATAACAAGAGAGGGTAAGGAGGTAAAAGGAATATCCATTTAAATATAATTAACAATAAGAAACTTATAAGTACTACAGCCCAATACATTTAAAACATTTGGGATAATTAATAATAATAATCCTGAAAATTAAATAACAGTTTCAAATATTAAAATTAATATTGTCGAAAAACCGTCTCTTCAAATAAGTTTTCGTTTGAAGAAATATCTACTCGTAAAATTGCTCGTTCGAATAAATATTTATTCGAAGAACCGCTTTCGATGAATTGTTTTCGCAAATCATTTTTATAGTTAGGTAACGGATAATTATATACAACTCATCATCGGAGCAGATAAAGCCAGCTACATGACCAGGAAACTGAACGAAGAGTATGAGATAAAATGATAATAAAACTAAATATCTGACTTTGGGCAGTTAGGTATGAAAGTACTGACTTAGAATTAGAAAGTGGTTGCAAAAAACATTATGAAGAACTTAAGTATTTAGCCGCTATTTTTGACAAGATATCTGACTGTAATAAAGATATAGAATTACAAATCAGCAAAGGGGGAAGAGCCATAAAAGACTGAATGGGATCTGGTAAAGTAAAGACCTAAGAAATACAGGAAAGAATAGAAGTTGCTAGTATTTGATGATATAGAGAAGGCCGATCGAAGCAGAAAATAAAATTTTATATTCATTGACTTTTGAAAATAATGTGCTCCAGATATCGGGCATTAGTAGCAACACACTGTTGGAAACGATTTCGGATGTTTTGTACAGCTCGTACAATAATTCGCTCCCTTAACTCGGATAGGGTGTATAGCTAATGCTTGAATACCTTTTCCTTCAGATATCCCCAACGAAAGAAATTACAAATGTCGAGTTTTGTGACCACACCGACCGCCTCACATCACTTCTTAGAGAGACCAGGGATCCAGGAAACGATTCTCTCAAACTATTGAGTGAGCTGTGTGAGCTCCAGAACCATCCTGTTGGAATCACAACTCCCAAAATCCCCTTCTTCGACATAATGTTCGGCATCACTCGGTGGCTATTTTCACTAGAGTTGTGGAAATTGTACTAATTCGCAGCTCTCCTGAGATGAAAATGTGCCTTGTCGCCACTGAAGAAAGCCGTTGCCGAAAGAATCTGTGCAAGCATCTGCCCATACCGATTTTGCAGTTGAGGTAATTCGCTACACTAAATTCTTGTGCCGACATTACTTTATAAAAATGAAACATCAAACTTAAGAATAATTCTCCTCAGACTGAGGTTTGATATTCTAGGAGCAACACCATGTTTCCGTGCAGAATAGGCGACCGATCAATTGCTGCTCTTACTAGCCGCATATTTTCTGGTGTACTTTTTCTACGCGTGCCAGCAGTTTGCTCCAATCGCCTAATTCATGCCCGTATTGTGTTCGTATCGAGAACAGCGTTGCAGCACGGAACTCAATATTTCACACAACAACACTGCCGTTCTGTCGGCGAAATCCTCTTTACGTTGCGATCACAGACCATTTGTTTTCGAGAGGTGGCTGCATGACAAAACTTCAATGTTCTCCGGCCAAAATCATACTGGCTTCCAAAATGAGCTGACCGCCAAAAACAATGATACTGGGTGAACCTGTCTCCTCCAGAATAGTCCGAGCACTGACCTTTTCAAGCTGCTTAATCTGTTCAGCCACACACTGTAGGTCAAATGAAACACAAACAGATTGATTTGGTATGGGAATATGTAGAGAGTGGACGAAATAAGATGGCTCAAGATGATATTAAAATATATACCACCAAAGAAGCATAAAAGAGGTAGACAAAAAAATACGCAGACACGATCTGGGGAAAGCAATGAATACCAGACAGCTTAAGGAGGACGATGTCCCCGATAAAATAATAACGTATTGGATGCGGGGAATGGGTGATGCTATAAAGAAACCCGATATATATATATATATATATATATATATATGTATATATACTGCTGAATTAAATCGCCGATCCGGAATCATATGGTGTCATAAGTCGGCGCCGAGTTGTGCAAGTACTATACATATTAACGTTTGATTTGTAACTAAAATATTTTCATTTTCATTATCTACATATCACAAGAGGATGATGATAACTGGTAAACTACTTTTTCAATATCGACGGTAGCTTGATTTTTGCCTGCACGCAATATCTTTATTGTTGACATTACGCTCTATCCTAAAATCTATTTGATTGAAAAGCTAGCTTCTCGTATACCAAACCCGAAAATTTCATTAAAACTGATCAGTTCTTTCAAGGTGTTCATCTAGATATATGCCTGTCGAAAGAAATAGAGTTTCTTACTAGGTGGTAGCCACTACAATAGATACAACGCTCGAGAAACATTCCACGAGTTTCGCCGTCTAGGAAAAATATGAAGAGAATATTAAAAGATATTAAATTTCTTATAAATATTGTGTAGCTTAAATTTAACATTAACAGCAAAATTTATAACTATAAACTTAATACGAAGGTCGAGACTTTAATAAGGAAGCAGCTAACGTCACACGTAAACTTATAAAATTATTACCCCATCAGTCCCCCTCTCCCCCATCATCATCTTTTCTTTCGTCTCTATTTATGACCTTCCTCTGATCAGTTTTGTATTTCAGTAAGAGCTAGTAAAATCAGTTTTGATTGGCACACTTTATTTATATAATTTCTTCGTACCAGTCTGTATTATGAAGTTATAAGTTCTACAGCATTTGTATATTTCAATGCCAAATAGTGGAACTGAAAACTTAATATACGAGCTACATATGTAAATAAAGTAATAAGACCGATTTTTCTTCACTTGTTTTATTCCAGTAACATAACAATTCAACATGGTTTCCTTCAAAGCAACTGCTTTGGTAAGCCACAAAGCGCTGGAAACGGTTCTGCTACTCCTTATAGCAGTGCTGGAACTCGGATACTGGAATAGTCTTCAACTGCTCGGCTACAGCCCTTTGAGTGTTGTCCAGTGCCCCAAAACGACGTCCCTTGAAGTGTTGTTTCAATCCCGGGAACAGGTAAAAGTCACAAGCACTCAAGTAGGATGAATAAGGAGGCGGAGGAATCAAAGGAATGTTCCTACTGGCCAAGGCCAAGGTTTACTGAAATTGCTGTGTGACAAGGAGTATTGTCATGATGCAACACCCACTTCTCTTTGTGTTTGGTGTGACACGCATGACCTTTCTTCAAGTTTTCACGAACGTTTCGGTAAAAGTGTTCCCTAGCTATTCAAGAGAAAACAAAACAAATCAGCATGCCTTTAAAAATCGATTCGTTCATTCTTGCGTTTTTCCGCCTTAGCGAGCTTGAGGTGAACCATTTCATTCTCTGGCGCTTGTTTTCTGGGTCTGAGTACCGTCGCTCGAAAGTTGTGTCACTTATTGTGACAAACAACGTAGTTCTAACGAGTTCCAACTCGTACTGATGAAATATCGCATGTTTACCTGTCTACCCTCCAAGTGGCGCGCCACTACTGTTGGCCAAACATTGATGTACACACCTCGTGTTTGAAATATGTCTAAACCTGCGCAGATTGTTGTCTTGTTGGTCCATTCAACCTTACCTGTACGAAGCATACGCGGAAGCGGCCAATTGCTTGCTTATATTGAGTGTGGAGTTGTAAGACATTATTATAATAACTCACAATAATATAATAAAATGCTAACCAGCAAAAGTTCAATTATAAGTACAATTGATCTTTATCAAAACCATAAAACTGTAATATGTCAAAAGGATCCACTTCTTAGATTCTCATTTCGATTTTTCCCTACCACCCTAGCAGCTGTAAGTGATAAACATGGAGAACGCTTTGACCAGGAAATATACACCATGGAAACACGCTACAAGGAAAAATGGAACCTAAGAATGCTGGCTGACTGCTGCTGTAATCTCAAGACTGATATAGGCATATATAGGTATACTATTGTTATACTGTTCTTACAATCCTTTCCTTTATGCCGAAAAGTGGTAGTTATAATGAAAACTATGCCTAATGGAAAGAAACCACTTACAAATTTGGAATTTGCGTAAAAAATAATATTCAAGTACTGATATTCTTGTAACAAACAAAAAAAAACAAGAAAAAGAAAGAAGGAAAAGAGACAACCAACTGCTCCATACTCTTCACATATAGTGTTACCCATTTAACGTGTACTATATCCCGCTGCCATGTCTTCGCTGCATTTTCCTACTCTGTACATTTTACATATATACTGAGTTATTAATAAACGTTAGAGGATAGTAACAACATATCAAATATAACTTACAAGGCAAGGTTTCCAACCCGTACACGCCGATTTCGATGAAACTTGGTAATTATGTAGAGCTGATAGAACTATGTATGAGATTTCTGTTTCTGCGATTAAAGCCATTGAAGGGGCGAAAAGCGTCCCTAAAAATTGGTAATTATATACAGCTGGTTGAACTAGCTAAAAGGTTGCTTTCTATTTCTGCCTGTAACGTTCTCGAAGGGGTAAATAACTACTTTAAGACTGGGACCATTTTTGGCCAATTACTCTGCAATTGTTGTAAAAGAAAATATTCAAACTTATGACCATATAGCGCTTCAAGAGGGAGGGCTATTGAAACGCGTCACCAAGTTTCATTGGAATCGATGTATTTGCAAATCGGTGGGTGTAGGAGGGGTAATATTTTTAAGAATAAGGGTTACCGATTCAGACATTCTTCAATCGTCTCTTCGAAGCGCTATATGGTCATATATTTGAATATTTTTTTCTTGGAAAAATTCCAGAGTAATTAGCAAAAACACGAAAAGTATGCTAATTTGTACGGGAGTTTTTCACCCCTTCAAAGGTTTTCATCGCACAAACAGAAACCGACCTCTTACATAGCCCTACTACTCTACATGATTATCAAATTCTATCGAAATTGGCGTGTGCAGGTTGGAAACATTTCTTTGTTAGTACAAATGTACAGGAAGTAATGGTTATATATGTCAAACCGCTGATGAATAGTATGCAACAGAAATTTAAATCTATGTATCTGTGATTTCCATTAAAATGTGTGGAAAGAACAACGCGACGAATTTTGTTTTGTCAGGATTATGAATGTATATCTAATAATAATTAGTTCATTGTATGATTTTGCCCGTATAACAATTTCAATCAACACTGCATTCAGTAGAAACACAAACTCTAATCAAAATTAAAATTCCCATGAAATATATTGATGCTGATAGCTAATACTTGTATATTGTTTGATATTTGTTACCACGTCAGTGTCTATACATCTCTAATTAGAATTTATGTAGATATCTATGTTCACAATATTCGTAACGTAGCGATTACACCCCTTCAGACCCGATTTCTTTTTGGGCGGGGCAAATTTTTCTTTTTAAGATATTTAAGTTTGTATACGCTTAAATATGAAGTAATAAAAGTTTGAACGTTCTACCTATCCTCGTTAAGGATATATAAAATGTTGCCTATAGGCAACATTGGGCATTTGTGGATAAACTTTGAACGCATCTTAAGTGGGTTTAATAATTTTAATTTTTTATTTTGATTATCGCTTTAATAATTTTAAGTGTGGTATGACACAAAACAATTCTTTTGGGTATTACAACATAAATATACGTCGCATTTGCTGCACTTTGAGCGAGAAAAGCCTGTTTGATACATCCTGCATCGCCCTTTTGATCCCCATTGAACCCATTGGCTTGTTTTATCAAACCTTTTGTTCTTCACGGGTTCTGCTACATAATTCCTTTTTCGAGAGAGATTGCAGTCAGATAATAAAGATTTTGATTTTGTTGGTGACGACAGCACTGGGGGGATAGTTCTGATGATGAAGGCGAGTCGTTCGGTATATAAATTTGTAGTGTAGATGGGCGACCTCTTTTGCGTGGAATATACGTTTCATTTGTTGCATTCATCAATTCATTTGCAATACTTAGCTGAAAGTTAAGAAGAGGCATGTGTTTCTTCTCCCCGCTTCTGAATTTCAAATCTCTTCTGTAGAGAAGCCAACTGTTGACTACTGAGGAATTAATTAATACACCAATATACAATGCGCGTATACCATTTATTGGAGCGGTGGTTGATTTTATATAGCTCAAGCAGCATATCAGCTAGGTCAACTCCTCCCATATGTTTGTTGTAGCACTCAACTATGGCCGGACGGGGAATTGTGATATACGTTTTCTTTTTTGACACCATCGATTACATGTGCTTGTCGGATTTTCACATACATAATTTGAAACAAGCTGAACCATCTTCTTATCAAACCAGCGACAAACAATTAGAATGCGTTCACTCTCAAATTTAATGTCACTGGATCCTCGCCCATTTTGTTGGAGTTCTTTTTCTGACTTCAGCTCACAGTTTTTTATTCTATTCGCTCTTATTGTTCCGACAGCTAATATACCTTTTTGCTTCAGTGCAATTAAAAGGCTAACGGAAGTGAACCAATTGTCAAAAAACAGCTTAAAATTTTTATTCTACGGAATGTTCTTTGACAAATGGACTACTATGTCTGAGGATATTCCCAAACCATAAGATAGGCATGTTCCATCTCCAACATACATAGCAACATCCTATATGATTCCTGAAACGCCAGCTCTTGTAAACATTTTGAACCCCCATTTGTGAGGCTTTTTTGGAAGGTACTGCTTCATGCTGTTACGACCTGTTAAATTCAAAATTAATGTTTCTTTGTTGTTTTTCACAGATTTAACAAAATACCTTTATAAGCAATAATTTGCTCATCGACGCTCTGATATACCTCTTGTAGTATTTTGTTGAATTTATCCTTAAGTTTGGAAAGCAGTGGACGAACTTTATGTAGCTTATCATAATTTTCATGTCCTTTCCCTGTTTAATTTTTTCAAATCGATTTCTGGAAAACGCATTTGCCACAGCTTCAAGTTTATGGTTTCCTGCCCATGCCATTTTCATCTGTAGTACTTTCAAAATCCCCAAGTACAATAATACGCCAATAAATCTTTTTATTTCAAAAGTTTCACATTTTAACTCAAAGCCATCTTTTTGCATTGCGTATTTATTGGTTTCATCACAAACCTTTTTAATAATTGCATCATAAAAAAACTGGGTGAAATATGCCAGTGGCTCTTTTGCTTCATTACAGTTAACTTCACTTTTCCACGCGGCATCAAAAGAACTTATAGGTTTACTTCTCCTCTCAGCTTTGTCAAATCTACTTTTTCCAAAGTTTCTTGCACTATTTCAGGATTTTGCTCTCTGCTATCAGTTTCATTACCCTCGTCTAAAATTTTTTTAGGTATTGTTTTTTAATTTTTTACAACACACTTTTTGCAAATTATTTCCACTGTGTGCGGACACTTCAAAAGTCAGTTCGCAAATGAATACTATCACAGCTTATACTGTTTACTTGTGCGTACACGTTGCTAAGATGTGCAGTTACTAACCGAAAACAACCGTTATAAAATAAAATGAGATTTTTGGTAGTTATAAGCACAAATGCACAATGTTGCCTCTAGGCAACAATGGGGCTGAAAGGGATAAGAGACGAATTGATTGTATTTGACCCCAAAATGTGGGCATACTAAAAGAACGCAATTTGGCGGTTTCATACTATTTCCAAAAAATTTGAAAATCATAAGATATGCATATATACTTATCAACAGCATGCATGTTTCATATAAGAACGCTTCATGCAAACGTATTTTTTACAACGCTAGACGATCCACACTTTTTGTGTCAGCAGATGAAGGAAATACTACAGGCGACAGTAATACTCACTTGAAATATGTAAAGAGCCCAAGGGAAATAATCAAGGCCACTAATGAAATAGTGTAGCCAACCGAGTAAATAAAATTCACCAACTGACGGAACTGAAACATAAAAAGATGTTAATTAGTGACTGTGAGTGCAATAAAGCCACGAATAGATAATGCAATGGTACCTCATAGTACTTCACTTTGAAAAGACAAATATATGAAATTATAAAGGATAGTATTTTGATTCTTATTGTAAACCTGTAGATCCTAAGGATGGTCCGTACATGTTTTGGTCCTATATTGTAAGGTGAGTTATGTAAATCATAGAGAGTGCATTAAAGATGTGTCAATAGTATATATAGTATATATATATATATACAGTATAGTATATATAGTATATAGTATTTTTCTTTTTATTATGTTGTATGGCGGATCGTACACTATAAGAAGCAGGGATCCCAAAATAGATGTTTGTAGCATTTTCTGCGAAACATCCCTTTTTGTTGGCCCGATGTGATAATGTTCTACTGCTTGATATTTTATTGTTAAATAACAAATCAAAATCTTAACTTGTGGACCTCTTATGCTTCAATAGTACAATTTCCAAAGTAATATATCGTAATTTAGAACATCAGATGCGTTTGGCAAGCCACAGTCAGTCGGTCCATTACGATTGATTTTGTTTTTAATATGTCTGTATAATTGTTCTGAATATTTCTAAGTTACCAGTAATAATGGATTTATCCTGTTACCTATCCTTTTGAGAGTGTGTCGATATTCGTTTTACTATAATGTGCTCAAATATTTTTGACATGGCTGGGAGAATTACTATATACATAGGCCTCAAATTACTGCAGTCATTTGTGTTTCCTTTTTCCATGAATAGGAAGAACTTCAGCATCTAATTGTCTGGAAATATTCTCTCGACGGAGCATCCATTTATCATTGTTGTTAACAGAGATGCAATCTCGTACGTAATTTTCCCTTTAAATGCGGTTGTTACATGCATTGTAATTACTTCGCTTTTATTTGTTTCTTCCAAGTAAAAGGACTTGGTTGCGTCGAACTGCATTTTTAACAGATTATTACCCGCCTCTCTGATCGTAGTACTATTTAAGTGGTTTCCTACACTTATAAAATATTTATTCAGTTCAACCAATGATAAAAATGCTAGGATTTTTTTCCTATTCATTTCTGTTTCTCTTATTACTTACTAGGTGTACAAGTATGAAATGCGGATTTCAGACAATACATGGTGCATCAATACAGTTTCTGCTATAAAGACTTGATACTACGCCATTTTGTTGTGTCCTCAACAAGTGTCAGACGCGCACCAGTGATAAATTGGAAAAGTGTGTGCATAGTATTGTGTTGTTGTGTTCAATATGTCGGAATTCGAATCGAACAAACATTCGTGGACAGCATTAATTTTTTGTTTTCATTTGAAGAAAACTACTGCTGACCCATATCGATTACTTGAAGAAGCTTATGGTGAACATGCTTTGCCGCAAGATACGTATGAATGATGATTCGGGCTTTTCAAAGGTGGTGACTTCGATGTTGCAGACGAGGAACGTGGAAAACCGCCAAAAAATACGAAGATGTGGAATTGCAAGCATAGTTGATCCAAGATGATTGGCAAACAAAAAAACAACTCGCCGAGCGTTAGTCAACAAGCTGTTCCCAATCGGCTCCAAGAGATGTAAGAGATTCAGACGACCGGTAGATGGGTACCACATGAGTTGAACGGCAGGCAAATGGAAAAGTGCAAAAACAAATGCGACACTTTGCCCGCTCGGTACAAAAGGAAGTCGTTTTTGCATCATATAGTAATAGGGGATAGGGGATTTATTTTGAGAATCCCAAACGTAAAAAATCAAGGGTAGACGCAGGCGCACCATCCACATCGGCCGTAAGACCGAATCGCTTTGGCAGGAAAACGATGCTCTGTGTTTTGGTGGGACTAGAGGCGCGTGGTCTATTATGAGCTCTTAAAACCTGGGAAAACGGTTAATAGTAAACGTTACCAATAACAATTGACTTATTTGAACCGTTCCCTGCTTGACGCCAGAATATTGAAAAAGGCAACACAAAGTCATTTTTCTTCATTACAATGCTCCATCACATACGGCAAAATCGGTTTGCGACAAGTTGGAAGCACTCAGCTGGGAAGTTCTACCCCATGCGGCTTACTCACCAGACTTGGCTCCTTCCGATTACCACTTGCTGACTCGATGAATGGTTCGTGGCAAAAGGAGAACATTTTTACTGGCGTGGTATTCACAAATTGCCCGAAGGATGGGAAAAATGTATAACAAGCAATGGAGCATACTTTGAAGAAAGCACCTTTTATCATTCTTCCGAATTTAACATGTCCTTTTAGAAAAAGAATCCGGATTTCATACTTGTACACCCGGTACTAGATCTCAAATTGTGTTTGCCTTTTGTATATATTCCGTATTTTTATTTCTTTTCGTGTCGTTTGGATATTACAAATAATCGTTTTAGCATTTCTTGTATATTTCTTATTTCTTTATTACTGGTTCAAGGGACACATAACACTTGCAGTACCTTTTTTACATTATATCTGTCTCTTTCGACACTTTTGTAATTTTTATTTCTGTTTCGGGGAGTGCAAACCTATCAAGTCTATCAAGCTCGGCAGTTGTTTGAGTCTCAGAGAGCGACTATCTAGTAACCAAAAGTGAGTGACAAACAAGATAATTTGTTTGCGAACAGGTTATTATTGCATCAAACACTTGAGCTTCTTATTTTATCGTCTACAGCTAGTGCATTTCTTGATAGTGCGGTGATTTCAGCTTGAAACATTACAGCCGGAAACATCATATTGAATTCGTTATGAAGCGGTATTGACACCCCAGTGCGATTTTAAGTGCCATTGAGTATAGGTTACCACCTCAGTCAGTTTAAGATCTTCCCAATGATCTATTTTAGGCTATACAACTCCGGTGATAAATATATTTAGAGAGCTTAGCATTATTTTTTCCTAAGAGTAGCTAGATCTGCCAATTTCAACCCATTCAAATATTTGTGAAAGGGTAGCCCATGTAAATTATCTAAGTCCTTTTCCAACAAAGGATTAAATTGCTTAGAATGAATGGACTTAAGAAGGAATTGGTCATGTAATTTGCTAAGCCAGAGGTCTAAGTGTATTCAGAAACGATGTCGTCAAACATGTTACTAATATGTTTTTATTTGAGTCTTATCTCCCGGGTTTAGAATTTAGTCTTCCTGTCAACTCCGCACTAACACAATAATAAAGAAAATGTTGGATTTTTATTATTATTCGTTTAAGGTATATTAATGCGAGGGTATTAACGTCTCAGTTATAGTAAACATGACTAACGAATAATTAGATCTTATTAAATGGGCATTACTTACCCAAAGCTCATCTAAATTCACGCACGTTGTATAATTGGACCACGTTTTGTTATACTCCACGTGAAAAAACCATTTCCCATCCTCTTCGCATCTCTTGTAAGCAGTTCCTGTAATTAAATAGAGATATAATAAGTTTTTGCTTCCCGAGATTCTACACTTCGTTTTCAGTTAATGAGGGTTGCTAAGAGGCCTATTCTTATCACGACTCGAGTGAGAAGAAGCGCTCCACATACGTACGTTATTAGTGTTATACTGTTCGTGATGTGAATTATTACGTGCTGTTATTATTAGCCATGCTATCCGAGAGGGATTTGGAAATCATTTATATAAAAACTGCCGACTGTAGTGGATAGTTCAATTTCAAGTTCGTATTGATTTTGTTGCTGGAACTAATATTGATGAGGAATCTTTAGAAGTAGATCTAATACGTTACATATGTAATCGTATATTAGAAGTTTTTGAACGATCATTTTTATAATAACTTAGGCCTAATATATCCACAGTACAAAAACAATATTCCAAATTTTATAGCTTTATACGGTTATAATGGACTATAAAGCATTGTAACAATGATATTTGTAGGAGTGATTATGGAGCTCATTAAACTGAAACACGTGGCCGTTTTTATTTTGTGTCACGTGTAGTGATTATTATGTAGTTTACTTACAAACTTCTACAACGCTTTTGATCTAATTTGTAATAGAAGAATGGACGTGTATGTATTACTTATTACGCCTTGCTTTTAACTACACTAATTTCAGGAGTGGCTGTAAGGCTTAAATTTAATCAGTTATTGTCTCACAATCCACTTTGCATTCTTTACAATAAAGTTATATCTATGTGTGTTATATGCATGATAAAGTGCATATACTAATTTAACTTTTATAGTTTGAATACTCTTTCATCTAGAAGTTGGGTTAAGTGAATAAATTTATGTGAGCAGACTACTAGCACGGGACAGTCGAAAGCAGACGCGTAGCTTGGCTTAAAGAAGTAATAAAACTGCCACAATACTCACTATTAGGATCAAAGCCGACTATAAAACCGGGACAGGGTTGAACGGCATCTGTACCTGCCGGCGTATCCGGCCAACAAACCCAGTCGTCGAAGAGCCCTTTGCAGTAAAGACCTGGAAAACAATTGTATAAACTTAATGATACATTTAGAGGTGAGAAATAAGTTATTAATATGACTTACGGCTAAGTATCAATTAATTAAACAAGAATCTGATCTAGTAAACTTTACATTTATAAAACGAATCCAGAAATGCAATTGAGTAATTTCTTTTTCAATGACGTATTAATTCATTTCAAACATCATTTTGCATTGTATTTTTAATCACATACAGGTTAACTTTACCGTAAAAGAGGGCACTGTTCAAGGTATATGTGTATATATATATATATATACTCAAATCTGCGCGTTGTTATTGAGTGTCTAATAGAACACAGAGTGCAGCATTAAATTTGACTGTTAATAACGCAACTTCCACGTGTAGAGTCGGTAATTAAACTCGCCCCAAGATTAGACCGTCACATAAAATAATAAGGTATATATCAAAATAATACCCGAAATAAAATAATACATAAGAATAAAACTTAACACTTCGGCACTTTTGTAAAAGATATTTTTAAAATTAAAATGCAAGAAAGGGGTTATCAGGACATTCGGTTGTATAGCATTCCTGCATCGCATCCATACCAATTTGATCTACGACAATTACTGTATCGCACTTCGCATCCAAATGAACCACGTGTTACGATGCGTGCAAGTGTAGTACGTAGTGCAGTGCAGTGATTTGCTATGCATTTGGTTGCATTATAGTGAAGTGCGAAGGAGGGATACTAAATAATGGAATTTACTTGTAAATTCTGTTTCGTGTTATTCTTGAAGGAGCCATATACACGAGTGTTGAAGCATTGAGTTAATTTTTTTATTTTATTTTGCGCATTATTTTAGTTATTATAGTTCTTATTATTTTTTTCATATTAAGACACGGTTTAATCCTGAAAATAATGTGGGTACAAATTTGAATGTTATTTCTATTTACGATGTAGTAATGGAACGAGAAAATTAGAATATTATAAATAATATTATTATTTAATTATATTAATTATAAATTTACAAAACCTAAATCATCGTAGTATCATATTATCGTTACTATCACAATAATTTGTAATGGTATGCAATTCGTATTGCATGGCCATGCTCCAGACCTAAGTGTGGAAAACATGATATGGCGTGTCCAGCAACATTACTATGTGGGATACTAAATTACACGATGAGTTACTAATGTTAACTCCTTTGATATTATTCATTGATCAAGCTGCTTCTACATGTAACGACGTCGATAACAATTGTATTTTCACGAAAATTGGTTATTGTAGAAGCACACTGTCATCATAGGTTCCATGTAATTGTATGATATGGTGTAATTGACAAAATTAATTGTAAATTCAAAAATTCATATTTAGAGATAAATTAATTAAAAGGAAAGATTTTCAATGTTTAATTAATTAAAAACAAGTTTGTGAGACAAGTTCTAAAATGTATACAGGAATAACGATTTCCAGTAAAATTCTTGAGTAAAATAATTCAATTAAAATACGATTATTCACGATTGTAGTCCATTTTGTCGATTCTTGTAAAAACTAATAGATAATTAGTTAGACTATTATTAAATATATTAAATTAATCAGGAAATTAATTCATTGTCGTTTTACTTTATATTTTATCCTTTAAAATTTATTATATCTACAGAAATTATTAAATCCCCTACAAAATCCCCTGATATGGCGAGATCTCGTAGAGTTTATAGCAAACGTAAAGAACGTGTAGTTCCTTCTTCAATCTGCCCAAGGTAACGGATCTGCGCTGGCAGCAACATTTTTACAGGATACCACTGAGAGGAGTTACAGAGGCAAACTATTTTTTACGCAAGTATCAAAATAGTTCTTTTCTTTAATATATATCTATTTATTTTATAATTCAAATTGTGTATCATTTGAATGTTAGGGTGATTTATTACAACTAGTGTAACAGAACGTAATAAACACGCAACGAGGAAAACGTTAAGGCATCAATGTTAAATAGTTATCCATAATGTAAAAAGCAAACTAGTAACGAAATTTGAAAGAATACTGAATACAAGGAAAGAAAAGGGTAACGTTGAGGGATGTAATGTTAAAATTAATTAGACCTGTGTTTACTATGCAGTTGTTAAGGTAACGAGGCAACCTCAAATACTGGTACTCAACGGATAGAATTAGCGGTGTTCGTAGGCCACAAATTAATAAGAGGAGGTGGGACCCCTATCGGTATATTAATTGTTAATAAAATTCGAAATTCTGCTAATATGCACCGTTAATTACAAAAGAAATTAAATAGTGTCCACCGATATTTATATAACGTAGCATACCTCCAGTTCAGAGATTTTCCTTTACAACCATAAGTTAATGAATTAAATGAATTGATTCTCAAATTTAAATCGAATAACGACTAAGCTAAGATGACTTTACTACAGGATTCGTTGCAGCGATCAGTCACTGGTAATATGGCTAATAATTAGGTCCCAGAGATGTGAGCTTGAGAGGTGTGGGTCATCGTTTTAAACTGGCTTTGGACCACTTTAATTATACGGTGCTTATACTAACGATTTATAGAACAAAACAAAGAACGATAAATGAAGTAATTACTTGTTTACATGTACGTGAACTTGTTTAGTTCATACTTGATCAGTTGTAATACACATGCTCGATAAGAAGCTAAGGTAAATTACAAGACTTCGCCTTCAATGCAGCTGGGAGTCCCATTTACGATAGATCGTCAGAATTAGTCGTACTACAGCGTACAGCTGATGTACAAGTATAGAAATAAGTTTTTGCATCTTTATGGCTCGTGGAAAGGGCAATCAGTGCGGCTGCCTAGTTCCTTACAAGAAAAAAAGAAAAACATTGGGAATCATCGGCCGACGAGATTTAAGGTTAAACCCGACTAAATTGAAGACGAATATTGAAAATCTTTTATCTAAACATCAAAATCGTCCCTCCCATTAAAAGCATTGATTCTTTGTGCATTTATTGTATGTAAGAATGGTACTAGATTTGCATTTTGTATCTTGTTAATTAACAAATGTATAAAACTTTGCATGTTCTTTTTATTTTACAATTTTCGTTTCTACAGTAAACCCTTTCTAAGTGAGTAGCTCTATATTACCTGTCAAAATTGATGGATTTGTATAAATTTAATATTAGTAAGGCAAGGGTGTCAACCAAAAATAAACAAAATCGACACGTGCTTTACAGGACAATAATGTTTTGGGACCATGGGTCTAAATGCAAGTAGGTCCCAATTGGTTCCAATTCGTAATGTCGATAGGATATGCGCGAGTACAATATCGGCTAAATGCGATAAAGTCACAAACAACGTAATACATTTTTCATAAGAATTGTTACTTGTTACTGAATAAATAAGGATATTAATTGATATAGAGGTGGAAGAACATTGAAACCACAAATACAAAAAGTTGATAATCCCCGTACAGCTATTTACCAAATACATTAATATCTATTAATGTAGTACAATTTTATTATAATGGAAAGTAGGACAGGGAATACCGATTATAAATGCACATACAGATTACAGCGACCATTCAACCAGTTAGGGAAGCTCAAGCACGCTGCTGTAGTGACTATTAATTTTGTATCTCTATTAGAATTTACATTGAATTTAAATGTTATACTTAGGATGAGTTAAATTGGATAAAATTTATGTCGCGTATAGGTGCTATTGCTATATATGTTATTACACCGGAATATAAATTATTGGTCTCACACATTCGTTGTATATATGATTACGTCATTTATGTGCATATGTTTGCTTCAAGCGCTACTGATGTCTGGTGGACCTATAAAGTTCGCTCTAAATCTATCTCATAATTTGGGAATCTAATATAATAATTCGCATTGCGTGTCGGAGCTTGTTACACACAACTTAAGTTGTAACAATATTTACTATATTTAATGCGAATTAAGTACATACTATTCTACTCCAGTGGTGTCATTATATATTATATATATATATATATTATCAGAGAGTTGAAACTATATTTGCTAAGCATTTTATTATGTAGATGATATAATGGTGGCGGCGCTGGTACTATAGCAGTTTATTGTTGTTCAATATTTTTTATACTTACTGTTATGTTGATATAAATAAAATACAATGAAATATTATATTTCATTGTTACATAAGAGTTAAAAACTGTGACTTAATAAAAATATAGAAATATACAAGTACAAATACATAATCCAGAGTTGTCGTTTTGATAAATATTGTTGGGATAACATTGTTGTTACCATAGTTTTAACGCTTTCTATACAGAACTAGTTTCAAAATTTACAATGTTTCGTAATTACGAACGTACGTTACAATAACTTAAGTAATTTCAGTAGCGAAATTAAAGTTGTTTGGCTACATCTTCAGATTAAATATGTTATAGCTTTTACAAACATATTTGGACATGGGTTGTCTTCAATTATAGTCTTGGATTGAAGTTCCCAACGTATGTTAGGTGGTACGACAAGCTATTGTAGTATGGTAATACTCCATTAGTAAAATTACCAATAAAAAGAAGTAAATTTTATAGAAAGCATTCTTTAAGAAATAGAAAAGCGTTGTAAACATACCACACACACACACTTGAAACATTTCAAAATCTAGAATTCCAAATTGCTATAACGACGTGCCGAAAAAAAAAGAAAGAAATGAAGTTGTTTATGAACGACGGAATGGGATGGTTGACGGAAAAAGTCAGATAAAAAGTTATATAAAATACCAGGGTTGAAAAGAAGCAGACCACATCAAAAAAGAAGTTGTTGTTTACAAACGACGTACAGACCAAAGAAAAGAGAAGTACAATAAAAGGAAAAGACCAACGAAAAGAAGTGAAGAAAGAATTCAAGACAAAGAGAGAAGTTAAGAATTAGAAAACAAATTACACTTATACACACATTAGGTAATATATTTTGATTATATTGTTCATTATTTTGTTAATATAATACTAAAATTTTATAAATTATTATTTGTAATAATTTTTGCTTTCTATACAATTTACTAAAATTCTCACAACAATTTTTGGCGCACAAAACGTGGGACGAACCTAAATTCATTCATTTCATTGGCGACCCTAAAGTTAGCTTTTAAATTGATTTAATTTCATTTCATTGTATCATACACAAATTTAGAATTTTAAAATGTCAAACAAACGTCAAGATGACACAGAGAAGGGTGAAATAGAAAGTGCGTTAGAAAAACTAATATCTTCGTTAAATAAGTTATCATGCCCTATTAATGGTCAAAATATACAAGTAGAAAGTACAAGTAAATCTAATGAAATAAATGTAAGGTTAGAAGATATCGAGATTACATATCAAAATGAAAATAGAAGTATAAACGAATGTACAAAGAGAAATAGGTTTAAATTAAAAGAATTGGTAACTATTGACGCTTGTTTATCTGAAAATAGGGCATTAAAGGAAGAGAATTCGTTGCAATTAACACATTTAAAAGGTGTCAATGAATCGAACTTTAAGTTATGTCAAAATTTAAATGAATCTACGAGTTTAAATATAGCTTTGTTTGAACAAGTTAATCAACGTAATGACAGGTTATTGCAAAAGGATGCGTACCAGAAGGAAAGGGAACTTGAAACCGAATCAACAATTCAACATCAAACTAAATTAATTGATTTTCCTCAAATAAAACTCCAAATGGAAGAAGAAAAGATAAAAACTATAACAGATAAAATATTTGGGAATTCGAAAAGGAGAATCACCCACCCTTATATGTTGTGCTTAACTATAAAGATTTAGAGTACCAATTGAATAAAGAAAGGGAACTTACAAAGAGCTTAAGACAAGAGATAGTAAATTTGAAATCGCAATTCTGTTCAGATAATTTGGAAAGAACTAATACCACAGGAAATATCAAGGATCATATGAGGGTGTTAGAACAAATCACACAATTTCCTGAGAAGAACGATTTATTTCGGCAGAGTTTCATTCAAAGAATACATTACAATATACCACACAAGTTCGATCCCGGGATATGTACCAAACCAATAATGTGTGCTAATTGCAGAGATCAATTTCCGCTAGGCCCATATCCAGTTTCTGCAACGAATGACAAATTGTTGTGCATCCTCAATGTACATCAAATTTACCAAGAACTAATATCGTGAAAGGCATTTACAATGTAGAGAATATTTATTCATATAAAGTTAATTAAATACGTTTCCTATTAAAACGATTTAAAATTAAATATATTAGTTAAATAAAACAATAAATAGATAGAATAGTACATTTTAGAGATTGAAGTCGTGTTAAGTACTTATTTTGTTTATTTAAAACTGTTCTCTTCTTCAGTACCATTTTATACTTACCAATTGTTAATCTACAATAAGACACTAATTTCTTTTAATGATTATCTTCTAGTTTCAATTACATAAATAAAACCTGGATTTCTTAAATGAAAAATTTTCTGTTACAAGTAACAACAAATTTGTTAAGGAGGGCGGTAGTATAATTGTAGTATGGTAATACCCCATTAGTAAAATTACCAATAAAAAGAAGTAAATTTTATAGAAAGCATTCTTTAAGAAATAGAAAAGCGTTGTAAACATACCACACACACACACTTGAAACATTCCAAAATCTAGAATTCCAAATTGCTATAACGACGTGCCGAAAAAGAAAGAAATGAAGTTGTTTATGAACGACGGAATGGGATGGTTGACGGAAAAAGTCAGATAAAAAGTTATATAGAATACCAGGGTTGAAAAGAAGCAGACCACATCAAAAAGAAGTTGTTGTTTACAAACGACGAACAGACCAAAGAAAAGAGAAGTACAATAAAAGGACCAACGAAAAGAAGTGAAGAAAGAATTCAAGACAAAGAGAGAAGTTAAGAATTAGAAAACAAATTACACTTGTACACACATTAGGTAATATATTTTGATTATATTGTTTATTATTTTGTTAATATAATACTAAAATTTTATAAATTATTATTTGTAATAATTTTTGCTTTCTATAAAATTACCTAAAATTCATACTACACTATGCTATCAACAAAGTTACTAGTTTGAAAATTAGTACTACTTATTTGTACTACTTGAATTATTTTCAAATAATAGTATGGAAAAATTATATTACACTAGATCAATAATGTTCTATTTCGAGGACAAAGAAGTTCATTTACTGCTATTTAATCTTGAAACTTGTTAAGTTAGTAGAAATTTGTGTACTGAAGTTGCTATTTCCTGTAAGTACACCACTTTGTATTCATGGCAAGTTGTGATGTAAACTGAAATGAGCATGTAAAATGAAAGTCGGGCTCTTACGCTTCCATTGCACATCCGGGAATAATTTTAAGTAATTCTTTTTGTCAACTAATAAAATAATTTCTACGTATTAGACTAAAATATCAGGTCTCGAACGTATGAACGTCTTTATCAGATTCGTATTTGCGGAGGTAGTATAAAATACAATTTAAATTATGGTTAAAATTGATAACGATTTTAACTAGTAAAATTTAACCAAACAAACAAGCCGAATAGGTTCAGTTAGAACCAGTGCTATCAATGAAAAATTAAACGCTAGCTGTGTGCTACTTTACGTATTACAATGGGTTTCACCAGTAGACCCAATATCTGATTTAAATGAATATTCTATAACCTTTCCAATGTGCGCGATGTATTGTTTAAACTGTATCATGAAGGGGCTGAAAGATACTCTATTGCATTTTAATTATATGTATATATGTATATTCATATATGTATATATGCGAAAAAGTCTTTTCGATAGGACCAATTTAAAATAGGGGCCGAACAAAAATTCAAGATGAATTTTTTATTTCCTGTTCAACGATGTAAGATAACGTACGATTGATTGATTGATTTTTCTTTACATTTTAATCAAGTAGTCTTAGATGGGGATCCAAACAAAATTAGGTTAAATTTATTTTTAAAAAACCTTCGTATATAATTCCCATAATGCTTAGTAACGTTAATTCAGTACCAAGTATTAAGTACTTCAACAACAAATAAATCGTACTTTAAATGTATAATCAAGGTAGGTAAGTAGCTACAATGAAATACAGTAACCAAGTTTATCACAATCTCTCAAAAGGCAAGTGCTTAAGCTAAATTCTAATCTATAGTTATTTGTATTTCAAACTTGAAGAACTATAGCGAATTTTCCAACTACTGAAACCTACGACATGTTTTGGACATGTATCAAATGTTATAAAAATTTCCATCTTGCTGCCCAAATTTATTTAACTAATTTTCAGGAAAGACGATAACCAAATATCAAAACGTTTAAAAGACTGGAGAAGAATATTTAGCGAGATGGAAGTTTGCTGAAGCCCATTAAAACTAGGGAAAATCATAAAATCATAATTACAACGGTGACTTAATAACAATGGTTTGTGTTGCGGTGAATCCGGAAATTTGAACTCAAGATATAGAAGCACAGGTTGGTGTATCTAAATCAAAACCATTGCGAATTTTAAGTAGGTAAAAGTTTCACCTCTGCAAATTGCGTACAGCCCAAGCTTTACGGCTAGAAGATTATGATCGTATAGAAGCATTTTATAGGTGGTTTATCCGCAAGAGTACTGAAAATAATAGTTTTACGGAGTACGAAGTTACGAGTATTATGAACAAATGAGTCTTACTTTTCTAACTGCGCAGTGTTTAATCGACACAATGTTCCACGTCGAATTTAAGTGCGATTCGAATTTAATGTATTTAGGGCATAATAGGTAGTCATTTAATTGGAACTGTTATCTTCAATGGAATATTAACTGTTCATCGCTATTTACAAATTATCCAAATATCCTTAAAAGATTTCATAGATGACCTACCTTTGCCAGACAGGATTACGTTATGGTACCAACAAAATGGTTGTCCAGCCTACAATTCAAAAAACGTGGTAGATTATTTAATTCACCGATTTGATTATTATTACCGATATCAGCTCGATGGCCAGCCAAACTAACTGCTCTAATGCTTCTTGACTCTTCTCTGTGGGGTGTGGTAAAGAATAAAGTACAGAAAATTACAACTGTCTAGCTACTGCGAAGAAAATAGGTATCGATAAATGAAGTGGAAAGAATTTTCATAAATTAATTTAGATAAATACTTTTTCTTTTAGTAGGTAAGGTAAGAAAAAACACTTCATTGAAAAATTAGCTTAAAAGTCCACTTGACGTTGCTGTACATATTCACCGCATTTAACGAGTGCTTACATTTCTTTCGCTAATTATTTGCGATGGATTTATGGTTTAAGTTCGATGAACTCGGTAAAACTGGTATAACATCCACTTGATCTTACTAAATATATGGCCAAATGCTACTACTGTTTTTATGTCTACGTCTAAACTACAAACATATGTAAAACCAGTGGTATTGCAACACTTTGTTTGAACTTTCTTTAATTTTAATTTGGTTAATTAAGTTATGAATAAAGTTGTATATCGTCAATAGTCGCTAGATTTGCTGTTCTTGTACTGATTAATAAATTCACTTGAAAACCACTGGAGAGTGATAAAAAGTTATACGTATCCGACAAATAATAAGATGTGTTTCTGTTTCTGGTTACTATATAATTTCAACTGTATGCGGGGAATTTGTGTTAAATTTTGTATTTTCCTGTCTAAATTAATTTAAAACTACAAAAACGTAAGAGGAACGAATTGTGTGTAGTAATTACTTAATACTGAAACAAAGTCAGTAATAAGTCAGTAATGTTAGTAATAAATTAAATTAATTGGCTCCAGATGTCCATTATATAGCAAAGCACTCGCTGCAATGTTAGCGTATGTATTTCCTTTCAGTATCTGACAGTAAATCTATGGAGCAGACAAGACACAGTTTGGCTGTTCTATGGTTGTTTTCTTATTTCAGCTACGTAACATCCATCAAACTCGAAAGTACATAGTAATTGCCGGCGCACTCGAAACCGCAAGGCAATTTATATTTGGCTGGGTTATGTAGGTTGCATGATGCGTTATTTCAAGTGTAACTGACGTGTTTTAAAACGTCTAGGGAGGAACTAATTCGAAACAATCTGGCAATGCATTCAGGCAAAATTGTACTGTTCGAAGTTTGTCCAGCCATAAAGTAGACATACATAGTAACATTTTAAATAAATTAGAAAGTTACAAATACAACACTCTGCGATTGTGCAGTCAGTGAAACTGTTTTATCTTGCTAACGTCAAAACTCGTCTTCGCTATAGTGTAATCTTTTGGGGGTCTGTCCTTGGAGCTAAACGATTGTTTCTGCAACAAAAAGTCAGATCTATATTTTCTATTTTTTCGTTGACATTATGTCGTTATTTTTTTAAGAAAATGAATGTTTTGCCTTTGCTGTCACTCACAAATCTGGGAAGTCCTTCTGTTTTTTAAAGAATTGAAGAAACATTGCAAAAAATTGCGATTTTTACTGCAATATGCAAACCAGATACCGAAATAATTTGAGTATGCCGCTAAACCATACAAGACTGTATGAATTAAATCCAAGGTGTGTGGCAATACTTTTTATTACATAATAAACTGCCTTCATGTGTGAAAGCTACGTAATCATTGAATAGCTCTGAATTAAATTTAAGAAAGTATCTTTATGAGAATATGTTTTATAGCGTCGATGACTTTATGAATATTTAATGTGTGTGATGTGTATGAACGTGTGATGTCGAATATCTCTGTGATGAGGATATACGTTAGCGTCAATTTTAGTATTATATACTTAGATGTTCATCTTTATATATTTGTATCAACATTTTTCTTACTTTAGTATATATACATGTATGTATTATATTATTTCTGACGATGTCCATGCTCTGATGGGCCACGATAATAAAGATTATTATTATTATTATTATTGAGAAATACAGAGTCTGCAATAAATATATGTAGTACTTCATCAGTATATCATAAAACATATTGGAAGTAGTCGTATTACTGTCAATCGTTCTTGAATTAACCATATTTCAGAACAATTTGTTACAGCTTTGATGTCATAACTGGAATGTTACAGTTAGCTTTAGCTCCTGTAAAATTACAAAACAATAATGGCATCTGTCATTAACAACAAAAGATTGAAATCCACATCAAATGTCCATAATATATCACGTTATGTTCTTAGTGGTGGTACGAATTAATGCATCGTTGTACAGTCCTAAAGTATGGAATAATTCAGTCAAACCGAAATAAAATTTTGTTGTTGTTTTTGTTGTTTCATAAGAAACTATTTGAATCAATAACAATTGAATCTTAGAAAACATAAATTCTATTGATAATACAAAATAAAAAAATCCTATGCTAAGAAAATACAATTTTAAAGAGAGTGTTCGAACTGCCATCCACCGTCTACCTGGTTATTCTGAATCGTTTCCAGGTTAATTCTGCGCATTTCGTCTCTAATGCGATGTTCTAGTTCAGCTAAATTTTGTGGTCTGGTAACATACATTGAAATAACCCCATAAAAAGTGATCTCGGAAGCCATTCTATCATTGCTTTATCCAAAAAGAAATTGCCGGTGCAAGCGTCGATTTGCTTGCCATAAATTTATCATAGTTTTACAAAACTATAGTTGCCGGTTGGGGCCGTCTTTATCGGTTTCATTTACTAGTTGAATTTTATAGGAATGATATTTCTTTTTCCATTATAATACCTAACACTGTTGTCTGACTAACTCCATTATCTAATGCAAGCAATTGAGGGGTGTTGTGAGGACTTGCTTCCATACTTAACAAAATGTTCAGCCTCAGATGTTCACTAACTTTTGGACATCCAGGTTTTTTTATATTTTTAACATCACCTGTTTCTCTAAATTTAAACTCAATCTTACTGACTGTAAATTGGTTAATAAGGCAATCGGGTTATTTTACATTAAATAAATCGCAAACTTCTTTCTGAGTTTCCCTCTGGTCCCTGCATTCGATGAGAATTAAAATTAGGTGACAGTGGATTATTATCAAACTACAGGCCTATTTCCATAATACCAAATTTTGCGAAATTATTCGAAAAAGTGTTCTATTCCTATATCTACAATAGTACACAATCCTTCGTTTTACCTAATCAACATGGATTTATTCCCGGGCGTTCTACTATCACCAATCTGGCTACGGTGTCACAGTACATCGGTGAAACTATGGACAGATGGGGTCAAGTCGATGTAATTTACACAGACTTATCTAAAGCATTCGACTTAATTGACCACGAAATGCTTTTGTCGAAATTGGGCTCCTTTAGTCTCGCTCCTGCCTCTATTTGTCTTCTTAGGTCATACTTGTAATGCAGAAAATGTTATGGAACCTTCAATGGGTATGCCTCACAGGAATTCACCCTCACATCAGGTGTCCCTTAGGGATCGAACCTCGGTCCGTTGTTGTTTGTATTATTTATTAATGATTTGCTACTTAAGATCGATTGTCCGATTCTTGGATATGCAGACGACATTAAAATATATTCGGATGATTTACATCATCTATGGATTTCCTCCATAGATGATGTAAATAAACTTCAACACAATCTAGATACACTAACCAATTGGTACGACCTATTTAAGCTTAGATTAAATATTGACAAATGTTGCATAGTTACTTATACTAGGTCCTGTACACCTTGTATGGGAACTTACGTTGTTAATGGCAACAACTTAAACCGCGTAACAGAAATTAAGGATTTGGGAGTACTGTTTGACTCTACTCTATTCTTCAAGTCACATATCACTTATATGCGTTCTCAGGCCTTTAAATCTCTGGGATTCATATTACGTGTTTCCAAATACTTTAAAAATATATTGTCAATAAAATCACTATATCACGCTTATGTCGTGAGTAAGATTGAATATGCATGTCTGATATGGTAACCTTTATTTGCTTGCGATTCCTTGTCAATAGATCGGGTTTATCGTACATTTCTAAAATTTCTCTCATTTAAAATCGATGGAATATATCCAGCGAGGGGTACTCCTCAGGATGAACTGCTAGTGCGTCATGAAATGCGACAATTGAGTGTAAGGCGAGATGCTATTTGTGAGAAGTTTCTGAATGGACTTTTGGAGAACAAAATTGACTGCCCATTTATATTAAATCGTATGAATTTTTCTGTTCCACGGATTAACTCAAGATATGGAAGCACATTCATAGTTCCATTTACCAGAACAGCTGCGATGAAACGAGTTCCAACATACATCCTTTCCAGAATTGGAAACAAACAACCGGGTAGTGCATTCAATGAAACTTGACTTTCTTTTGTTTTGTGCATGGTGACACTATTACACTGTGATTGTTATTATTATCTTTATTATGTATTTTTGTATATCCTGTAATTGGGCTTGGCCTGTTGGATATTAAAGTTATTATTATTATTTTAAGTTAAATGTTATATAATAAATTTAGTTAAATGTGCCATAATACTTAAATTGTGATAAGATTTCTGTACCGAGAATCTTAAGAGCTCAGTGTAAAACTCCCATTTTGTAATGATTTGTACCTACGTGATCTGTAAATAATCTGAATGAAAAAAGGTTACAATATTGTAGAGAACAAAGAACAAGTATGACCTGAATTAAAATATAGTTTGTGTACAAAAATAATAAGCTTCATTACAGTTTAATTTAAAACTATGTAAGTAGACCATCTTCAAATTTGAGCGCAAAGAACACGTCATATGATTGGTCACTTAAAAGGAAAATGCACAGTGGATAAAATAATCCGAATTCGTAAATTCAATGTTGACTTATGATAGACTTCATCTGACAGAATCCACCAAACAATCACGTTCGTAAACTATTGTTGGAGTCCACCAAAAGAATATAATGATCATCATATCCACCTGAATTAAATTATGATGCATTTCAAACTGAGAGACGTCATCTTTTGCGGTAATTTTTATTATCCTATGATAAAAAATAAGTGCTTATCTGTTAATGTCGAGGATGAATTCAAAAATGATTCTTCTTATACTTTTAACTAAGAGAAGCTAAGGTACAATATATGTATGTCTCCTCTCTACCTTATACTGAATCATATGCTAATCGTTCGCACACTAAAGTTTGATGGATTCCTTCTTTCATCCACCAAAAGGACGTCATTCACCAGATGACATTTTTGACAAATTTACGAATTCGCGCACGATAACATGAAACATCCACTGTGTATTTACCTTTATGGCTGTTTGCTAATATAGGTTAGGTTATAACCGTATCCACTTTTATATTTTATGTTAAAAACAAAAAAATTACTGTGAGCTTTTATAAATTTTGTAAATTATAATTGATTCTGCACTAGTAACAAGTAAGGGAGAAATAAACGTTCACCTCCAAAGAAATGCATAGCCCTAGCACACCCTTCTCCGAGTCAGAAGCTTACCAAGAATATACGTCTACCAGGGCCATTGTATCACTTATTAAAGGTACTATGAGTAAGACTTAATAATTATATGTAGAGTAGTTATATTTGTTTACAGGAATTCGCAGAGCTAGTGTTTACAAGGTAATTAAACAGTGCGAAACTGAAGGCAATTATCTTCCTCAAAACGTAGTAGTGGTCAACCATCAATATCTACTACATACAACGAAAATGTACAGAATGCAGTTCGACAAGAGGTGCATAGTTTTTTTCTAAGAGAATGAAGCTCCTACTATTGATAAGATTTTAAATGCCATCAAGGATCATAATAATATTCCAACTTTGCTCGTGTTTATATGGGCTTTTGAAAAGTATTAACTTTAAGTATACTTAACATTAGTTCTTTTTGTGGGCCGGTTAAAAGCAATAGAGAATGCTTCGTTACTGAAAGAGATGAAATTGTTTGATGGAGCCGAGCATATCTCAAGACCGTAAAGTTATATCGCTCAAAAGGAAGAAAACTGTAGTATCTCGATGAAATAAGAGTGAGTGAAGGGCAACAAAAGAGAAGGTTTGGATTGCTGCAAAAATTACAGGCAGGCATCTATCGGAGATCCATCAGGTTTAAGACGTTCTGCTAGGAAAGGATGTTGTTTAATCATTGTCCATATTGAAGAGTATTTGAAGGAAAATAACAACTTACGATTATAATGAGGAAATGAATAGCAATGTTTCTATAGAGTGGTTTGTTCAAATGTTGAGCAATTGCCAGACAATTCTGTAATTGTTATATATAATCCTAACTACTATTCATATTAATCAGAAAATGTACTACTACTACAGCTACCTTAGCCAAGAAAACTGTAATGCAAGGCTGTCTGCGATCCAAAAGATACGGAGCTTTCTGAACACACGGTGCATTACGATCCCCATTTGTTGTTCCATCTCTTGATCGTAGCGATGAGAACCAATAAATTCGAAACACATGGCTGCAATTTTCTCTACGGATTTACCCTTTAATCCTTTTTCCATATCAGAGCAACATATTCTAATTATTTCAAAACAAAGAGAATATGCATTGCACGGGTATATTTCCATATTTACGCTTGCGTTCACATCTACGCTGCTCTTGTTCTTGTCATTTTGGAGTATCTCTATATTTCGATGTTTATTGATTAGTGCTCTGATTAAACGTTACTTAAAAGCGTCTTTGAGGAAATTTTGTCCCAAACTAAGAGTTTGTTCGAGCAGAAACTAAATACTAGTAGGGACGAACGTTATAGATGGAAAAGAATCGCAGACAGTGTAAAACTTGCAGTCATTTGTCATACACACATATATGCAATTACGACAAATGTTGTTTTTTGAAACTAAGGTAGACTGAATACACAGCTGTACGATTTTCATTATTTTATTTTTAAATACTAATTTTGACTTTATTTGTCGTTGATATTTTATAATTAAATATTCGTTTTATATTCATTTCTTTCAACAAGACAAAATACCTCAAATTTTGCAATTCCCTTATATAAATCGAACAAATTATTCCTCTTTCATATTGTTTCGGATATTTCGCGAAGTAATTTCTTAGTGGCAGCATTGAAGTCATAGACCTTCTTTGCAAAATCGCAGTGTATATCCGATTTCATTCGATATTTCTTTCATAGTGCTTCATGTCGAAACAACAGACCAATAATTCATGTAACATAAATGAAGACATAAATAATGTCCATACGATTCCTATAATATATCATTTCTCACCTACTATACATTTTTCATCCTTTCACCAAATCCACAGTAACGATTTTTCATAAAACAGTAGTCGATAAAAGCGGTCTTGATAAACTGTAACCAGGCAGGCTATATACATATATGTATATGAACATGAATATCTCTTAATACTTCCTTATAAATTTATCGTTCTGGTAACTTCTGATGCTTATGTAAACAACATATCACGGTAATGTAATAAGATCGTGATGTTAAGTGAGGCTAAATTATGCAAATCACTGCTCGCTTACATAACCAGAACGCTGCTATTTCTGGCATAATACGTATTTTACGGAATTAAGTTTGCAAATTTTATTAATTAAGTTGTAGTAGCTAGTGAATATGGCAGCCCTTGTTAAGCACATGTTGTTTATCCCAATTGGTTGTTTAATTTAAAAACTATGCATTTATTATACTACTCTTACTTAGAATTACGTTAATGCTACAACAAATGATTTTCACTTAAACACTTTATTTTATATACACAGATCTAAAGTAAATTTCGTGTCACTTTTATGATTAAAAAACGATTTTAAAGGTATTGTACTTATGTTGGTACTTGTAACATTTTGCTTTATCTCACAATCCAGAATATGTATTTTCTTGAGACCGAAGTCAGCATCTTCAATCGTATTTCACCGAAGACGTTGGTCATGTTTACCGATGTGACCCAATGGTAAAGTGAACGCCCGTTTATGTTAAACGTGGGGTTGGTTGAACAGTCGAAATTTGATGTTGGTCGCCATGTTACCTGATGACGGATTTGCCTGCTGCTCGCTTATGTGGATTAGTAGCAGCGACCGGAACATTTCTAATAGTAATTTGTCTTGTGTGGTTGCCCATCTCGTAGTTCCATCTCGTCTTGTTAGCTGAAGGAATAGTCTATATACAGCGAACAAGATATGCATTTTTCGAAAGAAGACGGTAGATCTATACGAGTTTGATATGTCTGCCTATACCATATATATCAAACTCGCCTTCTTTCGACAAAAGCATGTCTTGTTTGCTGTATATGGCCGATTCTCTGCGAAATTCTAGTTTTACTGGTCTGAAATTCCCGGAAAATATGTCCTATCCTTGCATGCTTTTATTGTCATTTTTCTTTGTGTTTATACTTCCAAAATACATCCCCATAGTAGACGAGCTACAATTATTAATTTATGTTTTTCATATTAAAATCTGTAAATTTTATCGCTACGGTTATGACCACATTGCCACGGTTATCACATTGACGCTACTATTTGCGCAGTTGATAGTTGTGAAGGCCTTTATAAGAGGATATAAGACCTTTGATCACAGATGTTACATTTCACAGTTCATTTTGAAATTAAACTCTATGATTACAGTTTCATCTCGGAAAAAAATAGAACCAATATACATGCTTTTCACGTACATTTATTCTAAAATTAATAAGAACAAAACTGAATTAATAATTCAAATCAAGTTTATGAAATCATGATATAGGCTCATGGATGAAAACCTCTTTCGTTCATAAATCTGTATGCAGACTAGTGCCAGTCCCTTCTGTTGCGTTTCTGAAGTTGAAGTCTTTTCGTCAATCCGTTGTAAGATTCCTGCAGCTATCAATTTTTCTCAGTAAGTTCATTTATAGTTCTTTTGCATCTCCATTTTATTCTTCTTTGTTTTTTTTTGTTTTGATATAGCATTTCAACACGGTCTTTCGTCTTGATTTTGTTCCTTTCTTTGTTGGGATCGTGATTTTCGTTTACCTTCGTTTTGTATCTTTCTTCTGCTCCTCTTTCCTCTTTCTCTCAATTGACTCACTGTTTTTATTTTTCCGATTTCCTTTCTTTTCTTGGTCCTTTCCTTTTTCTTTCGAAGATACTCATCGTATAGTTCTGGGTTTTCCTTGATTTTTCGTCGTCTTTTTTGCTCTGATACTCTTTTCTTCTGAAGACGTTTTCCTCGCTTTATCTGGTTTATCGGAACAAAATTATTACGATTCTTGATCTCTCGCTTACTCTTTTTGGCTACACCTATCAATTTTCGGAGAGCTAGTCGCGTTTTGAAGTAAAAAACAGGCCACTTTTGTGACATTTCACGCGTGCCATGGTTGTGACACTTTCACAATTAATTGCTCATTAGAAAAAAACACTTTGAGTTACGAGACTTCTTTGAAGTTATATTAGGAAATTTCAAGAAGAAATTGTTCGATACACGATAAATAACATAATACTAATAATACTAATAAATACTAATAGATACAAGTGCCACGGTTGTGACACACATTTCTGATACAACCGTTTTTTGATATTTGTAGAGTTATAAAACAAACACAAATTATTCTGAGAATGCGATAACTTAGGAAGGCGACCACTGATCAAAATCGACGCATGTGTGGCGCTAAGCAGTTTGCAATACGGCTCTACCAACACAAAAATTTATAGTACATTATTTTCTTCAAAAGAAAAGTATAACATCGAAGAAACTTATATTTTTGTAGATCAAATCACGTATTTAATATATATATATAGCTTATTACCTCAATTATTGAAGATTGAAGTCACAGGATAAAATATTTTGAAAATTGGGGCTGTGGACGTGCCACGATTGTGATATTTGCAGCGCATTATGAACTTGAAATGTATTAAAATGATTATCTGATCATTAAATTCATGATGAATAATAAAATAAACATTATTTGAACCTAGTAATGTGTTCAATTGTTTGAAAAATACTTAACTATGTATGAAATCTTCAAAAGACACAAAAGTTAGAGCTTGCGCAGAATCGCCCATATAGACTTCTTCCAACGAACAAGACGCGCGTTTGTCGAACCTTAGTCATTAATATTATATATTGTCATAGTCGATTAGGAAAGCAAATCTTTAACATCAATAATTAAAACCAACAGATTGGGTTATATTGAAAAAGCAAAAGCATAAAACTACGAATCAACAGCATCTGCATTTAAGAAAAATGGAACTGTTATTTGGCAGTTTGAAACTGAAGAAAAAGCTTGTGTCGTAACATTTACGGGAAACATCAATCAAATCAATCATAGTATGATAATGATTATGATTAAACTTCTATTCACGTAAATAAATA
The DNA here is from genome assembly GCA_038088585.1 of Chrysina gloriosa. Taxonomy (NCBI): domain Eukaryota; kingdom Metazoa; phylum Arthropoda; class Insecta; order Coleoptera; family Scarabaeidae; genus Chrysina; species Chrysina gloriosa. The sequence goes on from CM076091.1 coordinate 27,749,967, forward strand.
CAGAAGTATCAAAAAATAGATAACAATAATATTAAAAGTAAAAATAAATGTATGGTACAAACAGACAAAGACATTATCGATAGACAAACAGTATCACTACAAAGCAGATAGACAATAAATACCTACATTCATAGATCAGACGTGCAAAAGAAATTGTAAAAATGCTTCCACGGTGTAGAAGATAATTTCCTACAGTAGGTAGTGTTGTAATTTATTCCTGAAAGTTTACTCTACAATTTTGGGCTATATAAGTTTGTTCAAGTTCGTTTTATATTGATGTTATTTCTAGGTGAAGTGATTTATTTATGTATTGTCGGATGGACATGGATGCTGGAGTAATAAACACGTCGTTTTCGTTATGAGTATATTCCAGGGTGATATGTAAATTGCAGGTAATATTCCATGCTGTTTAAAAAGCGCCTTACAGATTCATATTTTAGGTTTGTTAAATATTGCCCTTACTGCCCCCTTTTGTTTTAGAAACCCCTTCTTAATATAGCTGCCCGTGACATATCCCACACAACAACTTTCTTGTTTGACCTATATGAGTATGATATATGTGATGGAGCAAACATATATCACCCTTGTATAGGTCTACGGCATTCTTTCGAAGAACCCGTATCTTGCTCGCTGTATACAGACTGCGTTTTCAGCGAACAGGACCCGCGTTTATCAAACTTTAGTTATCACCTCTATCTTTATTTGGAAATATTTTTCTTCTTAGTGGAAATACTCTATCTGAGAGTAAATAATTGGAATTATTTGTTAAGATAATTAAAATAAGACAATTTTGCGCAATTAAAGTGCAGTAAAGGCCTAGTTACGATAACTGTGATGGCCATCGACTAAAGACTTGAAAATTATACATCTGGGATGCCAACTATTATTTAAATGAAATTGGGGTGTGTTATAGAACTCCCACGGTTGAAGTAAAATTTTATAATTTGAAAGCAAATGCAATCAAATATTGAAATGAATATTGGAACAAAAAATAAAGCAAGACGATCAATACAACCAAATCAAAATGAAAATAAATAATTAAACACTTAAATCTCGGATACCGATAATTTGGTTAGATTCTGAAATGATTCTCAATGAGTATCATGTGACAAGTATGAAGTTTAATGGCGTACAATACTGATTTTCTTTATTTTTCTTTGGACTATCGACGCTTTTGGGATCTACATCTACAGTATTTTTCACCTATGATCTACAATTTCGTGCAGCCAACTTGTTCATCTGGTTAGCCGAAATCTCTTCATCTTGCTATTTTTATTGCAAATTCTTTAAACATTACATTTGTAGTAAGTATATGTTTAGTTTAACATGCAGTCATTTTTCTATATTGAAATTATCTAGGATTGCATCTGTACACAAATCTGCTGAAACTATGTTGTATGTCGTCTTATATCAACTATTTCAAATTTTCTAAAATGTTTGGAGTATTCTTATCTAGACATGTTTATAATTAATATTTATAAATCAATATATTTTGCATATAATATGATTCCAAGCGTTTAGAATAATAACATATCCAGTGCATCGCGTGTTACTCGATTAATGTTGTGCTCGTCTGGCTAATCAAATTGCACTTATCAAGACATCTTACATCATACTCTGCAATTGATAACTTAACATATAACTTCTATTCTCGTAGAGAAAACATTCAAAACTTTGGTTTCAAAGTAGTAGATACCTTGCAAACTCCTATAATAATAATAAGTTAACATTTTAGACGGCAACTTTGCATGGGCAACACCACATATTCTCAGCCTAACTATGCAGGTTAGAAAGAAATTATATTTTTCCATATAATCTTTTATTAACATTAATATTTAGACACTTATTACACCTTTATACCTTTGTTATCTTCGTAGCTATAATCGTAATTTTAGAAGCGGTCCCAAAATAGATCCTTAGGGTTTCTCAGCCACAAGTATATGTTTAGATGACTCACCATCAACAGTAACTATGTTTTGCCGATTAGTTAAGTAAGACCGGATAAAAGCGACTACCATGTGATCAAAACCGAAATACTGTAAGTTAGTACAAAGAATAGACTGAAAGGCTTTAGAGTAATCCACTGCAATTGTAGCCATTATACGTCCTCTATGAATTGCCGACAGAACATACTTCGTCCCAAAATGTTTTCAATAATCCGACTACGCGGTGGGCAAAATATTAGCACGGCTAGTAAAGTTTTGAAATTGATCATGTACAATTCGCTCGAATAGCGAATAAATAAAATAGGTAACACGCTAATTGGCCCCAGATCTGCGGCAAGCATTAGGTTACTCACCTTAGCTGTTACCAAAGTACACTTCCAGGCGCTCGGAGTGAACCCTTCACTAAACCCGTTGTAAAGAAGTAAGCCAAATACTTGCCAATATAGTCCCAATAACAGTAAACAAGCACATTCAGCACGTCTTTCGAAGGTCATGCATTATTTCAGTTTCATTATCGCATATAATACACTTGTGAAACAATTTTCGTGAAATTCTTGCATATAACTGTCAAAATGTGGACGTATATTCTTGTGCTATTACTAGAGGCCGGATTATATGCAAAAAGGAAAAGTGGATATATGCGCATAAATATGCAGATGTTTTGGCCTAAATATGCACTTTCTTATGAAAAATATGCAGATAAAAAATAGGAGTAATGCTAGAAAATATAATACTATAGAAAAAAATATTCTATTATATTTACTACAAGTTTATTTATAACATTTTACAACATAATGAACTATGAAAACAATTTACAATTACATATTTCTCAAAGTTTTCAACAGAAAAATTGTGGCGCTTGTCTGATAACATGTATTTATATATTGAAAAGGTTCGTTCTATGTCCACGCTTGTTATAGGAGCATATTTCAAATTAGAAATACCCTCTATTGTCAACTCAGTATTTTCTACTGACTCACCACACAAGATTTTAGCAATATCCTTTAGCTTTTTAAAACCCTCATTTTTGTCTATTACACTTAAAAATTTTTCATACACGGATTTTCCCACCCTTCCTTTAACATCAAAACATAATTTTTCAAATTTGTTTATTATTTCAACGCTCTCAATTAGCGACATAAATTGTTTTTCTAATTGTATAATAGTAGTGGTTCCCCCTCAGTGGCTGAGTGGTAAAACTCGCGCTTCACAGTGCGAAGGGCCGGCGTTCGAGACCCGGTAGCGGCAGAGCGTAGCAGTTTAAAATCCTAAAAAGGGATCTGGACCTCTAATAAGCTGCGAAAATGAAGGAAATGCCACTGGGTGGGCCAGGAGCGGTACGGTATATGCGTGTACATATACGGCTCGGTGGCTCCGAACCCTTACACCGAAAGGTAGAAAGGGTAAAAGATTAAGAAGAAGAAGATAATAGTAGTGGAAATAAAGACTGTAGTTGGCTTTAATAAACGCCAACTGTTGAGGTATTTCTTTACTCGAATACACCTTTTGGGCGTCTAGCACAGATTGTGCATCGCTATCAAGATCCATAATAATTGTCTTTATTTCTTCATAATGATTTGCATGAAAAATAGCAGCTTCCAACCACGCTCCCCACCGTGTGATTACTGGTTGAGGAGGAAGCGGAATACCGGGTAGATGTTGTTTGTAAACCTGAACTCTTAATGGAGCCTTTAAAAACACTTTCTTAACACTACTAATTAAAGTATTTACCAAGGGAAAATGGTTTCTTACTTCTTCTGCAACACGATTTATTCCGTGCGCCAAGCAAGTTGTGTGAATTAAATTTGGGTAAGATTTTCAAGTTGCAAGCTGCCTTCACCATGTACGGTGCGGCATCCGTTAAAAACAATAGAATTTTTTCTGTTGGAATCGATTCCGGTAAGAAAAGGTTGCCAGTTCTTCCTGTATAAACCTTGTTATTGTCAAATAATTTGCCTTTTCCAACTGTTTGGATGAAATTAAATAAGATTTTGCTGGAACCGATACGTTAAGGATACCTATTATTAAATGAACTATGTGTCGGCCCACACTATCAGTAGTTTCATCTGCGCATATGTAAAGGTAATTGTTTGACACAGCCTTCTTAATGCTACTCAATGTTTCTGCATAGATACGGTGAATATAATTTTTCTTAAGGTGCTCTCGTCGGGAATATTATATTTGCTGGTGTACTTTTGCAAAAATAACTTAACACTTAAATTGTTTATTTTATGTAGTGAAATATCTGCCGATTCAAACATTAGGCACAAATGTTCATTAAATCGTTCTTGTTCCGATTTTTTGAGGTTAATGGCAAACATTGCAGTAATGTTTGCCGACCCTTCTCGGCCAATTTCATCTTTGATAGTTTTGCAGCATGAGATGGAGTTTTAATATGCTGGTCGACTTGAAACTTTCTCTCACTTGTAGCCTGCATAAAAATAACACATCATCGGTTGTTTTCTTATAAAATAAGGGTTAGTAAAGGATAAAGGAGTAGTAAAAAACTAATGTGTAAAGAGTTTGCGAAGCAATCGAAATAAACGACATTTAATAAAATAACCAACACAACACTTCGACAAATAATTTTATTTTAAAATGATTTTTATTTAAAAATCATCAGCAGAATACGGAATATCAGATATTCCGTATTGTGCTGATAATATGCGAAAAATACGCATGAGACATACATCTCATTTTACTCAATTTAAAATAAAATTTTAAAATAAAATTATTTTTCGAAGCGTTGTATTGGTGATTTTGTTAAACATCGTTTAAAAACTATAGATTAATAAGAGGAAATAAACTTAAATTTTACTTACAATCTTGCTGCATGCTACGCAAAATATTTTTCTCCATCCTTAGACAATTCTGAATAAAGGTGCAATCCATCCAGGCACAGTCGCCATTTTCGGCATTTTTGCTATTATAATTAATAACAACCCACAAGTTTATACTTCGAAAAACCAACGTAAAATGACCTTTTAAAATAAATAAGATTGCTTTCGAATATGGGAATAAATTTCTCCGAATAACAAAGAAACACCTGTGCTCCTAATTTTCTGGTAAAATGTATTTTTGTATTTATTTAGAAGTTTCAGGGAATTAGCTTTTCCTTGAATTCTGTCCCGGTCTAGATGTATGGGAACAGCATTAATAAATTTTTGGAAGCGCTTATCGGAAAAGTATCGAAAAGAGGCTTCATAGAATGCCATTTTTAATTTAAAGAGGGCTGTTTAACTCTTTGTTTGTTACACCCACGACATATTTTTAGTAATGCCTATCCTATAATAAGTTACATCCAATAAATAAATAAAACTCGGATACTTCAAATATGCTGAATTACTACAAAATATGCAAATAATATACAAAATGCATATATTATGCAAATATGCAAATTTATGCAAACTGCATATTATCCGGCCTTTAGTTATCATCATCGCATGTCTAAATTATTAGGAATAGAAGGCGTTACTTATATCTTAAACAATATCCGAGTGGCGGTACATCCTTCGTATTAAAAATAAATAAAACAAGTTCAAAATATCGCTGGTACTTTTAAGATTCGAATAGAGAGTGCAGAAGCATTATGTATAAGTTTCTTTTAAATCTACGTTCTTGTATGTACATACATATATGTACCGCATGTTTGTTGTTTTCCCCTTCGACACCGAGTGCAGCTATCTTATAGGTATAGGTTTCAATTTGTGTGTAAACATTAAGCGCTAGACGGACATTTTATTTACTCTCTCCAGAAGAAGCCCAGTGAGACTCGGAATTTTTCTAAGGGAAGCAATATTGAAATGCCTGCCGGTTGTATTAAATGAAAAGGTCTAAACCTTACAAGAAATACAAATACTAATACTAACATTAATTTCACAGTAGATATTCTTGTACACTACAACATCTACTAGAATCAATACTAATATACTGTATAAAACTTAAAGGAATGAATATTAAAGTCTTTGTGATTGCAAAATAGCGACATCATTGAGATGAAAGTTGAAAACCAAATCGATAGAGTATTTAACTTTGTTCATGGTTTATTTGTTTGTGAAATTATTCCTCTCTGATTAAATAAATTCGCTTGACATGTCTACTGAGGAAATGGATTCTTTGTTCTTTGAGCAGCAAGGGATATATATTTCATTACTGTTTGCTTGGAATAAATAAAATAGCTTTAGTTGAATCCCTAAAAGAAGGCTAAAGTCTATATCACATTCTGTCAATACAACCATTAAAGTGCTGATGGCTTTATTTCTCAACGAGAATTTTTGTAGTTTAAACTAATTCAAAACATTATGAGATAATAAATTCTAAACATAGATAAGTTAATAATATATAGCGTTGCGATATAATGTCGAACGTTAAAATTTTACAAATATATGACTAAATAACCCTATTTTAAGGTATAAAGTACAATAACTCTAAATTTAGATAAAGGAAAAAATTTAATTCATTAATTCATCATCCACAATAGTCCAGAATCTCCTGTTTTTCCACATTCAGTATCTGATTTCTTTCAACGAAAATGATTGAGGTTATGTTTACAATTTAAAAAGGGTAACGGAAATGCTTTTTTTCCAGATAATCCAGATAATCGGATAAGAATCTTATCCTGTAATAGAAGTAAGATATTTATTATCCTATATAATTCAACAACTGTTTTATTTTGTAGTCTCCTTAATCATTCAATCAGATTTATTTGATAGTGATAGTGATTGCAAGGACTACGGCGTAGTATTACTGACACTATATCGCACAGCATTTTCAAAGCGTATCTTACCGAATGAACCGCGTTTTCTTAAAATTTATTGATGTAAACTAAACTTCCTCCTCCACAACCACGTTATTTCAAATCTCATAGACACATTCTTTTTACGCTGACCGTACGTATCTGTTTTTCGGATAGGTTTTCTACTTATTAAACACTAATGCAAATGGAAAACTACCTCTCCCTATAATAAATCAATCAGCGACGACCGAACTGGGACACAAATTCATTAAATTAGCGTACTATAAGATTCGGAAAGAACTTACTAATATCCTCGAAAAAGAAAATGAAAACTTGTTCATCGAAGAATACTTTAAATTTATTGAGAAACCCGTAAAACAAAATAATTTTGTAGTAGTGAGCCAGAATTTATGAAATTGAGTGCAGCGAATGTGATAAAGCATACATAGGACAGTGAAGACGCGCAATAGCTATAAGACTCAAAGAACACGTGGGCACATTATCGTTAACGTAAAATAGTTTCATCGACGGTTGCGAAGCATATGAACATTAAAATTGATGTAAGAGCGATATATAAGCGTAAAAATACGAATCTTTTAAACAAAGACAATGGCCCTTTAGGTCGGTCGTCGCTGATAGCTTTATTACACAGCCCGACAAAAACTTTTTGCTGCATCAAAGAAGAAGCAGATTTTAAATACTTCATGAAACCTGATTCCAAAAATACCATTCTGTTTCTTGTATCAGCTCTAGTTGTTGAAATAGACAAAAATTTAATATTTCACATATTTTCGTTCATATTGCTACAATAAACGTTTTCAACACACCTTCTTATCAATTCAAGTTGTTTATTACAGTTGTTTTTTACTTCCCTAATCTTTTTCCCCTAATAACCCTAAATGGTTTCCAAGAGTACTGGCATTAATGTGTTTATGCAGTAAACAGTTTTCAAGAATGTACGTTATAAGGGATTTCTGAAAATAGCCGTATAATTGGTATTCAAGGTTTACCTTCTAATAATATCTGCATAAATAACTATAATGACATCTATGTGTCAACCCTTGATTCAGTTTAAACTTAAGCTTTCTTGCAATTGTGTTTGTTCGAGGAGTGTTATTAAAATCATGGCTTCTACAAGTAGACGTAGTTGTGTTAATCATCCAGACGTTTTTTGCTATACATGTGGCAAATACATATTAAGAGAGTAGATAACCAATTTCTGAGCTTGGTTACCTTCACAGTCATTTAGAGAGATTTCCTGCAAATCTTGGCGACTTTAGCGAGGGTCAGGGTGAACGATCCCACCAGGATATGAGAATAATGGAAGGAAAATACTAGGGCAGATGGGACACACACATGATGGCTGATTACTGTTGGAGTGTTAAAAGAGGCAAACCCTTTCAGACATGCGCAAGAAAAGCGCTCAAAAGAAAGTTTTTAAATTAGTTACTAACTATTGTAAATATTTATTTTGGGTAATAACATTTGTAGATACTTGTTTTATAGAATAAACCAATTTTTTTTTATTTGTGGGTTTGATAGGTTGCATTGGAACCAATATTTATATGCAGGAATAAAACTAACTAAATACAAATACGTGTTCATATCTTTTGAAGACAAGCTGATAGAGGATATCTGATGGTATTTTTGGATTCCGTGCACCAAAATTAGTTAAGAACAAGAAAGAATGTCCGACAGCAAAATGTGTGTTGATCAGTGTTATAGAAAGAGGTAGTTTGCCATTTGTATTTAGTAAGTAGTGTTTAGTAAGTACAAGAATTGCTTGTATTCTCGAAATAGATTATCATCCTAGTTAGTGCTGTTTTCTATGAATACAATTCTAATTATGTTTTATGTTCTTCGATTTTTTGTTTTAATTGCTTTGTTTGTTGCTATGCTTTCTTAAGCGTCCTTATTTTCTGGTTCATATCTTACAAGAAAACTATGGTATACAGCTAATGTAACCAAAGTTAATACATCTCAAAAATTTAAGAGGTTCATACACATATATGTACTGATTGCCAGAAAGTGAACGAAATAATAGAGTCTAGCGTAATTCAACGTCAACAAGTACCCCGTAAATCGTCTAGAACAAGCTAGGTTGACAAAAGTCATTTCTAAGAATCAGTTAATTAATGGTACATGTAAAACAAACCCAGAAGGTAGCAATTTCTTGTAATAAATGTGTCAAATATTCCACAATAATGAGGTCACAGGCGGTGGCAGATAAGTGATAAGGTAATTGCATTAATTTAAATGATTTAGTTCAATTTTGGCAGGGCTCTTGATAACACCTCTTAAAGTTTGTGGTTTATAATAGAATTAGCTTTTACCCGCGACTTTGTTCGCGTGAAAAACCTACCCAAGAACCATACTACTATACTATACTTAACGGTTAGAACCATTAATTTTTTCACTTTATACTTAAGCTATTTCTTTATACAGTATACTATTAGAGGTTCTTCAGGTGCTAACACGACCAGGTTTCTAGGTGGGCTCACTCTCGAGCAGGTCACGTAAAACTTACCGTGCGAGAAGCAATCTCCTCTGAGATCAATTCCAACTGTTTTAGTGGCTGACCCTGAGATTTATAAATCGTCATTGCGGAACAGATCTTAAGGGAGAATTGCAATCTTTTAAACTCAAATGGGTACTCCGTTCTATTCATTGTAAGTGGTATTGGCGGTATGTACACCGATTCATCTCGAGCGCAGCCGGTAAATACAATGGTCTCTGCCACTTTTTTATGTAAGGCTTTCCCATGAAACCGGATCCCATTGCAACTTAGGCGGATTGAAATTTCTCAATAGCGTCATCAGAGCTCCTACTTTAAGGATAAGTGTGTGAGACGGTAGACCAGATGGGTTGAGTGTATTTAGGAACTCCAGAGGATAATGTACAGTATCATCCGTACGCGCTAGTGTCCACAGATTTTTGCTCGTATTCTGCACCGACTGCATGACTTTAACAAAATATCTATAATGACAGAGGCCTGGTCATTATTTGGTGTGAGAATTGCACTTCGCATAGCCACTCCGTGGATTTGCTGTGTAAGTTATGTATATCTGGATATATTCGTGTTATTAGGTCGTCAATAGTCGACACAAGTAAGGTAAGATCTGATGGAATTGTCATCTTGCCCTCGGTTTCCGGATATTCTCTGTTTCCTATTTTAAGGAGGAGATCGGCGAATTGTCCAGCGCAAACGTCACCCTTCAAGTACACTCGCATGTTTTTTGTAAGGTGGAATTTTTCGGCAAAGGGCCAAAGATTTGAGGGCTTAAAGCAAGCCTTAACTTCGTCAGTTCAAATTCTTTCGGCACTATCGGCAGAATTTGACGGAAGCCTCCAGCTAACAAGACGGTGACTCTACGCGTCATGTCATCGTTCCCTCTGATATCTTTCTGTTTAGTGCTCCGAAACACCATTTATTTGCCATAATGCTTTCGTCTCAAACTATAAGTTTTCAATCAAGCAGCACGTGGACTGCATTAATGCAAAACTTCAGCTTTCTAGGTTCAAGGGTTTAGGCTGGGCGTTGATATTTCTTGGGTTTTTAGTTAGAAAAAGCTAAAGGTAACACTAACATTCAGAAAAAGTAGCATTCTTCCGTTTTTGTGTTTTGAGAAAAGGATGCGAAAAAGTACCAAGATTTAGCTTTTACCAGCTTTTACCCCTAGAAGGTACAAATATGAAAAAAGGTATCAAACACACGTTCGCTTATTTTTTGATAAGTTTCAGAAGCATTTTGAATGTTAGTTCTATCTATAATAGTTTCGGAGATATGTATTAGGTTGCCAATTTTACCCGCTTTTACCCCTTTTCACCCCTTCAGCTTTTAAATGACCCTAAAATGCTTTTTACTGGACCTAAACATTGAGAGAAGAGCCTACATACTGAATTTGATACAGTATCAATATATACTTTAAAAAATACTGGTTTAGAAAAAGTATCAAAAATCGGTAACATTTGAACCCCTTATTAGTCCGAATTTCTAAAAGTACCAACACGCATTCGAGATTTTTTAAGAAGAGAGAAATTCAATTTTAATTTCATTCCTATACTTTAAGAGATGAATTGGGTACAAAAAAGTATCCAAATTAGATTTTTACCCTTTTAAAGTACAAATACCAAAAAAGAACCAAACACGTGTCCGCTTTTTTGACAGCATTCATATTCTTTTTGAATTTTGATTCTATTTGGCGTCGTTTCGGAGATATTAGGTTACCGAAGAAGTTGGAAGATATATATATATATATATATATATATATATATATAACTATATAGATTTATACTTTGATGGATTTTACTTTAGAGGATACCCACCTTATTTTTTACTTTACATTAGACACAGACTATGCGGTCTAATTACATTAAAAAGGATGTTCGAAAATATGTTATTTGAATGCCAAAACAATTTCCAACTATTTCTATTTATTTCAGTTTTTCAAGGTATGTGTATTCGATTGGATATTAAAAAGTTGCAGGTTAGCGGTGATGACGACGAAGCTAACGTAAAACAGCTATCGAACGATATTACCCTAAAGTTTAACCAGCGAATGAGACTTATTGCAGATAAACCAAAACCTGGCTATGGGAGCACAAATTATGGAGACGCAGCACGCAGATTCTTTGGGGAAGCAGTTTTAATAATGCTGAGGGACTTATAACATATATTTTAAGTATTATTGTTATTTATCACGGTATGGTAGTAACTAATTACATTGGAACGTGCTTTAACTTTTCCTACTTCGCTGTCCACAATGTATTCCTATCCTTTCATCATCATCCCTCAACCGTTCACGTCGACTACTGGACATAGGTCTCCTATAAATTTTCATTAGAGAGGATTTTGAAATGAAATGTTGCGTTTGCCATGCGTTTTGGTGAACAGATTATGAATATAGGAAACGATAACTGGGCATTTGATGGGAAGTACTGGTTTGGGATACCGACTTTTTTGTACGCGTAATATCCTGCTCAATAAACTAGAGGTGTATGGAATAAAGGGCACATCATTGAAATGGGTAAAATCCTCTTTAATGTTAGTCTTTATATGTTAGTCTTAAACACTGTCAGGATAATTACATATATGATTGTACACCATTTACGGTCACAACAAACATAGGTGTATCACAGGGAGTGATTTTGGCACCCGTACTTTTCCTTCTATTTGTAAATCATGTATTGGGACTCAGCAACAGCACTTCGATTCCACCTTATGAAGACGATGTCACCTTACTGATAAGTGAGACTGAAGACTTACAACTAGATGCCATGTGTAATAATATATATATATATATATATATATATATATATATATATAGTAACAATGTATATCGACCGTACTGTTTAGAGTAGAATATAAAAACGAGCGAAAAACTCTATTGGGATGGTCGGTCCGTGAAATAAAAAGTCTCGTTTGTTTAACGTCTATATTTCGTCACCGTTTGGTAACTTCATCAGGAGTATGTACTAGAGTAGATCACTAGCCCTCAGATACATATTAACGTGGTATTAAACCATAATATGTATCAGATACATATTCCACGCGTTCATGTGATTACACGTACAAAATCTGATGGTTATATATATATATATATATATATATATATATATATATATATCACAGCACGACAGGTCTTAGGCTTGTTCGGAGCCACCGAGTCGTATACCTCAGTATACCGTACCACTCCCGGCCCGGCTAGTGGCATTTCTTTACTTTCTCGCAGCATACTGGAGGTAACAGAATCATTTTTGCTACGCTCCGCCGCGGCCGCGTTTCGAACGCCGGAGTTTCTCACTATGATACGCGATTTTCCCCACTCAGCCACTAAGGACCGGTTTTACAGTGGCAGTTTAAGCGATCGCTTAGGCTTAAGCCAAAGGTTAAACCTTTGAACCGTTTTACACTCAACACTTGGTGGGTTAAGCCAACCTAAAGGTCGAAAGCTTAAGCGTTAGACACTGGGTAGCTTAAGCCTTAAACCACGCGATTGCAGTACGCATTTGACTGCATATTTGCAGGTTAGGCGTTCAACCGAGTGTTTCTCTTTAATAAGAATGCATTGAGATTATTTCTTCGGAGTCTCGGAGAGTAAAGCTGTGGTTAAGTATACCCAATAGTACATAAAGTGAGGTTTGGTTATTTATTGCATAGCATCATCAGACTGAAATCAAACAATCAAAGAATCGTCACAGTAGTAATTCTACCAGTTCACACCTGATGTACTGAAGGTTAAATTTTAGAATACATGTACAACTAACAACGGTCCATATAACTTAATTATTGTGAATTTAAAATTTGGTAAAGCTCGGTTGTAACATGTATAAGAATTGTAGTAAGACAATATTAATACAAGCATGGAATAAATAGCGAAACGTCATTTCATGTACTATTGCGTTTAATTAATCACACCTTTATTGTCCGAGACTCCGAAGAAATGATTTCGATTAATTTCACACCGGACAAAAAACGAATATCATCTTTTAATAAGAATGTTTACCCATCAAGAAGATACTAGTGACGAAAAATATTCTGGCATTTCAAGGACGACCGAAAACTATGCGTCCGCGGTCCAATCATATTAATATCTAGGAAGATACTAAATTTCTGCAATCGTTTCAGATTAAGCTATCCCTCGTAACTTGCATTTCTCATCTACAAACTTTTGTTTGTTACTTTTTAAGGGTGTTCGGTACTTGTTTTCAAAACCGGTTAAAGTAATTTTTTTATTGGTTCCAAAACTATTTTAAAAATTGTATATGTCTGACCTTTGAAAGTAGTGTGTGTAACAATAAAATACTAGTTTTTACAATGTTAAGTGTTTCTACAGCTATAATTTTATTTCAATGATAAGTGAAGAACCAGTAAGTTTACGGGCTCGAAATTTTGCATACCGTGTATTCGTTACGATAGCTACGTCTTATCGGTGAGCTTTGTAAATTCCTTTGCTATCGTTGCTTTCTTGAAGTCCAAAAATGTCGGTGAGCTCATGGTCATTTTTCTATTGCTTAATTAAGATTACTTTCAAAAACAAACAAATCATTTACAAAAAAGCTCGCCGATAAGACGTACCTATTGTAACGAATACACGGTACGCAAAATTTCGAGCAGATAAACTTACTGGTTCTTAACATTGAAATATAGTTAAAGCTGTAGATACTCTTAACATTGTAAAAACCTAGTATTTTATCGTTACACACACTACTCTTAAAGGTCAGATATACAATTTTCAAAATAGTTTTGGAACCAATAAAAAAAATTCAAACTTAACCGATCTTGAAAAAATACCAAACACCCTTAAATTAATATATATATATATATATATATATATATATATATGTACATTTTTAATTTGCTTCCCTGTAAACTGTACCAGTATTTGTATTTAATCTGTTACTGCGTCCCAAATTTTTTATTTCCTTTGGTAAAGCATCTTGTTCCACTGTTTACACTTTATTGTACGTTTATACTAATTCCATCAATTGATATGTTTCTTCTGTTAAAGTTTGCTGTACATTTTCGGCCGCTCTCGCTTATATTTCTATATTTCTTTCAAATAAAACTGACAAAGCGAGAGAGATAGAGAGAGAGAGAGAGAGAGAGAGAGAAGAAGGGACACGTGCACAATCGTCACGCGCAAAAATTAATATAACGTCTAAACTTTGAATTCAACACTACCAACACCAAACTTTCTCGTATTTCCTAGCTTTACTAAGCTACGCACTGTACAACACATGTTAGCTTAAGCGAGAGTTTAAACAGCGGGGAAGGCTTTACTAAGCGTTGGATTAAGCTGCCACTGTAAAATGGGCTCTAATTGTAAGCGAGTTAAGTGCAATAATACCATTCAAAAATGTTTGACAATAATAGGCTCAATGTTGACAGCACGAAAACTGTCTCTCTAAGATATAGATGGGCAACCTCCGGCCCGCGGGCAACATGCGGCCTCGAGAAAGATTTGCCCGGCCCGCTACTGAATTCTTTCGTTGCACATTAGCACGGCCCGTCTAAACTTAATTCATAATGAATCATAAGGATACCACAAAAATGTATATTTTTCAAGATTACTCGCAGCATAAAACTTCTACAAAAAGGTTGCCCGTGCCTGCTCTAAGATTTCATCCTTATCAGTAAACATCCTAGTTCTAGGTTTGCTTTAAGTTTAAACAACGAACGTCTCATTTTCAGAGGTAAAGTATGGTGTACCATTGCAGGAAAACTCAGTTCTGGCACATGATGTATCCATATGTCAAAAAAGAATTATACGGTGTATTTGTGGATTGTAGGCTTCATATAGTGAAACTCTTATAAAGTGAGAAGTTATGACTCTTCCCATTATATTGATCTATGATTTAGCTATGACCTTTATAATTACAGTTCTAATAATGAGTTGCATGATTATAATACTCGGAACAAACACCAATTAGCTGTCCCTGCTACAAGGTTCACGTTATATAAAAAATCTTTTATAGTGCTAGATGCAAAAATTTATAATAACATATTTCCATTATTAGGAGACAAACCTGTCAAATTTAATCGGCCATAAGATAGATATAATAATAATAAATTTTAATTACTGAATGTTTCTATAGTCTCCCAGAGCTAAGGGATTAGCGTTATATTATATTATTACATTTATTACTACTATATCAGGCAAATGCGGCCCTGTATGTGGTTTGCATTTTTCTTTTCCTTTGTTGTGACGGATTTTATACTTATTTAAGTCGTGAAAATAAAGTTGATGATGATTTTTGGGTGTCACAGTTTTATTACAAACTGCATTTTGTGGTAACTCGTAAATTAAAATTTTCCTTTAATCGGCAAATGAATATCCAAAAATGTTTTATTTAACGAACAAAGATTTTATCATAGTGGAAATATCTTGATGCTTAATGAGTTTCCAACACAATAGAAAAAGAAGTGAAAACTGCCATCATTGATATCTATCTGTAGGAGTAGTAATGTATGTTCGATATATCGTTATGGCCTTAGTGGCAACAGAACGGATGTACGTAAATGCTAAAGATATCGATACGCTACCGATATCCCCATCAGAAATTTATCGAATATCAGATTCACTAGTTCACGAAACGTAGTAGGTATATTTCATCATTACAAAGCTATTTACTGCCATTCTATACGAAACGAAACAAACAACGGAATTTGCTTATATGCAGAGAGTTTGTTCGAAACGAATACATTGGAATAAAATGGGTTTCGAATAAAATTTTCCATTACGATCTCCATGGTATTTGAAATATTTACATCAAAAGGCCACTTTACATTCAATAAAACAGTCGAAACGGGTTCCAGGGTTGCTTTGTATTCCGATAAATATGATTAAAAGAGCAGTGTTGTTCCTAAGAATATATTTACATTTCCATCAAATTTTTCGTAATCTATAACAATGCGATTTGAGTTTTTAAAACTGGATAGTCATGTGTATTTGTTTAATTGTATGCATCTCAGTTTCTAAAGCTAATGTTTTCGTTATATAATGGCTGTCATTTCAACCGAAAATGCCTCATGTAGTTTTGCAAGTATTTTAAAATTATATATACATATGTATATGTACACTTACCCTCGTTTAACTCGATAAGTCTAGATGCAATATTAGTCTTATTTACTGCAGCAATTACATTTTTTACAGTGAAATAATAAATGTACAATTTACTATTCTTTTATCAGTACTGTCTAATGTATTGAAAATTCCCCGCTTGCCTACTGAAGTAAGATCTGAGTTTCTGTAATTTACAGTAGGCGTACGCGATATGAAACCGAGACGAAATTGTTCTGTAAACATTTCTTTCTGTTAACATAAGTGTTGTACAAGAGTCTTTTATTCTTTAATTAAGGCTTCAATATATTTCTTTTTGTATGCCACTATTTATTACTGCCATACAAATGATTTTTGTTATAAAGTCTTGAAATATAGAATTCTGTAGATACGGTAGCTTCACTTGCACTTCATTTATCAAAGTCTTTTTGATACTTCGATCGAAAATAATTGGTAAAAATAATAAATATGAAAATATTTGTTGGTGGTTAGACTGGACGTTGTTTGCTTTTAGACAAATTGGTAGCATGTTTTATAAATTTTGATATTTTCGTGTTGATTATGGTTTATTATACACTGGCTAGCAAACAATTTAGGTCACTTTGAAATTGTGATGGTTTTTGTTATTGTCTATTGTATGTTTATATTTGAAAATTATGATTCATTGTGGTATCTTTTGAAAGCAAAATTTATGAAAAAATGTATTTTCTAATAGCATATTCCCTCCGCTTGCGTTCCTGACTGCTTGAAATCGACGAAGCATACTCTCAATTAAACTACGGATCACATCCTGGTCGATGTTATTCCACTTCTCTCAGCTCCTTGGCAGTTTTTGGAGCCGATATATAGTTTCGGATACGTCGTCCCAACTAATTCCAGATATTTTTAATGGGATTCATCTCTGGATTGAGTGCTGACCAATCAAATCTCCTAATGCCCACCTCATCCAGATATTTTCTAACAACTCTCGCTACGCGTGGTATTGCATTATCTTGCATCAAAATGTCGTGCGGGCCCATGGTGGGCATGACATGCATGACATGATCTGCTAGAACTTCCGTAATGTGCGTGTGTGTGAAGAGATTCCTGCCCGAACCATAACCGACCCACCGCCAAATGGAAGTCGCTTATCAATACAAACTGCAGAATATATTTCTCCTGGATTTCCCCATACTCGCCGACGTCCGTATGACTTATTGAGGCAAAAACGCGACTCATCTGAAAACAAAAGCTTGTTCCAGTCCTCATTATTCCATGCTAAGTGATTTCGGGCAAAAGTCAATCTTGCAATTCGATGCAGACGTTGCAATGGCGGAGCTGTAGCTATCCTTCTGCAGAACAAACCAGCACCACGAAGCCTTCTTCTAACAGTCCATTCACTAACATTCACATCGATAACTTCTTGGAATTGATTTCGAAGCAAAACCGCAGAGGTTGTTCAATTCCGCAAAATTGCAGACACCAAAAAACAGTCATCTCTTTGGGGCGGTGACTTTTTCGCTCAGGTCCTACTTTTCTGGTTATTAGGAAATCTCCTCAAAGCGCTGGTACACATTTTCTACAGCATATAAGCTTTTACCAACAATTCTTGCAGTTTCACGTTATCCTCGACCATCTTGTATCAACATTAGAATTCTTGCTGCAACAAGGGTATCTAAAGGCATTATGGCCTGCTAGATAAACACTACATATACTAAACCATGCAATCGATAGGTTTTATAGAGAGAAATCAACGCTAAACTGAAAAATAGACAACGCAATGTGAATTTTTAGTTTGAGCTAATGCGCGCTCTTTCATAAAAGTTGAAAATACCGTGGCAATACATGACAGATAACACATATGTCACATAACATTTCTCCGCAATCACATGACTCAGCATCTGCTGGTACAATGATCTACAAGTTGCAAACTACAAACGTAAAACATCAAAATTTCAAAGTGACCTACATTTTTTAGTCGCCAGTGTATTACAAAACGACATCAAGAAGAATAAAATTAGGAGTCACTCTTCTACTGTCATAGTAGATGATGCGAAGAGGAAGATGAAGATTCCAACCAGTTGTATTATATATAATAGCAGTTGATGGTTATAATGAACAAAACATTCATCCAGCAATAGTGATGAATAATGACAATGTGGTTATTTTAAGTATACATATTAAAGCCGGGTTTACGCTCACGCAAACTGTTAGTGAACGGTGTTCGTGATCAATTTTCCACATTTGAACGACAAAATTACAAAATCTCTGTCTGTACTAACAGTGATGTCAAACAGTGAGGAATATATTATTTGCGCAGTGCTACAACCGCTGTCCTTAATATTGAACTAGCCAATTAAAGAAAACAAAGATGGTGGATTAGAACATTATTAAAGAGATGATTAGAGAGTTGTCTCTTATCTGATTTAGAAATGAAAGATGGTAGTGGTTTGAGAAATATTACCATAATCTCAGGATTACATATTAAATATGTGCTAACTGATTGCGCTGTTACTCTACAATGTTTAGCCATAAGAGGTTTCAAAGTATAATCTACCTCTTTAGATTATCGAAACATAACATATTCGAGTTTGTTTCACAAAGTCTCATGTTTTAACAGTTGAATTGTCTGGAGGTGAAATTAAAGATGCTAAAGTTGAACTTTCTTATACTGGGACGTTAAAGGACAGAGAGAATACGGTATTACGGTATGTGTTACATCAGCAATAGCAGAGTATTCTTCTTGCTATTATAGATTTCATCGTGGCAAACGCGATGTACGCTTCATTTGTAGCATTTGAAGTGTTCTGAGTTTTCATGGTGCAACATATGGTATGTGTTGAACTATTGAAATATATACGACCTAAAATTCGGTGGTATTATTATCATGTCATGTCTTTCAGAGGAGAAGGCAAGAAAAGTAAAGGTACAGTCAGAAAAGACAAAGAGATTGTAGATACCTCAATGAAAATGTGGAGATACATCTATACGTCATCAAAGGACTAATCTTCGGCTTATTATTAGGTTTGCGCTTCGTGGTGACAGTTTAAATATAAACTTCTTTTTCTGTCAGCATCAATATGTCAATTATATTCTTTTACCATGATGCTCATCACGGTATGCTCCCCAGTCTACCTGTTAATTATATTTATACTGAGATGATCAAAAGTAACTAGACTACCGCAATAATCGTTTCATATTTTAAGAAATTATTTAATAACGCTGGTAAACAAAAGTAAATTTTTGCGTATTTCTTTTTCTCTCAAATAGAGTATTTACCCCATTGATTCTGAATCTACTTTCCAAATTTGTGGGTCAGACATAGTTTTTGAGTAACACTGCTGGACTACTTTCTTAAATGACTGGTATGCTGTTGTTGTTTTCTCATTTAGGGTGGTATTGAAATCAGGATCGTTCATTAATTTTCGAATTTAGGGGCCAATAATTATGCCTTCCTTGATTTTTACATCACTGACGTGGAAATAGTTTTTTTAGAAAACCGTTTCCATCCATTCCTTTATCAATCTGAATTTAATTTGTAGAGGTAGGAGCTATAGCTATAGCGGATCCACCAGGGGTTGATTGATTTTTAGTTCTTAGAACCTAGCCATTGTTTTTTTGACATAATGATTTTGTCTGTCTCTGCTGTCTCACTCGCACAACAAAATTTGGTATTAATTTGGTGTTAAAATGTTTAAATAACTGACATATTCAAAAGGCATAATTAAGATAATAAACGGTATATTTGGCTTTTCACTTCTATTCAAAGAAGGAACACATGGTTTAACTTTACTCAAGTAGATTAATGTCATCATTATTTATATTATTATTATCATTGTAATTATTACCCAAACTTAATAATGGTTCCAGTGAACTTACATAATTTGATATTTCTTGCCTTTGATAAACTGAATTTTAGCTTAATCAACTAATAGAGAAGTGACGTTCATCGGTTTGTTGATGTGATTAATTTATTTTTGTCAGTGTAGTGATAAAATGCGACACATATTCACTTGTTTCCCACAAATAATGTGTTAAGATTCCTGAACCACTACTTTCGGTCGCTATTTCCTAAAGCTCTCTTCTCACTTTGATTGAGCTTCTCAGCCTCTACACTCTAGAAACTAGATACAAACTCATGAATACTCATACTGTATCACATATAGAGAGAAAAGTTCAGATCAGTCGAAACTCCACGCAAGTATTATGTATAATATATAAATCTAATGAATAATTTCACAAAAGATGGCGACTTAGTTATATAAATATGTAACCCAGATTTTTCAAACAATATATGAGCTTGATTTCTGTTCTATTTCGTCAATGTATCCAAACTACAGTCGTATCTAGTGGATCGGAGAGAATTACTAAATGCACGCTTTCGCAAAAGATTGATGAAGGGAGATCTAAGAAAATGTTTTGTGTTAATTTAGCGTATAGCACGCTGCACACGTAGAGCTTACCACTACCCCACCTAATTAGTACGTTTATTGACGTGTGACACACGTTTAAGTATGAAAAAAGAGTATTTGGTTGGATCTCTGGTGATAAAGTAATAAATCTAACAGGTTGACTGCAAATGTAATAATAATATTTCATGACAGACACACTGCATATTTCACTGTCCTAATAAATTCTAATAAATTCTAATATATTAACGAATAAAGCACCTTGCAAACAAATTGCTGGTACTAAATGGGGTTCGCCGCCGTCTACCATTCTCATATATAACTCTGAAATATTCAAACTGTTGCATACTCAGCTATTGTCTGTGGAAATATCGCCCTTTCTGTGTATACGTTTATCTACCATTCGAGGAATGGTAGGTCGATAAACAGCGTGAATCGAAATAAATTTCTCTGAATATGTGTGATATATTTGGAGCGATAAGTTCACAAAAGCTTTTCGAATCTAGTGCTTTGTTTAAGTTTTGGCACTTTCAAAATGTGCTTCACTTTCGCTTGGAGGTAATATTCGATACACATATGACACCGTATTTTCTCCTTATTGTTTTCATTTCATTCACTGTTAAGAGATTTTTATAAATTTTATTGCTTAATTACGAATAATATTTTACATGTAGAAAGCAGTGCAACAACTAAAACTACATGACTGAAAAATCTGCAGAGCTGTGTCTCAGACTTACAAATCTAGGATATTAACACCATGGCGGACATCGAACACCATTTAAAGCACTGAGTTTGGATTGATTTGAATTTTAAACTACTAGCAGAGTATTCCTACTTTGATTCCCATGAAGTACTCGGCAATGAATTAACAAGCAGTTTTGTCTAAGAAGCTGGTTAGTACATTAATGTAGCTGAAGTAGTTGCTTGCATAGAGGAAAGCTTTTGGGTGCTGAACTAATATTGACGAACTTAGCAGTCACCACTGGAGTTGGGCGGTGACAATTTCTTATGTAGTACTACCAAATTTCGCATGTTGTTAGTGGCGTTACCGCGTACTAACAATATAGACAATCTGCAGCTGAATAAAAAATGAGCACCCTACAATCATGCGTTGCTACATGCATACTGCATTCTAAGCGGCTAAATGAAGCTTATGATAGTATAATTTTAGCAATCATTTTGTGAAATAATCAACCCGCCCGTGTTTGAGAGAAGCCACAGCTAAATTGGGGTGTGCTATAGGATGCACGGCTGAAGTAAAACCATGTGTTCAGCACTTGAAAACTTAAAAACCGAATATGAAGCAAATAAAAAGAAAGACGACAACAAATCAAATATTAAAACAAATATTAAACAAATAGCAAAAAAAAAATAGAACGATCAGTCGTTGCCAGCCAAGAACATAAGACCATTCACTTCATTATGTGACCAGTTAGAAAAAGAAATGCAAAATGCTTCTCATTTCCTTGGGGTATATGATAAAATAAATATTGTTTCCTCCCTTTACTTAATAAGTAATAATTTTATTTACATTCTTCTCTTCCTGTTCTTATTTTTATTCTGAATTAAACATTCAATGTATATACTTGATCATAGGTATGAATATTTCATTTTTAGTAACATAGATAAAGTATTCAGCCATTAAGTAATCAGGAAATTTGTTAAAGTATTTGCTTCCTGACTTTTTCATCGCTAGAAATTCAATATATATCTGGTTAGCATGCTGTTAGTTAGAGACGTTAACTTTCTACATGAATATTGTGCCATGATTAACTCCATTCCTATCGCCCGGGTTAACAAACACCCGGCCTCAATAAAAGCTTTGTCCGATCCCTGCTGTCTGTTCGTTTCTCAATAAAGTGCACTTCACCCTGATCTATCTGGCGCAATATCTAAGCTATATAGGACATTGCCTAAAGGAAGTGCTTAGAAATTGAATTGCAAAAGTACTTTTTTAGAAACAAAAATGCGACATGCAATATGCAAGTTTTATATTTTGCTGAAATTGAGTTCGAAGTTCTTTACCTATTTCAGGAAGGTAGATATACTTACAATCTTTTTCAGTAGTCCGACACATTTATACATTTGTATCATATCTGTTATACATATTAGTACTAGCATGTCGATAGGAAGTACAAAGATATGAAAATAAATAAAGATAATTACCCTTTCAGTCAGCTTTTTCCTTAAAGGTAAGTCTTAAAGTCATTGTAATATAATAGTATATAAAAAGTCAATCACCATTTGATAATAGTACATATTGTTATTTAAATTGTACGAGTTGTGATAAGGGCAAATAATAATAATAATTCCGCGCTATTAAAGTTATTTACAATTTTCTGGCAAATAAAACCTTCAACATGTACAATTTCAATTTATTTTTCTCTCTTAGCGTTCAACAATTAATTTCTACCTCTTTCGGTTCTCACAATCATGGTTGCAATTTTTTCCAGAGTGGTTAATACTTAAGTGTATTTTACGGCTTGCATATAATCAATCTCGAAAGTGACAATGCGATAGCTAAACTTGAGCTAGGACTGTGTAGTACTTTTCTAGCTATTACTGTGATATACTGCTAACCTTTAATTGTGTTAGCCAATTTAGAAAGGTCTCATGGACAGAATATACCGCAACGTGTTCTTTTATATAAAATTGTCAAAAGCGGGTGTTGCTGGCTAGATAAGTCATCAATAAAGCTATATATGAAACAATAATAGTGTTATAAAAAAGCGAATATAGCCAGAGGTATGTCTTTAGAATTTATACTTAGTACTTCAAGCAATTTATTTCTGTATGTTCAATAGATATTCTGATGAGTACATTCAGCATTCAGCATTCATGCCTATTGCATAGATACCTCCAATCGATACAACGTAGAGATATATATAAAAAAAGAAAAAAAGTATCCTCTATAATTTGGAAAAAAGAAATAAATGTATGTTTCTAATAAAGTATTTTATTCAAAAACAGAAAATACCTAACAATTACTCAATTTAAATTACTATTTTGTAATTAAAATGCTTAAATACAAAACAAATACTAATTTAATCAAACTGATCCGATTTTCATGAAATTCTGCATAAATGCACAATTTCATTAATAATTTTCTGTAATTCCTTGCAGATCTTTCCTAGTTTTTGTATCATCAATAATTTAAATCGTCTGCAAAAGTTATACATTGATGCTTAAGTTAAGAATTGCTTATATATATAATAGCTCTTAATGCTACTTTTCATTTATTTTACTTTACTTTCATTTTATTTAATGGTGTTTGTTAATATAGAAGATAACTGCAGAAGGCTAACTAACAGAAAGCTTAGAGATACTATTCAAAAAGCCAAACATAACAGCAATAGTGAAAGTGCCTAGAATAAGATGGCTAATACATGTACCGAAGAAAGGAAAAATGACGAAGAAGACGCTTAATAGGAAATATATTAGTAAATTAAAGAGAGGAAGGCCACGAGAAAACAGGGAGGGATAGTATTTACAAAAGCTTACCACATAAGAATATTGTGAATTTGAATAGCAGCAAACTCAGGAGAATAGGGATGGGTGGTAGACAGACGTACACATACAAGTACGCATACAAGTGCTTAAAGTAAGAAAACAGTCAATATTTTGTAATACATTTGTTTGGTTACTTAGTTATTTATTTCAATTGTAGAGTATAATATGTAGGAAAAAATCATTAAGATGTTATGTATTGTGTCTTATGTATACATGGCCTGTAGAGCAATAAAATTAAGGATATTAGATCTCGGTTAACAAAACCTACGGATTTTCATTGTTGATTACATTACGAAAAACCTAACGGAAAGAAATTGGGGTTTTATGACTAACAAGTATTTCACATAACCGATATCGTTCCGTTTCTAACGTGCTGTGACTTGAATTAGTTCAATGGGCCTACTCAATATTCTATTAACGTCAGTCAAACAATCGGTAGACTGAAATTTCTATAGGTCCCCTCAAATTTATTGGAATAAGTTATTGATTGATGAAAACCAGAGAATGTGAAACGACACTACACGATAGAATCTAATTAAGGAAGTACATACGTCGTAGCTGACTGTGAAGTTGTCGTGCTACCATAGTTTCACTTATTGATACTATCACCACCTTATTATACATTATATTTTTGCACTGTATTAATTTTCCGTATTATCCGTATTATCCATATTTATTTTTTTGTATTGCCCCTTGTTGGATTTATTCTGTTGGGTAATAAATAAATAAATATTATTATTATTATTATTATTATTATTCATTTAGTGACGAATAAAATATGGATATCGAATATCCATACTTTCCATTATTTTCTATTGTTTATTATCGTAAAGCCTTTTGTGATAGAAGACAAATAAAGCAAATAGAATGGAGAAAGCAAACGATATTATTACATTTTATATTTCTTCTTATTATTATTCTTTCTTGTATGCCATATAAGTAGGCTAATTTGCTGTTCTGTCCCAATTAGGCCTCTTTGGAAGTGGAAGTCTAACAGTCCTATCACTTCTTCAATGGTTTGCCACTAGGATCTTTTCTTCCACAAGGTTTATTAAATTTGACCGTCTGTATAAGCCTGTTTCCGTAGTAGTTGGTAGTATGTTACGCATCTTTTACTGAGGAAATAAATTGGAGATCCGTTGGCATCTCAAACATGTAATATTGATCCCTAATGCATTCATTGGAGGTTAAAACACGAGAGATTCACTCGATATTTCATTCAGAGTTAACATTTGCAATTCAGAACTTGAACATTCGACTCTTTCCGATTCGACCAGTCAGTACTAGGACACGAATCCGTTGCCAACAATCTAACGTATCTCGTTAAGTAAATCATGTGTGATACAGTCCATACTTACAGTTTAGTCTCTAGCGCAGCCCATTCTTAACATCATTGTTCGCGTATCTGGGCCCCTAGCATCGAACTCGTACTCCAGGTTTGATCACCCTCTTACTCAGATGATTGTCGTTCTTCTGACATTACATCGTTTTAAGAAAACATAATTGTTTATGCCCTACACGAAATAGAAAGAATGTTATACAACAAAGTGAGGAACACGGTCTTTTAACATCTGTTCCTGTAGAAGAAAAACCGACATCTTCCAGAAACCTTGCCGAGCCACTTCATTAATGTCGTAAAACTATCCGCAAAGTTTTAAAACGAAATAAATATCGCTCTTACAAATTAAAACGGAGTAATGAAATATTCTCCATAGTCAAATACAAGAAATTAAAGTTTTCTGAAGCTGTAATGGAACTATGCAATAATATTTGAAATCAACATCTTGTACCAAGTGTGTAAATAAAGTAGTGAGACCATTTTTTCCCTTTGTTTTATTCCAATAACATTACAATTCAACATTATCCCGTTCACAGTAATTGCCTTGAGAAGCCACACAGCGCTGGAGACGGTTCTTTAACCCCTCATAGCAGTGCTGGAGCTGGGAAAAATCTGATGAATGCACAAGGTCACTGACTCTGTCGACATTTGCATCGGTTCCTGAAACAGAATGCTTTCTCCTGCTAGGTTCATCTTTGATCTACTGTCTTTCTTCTGCAAATGCCTTAAACCATCGAAACAGTTGGGCTCTTGACAAAAACCTGTCTCTGTAGGCCTGCCGAAGTTTCGCATAAGTTTTTGTTGAACCGTATTCAAGTCTAAAGCAAAATCTGATCGAACTCCGTTCCTCGAAATTAGTGTCAGTCATTGTCAAAACACACAAGCTAAACCTGTTTCACTAAAACAATCGCTACGGAAATGTTTCTCCAACCATTTCCAACTCGCATTGATGGCGTATAGCATGCGCACCTGCCTCCACTCCAACTGTCGCGTTGCCAGTGTTGTTCGTTCGAACACTTCGCTAACAGTCTCATTACTTTATTTAGGCACCTCGTATATGATACAGGAACTTAGTGCCCACAACGTGAATCTTAATGTTGAGGGATACTTACATTTACTTCATAATAATATTATACCAGCAATACAAGAAATTGAACATATCACTTTTAATGATATTTAACCTCAGCAAAATGGCTGGTCTGGGCATAAATCTATAATCGTACATTTTTTTGAGAAACGTATTTTAAGATTAGTTAAGGGGTTATATCCACTTAGGTGGGTCTAAAATATCGAAATTTGTTTTATTGCATTTTTCGATTGTAACGAATATTGAAACAAAATTTTAAACGCATCCAATCATTAAAACCAAAGTTACAGCTCATAATAACCCTTCGAGTCATGCTACCTGAGAATTCAGGAGAGAGTTCAGGAATCGCGATGGTAGTTTTGCCACAGAGCATTAAATACACATATGTGAGAATGCCCTCGATGGCCATGTCAAAAGTGGTGTCGTATAACGGTCCAAAAGTTTGTTTAATCGTGCAGGGTTCTGATTAGGGCCCAGTTAGAAGGACGTAGAATCGTATTGTAGCGTTTACAACAAACAACTTCATCAACATCATTTTTTGCGCCACTTTGGTGGCCGAAATCCGCCGAAATCCTGATTCCGCTGAAGCAATGGTTAGTGCTACAGCTCTACTGACAAAACACCTGTAACATGTATCGCCGGTGAACACTCATGGTATGAGTGGCAAAGGGCTTTTGCAACATTGTCGGCCGAAAAAAAGAGGAAAAAGAAGATGCCCGCATTTGTTCATAGTTAACCGTTTCCAAAAGATGTTTTGAAAACTATAAGACCTGTTTATGAAGATTTTTTAAAAAAGACTTGCTTGAAGGATGTGTCGGCGGATTTATGCAGAATAATAATGAGAGTTATAATCAACTTATTCAGAAAATCAATCCGAAGGATCTTCCTGGGGGTGTTATACTGGTTGAATAACACAGCTGGTTACATTTTTAACGAGGGAGATATTGCAATTTTGAAGATTTTCGAAGCATTAGAAGTACTTTATGGCCTTCATGCTCATGGGTTTGTCGCGAAGGACGAGAAGCGCGTGCTCATTGCCGAGCAGCGCGCACAGGAAGCTACCAGGGAAGGAAGAATGGCTCGTGGGCAACATCAAATTGTTGTTTTGGACACTGCTGTGAATGTACAAGGGACTCGTTATGGCCCCGCTATAGATGATTCTGTGTAAGTCAGAAATAATACATATATTCTAGCAGTGCGAAATGTAGACATGAAATTTAGAACGCGATTATCTTAGAATGGTATTTTTCAGCAAATAACGTTGCGGTGACCACGTTTTCTCGAAAACCATTCTACTTATCAGCTTGCAACTTTGACAGTTTTGTTTATAATTACAATGGCCAATTCGTGAACGAAGGGGTTTTAATTCAGACCTAATTTACATTTTTTAAGAAAAAAACGACCTTAAAAACCCTAATTTTTGCAAAAATCTTCGCCATTTTCTAACAAAACAAAATTTTGCTAAATCGTTCATTCACAAACTCCGTCCAGAGATATACTAATAAAAAATGTTTAGTTGTTTTATTGCAGCTAAGCCGTTTCTGATTTATCGTGGTCACCCCTCGTGATGGGAGAAATAAGGTGTTCTGGGGCAACAGCTGTATGTCCTTCAATTTTCAAGATTTCCAAAAAAACGTACAAATACCTTTAATCTTGTACTAATAAGTAGGTTGTAGTTCAGTATGATTGAATATCATGATTATGGATTTAAAAAATTATGAAGATACTCTCGTTTTTCCAATCCTAAGTGGATATAACCCCATAATACCTGACTGGAACACCGTCCGTTAGTGTCTGTGGGGTTATGCTACGGTTTTCAAAATAATAGAGCAAATAACCTAGAAGAATTAAAAGTTAAAATTGCAAACACCTTACGCAGTATTGGTTCTGAGTGGATAGAATGGGTTTTGTATTGAATGACAATTTTAACCGGGTTCAATATCGAAATCGAGGTGTTCAACACTGATGAAGGGCAGCGACTGAAAAACTTTCAGGTTTCTCAGCCGCATCCTAATGTGTTTTGCGCACGCAATATGTTAAGTTAAAGAATAAGAAGTTGTAAATATACGTATTATAATACGTAGGGCTTACAAAGTATTTAATCCATTAGGTATACATATATATGTATGTCTGCAGAGTTCTAAAAATAATTGTAACACAGAAAAATAAAATAAATTCGTCAATTAGGTAATTGGTCCCGAGAAATTAATAAATATTTAGCTATTTTTAGTAGATTAGGCTTTAGTTATGCTTAATTACGCGGGCGTAAGATTTGTAATCATAAAAAAACTAAAGAATAAACTATTGGAATTAGAATTTAGAAAATAACATAAACCAGTAGATGGTAAATTGTCTACATTAGAATAGAAGCAAAACCTTTGAAAACCCTTCCGAGAAAAAGAAAAAGGATGAATGTTATCAAATATTTGAAGACGAAATAGAGAAATTGCCAAAGGAAGATACAGTTGTGATGCTAGGAGATTTCAACACATAGATCGGAAAGAAGAAATATACGATCCCTGAAAAGACAAACAATAATGGGTAATGATTCTGTAACTTGGCTCGAGAACAAATATGATAATAAGTAGTACGAAATTTCGCCACCCAACACAACAAATGGTTACATGGAAGTTACCAGAAAACATTTTCGCAGATTGATTATGTACGAAAAATGAACCTACGGCAGTCAGCGGAGATGGATGTAAGAATATACAGGGATGCATGTGCAGACTGAGACCACATCATTGTAACCGCAATGGTGAAGCAGAAAGTAACAATAAAGAATACAAAGAATACATACAGTAAATAGAACATAGGTAGATTAAACAACCTCAAAGTGTAAAGAGAATATGCTGACAATATTGATTAACATTCGAAGGAACAAAAGCGACGTATAGGCAGGATGGACCAGCATAAAATACTGAATAAATAGAATAGCTGAAGAGGATGATGAGTGTAGCTATCTAGTTGTAATTTTACCGTGGTGGGTTAGCCAAAAGGCGCGACTGTAGCTACTGCAGGAGTCGGTGCAAGCTTAGAATTAAATAGCTGCAAAAATTCGTATTTAAGTACATAATGAGAGAATTCTTAGTTGAATAATAAGTTTCAACCAATATTTATGAAATAAGAATTAAAAAACTAAATGAAATAAATGACACATTTGGCCCAGCAGCTTTAGCTTCCTATTACTAACCATAAGGCAGGGCGAGAGGAAAAGGAAGGTTAGTGTATAAACACAACGCTACTACTTAACCCTGCTGTACTGTTAAAATTTACTCTACACGTGTATCATTCGGGTCAATATGACCCGACATTATTTGCAACAAAGAATAAGTCTACTGTTTGAAAAGAAATATTTTATTTATAGAAAAATAGAAATTTACATCTTCTAATAAAAAACATTTACACTTAAACATAAAAAATGTACTTTATAAAAAGACTATGGAGCACAATTTGGCCAAAAGAATTTTACATGCTTCTTACAAAGATGTTTATTGCATATTACACAAGTAATATTTGTTTTGTTGTCATTACTTGACGAACAAAATTTGCATCGTGCACGTTTTGCATTAATGTTCGCTGCTGTTGAGGGTTCATTTGATGTTAAGGCTATATTTCGATTTTTCGATTGTTGAGCTTTTACCACCATGTTGCGAGCTTCTTCTCCCCTGGGTAGGTACGTTCTTGACTCCATATGTAATTTTATGAGTGATTTTCCTAATTCTTATAGAAATAATCTTCTTTTTGTGAGTTTATTGTTGTTCCAATTTGGATTCACAGCAGTCCATAATACATACGCGTTGTAAGCCGAAATGTCAAGCATGTTATAAAAAATTACCATAGGCCAGCGATTGGATTTCCTTTTACAAGTATATGTGCCCACTAATTGATCGAGTGTGTCAACGGCACCTTTAGTTGCACTGTAGTCTAGTATTATATGAGGTTTCTGATCAGTTCTTTCAGCGACTTTGTTGTCGTGATGCAATGTGCTCATATGATCATGTTCTTACCCTTTTTTTGGCACATAATTTACGACGGTTGTATCATTTGTGAAAAAGAAAGAACTGCTATGTACTTGTTTGTTAGTTATTGGCTGAGGAAGTTCCGGCTTGTTTTTTCTAACAGTTCCTACCATCGTAAGTTTTCTTTTCAGCAGTAACTGTCCTAAGTTGTATGATGAAAAGAATTGTGACACGTCACATTATGTCCCTCTTAGTTCGCTGGTGAGATCGCAAACCACCCGCATGCCCTGATTTTTCTGGTGGAGCACCCTCTTCCTTTCCCTTGTAAACTTGTGCTTTCAATGCGTAAGACGTTTCACTGTCACAGAAAGTCCAAATTTTGATACCATACCTCGCTGGTTTACTAGGTATATATTGCTTGAAAGGGCAGCGACCTCTAAATGCAACTAACTGTTCAGCCACCGTTACATTTTCTCCAGGATTATATAACATGGGAAGATTTTCTACCCACATTTCCCAAATGTTTCTAATGGCCGCTAATTTATCAGCACGTCTTCTTTCCTTGCGTGTAGCCTTGTCATCAAAGCGAATCACACGGGATATCATGCTGAATTGTTCAAGAGACATGGTTGCTCGAAAATGCTTCGACCGGTATCATTGTCCCACAGACTTCTTGTAGCTTCTCCGTGCGATCGGTAGACGCCGGCAAGTAACAAAAGACCAATGTAGGCTTGAAAAGTGGTACTATCTAAAACTTTCCACTTTGTATCGTAAACCCGTAATCCTTCAATATTTGTCATCATTATCACTTCCTTCCTCGATCGCAGGAAAAAATACAATTTCAAATGCACTTTTTAAGTCTGTAATTCTCGCACATGCATATCTTGTAATTCCTGCAGGAGTGCGAATCACATTGCCAGAACTAAAACGACCACGTGGCTGAGGTAGAAGTAAATTCCATTCAATTTTACCATCTTTCGAGAAAATTGTCTGAACATTCTGAGGCATTTGAAGATTTTCTTGGTCTTGTTCGCTATCAGAACTATCACTTTTCCTACACATCACTTATATGATCTTCAAATTCAGAAACAGATTCATCACTATCAGAAGCTTGTGCAAGAGCTTGCAGTTCTGCGTCACTTAGTGGTCTTCGACTTCCCATGTTGAAATCGAGAGTGAAACTAACAAGCAAATTGAGTGCAACGTTTTATAACTAAGGTATCACGCATGCGTGCAACGTCCGGGACGTCCCCTTACAGAAACCAAAAACAGACGCTAACACGTTTGAGCTTGAATAATCCTGCGTAAACAAGAACATGCAAGAAGGTAATACGTGATAGTCAAGTAGCAAAAAAAAATAAAACAAATAAATCATTTTTATTACTTTCTAACATATTAGGCGCAGTGATGGGTCGTTATTATATGCACAATTGTGTTGTATATAATAATAAACAATATAAATGCGAAAAACATATCCTAGAAATATGTATATAACGTAGATGACTGTCGGGTCATATTGACCCGAACGTAATAAAGGTAACATATAAATAAATATTTCAAAAAAAAATAATAAAAAAAAAAATGTTTATGGAATATTAACGTAAACAAAGTAACAAATATAGTCAGTGAACGCCATGAACATTTTTTTTGACAAATATTCATATTACAGCGAAACAAAATTCTGTTTGGGTCAAATAGACCCGAACAGTGCAGCAGCGTTAATATGTTAGCCTAGTTGAAACAGGCGGTGAAACGGTGCACATTCGATGCTAAACCTTTTATTTAGACGTGGAATTCCATGAAATTTGGGTATTACTTAAGATGCTGAATGTTATGCAATAAGTTGTATATCTCTTTAGGAGCATTACCTATGACCTACTTACTCTGGGGTATTACTTACGTATGACCTAAGAACAATAACGAGTCGCAGAAGAATGAACCCAATAAAATAGAAAACATACCTCTAGCGAAGTACCAGGATAGGACGTGAAACAACGTCCATCACCCAAGATAATCGATATCGGCCAAATGCCGCAACAGTTAAGGAGTCGTACAGCAAAATACAGACCAGAATAAAGAACGCGGGTTTCAATAGTTCTGGCTGGATTAAAATTCGTTGGTGTAATAAATAAAAATTACTCTTTGCGTCCGATGAATGGTGCCCAATGGTAAAATACCTCTATCAAAAAATGGATGCCAGGATCGAGTTGTCAGGAGGTACAACAACTCAATCAAACACGAAGTACCTAACCACCGTCAATACCAACTCGCCGCTGTTAACACGTAACAAATACATAAAACTATAGTGACATCCACTGTTATCTCTGAAAACCAGCTGGAAGTCAAGAAACAGAGTTAAGAGATTGCACTAGTTTGAAGAATAGTGATTAAATTTATAGGTCAATTAAACTACAAATTGGGAGGTACTATTTTCAGAATGTTTTCAGATAACCTCCGCCTGTAAAGTATAACTACATGTATGTATAAACAAATATTTGTTTGTATTTGGGCACCATCAAAAAATAACTCACGACTAGGATTTCTTGGTATATAGTATCTGCACTAATTTATATATCTAATACTTTAATATGCAACTGCGCATTTATGCAAACAATAAGAACGAAAACATCTTTTTCAAGCACAAGGGAAAACCGAAAGGGAACAGCCAAACGTTTCCTCCTTATGTAATTATTACTGAACATCGGTTCTGAAGTTAATAGTTTTAACATTTTTTGCACAGTTATCATTTCGTATATTAGTCCTCTTTTATATTTATTTTCTTCTTTTTAATAATCGTGGTGTTAATATGTCCCTTAATCCAGGACTGTCTTGCCAACCGTCCTTCCGCCTTCCCTAGTTGGTTCGTATCCATTTGCAGCAACTATTTTCTTCAGCTATCTGAAGAATCTGATATGTAGATGGCAAACCCTGTAGCATTTCTATTATTGTTATTAGCCTAGTCTCTCGGTCTGCTAGTCTGTCGGCCTGCTAGTCTGTTCAGCGGGGGTTGGGACTTTTGGTATCTTTTTAAAATACTATTAGTGCCTCTACAGAGTATACTACAAACTGGAGGCAACTCTCCTTTATTAATTGTACTGCGTTTCCGTTTCAACTTAGTTTCAATCGCAGTAAGCCTGTGTGTATCTCCTGTGTACTGAGTTCTGAGTTAAAAAAATTCAAAGATGTCTATGTCAACAAAATATTGTAAAAAGTATTGTTTCTAATTATAAGGACGAATTTTCCCATTGGTAGTTTTTATATTCTTTCTATGAAAACATATGTGAAATATTTATATACTTTCCAGACATAGATTTTCTGTAAATAATGACGAACAGTGCAAAATATAGATTGATAGGGTGGGCAATCCAAATATCGCAAGATATGACAGAAAAACTTTCTATTATATTTGTTTTATATGTTCCAAGCATTTTATTGAAAATTGTTTGAACGGTTGCTATTTAGTAAGGAATTCACTTCCTACAATAAATATGCCAGGTTAATAAACATGATAATAACCTTACACAGAAAAAAGTAAACAATGTGTATTTATTAGGATTTACTGGAGAGTTGAAAATAGAAACATCTTTCCTACATGCATTGAAACATCATGCAGGTGAAGAGCCAGGTGTATTTTTTTTAATTCCGCCAAGGACGGTTCCAAGTCCGGCTGAAAAAGGACGACGGTTTTGCACAGGACTATCAATTCTGCCTCGATGAAAAGTGAGTGTGTAATACGTTCTCTAAGATGTATGATATAATAATGATAAATGTAAGCTTACTATCTTCTAAAAAATATTTGAAAATATCGCGTTTCTTTTGTTCTGATTTAAACCCTTCCAACAAAACAAGTATTTTTGTTAAGAGATCTGAGACGTCTAAAATACTACTGTTATATGTTACACAAGTTCAAAAAATCGTACAATTCAGTATTATATAAGAAGTCTCATGAATTCCAGTTTGAATTAATAATAAGAATACTCCAAACAACAATTTAAATAATCCACGCGAAATTTAACAACCAGTATACTCAGCAGGTGGCGCTAAACGCGCTCAGATATTTGAGTTACCTTTGTGTTCAGCTAGCTAATCGTTTCACTCTATGGTTCATGTCACCAGGAAAGCCAAGCATAAGTGATTGTGGGTATCATCGCCTCGGTGTATTTCTAATGCAGCGCCCTTAGTACCACGTCACAATGTGCTTCGGCGCAATAGATCTCTAAGCAACCTTCGAGTTTACCAGAACAAGCAACACAACTCTTTGCTATTTGTATCAATAACTCAGAAGCTATAAAGGATATTGAAAAAAGTCAAGACAAGATCTAAACTGTTCCACAAGCTTTTAACTATGGCGAAAATATTTTCCATATAATAAGGGGGTGAGGGATTGTTTGCATAAACATATATTTATTACAGGGAAAATATTTATGCCATCCATAAGAGTATATAAAAGAGTTTAAATCTTGTGTTAACGTTCTTTTTGATATTTCTTATAGTTTCTGAGTTATTGAGTCAAACAGCGAAACTTAGAGCGCTGTACACCTGCTAATGTGAAATTGGGCAGCTAAGAACGTTATCATTGTTTTTCCACTACACACTACATAAACCCACCAAGTTTATTTCAAATTTGTAACACTTACTAGTGTTTCCCTGTGATTGCATATATGTCATATTTATCATTATGACTGATGACTTATTCTTAGTAACAAAAGCAAACGGTTCAATGGAAACTATTTCGGATATTCAACTTTCTTTGTTACATCCTTTACCAATATGAGGTCAAACAAAAACCCAGAACAACTAGGAAGTATATATGAGATTACAAAATATACAAAATTAGAAATAGCAAGATAAGAGAGAAGTTGGAAGTGAAATCGGTCCTAAACAAGGTAAAAGAAAGACTAGAAAGTTGCTTTGGTCACCTAACAGATGAACTAAAATAACTCGCTGAGAAAAGTAGTGTAAGATGAGTTGGGATAGTAAGCACAAAAAGGGAAGAGCTGTGTATATATTCTATCCGGAGAGAAATAAGTCAGAGTTTTAATGGCAAATTTGGAAACTACAGTACAATTACGACTATTGTACTACCGGGACAAAAACCGAAGACAGCTTTGACGATATATATTTAACACTTACATTTTAAAAAATAATAAGTTGTAACTTCTTAAATTCTTACTAGTTAAAATCTCTCTCCTTTAATACTTTGCAGACATCAAAACGTTTCGCCACGTGTGCTACGCCGGACTTATTTGTCCTATCTATCTTGAAAGCTTTTAAAGGAAAGTTTCAAATTTCTCATAAATGTATCCCCTTACTAAAACAATGTAAATTCGGAATACCGCGGTTATTATCGTGGATGTTAAAGACAAAGTTTCAATTACATCCTCAAAGCTATCTTCATATCATAAGGGAAGATATTAATTAGTGGATGATACTGTTTATGTATTTCCCAAAAATACGTACCTAGTCTTTATAAGTAATTCATATACATCACACTTGTATTATATGTCTGAAAAATATACAGGGTGATCATTTGAAAACTTCCCACCTTGAAGAACTCTTTAATTAATAAAATTATCAAAAATCACTAAAACAGGTCAATGTTATTTTGAAGGGGGACATTTAATAACCTATTCCAATCAGTTGGGAAACGTTCACCCTCCCTTTCAGCTACCCCCATCCCAAAATTTTAAATGGCACTACCCCATATGTGATACATCATTTTAAAGGGTATAAAATTCTCAATATTTTAAAGCAAAGAAAATTAAAATCGGCCGAGCCGTTCATGAATTAGAGACAAAAATGTATTAAACCGGAAAATTAACTGACAAACGTTGACGATATCGATAACAATCACCTATTTATGAACACAACACTTATTTAATCTACCTGATTATTTAATCTATCTAATTACGTGTCAGATTACGTGTCTTGATAATGCCCATTTTGAGTGGTTGATCAAGCCATCTACCTACGTTTTGCTTTGAAACAAAAGAACGTGCGTCGTACAAGTTCAAAGTGTCAATTGTTGTAGAATTCAGGAATTAAATATCGCCGCTTCAGATAACTTTAGATTCCTTTGATTTGGGGTAGCGTTTGTGCTAATTGTGTCACTAAAATGACATACATTTTAGAAGAGAGAATTGAAATAATTTTCATTTATGGAGCTGAAAGTCAGTGTGCTCGACGAACAGCCAAGGAATTTAATGCAAGACATCCAAATAACCATGTATCCCATCGATACGTTTTAGATTTGGTAGGAAAATTTAAAGAAACTGGATCAGTAGCAAATAAAAAAGGACACAACCTCGAATTGTGAATGAGGACCCTCAAATAGAAATATTAGGACAATTTGCTGCAAATCATACGAGCTCAATTCGGCAAGTGTGCAACATAACTGGTTTTTCGTATGGGTCTGTTCAGAAAGTTTTAAAACTTCATAAATGGCATCCATACAAACTTCAAAATCACCAAGCTCTAAATGAAGATGATTTCGATAGACGACTTCAATTTTGTGAACAAATGACTGTGATGATAAATACCACTCCAAATCTAATTCAAAATATTTGCTTCAGTGACGAATGTACTTTTTTTGAATGGCTATGTTAATCGTCATAATTGTCGTTATTGGAATGATGAAAACCCGAATCTATTTAGAGAAACGCATACTCAGTGGCCACAAAAAAATAATGTGTGGGCTGGTATACTGGGGGACTCGGTCATTGGTCCGTTATTTATTAATGAAAATTTAAATGGTACTATTTATCTCAATATGTTGGAAGATGTCATAGATCCCTTGATTACGGAAGCAATAGAAAATCAAGTAGACGACGAAGGAAACTTAATTTTGGATGAAAATCAAGTTTATTTTCAGCAAGATGGTGCCCCACCCCATTTTGTGGTACCACTTCGAAACTGGTTGAATAACAAGTTTCCAGAGAGGTGGATTGGAAGAAGAGGAGCAGTAGAGTGGCCAGCAAGATCTCCTGACCTTTCCCCTCTCGACTTTTTCCTTTGGGGCCACCTTAAATCCGTCGTCTATAAAACTCCCCCAGCCAACATCGACGAACTGAAACAACGAATAACATCCGAATGCCGATTGATTCCGCGGCGAGTTTTCGAAAATGTTAGAAGAGAGTTTGAACATAGGCTTTATCATTGCCTAGCAACCAATGGAGCGCAATTCGAGCATCTATTACGATAAATTTAATTGTTTACGTTTTTGAGTTTTAGTTTTAGGTAATTTGTAAACTCTTGTTAATTAATGAAAGTTTATTTTGCATTGTTGTAGTTAATTATTTGCAACTGTTGTGTTCATAAATAGGTGATTGTTATCGATATCGTCAACGTTTGTCAGTTAATTTTCCGGTTTAATACATTTTTGTCTCTAATTCATGAACGGCTCGACCGATTTTAATTTTCTTTGCTTTAAAATATTGAGAATTTTATACCCTTTAAAATGATGTATCACATATGGGGTAGTGCCATTTAAAATTTTGGGATGGGGGTAGCTGATGGGGAGGGTGAACGTTTCCCAACTGATTGGAATAGGTTATTAAATGTCCCCCTTCAAAATAACATTGACCTGTTTTAGTGATTTTTGATAATTTTATTAATTAAAGAGTTCTTCAAGGTGGGAAGTTTTCAAATGATCACCCTGTATATACATATATACATGTATTCAATAATTTATATTTAAGCACACTTAAAGAAACCTAAACAGGTTGTAAGAAATAATAGTGAGGATACAAATAAGTCTAAAGCTTTACCATTAGCTTATAACTCTATAAGCTATTTGGTTTTGCCAAACCTGGTGTGTTATTGATTGCGAGGAGAACATTTACATAATCCTCGAAAATCATGCTATCGAATAAAAACATCGTAATGGGAATCACTTATACACCCTTCTCATTTATTCATGTGGGGAAGTTCATAGGTGTTTACTTTCTTATTCAAGAATGTATAAGGAAGTACCTTTAGTCAAAAGGCGAAAAAGCAATTTCTCAATTTTATACATAATTGAACTGAAAAATATACGTACCATCTTCACTAAACTTTCATTATTGGTTTTCGGTTAGACGCAGCTGAATAAATCCTTCTGTACTTGCTTATAGATGTTAATGGTCTGATAATTCGCTTACTTAAACCATATTTTATCAAGTACGATTTCCATTTTAAATAATTTAATAAGAAGTGAGCTTTGCATTACCATTTAATTTGGCCAAGAATTGTTTTGTAACAAAATTTTATGCTTTTCCTAAAATGAGAAGAAACGTGAAATACAAAGATATTATTAGGGTTTTCCAAAAATCATTTTTTAAAACTTGAACTTTATTAATGGTAATTTTCAATAAATGAATATAGTGTTTGGGCGATAAGAGACTCGTGATATGAGTTGTTATGGATTCATACTTTCTGCACGTAGGAAGTATTAAGAAAGTTTGTCTGTTTCTCACATTAGCTAACCTGATAAGATTCGTACTCAGTTTGTAATCCGGTATTACTTGTTGGTCATGAGATTTCCGTATGTGAAAATTCATCTCTGCCTGGGTAAGGGAAGAACAGCGGAAAATTTTTCTATCAACCATTTTAAAGCTCTAGTCTAAAAATACAAAACTGTGCATATATTTTTTATGTTCATTTCCTCCCGTATGGAAATTGTATTCAATTTAAAATCTATCCAAAGTATTCGAAATTATAAGTTTATTTAATTAGCTTATTCTCCAAGTGCAAGTTTTACATGTTGCTGACTGCAACCACTACAGCGTGTGCTTTATACGTATTAATTTTTATTGTTTAATATGTCTCTGAATACGTAATTATTACCAGATGGTTTGCGTATAGTAGTTCTGATTTCTTGACATAATTCAGTTTTATTTTCTTTTAATTTCGAATCAGGTCTCTTTAACAATTTCAACTCTTGTTTTAATTCTCTTAATTCGGGTTTCCCGGGCTATTTTCTTTTAATTTTTTAGTTTACTTGTCAAATACTTTTCCTGGGAAACGCTTAGTAAACGAACGAATTTTGTGTGGTTCAGTTCAACTTGGAACACCCAAACAGTGGACTGTTGTTTGGTTTTCGATTCATACTAATATATCCAAGTTTTATTACCTGCTGCGACGGATTTTTCAGTTCTTCGATCAAATTTTCGAAGCATTTGCTTTCACCAATTAATACGAGCCTTTTTTGAGCTTCGGTAAAATTATGCGGAATCCATTTGGAAAGATTACAGCTAAATGCACATGCAAAATTGAGTGTATTGCAGTCTCCGAAATACCTAATAAGTTCACATGCTGATTTTCTCTAATCATGTTGCGTACAGCATCGGTGTTCTTCGAATAATAACCGATTTTGATCAACCGTCACGCTATTTATCACTGACGGACACATGAGAATGACGAAATTTTACAAGCAAAATTTATACAAAGGTATCACAATAGAAAGATATTCGTATCAATTAAAGGCAACTTCTTGTTGCTAATAAATATGCAAGTAATGAACAATTGGTGATCGTTGCTAAGTACATAAAATTGAGAAAATGTGTAAATTGGCAATGCAAATGTCTCTAAAAAGGAATTCAAAGAAAGCCATAAATACCGCTGAAAACTACGGTACAATTGCGTTACATTAGAATCGTTAAAAATATTCTGAGAATGTGCTACCGCCTTAAAATTGCAAAATTGTGAAACTGTATTTTTTATGTTGGGGTGGTCCAAAGGAGTTTCGCTTTTTCTATTATAATCTTTCTTGTTATTAAATTATTGGATATCAATACCTAGATATGGCACACCTAATTACATATTAGGGAATGGCCAATTCTCATCTGAAAAACAACTACTTTTTCTTCAAAAGTACCTCCGCCTGTATTGAACTATATCCGGATCGAGCACCATGTGACGACACACTATGTAGTAAGTGTAATCGTATATAATAATTAATTAGGGACGGGAACTACATTGAATTAATTACGGGTGAAAACTTTGAGGCGGTTTCACTATGAGTGAAGCTTGTCGGCGAGGTGTTCATTTATGTTGCAGACCGAGACTTTCAGAAGTTGCTCCTGCCTAAGTCAAAGCTATTCTCATCCTTCATTAATTAGTATATGCGTCTATATTTCATACATTGACAGTTGACGCACAATTCTCGACTTAAATATAATGCAATGACCGTCGGGACTTATGTCCAAGTAGTATCTGCTTTTCAGGCAAGAATTGCTTACCAGTAATTACAACATTAATTTATTGGCGATATGTCAAAAATTCCATAGTTACAAGCATGTGCGTAGCTTATATTTCTACTACTTAAAAGTAGTGAAACTATCTGAATTCCATAAAGTAATAAACAGAACCATAACATTCAATTTCCTTGATGCTGATTTATTACTGTTGTTGTAATTATTTCTTTCCTTAGTGTTATTAGTATTATCATTGTTACTTGTGATACCATTACGTTGACTATATATATATATATATATATATATATATATATATATATATATCTGAATGTTCTCTACCATTTACGCAAAAATTACTGGTACGTAAACGTTAAGATATTTTGCCATTTCTGATTAAGATATGCGAGAGTGGACCGCAATAAAACTAGACGCGAGCATAGTCATTAAGAAAACAGTAGAAAACAATATTGTGTATAAGCAACGTAATTAGCATCCGACAACTTGAAATTTAATTTAATGCTCCCTTTTTGTGAGGTAATGTACCTAAAGTAATAATAATGTCTTATATACCTATATACTTTAGTTGTGCGGCATCTACGACATAAGATGAAATATTATTTTCATACCAAAATAGCAGATGAATCCTTTCTAATATTATAACCATATATTACGGATTCGCGAATTGTTCCCGAAGGAACTGGCCATAATTGTAATTCTTTAATGTGCTGACCAATTATACTTGCTATCAAAATATGAAACTGTCACACATGTATTTCCATATGCTATGTAATAAATGTATGTATTACATGCGCATATATAGAAATAAACAGAACCCGAAAACTGCTGCATGGAAAGAAAACAAACTCAAATTAAAAAAGTATTTGGTTACACTGTTTGTATATTCGTGCGTACGCATATTTTAAAGTGTTCGAAACTTATTTACTTGCATTTGTTAGCATACCGTTCTGGCGAAAAGTCGCAGTAAATATTCAGATTAATCTCAACTAGATTTTGAAAGTTATGAAATTGCGAGGTTCGCAAAAACTGTTACCTGGGTGCTGTTATAGTGCAACGTTGAAAGTACGAAGTGTATGCATAAATGGATGTGTATTGCGAAGTCGAAGCGTAGAAAAGTTGAAACAAGAAAACTGGTATTGTTGTTTTCCATCAGCGCCACAATTCCCAGAGGAAATCGGACTAGACGCTTTCCCTCCGAATTGATAGCCAAAATCTTTATTTTAGCTTTTAGAAGGCGTTAAGTTATACATTGGGACTAGATTGGAGTCAGTGATAAGGTACGATCGATGGCTATGAAAATAGCTTTTGCAAATTCTATTGGATTTTCATTTATTTCACATCTAGCTAACTTAATCACGTTCTCCACTAATTACTGTTGCTTTTGGTTTTTATTATTCATAAACTAACTAATAAAATATACAAATAGGCCAAATGCAGTATAATTCCTAATAAATATAAGTTATATAATCACTGTACTACTTAATAAGTGTGTCATTGTAAAGCGAAACATATTAAAGAACAATAAATGCCTTTTTATAGCGTTTTAATTTGACTATATATCCCAGAAACTTTTATCATTGCAAAGTACACCAGTAAAGGATAGGCATACAAAGCAGACCCCTTAAATTTTTGTTAGTTGTAAGGCACATTGTAAGACCACGCGCTAGTTATTTAAACGGTACATGGCTGAGATAAAAATGTCGGACTTTAAAGCTAATTTGTTGAATAAGAAGATATTGCTTGGGAGCACTTTTCCGCAGTGCTCTTAGATGTCTAAGTAAGAGGAAGTATAGAGGAAGTCGGTAACGAGAGACGGTGTTCGCTGTAATATTATAAACGTAGTTGAATCAGTCTAGAAAGTAGATCTACAAATTTATTGAAACTTAAAACAATATTTTTGTCGGAATTTGATGTAAAAATAAGTAAATTAGAGGAATATACCCTTTAGGAATAATATCAGCAACTTATGTAGGTCATGAAATGTAATTAGTTACTTAAATATATATAATTCTCTTCACCTTTCAATAACACTGTTTTTATCCAACTCATTTTTAAAGAACGATAAAATCTGCAATACTTTTCATCATATATCGATATGTTGAGAATATACGGTATGCTTCAGAACTAACTCAATATCATCAACCACGAAAGGACGACATGCAATTGAGAAATGAAAGCTTCCTTCAAAGCCATTAACTTGGAAGGAAACAGGATCGTCACAGTAT
The DNA here is from genome assembly GCA_038088585.1 of Chrysina gloriosa. NCBI lineage: Eukaryota > Metazoa > Arthropoda > Insecta > Coleoptera > Scarabaeidae > Chrysina > Chrysina gloriosa. The sequence goes on from CM076091.1 coordinate 27,792,912, forward strand.
CCTGCTGTATAACGCCCTCTACGTAAAGTACAGCAGCATTTGAAGATTAGAACCTTATTACACCTTCACGACAATAGCTTCCCACATTCTATGGCAATAATTGTAAACTTTTCAAGTGAAGTTAACATCAGGGCTGTCGAACATCCATCCGTTTCGTGCGATTTCACAATCTAAAGGCTTTTTAATCTAGACAAGTTTTTGTATGATTGGAATTTCACTTTAGAATAAAATACCCATACCGCAATGATAGATGTAATGCAATTCCACAAAATAGAAGATCCTAAACCTCTACTACTAGTTAAATGAACTATATTAATAATATATGAATTGTCTTCAATACTTCAATACTAAAAACTATCCTTTTTGTTTGTGTCGCTTTTATATTTTAATAGCAGATAAGTAAAATTGAATTTAAAATAAATTGTACTGGACGAAAATTACTAATATTAAAATGGCCGAAAGATGTAAATCAATGTAAAAATAGACAACTATAAAATTGCATGCGTTGTCTACAAAGTTATATCTTTTAGACCTGGAAATGGTTTAAACAATAGCAAAGAGAAATTTTCCGCATATGAAGCTTTGAAGAAAGAGATACAGAGGCAATCAAAACTAAACAAAGTCGGGAAGTTCGAAATGAACAAGCGATTGTTTGCCAAACAGGTGGTAATTATAGCTTAAATTCTCAGCCTTTATTGTTGTTTAGAACATCGACTTATAAAAAATTAATAATCTATAATAATAATAATAATAATATTTTTATTTCGGGTCCAACAGTATAAAACCAAAGCGGACACATACAGTCGAGCTAAATACACTAAGAACAAGTACAACATGCAATAATTGAAAGAAGAAATACACGCGTGTTCCTATTTACGTATTTCGATAAATATACTTAGCTACAAATGTGTACCACAACGATGCAAATGTGTTATTGGCCCTAGGTATATGACATTTGTCCTTGTAGGATCCAAATAAAATAAACATATATTTGGCCATTCCTTAGCAGGCACATAAAAAGGTAGGTACACAAGGAAGCAACTCAGGACAGTCAAACCTGTTGTTAATGAGTCTGTAAAGAAACACCGCACTAGTGCGTTGATAGCGCGCATGGGGTGATGATAATTCGTGTGCAGAAGGTGCTGTGCATGATAGTAGTTTCTCCTCGAATAGTCACCAGTCTCTTTGAATGTTAAAAGTTTTAAGAAACGTCGCTGCTCTCGCTCAAGTCAAGTGAGGGTACCATATGATCGCTGCATATTCTAATTTACTCCGAATCAATCCATAATAAAGAGTTTTAATAGTAGCGCAATCAGTAAATATTTGTATGTTACGAAGAACGAAACCGAGAAGTTAGTACGAACTATTGCACACCGATGTAACTTGTTGACCAAAGCAAATTTTATCATCAAACAATATTCCAAGATCTCTTACAGTATCCGATCAGGGACAGGAGTTGGCAATGGAGATTGTAGTCAAGGATAATCTTTGATACCTTCCTAACATGTCACCGTAAAGAGTATTAAAATTAGCACGAGAAAAGTTGAAGCGTAGATTGGTATTCGTCGGAAAACGAAGGCGTGAGTTAATATTAAGAATGCTACTAAATTGGTTAAGACGTATGCAAAAAGTCAAATAGTTTATGGATATATGTTTAGGATCGGTAACGTTTGGAGGAAAGTAACTTGTTATATTGAAACCGCCGACCGATATCAGTGGAACATCTGAAATTGCCGGCTCAGTGCTCTCAAGGAAAAGAGTAATGTCATCCGCCGACAAATATGGTGGCATATACACTGGTACAACCATGAAGCGGAAATTCCTGTAAGTGCACCTAGTGATAATAACATCAATCAGAGGACTAAAGTTGTTAGACAAAGCATGCTCAACGATTTCACATGATATAGTTGCATCGGCCGCAATAAGAACACTGCATTCCATACTCAACCCAGCAGCCTCACAATTTCTATCCTTACGAAAAATACTATAAGATCGAGGTATGAATTCACTATTCTCAATATCAGCAGATAACCAAGTCTCGGTGAAAATTATGATATTGAAATCGAAAACAAAACAATATTCATATATTAAATTAAGGTTAGTCGTAATCCCACATACATTCTGATAATATATGCCCAATTGCGTGTCAATGTTACTGTTAGGGGTAATTAGTTTCCCTGTGTCAAGTTCCTAGAAGTAACAACTGGTATGCCGTTTTTATATTTCACCTCCAAATCTGTCTCGCTACTCTCTAAACATCGTTCACACTCAGACTTAACTAATTGGTATAATTTACGCTGGATCAGTGTTTTGCCGCTAGACACTAAAATATTGCGAATTTTTCTAAGCTTTTTCTAAGCTTTTTACAATTGCGGAAATCTGTTGACACAGAATTGGCAGATGGCAGACGAATCTTAATAGGACGTTTCATAATCGGCTTGGTAATATCAAGCTTACCTGAGCGAAAATAGCGATCGTGTTTTCGAGAGCCGAAATTTAATAAAATATAATACAATACAATATAATATAATATAATATATTAAATGTAGAAGACTCTCTATAAACGACCTAATAATAAAATTAGGTTCGTTAATGGGCAGTTAACAAGTAACCGTGCAAAAGCCTACAAAGTAAGCACAATTTGCATATGCCAATAATCCTGTAGGAAATGTTGACTATGTCAATCGCAAAACGCAACTGCAGACTAATTAGGTTCGTCCTCATTAGGACTCGTCAGTACAGTATATCGTTCTGCGAGTGACACAGTGAACATTTCCAGGTGATACGTCGAAATCTCGGCGAGATGGATACGGTCAAAATAATGACCCCATCTTCCGAGCAGGAGATGTATTGGCATACCCGGTAACATCGCGTTCAGCGACGAATGAAAATAGCGATCGTGTTTTCGAGAGCCGAAATTTAATAAAATATAATACAATACAATATAATATAATATAATATATTAAATGTAGAAGACTCTCTATAAACGACCTAATAATAAAATTAGGTTCGTTAATGGGCAGTTAACAAGTAACCGTGCAAAAGCCTACAAAGTAAGCACAATTTGCATATGCCAATAATCCTGTAGGAAATGTTGACTATGTCAATCGCAAAACGCAATCAGGACGAAACTAATTAGTCTGCAGTTGCGTTTTGCGATTGACATAGTCAACATTTCCTACAGGATTATTGGCATATGAAAATTGTGCTTACTTTGTAGGCTTTTGCACGGTTACTTGTTTACTGCCCATTAACGAACCTAATTTTATTAGGTCGTTTATAGAGAGTCTTCTACATTTAATATATTATATTATATTATATTGTATTGTATTATATTTTATTACCTGAGCGGCTTGGTGCAACATTATCGGTGGGTATACCCAAGTGATTCAATATTTCATTAATTGACAGTTAATCGTCTATTTCCTGATTTCGCTTAGAACCACGCTTTGTTTCGATAAGATCATAAATAACCAAATTAGTACTACGACGTTGCCGTATCTAACTCAGAAGCAAGACCGGAAGATATCTTAGGTTCAAGCTGCTTGATTTGATTTTGTAAAGCAGTGATTACAGCTTTCAAACTGTTAAAGTCTTTACCCACACGTGCGCAGTCAGAACACGACCAAGCAAGACCAGTTTTGTTGTGAATTTTCCGCGCTTCAGCTTTTGAAATATCTACGCAATCAATTTTATAACAGTGGTCACAAATTGCAGAATTGACAATTAAATGAGGCTGGGCATTAGAGCCGCAGCAGGTACATTTTTGTTCATTTTATAGCAAGTATCACAAAGTCTCGGGGATTTTCAAAACAAACAAACAGATGGAAAAAGGAGATCGAGAATATTGTACGTCAGATACTATATTGAAAAAAAAATGAAACGAAACATGCAAGTGCAAGAAACAAATACGTGTACCGAATTGATGTAAAATTGCTTAAAGCAGGAACGTTATAAAAAATTTTGAATCCTACTTAATACTCACCAGTAGAAAATAATGAAAAGTTCAGAATGGTATAACACAAAAGTTTTTAATAAACTAATTAACTTAGTATTGACCGCAAACTCACAGAGCTACGAGAACACAAGTATCTCACATGCAAGTACAGCACAATCTTTGCGCGTATAACCTTAAACGCAGGTCTAGAAGCAGGCGGCGGTTCAATGTGTTCTCAACAGCCAAAATGTTTACTTCAATATGATTGATGGTGCTGCCAACCAAAGAAATTTGATTTTTACGATTTCAGTAAAGGCCTAATCCAACAACGGTGTAAAGAATTACTTCGTTCAACATTTAACAACGAAGCACTATCAGAAAAGGCTATTTTCTAATCTTCTGCAGAATTTCGTCATGATCGTGCGTCAGTCAGTGATGAATTGCGTGAAGGCCGACCAAAATTGTTGTCGGTTGTTATTCTAAAAGCATCCAAGCTGTACGCACATGATAAAGAAGATCGGCATATCGAAGACTGCAAGACTGTAACACACCCGATTCATGAGCATTTATTTGCGAAAAGAGACCCCTTTCCGATGGATTGCACAAACCGAAGCTGAAGAAAAGGCTCGTGTTAATTTGTGTGAGGAAATTCTCAAAAAATTCGACCGTGGAACTGCAAAATCCGCACACAACATCGTAATAGGTGGCGAAACTTGGACATATTCACATGACCCAAAAACTAAGCAACAATCCATTACTTGATTGGTCCAAGATCATTCGAATCTCACAAAAGTTGTTCCTTAACGAAGCACTTCCAAGAAAATGATCGTTTGGTTTCTCGGTTGAGACATGTCTATCACGCGACAAAATTTTGATGTAACGCCTTACAATTTCTTTCTGTTCCCAAATGTCAAACAAAGAATGTGTGGACTGCGATCCTCTGCACCTTACGAAGCTGTCAATGCCCTAAATCTGCTTTTGAGATATCAACTTCAAAGTGGAAATAATGTTTCGAGAATTGCTTTGAACACATGCAAATGTGTATAAATCTTAAAGGCGAATATATTGAGAAGTGTGAATATAAAATATATAAACAAAAAATTGTTATCTCTTTCCTAGTTTTTTGTAGCAACTTAATAGGCTCCCTGGTATATGTACTACCAAAAATTACTAAAAATGTTGCCCTGAACAACCAACATCAGGCTCAACCATTTTCACAATACCCTGTCATCTATAAATACGTCAGGAACCAGTAGTTAGTTACATCACGAGCACGCACACTCTCTAGTTGACATACATACATATACTTTTTCTATTTTAAGTTTTTACCTACGTCATTGGTTTGTCGTGGGAGTAAAGGTAATCTATTAATTTGACTATCTTTCTCAAGTGCTGCCGGTGAAAAAGAAGCACGATTTGCGCTTGACTTACAGACAAAGATCTATGGACAGAAGTTGACGACGCAGGTAAAAACTCTAGATAGACAAAGCGTATATATATATATATATATGAAACATAGCTGGGACGGACGCAAAGATATTTGACAAGTCAATACATAATTCTAGAACAAATTCGCGTTTATTCAAGGTAATGTAACTATGTGACGGACCAAGTATTGATCCCTCGAATTTCCATTTTAAAATTCCTAGATTTTTCAAGCCTTTTAGTGCTACTCGCTCTAGCGTAATTTAAACATTTATAGAATAGTTTGCATTATGCCCGTTCTAGAAAGTTACATTTAACACAAACTAATAGATAACACAGCCCGACAAAAAATTTTTTTGGTGCATCAAAAAAAAGGTGATTCTAAATATCTTAAGAAGTCTCATTCCAAAAATACCATTCCGTTTGTTGTATCAGCTCTAGTTGTTGAGATAGACAAAAATTAAATATTTCATATATTTTCATGCATATTGCTACAATAAACCTTCTGAACAGACCTTTTTCGGTAATAAATTATTTATTTATCATCTTAAATTCCCCTAATTACCCCCAATCATTGGTGATACTGAAAGTTCTAGTGAGGTAGCTCTCGTCAGACTGAAAACAAGGCAGAGATACGAAAATCTGACAGAGACTATTTTACGGATGGGTTTTTATTTTACCGGGAATGAGTCACATCCTAAACCGCTTTGCGTAATGAAGTCCTGGCTAGCAGCAGTTTAAAACCATAACTATTCGTAGATACAAACATCCGACCTACAAGGGTAAACCTTTTGAGTATTTTAAAAATAAATTGCCGGTAATAGAAACTGTACTGTATTTCTCATCTTGTTGACTTAGAACGTAGGTAGTAGAAATGCTCTTGAGGCATCATTTCTAGTAAGTTACAGAATTGCAAGATCTGGACAATTATATACAGTGGCAGAGCATTTGATTGGACTTTGTGCGAACGACATCATGAAGTGTATACTTCAAGAATTTACTACCTCTAGATATCCATATACAAGAGGTAGCAGGGTCAGTAGCCTGCAGACTGATGCAAGGCCAAACCCCTATAAGTCAAGTCCACGAGACTGACTACCATAAGTTGATTGAAAAACTTAAGGCAGATCCCCTCACAGGAAAGCCGAGTGATGTCATAGTTCGCAAACGCAACTTTGCAAAAATTACAAAATACCAGGTAGGGACGAATGGAAACAAGGTCCAGCTATACAGGCGCAGTCTATCTGGTACATGGATGGCTCTAAAACAGAGGAAGGTATTGGGTCAGGAATATACGGACTCAAAGAAAAAACGGTCCAGATGAGTCTAAGTAAAGATACTACGGTCTTTCAGGCGGAAGTAACCATGATAATTATTGTGTCGGAGAAATTAATAAGCAAGGCACTAGCTTCGGTGCAGGTCAGCTCAAGGCTTGCGTGGAGTTGTACCTGTGCTCTGAATGAACTCGGTAACCCCGTTAAAGTGACTATAGGTTGGATTCCGGGGCCTACCGCGCGAATGAAAAGCTGACAAACTGGCCTGAGAGGCCTCGTCGATGGCATTCGTAGGACCAAAACCCTCTTTTGGCATTGCAAAGACAAAAATCAAAACGGCCATAAGGAAGTGAATCGAAGATAAATCTCGGGAAAGGTGGAGGAACTCCCAAGATAAGAGATCGGCAAAACAGTTTCCTACAGAACAAATGCCGAAGTTTACAAAGGACCTACTGCACAGAGACAGAAAGTCTGTCAGGGTGATAGTAGGGCTACTAATAGGGCACTACAGGCTCAATAAACACTGGCGTTGTAAAGTTTAATTTTATAAAATTTCGTGGTACAAACTCTCATCTATTGAAGGAGGTTATGAGGACTTTAGAGGCTTTCAAGTTTCTTTACTACTTCATACAGTTAGGTAAGTTAGGTGCTTCTCATGCTAAAGCGTCGCTTGCTTGAATTGATGTCAGAAATCTGTCCTTACGAGACTCAGATGTCACCACATTCAGTGTACATGATAAAATAGAAACCGTGCTAAGGGAGTTGATCTTTTGCATGCAATGTCTGGAGATAAATGAGTATGTATGTGAGTATGAATATGTTGCTTCCTTCGGTAACATTATATCCGAAAATTTAATTCAACTTAACGAAAATATTAAAAGAGCTGTTATTAAACATTTCAAACAGCTGCAATTAACCTTTAATAACGGTTTGGCTTTTACCAATTACCAATTACTGTAACTAGTAATTGGCAAATATCAATTACCAATAACATGCAATTGGTAATTGGCAAAAAAGTAATTCTAATTACATAAATGGTAATTACATGTTAATTTTTTCCTCCACCTAAAGGAATTTTTAAAAGTGGTTCATTCACAGAAAAATGGAATATATCGAAAAAGGAAAATAGAATAACTTCTCGGCTCTTCTGTCATTGGCCGCATGCATTATGTGATGGTGAAATAGAGATGGTATAGAAAAGAAGTGTGAACTTGCAATCAGAGAACCTTGAAATGGATTGAAACGATATGTTATTTTGTGAAAATAAGATATTTAGTTTCAGTTAGCATTTTTCTATTTTTTTATATATTGTGTAATGGAAGATTTTTGTAATCATTGTATTTCTTTTAATAAATACTTTAAAAGTAATCATTACATTATTTCCTTTAATTACTCTAAATCTCAATTACATTTTTCCCATTACATGTAATTAGCAATTGGCAATCGCCAAATACAAATCACATGTAATTTGTAATTGTACTTCATCAATTACAAATTACACACAATTGGTAATTGGCAGTCACCAATTACAAATTATATGTAATTGGTAATTGGATTTGTCCAATTACAAATTACATGTAATTAGTAATTGATGATTGTCAATACTAATTATACGTAATTGGTAATTGGCCGTGTAATAATTACAAAATGTAAACGCCCAAGTCTGCATAACTATACTTGAAAGAGAAAAACTTCTTGATTTAACCTCTGGCAGCTCCCTAAAAGCTGTTTTAAAAATTAGTCTTTGGTTTAGTTTTGGTCTTATCTAAGAAATAAATATCCTGTTCTGTCAGAAGAAGCTATTAAAGTTCTATTCTCCATTTGTGTACAGAAAGAGGCTCAATGCGGAATTGCGTGTAAGACTCAAATTATCAGATATCATACCAAATTTTCTTGTTTCCTCCAAAAAGCACAAATATCTGATGTGCGTTCTTTAAAGTTAACCTAATTTTAGTTAAGAACCAGTTGGTATTCACTTGCATTAAGCATAATTCCGTTTTATTGTCACCTTCACTAGGATGAATCTTTTATTTTATTTTATTTGTTTGTTTGTAGTTATTACTACAGTTTGATTAATGTTCGTTTGTAAATGTTTTAAAATTGTCCTTAAGTTCTTCGCTGTGAGGGTCCGCCAATTTATTCCGATTTTCAGAATGTGTTCACAAAGAGAAGAAGAAATCACCTCTTTATATGTTGACTCAACATTGAACTACCATTGATCTGCGGTTCGTTATTTCCTACCATTTATGTACGTATCTATAGTATACAATTAGGCAAGGAAACTGTCATTCCTGCGTGAGAAAGAGCCCACGCTAGTACCAGCCCCTGTGCTCGCTTGATCGCTGATCTCCAAGACCAACCCCCATTCCGAGTGACGATTTTTCGCCCAGCAGATTTCTGCAACATCGGCTGAGATCCAGCGATGACCATCAACTTCCTGAAAAAGAATTGTTGTAACTGGGCGATTGCAGCAGTTTTTTCAAAAGGGATAAATGGGTTGAAAGCTTTTCTGTGGACCCTAGATTCGAATTGAAGTTGGAGGTCGAAATTTTCGTCATAGTTTGTAATGCGTTTCGCTATTATACCGTCGTCCTTTGAGTTTATTTTTGGTAACCAACAGAATTTGATAGCAATTCTTTAATTTGAAGGAATTTCCTTTCTTCAATAATTTTTTCACGTGTCGGGAATCTAAAAATAATATCGTATATACCAAACTCTGTTTGGAGCTTTAAAAGTAGTTTATGCGAGTACTACATATCTTGAGATAACAGACTTTTAATGACTGGAAGTGAAAAATAAAAAAAGTGCTAAATAAATATTAAAGCAAAAAGAAAGGCGTAGCATTTTATGCGGTCGTTTGCGATGTGCGAAAAAGTTATCGCTTTATGACCTTCTGGCCATTTTGCACGCCGTTTATGTATTACGTGAATAACGTGCGTGATATTTGTAGGTGAAATTAGTACAATGCAATTCGTTCGTAAAATTATTTGTGAATGTAGGTACTCACTTACACCAGATTATTAATTAATTGATTAAGTCATTTCTTATTAATTAATTAATAATCTGGTTTGGAAAGTGTGGAAATGAAATATATTTCCTAAAAATGCACGGAATATACATATCAGCAATAAAAGATTTTTGGCTATGGTCCGTAATTTCGTGTTTCTGCCACAAATATTAAGGCATACAAAGTAACATTTTATGACCTGAAATGTTAAGATGAATCTCAATATGAAGAATTTATAACAACAGATAAGTAGAGTAGACTTTACTTGAAAGTTAGAAATAATCAGGTATTTTTGAAAGTATAAGAATTTGGGATGGTAATGGGTTGATGGGAAGGAAATATGTAGTAGTGAATGTATCATTTGCAAAGATGTGATGTTTTTTGAGATGAAATACTCTTCAAACACTGCTGACGCCTGTATTCCTATTTCTGAAAGTGAATATACTGCCTTAAAATTTTCAGATGTCTCAATTTTGCTGTATTTGTAAATTTGCAAGCAGCCATGCAACATCAAACAATACCTTCGCTGTTGACCAACACCGGCAGCTCTTCGATGTTAAGTCTGCTTCCTAACGTTAACCATATTCTGCAAGCCATCTGTGTTATTGTTCGTTTGCAGCCCGTATGAAAACAACATCCGAAAATATCTTGAATTAGTTACCACCAGGTAAATCTTACTTTTTAAGGATTGCTTTTGTGGAAAGTTATGTTTTTTAAGGATTAATGTAGGTACCTACTAGTTGTAGGAAATAAGGTGTAAAAAAACTTTCAACCAACTGATCCAGAGAAACTTACTTCGTTTCCAATCAACTCAATAGAAGGTACGTATATTGCACATTACCGCGTCTAATTTGATATATAATAATTAATATAATATATAATTTTAAAGGAAGTACATCGACCGTACCAGTTAGGAAGTAAGTAGTAGTGACTACAGACCGCTGACCCGATTAATCCTCTTCTTACTTCCTATATATATATATATATATATATATATATATATATATATATAGTATGCTTGATGTTTGTACATATGAGAAATTCAATTAAGGAATTCCCCAATATGTATCAAACGTGCGTATTTTTGCAGTTTCTACTCTACACGAGTGTACAACTAGTAAGATGATGCCCCAGTCATACATCTACTCCGTTTACATAACTGATAGAACCCCAAAACATAATTCCGCAGCGAAGCTGAAATTATATGTAAAATAACTGAGAAACACACAAAACACCATAATATACTGAGGTTCATTTTCCCTTTTATTGGGGAGCAACAACCCTTAAATTTCAGGATATTGCCTAAATTTATGGAAATTTCAAATTCGGTAACGAGATCTATTTGCATTATTGTCTATCCGTGCGCTACAATATACATTTGTGTTCGTCCGAAATGTAAGTGTTCGTCGTTTTAACAGTGAGGATAAGGATATTGTGTGTATATGGTGTTTGATATATACCTAATAATGGTTGTGCAAACTGATATCCGAATGAACTTGAAGCTATGCAACAAGTGTCATCAGCATGTTGCAATAACAAATATAGAGGCAAAAATACAGAAGTTATTTACATAGCGTTGAACTGGGAATCGATCCCTCGGGTGCAACAGGAGTAATATGTATGGAGAAAGAAGAAGAAGAGGTGCGACAGAAATATGCATACTGTAGGGTGCAACATGTATTCGGTAACTTTGAAAGTAATAACACAGAAAACTAATACAGATAGCTCATCCAATGCGTTCACGTAAAACTATACGGGATGCCTACATTACAGTTATTTTTCCTCTTCTAAAACATGGTTTAACATAGAAATCGTTTCAATTTGAAGTCGATTACCGTTGTCAATTCTCTCATAAGAGCGGGCTATACGATTTTGATCATACCTCGTATGTTGACTTATTTGTGGCAATATACTACGATCCCCAATGTGAAAAGTTTTAGACTTGTAAAACGATACACAATGATAATACTTTTCAAATTCACTTCCCAAAATATATATAATTTATAAAGTTGTAAACAGTATCACTACTTGACTTATCCCCACAAATGTGATGTAATCTTTTACCTTTTGTATAGAGTCACCACAAGACACAAAACATAATTTTATGTTGTAAACTTTACGTGAATAGTTCTATTTTAAGGTCACATAATGCGTTATTTATTAACCTATTAATAATAATTTCAGACGAAAGTATTAAGCAATATACGCGAAAAGTTTTCGCAATAACTTCTCCAGGACAGCAATTGCAACTTCTCTTTGATGTAATTCACATAATTTTTATTTTAAATTATTGCAATAAAAGAATCATCAATAACTCAAAAATTTAAACTTGAGAAAGATAATCAAACTCATGTGATGTGTGATGATACTATTTTTGACTGTGGAGAGTTTTATGTAAGTCGGATGAAACCATTACAAAATATATATACAATCGTAAGCATTTTTAAATAATATCTTCCGTTTGACTAAACGTTTTGAATATGTAAATCATAGCTCATGTGGATTACACAATGTAACAATTAATGTTAAACAATAAACTACCAACCAACGTGTTGGACTGCAAAATTAATATTTACTGTTTAAATAGGATGTACTGTTCGTCATTCACCTATCCACAGTTTATAATACTTTCCTATAAAATATAATATCGCTATTTCTTTATTACCTCTTCTTCTGATCTAGAGCTGAAATACTAATTGGAATAGCTGATTTCTCACTCCAACGAATTACTTCACTGATGCAAATCATATCTGCATAACACGTTACCACACAATTATTTGCTATTTCCAGTAACTTAAATGTATATATATATATATATATATATATATATTTCGTGACCCTTTTATACTTATCTTATATGATAGATCTCTACCACTAATAGGTCAATAAAACAAGCTGGTTTGAACGATAGTTATATTTTCAGAACGTTTACAAACGTTTTCGGAACAGCTTCTTCACTGAAAATATAACTAGATAAATATATAAACAAACATTTGTTTTTTATTTGGGAACTATCAACAAAATAACTAATGACTAGGATTTCTTGATATAGAGGATGTGTAAACAACTTTTTATATATATATATATATAAATTATAAAACCTAAAACAACAATTTGTTATGTATAGCAATTTGTTAGAATGACATTTGAATTTCTTAAGAAGGAAACCTTTGGCTAGGTTTTTAAATTTGGGTTTTCCCTAGTCCTTGAACAGAATTGTTAAGGTTTCGACAAAGATTTTTTGATATAAGGTTTTACTTAATTTGCATGTACATATGTTTACACATTAATTTAGGTTTTATAATTTATATATATATTAAAGTTGTTTACACATCCTAAATAGTTTTTATGAAAAAATAATAAAAAATAGAATTAACAAATTATACAATAGAGGAATTAAAAATATTAACAATAAATGTTATAACACTATTCCTTATAAAAAAGGTTTAAGCGAAGAAATAAAAAAGAATTTAATAAAAACAACATAAACATTACTTTCATTTCAAATTATAGTAACAGATCTCTTTTTACTAATACTAAATCTAAAATAATTAAACAAAATCAGAGTAATGTAGTTTATAAAATAAACTGTAAAGACTGTGATGGTTGTTACATCGGTCAGACGAAACAATATTTAAAGAAAAGGTTGTATAGCCATAAGTATTCTTTAAATAATGATTTTGGTGCAATGACCGCTGCAACAAAGCATTACTAAGATCTTGGGCATTACTTTGATTTTGAAAACACAATTATATTAAAAACAGAGAATAATTATAAAAGACGACTAATATATGAAATGATAAATATACAGAAAGACACTAAAACTATTAATTTCAGGACCGATATTCAAAATTTAAGTAATGTATATAGCAATTTGTTAAAATGACATTTGCATTTCTTAAGAAGGAAACCTTTGGCTAGGTTTTTAAATTTGGGATTTCCCTAGTCCTTGAACAGAATTGTTAAGGTTTCCACAAAGATCTTTTCATATAAGGTTTTACTTAATTTGCATGTATGTTTACACATTAATTTAGGTTTTATAATTTATATATATATATATATAAAAGTTGTTTACACATCCTCTTGTTTTATTGACCTATTAGTGGTAGAGATCTATCATATAAGATTTCCAGTAACATGTGTTTGAAATGTCGAAAAATCTAAAGTACTTGAATGCTTAAAATAAGAAAACACAGTAATTAGCGAAGAATTATAGAGTAGCAAAGTCTACTATATGCGGAATAACGAAGAAAAGATTTGTGATTTCTGAGAGAGTAACAAAAACATTTGCGGGGCCAGGTAAAAGGAAGCCTTTAAAAATTTCTAGCTATGCAAAGATAGAAAAAGGCGTATATAAATGGTTTCTTATATTAAGAGAAAGATATATTGCAGTAAGTGAAATTATGTTAGGAAAGAGTAAAAGTTGTTGAAGTTGAATAGATTTAAACAACGCTATAGAATACGACTTCTAACAATATCGGGCGAAAAATTATCATCTCATCCAGAGTTGGTAGATCCGTTTAAACAAAAACTAAAAATAAGATTGAAGAGCTTACCGTATTGCTATATCAAATATAGAATGCTGACGAACCGGATCTTTATTGGAAGTTTTTACCGGACAAGATCTCACGTTGCAAATATAGAAAAAAATGCACCGGCCAGAAAAATGGCAAAGCAAAGAATTACATTCATATTGTGCATGAATGCAATAGGAAATCATAACTAAAGCGCTTGGTGATAAGCAAATCTAAACACTCAACATGCTTTCGGAATGACAACTCAAAAATTTAAAAGCCGGTTTGTCAACGTTTCTCTCTCCTTAGGTACGTATATTTCAACAGGATAATAATTTACTTAAGCTTAAAGCTTTATTATTATTCGAGAACACATCCAGTGATCAACCGGAAGAGGAGTTAGAGTGATGACGGTTTCATTAGTGTAATCTATATGCCACCTAATGTTACCCCTCTCGTACAACCTTTGGATCAGAATGTAATAAGAATAACCAAGCTTTTCTAACGGAGGGACTTATTAACACAACTGCTAGCAAAAGATACAAACATTAGTGTCTGTTTGAACCCTACTGCCATAGAGAAATATTGGCATAACATTATTCCCACAAAAGAAGATGACAAAGAAAACAGCCCACTGAGAGTATTAAGATTAAGATTACTTGATGATGAAACACATAATACAAGCAAAATGGTTATAAATCTTGCAACACATTGAACCAAATGCGAGTAGAATCGTTAAATGCAGAAATATATATGTAACATAATGACAATTCTGCTTTACGTTGTATATGAGGAAACCGACCTGGAAAGCTGGAATAAAGACGTGTTGGATAACACAGAACAAAATGAAGATGAGTTTCATTCAGTACTGGAAAGGAAGCAGATTGTATGTTATTCAGTACAACAGAACAATCTATTTCAAGTGATCAAGCTCTAATATCATTAAATGAAGTGATTCCGTGGACTGAAGAACATCAACCAGAAATTGATTATGCCACATCACTTGCGTTGCTTAATTTTCGACAAAAAGTATTAAATAGTAAGTTACTCAAAAAACAACGGCGATTACACATAACATAATTTTTGTATCTCAATAATGAATATATGCATACTTTTTAGAAAGAATTATATAATACATACGTGCTATTATGTACCTTTCAAATTTTTTTCTCAAACAATTTCAACTAAGTTTAAAATAAATGTTTACTAACACAGAATATGGACGCTTTTTTCTCATTTTTTCAACCTCAAAATAGTGAAACCGCCGTGCAAAAGATATTTTACTAAATCACAGCTCTACTGTATTCTCTTTGAATTGTTCTTGTAGATCTACCTTCTTATTCCTATCTGGTATAATCACCTTGAAAGCTCTTTTAAAGTTATATGCGGTTTAATAACATATTAACCTTCCTATACTCGCGTCAAAATGAAAGACGTATACTATACTATATAAATCGGTCTCACATACCGTATGCGTGAGTATAGGAAGGTTAATTATGTCGGGTCGCATACCTGCTCTTCGGCAGAGTATCAAGTTCCTTACCCTTCCTCCAGGTGGGATGCTCCTTATAAGCGATATATGAGGGCTGTTGGCCGAATATCACTTCCAAAGCTGCGATGTGGGCTGTAGATAACACCCAGCTTATTTTCAGAGAGGCTAGTCTATGTAGTCTGCCTAACTTGCTAATCGCGGTTTTATTCTTTGCCTTTTCCTACCATATAGATGAGCCAAAATTATGTCTGAAGGAAATTGCTGTCGCTTTTTTAACGTTAGCTGACTACTTCTCAATTGAACACCATCCTCTAGGACCCGTCGCATCAGCTTTCACATAACTGCTTCATACTCCCTACTTACCAGGAAGGGGATGTTATCAGCATATGCCTGTCATATGAACTAACCCAAGAAGATCCCTAAGTGTGCACCGTGGCGCCTCGGGGCGTTGTAGAGAGTAAACAGGGGCGCCGCGTGCACTTCTGCGCACACCGGCGCACATGGGTCTAGAATATTCTAGATTGAACATTTCAAAACGGCTTCAACGCTAATGGAACCTTTTAGAATACCTAGACTAGATATGGAACATTCTTGAAGCACATGGAACATTTCAGAAGTGGAAGTTTATAGAACCTTCTAGTAGACCTATATAGCATACTATAGGACAATGTCGAAGTTTCACAAAAGTTCAAGTAGATGGGGCAGCTAGTATAAATACGGCGCCACTCTGGCGAAGCAGTTCCCGCCTCTCCCGACGAATTCCGAGCCCTCATCAAAAGGCGCAACAACAAAAAGGCGCCAGGGGCGGATTGTATCACCAATCTGACCCAAAAGTGGTACCCCCGAAGCTACGGAGCATCTTTGCGAAATCATCAACGCAATGCTCCGAATCCAGTACTTCCGCTCCTGCTGGAAGCACGCCGAAGTTTGCAACATTCCCAAGCCCGGGAAAGATCACGATTTCCCACAAAACTTCCGCCAGATCAGCCTCCTCTCCAACGTTTCGAAGATAGCCGAGGCGATCATTCTGTCTCGGCTGAAAGAACTCAGCGACGGTGTCATCCAGGACGAACAGTTTGGCTTCCGAGTCGGACTATCCACCGAACTACAACTATTCCGGTTCTCGGAATACATCCGAAACGGGCTCGAAAGGCGAGTACCCGTAGGAGCAGGTTTCTTCGACTTAAAGAATGCCTTTGACACAGTCTGGAATAACGGGCTGATCTACAAGATGATCGTTTCAGGAATTAGGACCTGATGAGTTTGACCATGGAGGGGTTTCCATGGTCAAACTCATCAGGTCCTATTTGGCTGGCAGATCCTTCTGCACCAAATCCCATGCCGTAAAGTCCAGCGTCAGACAAACCCACGCTGGCGTTCCCCAGGGATCACTTCTAGGCCCGCAACTTTTTCCATTGACATGACGGATCTCCCCCGAGAGCCCAGTACCGAGATTGCAGTCTGTGTAGACGACACGGTCATCTATACAGCCTGCAGGGAGCAGACACTGTCCAGGAAACGCCTCCAAAACGCTACTGACGGTTTTCTGAGTTGGACCTCTCGCTAGCGTCTGAAGGAAAATGAATCTAAGTGTGTGGCAGTTAGATTCTCGCACGATCGCGCAAACCCCGGTCAGCCGATTAAGGTAGGAAACTCCGAGCTCCCCTGGAGCTCCGAAGTGAAATACCTCGGTGTCATCTTCGACCGAATGCTCACCTTCCAAAAACAGATCGACGAAATCCGAAATCGCTTCATCAAGGCCCGCAATTTTCTTCTGCCCCTCATAGGGCGAAGGAGTCCCCTTCACCTAGGGACCAAGTTGGTCTTATACAAGACGACGCTTCGACCGCTTTTAATCTACGGCGCTATGGCCTGGTTAACAGCGAGTGAGACAAACATCAAAGGTTTGGAAGCACTCCAAAACCGAACTCTCCGCTTCATCGTTGACGCCCCCTACTTCGTAAGGAACGTTCAGATTCATCGAGAACTGAACGTTCCAACTCTACGTGAATTTCTGACTCCTGAAGTCTGTGTGGAAAAGAGCCCGCGCCAGCCGAAACCACTGCGTCCAGATGGTCGTCGATCCCCAAGATGTACCCCTCCCAAAAAGAAGGTCCGTCGCCTTGCAGATGTCATCGATCTGGACTAAGGCAATCCCGCCGGTCCCTCGACAACCATCATCGTCCTCTAAACGACTGACAAACTTCTATTTTCCAGTCTAAAATTTCTTGTATGTCTTACAGATGAAAAGTCATCTTCCCCAGTTAGCCCTTCGCTAACTAACCTCATCTCTCCCCAGGCTGCGTGATCGAAGCAGCCTACACCTGAAGATCAAAGAGAGTAAGGAATTCCACACCGGCCCTAATATTGACACGAAGTTCCTAGCGAAGCAGTTTATTTCCTAAATAACAATCGAAGGGTAAACATATGAAAACGGTTTTTAAACGGTTTTAAGACGCTCGCTGTCAGAGGAGCGCCCGTTTTGTCTCAGTGTGTCGCTTTGTATTTTCGTAAAATCATAGGGAAATAGAAAGATTCGTATTGAATAAGCAAGCCAATAGCTGAAGTGCGAGTTATCAAGCATCGACAAGCTGTATGATGATAACTATTTGAGTTTTGGCTTTACTTCAGTAGAAGTAAACAATGAAGGGATACCGCGGTGTCTACTCTATTTAAAAGTTTAATAAAGATAATATTATCGCTGAAGACCTTCTGTTCTACAAAAGCATTATTGGAAGCGAAAAGGCTCAAGACTTATTTGAGATGTTTAAGAAGGTTTTTAACCAAAAATGATTTCGATTGGAAAAAATACATTAATATGTGTACTGATGAAGCTTGATCAATGTCTAGTCCGCATCCTATGTAGATTTATTGCACCATTCATAGAGAAGCACTTGCATTAAAATCGATGAGCTCTCAATTGAATTTGGTATTAGAACGTGTTGCAGACGTAATAAATTACATAAAAGCTAGGCCACTGAAAAGCCATTGAAATAGCTATGCATGCGCATGGGAGCTGAACACACGACCCTGCTATACTACTGCAGTCCACGATGGCTTTCGCGTGGCAACATCTTATCCCGTGCATTTGAGCTACGTCAAGAAATTCATACTTTGTCTACAAGAGGAAGATCATGAAAGGTCTTGGTATCCTGAATCCGACATTTTGCTGAAACTAGCATATTTGTGCGATATATTTGATAAGCTGAATGCCTTCGATCTGCAAGGCAATAACATGCACATTTTGAAACTTGTGGATAAGGTTGCGACGTTTAGGAAAAAGTTTGCAGTTGTGAATAAGAAAAATCAATGAGGAGCCAGTTAACATTGTTTCCTTGAACTGCACAAATACATGACCTGTAATAAAGTTGTTGTTTCACAAGACTTGCTGTCTCTTTTCAAGGAACACCTCTCAAAGCTCTCTGACTGGTTTGCACAATACTTTGAGGAAGAAAATGTCGAGAAATTTGCGTGGATCCAAAATTCTTTCCGTGGTCAAGCTCCACCAGAATTTACTTTAGAGGAAGAAGAGAGTTTAATTGAACTCTCCTGCGGCAACAGCCTGAAAACAAAATTTGCTTGTTTCGATTTAGTACAGTATTGGATATCAATCAAAAATAAATATCCAACTCTGACTTCGAAAGCTGTAAGGATCCTCATTCCCTTTGTGACAACCTATTTATGCAAAGCCGTATTTTCAGCTGGATGTTTAATAAAAAGTAAATATCGCTCAGAAATCGATGTGGAGCGAGGAATGAGAGTAGCAATGTGAAACTGTAAGGAGCCCTTGCGTTTGTCTCCACGTAAATAGATTCATTCAACAGCTTGCCTTACAGAGTTGAATGCAGTGTTGTCAGACACACTTTGTGCATTTATAAGGGTTACCACTAAAATTTCCTTCTCACTGTTTGCCCTTTCTGCAATTTGAGTTAGTTCATGCAGTACTACTTCATATAATTTGCTCAACTACTACGCAAACTGGTATCCGTCAGAAAGATTTTGCTTGGGTGTGAGAGTCTGTAGGTGGAACTTCAATTTTTGTCTAAGGTTGGTCTGAAAGTCTCAAACCCTTTCATCTGTTTGGAAAACTTGTACAATCCAGCAATTCTGAAGGTCTTGATTAGGGGTTTAGCTTACAAATTGTAAGCAAACTAAATGAAGAATGAACACATTTTTTAAAAACTTTATCAGTACAATAATAGTTCCTTATTTAGAAAGTTGATGGTCGTCGAGGGACGTGGGGCGTCACCATCAAACGATGTGAAAAAATCTGCTCGGCGATGGAGCTTCACCGTTTGGTTGTTACTGGGGTGGGCGTGGATTTCCTGCGCTACATTCGGGGATTTTTCAGATGTTATTGCAGGGTCGAAATGTTTAGATGAATCTGTGCATACCTTTCATAGTAGGGGACGTCGCCGGACGTAACAATAAGATTCGAAGAGCCCTATTCTGTAAGATCTCCAGTCTGTCTAAGCGATTCACGTATAATATAATAATATACCAGTTTCACCTCTCGCTCTTTGCAGTTCAAAAGAATTATCTGCTGATAATGTTTCAAAATAAACAAGGTCAACTGAAACATCGACTTCTAAAGCGTTAATTAGAATTGACTGAATCGTACGACTGATTTTGATTTACTATAAACAAACATTTTGTAGATGTACCTGAAGCTGATTACAAAGACTGTGGTGTGGTGCGCTCGACGCAAGCATTTTCACAACCGTCTAAACCGATGCTCGAACAATTGTCTGGTGAGGAGTTCACCGATGTGATATAGTGTTAGTAGATGTACCTGTCTCTATATAAAAATTAATGAAAAGAATAATTAATATATTGATAGACTCAGGAATCTTAATACTTCAAGCGTTCTTTCTAATTTTGAACAGTATATTGTATAACTACCAATATGGATCTAGATACA
Source organism: Chrysina gloriosa (assembly GCA_038088585.1). Lineage (NCBI taxonomy): Eukaryota > Metazoa > Arthropoda > Insecta > Coleoptera > Scarabaeidae > Chrysina > Chrysina gloriosa. Next base: position 27,813,482 of record CM076091.1, read on the forward strand.
ATAGAGTTAGATATATCAAATTTCAACTAATTTTGATGTTTAGTTTTTAAAACGATTTGGATAAATAACCACAATGATCATGTTGTCCTGCTGCTTTAAAGAAATCCATTTGTACAACACATAATTAAATGAATCGATCGTCGAATATTAAACAGACATGAAAGTACCTGTTGAATCCCGTCACGGCATTGCGATAACCTTTGTATTTGAAAACTGCTGATCGATATCATCCGGGGAAACAAAAGCGCGCGTGACATATGGAGAAATGCACTTCTTAAATTAAAAAGTTCGTAATTAGCACAAGGCGAACAGCTGAAATCCTAGGTATTACCACCGCGTCATATTTCTGATTAAAATTTGAACCCCTCATAATTAATTCAGTTCGTTAAACACCCTAGGTGTATTTGCAGTTTGTTTGTCTTCGTTCTTTCGTAATTTGATTTCTTAGTAAGGATGGAGCTAGTTTCCGAGCAAATTTCTCGTTTTCTAGTACTTGCATTTGGAGATACAATTCCCTTAAGCATAGTATAAACTTCTACTCCCATATTGGGTCAGTATTTCTGCGAATTTTGATCGTTTATTTGAAACCAAAAGCGATGTGCGCCCCAGTGGAAACTTACATTTGACAGAGGATCCTTACATGATTTTCAAATAAAATACTTTGAGTTCACGATATGTTTGCGAAACAGAAGGACCTTAGCGAGCTTCCTTTCCGTTATTTCGATTTAATAAAAGATTCTCTAAAAATTTGGAACATATGGAATAAAAATAGTGCATACAAATACATTTTGGATTCAATCAGAAATTCAATTGGAAAGTGTTTGAATTTCAGAGAAAGAGTGATACACACCGCCCGCAATTCTCAATTTTTTTGAACGAATTTCTACTCCAATGTGAGCAGTTACAACTTATATGCTCGAAATGGATTCGATCGCGCGCTTTTGCTAGAACTCGCACAATCAAAATTGGAAAAAATTCTGATTCAATGTGGGAGCAGTCTATTTCGTTAGTTATAGTTTGCCTAAAAGCACATAAATATCTTTCTAATAGTCTTATTCTAGTCTTACAGTTGTTATAGCCTAGTACGAATATACGCTGCCGATATTTAGCAGAGGATTAGGACAGCCCCACAGGGCACGTCTAAATATAAATCAAAGGTAACACCAGATGTTTCTGACAAAATTGGACATAAAAAATGTGTAATTAAAAATATGAACAACCATTTCGAAATAACTGAAAATTTAGAAATAAACAAAAAAAATGTTAAAATATGTATTATTATATAGGCTATGTTAAGCATCAGATAATTCGATAAATAAAATTCTAAAAGGTAAGTAATGCACAAAGCAAGTTTTAAATGCTCAAGTTTACAAAAAGAAATCGGTAATTGAAATAATTTACAATACAAAAAACAATATTTAGTCAAAAATAATGTTAATAATGTATCGAAATTCGCGTAATATCTAAAGGGAAGAGAACATTGTACTTATTACAGCATAAACTTCTGTAGCAGGTAATTTGAAAAAAATATTTTGAAACTATTATCAATCCCAATATAAATGTTACTCATAAGTATTTTCCGAAATGTATTAGAAGAAAAATAACTGTTAAAGAAATTTAGTTCTGTTATAATTTTGAAAATTGAAAAAATTTGAAATTTCATAGGTTCATATCCCTACCAAGATGAATTTTCTTGATGCAAAAGCCAAATTCTGGAAAATTTAGCGAGACATCGTCGTTGGATTTTTTAAAAAGGACGTACTTCTTCAATAATTGAATTTTGTAAATAGTAGAAGTAAAGATTAGAAATCTAGAATTATAAAGTCAATACAAGTATAATGTAAAGTATTAATGAAAGAAAATCACGTATCACGTATGTGATCACGTATGATTAGATTAAAACAAGAGTATTAAGTGAGTATTGATAACAAATACAGAAGAGGTATTGAAAATTCTCTTCTTAAAAAGCTAGATATGGTAACTTCTTCATGAGATTGATTCGATTTTACAACTCCACAAAAATTTAAAAGAGCTTATTTGTAAATTTAATAATAATATTAATTTAGTCCATAACGTCATGGCATAGAATACATTAACAGAAAGATTACATATAATAAATAAGTGATCAAAATATGTGACAAACAGTAGAGAAAAAAAAACATAAAAATGACGAACTGACAACGAAATACTTTTTGACGTAACTGCAAGGAGCTGCGTGCCACTAAGAAATCAAACGTAATTTACGCATTTAAAAACATCGTCACCATACTCAACCTCTAAATCCTTCCTAGCGGCATCAAGAAATAACAAGCTAGTTTTTCTTGGTGTTCAACGTAAGGTTGTTACACGCAAATCATTCCCCAATGCACTCAAAGTTCCGTTCTATTATATTATTTATTTGTTTACATGTTCGTCGCCGTAAGGTGCTATATGTATCGTTCGCATATAATATTGCAAGACCATTAACCACTAATAATAATCATTGTTTATGTTTATACTAAAGCATCTGAAGAAAAGTCGATTAAGGTTTGCAGATCTCCTTCAGATTCCATATTTCTGATGACATCAATAGAAAGTGAAGATGTTGTAATACCAGCGTTTGCTGGAGCCCCAAACATGGCCTCATATGAGCTGCAATTTGTGCCTTCAATATGGGCTCTATTCTTCATAAAAAATTAGTACATTCATGAATTGAACAAACCTCAGACCCTCAGACCAGTGTGGAGTTTGTTTCCGTCGTCAGTATGTTTCCAATGTCCTCATTTACACGCTCCACAGAACCTTGCGACTGGGTATGTCTCAGCTTTCCGTGAACTATCTTCAATTCACTCCACATTTCGCATACTTCTTAAATAACGTGCAATTATCACTTTGGTCTATAAGAGCACTGAAAATTGTGAAAATATTAAGCAGGTTATGTGCAACTTTCTCTCCTCTTTTACTTTTAAATGGCCGCAACTGTACAAATTTCGTAACATGGTCTTCCACTACAAGTCCTTTCTTGCCACTTTTAATTTATTTTCACAGGTTCACATAATGTCAAGTACATGTTTACATGTTCTTGAGTGATGTTTTTGTATTTTTCGGCAACTGCTGCAACAACTAGCCTTCATTGTCTTAAAATGACCTGTATCCATATCGAGATAACACAAGGCATCTGCACTCAATAAACACTCAGCCTCGAATGTTATGAAAACAAGCAATCAGATGCCACGTGCAACTAAGACAAGTTGAAACTGGCACAAAGCGAGGTTCACACATGCATAAGTGTGATATTTATCATACCCCCCCTCCCTCACTCCGAGGGTGCTGCATTAAGAACACGTTAATGCAACTAATTCTTTAAAATATAAAATATTTTATTATTATTTGGTAGTATATATAGTACCCGGTTATTATGCATACTATCACATTTATCAGAGTAATATATATAGTATATATATATATACATATAATATCGAAAGTTACTTACGTAGACGATTAGTATTGCCACAAATGAGTAGTCCATAAGTATTTCCTACAGGCGGAAGGAATAATATGACCGCTTCACTGAACTAACAATAAGTGCCCGCAGTTACTCTGATTGAGACGCATATGGATCTGCTTACTATTGGGAAGATTCGGGTGACACAGGAACATCGGGCGGTAAATGGCGGCAATTGTGCAGTGATATCGATAGCGATTGGATGTTAGTTGTCAATAATGAATAAATATGTAACTTGCGAGTGTTTGGGCTGAGCTTAATACATCTGCTGCATTGGTAGCAACAGGAGATTCTCTTCGTCTGTGATTTTCAGGATAATTTCTTTATTTCTGTGGGCAATAAACACCCTTTTAAGCGCTCCTAAATTATATTACCTGAAATTCAAAGTTATAGCATTTTAGCAAAGACACCGCGAAAATTTTGGTATTCCTGTATTATATAATAGAATTCATATTATACAGCGTGTAAAAATCTAGATATTTCTTACATACCATATGTTAAATACACATAGAATTCTACTCAAAACCAAAATATATATACAATATATATATATGTCCGTAAACCTAAAATATTCCGGAATCCCATTTCAGTAAAAATAAACAATTCGAATGAAGTATAAACGTATATATCCGCAACCAAGCGAATGTTCTATTACGGCTTTATATTTCTTTCAATTCTCAAATTGAATACAAGCGATTTCCTTAGCCATTACTTCCATTAGTATAGAAACGGATACAACAAGTCAATTGCATGTCTATCCGATTACCGTATATTATTTCCGTCCGATAAAATCGCACCCGGAATTTTTGATTTGGGACATCCGATGGTATATATATACGACGCTTTCGGATAATTGAATTATTACAGAAAATATGTTTGAAAAATATGGAATCTTAGATGAAAATCTTCTCCTTATTAAATTCTTGAAGGTGTATATACATACATATGTACAAAGAAACGTCTTTAAAGTTCTTAAAAATGGATATAAAAATTGTCGCAAAATTCTTACCCGCTATGAAAATTATTTAATTGTCCTTGTAATGCACTAGTTGGTTGAATAATGTTCAAAAACTGCCAAGAATCGTTCGTTAATTATATTTTGTTGTTAAATGTGAGATGAGCAATATATAAATAAAGTTTCCTTCAGCCAGGATGTGTAGTAACACTTCATTTGAATAACGCTCTGATATACATATATCACTATGGACGTCTAAACCAACAATTACATGTTAAGAGACTCGCTTAATCCATTAGCATCGAAGATCGCTCAATTTTTAACTTTTTCAAACTTCAGTTACATGTTTATAGCAAAAAAGTAAATGAAAAAAGTAATGTTTGCGAGTGTTCTTGGGTTTTTGTTTCATTAGAAGGTAAACTGGGACCGATTCCGAAACCCATATTTATACAGAAAGTCAACAACAAATAAAAACAGTAGCAGTAACATAAGCGTTCGTTACCTATACTTCTTTTGTAGGTTTCTATTGTATTGGATTAAAGTGATTTTATTTAGTAAAATATAGGTCCGAAAATACCGGTAATATTAATTAACAAATTAAATAGTAATACATACTTTCGACAAATTATTTTCTGTTATACGTTCCTTCTACTAAATATTTATTTCATGTAGCCGATGACAATATGCTCTAACTAATAAAAAGGAATAACCAGTTGTTCACTAGGATGGGCTACCCGAACGCATTCCAACACAAATTAATTTTCTAACGTACCTTGCTTGAAGACTGCTGCGCAGTAAAATAATTTGAGAGGAGGTTCTTGTGGGTACAACATTTTTCCCAACGGAATCTTTGTAATATTATAGGACGGCTTGACACGCACCTAACTTAATTTCAAAGTTTCCATTTACCAGGAATAATAGGATACCTTCGTTGCCATTAAAATAAATATATCATTTAAGTATTCTAAAAATTGTTTCTAAATTTATCTATGAAAAATATCACGGAATGCATTGGAAATTTCGACGAAATTTTTGCCTGTCAGTTCACAAACTTTTATAAAGTAAGTAAATAATAATAATAATAATGATATTGGTATACAATAGAAATATAGTATTCATAATAGTAATAAAAAATAACAATAAGTTGGGGGTTCTAGGTATAACAGATATTTAAGCACCTTTTCCTTCTTTCCAATAATAAAATCTATATATTAATCTCTGAAACGACCACAGCGACAATAGGTTATCCGAACACTTTATAGTAGCTGTAGATTCAATTCAGTTAGATGCAGTAAGATATTGAGATAGCAAACACTTTTAAGTTCCTTCACAATCCCTGAGAGCCAAGCTGATATTGGTAATTAAGCAGGTAATGGGTACTTATTAAGTAAATCTCAGTGTAAAATACTGTTTTATGATTGCATGAAACATTGAGCTCCTTTATTGTAGCGTATTTATGCAGCCACAACCATGCCCTGTTTATTGCTGAATAATGATAAAAATCTTAATTTAAATAATCTTATTTTCCCATAATTCTCTTATAAACCGATTTCCTTCTCAATTTTCCTTCGTACCAATCTATACTCTATATATACACTATGGGTAATTTAAAAATTATTGAACGCACAGTACCCTCTCTCAGTCATCAAGAAAAGTGTAACCTTTCCTGTTCTACTTCACCTGCGTATCTGCGGGGAATGTTCCCAAACTTCTAGAAATTTGGCTATAATCCTTTTATTTTGTAAATTTTCATCAATTTCCGTTTAATTGAATGCTCTTATCCTAACCTGGAACTACTTTTTCTAAACCGTCCTTAAAGAACTCCATAATTTATTTATTTATAGCAAGCTTTTCTTCATTTATGGTCTCAAATCACTAGGTAGCGGTTGTTTCAAATTTGGGAACAGATGAAAATCACTAGGGGCCAGACTCAGGGAATAAAAATATATTTCGTTTTTCGTACAGTGCGCCGTCTTGTATTCTCCTGTTGTAATAACGGAAGCTTGTGCAACGTTTCTTGCAGAAGGTCTTCCGCACCGATCCAGATAAAATATTATAATAATCTATAGACTAATATACTGCGTCAATTGTAGAATCTTTCGGTACATAATCCATAAAAATAATCCCTTCGTAATCTCGGAACGCAGTACTTTACTTTCCAACCGCAGTGCAACCGAAATCGTGTATCTATTTCTACGCTTCAGGAATTGTTGTTCGCACATCATCTACTAGTAAATTCGCCACGACAGCGTGGTTTCTTTCATTTGGCCGTGTACAGCGTTGATTGTTTTTGCTGACGTTCTGGCCAGCTTCGAAACGATCCACACATCCATAGACTGTAGCTCTTGATTCTACAGACTCGTCAAATACACCTTCGAGATGTTGAATGTTTTCGGTTTCACTGTCAATAAAAAGAAAATGATAGCTATGTGTGATTTAGTCACGTCCTTGATTGCGGTGTCGGTCAAGTAGCTAAAATATACAATAAACAATATTGCGTGGGTTAGTTACGTGAACATGTTTAACAATTAGTATTATGTTCCATTAGGGAAAATCAAGGAGCTTCTTTGGATTGAACCACTTTGAGTCACACATCACAAAATCCGCCCTAGGACTAACCGCCAGTCTAGAGATACAAAAAGCAACGAGACACATTGAACAATACCTACTGAAGTATTCTTAGCGTAATTAATATGGCTGAACTCGAAGGATTATTATCCAGAACATCGATTTCCTAAGTAAAATTTCTAGCAAACATGGTTTTTAACAAAGTTAAGAACAATCCAGGCGTAATTATAGTCAACCACCTTAAAGAAATTGGCATCTAAAAACCAAATACCCAAATTCGTAATGACAGCATTGCTAAATCTCCCTAGTAGTCATTAGGTACCCGATATCTTCTCCAGGAGGACAAATGTAGGAGCGGAATTACAATTTTGCATTGTTGGTAGGATTGCTATATGTAAAATACAAATGCTTTGATACGGAATTGGACATAACATGGTAGTAATCCTAACAGATATCAACCTGGAATGCGCACTCAAACACCACGATTTTAAATAAGAAGAACCATACAATTTAGAATATTAATTGTGTTAAGAATGTAAGAGTTATAAGATTTCACAAAAGACTGAGATTTTGATTTTTATTATAGCATTTTACGTATAAGAGAGACCTACTAGAAATTTAACAAGGCAAGGTTTAATCAAAATCCCGATTTATATGGAAGATCACTAATGGATGAATTGACTGGCTCTGTCTCCTTTCGTCCCTTCATTTTATTACTCTCAGGTTATCCTCTCGCTCCTCTTCCACATTTGTAATTCTTTTTCTAGAACAAACCCACTTCACGAATCACCATTCTTCAGAAAGTGTCGTTTTGCCAAATTCCATTTTGACGATGTTTTTTCAATTGCTCTTAATAATGTCTTTTTATTTTTCTTATTTTTGTAAATATATGTATATACATTACCTTTGTCCTATAAATGTTAAACGTTGGACAAATAAATTATTATTATTATTATTAAAATCGTGCTTAATAAGATCAACTACATATGGATTCCATTCATAGTGGAGTTGCGGTATGTATCTAACCTTTTACAGAATCTTTCAAGCACGAAAATATAATGGAAAGAATAAGTACGCTAGAGTGCTAGAACGACGTTTGAAAACAGGGACAATATACAACCTTCGAAGAGCATTTTTCATTGGAACTGCTACAAGGTGAAACCCTTAAGACGCCTTGATATGCTCATTGAATCTCAGAATACAATAGAACGCAGTTGTGAGAAGTACACCTATGCTTCATAATTTATGGTATACCACAGGGTTGGTTCTTGTAATTTTTAATTTTAAGGTAATTAAAGACTTATTCGTATTTTGCTCTACAACTTTAGAGTTCTTATCTTCTTGAAGTTGCTTGGGTCACGCTTTATTATTTTCATACCTTTACTGCATACTCTGCTCCTACTTTATTATCTAACATCTAACAATCTATTTCATACACCATGATACTAGTGCTACATCTTTAGCGTCAATTGAACTACTTCATTCTTTTTGAAAGTATCCTTCACATAGATTTACACACTTTCATATTCGTTTAAATCAAATATTAATCCATTGATGTTATTCCAATAATATAATACTCTAGTCCTTGTTTGATTCCTAGAAATTAAAAATCATAAATATTAAAGTGAGGGCTGCACAGAGGATGATTAGTCCGATGCTCCAGTGTTGCTCAATTCTCCTTTGAACTGTATGTGAACCTACATTGTCTTGACGGAAGATAATTCGTCATTCCCTACTACTTGTTCAGAGTACGGCGACTACTTCTGGCAAAGAAGCGATGGTACACCATTAATGTTGCGACCATGATTCTCGATACACTACGGAAACGAATTACTTTTCTTGGATTTTCCTCATCTTCGGACACTCAGGCAACAGATTGACGTTTATTTTCAGCTATATAGAAATAAGGCGACAATCTGACAATACTGACGATGCTGCAAATGTTGTTTGTGCAATTGATCCAAACAGAAGCATAAAATAGGAAACCATTTATCTCACACGCAATTCATCGTGCAGGACCCTTTGGTTTGGGATCATTTAAATGCCTGCCAATATCGCAGTCTCTCGAACGTCATAGGGGAGGGTGCGACACGTTGTTACTTTGCATATGCCATCTGTAATGTTTTATTGAAATATTCAATATTATAATACAAGAAACGAAAAGCTGTGAGCCACTTATCACTGAAATATTGTACTGCTATCTAACGTATAAGCCAAGATATCGACACAAATGTGTTTTAACACATTGAAAGCCGTTTATTTATAAGGTCCAAAGATTTGTTTTACATACGAAACGATAAGTCATCTGATAAAGCTAATTGTATCCTCTTAAATGCATGTTAGTTACTAACAATAATGTGTAATGTTTTTGATGTAATAATAACGGCTTTCTTAAAAATGAAACCTAAGCTATCAATTGCAGGAGGAGGTACATTGTTACATTTTCTGTGGCGCACTTTGTTACATGTAACAACCAGCCCCATATAAAATCTACGATGTCTAGTTGTTAAGTTGTTTTCTTATTATTCTATACGGTTGCTGGCGAAGAGGCTGTCCGAGTTGCATATTACGCGGGGTTTCACAGCAGGGCTACTTATGGAATTCTCCTGTGGGGTGGATCGACATCGGGAAGAAGAATTTTCATCCAACAAAAAGAAGCAGTAAGAGCAATTGTTGGAACGGGCTCAAGATCAAGCTGCAGGGATATTTTTAAAAGCCAAAAAATACCTACATTGCCATCCTGCTATATATTGGCAAACCTGCTTCACGTCCACTCATCGGATGAATACAGAAAAAATAAAGACAACCACGGTTATAAAACCCGCAACAAGGACAATTATACTATCCCCTACCACCGTCTGACCCGATCCCAGACTGGATCGAACTATCTGGCCCTTAAACTTTATAATCACCTTCCACTATTCCTGAAATACATGCCAACACCAAAATTTAAAAATGTCATTACCAACATCTTACAGTCAAGCAGTATCTACTCCATAGAGGAATATTTCGCGGATTTCAGCCGTTTTGTGTAGCGTCCGATTTGTATGATTTTATACTTTTTATTTATTTTTTATTTATTTATCTTCTATTTTATTAAGACATATTGTATATATTTTATATATGAAATTGTGATCTTACGTTAGGGACTTTTTAAAATATTTTAAAATATTATTTAAACTAACTAATAATCCTTATTAATTGCCCGCTTTTTTCAATTAATTTAACTAACTGTTGACTTGTAGATACTTCATCGATACACTTGTTTTGTCTCCATTGTTTTGACATTTTCTTTTACTGTACAATGTACACTACTTGCAAATATAAAGTATCTATTTATCTATCTATCTATCTGTCTATCCAACGTAAAATTTAGTAAGAACATATAAGAGAAAAAGTACCCGTTGGGAGGCCCATTTACAGTATTTCAGTAAGCTGTTAATGCCATTTCCCAAGAGAAAGTGTCTTTAAGAGTTGCTGCCGATAAATTCGGAATGAATTTTATGGCGCTTTGTTGCTATGTAAAAAGACTACAGTTGGATGATTTAGCTGTTGCCAACAAGAACAAAATACCCGAAATTTGGAAAATAATAAAATGGCACCGAAAGATTGATTATTGGCTTTCATGAAACGACACTTATCTATTCGCATCCCACAGTCTACAAAGCTTTCAAGAGCTACATCATTCAACCGTGCAAGCGTTAATTTGTGTTTCGACAATCTGAATGTTGTTTATGATAAATACAAATTTCAACCGAACGATGTATATAATGGTGCAAAAACCATTTGAAATTATTGCAAGACGAGGCGTAAAGCAAGTTGGTACTATTACCTCAGGAGAAAGAGGTACATTAGTAACCATGGTTTTTGCAGTAAACGCGGTTGGTAACACCAATGTTAATATTTTCTCGAAAAAAATGCAAGCCATTCATTACAGCCAATGGAAGTCCTGGTTGTATCGGCGCAGCCTAAACTTCTGGATGGATGATAGGAGAAAATGTTGTCATTTATTGAACATTTCAAATTTACACGATGCACTAAAGACAAACCTCTTTTACTTTTCCTCGACAACCATGAATCACGTCGGTCGATTCCCGTTCTTAATTATTGTAAAGGATAATGGTGTGGTACTGCCGAGTTTTCCTCCTCACTCCTCCCATCATCTTCAACCATTAGACAGAACAATGTAGGGTCCATTACAGAGATTTTTCAATCGTCAAGCTACAGTCGCATCCAGGCATTCGTATGGGTATTTATGACATTCCCACAGTATTGCGAGAAGCTCCGCCACTTGCTGCTACACCATCTAACATTCAGAATGGATTTTTAGGTACCGGAATTTACCCCGTTCAACCGAGACATTTTTACAGATGATGATTTTTCACCACCAGAAGTTACAAACTGGGAATACAATGGTGACACAAATAAATCGAATATCATTGATCAACCAGAAATCGTCTCTGAGCAACCTGATCATTTATTAACAATTCGACATTCAACACCATCTTCTCAATAATCAAAGTCTACTGCTGGATGTTTCACAGGTGTGTGAATTCGTATTACGCCACGGCAGTTAAAACCTTTCCCAAAAGCTCCTCATCGAAAACAAGCAGTTAACCGCCGGAAACGTAAATCTGCAATTTTAACGGACACTCCTGTAAGTAGTAGACAAATGTAAAGACCAAAAATTGGATACAATGAACAGCGGGCAAAAGATGGGCATATATGACATGTGGTAGCGATGATGATTTTTATGTATGTATTTATAAACTGTGCATTTGATGAGGATTAACTGTTGTTGTTAACCTTGTCTGTAATTTTTAATGCATCTGTAACAACTTGCTCCGTCCCAGAGCTCATTGATACAGTCTGTATTGTTGAGTAAAGACATTCGTAACAATTGTTTTTTGTTTATTATTAGAGGGAAATATAATTTAATACCTTGAGTTAAATATATACTGTTTATGCCCATGTATCTAGATTTGTTTCTGAATTAATTAACCTGCCCCGCCTTCCCTATTCTTCCTTGATCCTTTTTCTAAGTTGCTGGTGTTAGTGGCTATATTATTTGCCATGTTTTGTGTGTACTACGAAAAGATACAAGAGAGAAGAAGCAGTTATTGATCCCCATTAACAAAAGTACAATAAAGAATTAACTGAAGAAAAATAAGTGAAACATTAAAAATCTACCCTAGATCTTTGGCGATTCTGAGGGTTCGCAAGAAATCGTTTGCTGAATTCTAAAGGAAAATAATTCTTTCCAAAAATCTCTCTGTAAAAATTATTGAAGTGACCCTCGTTATTAACAATGGTTTACTTTACAAGGATTAAATTTAAAAGGTATTGAACTTTCGTATATCTCTAACCACTATCAAAATATGCATAGAATACATAGAAATTCAGTTCTTGCTGTGTCTTACAAGGGAAGATGTCGAACCTGGAAATTCAAAAAATTATGAAACTTTGGGAACATGTAGATCACATATATGTATGTACTATGCATTTCTTTTCTCTGAACACTCTGAATGGGTAAAACAAAATTAAGAGAAATTAAGAAATAAAGGAGAGGTATTAAGACAAAAAATTTTTTTTTGGTTAAGTATATCAAGCGGACAGAAAAAATATTTTCTGTCTTTTTCATTAGATAAGATTTTCTCTTATCCAAAAAATGTAGGTTATCGAAGGAAGGTACATCAGAGCAGTAAATAGTAAACATGTTCTCGTAAAGAAAATAGGCTGAATAAGACCAGCAAGTAGCATATATAACTCATCAAACTTGAAATTAATAATAGTTATTGGTTGGTTATATAGCAGACCTGCAGTGTTGAAAATGCTCGTCATAAATATTTTAAATGCAATTCGTTTACTGATGGTAACGTTCGACGTTGCCAATAATAATAATATACTCCTTGTGAGTACCAACGAAATCGAATTGCACGATATAAGAAAAAATATTCTCCTCAATGCTCAAAGAGAAACATCGTTTCCACTGGAAACTGATAAAATTGTAGAATTTTTCAACCCGCACGGACCAAATTCCCTAGAATTTGTAGATGACATATATGCGCCCGTAGTGGAAGAACCGTCAGAAGCAATAGAAACTGAAGAAGAAGAGTGTGCGCCAGAAGAAAGAGATATTGCACCTTTAGAATACAAAACCAACGCTGTTACGTAAGTGAGAAGAAAAAAGCCACTTCCGTTGAATACCGTTCAGCAAAAGTTTTGCAAAGTGTAATCTATGCAGCAATTGTACCGATAAATGGTGAAGTAATATTGTGGAATAGTAACCATTTGTTCCTACTTGTATTAATCTATAGTATTATTAGATTTTTTCTAGGCGAGAAGAAGCAATAAACAGAGATGGTATACGACGAGAAAAGTTGATTAAAAATTCTCAATTTGTATATAATGAATTTGTAAATAGTATTGATTCAGGTGCGATTATCCATGATTTGAACGTCGAGCGCTGGGCACTACAAGCTAACACAGACATTGATTTAGGAGATTGTAAGTCATCTCGGCACTGAGTGGTGCAAAAGATCATATAGGGCAGGTCGGGATAGATAATACATTCAATGCCGATGAGAGCGGGTTTAATCTAGAGCTACAATTCGGCCGCGTTTTAGCTGCGTAGGGAACAAAAACTGTTAGTGCAGTTGCGTAGTCTATATCCGCAACTAGACATAGTTATACCATACTACCAACAATATCAGCTCTATTCCACTACCCTGAAAAAGCAAAATGGTAATTTGGGCCCGCGTGTATCATAGTCTCTGCTTCAACCGTGGAATGTTCATTTAACAGCATCTAAATCTGGACAGTTAACAAAAGAACTATTTCAGCAATGGTTAACCGATGTGTATTTGCGAAATGTGGGCCCTCGGCATTTTGTTATTGGACTTGTGAAGCGACCATTGTCCTGCTACAAACCAGTATACCACCATACAACAAACATGTGAATATATTAACGATTCCGAAGAAAACTATATCAATGATTCATGATCTATGGTTTTCATATAAGGAAAAGCCTTGTAAGAATTTCTCTGACTTTGTATGGTTGCGATATTATGTTACATGAACGCAATAATATTCTAAAATTACAATCTTTTATTCATAGTCAACTTTAGGCGCCAAAATATTACGACCTATTTATCTACGCTTGCTATAAAACGTTGATCAAAGACCGAATGAATTTGAAAATGCATTAACTTTTGCTTTCACACAGCAAAATTTTGTGCATCCTCGTCGTTGTTCCATAAGTGGTAGCCATGCCATCGTACGATGTGCATGGTGTAACAGATTCCAGTGTTTTAAACACTTGTTTGAGGAGTTTCATCACCGTGCAGAATAATCTAATCTATGTTTAAATGTAAACAAAAATTATATTGCTTAGTATTTTAACCTATAATAAAATCTATGGGATGATGCTGGTATATTATTGTAAACTCTAATGCAAAATAATTTACATCGTAGTCATTAATGTTTTGTTAGTTTTAAAAATTACATCCAACACTAAAACTACAGCCCTGTTATACAATCAACCAATCTCTATTGCCTATTATTAATCCCAAAGATGCTTATCTGTTAAAAAAGTATTACAAAATGTTTATTCTTTTTTGTGTGTCTGTTTCATAAAACTCATTCAAACAAACAATTTTTGTCTTAAAACTATTTTTTATCTCTTATCGTTAGCGAGTTATGCACATCGGTATAATGCAAAATTTTCCATTTCCAAAAATTGTCTTCACCCACTCAGAGTGCTTTTCCGTAGAAAAAAGAATGCGTAGTACATACCTACATGTGATTTACATTTTCCTAACGTTTTTAAATTTCGGGATCTTACCTTGTTAGTAACGACTACGGCGTTAGAAATTTTTGAAAAATTTATAGCATATAGCGCGAAATCATAAAATATTCAATGCAATATACAACACGTCAGTCACTTTAAAACTAACAAAGTCGCATTCAAAAATCATTTCGACTCAAACAAAATTATCGAGGTTTTGAAATGTTATAATCGTTAAAATTAATAAATTGGTTCCCTAACTGGTATCACAACGTCACTCTGTATTTCGGAAAGTGTTGTGTTAATGGCAATCAATTATACATTCACATAATGCAAATTGGGGATACGCATTGGCATAAATTCTGCTCAAACAATTAATTCGCCGCATATATTACGTCAAGTAGCAACCAGGAAATTAATAAGTAACCGAGCAAGTTTATTGACGTTTGGGTTAAAATATAATAATATATATTGCTTAATATACATCCATGTAGGAATGAAACACGATTTATCACTGGTTTGGGTTTTAACTTCTGGCCATTTACGCATGGTTAGTGAATCGTATATACTCAGGGAATAAAATCGGAGAGGTTGTGCAAAACGAGAAGCTTCGCCCTTAATGAATTTTAATAAACCTTCAAAATCATTTGCATTATTCTGATCAATTACCATATTAATTTGCATATATTTTACACTACTCATTGACAATGGGTTTCTGCAAAGTATAAAACTACCAAAGGACCTTATTTGGTTTAACCATCAGGGTAAAAACTTAATCTAAAATGCCTTACATTTTGATTTCACGGGTATAAAGAGTATGAAGAGGAAGCTTGTAAGGCCCGAACCTACATGTCAAATTCATTGGCAAACAGTAAGGATTGAGATGAGAAACTTGCTGAAGGAGCATTGAACATTGAAGGATCGCACGGGGCCGAATCCAATCTCGCATATCCATTGCGGGACTTGAGAGAACAAAACACGATAATTTCAGCAAATCAGCAGGAACTCAATTGAGAATGCAGTGGGACACTGTCAACTTGAGAAACATTTCCACATCATAACAACCATGGAAAGTCATATCTGCAGAACTTGTTGTTAGGAAGAGGAATCTTTGCAACATATCGTTTGTGAGTGCTAGAGGGTGAAGAGCGTTAGACTTAAACGCTTTAGACCTCGGTTTCTATAGCCGGAAGAGGTAAATAAGTTTGTTCTTAGCAAAGTGGTAGGTTACATCCGACCTCAAGAAATAGATATCTAAGAAGCACAATAAGCCATGTGTTAATTACAGAAGGATGTAAATGTAAACATTAGCTAGAAAAGCGTGTACCAAATTATTTAGGTAATACAAATGCTATTTGTATTTTAAGTGGTAAAGCCTTAGAGTTGTATGTACAATATATTGTGGAGAAAATAATTATACGAAATTCTTTGGTACTTTGTAAAGGCATTAACTAACAAAGTGTTAAAATCGGTTCCAACAGGCAACGAATCAATTGTACTTTATCTTAATCCTTTTCAAAAAGGGAATCACTATGATCGAGACGACCCGACCAAGAAGCCCTTACTCAAGGAGAATCCGGAAACACTATGGTTACA
Organism: Chrysina gloriosa; assembly: GCA_038088585.1. Lineage (NCBI taxonomy): Eukaryota > Metazoa > Arthropoda > Insecta > Coleoptera > Scarabaeidae > Chrysina > Chrysina gloriosa. Next base: position 27,829,871 of record CM076091.1, read on the forward strand.
ATTTCGTGAAACTGCGAATACAGACTGATGCCGCATTGTCGCCAATGTACCAATATAATATATAAAACTACGTCACAGCACTCGTAAAAACAGATAAGAGTAGGCCACTATTTACGTTGGCCTCCTTCACCACAACGTCCAAATCACACAGCTGGAATTGTCGCCGCTGGTGTTAAAGACTGTAAGCTGGATGGTTGAGTTATACGACCATCGAAGTTATACGACCATCGAAGTTATAGTCCAAATTTGATTACTAGTGAATATCTTTTTCCTTAATCGAAAGAAAACTTTAATCAAACCGATTTCTTTACTGATAATGATGTAAAAGTTGCTGTAATAAAGCAGTTCGATTCCCAAAAGTCTAATTTACTGTAGTTATAATGAAGGTATTAAATTATTCGTTAAACATTACAAAAAATATAAACTAAAGAAGACAATATACAAACACAGTATTATTACACTTTTTGGTTTTAAAGTATTTCCATGTGCTCCTCTCCGGATATGTTTTTGTGATTGAACGACAAAAACTTTACTTTAAATTCTGGAAGGGGGAAAGGAAATTCGGCGTAATGTGAAAAATCTAACCTCGAAAGGTCTGTCAAAATTTCACCACTTGGTTTATCATCAATAAATTGACTGTGTACTCAGAAACCATTACTTTGCACATTTCTCATCGGTCAAGAACTTTTAGTTGTCATATGCATTTATATACATATATATATACAGTTCGAATTCGGCTTTCATCATGTTAACATGATTTTACAGTTTAGTTTTAATATTTTAATTTTATTCCTTTAAACTAGACTACAATGTTACAATGTTCATTTCATTAAATCAATGATATTTGAAAGGTGTCGATGACGAACTGCACACAATTGATATGCAGTTTTTTCAACACACTTCTGAATTCTTTGTCGCTTGGCGTTTTTATCAACTCTGTCTTATGCTCCTGATGAAGGGAATAAACATTACCGAAATATTGAGCAATAATAAATGAGTATCCTTTAATATTCCATTGCTTTCTGACCGAAATCCTTGATATAAAAAAGAAAAGGTGTTTCATTAGAACCATATGTTACAATAATGTTTGAGGATTTCTATATTTATTAAGCGGACAATTATTATATACAAATTTTGAATACCTTACAATTAGTATTAATCAGGATATACGTGGATTGACAAAGCTTTATATCGATTGCGCATATCCCCACGGTGGTGTAATAAGCTTAAAAAGTTGACCTTCATGTATTCAATTCAATTGCTCTAATTATCTGAAACGAAAGATGAAGATTTAATCAAAAAGTAAGATATAGCAGGAACTTTGTAATTACGCTTACGTGGGATGCGACAGTAATCGAAAATATGCGAAGAACTTTATGAAAACAATTTATTGATATTACCTTCAATTTAAGAATTTCCATTTACTTTTCCTAGTCCACAATCGTACTTCAGTTCTCAACTTTTTCTTAAACACAGCTTTTGTTTTAAATAAAATTTTCATGTTTAATTTTGACACGTGCTTTAGAAGTTTACTCGGTATTACACGATCTGTTGTTCTGTGATCTTTAACATTACAATACATTGTGAATAACCGTATTAATATTAATTTTCTCACATAAAATAACGCTTGAAATCGATAATAACAAATAATACAGAGAATTAAACGTTGTATAAAAGAAAAAGAACTAGTTCATTAGAATGGCAGATACATACGAATTAAAATAGCAATTGTGCATAAAGTATACACAACCGCAGAATACAGAGGATATTCCATTTAATTAACTAAAATTTGCTTACTTTAGTCGTTACAGTCAAGTACTGGTAGACTATTTCTTTAGCGCCTAGTTAATTCAACACCATTATCAAACCATGCTCAGTTTATCAGCGTACAAATATACTAATACCTATGGATTATGTTTAAATTTAACACATTAGCATACAGGTAATCAAAACAATGCCGTTATTCGAGTTTAATGGAATCATAAATATTCTGTAAAGATTCAAATTAAATATGTTAGCCCTAAGGAAAGAGTAATCAACTACTCTCAACGGAAGATATCCCAGAGTGTATCTTCTATCTCCGATACAAACGACGTGTACGCTTGACAGATTTATAGAATCCTCCCTTTATGCAATATACCTATCTGTACCACGGAAATTCGCAAACTTTTAGATTTTGCGGTTATTTGCGCTTACTGTTGATGGAGGAAAGCAAATATATACATGTATACGAAATTATTCTCTCTTGAGAGGTCTGTCCAAATATGCAAAATTCCAAACATTCAGCTTCTTCATTACCATTATCTTTCTATCACTCCTTGTAAGGGATTAGGGAGGAAAATTATGCAAAGTATGATTAGAAATTCACCGTTTGAATCGTTCCCATAAAAATTTGTAATTTAAATCTAACGTGGAGTGCTACGCAAATTATACAGGTTTGCAAAACTTTTAAATTCTGTAAAATCTTACGTTTAGGGAGGAAAATTCATCACTGTATTTGGTTTTATGTTCTCCCGGTGCAATTTATTGTTCTCCCTATTGTCTCTTTAATATTGTACATAGCAATGATAGCAAATATTTATTCACTTTTGCATTCGTCCAAATCCAATCTTAAAGCAATTATCAGGCAGGATAGTCAAAATTGCCATCTCGAAAGTATCCAGTGTTCCAAAAACTAAATTGCTTTTCAAGTATTTTCTTGGTGCAGGACAATTCGTCGTTCTGAATTAGTTGCTCGAAGCATGACCAGTATTTCTAGTAACCAAACGGTGGTATGTTCCCCGACATTAAGTATATGTTGATCTTGTAAAGGAATCGTTGATTTCCAAGTAAAAGGTGGCGACCATCTTCATCAATACACCGCAGGAACGAATAATTCTTATTGAATTGTCCTCCCCTCGATTAATATTTATCTCAGAATTCATAGAAATAAATCCACGATTCTTCAGCACGCACGATTCTGGAAATACATACGTGTGCTTTACTTTCCTTAGCTTGATAAACCTATATAACACAGTTCATTTTGACACTTATCGTTTCATTAGCAGTAGCCTGCAAAGACATTAATAAGTGTCTAATTTCTTCTTAAATCTAATAAACAGAATGAAAGCAAGGAAGTCTGATGGCCTCTTCCTTATAGCTTCCACTGTTGACAACTTTGTCAGAGCTATAAAGCTGATTATAAAGTAACAATTAGAACTTTATGATGCTTATCCTTTCCCGAAATCAGTGTAAAGTACCATAGCGTAAGAACCCAAAAGTCTGAACGAACACCTTTCATATTTCGTGAAATAAGTGAATATGATATATTTGTATATTTTTATCAATGCAGGTGTTTATCCGTATGGAGAGCGTATATCTATTTATAGTTTGTAAGTTAGTCCGCAAGATAAATCAATGAGGTATATTACCCTGCATTTATTAGCTCGCGTAAATACAGATTTGTAAAACAATCACCAAATGATATACTTCCTAATTGGCTTTTAATGATTGCCTCTTAATGATTTATTTATCCAACAACAGCAGATTTAATATTATTTGTCTAAATCCTATCTATATATATATATATAATTTCCTTATTTATGTGTTCCTCTTTTTTGTTTATCCAGAGCTTTTTGAAGCCCACTGATGGGTTAGAAAGCTGAAAATTGGCATGCGTATAGTAAAACGCCTAGGCCAAATCGTAACGTAGCCAGATTCTTGATTTTTGGCCTGTGGGTGGAGAATTAAGACGAGAAATGGGCGTAGAAAAATTAAATTTTTAACATTTTAGCTAATATTTTCTCTTTCTCCCTGTCTGGCAGGAACAGGCTTAACAGCTAGTACTACCTATATAATGTTCCAAATAAGAAAGTTACAAGTGTAAGGCAGAAAATGAAACATAAACAAATAGCAATCTCCTAATTAACAATAAAATGGACATTTTAGAGTTTTATTATTAATTATCAGAGAACGTATTCAAACCAAATTTAATAAAACATTTTTTGAAAATGAAAACTGATTCTGAAAAAGTTCATATCAGCACATAAACTGTTTGCACACATTTTCAATAGAAAGTGAGAGAGAGAGTTAGAGTGGTATACTGTGACACACAAGGCAGGTGAGAAAGTTGGAAGTTCCTACTACTAATTCTGGGAAATAAGATTTTCATTAATTGAATGAAATAAGGAACGTTAAGCAGTTCGTTTAGTAATTTATAAATAAATATAATTTGAGCCGTAACCCACAATTTTCCAACGATATAGGGTTTTGAGGAATTTGCCTTGGACATCTTCTTCTTCTTCTTAATCTTTTACCCTTTCTACCTTTCGATGTAGGGGTTCGGAGCCACCGAGCCGTATATGTAGACGCATATACCGTACCGCTCCTGGCCCACCCAGTGGCATTTCCTTCATTTTCGCAGCTTATTAGAGGTCCAGATCCATTTTTCAGGATTTTAAACTGCTACGCTCTGCCGCTACCGGGTCTCGAACGCCGGCCCTTCGCACTGTGAAGCGCGAGTTTTACCACTCAGCCACTGAGGCCTTGGACATATTCGATCATATTCCGGTGCTTTAAAACGTCAGATTACCCTATCCTACAACGTAATGAACTTAAAGTGTCTGAAGTTGGTAGTAAAAAATCCCTAGATTTGTTCTAAAGTAGTTCATTTTTCCAATCGTGCATTGGCTACACCTTTGCTGTCATTTGTCGTCGCATCATTTGCTGTCTTTCTTGCCGCTATTATTTTTGCTTGGTTATTGTATTTTATTTACTTTCTTTGCGTTTATTGCTAAATAAAATTTGTCTCTTTAGAGACACCATGCCATTTACATTGCAACAAGACACGTTTATCGTTAGGGCTTACTTTCGTAGCGAAACATTGAATATTGATGGAATTTGGGTATATTCCGTACAGATGTGCTTTCAACAATTTTTTGCTGAGTATCTAGATGTGGAAATTGCCTTAGATATATTCCAATGGCATAAAGATAGGTTGGTTCAGCGATATATGGAAACTGGTAGTGTTACCAAGAAAATGTGAAGGAACTCCTGGAGTATTAACACATAATGTTTTAGAGGACATCAGACAAAGAATGGATGGTAGTCCACATAAATCCATACGGAAATTGTCTGCTCAAGCCGGTGAACTTTTTAATTATTTTAAAACACTGGGTTTTAATTATCGCTTATTCGTAGGTATTTCCTATCGAATTGCTCATACAGCACTAAAAGGAATTTACGTATGCATCCCTACAAAGTTTCGATTTGTCAACATCTGCGTCTCCAAGATTTTGAGGCAAGAAGGAATTATTGTCAATAGTTTAATGAATATTTATAGGATGAGGACTTTGATTTAACTTTTTATTCAGATGAAGCTTGGTTCCATTTATCTGGTTACGTTAATGACCAAAATTTTCGTACATAGTCTACAGAAAATACCCATGTTTTTATTGAAAGTGGCCATCATCCTATAAAGGTTGGTATTTGGGTCGCGATAATAGGACGGATAATAGGACCATTTTTTCCACGATACTATAAATGCAGAGTGTTATCGAGAACAAATTCTAACACCATTTCTGGATGGCTTGGGCGATGATGAAATTAGTCGTGGATATTTTGAACAGGACGATGCTTCGCCACATATGGCACGGAATAAATCAATTATTTACAACAATTTTACGATGACAGGTTAATTAGTGTATATCGATGGGCAGCAAATTCATCCGATTTGACGCCCCTTTTTGGATATTTAAAAAACAAAGTATTGCGCAACAGACTTCATAATCTGAATGAATTGCAAGCGGCGATTTCTGAAGAAATAAATAATATACCACATGAAATGTTGCAAAATATATTTGAAAATATGAGAAGACGGGCAAACCTGTGTCTCGAAATTTCCAACATCTATTATAAAATTTTTACTATTATTAATTACTAAACTGCATTGAGTACATTGTACTGTGGTTTTAATAAATAATATTACAATTATGTTTATTTTTATTGCCATAGATGGTGTAAATTAACATATCGTTAATTTATAAATCTGAGATAACATTTCTGTTTTACTCAAGTGTAAGCATTAAACATAACCAATACAACCAAAAATTCAGGTCAGCCAACTGCATAGTGATGCTAACATAAATTTTGCATAGCCAACTTCAGACACTTTCAGTTGATCACCCAATATGAAGTAGTACTACAGTTTTGAGCGGATAAATGCATCATAAAAGCAAAATAGAGCCATATTATCAAGTTACAACAATTGCTCTTGCCTCGCATTGTACTTTACGCGCTTAAGTTTATATTGTATTTAAATAATTGTACTTACCTACTTACTTTTAATAAAGCATGTGTCGTATTTTGAAGTCGGGCGGTGAACGGCGATCTATCATTTTATGCCGCGCTAGATGGTTAAAGAATTCTCTCACTGGGAGGAGTTAAATCTACGTTCATAATTAAATGTATGGCTCATAGAGCACTGCGACCTGTAGTTGTTAAAGTAACGCATGGTTCGCATCTTACGCGGCGCGTCTTCGAAGAGAGTTTTCTAAACACTGGTGCGAGACAGACTTCAGTTCTATTGGCGTTCAATCGATCCTAGCTCGCATATCTCTTAACAATAGTCCCTTCAACGCTGCCTCTTCTCACGTAATAGTGAGCAGAGGGCGAAAAGTTCCTCACAGTAGTCGGTCGGGCTAAAATGAGACTGCATTACCGCTCAGTGACGTCTTTCGATACTAGTTATTCTTGCCGTTCAACAATGTTTTTCGTCGATGTTTTATTTCTTTTGTCTACGCCGTCATGAATGATGGAATAATTATCGGCGAATGTTTGTCGGCAGCGTTTAAACACGCAATATGAGCACTTATAAAAACCTAACTGTGGATTCAGCAATGTTAAGTGTAAAGTGTACATTTGTTCAATTTTAAAATACAAAGTAAACAATTATCAATTCAAAGTACTTAACACATCTCAAATCACGTTTTCCCACGTTTTGTTAACATCAGAACGGATTTATGTATTATATACTTAAATTATATATTTTCTCCTATTGACTGCACATTAAGATCTATTACTAGAATTGTGCTTGTAAGTTATAATTTTATCAAAGTTGTTAGTATTAATTTCTCCTAAGATATGTATGTGGATACCTGTAATGGCAGGAGTATAAACAGTGCACGTATACAAATGTCTGGGAACGAAAGTAGGAAAAGCTTTCTGGACGTAAATTTTTCCTTTAATTAAAAAGGAAACTGTTAAAGCAATTTCATTGCATTACTTCTAATTGATAAGCAGCAGCAACAATAGGGATATTTCTCATTTGGACGTAGAAGAACGTGCAAGGAATGCAAATGTTTAATTACAGGAATTATAAAGTTACGTGGTTTTGTCGACAAGATGCATTAATGTCTTCTAAGTTTGTTTAGAATTTATTGAGGTTTTATTTGTTAGTTTGTCAAGAATGAACTAATTTGATTAGATCGTACTTTGATGAAACAAATTTGTCTAATCTGATATACCTACGTTCGAAGCTTTTAAGTATTCTTTTGTTAAAAAGCGAGAGAATTAAGTTAAATGTTGAGTTGAATTGAGTTGAATTTATCGATTGAAATGTAAACTTCCTGGAACGGTAATAGTATTACTATTGTACCAGCCTTTTTACATTTTGTTAGCAATACTACCGAAGCGTATTCATAGGAATTAATGCAGTGACTTTGTTTCACATCATGTCGGTTTCATTGGAACTAATGAATCGATTTCCGTTATTGCAAGTAGTGTTCGAATATCTGATATATTTCTTTCCCATTTTAATAGCTTTCGAGATAATATAAATAATGCAATATTCGTTGGTATTTAATTCACTAATATACTACATATATAATCTTTGTAAGGTTTTATAGTTATGGTTTGTATAATGTAAGTTCATGTATAACATGGGAGCTGCTAATTAAAATTCCCAACGTAATCCAAATTTAAGGAGCAATACGACTAAGTTTTGGCTACTCCTACGCCGTTTCCAGAGATTACGTGGGAAAGCTTCATTTAGTTAGCGACGAATTTTATACAGGGCACACGATAATTTAGATTTTATAATAAACATGAGCTGGACTATCGAGAAAAGAAACAATTTTATCGACTTCTATGCCCCAACATTTATCAATAATAGGAACCAATGTACAATGCGAGATTTCTAGATTATTTGAATAACTCTCCAATGGTCTTTTGCCATTTATTTATAGTGGAAGCTACAGAATCCTTTTTGTTGATTATGATAACAGATTTTATCCTGTTAATGTGAAACGGCATAAAACATCTATATTAATCTTCCTTTATGTATGTATATAGCCGCGCTAACTCTTTTCTAGGACAGAAATATTATTTCTTTCCTTAAATATATATCGGCATTTTGGCGGATGGGACGGTTATCTTTCCGCCACACCTCAATAACAGCATCTATTACACTGAAATCTACAATCAACTGAAACAAATGCAAACATGGCTACAATAATAGAAAATTTAATTCAAATCAGTGCAAGTAAACTTCACTGTAAGACAAAAGCAATGCCCTTCAATACAGCTAGACAAGATTGAAATACTACAGTCCATAAATACTAAATATTTTGGTATACACATGGTTAGCAGAATGACATGAGAAGGTCACATAGTTACAAAATGAAAGCAAATATATTTATAAGCTAAGCAAAGCTACTGGCTAATCGGAAGAAAATCAAAGCTTTCACTAGAAGACAAAGTTCTCCTGTATAAATCCATCGTAAATCTAATCTCCTTCTACGGAATAGAGATATGGAAATTGACAAACCGTAGTAATGCTCTACTCCATTCACTATTGAATCCACTTACCTCGAGTAGATTAAATAGTCGATGCTCAACTGACCCAAGAAGGGATTAAGAGGATCTTGTCAATAGAGAACAACCTATTACGCCAGTGAAGAGTTGGTTACTGGCGTCATATTAGTGAATTTGCTGGGGCAGTGATATAGATGGGAAGAATGTATTAAAAGAGGATGGAAGAATAATGACTGGGTTTTAGAAGCTAAACAAGAAATTGTACACGACACGTTTAAAGCAGGACATTGGTGGATATGGCATTTCAAGAAAGTACATAATACTGTGTCACGTAAAATAACAAAATTTATTACTCGGTCGCTGGTATGGAAGATCTACGGTTGTTAAGCAATAAGTTGATTGGGGAGGTTAAACCCCATATTACTAGTATCGGCAGATACAACGTATACAACACCGATGAGAATAGATTGACTCTAGAAATACGCTCCGGGCGTACTTTGGCACTAAAGAGTCAGAAAGCAGCTGAAGGTGTTGTGCAATCTTTGCACTCTACAACACATAGCCCTGCAATTTTACCAACAATTTCTGTAGATGGACGCTTACTTTCGCAATTATTTTTGGTATTAGACGAATTTACACTTGGGCCTCATGTTACAAAATCATTGTTTACATCCGCAAATAGGAACATTTCTTCTTTGATTTCAAATAACTTAAAAACTTGGATAACAGATGTTTTCTTCCCAAATATCGGACAAATTGTGTTCTCTTGATTGATTCTGAGAGTGGGCATTGTGTTTTCGAACTTCAGAAATTAGTGCCAAAAGATAAAACTGTAAACATTTTGAACATATAAAAAAAAAACAACAGCAGTGGTACAACTTCTACGTGTGTTTCGTTTTAGATTCTGAAAGAAAAATTAGAACTTTTCTGATACAGTGATAGATCTACATCGGAAAAATAGTATTATTATGCTACAAAGAATCAGTTTTCTTCACCAAGATTTTTCGATGTCTTGAAATACTCGTGATGCAAAAGTGAATGCGTCGATGAAAAACCGAGATCCTTTAAAAATTCGGTAGTTTGGTTTTACAAAGGACACGGGGTCCGCCCTATCTGTATTTTGAACTCTTTTATATTGGCTACTATTATTATTGTAATTACATAACATAATTACTGTATGTATAATAGTGCTATTCAAAATTATAATATCAATAATCACGTTACAATGTGTAGTGTATTGTTGTTTCATAAGTATTAGTTCTCTTTAATTCTGCCCCACTGCTATTCGAAAATTTATTATTATTAGAACCGTGTTAGTTATATTAATATTGCTCTATAAAATTTTATGGCAAACTGTAAATTTATACTGTAAAATATGCAATATTATAAAAAGTATGAGGGTAGGGAGTATCCGATCCCCGTTATTTACCTTTCTCAAAAATAATCTGCGTTGTTTTTGAGATTATGGAATATATTTCAAATTATACTGTAAAGATAACGATGTTATATTTTCTGAAATATCTACAAAAATTTTAAAATCGTGCTAATTCTTTGCTGGGGTTGTACCCCAAAATGGGGGATTCATCCGCTGAATAGAAATGTGTTGTTATTATATCAGGATACTCTTTCGGTCTGTACAGCTTCATCGAAATCTGAATTTTCGGGCCGCTGGTCTTTCTTTGTTAAGGGAGTCTGGTCCAATCGATTCCAAAAATCGATTTTTTGTTTGTTTTAAAATCCTCCTATACATGTGGAGAATATATTCTCAAAGTGAAATCACGGAATTCGACCTTGAAGTGTAATTACGAGCGATGTTCGTCAAGCAGGTATACCGTAGGGCGGAGCGGGCCGACCAGCGCTGGGGCGCTGCAAGCTCCTTTGTTCCTAAAAACCGTTAGATTTTCCTAGAAGGTCTCGGTTCGTGTTTACAAATAAGATAGTCCTGTTTGGAATCTTGAACAGTTCAGTCGAATTTCGAATCTCTTCTTTAGTGTGCATTTTATATTGTGTCTATCAATATGCAGCATCACAAGAGTTTTAGATATCGTTCAGATCATCCTACTAAGTCGCGTAAACGAAGATTTTATGGCAATCAGCATACCACTGTACAGGAGGAGGACGTGGAGGAGGAGAGAGAGACGCACGGAGCGAGCACGTCGCCTAGAAAGTTAGCCCATGCAGAGTCGGAGGATGTTGTTATCTACGCAGGACACGGGTACCGATTTATGGAATTTTTGTCGATATTCGCGGCTCTCTCAGAATTTCTTATATGCCGAACATGCAAGACGGATGTATCATTTGCAGAAACCGAAAATCGTAGATTTGCCTTCAAAGTCGTCGTTCAATACCAGTGTCGGAGAACACTGATTAATCCCAGCCCTTTCGTACAAGGTGCATACGAAATAAATAGCAGAACTGTGTTCGTTATGCGACTTTTGGGAATTAGTGTAGAAGGGATAAATTTATTCAGCAATATGATGGATATCGGAAAAAGGTTTGAGTGGATCGGCATACTACTTAATTTTGCAGCATTTGCACGATGCCGCCAAAATTGTATTTCTGAATCTGACTAAGAAAGCTGTACGAGAAGGACAAAATGAAAACGAAAAACACAAAAGATCCCTAAGCAATTTGAAAGTTTCGGGTGATGGCTCGTGGAAGAAGCGCGGATTTTCGTCGCTATACGGAGTGACGACGCTTATTGGCTACTACACAGGCAAAGTGATTGATCTTATTATGAAGTCAAGTTACTGTAATGGGTGTACAATGTACATACTGGAAAAATAAGCACGAAACGTCTGCAGAATATGACAAATGGGCAGAAGAACACGAAGAAGAATGCTCTGCGAATCACAGGGCGACAGCTGGGAAAATGGAGGTCGACGCGGTTAAAGAAATGTTTTCACGGTCTGAAGAATTGTACGGAGTCAAATACGGTAATTACATTGGTGACGGCGACTCCAAAACGTTCACAGGTATACTTGATGAGAATCCGTATGGAGATGACTTCACAGTTGTAAAAAGCGAGTGTATAGACCACGTGGAAAAAGAATGGGTTCCCGACTTCGGAATGTCAAAACGAAACGAAAGCTCGGAGGGAAAGGAAAGTTGACGGATGTCCTTATTAAAAGGCTGGCGAAATATTACGGACTGGCTATAAGACGTAATACTGATTCCGTTGAGAAGATGAAGACGTCAATCATGGCCACCTAGAAGCATCTGGCTTCAACTGATGAAAATCCCGATGCACAATGACTGCCCAGAAGGCGACGAGAGCTGGTGCAACTATAAAGTGGCTGTTGCTACAGGGAATGAATATAAACACCCAGCACCTCTTCATCCCGATGTACAAACACATATACTGCCCATATATGAAGATCTGTGTGACGATGGCCTATTAGCGAGATGTTTGGGTGGACATACACACAACACAAATGAGAGCTTCAATTCAACCATCTGGCGTTTCACCCCAAAAGCACCTGGATAGTGGTGTGACAACGGTTGAAACTGCTTCTTATATAGCTGCTGTGCTATTTAACGAAGGGTATTCAGCGATTCTGAAAATAATGGAACTTCTGAACTTGAAAATTGGCTTGCAGACCAAAAATTACGCCGATATGTACGACAGCGCACGTATGAAGCGGCAAGCAAAGCGCAGCCCCGATAGTACTAAGGAGGGTAGATTTGCTCAAAAAATGCAGAAATTACAAGAGCAGCAGTATTTTGAGGAGTCTGAAGGACTACCGTATGCTCCAGGAATCGCAGATTAGCTTCAAACAATCGTGAATATTGAAAAACTTATGTTTCTCATAAGCGAAAACTTTAAACGCGTTTATCTCGACACCACGTTTTTCAAATTGGTTGGAGAGATAACTCGTCGAATTATCATTCGATTCACTTCAAATAAAGTTTAAATTAAAGTCAATTAGATTTCTGTGCGGATGAACCTCGAATATTATGATATTGTTATTATGGGACAAAATTATTGCAAATTTAAAGCCGATTTTTTCCGTCAATTTTTAATTTATGTCCGCCATTTTTTCGATTGATGTTCTTTTTTCAACAACTGAGGTTCATCCGCATTTCGCATTCATACTTTAACGAAATTTCTTTGAATTTTACGTTTCAGATAATTTTCAAGGCCTCCAGAATTCCAACCGATTTGACCGGACCCTCCGTTTGCGACCGCTATAGCTATATATATATTATTCGAATAAAATTTTCAATGATGGTTTTACTTTTTCAAACATACCTTTATACGTGAAAAAGTTTTATGAACGAAATATAACTTTATCTTTGAGAAAAGCGCATTTAAAAAAGGCCTTAGCTGGACCAGACTCCCCTTAAGGGTAAAAGAATTGTTTCATATGCAATGCGAAACTTCAAACTATGTACTTTGAGATTCTACTTACCTACAACTAAAGCTTAGTAGAAGAAATAATCTTTAATTAGGCCGCTTGTTCTAACAAAAGCGAATTAAATAAATAGACATGTATTAATAATTGAGAATAGACAGTACAGACTAAATATTTAAAGCCTATAATGCGTGAACTTTTTTAGAGGAATGGATACTACAGAGACTATTTAGAGTTATGAATACTTTTCAAACTGCACGATGTTGTAGGGGTAAAAGATACTATCTCGCCTTTCAAGCCAACCTTTGAAGTAACGTAAGATTCAAACTTTATTAAATTTCAAGAGCGAATAGCTATGTCAGGAATCAGGTTTAAACTGCGACTGTTAACTAATGAGCGATTCTGACACGACACAAATTAATTTCAGGAATAGAACCGGTTAATTAAGTCAGGATCATTTACCAAACACAGTAATCTGTCGCCTTAGGCAATTTGTATTGGGGCTGAGAAATTTCTGTCTTTACATATTCCAAGCCGGTGACGTTCAATCTTGTCACCTCGACTGTCTATATTTACATCGAAATTTCCTTCTTCGCTACAAACTGCTCCCTCGGATTATACAATGGCTATGCCTTACATACAATATGTATCCTTCGGGTATTCGCGAACATATTAAAGTACACCGTTGGTAATTTACGTGAATCAACAAGCAGCAGTAAATTGCGTTAAGGATACAACATATACCCTGTTGGGGAGATAATAAAATGTCACTATGCAGGTGTGTATTAATATTGATCTGAAAGGGGACGAACTATCATGTGTGGTGAAAGTTTACTTTCTCAATTATCAAAGCCCCATGAAGTAGAAGTGGGTGGAATTGAAGGTAAATTTTGTACTAAAACTGTATTATTAATCTCCACCCATTACATATAGGTAAACCGCAAATATGTTGTCAACCAAAGCTATAGTATTAGGGCTTAGTTTAAGATTGAAGCAGTCGTCCAATAAAAATTCCGGAAAAGGAGGTCAAATTGGTTTATTCAAAAGGATAAATATACGACTATTACTACTACCGATAATACCATCAGTGTAATTTTAGGTATTAAATAGATATTACAGTGTTGTATTTATTTTTCAGCAACATCGAGGATTTACAAATGTAAACAACATATTGTCTACTTCTTCCTATTTATAAAAGGTATTTCACATGAATTTACCATTAATAATATAGTTGTCGTATAGACATCTTTTATTTTTTGCTTCTGAATCAAACATGAATAATACGAGAACTTTATTTATGATGGTATCCCATATTCACAAAATGATTAAAAATAGAAAAGATGCGTACAATTCAAATGCTAGATCTTGTTGGCAGAAGTAGACCACAAAGTACCTACCCTAAAATCTAGGTCGTAACTCCATTGTGAAATTCAGGTAGTTCAAATAGTATATGAATTACTCTGAGCCGCATATTTCATTGATGTCTTTTGCTAAGATTACATTAATGTTCCCTTGCCAGTCTACATTTACCCGCTCTTTTGTATGATTGCGATTTTCAATTCTTGGGTTTTATAAACTGAAATCGATATTACTACATTAGCTTTAGCTGTATACTTTTATTTCTACTAATATTAATCTGACATATAGCCCTGGCAAACGAACAAACAAAATTTTCAAATGGATAACAATCTGAATTTCAGTTTTGGATCATGTCAACGAACCCATTGCTCGTACTGTACATTACTCTAACTGCTAAATTCTTAAGACTGCCATAAATATATTTTTCTTAAACTGTGCTCTTTAAGTAGAGAAAGTAGAAAACAAATTAGGAAGAAAAAGAAAATGGCGTAATGTTCAAAGTTTAGAACGAAAATCCCCATTTCAGATAAAATTATTTCACACAAACCAGTTAAGTAGATTATAAAAATCTGCGCTGGTTCTGTTTTTTTTTTTTTTGAATATAAATGCTTTCGTAACTCTTTGGACAGTTATAACTTTCACTGAATTCATCAGGGGTAGCCAACGTAACGAACCACTATTCTCGATCAGTATCTATTATAGCCAAGGAAAGATAGCATTGATTGTGGGATGGCGGAGTTTAGGCGCGTTTAGAATATCGCTAACTAATTTCCATGAGTGAAGCTTGCTTTTCCTTGTGTTTTCCATTGAAGGTAACCATTTAGTGGTCGAGATGCGTGCTTGGAGTTTTCTAAATCTCTGTTCCTAATCTTGTCTGATCGTGTTTCCTTCCCCATTCTTTTTGTATGTACTTTCTTCTCAATGGAGGTTGGCAGCCATTTTCTGATATTCCTCCCTGTCGTGTGCTAACCTTGTTAATGTTGGGACATTAACTCTAATAAAGAAAATATTTCCTTTGCAACCATTTTCCCCTACCAATCTCTACCTTATATCCAGGTGTACCTTTTATTATTAATTGGAACAATACGTATTCTTTATGTTGATTGACGGTTTTAGTTTTCTATTCATTCTGTTTGCCACTTCCGTGTTAGTTACTTTACCAGCCCAGGATTTGACTAGTTTTTCGTCTAAACGGCCAAATTTCAAATGTGCCTAATTTTAAATTAATGGAGGTTGTCAAAATCCAACCTTCCACACCATAAAGAAGTGCAGACATGACACAGTAGTAGTAGTTCGCCAACAGGTCTCTAGACAAGGATCTCGACAACTGAACAGTGGTTTAAATTTAAAAATGTATTTCTAACTACGTCAATTCATGCTCTAATTTGTGCGTTTGGGTTCCACTTGTTGAAATCGGTGCAGTACTCTTTCTATATTTCGGTTATCGATTGTTATTTGGATATCGTCAATGTTTTGTATAGTAAATAATAGTAATAAACTAACTAGTAAGTAACTTTAAGTATAGTTTGTAGATTTATCTAATTAATACAAGTATTACCCTATGGATTGTCCTTAGGAATTAGATTTCCACAGAGATGGATGGACATTAAAATTCGGAGCACTGGCGGTAGTCCGGTTTACTTAATGATAAAATGTCATCCACTCTTTTACCAACCTTAATTATTATTATCAATTCTGCTTTACTTCCATGTATAGATAGGTGTAGAGCTGTTTTCTGACTGGTTCCACTTATACCGTTGTGTAGATTATACCTTCCCGGATTTCAAGCATTAGCAGTGCACGTTGTTGAATCTGTATAGTTATGAAGTAAATAATAAACCCGGCATCATATCGTACATTGTTAACTTCAATTTTCGTCTTAAATTATAATAATAATATTTATTTATTACCCAACAGAATAAATCCAACAAGGGGCAATACAAAAAAAGAAATATGGATAATATGGATAATACGGATAATACGGAAAATTAATACATTGCAAAAATATAATGTATAATAAGGTGGTGACAGTATCAATTACAAATCAATATCAAAAATAGAATACAATGAAAAAATAAAACATCTCAAAACAGAGATTATAGGATTATGTATATTGAATATTGAAGTTCTTAGCGGAATGAAATAAAGGAGCTTTAAGAAGAATATTTGTTCTTGGCGTAGGAACCATGATTAAGTCACCCGATCTTGATTCAAGGCGTGGCACAAGAAAGTTGACCTTTGACAGTAATTCCGGGGCATCCAGCTTACCATAAATCAAATTCACCATAAAGGAGGCACTGATGTGGATTCTACGCTGAGCCAGTGATTGAAAACCGTGTCTTTCTAATAGATCATTATAATCAGTATTTTGAATCGGGTAAAAACCGTCCTGCTTGTACGACAGATACTTCAAAAATCATCTCTGTATTCGTTCTATTGCTTTGGAATGAACACTGTATATCGGAAACCAGACCGTAGACGCATATTCCAATCTGCTGATAACCAGAGCGTAGAACAGTGAACATATTGTATTCAAATTGGTAAAATCTTTACATGTTCGAATAATGAAACCCAGTGTTTTATAGGCAGAAACAGTAACGGCAGATATATGCTCAGAAAATGTCAACGCCGAATCAAAAGTGACACCCAAATCTCTGACGGATGACAAGCAAGAGATAGGTATATTGTCGATATGGTAAGCTGAGTTTATTATGCTTAATTTCCTAGTATATCTAACGAAGCAGCATTTTTCGATATTTAGAGTGAGCTTGTTATCAGAACACCAAGAAAAATTAAGTTTAAATTTTGCTGTAGAAGATCAACATCCGAATAAGAAAGTATGTTATGATAAATTTTGAGATCGTCGGCGTAAGCCAAGACAGGACATTGAATCGATATAATGAGATCATTTATGAACAGGTTAAACAAAAGTGGACCAAGGTTCGAACCCTGAGGGACTCCTGAGGCTGATACGTAATATTTAGATTTGAATCCATTGTAATAAATGTAATTCTGGCGGTTTGTTAGGTATGATTCAAACAAGGCTAACAATGCGTTATCGAAGTTAAACGAGCTCAGTTTGTGAAGTAATATTTTGTAGTCAATACTGTCAAAAGCTCTAGAGAAGTCAGTATATATTACGTCCAGTTGCCCACCCAAATCCAATGTCTCAGCCATAACCTGCGATATAGTGCACAAATTGGTGACGGTTGATCTACGTGAGGTAAATCCATGCTGACAGAAGGACATAGAGGATTTAGTGAGAAATGCGACTTGTTCACAAATCAACGACTCGAATACCTTCGCAAACGCAGAAATAATTGCGATGGGACGGTAGTTTTTAGGATTGCTGGCATCACCTCTCTTAAACACCGGACAAATTCTTGCTATCTTCCAGGCATCTGGAAAGACGCACGTGTGCAAAGCTTTGTTGAAAATCACGCATAACGGTTCAGCAAAAATCGAGGCACAATCTCTCACCACAAAACAAGGCATGCTGTCATGACCAGCAAAGAATTTATTTTTCAGTCTCTTAATATGGCGTATTACATCGTCAGTGGTGCCAGTGAGCGGATGTGCACCAATGGATGGTTAGATGGCACGTCAGATAAACCATTAATTGTGTCACTCTGCAAAAAGGCATCCGAGAAAACAGATGCGAAAGCATCTACAATGATTTCCGGTGTATTATATTCCTGGTTAGAATCACAAAGTTTACTAGGAATTCTACTCGAACATTTCTTCGATCTAATGTGATTCCAGAAGGAACGGGGGTCAAGCGATAATCTATGTTGTATATTTTGATTGTAGATATGGTAAGCTGTGGAGATCTTAGTCTTGACGGATTTCCGTAGCCTCTGAAACTCATGCCTAAAATGCATGCTACCAGTTGTTTTCCATTTTCTATAATAGTATTTCTTTATTGATAATTCGTTCTTTATATCTGCCGTAAACCATAAAGGATACCTCGAAGAATTTTCAGCTGCCGTCAAAGGCACAGACAGCTCGAGGATTTTGAATAGTTTTACATAGAATTCATAAACTACTTCATTTATATCAGTATAGTTATGCAAAAAAGACCAATCAACAAGCAACAAATCCGAATAAAGTTTTTATAATTTGCCTTGTAGAAATTATATCTTTTGTTTACATTGGAAGGAAAGGGTAGAGATGTACACGTTGGCATAAAAGTGAAAGACATACTCAGGGCTGGATGATGTAAATCCTCCAAAACCAGTGGAACCGAATCATGTTCAATTTTAAACAAATAATCACAATTAGACAAAATCAAATCAAGCATCCGACCATTATCATTTAAAATGTGATTGGATTGTGTAAGATTTAGGGATGTTTGAAATAGTAGAAAAGAATTTAGTTTAGGATCAATGATCGTAGGGTCAATAAAGTTTGGTAAATTAATGTCGCCTATTAACAGTACAGATTTGTCTGAGACAAATATCTCTAGTAATTCAAAGAATTCTTCAAATAAAGATACGTCAAGATCTGGAGGTATATAGAGAAGAATAATATAAATATGTGCAAGATTCAAGGTAATGTTCAAAATCAATAAATCGATAAGAGGTACAAGCTCTTTAAACATTGTGGCGTCAACAGAAGAACAAGCAAGAGAACTTGAGATAGCAGCAACTACTCCACCACCCAGTGATCTACCGGTGGTACGGGGATCACGATCACATCTAAACACATTGTAGTACATTGGAAAAAGTTCATTGTTGAAAAAAGAATCAGAGAGCCAAGTTTCAGTTAAAAGTATGATGTCAAATGGAGAAGAATAGCTAGCATTAAGAACATGGTGGGATTTTGTACGTAGGCCTCGAACATTCTGATAATATAGCCCCAAGTATGAGACTCTGTTGGGCTGTGTTAGTTTTCCGACGAGACGATTTTTGGTATTCCATTTATATATCTAATTCTAAGATTATCCTCCCCATTAGATCTTCGCTCCGTGAGTTCAGCTTTGACCACATTAAACAACTTTTGTTGAAAGGGAGTCCGATCAGCAGAAATAAATATTCCCGCATGTTCGACACAGTCTTTTAGGAGCTTGGATTTTTTGAGAAGGCTAGGAACAACAGCCACTGATGAAAAAGAGATCTTGATAGGTCTTTTAGAAACAGCCTTAGTGGGATCAAATTTACTTAGTCTAACTAGCTTCATGTCTTCCGGAACACCAGCACCTATGTAGTTAAACACCTCACGCACAACCGATGTATCAGCAGCCATCCGCTCATCTTTGGAACTAGACTTCAGTTCGGAAATTCCGTAAATAATAATATTCTTTCGTCGACGTCTACGCTCAAGAACTTCCTGAATGATTTCTTCGGCTTTAATTAGGGATTCAGTGGTTGAAGCAACAGGAGCCGTGGTTGTCGATTTTAAGTTTTTTATATTTTCTTGCAATGTTAAAATTAGGGACCGCAAATCAAGATCCCTACAATCCTTGCAAGACCAAAATATACCAGTAGACGAACCAAATCTTTTTAAATCTGATCTAGTAGCCTCAGTACAAGTAGCTTTAAAAATCTTATTACAAACATTACAATTAATTGAGGGGTCATCCCTACTTATTACCAAATTACAGCAAGAGCAATTCATTATATAGTAAATAAGAATAAGGATTTGCACAGGGACACTTTTCTGCGTCAACGGGGTCTATCGTGACGACTTTAAAACAAACAAGACAAGACCAACGGTAAACAAAAAATATGTGATTACAAAGGTTATATAAGAAACCAACAGTACAAAAATATTGATATTTTGTAGAATTAAATCGGGAAAAGAACAAGGAAAAAAAAAGTATGTTGTAAGAGTAAATGCAATTAAAATAAGGAAACTTTACAAATATAAGGAAAACTACTAAGTAAAGTAGAGACAAAAATATATCAATAGAAAGAGAATGATATATGCTACAAATTGATACTAAATTTACCTCACTTGTAATTTAAAACACCACCAAAATCACAACTCAAAGAAGGAGCACCAAAACTCGTGTATTATCTCTACGAAAATCAGATCAGTTATTGTTATTATCAGTTATTTATTAAATTGTCGTAAAAGTGGCAGAGGAAACCCATACGCAAAGTTAAAAGATTAAGAAAATAGCTATAAAAAGTAGATGATTAAGAAAATTATAAGGATCTTGCAAGATATAGTGACGTACTTCGAACAAAATTTAGACTGCGATCAAGTTGCATATTACCTAAAGTTTTTATTCTGAATGGTGATTTCAGAAGCTTATTATCAATGAGTGACTGCCAACTGAACAAATCATCTTTTCTTGATCTATATAATGTTGATTGATGTGAGATTGACGGAATTTTAACGTCGATTGCAAAATAGTAAGGAGTGCTTTTTAAAGCGTTATTAACCAAAGTTTGCGCATGACGCTACCTTTGCTTTGTATTTCCATTGAGGGTAACCACTTGATTTACTTCTTCGTTCTTGCTAAATTTCTTCCAATACTTTTACGTTTAATTTAGTTGTAAGCTTCAAATATTGGATGTTACGTGCTTCCTTCTTTCTTCAATGATTTCACTACACTACAATCATATTGGAAGTGGAATAATTTCTTCCATTTATTACGGACAACGTCATCGAATTATTTTGAAACACATTTTCAAACATTATGTATTCTTGTATAGTTAACTTCTACAGATTAAGTACGCCCATTGTAGCATAGGCGAGTACATAGAACGTCCTTTATTATTTTTTATTATTTTTCCATTAAAATGATTCGTATAATATGTAATAATTTGCAAAATGGGTGTAAAGTTCATCCATTTTCAGATGACATCGATCTGCGTGAAAAACTTATCTGAATCGTTGTCATTAGAACATGGAAGTTCTAATGGTTTTGATGTAATAAATAATCGAGAGGTTCGATTGACGTAAAGAAGAACAATATGTTCACAGATTTTTATCGCTTTAAGTATTTATCCGAAACAGTTTCATCGGATTGATAAAACTGGCACAATATGCTTTTGAAATACCGTTTGCAAGTAAAGTGAATGCATTTAGCACATTTTGTAAACGCAGTAGCCATTTTCTTCTGGTAACATACAAATGATGCATTTCTCGTTTTCAGAGACATGCTTTTCGGTGTCTTTTCCTCATTTTGTCCACACTTTACATTTATAAATGATTGAAATCAGGGGACATGTTTGTAAATTCTTTCGTAAAAGAAAAACAAACAACAGCACAGTACAGAGTAGGAAAAGTATGATCAGTTGGCTAAATTAGATTTATAAGAAACTATAACTTTATCTTTCTAGAAACTAAAAAAGTAACCTATTATTCTCTATTTCCTCTCTGACAAGCGGTTTGGTATTTTTTTATTGTTTTACTTAAGAGTTTTACCTGCAAAACATATTTTAATTAATCACCCACTCGAAAACTACTAGGATTTTCAGTTGTAGAATTAAATTACTTTACTATTTCCATATGTTATTTGATAAACTGAACTGACACTCAAGGTTTTCTCATCTATGTATATATTTTCCAGATTTGACAGGATGCTTCAGAATTACATGCGGGTTACATTTTGATATCATATTTGATGGGCTAACTTACCTTACTGTCCAAATTGCAGCGATCAGAGTAGAATAAAACATTTTATAAGTGATCTAGTTAACTGAACTGCTCGTACCAAATTATAATGAAGGAATTGTACTTTGAATAATAAATTGCATAAAAAATTAAATTGCCCTAACTTCAAGGGTAGTTTTTCTTCTAATGTTATATACTTTAAGTTTAGTTCTACGAGCGAATTGCGTATAGCTATATGCAGGTGGGCTGAATAAAATATCAAGGTCCAAAATTAACCGCAATATTTGGTTAACCCAGGGTTATAATTTTATCAAGGTATAGCAAGTGATTTAGTCAGAGTGGATTATCAATGCCAACGAGTCGTTCGAAAAAAATGGAATTGAGTCGACAAATACTTGTTTCCGGTACAATTTTCGCAGAGGATTATCTCCATAATACACATTAATCGACAATTTCACGTAAGCTTATTAAAGAAGGTCGGCATATGAGACGTCGTGAGATTGAGAGATTCCCAGGCATTCCAAAGACTTTAATCGAAAAGTTGTACATGATGGACTGGTTGCGAAGAAGCTAGTTTCGCCTTGGATCTTACACCTTTTAATTGAAGAGCAAAGGATGACTGGCGTAAATTGCTGCTTGTGGGTACTAGAAATCATGGGTTTCTCTATGAAAATCGAAAAATAAGCTTCTTTTACAAAATCAAAGAACAGTTAATGTCTTCTTCTTCTTCTTCTTCTTCTTCTTCTTCTTCTTCTCGTCAATCCTTATGCCTTTCAGCGTCGGATAAATTAATATCAGAAGGTGTTTACAAGGAGTAATTACCGACGTTCTAAAAACTAGCAATAATTATAAGATGTTTTTATGTACCCAACGATTAAAGACAACCTGCTTTGTTGTCGAAACAGTCAATGTTTACAAAGGGCAATTTAGATTATTTCAACTAAAGATTGAAATAACTGCTTCAAAATTTGTTTTGGAAAATTAAACACATATGTCAATCTTTATAAAGCGTACTTTGAGATAACAATAAAGCACTTTCGGTCGATCTACAGTATGGTTTTCATGGCTCTATGCCAGAACTGTCGTATTAACAGATTCATAGTTATATGAAATCAATAGCAGCCTTCAAGGTTAGTTGGGAGAAGCAAGATATTAATATATCACAATCTTTATTTTCAAATTCGATAAATTAGAAAAGTGTTCCAATTGGTTGGTTTTCTCTTTAAGTGCAAGTAAGTTAACTAATTATTCGCTAGTAAATATAGAGCGTATTTAATTACGCTGGCGCTGGAACAAGAAAGCAATTAATTGAAGCAGGTTATCTGCAAAAGTTTATTTTACAGGTTAATTAAAATTAGCAACAAAAAGGGATAGTTATTAAATGCAAGATACATGAACCTTTGATGTAACTAGCAATTACCCGAACACTTTGCGAGATAATTTATGAATTTAAAAATTGTTTTTAATTAGTAGCGTAAATCAAACAATAGTTGAGATAGTTGAATTTTGTATTATGAAAATTTGATTTCCAGTAATTTAGGAAAATGAGGTTTTCTTAATTAATTATTATTTAAATCCTATGATCTAAAGTATCTATTAAATCTAGTACATCCCGCACTACTTCTCGCACGTGAAGCTATATAGTTTAATTACAATCGATAAAGCGTGGATGCAACTTACCATATGCGACGTTCTATTTTTAACCCTTCTTTTAGGTGTCGGAATCCTTATAATCTCTTCATTTCCTGAACCCCTTATCGAGAGACGTATTTATAGTTCCATTTTCCTCAAATTGCGCTTGTAATACGCTGTAGATTTATGGTGATTTTCTAGGAAAAGATTGAAATCTAATATGATTTGATTCCATTTTATACAAAATTCACATTACATCAGTGGACGATAAAAGTCAGATCTCCGACGGGTTGACCCGGCGGCGTCTGGCTTTTTGCGCGGTATAGCAAATATTTAATTGTTGTATCTTACATCATTGTGAAGTCTTATATGATAGATCTCTACCACTAAGAGGTCAATAAAACAAGGCTGGTTTGAACGATAGTTATATTTTCAGAACGTTTACAAACGTTTTCGGAACACCTTCGTCAGTGAAAATATAACTAGATAAATATATAAACAAACATTTGTTTTTATTTGGGAACTATCAACAAAATAACTAATGACTAGGATTTCTTGATATAGAGGATGTGTAAACCAACTTTTATATATATATAAATTATAAAAACTAAATTAATGTGTAAACATACATGCAAATTAAGTAAAACCTTATATCAAAAAATCTTTGTCGAAACCTTAACAATTCTGTTCAAGGACTAGGGAAAACCCAAATTTAAAAACCTAGCCAAAGGTTTCCTTCTTAAGAAATGCAAATGTCATTTTAACAAATTGCTATATACATTACTTAAATTTTGAATATCGGTCCTGAAATTAATAGTTTTAGTGTCTTTCTGTATATTTATCATTTCATATATTAGTCTTTTTTATAATTATTCTCTGTTTTTAATATATTTGTGTTTTCAAAATCAAAATAATGCCCAAGATCTTTGTAATGCTTTGTTACAGCGGTCATTGCACCAAAATCATTATTTAAAGAATACTTATGGCTATACAATCTTTTCTTTAAATATTGTTTCGTCTGACCGATGTAACAACCATCACAGTCTTTACAGTTTATTTTATAAACTACATTACTCTGATTTTGTTTAATTATTTTAGATTTAGTATTAGTAAAAAGAGATCTGTTACTATAATTTGGAATGAAAGTAATGTTTATAAAATGTAGTTTATAAAATAAACTGTAAAGACTGTGATGGTTGTTACATCGGTCAGACGAAACAATATTTAAAGAAAAGGTTGTATAGCCATAAGTATTCTTTAAATAATGATTTTGGTGCAATGACCGCTGTAACATAGCATTACAAAGATCTTGGGCATTACTTTGATTTTGAAAACACAATTATATTAGAAACAGAGAATAATTATAAAAAAGACTAATATATGAAATGATAAATATACAGAAAGACACTAAAACTATTAATTTCAGGACCGATATTCAAAATTTAAGTAATGTATATAGCAATTTGTTAAAATGAAATTTGCATTTCTTAAGAAGGAAACCTTTGGCTAGGTTTTTAAATTTGGGTTTTCCCTAGTCCTTGAACAGAATTGTTAAGGTTTCGACAAAGATTTTTTGATATAAGGTTTTACTTAATTTGCATGTATGTTTACACATTAATTTAGTTTTTATATTTATATATATATAAAAGTTGGTTACACACCCTCTATATCAAGAAATCCTAGTCATTAGTTATTTTGTTGATAGTTCCCAAATAAAAAACAAATGTTTGTTTATATATTTATCTAGTTATATTTTCACTGACGAAGGTGTTCCGAAAACGTTTGTAAACGTTCTGAAAATATAACTATCGTTCAAACCAGCCTTGTTTTATTGACCTATTAGTGGTAGAGATCTATCATATAAGATAAGTATAAAAGGTCACGAAATATATATATATATATATATATACATTTAATCATTGTGAAGTGCGATTCAACGTCTTGATAATAGTGCTGCTCTCATTTTAATATTTGAAGCTGGTGAGCCTGATTTGTTTGATTAAACTTATCCGTTCACATTGCAGACTATTTCCATATACACATATTACTTTTTGTTTAGTCTTTTTCTTTAATACTTTTTGGTTGCTTATTTTTCGATATTTCTATCCTTTTTATTTGTTATCTTTTTTGCTAATATACATTATAATAATGTCTTCTTATACTTGTTGTCAGAGTATCGTTGAATCTCAAAAATCTGTTAGTTGTCGTGTACGCAATAAATATATAAGATTGATTGCGTGAATGTCTCCAGTTCTGAAGCGCGCAAAATACATTCGAAAACGGGTATGTCCTGTACCTGCAAGAGTCGTCTCGGTGTTGGGGATGACTTGAATAGCTTAAAGTCTGTCATTGTTTCACTTCAGAATGAGATTAAAACTTTAAAGCAATCCTTATTGGAGAGTACTTCAACATCCTCTCGATCTCTTCTTGAAACAGAGCAGATCGTTCAGGAAACTTCCAATACAGATAGACGTAAAAACAATATAATGATTTTCGGTTGCGACGAGGCTTCTATCTGTGGTAGCAATTGTGGTAACAGATTGATTTTGACGTTGCATTTGTGGGCGAGGTTTGTGCGATCTTAAAGATTAATGTGCCCAATCTTAAACTATCTAGACTGGGAAAATTTGACCCAAGATAAACGAAAGGTTGTCGTCCGAGGTTATCTCGAGATTACTCTTTCCTCTGAGTCTGATGTACTTTCTGCCTTGCATGATGTATCTAAGTTGAAATCTATTGCTAAATATTCCAAACTATCACCCGTGATCGGACTCCAATGCAAATACAGATTCATAAGAACGCTAGGTTAGAGTTGAATCACCGTCTAACAAATGGGGAAGGAGATCTGAAAATAAAATACAATACAGGCATTCCCACAATTGTTCCACGTTTAAACTAGGTACGTCCAACAGTTTACCATTAGCAGTTAGTATATACCATAGTTCTAATTACTTGTTCTATTATCAAAATGCGAGGAGTATTAGGAGAAAAGTTGATGAGTTCGTGTGTAATGTGAGCGATTGCGAGCATGATTTTGCCGCAATAACCGAAACTTGGTTAACTGCTAATGTTTCTAGTTTTGAATATTTTCGTTTGAGTTATACTGTCGTTGCAATAGAAGTATTGAGCTATCTGAACTGTCCCGTGGTGGTAATGTTTTCCTAGCCTGCAAGAATTCGTATCTTGTTGAACAGCTAGATCTTTCTTCTTTGCTGCTAGAGCCTACTATATTCAATATCGCTGGATGTAAGTGTACCTTTAATTCTGATTGTTTGTATATCTTTGTTCTGTATATCCGCTGCACACCCTCTTTGGATAATCTTAAGGTCTTATTTGATTATTTCGTTCAAAATCATCTTTGCACCAGAAAGATTTTAATTATTGGAGATTTTAATATCCCCACCTTTTGTAATCCTGATAGTAACTGTAATCGTAGAACTATGATCCTTAACTTCCCGGAGATATTGGATCTGCATCAATTCAATAATGTCTACAATTTAAACGGTACTCTTTTAGATTTGGCGTTTTGTAATTTTGAGTGTCATATCTCGCGTGATGAGGAACCCTTGATTTCTGAGGAGTACTCTTATCACCCTGCTTTGTGAATATCTTTTAACATTTCCAACATTACTCCATCTTTCCGATATGCAACACTGAAAAGCAATATAACTTCTTCTTGGCCTATACAGCTCGCTTTCTGTGATTTATTGGTCCATACTCGAAGCAAGTACATGTGTCGACGAAGCGTGTGATAGCTTTTATTCCATTCTTTATAGATTGTTTGATGAGTTCATCCCTGTTCGTCATTCATCAAGGACGAACAGTCGAATTTATCCAATATGCTATACACCTGATATTATTCACAATATTAAACGCAAACAAAGAATACATAAGAAATACAGTAGAACACATTCTAATGATGACCTACAAGCATTTAGACGACAGCGCGCCTTTATTAAAAAACAAATACGAACAGCGTATAAAGTATATTTGCGTAGAATAGAGGATTCTATCACAATGGATTCCAAGCGATTCTGGAACTTTATTGGATCGCGGAAAGTCAATAGCAGTATACCAAACTCAATGTTTAAGGACAACGAATATAATGAAGACCCACAATCTATTGTAAATGCATTTTGTGACCACTTTTTTGACTGTTTCTAACTCGTCCACACCATTTACTCCGGAGTCTAATCGTAACTGCTTTACATCAGTAAGTGTTACCTCGTTTTCCGAAAATGACGTAGTGATTGCTATTAGGGCATTAAAAATAAGTTAACTGCAGGTCCCGATCAAGTGCCAAGTTTCTTAATAAAAGATTGTTCAAGTGTTTTTGTAAAACCATTCATAACAATATTTAGTTTGATTCTTAAAACATCCACTTTCCCAACTTTATGGAAAACAGCAAGGATTTGTCCTATCTTCAGAAATGGTGATAGAGCTAATGTTTCCAACTACCGGCCAATATCAATATTGTCAAATGTGGCAAAAGTATTTGAATCTGTACTTTACAATCAAATATATTCTGCAATACGTTTACAGATTTCGCCCTCTCAGCATGGTATTGTTCAGGGTCGATCGACAATCACTAACTTGATCATTTTTACTCAGTACGTTTCTGAGATTATTGATGACCGTGGCCAAGTTGACGTTGTTTGCGGAAGTTGGAGGATTTTGGATTCAGTATTTCCCTGCTCGAACTTCTTCTGTCGTATTTACAAAATCGCAGTTATTTTGTTGCCTACAACGGCTCTACGTAGAGCAGAATAGTAATTTCTTCTGGAGTACCACAGGGGTCCAACTTGGACCTATTACATTTTCTACTTTTTATAATTGATCTACCAGATGTTATAAACTGCAAAGTCCTAATGTATGCAGACGACGTAAAGATATATACGTCAGTCAATGATATTAATGACTGTCAAAATCTACAAACCAACCTAAATAGCATATCGGAATGGTGCATACAAAATAGACTTACGTTGAATGTTCCTAAATGTGTTGCTCTGACATTGACACGAAGAAAGATGCCTGTTTTGTTTAACTATTCCGTGCAAGATGAGCCTCTTGAACGGTGTAGTATCGGCAAGGATTTGGGAATTCTATTTGATTCAGAGCTCACTTTCAATGAGCATATTGATGTCATGGTAGCTTCTGCCTCGAAAACTATGGGTTTTGTGCTTCGCCACTCGAAGGAATTTACACAGTTGTCTACCTTGAAGGTTCTATACTGTGCCTTAATTCGTTCCAAGCTTGAATATGGTGCACTTGTGTGGAATCCGATTTACGACGTCTCCAAGAAACTGGTTGAAAACGTTCAGCGACGCCTTTTAAAATACCTGTGGTTTAAAGCAAACCATATATACCCCGCCCGAGGATTTCCGTACGAGACTATTAACAACATTTTGGGGCTATCGTTTTTCTATAGACTGTTGCACAACAAGATTGATTCACCTGAACTATTGGGAAAGCAAACTGTATATACCCCGCCCGAGGATTTCCGTACGAGACTATTAACAACATTTCGGGGCTATCGTTTCTCTATAGTCTGTTGCACAACAAGATTGATTCACCTGAACTATTGGGAAAGCTGTACTTCTTGGTTCCGTGGTTAGCTTCACGAAATGCTCCTACATTTTATACCACGCCAGCTCGGACGAACGTCTTAGTCTTAGGTCGCCGGTTAATTTTATATGTAATGTGTGTAGCGGTTTTGGTGCCGAGTGCGATATATTTTTCAATTCTTTACCTCAACTGTTGCAGACTTACTCTTCACAAGTCATACTATAATTGAAATCTTTTGGCTGAATTCTTGTCGCGCATTTAGTTTAATTTTTAAATTTTTGAGTTTTTATTTTTAATTTGTACTCTCATCACTTAGAATTGTATTTTTTTTTGTATAGTTATATATTAATTACTTTGCATATGTATATTTATACGATTGTACCAGAATTGGTCTATTGTGAACTGTTGGACAATAAAGACTATTATTATTATTATTATTATTATTATTATTATTATTATTATTATTATTTCACTAACTTACGATTTCTCCTCACAATTTACTTTTATTTTCTCCTTTAGGGAGATAAATAAACGAAATCAGGCGGCACAATGTTCGGATTGTAGGTGGGGTAGCTAAACAGTTTGAAGTCTATGATTGAATAAGTTCTTGTGTTAAATGCATGCAGTCGGACGTTAATGTGGTAGAAAGGCCGAAAAGTCTAGACGCAGAGAAGCTTCTTTCAGGTTTTCAAACTTTGAGTTAAGCAATCATATCACGAAACCAAATATATTTAAAATGTTAGTATAGTGTTTATTACGTTTCAACAGTTTAACAATTCTTTAGTTTCGTAAAAATTTCTGTAAAGTGTTGAGAAATACGTCGTTTCCTTCGGAAAATTAATTTTAGGTATTATCCGTGTAAATAATACTTTGCATCGGTAAATTAGGTTTTCCGTAGGTACACAACGAATATCTACGTTTCACAACACAGTCAGTAGCAATTGTTTGAAGTTCAAGTACATTCTAATCCTCACGTCAGGCAGGTGGCTATATTGCATATAGGAAACATCAGGAAACGAGTATTACCTTTAGTTCTTAATAGTCCAAGCTTTATGTGCGTCAGCAACGTGCTGACTATTCAGACGAGGCATGGGCAACCTTTTTTGTAGAAGTTTTATGCTGTGAGTAATCTTGAAAAATATACATTGTTGTAGTATCCTTATGATTCATTATGAATTAAGTTTAGACGGGCCGTGCTAATATGCAATGAAAGAATTCAGTAGCGGGCCGGACAAACCTTACTCGAGGGCCGCATGTGGCCCGCGGGCCGGAGGTTGCCCATACCTGATTTAGACTAAGATCGGTGATCTATTACATTCGGACTATCTTACCAGTGTTTGATTTAAAATGATCGCAGTGCCGTTTATTCATCGCCATTATTTAATATTAGCTACTGTTACAAATATTTTATATCTTATATGATAGAGATCTACCACTAATAGGTCAATAAAACAAGGCTGGTTTGAACGATATAATAACTATATATAATATATAATATAATAATAATAATATAACTATCGTTCAAACCAGCCTTGTTTTATTGACCTATTAGTGGTAGATCTCTATCATATAAGATAAGTATAAAAAGCTCACGAATATATATATATATATATATATATACATTTACAAATATTTTATTATACTATTTAATAGATTGTCCGAGAAATTCCTTAATTTGTTACCCTTTCCTTCTTTAACTCTATTAAGTGCATCCTCTATCATCTTCATTTGATTTACGGTTTTCGGCCATGTTTAAATTTATTTTCGAATAATAAAATAGACTTTATTTTCATTAGCATTCTCATGGATATGTCTACAGTGATATGCATATATGGTTAGATGCAGTCCGATTTTCTCTTACAGAGTTTCTTCATATATTCTGAATAGTCATCCTCTGTATAGAAACATATCTCTATTAGGAAGCCCTTGATTTGTTTTTTTAATTTTGCGAGCGGTAGGTCATTGAACAGGTGCCTATTTTGACTATATATTGTTGATCTTCTGTGTTTCGGGCTGGTAATTTGCTGACTGCATCTCAGACGGTATTGTATTGAAGAAGTTCTTCTGCTAGCTCTGATTTGTGCCCTAAGTAGTTGTTTGAAGATATAAGTTGAAGGAAATGACAATCTTATTTTTCATAAGCAGTGGTCTGCAGTGTGCATTCTAATTAATCTGTTTTATTGCTCGAATAGCGTGCTTTTGGAGCAGAAATATATCGTAAGCGCGGGCTGATTCGCTGCACAGCTGAATTCCATAATTCATTCTGGAGTAACAGCGGAAAAGAGCTTCCCGATAGGGTTTCTATGCTTTTTAAGTAAGCCTGGTGTCCAACATTGTTCCCAATAATTTCGCCGCGGCCCCGTTAAGAGGGGTCAAGTTGCGCTTGCATATAAACAACAACTGTATCGCCTTTTCTTCATTGAGAATAAGTTTGTTCATTGTAAACCAGCTTGTTGCTAGTTGAAGAGCTTCTTTTGCTGTCTACTCTATTTCCTGGGTATAGATCCCCCTGTTTATGAACGTAGTACCGTCAGCATATTGGACAGCCTAGCTAGACATGCTCGAGTCAAGATCGTTGACATCGTTGACAGAATAGCAGAAGCTCTACAACTGACTCCTGTGCCACTTTCTATTGGTAAAGTAGGGGTTCAGGAGTTCCAATGTCTTGCCGCTGTAGCGTACCAGTTTCCTCGGTAGAATATAACGAGACTTTTTATTTCACGGACCGACCACCCCAATAGAGTTTTTCGCTCGTTCTTATATTCTACTCTAAACGGTTTGGACAAGTCACACATTGTTACTACATATATATATATATATATATATATATATATATATATATAATTCGTGACCTCAATAACAGATACTTATCTTTCGATTTATTCTAGCACTATACGTAAGTCAATTAGAAAATAACAACAATCCAGATAAATATCTGCTTCTCACACAAATACTGTCAGCATGTCCTTGTTAAAACGTTTCGACGTTCCTTTCTACCTACTTTTGGTCTTGATTTGCCATCGCTTTTGTTGATTTCTTGACCGCTACGGCTGGCGAGGTTTTGATTTGGGTTCCCTACTTTCCAATATTCAATGAAATGTTTTATTATTGATATTACTAATATACCTAATCTTAAAACTATGCCATGTTTAAATAGCGAGGTATGCACTTCGAAATAAGTATTCATCAAATTCTGTATATAGCGCTTTCTTGAAATAAAAATGATGTAATTATGCAAATATGTATTTGAAATTATTTCAATTGGTATGATAACATCAACCGCTTTACAGAAGAAAACATAGGAAGAAATGCTTTTAAGGACAAATTCGTGATCGGTATTTTAATCGATTTTCTGAATTTTATAACCGATTGTCAATGCGACACTGTCATATTTATGAAACACTGTTCGACTATTTATTTTCAAACATTACCTCCTTCTACTCTGTTTGGGTCACTGTTGATACCCATTCACAGGTTTTATGTGGGTGTTAGGTAAACTTGATACAATAAGCTATAACTAACAGTAAATATTTCACTGGTTATAGACACGGGACAGTATTGCGATTATTTTTAGTTTATTTTCTATGGTAAAGAAAACGTTGAACAAATATTTGAATTATTGATTCTACAGAGGACAGTGGAAAAAGATTTCCGTCTAAATCCTACTGTCGTATATATTTGTGCAAGATCCTATTTACACTACACTAGTAATATTTGTTAACGTTTGTAATGAGTGGAAATCGATATATGTAGGTATAGTCTCGACGCCTTCGAAAGCTCGACGATAATTTTAACGGTATCGACTTACTAATATTAAGATGTCACAAAAGAGATAGAAACTCTCAGACAATTTCACAATCTAATTCGCGAAAGCACGTCATGCAAGAGAATGGAATTGGGGAGAAAAGTTTTCGATTTAGTTCCTTAAAGGGAATAATGTTCCAAGTTTGTGGTACTTTTATTGTAACACATTATATGCTAATACCTTTTTAAAAAGTTCGAGAATGTAAAATACTCCTTTGCCTTGAATTCATTTCTTTCTTCTTGATCTGCACATGTGTTCTAACTGTGCGAACTGTGGAAAAGAAGTCGTTTGGGTTTCTGAACCGTTCAAAATTTGAATAAAGTAATAATTATAGAACACATTTATACTATGTCTTTCAAAATTAATCAAATTACTATGATACTACTACTATCATGCTACAATTGGTTTACTGACGTATTACGCATCAAACGTATTTTGAATAAATATTCCTCTTGTAGTTGTGGATAGTTTAAAAAAGAAACTAATTGTCATAGTTTTATATACAGGTTCGACTAGGATAATGGAGAAGATTTCTTATTATAAATAAAATGTTCATCATTGATTTATAGAACTGAACCTCTATGTCGTTTAAGAATTTCTTCTTCTTCTTCTTAATCTTTTACCCTTTCTACCTTTCGGTGTAGGGGTTCGGAGCCACCGAGCCGTATATGTACACGCATATACCGTACCGCTCCTGGCCCACCCAGTGGCATTTCCTTCAATTTCGCAGCTTATTAGAGGTCCAGATCCCTTTTAGGATTTTAAACTGCTACGCTTTGCCGCTACCGGGTCTCGAACGCCGGCCCTTCGCACTGCGAAGCGCGAGTTTTACCACAGCCACTAAGAATTTATAAACCTAAAAAGAAATTTTGATGGATAGGTTTAGTAATAGATTTACAATTGATTTGATGTCCTAGCTCGGTTTTACAGTATTAATAATTTAATTCTTTCTTGAAACATTTAATATGCAAAGGAAAATAATCTTGGAGAGAAGGGAGCTAGTAGTGTAATAAATGTTTGAATGAACAAAATGTTTCTAATTGCACAACAAAGCCAAAATTGTTGGCAAAAATACGATAGTAATCTCCGTTAAGAAGTTTTAGATATAAAAGAAGCTTTGAACAGATATGTTTAGTAATAGATTTACAATGGATTTGATGTCTTAGTGTGGTTTGCATTATTAATCATTTACAATCTATTGCTGAAAGATCTCGCCACTCGCAACATAAAATAGCCGTGAACGCAGGGAGGGAGTTAGCAATATGTAGTTAAAGTTTGTAAAAATACGTACGACCTTACAATTGAAATTACACATAAAATTCCCAAGTTTACATGAAGGTGATTTAAATAAATATCCTATCGGTTTATAAAAGGTTTATAATTTTTAACAAGATAGGTTGCACATTCTACGGCAGAATGTTGATTTTATTTGTTTGATTTCTATTTTCAATAACTTCATCACCAACCATATAGCATCCCCCTTATATAAAATATACAGTTGCACACACGTTTAAGTAAATAAATAAACATTGTTACTCAAAATTATATAATTCATATCACTGAAGCAGCTCTAAAACTGCAATCTCACAGCAAATATTTAATTTAAACACATACAATATTTGAAACTCTAACTAAATCACAAAGAGAGCAGATATTAATGTTAGAACCATCGGAAATGTAATTATAATTTCAACACAACCTTCACCAGAGAATAGGTGCCGGTATGTGTGCGTACTGAAGCAGCATAAAATGTTAAAGCCTGTGTAGAAGATAATAACAATATTACGTTGGCATTATAGTGTTAGATACGTGCATTTTTATCGTTCCCACAATTTATTAAATTTCTACTAGTAATTATCATGGTTAATTATTGTGTAGTGCATAATTTTCTCTTTCCATTTGTGTTACTTTTGTCAAGATTTGTCTGCAGTTAAAGCTATTATTTAACAGTGAGTACTGTCATATGTTCATATCTGCTGAGTTTTTCCGTGAGTTTCTTCTTTACAGCTTGTTCTTTTTACATTGCTCCATTTTTTTTTAATTCAGTCCTTTTCTTTTCTTTTGACACATTAAATATATAATACAGTATAATATAATCATAATATCATTAATTATATTGATACTTCCTATTGTTTCTTTTTTCCTCTCCGCGGCCTTCGTGTATTGTCTGTTAGATACTGTTTATTGGCCCCAGCAGCGTGAAGTGTGTTCCCATGCAATCCTTTGTATCAATATAACTTGTTTGTAAATTGTTGTTTGTATTATATTTAATATTATGAATTGCATAAAGTGTACCACCGTAATTAATGACTCTGTGGAAAAAGCTATCAAGTGTGATGGGTGTAATAGGTCGGTACATTCTAATTGTTCTGAACTAACTGCAGCAGAACTGAAGTGATATGAACTCAGACCTAATAGCAAAAGACGCATGAAATATATATGTATTGATTGCGAGCAGGGCGTTCATCAAATTCCTAAACTTATTTCTATTATTAATGACTTGGAGGAGGAACTGTCCCAATTAAAGAGCGACTTTCGTGCTTTTCTTCTACATCACCACATGCACCTTCGTTATTGTCGGCAACGGAAGAAATAATTAGTGAAATGGTAGAGAGCAGTAAACGCGCGAGCAATATCATTGTATATGGATCGCTTGAAAAGGGATCAACGAAACAGGAACAAGTTGCGCAGGATACTACGACTGTCGTTGATATATTCACAAACTTAAATATTTGCGAGAACAGTCTTAAACCCATCCGTTTAGGCAAATTTGATCCATCTAAGCAAAATCGACCTAGGCCAATTAAAGTTGAATTATCATCTGCTGAGGCTGCGCGTCTTGTTTGGCGAAAATTTAGAAAGTTGAAATCAGATGGAAAGTTCTCAAATCTCTCAATTTCTTCTGATAGAATCCCTCGCCAAATAACCTATTATAAACATGTTAAATCTAATTTTCAAGCGGTGAAACTAACATAGTAATCAAATATTTTAATGACGTTCCAACTATTGTATCCCAGTCATACTAAATGAGACCAACAGGTTACCAACTATTGTCACAGATACACAATTATTATTATTATTATTATTATTATTATTATTATTATTATAAACGAGGTGCATAGAGATTAACTCGACTTGTAAGGCGCGTGATATCTGTCAAATTGTGCAATAAACCATATAAAAGCTTATGACTCTTCATTCTTCTTTCATCGAGCAAAATTTAAATATTTCCAATAATATTCTGCGCCATCAAGAAAGCAAGAGGAAAACTTCACAAACCAGCGCTGAACTCTTTCAACTGTTTGTGCTTGTGTTTGGAAGAGTCACTGGATACCATATAATGCGTATTCAAACCTAGAACCCTAACATAGTATTACACCTTTAAAGTAAGAATCTATCTAAAACGTTGTACATTACGGACCTCGCATCCTATAAGCCTAATTTACGACAGAGTTTTCAACAAAAAAAGACCTAGATCTTTGGCGCATAAGCATCGACTGGGGGTGGGTTCACTTTCTTGGTATAGTTGATGGTCTTGCATTTGGCGATATTCACTTAAAGTCTATTAAGGTAAAGTCATTGCTGGGTCTTCTACTTGATCCACAAGCAGCAAGCAGTGATGAAGGTTTATTATTGAAGAAAGTACTTGAATATCGTCTGCAAAGGCGTAAGTTTCACATTAACTGGGAACAATGACATCATTCATCATTCATTCAACAAACAGAAAAAACAATAGCGGGTCCAAGGTTGGTCTTTGTGGAATACTTGACGTCGCAATAGATAGCTATTATCATTGTACACCACATTAAATTCTCGATAAACTGATTTATACCAGTATTTGTATACGAAGGTATATATTTATGTATGTAGGTACATTTTGAAATGAAGTAATGACGTTTACCAATAGTCTTCCACTCATTCCATAATATTGAAAATCGAAATCACAAATATGTAGACTCAGTTTTCATCATCTATATGGAAAATACGGACTTTACAATACAACTTAGCGTATTTCTCTATTGTTAAGAAACGTAAACGTAAACGTAACCTATGAAACCATCTAACTAAGTAACCACGAAGAAAAAGGTGACGACACGTGGTAATATTTGTAGAAATAGAGATCGTTTTATTTTATTACATTTCAAGTGAAAATTGGTTAAGAATACATCTTCATTATCACAGATGGAGCATATAAATGGCAGGTTCAATTAATTTTACTAACCAACTGCGTAATTAAAAATGTTGAGTTTGGAAACCATCTGAACTAATTGTCGCTTCTTGAATATCTTCTTAATAAACACGTTACAAACACGTTCTTGAAGCTAGATTGGCATATTCCACAAAATACCACAATAATTTTTTATATATCAAAATATAAATATAATATATAAAAGCGATTAATGTATTTGATATTTTGCATTGCTCAAAGTATGGTCTACATGGTGTGATCTGTGGCTGATTAAAAGGTGCTTTGCCTGCATACACTGTCTTGGAGTGAATATTGTGCCGTCGTGGGTAACGCAAAAGTGAAGGTGCTGCTCAGTCTTCTGGACAGTTATCAATATATTGCACGTATTTCTCCCAATTTGCATCATTGTTACTGTTTGTGAATAATTTGGCAAGTATGTTTCTAATTATATTATTCCTTAGTTTTATCTTATCTAGCTGAACGATTCTTCAGTTGCATTTTCTGTCTTTATTATTTTGGTAATTTTTTTTTAGGAGATGGTACTGCTTGTTTTGTGGTAGTATGACTCTCAGCGATTTGGTAACAAGCTTCGATGTTAGTTGTTCTTGATTTGTCAAGTTTGTCAAGGTGTTTGAGTCCACAATAGCATTATATATAATTGTTTCTACAAATTTCTCTAGTTTCCTTATCTGTCTTTAGAATTTCTACTACAGTTGGGCAGAGTCAAATAGCCACGCATTTACCTTCTCAATGCCATATACTTCCTGAGCTTCTCTCTTCGTAATGACTTTTCTAGCATCTTGTCGATAGCCACTAATCTTTCCCTTGGTTCTCTAATTTCAAGTTCCTTTTTCCTGATAGTCTTCCTTTTAGTTACACCTACACTTTTCGATTGTCAGTTTAACTTTTCTTTTCAGCTTACCTATTAGTATTTGCTTTTCGTCCCTTTTTCTAATTAGATTTGTCGGTTAGGTTACGATGGCAAGCTACTTATCTACATACTTCAACCTTTCAACTCTGGTACTTTTAAAATAAAGGTGAGATAGTAATATTTGTTGCATATACAACAGCTTATGTAATTCTTAACAACTATTGAATATTTCTTGCATATATGGATACAATGAGAGTAGAGTTCTTTAGAACTGGCACAATTCTTTTTATAGAAGGACCCCTAAACATTAACAGAAGGAAATCGAATAGGGAAATTGCAATAAAACGGCTATCTATATCACATATATATGTATATACATAAACATAAATATGTAGGTATATCTAGGTTGCGTTAAACAGCGGCAGCAAAATATGTAACTGTACCTAAAGATTTCAGTGTTACTATTATCCTTCACTTTCAACATTTCGCTCACGTTGGCAAAATTGGGAAAAAGAAAATGTCCTCTTTTGTGTGCCGTCCAGAGACTTTTTCAATTGCTACAATCTGACTTTAGGGCGACCCCGACATTATCTCCTTTTTTATTTTCGTACGTAGCTTCTTCAATACCTACATTTGAAACCTTTCCATAGAAAGGGCGAAGAAAAGTGAGTTTTTATATGGAAAGGATTAATATACGTCACCAGTTCAATTTCGCTTGGAAAGAAATATAGAATCTGTAAATATTTTCCACTAACAAGTACTTCAATTTAAATCTTATTAAACAAAATATGGAGTGTTATTGTATATAATCTAGAAAGTTGTTCGTTTTTAACTCACATTTTTATTGACTACTTAAGATAAAAGAGTCATCAAGAGGAAGAGTCAAATGACGAGAAATTTGAAACACCTGCACATAAGGGTTCTCACCCAAAACTTATCTAAGCCAGCTACTGCGTTAAATCGTCGTATATATCATAAAAATAGCATTAATCAAGGTTTATGGTGTTAGCCTTTTCTTCGTCTTAAACTTGGAATTGTAGTAGTTTTGGTACCTTTATCAGTTCTGTTATTCCCCTCGGGACATACCATTCGCTATAATTTGAAAACGTAGATTAGAACGTATAGATCGGCATATTTGCACTCCCATCACACTCAAGAGCTTAGTATTACTATATAATAACGCATTCATAATCTCTTTTTAACTTGGAACAAGAAAAATAACCGCAAATTACCGCGTCTACCAGCAGGATATGTTGCGTCTATAATCCTCGTATTTTCTAGCTGTGTGGCTGCGGAGTCAGAAATGACGTCGATTAAAAGCACTTCACGCTTTCTTCCTTTCAGGGTTACCCTTTTCTCACTGAATGTCAAGGACCAGCAATTAACGCGAAGGAATTTGAAAGAAGTGATATATTATGCTTTAATGAATTTTCTTTTACTTACCAGACCTAGCTATAAGCTAGCTGTGTGGGAGAGGTTTTTAAAACGTTATCTTTTAGCGCCGAGTTATAATTTATGTTTTTAATTCGTTTCGTATAGAAAGTAAATTGTGAATCTATAAATACAATAAAATATTCGCAAAACATGATGAAGGATTTTGTCACTTTGATGTACAAAATAGTAAGCTATCTTCGGTGTTGCTCAAATTTAAGACTATGGATAAAATGGAGCAAAGCCTTTTAGAACTTATAAACACAGAATGAATTGCTCTCCAGAAAAAGTTTGTCTTTCAGTAACTGCAGTTAAAACGAAATATTAAGGTAGTTACTACTATTCAGAATTATTAATTTAAAGCATTAGTTGTTAGAAACTCATAAATATAGTAAATAGGTGTTTATTGTAGTATGGTAATATTCCATTAGTAAAATTATCAATAAAAAGATGTAAATTTTATAGAAAGCATTCTTTAAGAATTAGAAAAGCGTTGTAAACATTAACCACACACACACACTCGAAACATTTCAAAATCTAGAATTCCAAATTGCTATAACGACGTGCCGAAAAAATGAAGTTTGTTGATTGATAAGCGACGGTATGGGATGGTCGACGGAAAAAGTTAGATAAAGTTATATAAAATACCAAGGTTGAAAAGAAGCAGACCACATCAAAAACGAAGTTGTTGTTTACAAACGACGAACAGATCAAAGGAAAAAGAAGTACAATAAAAGGAAAAGACCAAAGAAAAGAAGTGAAGAAAGAATTCAAGAGGGAGGGAGAAGTTAAGAATTAGAAGTGAAAATTACACTTATACACACTTAGGTAATATATTTTGATTGTATTGTTCATTATTTTGTTAATATAATACTAAAATTTTATAAATTATTATTTGTAATAATTTTTGCTTTCTATAATATTAACTAAAAATTCATACTACAATATAATACTACATTATGCTTCCAATAGAGATTACAACGCATTAATCAACCTAATTACTTTTGTACTGCAGAGAATATTAATAGTGGCGTCACTGAAACTCATAGTTACTGATATAAAACTATTAAACAATTAAACAGTATTATTTGAAAGACAATGACAAAAGATCACAATTATCTGCAGGTGCGTCCCTGCAAATAATGTGGTTTTCCTGGATACTACAGAGTAAATATTCAAAAGAACGGTTGGTCGTAGTGACATACTCAGCAAATTTTAAATTTTAGTAATCTTCTTCTAGCATACTTAATTCATAATTTTAATTCTCTCAATTGTTTGTAACGATTTTGAAATCTATCGTGATCATTTTCGTTTCTTTTGAATTATTAGTAAGTCTTTTATATACAACTCACATAGGTATATCATCGTAGTTCGACTATTCTTCAAATAAATCTTAGTTTTCTTGAAGATTTAAGTTAGACATTTAGTACTATTTTACCAATATCACTGTTAATGCAATAATGATAAATATCTGCAATTGATTTGTAGCTATATTTTTGTCTTAAAAATATTAAATGGTTCCAAAGCTGCTTAATTTTATTTCAATTGT
Organism: Chrysina gloriosa; assembly: GCA_038088585.1. Taxonomy (NCBI): domain Eukaryota; kingdom Metazoa; phylum Arthropoda; class Insecta; order Coleoptera; family Scarabaeidae; genus Chrysina; species Chrysina gloriosa. The sequence goes on from CM076091.1 coordinate 27,870,983, forward strand.
TCTAGTTCCAAAATGGTTTTTCTTTGAAAGGTATAAAAATTTTATGTTTTCAGTGCCATGGTTGTTAGATTGATTATTCCGATTTCTTAGAAGAGTAGGAAACTAATATGACTAGCATTTCTTGTCGATCATCTTCAGTGGAGCTAAGAATTTTAAGCAGAGAAATAATTTAATTAATAATGAATGGTGCTTTGGATTGACCATTTTATCGTTCCTTCACGCTAGTCGTTTAATTTGTACTTTAATGTATTACTGAGTCTACTCTAAACTCGGTTTCGTTGTTGCAATCGATATAGGCCTATATGTAGGTGCTCTCCTAATCTATCCCTTAACCTACGATACTAGTATAGTCATCTGTTGCCACCAACAACGCGCTTTAGTAAGATACAACAAAACCGCTCTATATACCAATGTATAAAAACTCTATAATCATTTACCAGACGCCATAAAGACACTACCTCTTGCAAAATTCAAACACAAACTAAAGACATTCTTGGTGAATAGGATATTATATAGAATTGGTGACTTCTTCGCATGCTCGTTCAGGGAGATTGCTGAATGAGTGTGATGAAGGCGTTTTAGTGTGCTTTGTTTTGTCCACGTATAAACTTATTGTAGTACACTTGTAGTAGTTTATTTCATTATAATTTTTGGCATTATTTATAATATTTATTGTGACTGCATTGCTTACGTGAAATATGCACATCTGGCTTGTTCTACACTTTTATATTTTATGGCACAAAATATATTATTATTATTATTATTATTATTATTATTACACTGATTAGATCGCCTATGAACATTTGTGAGTACCTTTTTCATACCATAATACCATGTGAGAAAATATTATTTGGAAACCTTCATTTGGGATGTCATCGCCTACCCTCCTTTGTAGAACTTTTGGGGAATATTGCCTACCAGATTTGTCAACAGCCATTCTCTCCAAAGAACATTTAGCATTTACTGTTGTTTTGTTCCGGCTTAATAACAAGTCAGGAGAAGAATTTTGAACAGATTTAGATATCCTAGTTTTATTTAATCATTTTAAGGAAACCGATGTGTGAACAGTGAAATTGATTTATTAACCGATGGGGTACACGTTGTAGTATATATATTTAATGTGTATATTTTAAGATAATATCTATCACATATGTATCACCAATTGCAAAGTGATAGGCTTGTTTGAACTTATTCTTATTTATTATCGGGGATATTTAAGAATTAACGTTTGCCATTAAACATATTTGAAATTATTATTATTTGTTATTAGGGATATTTAGAATTTATTACTATTTGATTATAGAGTATACTTAAAATTTACTATTTGTTATCGAGAATATTAACTAACTGGTTACTCTTCTGTTATAATTGCAGAAGTATTGTAACCAATTCATTATTGTCACTCTGGAGTTTTTATGGTACCTACTGTTAAATGTTACAGAAAAATGCGTTTTAAGTTCTCTTCTTTATATAACTTTACTTTCTTACCACATCGGTTTATCCTTTTACCGAGCCAGGTTTAAACGCCTAAAGGAGATTGGCGTACCATCACTTTTTAACTGATAACATGGTTAGATCATTTTTAAGATCCTTCTGGAGGTGACGGTATATTATAACTAACAAGAAGACACTGACAAGTGTGCCTCACCAGTTTAAATGAAACTTTGCAGGTTTATAGACCAATGTAATGCAAACACATCTGTAACTTTCTTACCTGTGCAGTTCAGACAACATTTAAACTGTTTTGCTTGCTCTTAACTATGGCGTAAATATTTTCCCTCTAATAAGGAGATTTTGTTTCCATAACCATGTATTTGTGACGCCTAGCTGTTGAAAACTTGCTTGCCATATAAGGTAGGAATTTTCCAATCAATTCTCCCGCGAAGGACGCGGATAATTCGTCATTTCCCAAGACTTTGTCTGCCTTAAAAACAACGTCTTTATGCGTCTTAGCGCAAAATGAGTACACAAAATTCTCTTATGTGTGGCTATAAAGAAACTGCGATAAACGCACCTAATTTGTTGTTTGTTTTATTTTAGAAAACATGAATTTTTAACCCTTCTCGTTAATCTTTGGTAAAGATGTATGTAAAGTTGTTTTTTAGCATTTGTGATTACGATACTCGCTCTAGATTCTTTATTTCGCTTTCCTTGAATTTGAATTTAGTTCATGAATGTAGATTATCTACATCAAACTGGAATGGAAATAGTTCTCGAATAATTTTAATTAATTTGTAAAAGTTTTTGTAATTTAGTTACTACAAAAATTGTAGAAAAATAAAAATCTACATAACTCTAACGTAAATTACCACACTTAGGTTTATTTGTTTGACAACTTTCACCGAAAGTTGTGCAAGGATGGCACTGCACCCTACACTGCATACGCCAATAAATTATGACGGAGGGAATTTGTACTTTGTTAATCGCGGAGTGCAACCGTAGACCGGTTTCGTCGTAAATAGGACTTGTCAGTTACTTCTAAATTGATTAGTTATGTATCTTTTGTTTTTCATTCCCTGATATTTCATTATTTTATTCAATAAATTTCGAATTTATGAATTTCATTTGGTTGTGCTTCTAACCAAACTCTTACAAGACTGGCATATAGAGTATAACTTCAGTGAAGGGAAGCGAAAGCAAAACTGCTTCAAGTAACCTTATAAACCGTCCTGTTTGTTTGATCATCCGGGGTATTTTTACTTCAATGTAGATGTAGAATCGCTTAATTTACACTTTTTCCGAATCAATTACGCCCATATTTTATATTTACCATCAGTCAGCGTTTTGCCAAAAGTTAACTTTAACCGACATCCTACGCTCTGCTAGCTGGAAAATGTTTCTGGTTGTTATCAGATCTTTTAGAGCTAACTTAAAAGCCTATTGCTTCCTAAGTGACAGATTTCCATCTTTTCAAGTCTTCGAGACTCTTAAGGGCTTGTTTTGTTTTCGTATACTCAACCAGTCGGAACACCATTGTAAAAGGAAGCACGTACCATTGTTCATTACCTTTTGTTTGACACTACTATTTTAAGTTCACTTTTCTTAAGTATATATCTGTTTCTTTTTTCCATTGTTCATGTCATAGCCTGAATTTCATTTCGGTGTACAATTTATTTTATTTTCTTCAGCCATCTTTTCTTCTTTCATTTGTTGCAATAAAAGATTGATTTACTTACCTGAAACTACCGACTACTTCACCCAGTAGTATTGGAAAAAGCAACTTCTTAAAGTGGTAGTTTCTTTTGTGTTCCCTTTGTCCTGACTTAAGAACACTTGGATAAATAAATCCGTCGATATCATCGATCGCTGCAACCCCATCGTGCACGTATCTGGCGTACGATACCCTTCCTAATCTGGGTAGATTTTCGTATAGGTACCCGCCTTACTGTTCCCATACCCACACAAAAACAAATAGAGGCAGATTATACAATAAAGTGGACGGGGACATGATTATTATTTATATATGCAGATTTTGGCATAGAGCAACGTATATAGAATGTTGATGAACTACCACTACTTGCAAGAACTGCTCTCTATTTTATGGCAGTGTTATTAAATGGTCATTAGAACATGCCACTAGATATTTTCGAATTAATTCATAGGTAACGAGAAACGAAGTTCGTCGGTTAGGAATTGCATTCGATGATTTACTACCCACAGGAGCACAATCCTGTTGATATTTCTGTTTGGGCTTTTGGGCGGCAGCTTTAGTTGAGGGAATCTTAAGGCTTGGATAAAATCAAAATAAAGTATGTACAAATAATTGTAGGAAAACTTAAGAATAATAGTCTCTTGTTTACAACTTCTTTTTAGATTTTTAAATTATGGGATGCTACATACTGAAGTTAATAAGAATTACGCGTGTGGCCGCATCTCATTTACGAATCTGTATATATAAAAATGGATCGTGGTTTGTTCGGATGCTTAAAACTTGAAAACGACTGGACGAAATTGGGTAGCTCCTTCTGCGGGTTTGTTCGTAATTGCTACGCGAAGGTTTAGGAAAAAGAAAAGTCGAAAAAATTTTGGGCAAAACAAAGTTTGTCAGGTCACCTAGTTTAATTAGTAAAGATAGAGGCAATATCGTTCAAATCTAGACACATACTGCATTCTAAGCAGACGGAGGGTGGTATTCGATATGGAAATAAGTTTCCAACAGGACATATCTGCATAAACTCTAAGCTGCCTCTGTGGCTGTGTCTCTACATTAAGACAGTAGAAACATTAATGGTTTTAAGTAAGCAGGGTTTACTACCAGAATTGTGTCAGATCTTTAAAAACTGGTTTGACATATTAAACAGCAGTGGTTATTTCACTAATCATGCGTTAAAGAAAATGACAAGAATTTCAGAGAGTGAATATACGGTAAAAAGGTATTGAATGTACATGTACACAAAATTTAGAGTTAAACAATGGACAGCACGTTATTAAATCAGAATGGAGCTGGTTTCTTAGAAATTCATCAAAATTACTTGGAAGTATGTATTCTTTGTGCAATCAGAAGGCGAGGTGAATATACTCGTAATATCTCGTCTAAGTTATGTGGCTTCATAAAACATCAAACCAACGACTTCAGCAATGTAATCGGTATTATTACATTATATTACGGCCTGGTACGTTCTATCCCGGAATACTGTAGTTCCATCTGGAACCCGTACACTGCCCATCATTCAAACAGGATTGGAAGAGTACAACGCAGATATGTCAATTATATTTTATTTAAACTTAAAATTAACAAAAATTTATATAATTATGTTGAACATTTGAAACGATTTTTAATCCTTGTTTACTCGACGTAGAATTGCCACTCTTAAATTTGGAATCAAATGTTTATTAAATAGAATAAGCTCCCTAGAATTGCTAAGTTTAAATTCGTTTAGGGTACCTAATGTAGATAGAAGATGTGATGATTAGTTTTTTGTAAGTTTTCATAGGACCTTATATGGTTATAATACCCCTATTAATCAAATTGCCTAAGAGCTGAATTTGCTTTCAGATAATTTAGATATTTTTTTATCATTTAGGGAAATTATGAATATAACAGATATGTTGTAGCTAGATTCAAACACTTAGAAGATTAGATACTTTTGTTATATGCATGTATTTTTCTTTTATTCTTTAATTGAATGTTATTTTTATGTTGACCTTTACAGGTTTTACCTGTTGTACAGATTAATTTAACCTATCCAAACCCAAGAAATACTACTTGTGTATTTAAAAAGGTAGACCACTAAAGACACGCCGTTAAAAATGCTTTATGCCTTATTCTATATACCTTTTCATATTTATACCATATTATATATTAATTACAAAGGCTAGATTTACAAAAAAAGGAGGCTGTTCATATATACTTTAGGGTCTAGAATAGAAATGGAACTGTGTTTCTAATACGAGTTTGGAATTTTATACCATCAAAATTGATGAGTAGTGCAAGATTTATTATTGAAAACCAAATTTATTTATCGTTCAATAAAAGAAGGAGATACATGTTGAAACTCCATTATAAGAAATAAAGACCCGTTAGTCTAAAAAGTTTCAAATATTGAACCCACCTGATGAAGCTATAGTATAGCGAAACAATATTGTAGTTGTTTTCACAATAAATATTTGAACCTTTTACACTTACGTGTCTTTATTTTTTATATATCGTTTTAAATAATTACATTGTTACCCTTATATATTTTAAATACTCCACTGTAAAATACTATCACTTCAGTAGGTGCGAAGTACCTAGCCAATAATTGTAATTATATGCCCAAATGTGTAATTAATTAACAAATGTCCTCTAATTTTCTTAGGCAATCTGATACCATATACACCATTTAATGTAGACGAATTCTCCGTATCAAGATAAATCATTGGATCGTTTCAATAATTAGAAGAGTTCCTCCTAATGCGAGGAACGTAGATAGAGGAAATCCTATTAACGACGAAAGAGGCATTATCGTTGTAATGATGCGCCACTCTTTTCCTGAAAGAAAGATTTACAATGTTTCTTTCCAACTCTGTCATGTCCTTCAGTAAGTAATACTAAATCAAATCCCTTAGGTTCACAGACGCACGTCTTCTCCATTTTCCAAATCTCCGAACGTCGTTAAAGAGTACTCGAATTTTGGTAATAATGTTACTTCGTTTGCGACGTTGATTGACAAAGAATTCTGTCTAGATTTCGTGTTTATATGTCAGTGCCGAATGAAATACATGTGTTTGATTTGAGAATTTAAACTGTCTCAAGGAATGGAGAAATGATTCTTAAAAAATTCTGGATAAAATCTTTTAGGCGAAATAAAATTTTAAAATAGAAGTTATAAAGATAATACCAATTTACTGAAAATGCTCAAAACACATATTTACCACACCAATCTATTGAAATGAAGTTTCCTGAACCTTTCTGCTAAGAATGAAGAAGGGAGATGTTTCTATATTAAATGTAATTTCACCGAATCCGTCAATAACTTCCACCTCTTACACTTTTTAATATCGTTATGAGTGAATCAACAAAAGTTTTTCCCTCATAAATTTCAGTTTTCTAAAATTCGAGGCTAACTTGTTGACATAATAAAAAATTGGAAAAGTTTTAAAGAGTTTAAACTTTAATCGAAGCGATCATTATTTGGGCGTATTACGTCTCAGTATAGCTGAATGGAAGTTCTACGAAGCTGGATATACAGGGTTTGCCATAAGTAATGCGTTCTATGTATGTATTTATAATTGGTAAAAAGAAGAGAATGAGTGTAAAAGAAAAAGAAATTGATTAAAAATGGTTGGGCCAATAAAAATATTCGTCGAAGGTCGTCGAAGTCGGCGTTGGATACAGGCCGGCCGTGAGAGTGAACAAAGCACGTTCTATCAAAACATGCAGTTCACTTTACTTAACATATTGCCTGCATTTTACTAACGCTTTCATTTCCTTCTATAAATTGTAAACGTAGCCAACACTACTTGACCTTGCTCCAGATGTTGCCTGAATTTGACTAGGGTTTACATTTCTACATCTAAATAATAAACATCACATACTGTAAAACTTGCGATACTTCAAAAATTAATATTCGCTTTCTTGTACTACTAGGAAAACAGTCTAAAAATTTAGTCGGGAGGGATGGGGTTCGTTACGGTCCAGAGTGGGACCTCACTGAAAGATTAAAAAGAAATAGAGTAGGGAGTTCCAAAGTGTAGGGTAAATTGTTCACTTCCATTTCTATTATACTGTATATGATTCAGATCTAGACGCTTGCTACCAAAAGACTAATACCACTTTCACTTTTTCTTACATTGTTACGGTGCATTCAATCTCCGCTTCTTACGAGTAAATGGTTAGCTTCTATTTGCTCTTCGAAATGTTGTTTTATTTTGTTTGTACTTTCTTCGGTAAATTTTACTCCGAATTTGCTATGGTATCCCATAATGCCATCGGTTAGATATTTATACCGGAACTAAATTTCTTGCCACAGGCCATCGAAAGGTTACATGTTTAAAAGTGAGTAACACAAGTGAATAGTACATCATAATACGTACTGTCGAGTGATAAGTATCACAACAGACTCGCTTAAAGTAAGTAGGTATTTGAAATGTAAATTTCTATTTAACGGTTTCCATACATATAGTGAATAACGCACGACTACATAAACATCCTCTTAAAACCGCAATTAAAAAAATATTACCCTTAAAAAAACAAATTTAACTTTTCATTATATCTATAGTTATGATACAAATTTTATAGTCTTTTAAGCAAGTAGTCCTTTTCGCTCATGTATGTAAATTGTTGCCTTGTTCGACAGTGTCTAAACATGCAAACATTTGACGCACATGCGTATACAAAAATATATGCGATCAACAAATTTCTTATTCCTTATTTTCTATCTACTGTGGATTAACTGTTTGTAGTTATTATTATTGTAAATAAAAAACAGGTAAGTGCATTTACATTATTATTTCAAATTAGGTAAACTTGTTAGATCAGTACTAGGGGGTACCACCACTTCTTTGAACTAGTTAATACAAGTCGGGAATAACCTTCAACTACACTTGAGCCGGTCCGAAGAAATAATGGTAATAAATTCTACAATTACTGCAATAAGTGGTAATCCTGGTTTGTGGTCAAGTCCATTATTACTATCCCAAGGACAAGAGTAAATAGAAAATGGTCCAGAATTTTATCAAACTCTGGTTTCCAACTTCAAAGAACGCCGGAATCTATACCATCAGTTCGATTTCTTAGAAATATTACGAAAGGATAAAATTGTTAAGTGGGAATTTTGAAATTTATTAAAAAGAGAAACTAAGTATTACCGCCATGTTATCAAAAGAATTAGGAAAAATTTAATCATTGGCGGTTCCAGTAACAAATTATTTGAAAGAAATAATGTAAATATAACTTTAGAATGTATAGAAATGATCGTAATATTTGACCCTGTCATGTGATCATGTCATATACATATTCACAGAAATTATTAGGCGATGTTGTAAAAGAAAGATTTTTAAACAAGTTTAAACACGCATAGTATTTTTCTATTTTGCTTGATTGCACGTCTGATGCAAGCCATCGAGCGGAAAAGTTTTCTGTTTGTGAAGTCAATATATGTTGCTTTTGCTTCATTTAAATGAAATTTTGATTTAGGAGCCCATTTATGTTTTCTATATATAAAATCATAACTGGAATGTATTAACAAACATCTACTTTGTACGATAGTTATGAGAGTACAATTACTATATCTACATTTGTTTTCTAATCTCGCCTTTGCATTCTTAAAATATCATATACGTATGTAATACTTGGTATCCAATATAGGTGTCCAAGAACGGTCAGTAGCTATTATGTCGGTATAATGGAGCATCCCGAGGTCGAATAGCGTATTACTTCACTAAATATAGACCGATTACTGTAATGAAATCCATTGATAACTGCGGAAATTAACAGCGTGATATCGTAATTTAAAAATTGCTTGTTCTAGATTAATCCAGAAGCACTTGCTGTAAAAACTTCAACTCAAATGATATTCGATATAAACTTATCGAATAGTGTATACATACACTGCTCAAAACAATAAACGAATATTCTACGTTTTTGTTATATATTTGCTAATGTGGCAACATAAATGCCAATGTTAAGGTCAATAACACTCTGTTTTAATCTTAATAGAAATAATTACTTACCTTCAATTTGCCTTTGTGTTGCATTTAATAATTCGTAACACTTTTGTCTTAAATCGTCGTCAAAGTCTGTGAAATTCATATTTTGTTTAAATTACATAAACATATGTATCAATTCTATGTTTTACAACACTGAGCACAACACCTGGGATGTTCAAATTGGGGGTTTTGTTCGTAATCGTCACTTTTCGGAAACCTGAAACAATATATAATATTAATTCGATATTTGGATGAAGTGTTTAAATGAGTAACTTAATCATAATGTTTCACTTGGACATTATATACCATACATACAAAACGTACGTAAATCATTTTTTCCCTGAATTAGAAATTTCTTTTATATTTCATTTCGAAATTTTTGTGCATTATTTCCCATATATATATAATTTCATCTACAGGAATTCAAGAGTAAGAGAAAATGAAACATTTTAAGTACTCTAAGAAGTGCAGTTAACAATCGACCACTAGTCAATTATAAGCATGTAATTAATTAGTATGACTTTCTACCATTGACATCATCAACATAAAGAATTTAAAGACCTTGCGGAGATCGCAATTTTAGCAAGACAAACTTTATAAATTCGATTCAGCGTCACTTCTTCCGAAACTACCAAATTTAATCCAACAAATATGATATTCTTATATTTGATCTCATTTATGTACTATCTGAAACTTTACGATGTATGTTAGCGCAACTTTTTCATTGTACCGTGTTGACTGCATGAAGGTAGGTTAAATTCAGGGTTTGAATAACTAAGTTGTATAGGCTGTCCCATCAAATACAAACATAAATTTTAAGGGTACTAAATGTAAACCCCTAAGCCGTAAATTCCTAACGTAATAACTTGTGCGTAATTTATTGATCATAAAAGCCAAGGAAAAATGATTCGAGTTTATATTTGCACACGTGCTGGTGTCTTGAACGCAGAACTTATTTTATAATACTTGCCGTGGTTTGTTATAGTGAATGCTTATGAAAAACAATACCCAACTTACGCTTTTGTTCAATACAAGTTTATGTGATATATCTCCTTTCTATAGTGAATAACCTTTTTAATAACTGATTACTTCGCTATATTCACCTTAATCGATTAAACCATGTAACAATAGTGGTTTCTAACAGCAGTGCTTGTAAAATACTGTTTATCTCCGGTGAAGAAATCCCTTGACAATGATTATATACATCGGTAAAACTCGTTACCGCTCAATTATTTATTATTTCCGGTGTCACGTGTTCCGTTAGCGGCTGATATAAGGTTTAGAACTAGTAGCTCCGCTGCTGGCGGACCATGTATCATTGAAAATAGTTCCAACATTTGGATGCTGAGATATTCTTCTCCTAATGGTGTGTTGGTTCTATTTCTCGTTAATTATTTCTGAGGAATCAAATTTGATGAAAGTTTTGGTAAAGAAGAAGGAGCTTATCAGAAAGCAACTAAAAATAGAAAACCAACCAAGGGATACGATACATCCAAACCGTAAACCCTAGGATGGGCAAACCTTGCATAATCGTAGAAATGGAAAATTGGGCCGAAAGCAATGAAGTTATGAGGATGAAGAGTAAGTTGAAGGAAACAAATATATATATATATATATATATGTATATATGTATACATATACATACATTAACAACGACTACGCCTAAGAGCAAATCATAGGAACAAAAATTGATAAGGGGAAAAGGGGAGGAAGGGAGGGAGCGAAGAAAATCTGATCCAAGCGGGTTAGCGTAAGCTGTGAAAATGGGAAACTTTGGATATGGAACTAGTGGCAAAGATCATAAACAAACATTGATGACGTAGGTAAAAATTCTAAATAGACAAAGTGTAGTAGTTAACACAAATTTAAACATAATTACAAAACAATTACAGACAAATATTTATAAAACTAAAACGATGACTACAAGAAAATATTAGTACCATGGTACTGATTTATCGAGTCCTACGGATATAGTTAATGTTTTTACGGAAGTGTTTTCTAACGTTTTTGTTCCTCGGGTAGATGGTGATCCTATAGATATACCACTCTCCTGCGACTTTACAGGCACTAACTTCAACATTACACCGTTTATTCTTGGCGAAGTGCTAAGGAACCTTTCTGCGCTTAGTTCTGATTCAACTGCTAGACATGATGGGCTTCCTAGCATCCTTCCTAGCATCTTTCTTAGAAACTGTGCTTCTACTTTACGTGACTCATTGTTGCGGATTTATAACCTGATCCTTCAAACTTCTGTTTCCCGAATTCTGGAAAATAAGCAGAATTACAGCCATTCTCAAAAAGGGTGACTGCTCAATGGCTTGTAATTATTGTCCCATAAGTATATTGTCTGGATGCGTTAAAGTATTTGAATCTGTGCTATACTCTCAGCTGTATTGGTCTGCGAAGCGGTATTTATCAACTAAACAGCATGGGTTCATGGCTGGGAGATCGACTACTACTAATTTGGTAGAAACAACACAATTTGTTAGTGAGTGTCTGGATGAGCTGAAGCAGGCTGACGTTATTTATACTGATTTTGCCAAAGTGTTCGATACTCGCGACCACAACATACATGTGTCCAAAGTGTCTGCTTTTGGTTTCTCTACTGCTATTACTAAGTTGCTGGCCTCATACCTTAGTGGCAGGTGCTGCTATGGTTCTTATAATGAGTATATCTCCTCCTCTTATTTTGCCCCTTCTGCAAGGTTCCAACTTAGGACCTCTTTTATTTCTAATTTATATGAACGACCTGCTACCTCTGTTGAGGTGCAATGCTTTAGCCTACGCTAACGATTTGAAAATATTTGCCAGAGTAACCACCATTACTGATTACATTTGCCTTCAAGTAAATTAGATATTATCCGTAATCGGTGCCAGTTTAACAAACTATCGTTGAATATCAGTAATTGTTCTATTGTTAGCTATTCTAGATCTAATAGCCCCATTGTCTACAATTACATGATCGACCGGGGTCATATTGAAAAATCGTATGTTTTTGACCTGGGTGTTTTATACGCCTTCAATTCACGGATCATATAACATATATTACGAACTCTGCTTCTCGCACTCTTGGTTTTGTGATTCGGTCATGTAGATGTTTTACCAATTTGTCTACCATTAAAATATTGTTCTATTCCTTTGTTTGTTCTAGGCTGGAGTATACGCCGGTGGTCTGGTTTCCCTGTTATCTCTTTCTACAGCTTACCTTAGAGAGGGTCCAGGAGAGATTTTTAAAGTATCTGTCATTTAAGCTTGATGGTATTTAACCCGATCGAGGTACTGATTACGAACCGTTACTTTTACGACATAATATTTCATATATATCCGGCTCGTGTGATGTTCTTATTAAGCTTGGTGAATAATACTGTTGATTCGCCGACATTATTGTCATTGGTCAATTTTACCATCCCCAGCTGCACCACGCGTTCTACCAATACTTTCTGTATGCCTAGAGCTAGAACTAATATTCTTGTAAAGGAGCCGTTAACTCGTATGTGTAGAAATGCTAATGATCTATATGTAGATCTCTTTTACTTTACTTCTTTTATCCTAATTTATAAGTTTCGGTTATTATTGTTATTATTATTGTGCTTATTTTTAAGAATTATTCTTGTGTATTTTTTTAAATATTTTGTCTTTTATTTTATATTGATAGTGCACTGATTATTGTTACTTTATAAGTTTGGCTAAGTTTGATTTTATCATTCTTAATATTCAACTGACTACTGTCGCATTACCTTCTTTTGTTTGACTTAGTTTTGAGATTTATTATAATTGTCGATGAGTATTTTGTACATAGCATAAGTTTTTGGTTTACTTGATTGTGTGCACTGCACATTTCTTTTTCTGGTATTTTGGTTGTTTTTTTGTTTTGTCCTTTTTTTCTAATGGACAATAAAGATTATTATTATTATTATTATTAATACAATAAAACAGAGCATTTGTCCTAGTAAAACTGAAATTAAAACGGAATTATCTTTGATGCCGATGACTACCAATTGATTCGTAGCTAAACTCAATGAAGTATTAGTGTCTGTTTGGTGGAACAGACAAATTCAAAATTTGGTAAGATGTCTGAAACTTTGAATCTTGGATCAGGTTCCGCATTTAATCTGTTTCTGTATGTATTTTTCAGGTAAGTGTATATTAAAAATCGTTTCTCACATAGATACGTAAGGGCAATAAAACTACATTCACTTTTTCTAACAAAACAGGATATTCATTCCTTACATTCCACATCAAATGTTAATCAGCTTTTAAGGAATTGTCAGAGGATAAATCCATCGGCTTTACTTTCTCTCTGTGAGAAGGACTACTTATCCAATTGTTCAATTTAAATATACTGGATCTGTTAGGAAAATAGTTATGGAAAGTTAATTGAAGCTGTTTAAGATGTTCACTAGTATTTCTTCTAATATAATTTAATTTAATTTTCGGTTAAAATGCTGCTGAGAGAACCAAAATATTTATACTCATTCCTCTCCAGAAATTGAATCCAAAAGTTCAACTTTGTTAGCTTACTTCTATTCATCACATACACTAAAACTGGTGACACATAGGACAGACTTCAATTTAATTTAATTCAGAAAACATATCACCTAAGTATACAAATTTTTGCAGCTAAAGAATATCAAATGTAAAACCGGATAATTCAAGCAAGTGGATCATAACTTTGCTAGGAGAAAGTCATCTGACTTCTGTATACATAAAGTAGTAACGAAACGTGAAGGCTTCCAAGGTCCCCAAAAGGCACCTGGATTAGACGAGACTTTGTAACACACCATTTTATAAAAGATATTATATTTATAGTATCAGTTAAAACATTGACCAGCTCTACAGGGATACGCTAACAGCCTAATGCTTGTCTCTGAATACAGTCATTAAGTCAAATAATATTCTCATTGATTTTCTTTGTTCGCGTTACAAGACCAGAAAACTTTCCGGTAATTGATTGAACATCTTCATGAAAAAATATATCTAATATGAACAAGCAATACTGCAACGTTTGCTACATTGGATGGCGAAATAATTCAATTTTATTTTTCAAACATTTATATTCCACATCATTTGCATTACTGCTGTGAATATATTTATCCACATTTAATATATTGTTATATTCTTTATGTATAGCATTTAAAATTCAGCCACAATAATGTTTTCTTCCCGAACTTCTTTTGTAAAACACTGATTACTGGGACCTCACCAATCAGCGGTTGAAAATCACCGTTCTATACTATAGCCGCGCTTAGCACTAACTATGGCGGAGGCGCCTACGAAATTTATACTGTCTGACTATTTGTAATCAAATTTATTATGAGTCTCTGAAAACTTTGGAAATAATCCATATTAGTGCCTTTAATAGCATACCAATTACAGAAAATTATCTACTACACAATTATGTAATAAATTTTCTTGTGGTGCACATACATAGTACATGCTTGTGAATACCGTTGTGGAAGTTTCATGAAATGTAATGGTATGAGATATAAATGTGGCTTGACAGCACGTATAAAATAAAGCTAAGGTACTGTACAAATACTACTATATCGATAGGCAAATGCAATTATGCCCACACCAAAAGAGCTTTTAATGTTGAAATAAGTATTTATTGTAAAATTGCTCTGACGTTAAAATGGTTTGTTAAGCGAACTGTAAATTGTTACACACGAGACTTTTATAGTGTGAATACTAGAACTGCATTTTGTTTCCAAGTAACGTTTGCTGAAACTAATAAAACTGAACGCTTCTTAAACTTTAACGCATTTGAATATTTTAGATTAAGCTAAACCCAACGAACAAATGTTACATACGACAACTTTACACCATACATATACATGTTCCGCTTCAGTTTATGCACAGAGATAAGAACCTTGCAAGACTCCGTCTCGGTAAGTATCCTACTTTCAAATACAATTTTTTATCTTATCGCAACTTTTACGCCATTCCGTATGGGATATATCCATGTAGTTCAGTGCCGATGGTTTTGGTAAAGAGGAAGATTTTGCATGTCAGGACGAAAATATATCATATCATATGTATGTAACATATACATAGGTATGCCAATAGAACTAGATTACCATAAAAATGTTAAGCGATATATTTCCTAGGTTTGAAAATAATAAAATCTTTGATATTTAACATCTTTTACATTCAATTATGCGTATATTGTGTACGTTATAGTGTAATATAATGTCAACATCATGATAAAGATAAATAACCACGGCATTTGCAATGTTAAGTATAATGTCAAGGATTTTAAAACATTTCTACTTAATTAAAATATTTGCAGAAATATGAAATTTAGAAAGAGTGCCTGTCATTATATACACATCGCAATTTTGAAACATCATCCGTGTTCTTTTATAAAACAATAATAATTTGATAACTATAACATTATTGTGCTTTACATGCAGAGAGTGAACGGGGAATGAACCCCAAGCGATGATACAATAAATTCTCAGCATACAAGGGGAGTTGTCCCAGCGAGTCAATATCGCAACAACACCGAAAATTATACATATTGTAGTGTGCAAAACTATAGTTAGAATAAAACAATATTCATGAACCAGCACATCAAAATATAAATAAACACATTATTAGCCAACACATCCAAAACTGAATTAACATAACATCAATATAGAAAGCGACACTCAACAAGTGACATAATGTAAGTAGTAAATTAGATATGTTGTGATGATCACATAATTTCTTTGATGAAACTTTTTTATTTAATAGGGCTTTTTAATTGAATTGTTGATTCAACTTAATGTTAAATGGTAAATTTCTTCTTTATATCTTTCTAAACATCATTCTTACATTAGTCTAGATTCGCTTCGCACAGCTGAACCTTTTATTCTACTACTATTACTACTACTACTATTCACTGCCCATAATATTCCTTTTGTCTGTTTCGTCTACGTTAACATTTTGAGTTTTGCATGCAGTTGTGTCTGGCGATGCAATGTCTTCAGTCGAAGTGCCTTTGTTTCCTTTAATATCTCTGTCTTGAGTGAATACCTGTTGAAATCAGTTAACACATCACTTGCTGTAATATGATTGCTTTCACTATAGTCTGTGTTCCTGTTTTCATTTTTTGCTTTCTTTAGTCACGCCGTTTTCTACAGCAGTTCTATTCGGTCGATTTGTTGTTCGATAAGAGCACATTGTCTTGTAACCGTGTCTGTTGGACGTTTAATAAGTTTATACATTTCGTCTAGTTTATTTATTATTAGACTCAGTTTATCACTTTTATTCTCCGCACTTTCGGTTACATTGAGTGTTTTCGTGACCCTAGTGGTTTTCGATGAAATATTAACAACAAAATAACTATTTTATTGATGTACATACTTTGCTTAGTATCCCCGAAAATTTAGGAACAAGATACACATACACATCTTAGCTCAACAACAGGAGCGTCACACTTCCAAATAAATACAGAACCTGATCAAAACAGCTCCAATAATTCTGGCAAGGCACAAATGTGTGGGTAAAGCTAAGATCAACAAATTAAATGTGCTTCGACCAACCGAAAATTGCCCAATATCGGAAACCACACCATATCCTTCAAACTAATTGATAAAGAATCTAGAAGTCAAGAGCAGGCGTTGTAGTTAAAAAAAAACCCTCAAACATGCAGTCTATACTACCGGCTAACTTTATTTCGTCATTTCTAGACATTTTGAGAGAGGTTGTCTAATGGACAAAATTGAGTTATAACTTATAATATTTGCACCAGAAATTAGTATTTTGTGAACAGGCGAAGGCAAATAATCCCAATTATATTTCTTGATATAATGTTCAACAGTTTTAAATGCAAAATCTTCAAATTTCTGAAGGTTGATAATTTTATTGAAGGCTAAGGTTAGCAAAATGATATGAAGTCTATATCAGCAAATAAAGGGCTTGCAGTATTACCGTCATTACTGTTTCCATTATCTTGTCGAGGTCTATCTATATTTAAAGCCAACTTACTACAGAACTTTTTCTGGACACGTTGCTCCTTAATTTGTTTCTCTCGCTTCTGTTCTACTGTTGTTGCAGACCACTTTTTAAAGGATAAATGGTAAGAAATTTGAAGAATCCTTTCCTTAAAGCGAATCCATGCCTATAATGTGGCAATTCCAATCATGGCAATCATTCATCTCATTTGGTTTAACAAGACAAATTGGGACAAGTCGAACTCAGTGGTTTATTTGTTAGTACTTGTACTACTTTACCATTTACCGTTGCAAGAAACAGTTGGTATTTGATCGATATCTTCCTTCCTATTATTTGAAGCAGTTATAGGTGCTCTCGTCTTACCCGGAGTTTCTTTGGAAAACTCAGAATAGGTCTACCCAAATTGATGAGGGGAAGCTATTTGGCCAAACAGTTTCTTCCATTTCTTGATTTACTAATTTAAGTAGCACTAAAGATGCAATTAGCAAATTTACATCAGATATTAGTTCACCTTCATTAAATAGTAAGTATTCTTTTACAGTTACTAAGACTACAGGAGCCATTGCAACCCCATTTACTATGTAGGATACATTTACTTACAGTTGTTACATCAACAGAATCTACTTCTAATAATCTTGCAGTGGTATGGTCTAGCACTTACTACTTAGCCGCGGCGTATCGTATTTATTAGCATTCTTCACGAAATCCTTCCTGCTTGAGTTTCCCCGCAGCCGGATACCACCACTAATAGAGCATTTGGAATTTCGGGAGATTTTGGAGAAATTTCAGTACGTAAAGGTTTACCGTTCAAACCAAAGAGGCAAAAGTCTTGAGATTTTACTAGTAGACAGAATGTTGTTTCCGTTAATTTAAATAAACACATTATATTCAGAGTTAGTTATTCTCATTTCTGCTCATTGCTACAATAAACCTTTATCCAACAACAACACAGTGTATAATATTTGCTGTAAATTCTGATTTTAAATTGAAAGCTATTATTATTATTACTCTCTATACGGCAATTTCATAAATCTTCCTCACTGTTACTGTATGGGACTAATAATGATTATTTAACGATTTTCTAAATACTAATCTGTGTTATTGCATACATTGGCTTCGTATATTGAAAATACGGCTGCAATTGTATCAATATAAATTATTAAATAGACTTTTGATGAGGAAATTTTTGCCAAATTCCAAATTCAACGAAAAGGAATTCCGGCATTTCAAATGCAACTACATGACACGGTAGCATACCATTTGTTTACGTTAATTTACCGCGCGGTAGATTTCAATAAAATAGCACTTAATTTACAACATGATTTGTTTTTTGAACAATTTGCATTCGACAAAACCCCTACTATATTAGATTTTTGACGGTTTAACACGATTTTCTGATTTCAATTGTCTCTTTTTCCATTCAAGAAATTCTTTCGATTGCAACGAGTTTAATCATCCGCATTCTTCTTTGTTTCCTCTCTTTTCAGTCTGATCTTTCGTAAGATGAACCGACCCTCTTCAATATAGAAGGATAAAGAATTAAACTTTCCATGAACTTTTCAAGTTGCATGCTTCGGTCATCGACAAAAATTTTAATTTTAATTCTATTTCACTACCCAGGCTAGTTAAATACTTCAGTAATGTAATTAGGTAAGTATGGTTAATCACCCTTTCATCTTTAGTAAATAGACCGCTTCCCCTTAGGTGGTTTTCACATAAATTTAATTAAAATTTTGTATCTTCCGAATTTGTAATTATCATATCCACGTCCCCATATAAATATAAATATGAAGATGCTGACTTACTCTTTCACTATTCGTACTACTTAAAACGGAATTTAAAACATTGGCTTCTCTTCCCTCTTTTGTTGTCTTCAATAGTTCTGTGATATAAATTTATATATTTTATATTTTACAAGTTCTTTTTCATCCCCTTGTCCTTCTTGTTTCTTACCGAAACTGTTCTACTGGTTTATTCCAACAATATGAAGGAAAACATTTTGTGGAACAACTCGTTCTCGTTTACGGAAATTTCGAAACCATTTTTCTTTCAATTCCATCTTAAGAGAATGAAACTATCAAATCACTATATATATATATATATATATATATATATAACAATTGTGAACACTTTACCGATTTCGCTCTCGTTAAAGCTCATCAACGAAGTGCATCCACTCCTGTTTCACTCAACGCAGGTCTTGCCTTTATTTAATTAGCATATACAACTGTACTTACTACATACTATGTCGTTGTAGAATTCTAGATCTGGATGTCGTTTTATAAGTGAGAAGGGGAAGTAGTTGGTTTTCATTACTTAGTTACAATATTATCAATAATATTTCAAACATAAAATAGTCTTTAAATAAGTTAATTTGTGAAAGGGTGGAATAGTGCCATCAAAGATTGGGGGAAAATGTCCTTATTAGCTCCACCGGCCAAAAGAGGTACGAATAGGTACGAATTATTACTGCCACCAGAACATTAATACATCTCGTGCACAATGGTATATGACTAAATGACACATTTCATTCCTATGTTAAATATAAAAACAGTAGTCTACAAACCATATGTACAAAGTGTTTACTGCCATATATTTATTGAGATTGGTGCCAGGAAAAATTCATCTTATTTAATCGATATCCAGACATTTTGCATTGCAATCTCTATGTATGACTTTTTCCTTATTTTTGTCGAGCTTGTCAGTTTCAAACTGCAATCATATTTTATAACTTAAAAGTAGGAAGAAACAAAAGCTATGGTAGAAACATATAATAGTTTATAACATAAATTGCCTTAAAGATTGAAATATACAGCAAATATAATTAACTTCTCTTATATTGTCTCCAATAAACACTAATGGTAATTAATTACCACAAAATCAATAAGGCAAATAGACTTTTAATCCTAACCCTTGTAGTATGGGGTGGATGTCTTCCTACAACAAAAAGATGACGTTTTCCCCATGAAGTCTTGTCACCTTTCTATAATGATTGTGATTTACAAATTTCGGAAAATGGTTTACTTGCTCCATCATATGTTCACAAAATTCTGCACATCTCTCAAAATCATCTTCTGATAGCTTATGTACTACAGTGGGTTTGTCAGGCCGCCGTTTTTCTTTTCTCTAAAACGCTCTAAGGTTGTACTGAGAGCCGACTGAGTAATTGGTTGTCGATTTGAATATACTTCATTAAATAGAATACACATGTACTGCTGCGTCTCGTACAAGCTTCATACCCAACCATCACTGAAAAAATAGTCCTTTTGATAAATAGAGCATTTTATTGTGGCAACTACTTTTAGAAATTTTGGATAGTTACATACTATGGTTACACACGACTAAGATAAGGGGCGGACAAACTATGTAGCTCTTTATTTCTTTAGATACTTCTTGGTAGCACACTACTTCTACTAGCCAACTTTCTTCAATACAGGCTCAAACATCACGACAACTATTAACTTTATAACATTACAGCGTGAAATCATTCAAAAGGTATCATCAAGAGTAATGTAAGAAACTGAAAATGTATAGGTTGCATATATGCATGACATCATCGCTCAAAACAAAGTCAATAAAAAATGTTCTAGCTTACATAAAAATGTACGCAAGATATTGTTAGATATCTTTTATTTAAAACTCTTTGCAGTATAACTTATGGGTAAGTTTGCAGAGTCATTGTCCTATACTTTTTGGGCACACTATATAATATAATATTTCATTTAAAGATATTTGCTGTTTTCACAATTTATAAAGAGATTAATAGATCATGTGCCTTTCTATTCGCTTCAGCATGTTTCATTTTAATATAAATCTTGGTAATTCCCAAACTGCTAGTTGCTTCTCAAACTACCTCAAGCTTCTGCTTGAAACTATTAGTCATAAGTAATATTCGAGTGGCACGTCACAACTCTGTACTCGATGTTTGGTTACAAAAGCAATTGATAAAATAAGTAGAACAAATATAGAAATTCATAATGTTGTACTGTTGCTGCTCTGCTATTTACGATCGGCAATAGCGCTAGAACTTATATGTGTGATCAACCAGTACAATTTTATACATCATAATGCTTTTAATCCCGGTTCCAAGGGCGCGTAATAAACACATTATCAAAAATGAAAATAGAAAATGGCGTGAAATAATCACGATTATTTGCCCTCACGCAATCAAAAATAGATTGTCAATATCTAATTCATTTTACAGACCGTTGAAAACCAAACATCGCAGTATTACTGATGTCGATGATCGGTTTAGCGTGAGATTGGTGGGAAAGTGGCCACATGTGTGGCTTGGCGATTTGTTACAACACCATTTCGCCCCATATAAGCCCACGGATGACACATAGATGAGCAAACAGACTAAATAAATACTGGAAGGCTTTAAACCTAGTCTTTCTACCAGTAACGGAAATCCATTAATTGGGATGAGACTGGAACGACGTGTAATATTATAAAACTAATACTTCTAAGTTTCATCCCTTGTGATGCATTTCCTCTTTATTCTTGCATATTCGAAATTTGAAAATGTTTCATTTCATATATAAAACGTACGTTTATAACTCATTTGCGTTTACAGTGCTAGCAATTTAATTTGATACAAATTACGAAGGACAATCAACATCGGATACGGTTTGGGGTTTCAACGTCCGTACCCCTAGTATTCGCAAACATTTTGCTTTGCAAGTATTCTCTGAAATGGTAAAGGACTTAATATAGATATCGGTATGCTAATTGTACAAATGCGTTTCGAATAGTTCGGTTAACCGGTTAACTAAAGGGACATTACATTACTTTAAGGACCAGGTTAGTAATGTCTAAAATTGTTATCTGTCATGAAGGTTGAACTGAATGTCCCTTTTACAATTTGTTTGGTAGGTATATTCACAATTTTATTACCAAACCCCTGTAACTGGACGATGAACTCTTAGTTCTATTAAGGGAAAGCTGGGAATAATAATGATGTATAGGTATTATCGGTAGCAGTATTCTCGCTTACATTCGAATTCTTTATTTTAAAATTTTGAATAGAAAGGAAATCTGAACTTCAGTGAAGGAATATAACGATGTTTATTTATAATTACTTCTATTAAAGGGGATACTAACATGTACATCTAATACTCTTTCGGATTCATATAAACGCGTCATATTCGAGAATATATGCGTAGTATTTCTGACATCTTCATTCCCCAACCATATTGCACAGTTTATATTGGAAATTTTTCATTAGAATGCTTCCGAGGCGAGGATTTAATGGTATTTATGTAAAATATTTAGTAAGTTTAAAAGTCTGATAACAGTAATAAACTCTGCAGGGATTCAGGCGATTATCATATATATGGAAGCATCAAAATACATCTTGCAATTTTTTGCCTGCGCAAGTTAAGATTTGATAAATAAGCTATGAAGTAATCTACTGCACGGAATATTTGAACCAAACGCTTTAGAAACGAATTATGATGGATTCGTACGAAATATGCAATTCAAATTTGTGAATTTTAATACCTTCCACCTAAAATATTCCAGGTTTAGGGGTATCATACTCTCATTTTTAAAAATGTCGGTGGCGATAGTATTTCTTTATCAAGCGCTTTTACTTAATTCAATTTATGGTCGTTCTTCGGAAGGTATATCCAAATATATCATTCTAAGCACGTTGCTGTGTTAAAGTTTTCTACTCAATAATGTATCAAATATCATTTTTTTATTTTGTTGGAGTCCTGTATATTTGTCAATTAAATACTATTCCATTGTTTAAATACTTACCCTTTAAACTCTGAGCTCCTCATCTTAGTAGTACCATGACCCTGCTCTATCGGTCAATATTTATTTATGTGTTGCATAAAAGTATGCACAAAGCTATGCCCCCGTATTTTTATACTTACGCGGACTGCTACAAAATATTGGCTATTCTAATAGATACAGGTATGTTCCCTGTTCCCTTAGGCAAGTTTACCGATCTGGAGAGTCCAAAGGGTTAATGATAATAAAATTCAAATAATCGAAGTAGTTTAGGTCTTTTATTTCTAAGAAAAAAATGTAGGGAAAGAGTCACATTTCACACAGAAGTAAAGACCAAAGTATACCTAAAAGTAAGACCTGCAGTAGTATACGGCAGCCAATCCAGAATAACACGAAGCAATCAAAGTAAAATCATAGTCACCGAAATGAATTTTTTAATGAAATTATAAAGGGTCACAAGGAGAGACCGAATAAGAAACACAGAAGTAGTAAACTCAAACTGAAGCTGATAGACAAAATTATAGGAGAGAGACAACTGGATTGACTAGGGCATATCCACAGAATGAAAAATGGCAGGCCGGTGAAGTAAATCTACCAGACAAGGATACCACGGAAGAATAAATTAGGACGATCACGATTAAGATGGGAAGAACCAGCGATGCTGGAAGTAGAAAAACGGCGAAACCAATGAAAGAGATTCGACGATTAGCACAAGATATAACTTGATGGAGATTAGGAAAACATACATATGTACAGTAGTTCAATACCTAACGATATATGTATGTATGTATATTAGACTTGTTCATTAAATTAAATAAATAAAATAAAAAAAGAAGATAGAAGTAAAAAGGATTGATTTTACCTATGATATGTGCCCTCATCATAGGCGTGCAGATAAAATTCTCAGTCGTTTTAATGGTGATTTTATTAGCGTTTTCGTGCTAGTTTTAGAAATTATTCCGATCGTATTCCACTTATTTTATCACAATATATTATATTTTAGTAGGGTTACTAACCGAAAATGTTATCCAGTATTAACTATCAACTTTTAGGTTACGATGGTTTTGGCCACCGCGTATTTGAAGTTCAGCTTAATTGTATGTTTGGGCAAATAACTCGCAGTTTTTAAGAATTTGATATAAATTTTGTTTTAAAATCCAATAACGTAATGTATTGAATGACAAAAGAAATGGATTGTCGGCTCGCATATGGAATTTATCACTAAACGCATGCATATGGAGCGGCAAATTCCATATTAGTATATAGCAGCACACGTCAATCATTGTGGATCACTGTGTATATGGACTTTATATTGCCTACAACTTATATATGTATATTTGTCAATTTTTGTGACCACTTCTATCTTCAATGTCTATAGATGCTCATTTCCTTCTAAATGAACGGTTTACATATATGTATTAATCTTTAGTTTGTAATTAACCGCTTAGACTATATGCACCAAAATGCAAATGTGGTTGCGAATAACCACTGAATCTATGTATATTTGAATTTAAAATTTTTGAATTTGTGTTATATTTATTTTAAGTCTCACAATTAATGTCATCGCAATTGCCCACATTTCAGAGTTAAATTGTGGGCTCGGATAGCATAAGGAGATATGCGCGTGATCCCTTGCTACATAGTAGGGAAGGGAGGGGATGCCAGGCGAGAATTCGCCGGCTCAACGCGATATTTTAATTCATCGCAAAATTTTAAAATCGCGATATCTCAGTAAATAATGATCCGATTGAGATGATTTTTGCCGGAAATTACTCGTGAATCTTCAGCGCTTCTGACGATATAAACAAATTGGTCAATTCTTGTCGATTTATATACATAGAATATCCACGAAGTTTACATAACTGCAAACTGGAAAACACGGGTGTAAATACTGTAATTAATAAAAATTATTCCTCGTACTCCATAAACAATATTGCGAAAGCTCATATTGACAGAAGAACATTTGCAGCAACACCGAGAGTAAATAAATGAACTCTCAGCCCAGTTCTCAACGCCATTAGGGCATTATGTTCGTTGAATTTGAAACACATACATACTTACATTGTTCAATCATATTGCCAGAAGACTCACTCATTGTTTTCTACTGACCGCCCTACGTTCGTTTTTATAAACACTGCGAACCTTTTTCACGAACTAACGCGCGGCTCATCAAAGGGCGCGCTTCTTATTGTATGTTTTGATGGTTTTCGGCGACTTCGCAAGATCAGCTTTTTCCAAAAGGTGAAATACATCTCAACAGTCGAGAACGGACGTATCCTCTTATGTTCCAAATAATTTGTACATTCTGTACCAATAATGGCTCATCGGAATAATAAACAAATAGGGCGTAAGGGAACAAGGAACGAAAATATGTGGAAATATAACGTTGCTAAGAAAGCAAAAATAAGGTAATGAACAATTTTTAGGAACTCTACGAAATAATTGTTTTCCAACAGAAAATATCATACGTTGTTCGCAAAAAATGTTTTACTTGTGTGATTGTATTATTCGCTTTTGGGGTGGAGTTCAATCTTCACAGACGGAACAAGATTTGCCTAACGCTATTATGCAGCACGAAATACGCAAAATTTGCACGTATCAGTAAGTATAAGTGTGGATGTGTTTCAAATTCAATGAACATAATGCCATAATGGCGTTGAGAACTCGGTTGAGAGTTCATTCATTTACTCTCGGTGCTGCTGCAACTGTTCTTCCGTCGACATGAGTTTTTACAATATTGTTTATGGAGTACGAGGCATGAGTTCGAGGAATAATTTTTGTTAATTACAGCATTTACACCATTGTTTTTCAGTTGGCAGTTATGTGAACTTCGTGGATTATCATTGTATAAAAATCGAAAAGAATTGACCAATTTGTTTATATCGTCGCTGAAAATTCACGGGTAATTTCCGCCAAAAATCATCTCAATCGGATCATTATTTACTAAGATATCGCGATTTTGAAAATTTCGCGATGAATTAAAATATCGCGTTGAGCCGGCGAGTTCTCGCTTGGCATCCCCTCCCTTTTCTACTAGACAGCAATGGATCACGCGCATATCGCCTTATCATATCCGAGCCTACAATTGTGTAAATTATGTAATCCAATTAAGTTGTCATAATGATTTCATTATCAACGCAAAATAGAAAAGTGCGTTAATTATATACTGCAATCTAGCTTAGCTGGTCAATTAACTGTCGTGTGCACGGATAATGCTGGCATACACCGACAACTTCAAAGAATCTCTAACTAAATTGATTTCTCGATGCGCGAAGTGCCAGGCGTACTCGGTTAGCAATCGGTGACATAGTCTGTGTAATATCTTAGATTAAATTACGCGCCACAAAATGGGTTAGTGAGTTAGGCTTTAAAAACAACGTATAACAACGTTACAGATCCGGAACAAATAAAAATTGTGATTAAGAGAACAAGTTGTTTATTAATAAAGGTTACAGTTATAACACTACATTTTGGCGACGAGGATACTCAGATCAATTATCATGGAAAGTATAGCCTACAAACCAATTGAACCGCTTGATATTCATAACGACATAACAGACATTGGAGCAAGATGGACATAATGGATCAACCGTTTCGAAAACTTTTTGGAAGCTACAAACGTCACTACGGATAATAGCAAAAGAGCCATGTTGCTACACTGGATTGGTGAGCCTGCTTTTGAATTATTTCAAACTTTACCCGAGGCTATAACTTCCCAACCTAGCCATACCAATTCCAACGGACCACTATCTGAAACACCAAGGGAAAACCTTTATACCCTAGCAAAAACCACTCATTAACGTTGCACATTGATCCATTAGTTTAGTACAACGAAAATATCATAGAAGAAGCTAGTGGACCAACACCGTGGGTGTCACCAATAGTCTTGGTACCCAAACCGAATAACCCCGGTGCCATTGGAATAGATATGCGCTGCCCAAACAAAGCAATCAAAAGAGAACGTCATATAACACCTAGTGTGGATGACATCTTCATTGAATGGAGGTGTTAGATTTAGCAAAATTGACCTAAAAGATGGTTATCCCGTTCAATCCCGTTAAGCTTAGAGTCACAACCAACCACGACATTTTCCACCCACATGGGACTGTTCCGTTACAAAGATTGCATTTCGGAATCAACGCAGCTGCCAAGCTTTTCCAAGAAATCATTAGACAAACATTAGTGAACATACCAGGCGTTATCAACATAAGTGACGACATTTGGAACATCAATCGTAAAACACAACAGATCACTCAGAATGGTTCTAGAGAGACTAAAAGACAACAACCTTACTATCAACATTAAGAAATGCATATTCAACAAACAGGAAATTACATTTTTAGATATACTTTTTCTCACGAAGGAATCAAACCGGATATTCGAAAAGTAAAAGCCATCAAGACATTAAAGGGACCATCTAATCCACATGAGGTTCGGAGCCTGTTAGGTATGCTGAACTACGTTGGGAAATGTCTTCCGAATCTTGCGAAGCACACGAAGCCTTTGAGAGAACTCATTGTGAAAAATGCTGCGCGGAATTGGACGAGAAAACACAAACAGTCATTTGAGAAACTAAAGGACCTTCTAAGTGACAATGACGCAGGTAATTTGTCATACTTTGATATAAACAAACGCACACATTTATATGTATATAGACGCAAAACCGAATGGACTGGGGGCAATTCTCTCTAAAGTATCTCCGGATGGAGATATTACCATATTGCATATGGTAGCCGAACACTTAGCCCAGTTGAACAAAGATACAGCCAAATAGAAAGAGAGACATATGTCATAAGTTGGACTCTAAGACACTTTCATACTTACGTTTATGGTACTACGGTGTACTTGCAAACGGTTCACAAACCCTTACTAAACATTATTAAGAACCCGAAATCACTTACTAGCGCAAGAATCGAACGACTCTTATTAAAAATCCAACAATATGAGCTACTAGTCACACACAAAAGGGCACTGATAATCCTTCAGACTATCTATCTAGATACAGCTTTGGAAATCTCTCTAACAGAATCAGTAAAATTGAAAATTATGTAAACTTCCTAGTGTATGAAAATTTACCAAAGGCAATGTCAGTTAAACAAGTAAGCGACAAAACAAGGGAAGACAAAATTTTATCGCAAATTATCAATGCAATTAAACACAACATAAAATTACTTTAAAAACCTGAATCGAAGAATTACAAGCAAATTCAGCGAGAATTATCGGTCGTAGACGGTATTGTTTTAAAAGGAACAAAGATAGTTTTGCCAGATAATCTCCAACAACAAGCCATAAACTTAGTCCATAAAGGACACCTAGGAATTACAAAAACAAAACAATTACTTCGCAGTAAAGTTTGGTTTCCGCGACTTGACAAAATGACTGAGGAGACGGTTAAGTCCTGCACTTATTGTTTGGTCGTCACTAACACAAATGAACGTGAACCATAAAAAATTACAGAACCAGTCACATAGTCCTTTGAGAGGTTAGCAACCGATTTCGCCGGACCTTTCTCCAATGGTAGCTATTTACTTGTTATGGTAGTTTTGAAAATTTCCTTTTGCCGAACCGGTAAATTGTACCTGAGAAGACTGGCGACATAACTACGAGAGATCAGTTCTCAAAAGAGAAGAACAAGGTGTATGCCGATGTAAAGAGAAGCACAAAACCAACTACATTTACGATAAGTGACAAGGTTTTGTGCAAACAAAAGAGAACACATAAAATGATGCCTCGATTTGATCCCAAGCCTTCCAAAATAATTGGTATAAACGGGTCCACAATAACAGTCACAAGAGATGGTAAAATCTGTAAAAGAAACTCATCCCTTTTCAAATTACTTCCTCCGTCTTCCCAAAACTTATGCCTTCCAAAGAAATGTGACTGTCATCAGTGATTAAATAATTGCTAATCCAATACCAACCCCCGTTCTATAGTATTAGCTCAACCCAACTTCGACTGTTGACTACTAACTCATCTTCAAGCGCATAGGTTGCTATAAATTCGTGTAAAGTTCGTTCATGTTCTAAAGAAAAACATAAACATATCTCTTCTTCAAAATAGAAAATTATCGAGTCAAAATGCCCGCTTAAAACTGACCTACTAATTAAGAACGTGTACTAGTGAAGGAAGGACAATAACTATACAACTACTCAACGAACAATAAGTACACAATCGTTTTGCTCCGCCGGCAGTCTACTGTTGTGGTTTAATTGTACGTTGCGACGTACACATATCCTCCCAAGATATACTACGGGCGTCTTTTAGGTTGTTTCACAAACCAGCAAAAAATTACGACGAACTGTTTTATTGCTTTCCAAAATATTTGCATGCGCTCAAAACAATTCACTAAAAATTCTTCCACTATGAATTTGATATTTCAAAAATTTTGTTTTGAAAGCTACTTCTTGATGTGCTGAAAATCTGTGTTCACGCATTTCTTGTTTGGCATTAGGAAATAGAAAAAATCGAGCAATGAGATATTCATTCGTTGTTTTTCTCCTTAGAATAATCAATTGATTGATATGTTGTTGTGATTGTGTCATTATGCAGAACGATGCAACGTTTTCCGTTGTTTCGATTTCGTTGATGACTTCTGGCAAATAAACTGTCGTTATTCTTTGAGTGTTTAAAGGAATGGTTACGTCATGTTCAGTACAACCGGAGAAACAAGCGATCATTTTCTTGGAAGTATTTCGTGAACAAATAACTTTTATAGGATTTGGAATCACCTTAGAGCATCCAAATAGTTGACTGTAGCTTAGTTTCCGGTGCATGCGAATACAGCAAACGCTCGATAACGTAAGTACCCGACATTGGAAACATTGCGCTAATGTGAACACAAAATTCTTAGTATAGGATTATACGGAACGCTCGATAACGTAAAAGTATTGTAAGTTCGATATCTCGATAACGTAAACAGATCTACGAAGGCGATGATCAACGAAGATCGAATTTAATCGAAATGGATCGAGTGTGTATATGCACGCTTATGCGACGTCTTCGCGATTTCCGATTGCCTACGAATAACTTCGATCGTGACAAGTTGCCTATGAAAAGTTTAGTTTGATCAATCCCTGAGTTACCCAATTATGTAGGGGAATCTCGATTTATGTAACATATTTCCATATTTGAACTCAATTGTGTACATTCCCGGGATAACTCATTGCTATAGCAAACACAATAGTTAGTGGCGTATACATACATATGTAGTTTTCAGTTTGCAAAAGTAGTCTTTATTACAACTTTGTTTGCTGAGGTTCGTTTCTTTAATACACGATTATAAGACGCTATTTTGGTTTATTGTTATCCTTAGTGTTTTATTTTGGCGTATTAAAGGTTCTTTTAATAATTTGTTTGTTAATAATCACCTTCGCTAATGTAAACTTTTCGATAATGTGAAACACCCTTGATCTGAATTGGTTCACATTATCGAGCGTTTGCTGTATATCCAAGTTTCGCCACCTGTTACGATGTTTTTACACACTTTGCAGTTTCTTGGTTAAATTTTTTGAGCGTTTTCTTCCACCAATTAGTCTTTACTAACATCCAGTCATGAAGAAGTAACGAGTACTACGTAACTTGCAAACTTCCTAGACACGAAGGTAATCAGAGATGAGCACAACATCTTAAAACTGGACTGATACCAAAAGCCAACCTCGTCGGGCAGATACTTGAACTTCATTTCTTCCCAACCATTTAAATATAAAATGAACTTGGTACTAGCTTTAAAGCACAGAATCTTCAATATTGTTCATCCAGATTTTCACAGAATGAACCTAACAAATTGAGAGATCATCTAGGTTTGAATTCTAACATAAACAAAATTACAGATACAGCATAACAGCAATCGGAACAATAGAAACCTAAATTCTTCTACCCCTCAAGAACCGGTAGCTAAAATTTGCAGAAGTTTAGATTTTATTCCTTCTTTTTCCAGCAAGTTGAAGTTGTTGTTTAATCAGCAGCAAAATTTGGTTATCTCCTATCAGTCTCCTAATACGCTGAGAAGTTTCTCCTCTAATCTGAAGGATGATGTCTTTACTATGGATAAAACCAATGTTATTTACAAAGTCAACTGTAAGGATTGCCAAGCAACTTACATTGGACAAACAAAGATGAAATTAAAAACCAGTT
This sequence comes from Chrysina gloriosa, assembly GCA_038088585.1. Classification (NCBI taxonomy): domain Eukaryota; kingdom Metazoa; phylum Arthropoda; class Insecta; order Coleoptera; family Scarabaeidae; genus Chrysina; species Chrysina gloriosa. The sequence continues at coordinate 27,901,922 of CM076091.1, forward strand.
TATCATCCCAAAAGAGTAGCATAAGACTCGGGCATAATTCTATGCCCTTGTCTTCTCATGCCATAGATAAGGATCATTCTTTTGATTTTGACGGAGCGGAGGTGCTCGACTCAGAAAGTAACCTTAACAAACGTTGTGTCTTAGAAATGTGTTACATTAAAAAGCCCTTAACGCCATCAATTTTAGAACTGATGTTGAAAGGTTGAGCACTATTTACTGCGACATCCTTAACCGGTAGGGTTATCCACCTGGTTTTCTTTTCCTTCTCTGTATACACCGGTTTGCTCTGGGATCTTGTTTAGCCGTTATCTTCAGTGGCCACTCCTGGCTTCCACAATTTTTTTGTCCTTTCCACATTGCTTACCTCTTACACGATTTCATGACAATTTCAGTTCACTTGAATACACTTTTAAATAACCTTTTTAAATTTAATTTTCCTTTTTATTTACTGCTTATCTCGAGCACAGTGTTTTAGCCCTGTGTTTATGACTGTCGGATCTCTGTGCGGTCTGGTTTTTTCGTCGTCGGAATCGGCGCTCGGCATTTGTTGTTCGCACTGTCTGTGTTATATTGTTAACCATAACATTTTGTAAATTTAATAATTTCTTTTTGTACCCCCTCCTCTATTTGTGGAGTTTCTGTTACACTGACGATGCCCTTAATCTAAGGGCGAAAATTCTGTATCCGCAATGAAAGATATTAGCAAAATCTAGGTCTTTTCACCTTGACCTCTCCACGAGTCTAATACGTTGTTACTCTTGAAGTTTGGATTTACTAACATCGTAAAAATCATCCAACGAAAACCTTCACATGAAATTTCCATTCTTTCACAAAATTACTCTATTTATAAATACTGATGATATCCGAAAAATGGCATCGCCTATAAATTAAGAATGAAGTTAGCACATCAAGATATGGGATACTAATTCCAAAAAACGAAAGGCACTTAACCTAGTTTGCCGAGATACAGCAGCTATTTCAAGGAAATATAATCGTAGATGTCATTTTGAAACTAAACACGCTAACTTAAGCTGTGAACTAATGAAAGACAGAGAGCTTCAAATTCAAAAAGAGCAAAGAACAACGGAATAATGAATTCTGTTTCTTTGTCGTCTGGCCAGATTCTCACCGAAGTGCAGCTTCTGAGCAGAAATAAACATATTTTTAAATCGTCTTTTGGGGAATCAACTGAATACAAGATAATTGTATAATTTTTTACCATGTAAGGGAAATATGCCCGCCACCAATAAATTAGATTGGTAAGTGTTTATTCCACACATGTACCAGTGATCATTGAAAAATTCGATGTATTATTCATCTACAAAAAGAGGGTCCCACAAGGACACGTCAGGACATTTACTTCGACAAAACTTCGGTTATTATTAACCATCTAAATTTAAGAACATTCAACACTTCATCAAATCAGAGATACGTTTACCCCCTTGCTCCTTGGAAATCACCACTCTTTCACTTCACTGATTAATACTCAATAAATCATGATGATCAGCCGCATGCATTTCCCTATTCTTGGCCCATCCTTCAATTTTCTGTATTCCTTGAAAACGCCACTTATAAGAGTGGAAGAACTAATACTCCTACTGATTTAATGTTAAATATTATTTTTATTTATTTTACATTATGTTTTATTTTCGTTTAATTAATTTAGGTATAATTACAGCACACAGATGACTACTGTGTTCGCAATATCGATTTATACGCCGTAATGAGAGCAACACCTATTTATATTATCACTGCAAATTTAACTGTTTGGCCTGCAACGCCAACTTCCTTTTTCAGGTCCTTGGTTATCAATAAATGGCACACGCCTGTATTAAAATGATATAGAATATAATTCGTATCTCCGTTTCCGGTTCTTATCGCTAGTTACGTTTATACATTCGGGAGGTGATGTATTACCCTTGGAGTAAAAATATCGATTACCCTTTAGAAAAAACAAATTCCTGAAGATTAGTAAAAACCCATTCAAATTTTGAGAACTTTGGGAGACTATAAGAACGGAAAGCAGCCATTACAGAAATAAAGACAAGAATTGAAAAAGCGAAGGTGACTTTTATCTGAATGAAAAAAGTATTATGCAAAGATTTGTTCCTAACTTCAAAGATAAGGCTGCTTAAATGTTATTATTGCGTAGTATACTCCTACATATATGGGTATGGAGATCGGGACATTGAACCAAGCAAAATCGATGTCAAGGAGATATACGTGAATCCCTACACCGACATGTGTGAATTCCTACACAGGGTTAAAGTAAGCCCTTCATGTCGCAGTCCACCCTACCCATCCTCACAGTGCAGACATTTATATATCTCTTTGTAGGAATTTGCACAATTCATTTGTCATCTTCTTGCTACGTATAGGAATTTATACTGAACGATCAACAAACTTTACGCTTTCAAGATATGAACCTATAGATTCATCTTAAAGATATCATGGATAACCATTTCAAACTTGGTAGTATTAATATGTGGGGATAGAAAAAGTAGTTGTAAACTTTGTACACAAAGAAAGGGTTTAATGTTCAGGTCATATAAAGTATGGCGAGAGATATAGCATCACACAAATGATAAAGGCCGATCCTAACTAGAGCAGTGCTTTGCGGCGCGACATAGGGTAGCACGTAGCAGAATTTTTATATGTATTCTCATTACATCAACACGCAGCAGCAGCTGACCGGAAAATAGTCAGTTTTATTTGTGCCTCGCGATAATGTGAACGATAGAAGAGACTCCAGATCATCTCCGGACGACATATTAACTCTAGCGGCTATATATCACTAACGCCAAAAACAATTAAACAAAAAAGCGAAATTATTGGGTTCATGGTATATTTATATTACTCACATCATGTAACTTACTACTATTCGACGTAACTAAGATTCACTTTTCACTTTTTCATCCGTTTTCACCAAAATAATTTCGTCGTTTAATTTACTGACCCAATCACACGCAATGACATGCAGGTGGCTTTTTGCACAGAATCCCCTGTGACTCGCACTTGTCCGTCAATGAGCAAAGGAGTGCATTAGTTAGCAGCAATGCTACTTGCCAATGGTCACGGAAAAATTACAATTTTGCTGCTTTGTGCTGCCTAGAGAAACGACGCTACGCACTACTGAAGTGTGCACGGTGTCATTTAGTAATACGTAAGCAATTTTAAGTAGCATTTTCGTGTTCTGTGTTTCGTTGCGACACGCTGCGAAGCCCTGCGCTAGTGAGAATTGGCCTTAATACAGGAGAGACACTGCGTACGACAACTATTAGAAGAATACGAATACGTCAGCTACATATCTTAAGGGAGCAGTACGGATGCAACTCTGGTCAACAATTTATAGCAGCTGCATGAAAAATTAGGATAGCAATTAGAATTGCCAACCTTTGAAACGGAGATGGCACATAGAGAAGAAGATCAGTTTCCTATTCACATTTGATATTGTGAAGCTTTCCTACAGTTTTTAACTTGGAATCGTATCGAATGCGGATATCAGGTTGATCAACACCTGGTATAAGTAAGTATAAGTCAGTTCCTTGTTCTACCTTTTTATTTCCTCTCCTCCACATTTTACCTCCGGTTTCATCCCTTTCAGTTCCTCTACTTCGTCTAGTGATAAGGTATTTTATTGTGTCTTTTCTTTACTATGAATTCCTTCTTCTGGTTTTGTTCTTGTTTGTTTAGTTTTGTGTATTGAGTCTCCAAACTTCTATTTTTAAGTATTACATTAGTATGTATGTACCTGGAATATTGTTGTCATGTGTCCATGAATTGGTCTATAAGACAAGTGACTTACTTCTTCTCCAAGAATTATATAATTTGCTATCATTTCTAGCTAGATAATATATTCTTCTAGTAACATTTAATACATCACTTTATAACGTAAATCGAAAGCAGTAACATGATATCAGGGAAGTGTCAAATTACCAAAACGTATTCGCCAATTTATAGAGCTTTGCTCGAAACTTCCACTATTATTTCAAACTATCGCAACTAGCGAATAAAGAACTGAAAAGTACTGAATGTATGTACAAAGAGTGTTTCTGATCCTGAAGGCGGCGCGGCGGTGTGAGATAATGTGGGGGCGAAAAATAGTGAATCTTGCCAACCAATTTTCAAACGATTGTCTATAAGGACGGTATACTTTGAGATAGTACATCAAAACCTACTTTACGTAAAGACAAACTTACAAAATTTCTCTTCCCCTGCAATACCCGGGAAAAACATAAATTAATAAATCCTAGAATAAGGATTAATAAAACTGAAATTGTTGGCGCATGTTTATATAATTACTGAGTTGCCGGCTGGTCGTTTCAAGAAGATAATTGGGAAGGCGACGAGGGATATGTGCCTGTAAAATACAGCCAGCTTTCTTTCCCAAGTCGGGCAGTGCGCCTCGTCCTGACACACCCACAACAACAGTTCGTTTATATGTTTTATGTAATATTTTGATTATTAATCAAATTTTTGTTTCATATTTTCGTATGCACGCTGACGAAACCATAAACTGTGGAGTTTATTGGTTTAATAAATTATTATTATATTATTATTATTACTGGACAGCGACATTTCCGAATACATATTCATTAATTTCTCTGAGCAATACAAGGCATTGTGTATGTAGGGATTATATGTTGTTGCCTAACAGGCACAAACTAATTATAACGTGGAATAAATTAAGCTCATTCACAGACCATCAATCTTATTTTAGAGAAATTTTTGGATTTGCGTGAAGACATGTATTTTCTTAGGCCAATTGGGTCTCGTGAATAATTTTGCTGACGATCTCGAAAGTTATGGGGAACAGTTTGCGTAGTATATAAAATTCATTAAAGTGCAGCTAAAAGATAAAGTAAAATCGTGAGAAGCATAAAATTTAGCGGTAAGATCATTATATACCTACACGCACTGTAAAAAGAGCGACAGATCAACGTCGCAGTTTTAAAACTCTCCACTACTAGGCTCGAGAGTGGCTTACAGCACGAAGCGTCTTCAGTTCTCCGAAACCAAGACACGGAAGGTAAACAAATCGTTGTCCTACTACTGGCAGTTTGTGAAGGAAATATATTATTTTTTGTGAAAACGTAGTGAAATTGTGGCTTGCTTATAGTATGAGAAGTACTGGTAGTACTACTAATACTGAAAGGGAATCAAGCAAAAATCAGAAAACCATATTTATGATGTAGAAGAGGCAAGATTTGATTTAATTGTAGGTGTATATTGTATTGTAGTAATACTCGAATGGTTAATTAGCATTAGAAAATTTATCAATTATTACAATTCAATATATCAAAATTCACAGTTAATGTTGGGGTCATGGTTAATCTAATATTAAATTAAATATTATTAAATATTATGGTTAATCTAATATTAAAAATTTACTTCTCTCTCTTAATTGCTACTCTCTAGAAGATTATTTAAATATCTAATTATTAACTAATATTTTAATTATTACTACAATTGTTATTACTATTATTATTATTATTGTTATCAGTTTTCACTTGACCTGTTGCTGCTAAACACTCTGTTGTTTATTTGCAATAAATTTTATTATTATTATTATTATTATTATTATGGTCTTCAATTGTCATACGGTTTATGTTGGGGTTCCATTTATACCTTTTCGACACCACGCCCACCACCTTTGAGCATTTTATTATCCTACGGGTGTTAGCTTCTTATTTTAACTCCGGCCAGAGACGTTTAATGGGAGAAACAAATGTCACTAGAAATAAATATTTAATAATTATTATAAAAAGCATATATTAATGGATAGAACAGCATTGTTAACATTGAGATACATACATACAACATTTTACATTACAAGAATTCATAAAATGGAAAGTGTGAATCAAACATTCTTAAAGTAGAAAATATAAAACCAGAACAACAAGAAAAGATTACACCTATTCTTAAAATAACAAAAAATGTAAATACGCAAAAATCATCAGAAAAAAATCTGAAAACGACCCAACTCTGCAAAGTCACAAGAATAATAATAAACAAGATTTAAAAGAGGATGGCAAAAACGTTAGTGATGTGGAGGGATTCCAAACTGTAATTCGTAAAAGAAGAAATAAAAATATTATACAAGGAGCTGCGGAAAATAATCTAACAATTAAAGCCACACAAAAATTCTCTCATTTGCATACTTACCGATTCGTACCTTCAACGAGTGAAATTGAGATTGTTGATTATCTGTTGTCACGTAATATTTCTGAAATAAAGTGTGAGAAATTGTAAGCGAAAAGGCCTGAAGAATATTCGTCGTTCCATTTAAGTTGCAAATATGATGACACAGAGAAAATAAAAGATCCAACTTTATGGCCTGTTGGTACACAGTTAAATCGTTTTTTCTTCAGTATGCCGAGGAAGAAAGACGAAATGTAAATATTGTAGTTAATAGATCATTCACACATGTAGAACAAGCAAAACCACAAAATATTCAAACTCTGTCTGGTAGTGATATTACGATTTACTATCAAAACGCTAGAGGATTACGAACTAAGACTAATTCATTTCTTTCGGGTATATCGGAGTGTGAATTCGATATTGTCTGCATTACTGAGACGTGGCTGTCCTCGGACATATGCAACGCTGAATTATTTCCATCCACCTATGGAGTTTTGAGAAAGGGTAGGTGCTTCGAGTTGGTAGATCGTTCGCGTGGTGGTGGTGTGTTACTAGCTTGCAAAAGCATTTACTATGTACAACAGACTAACTTTTTTGATATTTTCGCAGATTTTCCTCTTATAGACATTGTTGGTTGTAAAATAACCTTAACCTCGATGAAATTAAATATATTTGTAATTTATTTTCCTCCGGGTATGTCTTTTCAATCTGTTGAATTCCGTATATTTGAAACATTGTTATCTAGCATTGACGGCAAAATTGTTATACTTGAAGATTTCAATATACCTCACTTTTGCAATCCCAACACAAATGATAGTAAAAGTAATGTAATCAATGATTTTATGCAGTTCCTTGACATTAGATAGGTTAGCAATATATTTAATGCTGATGAACGTTTGTTGGATCTAGTACTCACTAATTTAAGCAATTTTGAAGTCTTACACGATGATTCTCCGGTTGTGCCGGAAGACAGTTATCATCCTGCTCCCAGGATGAGCTTCAGTTTGTCTTGTCCTCACATTCCTTCAATGTCAACTAGTATAGGCTATAGAGTTTACAACTTTCGGAAAGCTGATTTTATTGGGTTGTATAACTGTCTTTACGGTGTTGACTGGTCCTTTTATACTTATCTAAAGCAATTAACTATGTATGCAATACATTTTATACGAAAATATATGAAATTCTGGATATATTTGTACCTTTAAGACATAATTCTCGTCATGTTTATCCAGTATGGTTTACGTCTGAACATATAAACAATATTAAACTTAAGAATAAATTTCATAAAAGGTATAATAGGTATAAATACGCTGAAGATTTGGCTTATTTCCGTTCCTTACGCCGTTACCGTTAAAACTAATGGCAAAGTTTTATACAAAAATTATATACACGATGCCCATAATGCTATCTGGCTTAATCCAAAAATGTTTGGACTTTTATTAAATCTAGACGGAAATCCAAGGGATTACCCAGCATAATGAAGAATGTTGCTGGACAGAATCTTACCTCACATTCGTCCATAGTTGGGGCCTTTCAAAACTTCTTTAATTCCGTTTATACACATGCCAATATCTCGAATACCTTGTCACATCCTGCTGTAAATTCTACCCCTATTATTATTAAACACGTTACGCAGTCCGATATTTAGCAAGCAACCTTATAAACTGAAAAGTTCTCTAACGATGGGTGGCGATAACATTCCCAGCTTTTTGGTCAGGGATTGCTCCTCGGCTTTAATACAACCCTTACTATATATTTTCAATCTTTCGCTTAGTACTGGAATATTTCCTGTTTTATGGAAAACTGTGCGACTTACACCAGTTCACAAAAATGGTGACACCTCATTAATTGAAAACTATCATCCCATAGCAATTGTCAATAACTTTGCTAAGATTTTTGAAATGTGTCTTTATAATACTATCTTCCCTGTAGTGAGACCTTTCATATCTGAATACCAGCACGGTTTTGTTGATAAACGGTCGACAGTAACGAATCTTGCTATTATCACACAATTTATTTCGGAATGCCTGGATAATGGTGTGCAGACGGATGTGGTCTATACGGACTTTGCCAAGGCGTTTGATCGCATAAACCACCTGAAACTGTTAGAGAAACTTGACCGTATGGGCTTTTCACCCGCACTACTGTGTCTTTTCAAGTCTTACTTAGGCAATAGGGTCCAATATGTATCCTATAAGGGTCACAGATCTTCCAACTTCACTCCCTATCCTGGAGTACCACAGAGCACAACTTGTTTTGCCACAAACTCCTGTGGTAGCTACAATCGCGCTATATATATAATATAATTCTACCCCTATGTATACCATGCACAAGCAGTATGTTCTTATTCCGCGCTCTAAACACTTTTCGGGCCTAAACATAATTAAAAATGTCAGGAGACGATTCATACTCAACATCTATGTAAGTGCCAAATAATAAAATAACTAGGAAAAACTACAGTCGGCAATAAGACGTAGTTCGTTTGCACTTTCTGTTAACTATTTTCAGAACTCGCGCATTCGGTACCGTTTAATTTTTCCGAACTGATAGAGAATATTGGAAAAAGTACCCACATTGATTGTGCTTTACAAAAGTTTAGAACTGAAAGTCATGAAATAATGGCAAAGTTTATCTGAAAAGTAATTGTATACATATGTACATGTATATTTTCTAAGTATAGCAACATAAAATGCTTTGTAAATTACAATCCACGCATTGCAATCCTACACCAAACATGATGGTATCTATAGATCAAGACCTCAGTAAAGAATAATTCCATCGATAAATGTTTGTCCTTATGAAGAGTCACCTAAGAAGGACCTGTTACAACCCCTGCCCATCGCACGTCATTTTCTCAGCGGAATTATTACTAAATGGGGTGGAAATGTTTCAACGCATTAGATGACCCCATTAAGTCATCTCCGAACATGAGTGTTTTTAAGGGACGACTGAAACCACATCTGTTGGGAAAAAATGTTATACACTGCACTTATTTGTAGAAGGTTTTGCGTTTTGTGATTTCGCAATTAATATTCTTATTGCACCTTTTGTTATTTTGACAATGTCGACATTCTTTTCTATCTTCGGCAATAAATATATTATTATTATTATTTTAGACCCAGTATTAGTCTCAAATATTTTCATACGTTGCAATTGTAATAATTTCGCATATTAGTTTACATATATGTATTACATATATATATATATATATATATACATATTCAAATATATCGGAGTTAAAGATCCTTATAACCCGAAACCTTAGAGAAAAAAGTACGTATGTAATGTATGATAGTTTAACAACGCTCAGTACTTAATGGAAAACTGTAATATAGTAGTTAGCTTAATAAAAGTTTCGAAAACTTAACAAATTAACCATATCCGGCTCCTATATGGATCAAGAAGAAACATATTCGCTTGTTATATGAGGACTACAACCGTTCAACGAAATTAATTCGATGCTGATGCAATATGTACAAGCGTAAGTTCAATGTAATAAAAATACGCTTACTTAGATAGTGTAATAATTGAAGTAATAAAACTCGTCGCCTGAAACTTCGCATGGCTTTTATTTTAATGATCATCCACACTATTGCTGATCGTAAAAGTGAAAAATGCGAATAAGACTTTATATAGGTACCTTTATATAACAAGCGGAAAAAAACATATGTATATTGAGCAATATTCTGGTCAGTATTTCGTAGTACGTATAATAATGTTTCAAACCTCTAGATCGTAAAGTCGAAATTGCATATTCGTACACACCTTTTCATTTTGTGAAAATAGAACAACAGAATGAGGGAACACATAAGTTAGTTATAGACAAAATGATTCGGATTGATACAAATATGTGGCAGTTGACAATAAGAATGATAAGTTCTTTATAAATAACATTATTTTATATCTAGAAGATTTCTGAAAGAGCACCGATTGTATAACTGAATAAACTGATATTTTTGACACAATGATAATTCTGTAAGCGATGCATAAAAATACAGTTATAGACGTTTACTGAAAAATTGATGGAAACTCACATCGTCGGAAAGATCTGGGAAAAGGAACACTTTTGCTGAACATCGCTAATTCATTGAGGTAGCGGGGAAGGGATAAAAAGTTATAAAAAATTGGTGTGTGTGGTTTACGCACGTCTAAAGTGAATACTTCTGCTCGCACACCTCTCTGTCTCTCCTGTTTCAGACGAAGCAAACACGCAAGTATCCTTTCTCTCACTCTTCGCCTCTCGCTCGCACATCATTCTCCTCTCTTGTTTTTTGTCTTCCACAGAAGCGAAGCTTCGCCCAAATTTAACGCTCTTACGTTTACGTTTACGGTTACTCTTACGGTTACGCTTACGTTTATGCTTACGTTTACAGTTACGCTTACGCTCGAGCTGGTCCAGTGTCCCTTAAGAAGTATTAACTTCAAAAACAAAATGCTGTCAAGGTTAGCCCTTCTTGTCTAAATTGGCCCATCGCTGAAAATCGACGAAATTTGTGCTCAAATTATTGAAAATTAGTTAGAAAGCTGAATGTAATGAAATAGAAAAGCCGAATTTGTTTCATTTATTTGGGTTTCATTCAATTAAGCAAAATTTCACAAGAAAATATCGCAGAAAACCGTATTAAATGGCACACTATTCGGAATTGCAATTTCGGGAAATCAAATAGCTCGTCGTTATATTCTCTCTTGAATTCCATGCACGTAATGGAGTTGGCGTTTAAGGAATGAAGCTTTATCTTAGCCTGAAGAGGGATATTTTTGGCAGGTCAGCTTGTTTAGCTGGTCTTTTGTGGCGGACATGATTGGGATTGATGCTGAACGTTTCTTGGGCCCCTCTGCAGCGTCCAGTTTTTGTTGCTTTTGGCGCATTATGGAGGGACCCTCTGGGAAAGTCAGAGCTGTACAAGTCATGCAGCGCCGTCCTATATTTGATTTGTTTGCCGACGAATATTGAATCGATACGAAAAGTTTAATGCCATTGAGAGAAGTTTTACCCCGCTTGCACATTGGTGGTAGTACTGATCAAACTAAAAAATCGCGGTGGGTCGACCTAGACAAAGAGTCAACCTTGACGACATTCCCCTAATTAAAATAAATTACCTCGTAGCCTTACCACAGCAAATTTGAGAAATACTCTGCAACTTCTTGCTCTTAACAAAACACACTTTGCCTTCTTGCAATCGAGACGATCTACTTTCATCAGGTTCGTAATTCAATAATTATTAGTGTTACAGTATCCGGTTTACACAACATTGTGCTAAATATGAGGCATGTTCTTTTACTTTTGCATATGACCGCACACAGGCAGGCACAAAACCTGAAGCATCACAATTAATGGAAGTATTTAGTTAACCATAATTTTATCAGATTACGGTAACTGATGTGGACATATTGAAATTTTAAAGTTGCCTAAAAATGGAATTGAATCGAAAATTGTGTGACCCAAAAAATTCTTTCAGAGAGCAACGCCTCAGCGAGCTTGTTTCTGGTAATGAAATACCAGATACCTCAAATTTCAACGTGGATACACCACTTTCAGTAACGAAGCCAGGAACGGTATACCACTGACAGTAATAACAGCAAAATCGAAGCTGTACGTCTACTATTCAAGGACGCCCAATGTGTGGCATATTGCCACATTAAGACATTCTTAGACTAAGTATGAAAAGTTTACAACATTGTGAGAAGTGGGAAACCATTGATTTATTTTTATCAGCCCGAAGACGAGCCTCCTTCCACCATCTGAAACATCAAGATAAGGAAAATCTACCAAAGGTAATTGGTTCCCGCAATGTACGGGCAAAATCGGGTTATATACCAATACTATAGCGGGCAACCTCAAACAACACAATGTGACTTCACCTACAGACCGAAACACAATTGCGTTTCTTAAAGCAACAAAACATTAAATTATGGGATCATTCTTGGTCAGTCAAAAGTATTGACCTTTTATTTATGTTTCTGTGGTCAACGATTTTAATCGTCGGAAGAAACAGAAGATGCTTTGGCTACGGCAATTTTGCTTATTCCAATTGAAGATTGAAATAACTGCTTTAATATGTAGTTTGAATAATTGAAAAGGTGTGAACGATACACTCAAAAAGAGTGATGCACTTGCTGCATATTTAGAGTACCGGATTATCAATACTTCCTTACCGTACAGTACAGCTCTACAAAGTTCTGATGCACACTTAGCCGCTCTTGTTATTAAGGAATGTTTCTTCTTTTTTCCCTAATAGGTTTCCTCAGACGAGGTAGTTCTTTCTTATAGTTCAACTGTCATTAAAATCGGCCCATTATCAGCTAAGTTGGCGTTCATGCAGAAAGATGACGCACTGAAGTTCAACACTAGAATACAGTTTCCACCACATTTTGTTTATATGTAGCATGCGCAACTTAAGCTGAGAATAGGAGGAATGTCTGTGATTCAAAACTGAAACAAATATGGATATCGAAGCGAGAGTTTCCTCAAAATAGATGTAGAAAAATAAGGGCTAGTTTTTATCTTCCTAACTTAGAAAGTCTATACCGGATGTCTTATAGCAACAACTGTTTAACGCTTTGAATCGCAATCTCCCCGTTTTACTAAATTACACAGCTCTTTTGCATATGTTTACTTGCAATTCAAATTGTCATAAGTAACTTTTGTCTACTATAACTAATATCCGTAAGAAAGGATAGTATTGATGAGATATTAGATTCATTTAATAGCTATCATAATAGATTAAAATTTACATATGAGAGAGAATCTAATAACTCATTGAATTTCCTGAACGTAACAGTCATGCATAATAACGGCATTGTGAAAACAAATTGGCATATAAAGTCTACCAATACAGGAAGACATTTAAATTACTTTTCAGAAACATCAAAATTACATAAAATTAATGTAGTTACCGGTTTAGTTGATCAAGCGGTTAGATTAACTAATCCTGAATTTAGGGAAAAGAATTTAAACAAAGTTAAAGAAATCTTAGATAAAAATAATTATCCAAATAGTTTTTATGAAAAACTAATAAAAAATAGAATTAACAAATTATATAATAGAGGAATTAAAATTAATAACAATAAATGTTATAACGCTATTCCTTATAAAAAGGTTTAAGCGAAAAAATAAAAAAGAATTTAATAAAAACAACATAAACATTACTTTCATTCCAAATTATAGTAACAGATCTCTTTTTACTAATACTAAATCTAAAATAATTAAACAAAATCAGAGTAATGTAGTTTATAAAATAAACTGTAAAGACTGTGATGGTTGTTACATCGGTCAGACGAAACAATATTTAAAGAAAAGGTTGTATAGCCATAAGTATTCTTTAAATAATGATTTTGGTGCAATGACCGCTGTAACAAAGCATTACAAAGATCTTGGGCATTACTTTGATTTTGAAAACGCAATTATATTAAAAACAGAGAATAATTATAAAAAAGACTAATATATGAAATGATAAATATACAGAAAGACACTAAAACTATTAATTTCAGGACCGATATTCAAAATTTAAGTAATGTATATAGCAATTTGTTAAAATGACATTTGCATTTCTTAAGAAGGAAACCTTTGGCTAGGTTTTTAAATTTGGTTTTCCCTAGTCCTTGAACAGAATTGTTAAGGTTTCGACAAAGATTTTTGATATAAGGTTTTACTTAATTTGCATGTATGTTTACACATTAATTTAGTTTTTATAATTTATATATATATATATAAAAGTTGGTTACACATCCTCTATATCAAGAAATCCTAGTCATTAGTTATTTTGTTGATAGTCCCAAATAAAAAAACAAAAGTTTGTTTATATATTTATCTAGTTATATTTTCACTGAAGAAGGTGTTCCGAAAACGTTTGTAAACGTTCTGAAAATATAACTATCGTTCAAACCAGCCTTGTTTTATTGACCTATTAGTGGTAGAGATCTATCATATAAGATACTATAACTAATAGAAACTTCTTGGAGAAGGAGATATCCGTTAATACCGCAAAAATGTATTCTCTATTATGTGAGAACTACGTTCAGTTTTTGAAAGATTAAAACCTTCCACTGCTTTGATGTTAATAATACAGAATTTGCATTCTTTTGGTTCGTTAGAAATTCACTTCGTATACACCAATTATTTATACTTTGGAATAATTGCGCTGACTAGTACATATCTATCCACTGCCTAATAAAACAAAATATTATAATGATAATGAGTGCTTTTTATTTTATATCATATTGTAGATAAACACAAAGTAGTGAATTATTTATGTAAATAATCGAAACAAACCTGAGTGCGCACTTCATTTTCTAATGGATTTCAGCAGATTTATTTAAATTCTATTTCGAATATCATAGTACCGCCAGTACGATATAAATTCAAGGTTGCTAAGGAACTACAGCTTAGCAAAGCATTGAAAACATTTAGAATATTGCACATTAATGCAACGCATAACGTGTATTCTATATGCAGCGTTTCAGATACGGAGATTTCTTCCTCTGCTTATTACATCGACTTATTACACTGATCGGCCATTTACTAGTAACCATGGCCCATAAAGTAGAGTATGTTCGCAGTAGGAAACATTGAATGTCTTACTAGTCAAGATATAGTTTTGTGAATTCGAATTTCTGGTCTTATACGCATTCTCATCATTTTCCAACGCAAATATCCCTCTTAAGCAAAAAATGAAAACTACGCTCTTATTTTCTTTTTTCTTATGCAATCGGAAAGAGCATATTTTGCGCTACAGCTCCTATAGATCCAACACAAAAGTCGTCTTGTGTTATTCCGTTTTCAACCTGGTCAAGACTTGGGCTGCACTTATAACAACTTCTAGTGGGTTAGTCATATGTGTGAAAACTTAGTTTAAAAATATGATATTTTTAATTAACTTTTTCGAAAGTAGATAGATTTGTTCTTGGTTACCCCATGACAACTTTATCTAACCGACAGTAAGTAAGTAAGCGCAGTTATGGAAATTCTCTAATGATGCACAGTCCCTATACAAATTACTTAGGACACTCGATATCTAATAGCTTTTTCATCACGGTGTAGGAGTTATCATAACGTCGTTAATTCTGCGAGGCATAGTATTAATGGAAGATGTAATTGTTGCTTCTATGCCACCGTCGTTTTCCCATATATATGAAACGAAGGTTATTGGGGAGTTCAGCAATCATACATTCAATAGTAGTATGTTCAAATTTATTGTTATACCGATATTTCGCATCTAATAGTAAGCTTCATGAGGGTTAAATGAAGACAATAAAAGTACATTACTTGTTAATTCTTTACAATAGAAAAAGAAAAAGTACTTACAAAAAGTGAACAATTCGAGAGATCCATGCAAAACATTTGGAATAAAAATTACATTAAAAAGCAATTCTTAAATCTCATGATGCAGCACGTGCGAAACGGATGTCAAAAGATAAAATTATTCAAAAATATAAACGAGACAACAAGTAAACCCGGACAGAACAGCTTTTCATCGTGCGGTCACGACCACGAATGAAGAATTTCCGGGGCGATTGGTGTCAAAATAGG
Source organism: Chrysina gloriosa (assembly GCA_038088585.1). Lineage (NCBI taxonomy): Eukaryota > Metazoa > Arthropoda > Insecta > Coleoptera > Scarabaeidae > Chrysina > Chrysina gloriosa. Next base: position 27,917,592 of record CM076091.1, read on the forward strand.
TTGACGGATGAACTTTGACCGCCCGAAAGAGCTACCAACCTAAACGCAGGAGAGATAAAAGTCTCAAAAACTGACGGAGTGTTCAATATATTTAATTACTAAATTTTTCTAAATTAAGAAAGCGATTAATGAAAACAGCAAGTGTGTAAAATTTATTGTAAAGTTAAGTAAACATTTTTTAAATATTTTTTAGATTGTAATTTTAAAGCTCATCTTTTTAGCCCCTCGAGAAGAAGATTAAGGAGCAAACCAAAATAAATAAATAAATAAAATAATTGAAAATATATAAGTATTAAAAGAAAGGTTGTTACATCGCATCGGTCAGACAAAATAATATTTAAAGAAATGGTTGTATAACCATAAGTATTCGTTAAATAATGATTTTGGTGCAATGACCGCTGTAACAAAACATTACAAAGATCTAGGGCATTACACTGATTTTGAAAACACAATTATATTAAAAACAGAGAATAATTATAAAAAGACTAATATACGAAGTGATAAATATACAGAACTACACTAAAACTATTAATTTCAGAACTGATGTTCAAAATTTAAGTAATGTATGCAGCAATTTGTTAAAATGACATTTACATTTCTTAAGAAGGAAACCTTTGGCTAAGCTTTTGATTTGGGTTTTTCCTAATCCTTGAACAGAATTGTTAAGGTCTCGGCAAAGATTTTTTGATATAAGGTTTTTCTAGGTATTTTCATAGTTTGCATGTGAGTTTACACATTAAATTAGTTATTCATAATTTATATATAAAAAAATGTTTGCATATCCTCTATATCAAAAAATCCTAATCATTACTTATTTTGTTGATAGTTCCCAAATAAAAAACCAATGTTTGTTTATACATTTATCTAGTTATATTTTCACTGAAGAAGGTGTTCCGAAAACGTTTGTAAATGTTCTGGAAATATAACTATCATTTAAACCGGTCTTGTTTAATTGACCTAACCGTGATAGAGAACTATCATATAAAATGAAAAGAATGAAATTGAAAACTAGTCAGTTTAGGCATTGAAAACCTATATCTCAACTACCAATAAACTGTAACACCCCTTATTGCAAACTTCAAATGTAAGCTATGGTTCACTACTTGTAGTAAATAGTTCAAGAGAGAGTAGAGATAAGCCAAACATAGCTCAAAACTACACATGTTACACTTTTCCTACTCCATAAAAAGAGAAGTAATATCTTGTAATTCTACAAATGCTGCAGAATGTCCATTATGGGTTATACTAATGTGCAAAATTTCTCCAAAGCATTGTTGAGCTACAGGCCCCTAGCAGGCTTCATATATTTCTCCACCCGCAGAGTAACAGGTGACTCCTCACGAGCTTCTAATTTCCGAATGAATACAGATGCAGCTAAAACACTTTGTAGACTTTCATTTTAAACCTTAGAGAGCAGTTGAACCAAATTTTGGATTAGAAGGGGTCGAGTGTGGAATTTTGGTGTCCTTGACATTGAATGTACCGCAACAATTTGCTCAAGAATTTTAATGATGTAACGGCATATCAAGCTGGGATCAATGGAATCAAATCACATATGTTTCTGGCAAATTCAAATTACGTTCTTTCAACTCGCCATGGTAGTATGGTGATGATGAGATTACATGAAGAACGCAGGAATTTTCAACTGCTTGTCAACACTTGGATCGTATATCGTCACAAAGTGTACTGCAATCTGTTGCGTTTTCCTCTCAATGTAGCTTGAGTCAGCGCTTATTTCAGCAAAATAGTGCCGATCTTCTTTTTAATTCGATTAAACATTAGACATTAATGTTTGTACATGTGAGAGGGATTCGATATGAATTCTCTCACAATGCACGTATTACGCATTTTTTACAGTTATTTTTCTACAGAAGTGGACAACTTGCGTTGCCACAGTCTTCTGCAGTAACTGCAGTCGCGCTCTTCGGCTACCCGCCGTGGGAAAATTGCAAATTACAAAATTTTGATCTTCTCTTGCCATCCGTAGACGTACGTTTCGCGGTTATACCGCTCGTCAGTACGGCTTTGCAAGAGCTGTAATTTCGTATACAAATTTTATGTATATTCAATGTTCAGACGATATATACATAAAATTTGTATACGAAATTACAGCTCTTGCAAAGCCGTACTGACGAGCGGTATAACCGCGAAACGTACGTCTACGGATGGCAAGAGAAGATCAAAATTTTGTAATTAGAAATTAAAAAATTATATACACGCCTTCAGTAAAAATGTCATTGAAATTAATAAAATCCTTTTAGGTATTTTGTCTTTTCTTTTTAAATTAGTATACAGATGTATATTAAAGTACTTCTGTATTTGAATATAATGTCGTCCATCGTCTTCCTGGCGTATTTTATTTTTGTATGCAGTTACTAACTATACCGGAGAAACGAGTTGCAGGAAAGTTAAACTATAGCATGTACCTATGTATATCCTCAAAAACAAACGTTGTCATGTTGTACAACATTTTAGTGGAATTTACCACTGATGGTATTAATTTTGCGAAAACACAAACACGGCTAAAAGAAGCATCATGAAACACATAAAGCGGCAAAGTTAAAGGAGTTACTCTGTTGAAATAGTGTAGATTTCCCGTAACCAGGTAAAGTGAATCTCTTGTAAACGTTTAATATCATTTACAAATAAATAAGAGATTTTGTTACTTAAGAAGTGTTAATCAAGGAAAGTAATTAAATATGTTTGGAAAGTTCAAAAGAAGTATGCATCTGAATAATTTCTAGACATTTCTTAAAGATAATACCTACCTTCCAAAATTAATTAAATACCGTCCCGATTCTTGTTATTATGCAAGTATACAAAACCAGCCAGTGCTTGGATGACGTGATACGGAATAATTTACGAACTGATATAAAAGCGTTACATACTTACACGAAAGCTTTCAAGAAATTGGCATTATGGAGGCTTCTTTGTCTTACATATTAGGACCTCGAATAATAGAGTTACTGAGGAAGCTTGTTATATTTATATATCGGTAAAACTAAGCAGGTGGCAAACTACACCTTTTTTTGTATATAGGTACAATATGACCCCGAATTGACTTCACTGTGGGCATAATTGATAAAAAATTTGGAATTTTGTTTTAATTTTTTGTAATAATTTTTTGGATGCTGCCTTGCTTGGCCTGGAAAGAATGTACACCACATTTCTACTTTTTAGAAATCAAGGCTGTCATGACAATTGAGAAAGAAAACATTTTCTGTTAGAGTAAAGTGTCATTTCAGTCAATAATACGGCAAAATGTTATTGAGAAAACTTATTCCGAGTATGAAATTATAACTATGCAAAATTTCACAAATATCGGATCACTTTGTTTAAATCTGTATTTCTTTTGTATTCTTGCATTTTAACTATAGAAAGACAATTCAAATTGAGTAATTGTTATGTATTTTCTCTTTTTCTTAATAAAATACTTTATTAGAAACTTACATTAAGTTTATTTTTTACAACTTATACAAAATACTTACTTTTGTTTCTTTTTTAACAAATACTGATTTAGTCAAAGTGATGACTTCTCTTATTTAGCAATATCTTGCCGTATTATTAACCGAAATGGCACCCTACTTCGACAAAAGATATTTTTCTCAATTACCATGACAATCTTGAATTTAAAAAATAAAAATGTGCTTGAAATTCTTTTCAGACTAAGTAGAATGGTATCCTAATAATAACAGTAAAAAATGACGACATAGAGGCATACCGAAGAATTTCGCTAAAATAAATTAACATCCTCTTTCATTTTAGAATCAAAAGGGTGAGAAAGAAACGATAACGTCACTTTTTTATCCCAAAGATTGATTGAAGGATTCGGTCAGATTTAGTGTGGAGATCCCTTTTATATCTTCTTTGGTTCCTAGACCCAAACAAAACCGGAGCTTAATTTCCGATTTTTGATGGTGTCTACGTTTCAGGATAATCCATAGAGCCGAATACGTTCAGATTTTAATGAAATGAATTATTCATTTAAGTTATTTCAATTGCCACTCGAAGTAATAATATATCTCAGAGTAGCGTAAACTAAGTTGCTACTTTCTATATTATTTCGTTTAGAAATATTTACTTGAGATGTAACGCGAAATTTGTTAAGCTCGATTATGTTTCAGAAAGAGCAAGAACATAATTATCCTGTAACTTCTTTAGATTCAATGAATTCTAAATGAAAGTGCTTGCTTTACGATTCCACATAATTTTATTGTAGGATAGCTAGAATATATTATTCTAAACGCCTTGTAAGTAGGAATTTATGTTAGTAATGAAATGTATCCAAGCTATATAGGACTACACAGATTCAAAGTTTATTATTAAGGTACATGTTGGAAACAGGACGCTTGCTTCCTGAGATACCACAGACACATTCATAATTTTTCTCATATAGCAGGTTATATAGTATGTTACACTGTTTATAATGTATTTATTGGATTTTATTTGCATGTTCAGCACTACTCACCAAATATGTGTTGAAATTGAATGAAACTTACATATTTGATAACAACAAATATGTATACACTCTTATTCATATTGAAACGTTGACGCGGTACCTATAATCAGATTATTTTCAAACCTACATTGGGATGTTTTAAACAATTTTGCATATCCACTGGATTTCAATAAAGTTTCATACACATACGTATGTATTTCCGAAGCAAAAGTTTCTCAATATGTCAAATAGTGGGTGGGTATTTGATGAATCGCAATTCCAAAATCAACACTCATCAGACAAAGAAGTTTGCCAAACTTTCGTTCCACAATATGTAACTATACCTGTTAATAATTTGAATATGAAGACAATTTATAGGTTATATTAATAAATTTCTGAAAAGAAGTTTATGAGATAATAGATCGTATCCACATGAATTGAGATTATTGATAAAAGATATGTAGGTAGTAATTTTTGAAACAACTGTATGTTCTAACATTAAAGTTTCATTAAAGATTATTTGTTTGCATGTCTACCCGTATTTGTCTTGTTCATACCGTATTCTATTATTTTTAATATTTAATCACTTATTGTTATGGTTTCCATAGTAAGCATATATTAAATAAATTGCGCAAATAATAAAAAAGGATTTATTGAAATACGATATAACAAAGTATAACTTCTAATACGGAGTTATGTCTCCTTTTGCTCTAGTAACATCCATAATTCGTATTGGCAAAGATTTAACAAGTGCTTCACAATCAAGTACGGGAAAGGAGTTTGTGTTGAACCTAGGGAGAACACAAGTACTTTATTAAAAACGGATTTTGTATTCTTTTACAAACATATGTATGATTCATTTTTATATACTGTAGAACATTTTTCCTTGTTTTGCTTATTTGTTTCCAATTTAAAGGCCTTTCAAACTGTAAAACTCAAAAAATCAAATGTTTGAACATCTAGTTGTTCGGGCTCACAGAAATACAAATGTAGTAACGATATTCCGCGTTCTTCGCTTAAAGGGTAGAAAACCTCAACCCTGGCTAATCCTTTTACCCCGTCGAATTATTGCGAATTTTAATATCACTTTCTGCATACAGGGCGTTAGATTTCATTAAGTATGGATAAAACCTAAGTGCTAAAAATAGAAATAGCAAGTGGAGAAATGTTTAGAAGGAAATGATGCAACTAGAAGGAAGGATAGGAGTTTCCTCTATCGAGAAGGTATTTAGATTTAAATACTTGTTAACAAAGCTCTTTAGTTCAGAGGTGGTGACTTAACGTCTATAGGCTAGTATAGATATAATAACAGATTTCTCTCGGAAATAAGTTAATAAGCTAAATAGTACGAGTATCGCTGCGACGTCATATTCAACAACTTAAATGACTTCTTATAACTTTGCACTTTCTGCCAATAGGAGTATTACATTAAATGTATCTCAATCATTTAGCAGGTGTAAGGCGGAAGGAATATGAATGGACTAGGTAGCATCGACCTATTGTTTAGACCACATATCAAGAAAAGGAGAAATATTATAGTCTAAATTATAGATGGGCAACCTCCGACCCGCGGGCCACATGCGGCCTCGAGTAAGATTTGCCCGGCCCGCTACTGAATTCTTTCATTGCATATTAGCACGGTCCGTCTAAACTGAATTTATAATGAATCATAAGGATAGTACAAAAATGTATATTTTTCAAGATTACTCGCAGCATAAAACTTCTACAAAAAAGGTTGCCCATGCCTGGTCTAGATGAACTGGCATTGATTTTAAATTACGCACTAACCACGGTACCTGTTCCTCGGTGAACATCAATGGAGCGGAGCAAAAGTGTAGATGTTCCCCGTGATCTCAAAACTAAAACTGTAGTTTGTAAAGTAAAAGAGTAAACCATAAAACCTAGGAAAACTGTCCAGAGAATGTATACAATCAAATCAAAAGCACAAACAAATTGAACTAGTTTATTAAAAATAAGTCCAAAAAGTTTAAATTAAGGGGGCGACTTATGTGGTGAGGATTGAATTTTTCGAGGGGGAAAAGTGATATGGTATGGTAGCTATCAACAGATGTCTCACCTGGTACGTAATCTATCTATAAATATAAGAGATATAACGCGCCATAGCTACTGTGCAATGTGTAGAAAGTCTAAGTGAAACAAAATACAAGTGTCATCTCACTCTTTGAGACTGCTTAAAAATGCACATGAGTAAAAATTCATTCAAATTTTAGCGGCATTCGGGAATGTTATTTTCCTGTAACTTGAATAATGTAACCTCAATTTATACTTTTTGATCACATTTTACATCGGTCTTTTCTATCAACTGGCCAATTTTGGATCGAAATGTTAACGGTGAATAATGTTAAATTTGTTTTGTATTTATTTCCATTTCCACAATTAGATTGAAAATTTAAAATGGTTTCTAGGTGTTATAACTATGGACAGAAAAACGTACATAAGCTGCTTTCTAAATATGATAATTGAATTTGAATGAATTTATATAAAGATATTTAACAATTAACTATTTTCTCTCTAAGCGGAATAGGATTCGTAACAAGGTAATAACAATCTAAAGTCTAATTCTATAAATAATATATTAGATGTATATATAAACTTAATCAAAATCTTGAAATGTTTCACAATACAAGTAAACCAAACTAGGGAATTAAACTAAAACTTAACCTAGCGATCTAATGAAGGAAGAGTTACTAGACAAGACAATATTTAACATAAACTAGTACATATACACCTATTTACTATTAAATAAAATTCGTTTAATATATCTATGTCAAATGTTTGTATCTCTTTCTGATCGTAATCGCCCCTCATAATCCAGTCGTACAGTTAAATAGTATTTTAATATTAATGTAACTAGTTCCACACTGTGATTATCCAACACATTCTCCAATAGAATACGCTTTTGCATACTTTCTGTGTTAAAGGTGGAGGCCACTCTTTCAATAATTTTCTTCATTAAGACGTTCACTATGCTATAAGTGATAAACAATGCTGGAATATTTTCCCTTAACACTTTCTCTGCTATTGTGCAAATTCTAATAATTACTGTATTTGGGTTTATCAGTTTTCTTCTCTGCGCATTTGAGAATCTGTAAAATCTGTCGTTACTATCATCAACTGCAGTCTGCTTTTCCACTACGTGGTTGTTTACTGCTACATATAAAACAATATTGCGAATACATGTTTCGGTAAACATGAGACCCTAACCTATAATTGCCAAGAATACATCCGAATACATGGACACAATGACAACCGCTAGGTAACCGCTGAACGCCAAAGCGCTGAATCCCGGCCGATTGACTTTTATAACGCAAGCGCACTTCTCTGTATTCTCAACAGGCGAAACAGAGATATGTTTTCTGTTTCATAATGTTGGCTAAAAGAATGTGTCACAAGGCGCACTATAGCTCTTTATATTTATATAAGGAAATTCTCCTGCATCAAAAGTTTTTTAGTTGACATTTATTTTTGGAATACCATATTCTGCCATCTGTCGGACAATGGCTACACTTTTACCAGGATTTTGAGGATTGGTAAATTAATACCTGTCATACGCTCACTTTGCCGATACAAATTATTCTTTATACATACCGAATTGTTCATATCCTTACAAATTTACATGTAGAATATCGCAGCAAGGTTATGCAATATATTTTGTTTAATTTTAGCAAAATTTTTTGTTAAAATTTGCAATGTTTCGAACAAGTTTTCTCAGAGCATACGACATATTTGAGATTGATAATATAACCATACCCCACTCCTTTTCTTCCACTTTCGGTTTCTTAATGATTTTATTAAAAAGAATGCTTAATTTTCCAGTTTTGTATCCTACAAGTTAGTGCCGTTTTTCGACAGTAGTGCCATTTGTTAACTATGAACTCTCAAGCCGCCCCCTTAATGATGTGAAAAGTAGGAAAAAATTCACATTTTAAATTATGTACATTGAAAGAAGATACTTTTAATGTAGTATATAAACTATACAGGTAAGTACTAAACGTAATAAATTTAAATTTAAATCGATTTACAAAAAGAACTTAAATAAAACCATACAATTGACCAAAAGAAAATGATAATTTTTTATACCAAGCATAAGCAATGATTTTAGTTCAAACAATAATTAAACACAAATACTATATGCAGTAGTAAACATATGTAATGTATATGTATATGTAAAACTAAATGGCAGATCTACTCCCAGAAATAGTTGTGTTAAGTGTCTGGGTGAAGTTCTGGACAGTAACTTGAAGTATGAGGACCATTGCTCTATGACCAAAAGAAAATTATGTATATGTGGTGTACCTAACTGAAAAAGCAGCATTGGTGTTAGCTGTTTGCGGATGTTCTGGTATGTAGCATCTCATAATTATATTTTGGAGATCTAGCAGCAGTAGAAAGAAATTATTTCTGTATGAAAAAGAGATAGTTAGATATGTGGCTAGGGTATCTTCTACGCATGCTGCCGATTAAAATCTAGTTTTATTAGATTCTGTAGTAAGTACTGTTTTATTCACTGGTTTATTTATTTTCTGATTTCCTTTGTCTGGTTACTTGAATATTGGTTGTATTATTTATGAAGATATATGTTTTTGGAGTTGTTGTATCCTTCTGTTAAATTCTGCATTTTCCGCTTGTTTTGTTTTGTCTTTTTTTCCTTCCTGTTATATCCCGGTTCTAAGCAGCAATATTTAGTTTTAATATTGGACATCTTTCCTTGTTTTCAATCCGCAGCCTTACAACGTGCCTTTTGTTAGCCACGAAGACCCTCGTTGTGATGTGTGTCACTGTTATGTATTTCCCTCTTCTGCTTATATGGCCGGAAGAAAAAATGTGCTAGTTCGTATCGGTATTTGTCACAATAGATAAAATGCCTCTCCCACTTAAAGAACATCAGAACGTAAAACAGCAGCTAATACTTCAGCGTAACGTGGGTGAAGATGATCGTATTAAATATATGCGAGATGTTCCAACTATTGTGAATGAAGGTTGTATGGAAAACTGATGAAATCCAACTGTTGTACAACTACACAAAATGTTTGTGGGTTGAGGAGATTCATAACATGTATGCCACCACTGGTGCACTTGATGTTGCTGTCAGAAACATGGTTATCAAATCTTCAATTACTCGTTTCATTCTTTTTGCTCGTTAGAAGTGACATAGGGTTTGCCAGCGTGGGATTGTCTCCCGAGGGTGATGTGGTGACTGTTGTGGCGAGCTCCATTACTGCGAAACCGGTTGATGTTACTACCATTTCTTCACTTGCTCCGTTCATTGGCATGTGTGTTCGTAAATGTGCTTTTTGGAACGTCGGAACTTATATCATTAACATTTCCATACCTTCAGCTATGAGTGTTGATGACTACAAAACCCTTATTGAATCCCTTACAATTTTTCTTATTGGGCGAAAGAATAATTATTTTTGGAGACTTTAATGTGTAGCGGAGAGCATTGTAAGACTAAACTCTAACTAATTGTATGGTTACCTTTATTTTACTGGAACATAATTCAATAACGGCTATGAATAGTAAGCTTCTGGATTTAGTTTTTACGAATATTATTTGTGATATTAGTACTGAAAGGGACAGTGATTCACTTATTACTGAGGACCCGCAACTATCAAAGTCAAAGGTTTGCCAATATGATAAAATTTCCCTTCTAACAATAATATAATTTATTTCAGTGACACCATTTTGATAAGCTATATAATGAAATTGCTAAAATAGATATTGGTCTTTTTAGATGTACTTACATATATTAAAATGTAGATTCGACGTTTGAGGCATTTTATAATGTACCATATTAGATTTGAAATATGTACCGAAAATAATAAAACCTAAACGATTATATCCACCATAATCCAATTCCACAAAAGAATACTAATTGAACTAAACGAACATTACCGTAAGATATTGAAACAATTTGAATTGATGTTTCACTTGGCAGAGGTTAGAAGGTTGCGTAACTAGAGATACGTGTTGCTTGTGACGCATTTCAGTGTAATGATCAAAATAGCATTGTCAGGATCCCAAGACATTATGGAATATTATCGGGGCTAAACATGGAACATCCTCGGTTGTTTGTTTCTTCACGGTCACGAGATTGGACGTCCTGAGGATATTGTAGCAGCTTTTGGTAATGTTTCTTCGGTTGTTTATAAATGACCTTCTACATCAGTATCCTCTTTGTCTAGTACCTATTATGATGTTCAAATTTAGCGGTTTGGATGTTGTGGCTCGTACCAAGCGTTTAAAAACTAGTATAACTTCTGAATACGATGGATTTCTTAGCATTTTTGTTAAGGATTGTGATCACAGGATATCGGTCATTCCTGTATAAAGCTTTCTACCCTCCCCCCATGCCCACTTTTACGTTTTCAAAATTATGGAAACTTAGTTGTATATTACCAGTATATAAGAAGGGTTTAACGAATAATATTGACAACTACAGACCAATCAATCTATTATGTAACTTTGCTAAAGCTTTTTGAATATTTACTCTTCTTGATTATTCTTAACAAAATTAAACCTTACATTGCCATTCAACAACACGAACTTATCAAGGTTACAACAACTGCTATAAATCTACTGGAAATTACACAATTCGTCAGTGAAGCTCTTGATAATCGTTTTAGAATAGTAGTGTGCAGTCCACATTTTTTGCGTGCTCTGGAGTGCCCTAGGGATCCATCTTAGGATCTCTTTTATTTAATTTATATTTAAATTATATTTTCTCTTTGTTAGATTGTAATGGTCTGGCTTATGCAGATAATTTTTAAATTTTCTCGTGTATTGCCACACATCCAAATTATTTTTAAAGCTGTTCATTATTGGTACCCCAAAAGTAATAACGCTTTAACTTTTGGTATCACGTATGTGGTATAGCAGATGTATTTTGCTGATCATGTAATATGTGTTTACTCTACGTCTTCTAGATTCCTTGTTTTTGTTCTTAGGTCATGTTACGGTTCCGATAGTATCCCTGCCATCTCGTTGTTTTCCTTTTGACCGCAGTAAGATGAAATATTTTGCCATTTTATGATATCCTTATTATCTACATCAACAACTGGCTTTAGAACTCGCTTTGAAGGTTTGACGTTCCGGCGCGGCGCGGCGTGAGAAATTTAGTGCTAAGTTTCTGACTAAAGTTGTTACTAACCTATAGGTTTTGTAAGTCCACCTCATGTTACACCCATACTGTCAAGTGCTGTTTGCTTTCAGTCCCACACATATAGATATTATTCACCTGTATAAATGTGATACACGGCTTTTGGCGCCCCTGGATTGTAGTTTTTAAGGCTTTCTTTCAACCAATCAAGGAGTGACTTTTTTAGCGATTGCCAAATTATGCGAGATCCAACTACAACAAATCAACAGCTAAATGTTCATGAAATATCTTATGTATACTTGTCATACTAATACCCAGGGGATTTCTCAATTTCACGACATGTCTATGACAATCTTGCATTATCAGTTTGCGCCCAGCATCGATATTTTCTGGCTGAACAATCATTTCTTGGACAACCTCCTTTAAATTCATCCTTGAGCGAGCGACGCACACTGAATCGAATAATGTAATGTAATGTAATTAACTTTTTAATTATTAAATTCCAGGGATACACATTTATTTACAGTACCTCAGGGATTATAAAACTGTAATGGGTTTATCCAAATACCTTTTAATTAAATACAGGTAACGACATTCCAAAGGCACTTCTTATGTAGCCCTTAGATAGCATATTCACTGAAAGTGTTTCAAAGTGTATTGTGTAATAATTGTTATAATGAATATTGTAGAAGGTACTATTTTTCTGTATATGTTACATATTTATACGATCTTCTGTGTGTTTTTTTTTAATTTGCTAAAAATTGTTTCATTTTGTCTGCAATAAAACTTATTTTGCATAGTTCAATAGAGATTTTGTTATATTCTACAGAATAGTGCCGGCTAATTGTTTGCTTTCTTACTGTGCGAAATTTATTTTGCGTTTCTTTGCTTTAATCAAAATGTTTGTGATTTTCCAGAGAGATGCTTCGAAATGTCAAGACGGAATTTTTTGATGAATGGATTAGATACAAGAAAAATGATCGAGTTACTAAATGATGCGATTATCTATCAGAAAAATTCAACTTAAATAACCTAACACAGCGCTGCTTACAACAACTAAATAATTCTGTGAAACTGTTTTCTTTGAAAATGTTGCAAATATGGAGTGATTCTTCACGAAAGCAAGAACTTTTTTAAGAAATAATGAACACTGGTTGAGTACAGGAAGCTTTATTTTTAAAATAGAAACTTTCCCGAATGCATTAGGTGGACCACAATCTTTTACTTTTACAGGAGCTGGAAGATCCAAGTTGGAATTTGAGGACGCTTTACTTAGGACGAAAAGAAGGTGAGTACAGAAACTGTTACAATCCCACACAAGCGTATTAAATTTCGCTGCGGAAATGTCCGTCCGTGCTTCTGGACAACGATACGTAGCAAATTTAATCAAAGAAGTAACAAGCACGTCACCTAAATAAGCTAGCAGAATATAACAAACTCGTATTGATAAGTGCTTCAGAAAACCTCTAAGGTGTGATGAAGCTTTGGCATACTATGTGGACTCAAAATTTCTAGCTCCTATACTCGTATATACTAGTTAATACTAGCTTACACTAGTTATACCAGCCCATACTAGATCCCACTAGTTCCCTATAACAACGTGAAAAAGTGAAATTACGGCATCGAAATTAACAAAAAAAGAAAAAGAAGGACTCACAAGACTCCAATCGAGGGAAAAGCAACGTGGACGATTGGTTTGAACAGTAAAACGTGGGAAAAAGAAACTCAACGATACTATTCACTTTCCAGCGTCGAATTTCCGTATATATGCTCGAAACGGGATTTAAAAGCGAAACGGAATTACTTAGGCACGGAAACCAATCTATTCAACTCAATGTTACGAAGCAGAATCCATGACACGTGCGTCCAAAGGCGCGAATTGTGTTAAAACTTACGAAAGCGGGGCGCCATCTATCCGTCAAACGTTGAAGCGAGAGATCACAGAAAGCACATTGTGACAAATGGCCGTAACAAACTGTTGGACAAAATATATTACGATTATAATTAAAGAGCTGAATATACCTGTCCAATCTTATGGTATTGGTACGTATACGAATAACTAATGTTTCATAAAAGCAATAAACAACAACATATGTATATAATCACAATACATCGAAAAGAGTAGGAACACGGGGAGACGAAAAAATCATCGAAGATAATAATAATAATAATCATAACGATAATAATTTATTGATTTGTCTTGTTTCAGATGCCGTAATGATAAAGTACCATTATATCTGCGGTACTTTCAAAATGCAACAAAAACTTGTGCTTAGCCTGGAACTGCTTTGCAAAGGAATTATAATATTTATAAATAGAACATAAATTACAAATTTGCATATCAGATACATTTCAGTGGGTTGATATCGGTTCTTTCTGAAAAAGCACCAGCGCATCCATAACTTCCGATTGGCACTGCAAATTCCAACGTGGATCCACCAGTCTCACCGGCGATCATACAAAAGTGCGCCAAAGACCACATACATCCAGAAAAATATCGACGCTATACGTTAGACGATCAAGGGGTTTCGAAATATGACGAGATTGGAACATTCTTAGTCTTGTCGAAGACTTCAGTTCCAAAAGTCCTTGATCTAACGTCTTTCTGACTCAGCAGGAGAAATTAGCTCTTATCAATTGTTGCTCAAAACGCTTGCGCTGGATCAAAAACGGAAATTCAAAATCGTGTCTTTTTTATTCATTTCGCAAACAGAATGTTTGGAAATATAATCAGTTGTAATAACATAATGTGCGCATAGCAACAATTAAAACTTAAACTTAAACAAAATTAGACTTTGTAAATAGCAGACCGCAACTGCAGTAATTTCGTCCTTATTGGAAGTCAGTAGAGTATATCGGCCTGCAATTGATAAACGATAATTCGCCAGATGATCTGTCGATAACTCTAGATGGGTTTGCCAAAAATTGTGGCCCCACCTCCCGAGCAGATAAATCGCCACAAGTTATCGACAGATTATCTGGAGAATTATCGTTTGTAAATTGCAAACCGATACACTGTACTGACGAGTCCCAACAAGAACGAAACTAAGTAGTCTGCAGTACCCGTCTGCGACTGACAAAACTTAATTTTTTGCATGGATTATTGATATATGCAAATTGTGATTACTTTGTAAGCTTTTCCAGAATTGCTTGGTAGCTGACCATTTACGCACCTAATTTATTAGGTCGCTATATGGACAGTCCTCCACATTTTGTTTTATTAGGAACATGATACTTATTGAGGGTACTCCAGATCCGACGCCCTAAATGGGCAGAAGGATAAGGTGAAAGGGAGAGCTATAGTGTTCCTATGGTATAATAAATAGTTACAATAATACTAACATTAGAGGTTTCCAAAAGGAAATTATGACAAACACTTTTATAATAGTAAAATTGGTGTTCTGGTTAAATTAATAATTTAGAAAAAAGGGGATGTGATAATGGATTATAGCTTTATAACGTTTTCAGGATAAACTTTTAAATGTAAATAAGTACGTTATATAATCATTAGCTTATTAAACAACCTTCAACAATCCAAACATATACGCAACCTAATCTTCATTAAATTAAACATAAACGTATTCGCGCCATCAAAAATATAAATCCGGTTCATCCTCCATGAGGTGGTAATCTATTTTAGGAAGCAACTCTTGAATCACTCGTTAATACGCGTCGACGAACATGTACTAATGATAAATAGCTACTAATGGTGCGTTAAATATTAACAAGCTTTTGAAAACACAGTTACGGCAGTTAAGAATACTGTTATGACTCCGCTTCCCTTCTAAATTATTCTCCATCCCTCTTCTTGCGCAGATTCAAAATACACCTCAATTACGCGAGTTCTCTCTTTGTAGTCGAGCCGATAAATTATAAAACGTGAGGCGTAGATTTCGGCTTATGTATATTTTATGCCGTAGTATACCTTCCATTAAAATCCGGGCTAAATAATTTTATAAAATATTAGTGCACAGAAACACGGATTTTGTGCGTATCTTTGCAACAAGCGGATACTGATTGTAATAGCTTGTTTATTAAAAATTAATTTTATCTGCAAAAATTTCCCAATATGTATGTTAATTTAAACATACAATGTAATCCACTGGGGAAGCTATCATAAAAACGATTTATAATACAACTAATTCTACATTAAAAAAAAAAGTGTTGGAAATAACAATTACTAACAATGAACTTTAAGAGTTACATCAAATCATCTAACTTCTTCGAATGATTAAGTTTCACAAATATACAAAATATCTCGCCGACTTGATAAATAATGTCTCCTATTTTTCTTCGTTTTGTTACATCTTCCATCTTACTTTCGTCGGCTCCGATTCATTTGTCAACGCAAAATAATTTTGCCTACCGCAAGTGACGTAATCTTAGTAAATTGTCCTTTGTTTCTTTTTAACTTACGCAGTAGGATTTGCTGCAATATACTACAAAACCTGTATTAAGCATATGGATTTCTATTTCCTTCTTTATGATACAATATTTGTCTCTTTGGTACATTCACATATGTACATACACCTGAGCTTGTATTCTAATTCTACAATTATAGGTATTGTTTGGGTTGCTATCCTAATGGGTTAGTAAGATACTAAATTGCAAATGTAAATCAAAGTATATCCCAAATCTGGTTTTACTAACAATAAGTATGTATGAAATAAAAATAATCTATTAATCTAAATGGATCTTCTAAATACACGTATTCTCACTTATAAATACTGAACAAGTATTTGCATTAACATAAACTGCAGAAAAATAATTAAATTAATTTTCATCATTCAATAAGGTTTGATAAAGCAATGGATAACGTGTTATCATTAAGTAGTGTAAACTGGAAGCACGCCCTTACTTCCCCGAATTTTAATATCGCGCCTTGCACGTAAGTGGAGACAAAGATCGGTTTACACTGCTTAATGATAACACATCGGCCACTCTTTTCTCAAATATTAGTTATAAATTCTTCTTCTTCTTCTTCTTCTTCTCCTTCATCTTCGTCATTATAAGCAATTTGCTTGTTCATCGGCGGGTTTGGTAATTTGTCTCTTGCTATCTTGACCAGTCTAGTATCCTCCATTTTGCTTATGTGATCGTTCCACCCATTTTTTCGGGATGAGAGTCCACTCATTTATTCCCTGTATGTTACATCTTCTTCTGATTTCTTCACTCTTTATTCGATCTCTAAGTTTATTTCCCGTAATTCTTCTCAATATTCTTATCTCTGCCGTTTCTAGTAGCCTCTGTGTTTTAGCTGTTGTTTCTGAAGTGTACGTCATTACTGGTCTTATAGTGGCTTTATAAATTCTTGTTTTCGTGTCAATGTCGATGTGTTGGTTCGCCACATGGGGTCATTGAGACATCCTGCCAACTTATTACCATTTTTTACTTGATCCCTGACTTATTTTTCTACATCTTTATAACTGGACAGTGTAACACCCAGGTACTTTACATCCATTACTTGCTCAATAATGACTCCATCTATTTCTAATTTTCATCTAGTTGGTTTCTTACTAATTACAATTGTTTTCTTAGTTGATATTATCATATTAAATCCTCTTACCTTCGTGTTGAACCTGTGAACTAGTATTTGTAAACTATCTTCATCGTGGGCTATCAATATTGCGTCGTCCGCGTAACAGAGTATTTTGATTTCTTCGTTCCCCATTCTGTATCCTCGTCCTAGGTTGACACTCTTGATGATTTCGTTCATAATTAAGTTGAATAGCATGGGACTTAATGAATCGCACGGCCTTATTTCGTTGCCGGCATCTATAGGTTCCGTGAGTTGTTCGTCTATTCTGACTTCCATCTTGTTGTTTCGGTAGATGTTCTCAATTGCTTTTATAATACCCAAGGGGATTTCCCTATTATACAAAACATGAATTATATCCTTGAGTCTCACTCTATCAAACGCTTTCTTTAGGTCGATCAAACACAGAAATGCCGGCCTATTATACTCTAACGCCTTCTCAGTGATTTGTTTTATGACCAATACATACAAGATTTTGGTTGGGAGTTTCAGAGTGGTACTTAACAAGGTGATACCTCTGTAGTTTTCGGGTTGCTTTTTATCGCCCTTTCTTGAATAGCAAGATCAATATACCTGTCCTCCATTCTTCTGGTATTTTATTGTGCCCGATAATTTTGTTAATTAGTGCAGTTAGTTGTTTCGTCATTGTTGCTCCACAGTATTTTAAGAATTCATTTGATATCCCATCTTTACCCGCGGCTTTTCTGTTTTTCAGCCTCGTTAGTGTTTCTTGTACTTCCTGCTCGCTTATACTAACTTCTTCATTTGAAGTAATTTCTATGGTACCGACGTCATTTTTTGTTCCTCCGTATATAGCCTCCGTAGATAATCAATCCATGTATCGTTTTCTAGACGTTTTTGGTCTATTAACTCTTTCACTTCTGTTCTTTGTTTTCTTATAAAGCGCCATATTTCCATTTGTAGACTGTAAAAATCGTGCTCCAATTCTTTAAATTATAAATCATAACTTATAATTGAACTCAGCAGTGAAATATAACTGCAATGTACGCGAGTGAGTAAATAATATCTGCATACAGCTGTAAATTTTTGTTCAATAAATATTGAAAACATGATGCCAAACCTGACATCGACAATCGACAACCTCATAATCTTTCTGAATTGATGGAAGGGGCAATAATCTGAAGGGTCGAAATTTTAGTTTTTGAAAGGTTTCAACAGCGTGGCTTGAAGTTTTAAGATAAGTATTATCATATAATTTCTTCGATCCAGAAACACCGCAGTATGCCCCTCCCTTTCTTTCCTAGTGGTATCCATTTCAATAACCGTCTCGGCCACCGTTCTTCTGGAATCCTCACTAAATGTGTGAATCATCCTAGACTTTGCAGTTCGATTTCTTCCGTTACTATCGTTGAAGCTTTAGTGAGATTTCTGATTTCATCGTTTGCTATGTGTTTGATGCACTTGCGTTAAAAGGTAGATAATCCATCTCTACCGCATTTATTCTTCTTCTAGGGTGTATATTGGTGATTCACATCTCACAGCCAAGGCTAAGAAAAATTCGATCATTATCAATCCCATACGTATTTTAGTTTCCTTCCGTATGGATTTGTCCCACCGCAAAGAATTCAGGTAGCCTATTACACTCCTACTTTCCTGAATACGATGATCGACGAAGACCTCAAAGTTAGTTTCAGCAGTAATAACTAAGTACCTATTCCGTTTTTTCAAAATAACTTGTAGTCCCCATTTCTCATATCATAGGCATGCAACAACAAAATGTCTTTCAACAAATGTTGCCAGAATTCATTGCAGATTACAGATTTTTGTCACTGAGCACCTCAGTCTGATGAACGCTGTATATCGCTGAATCTTGTAAGGCCAGAAAATAATATGACCATCAACTTACCTACTGCTAGTTACTGCTGGTTACGTTTATAGCCTTACAGATGAATTCTGTTTGAGATCCGTCTTGCACAAAGATCTAAGTCTATTATGGATAATTTCGTAGACAGCACGATGATTAATTTGTAGATGATTTGTTACTTCATCAATCAGCACTCGTGTGCTAGCAGAATCATATCGCATATATGTATGCTCAATGTTGTGGTTGTGGTCAGTTGTGGTTGTGGCTTCTCCGTATGTAACACTTATGCAACTATTTTTAATTTTTAAATCCATGCACAGATACTCCGTTGCAACAAAATGCTAATCCCGTGTCATACTGAAACTCCAGTTGTATTACAGATAATTACTGACTTACTCCCGTATATTTACTTGGTTGCATCTACCGGGATTGTATAACTTTGGAGGCCAAAACAGATTATTTTTTCAAATTAATTAGTAAAAACAAAAACAAAAAGAAATGGAAATGTAATAGTATCTAATATGAACCTATATATATTAAGGATTTCCAGCTTCATTGACGCGTTTGCATGAATGACTTTTACACTGTGATTTGCTGTTATTAATTTTAAACTATCTAATGCGTTATATTTAAACAACAAACAATAAACGCATGAACGAGCATTTTAGACTCTAACCAAAATTAATTGAAAAATATATATAGTTTATTTTGCATTCCAATTGATTTCCTTCTGATCTATAGATAGAACGGTTTTAATTTAGATTTGCTTATGCGTGCCGGTATGATATCGTAAAATTATTTTTTAGACTTTATTGCTGAATGTGGAAATATTACACATTTTGCTTTTAAATCGCATGACAACTTGACGTAATTAAGGGAGTAGAATTTCCGCTTCCTTTTTAGGCCACCGCAGATGAAGAGCATCGTATGTATAAACACATTGACTAAAGTTGCACCTTGAATTTACGTACATAATCTACATAATAAATAAATCGACCTTCCGAATATTCCGTCTTTTTATCCCAATTATTACATCATAAAATCCTTAGCTGCTTGCTTTTTTATACTTTTGTACGCGTACCTACAGTACAACATTCGCTTTAACATTTGTGAAATGAGCTACTAGTTAATCTTGTTGACGCTTTTCAATGCTTGGCGCGCGTCCAACTCGAACGTGAAACTTCCGGATGAACTGCTATCACCATTTCGCGTAATTACATGTGCATGTGTCGTCTTACAGATGTCCATACTGCAACTGCATATCCTTTAAAACTCCATTTCGAAACAGGATGACGTGTTTGGATTACGATAATATACGGATACAGTGCATCCCGTTAACACACCAAACTAAATTAATTGAAAATTAGGATGTTTTAGTTTGTGGAAGTTATGGGCAACGATGTTTTCAGGAAATCAGAAATAATATACTTGCGCGTTAATGAAATTGTCAAGCTTCATCAATGTAGTGAATAGTGTTCTAAAACTAATGGTTTTTCCTCCCAGGAAGAGGGCTCACAAATTTATCAGCACATACTTTTGCCCTAATATGTGTGTTTTTAAGGCCTTTCCTGTGGAAGCTACTAATGTAAATAAGCGTATCAGAAAGAAATGATGTGATCTTGTATATTAATGTTTCATATATGATATTTGATTGGTGATTGTAGGTTCCATTATTATAATACAAGAGACACTGAAATTCATCGCTTGAACGAAAAAACTGGATAACAGTAATGACAGCACTGGCACCAGCCAACAGCCAACAACCAAACAACATTTAAATATAAGTAAGGGTTAGTTGATACCATGTTGATCTAAGCAGTTGCCTCATACAAGTGCATAGAGGCATGTATGTGCATAAGTACTCAATATGGTTTTCTTCCATGCAATCAACACCGACAATTTTGATATTTTACAAAAGAGTTTTAACTTTAGTAATAATATTTTGAGCTGCTTTTTCCATCGCGTAGAGGCATTGCCCTAAAGGTAGATAAACTCTCGACGTCCTTAGCATATCAACGATTTACTGCTACTATTTTTCTTGAAGAAAATCACTTGTGGTGTCATCAAAACAGATTGACTCCGAATGGTAGTCAAGCGATTTGTTATTGCTATTTTGAGAAATCACACAATGTTTTCTCCCAACTTGTTAGTACCTGAATGAAATATGTTGTGACTTCTGTAGAATTTTATTGCCGATATCCTTTTAAAATAATTAAAAAATTGACATGTCCAAACACTCAGCAGGGTCAAACTCCAAATTTCCATATATAACGCAATGACCATATTACAAGAATTAATATGTGAACTAAACGAAAAATTTGTAAACGGGAATGAAACGTGTTAAGCGTATCTGGAGGAGAGAGAAAGGACGAACACTTACTTATTATTATTATTATTATTATTATTATTATTATTATTATTATTATTATTATTATTACAGATATCATTAACAAACGTGGCCGAAAAACACTAGTTGCAATTGATATCGTAATTTACTAATCACCATTTTTGTTTTGTCTCAGATAGAAAAATATATATCGAATGGTGAAAGTAGTTTTCTAATTACATCTTGTGAATTACACATTTTCCCGCGGTGGCTGATCCGAATAGCGCGACAGCAGCAACTGCAAGAGTCTGAGACAAGAAATTTATCCACTATTGTAGAATAAAATAGCTGCAAAAAATGCGCATTTAAGTACATATTGAGAAAATTCTTAATTGAATTCTCATATGTACAAACATCATGCATACTACTATATATATATATATATAAGTACTATATATACATATGTAATCGTCACTCATTACTTGCTAAGCAACTGTAGAGTTTATTGTACTTTCGTTAGCTTCTTATTACTTAGGTAACTGCTTCCTCTCCCATTCCTTTTTGTCATTCGCTAATTCTCAGACTTCTCTGTAGGTACAGTTTTTCTCTTCCAATATCTCCTCCATGTTTTGCTCGGTCTTCTTCTATACTTCTTTCTCTCTATCCTTGCTTTCCAGATTATTTTTACTGGTCTTTATTTTTCCATTCTTATTATGTGTTCCCACCATGCCAGTTGTTTCTTTTTGATGTAATCATGTATTGGCTTTATTTCCAAATCTCCTCTTATTTTTTCATTTCTGATTTTGTCTCTCGTCACTCCTCTTGTACTCCTTAGAAATCCCATTTCGGCTGCTTGTATTTTTCCCTTATCTGTCTTCCCTATGTTCCACGATTCACAACCATATGTTAGTACTGTTCTATATATTGTTTAAAAACGTTCATCTTTGTTTCCTTCGATATTTCTTTTTCATTCAATAAATTTCCGGTGATTGGGAAAAATAGTTTATTTGTAATGTTGATACGCTCTTTTATGTTTATTTCATCGCTTCCTTTTTCGTCTATCACTAGTCCTAGATATTTGAACTTCTTTACCATCTATTTTTTTAATATCTCCGTCTTCTCTGCCATGTCCATTACCTTGGGTTTCTCAAGATTTATTGACATTCTCTCCATATTTTTTTAATGTATCTTTCCATATATTCATGTTATTTTGTAGGTCTCTTCCGTTCCCTGCCAAAATCAGTATATCGTCGATGGGTATCATTTCTCTATATCGTAGGTAAAATAGCTTCACTTTATCTCTACATTTTTGGATTATTTCGTCCATGAAGACTAGGAGTAGTGCCAGGCTCATTGCTCCTCCTTGTCTAAGTCCTTCATTTGTTGCCAACATTTAAGATTGTTGGTTTCTAGTTACACATAGCTTACATTATCCCCGTACAAGCTTTTTATTGCTGTTATTAATGGTGCACCAACTCCTTTATTTTTCAAGCTCTTCCATATCTCTTCCCTTCTAACTCGGCCAAAGACTTTCTCCATGTCTATAAATGCCATGCATAGTGTTCCCTTCTTATCGTTGGTCTTCTGAATGATCAGTGTCAGTGTGAATATGTGGTCCTCTTCACTTTGTGCTTCATGTAATGTCTTTTCTGTAATGTGTGTGCATTCTTCTTCCTATTATCCGTTCATAAACTTCCACCGCATTGCTTAGTAGTGTTCTTCCTCGGTAATTTTTACATTCTTTTGGGTATTCTTTTTTGAAGATCGGTATTATTGCTTGCACTTTCCAATCTTGCGGTATTGTTTTTCTTTGCATTTTTATATTTCTGTTAAATAACCACAAATATAAAAATAAACATATATGAATTCTATAAATTAGTTAAGATGGAGTATATAACTATCATTAAAAGTCTTTTAATGGCATTTTTGGTTAAACCTTTGCGGTTACGGATTAGATTTGTATAGGTAGAAGCTTTAAAAACAACTAATCATGTCAGGTGTATAATTTGAAGTAAACGAGGAAGGAAGAGGAGGAGGAAGCTTTAATATCCCCAAATATTACGTAAATACTATTAGCGACGTAGTAAACCAACGAAAATATGGTCTAACAATAAACTCGGCATAGGTCACATTGGAGCGGGTTGGACCATGACCGGGTGATGGTCATAATTTAACCGAGTCCGTGTCAAAATTGCCTATTGTACGTTTTTTTTTGAGCCGGAGATGGGTCGCTATGTGAACACTGAGAGTGTTATAAATTGTCCGAATAAATCTCTTAGTTTCCATATTAGTATTTTCGACTATTTTCGATTTCTTTCTAATAACTGAAAGTATGGTCCTTCCTTCCCAAATGCTGTAATATAAATGGTTATATTTTAGATTTTATCTAGTAGCACTTTCCAAACAAGAAAATGTATTAATGACATTATGCTGTAAGTGACATTTTGTACTTATTGTTAGATAGTACTTTTCTCGTGAATTTATCAGCGATCGTGTTTCCAATTACCAGGTCGGATCAGGACTGGACGTCAAAACAGCATCCGGTTCTGGCCCGACCCTAACCAATCTGGCTGGAGCTTTATGTTATTCCTGCATTCCCACTTTAGGCGATTCCCAATTTTTGAGTTTCGATATGCGAAACTTTTTCACCATTCGACTTACTGTACAACTAACGGCGATAGTTAAACCCACAAATTACCAACTTAATGAGATGGATAGCTGTATATCTATTTCATTTTACACAGCAAGAGAGCAAGGTCTTTAAGAGGGTGCTAGATATCAACTACTGGCGAAATTTTAAATTACTGGCGACAATTTTAAATTGCATATGCATATCGTCGGTTTGAAGGTAAGACCCGCTAAGTTACAATTGTACATGAAGTACATGCTAACAACGTGTTAATAATTTTTATTTTCGATTAAAATGGTCTTACCTTCAAACCAACGATATGGTAAGTATAATAGGTACAAGACGAAAACTAAGAAAAGTGAGTGTATATTGCAAAGGAAAAGGAAAATTAATTACAATATAATTTTACATTAAATAATGAGCGAATAATAAAATAAATGATTAATAAGTAGAAGAATCAAATAATTAAACAATAAAAATGTCCATTAAAGCTATCGAACAGCTCGTCGATATCATGGATGAAAGCAGCAGTCCGCAATGCCTGTTGTTGTAACAGTCATGTAAATTGAAAATTTCAAGAGTTATAGATAGTACTATTATTCATAGGTGGTTGCTCTATTACATTCAACAATATGTAGCACTGAAAGTACTGCTAATAATAATAAGTGGTAGTACCTCTACTAACAATCAGTTAGGCCAGCATTGAACGGCTCATTACATGCACTGCTGCTTTTGTAGCTTTCGTTTTTAAGCTCCTTCTCAATAATATCGATAAACATTTCTTTAGGAGGTACTTCCAGCAAGAAAACCTTTTGTCTTGACCGTTTAAAAAGCGATGAATTACTTCTAAATCTAGGACGAACTGTGCATGAGAATACAAACGGTTCCACAATGGCGAATTAGAAGCACATGCTTGCAGGCTCACATGCTCTGGAGCTGGTAATAACTTGGATCCAAAATCTACCTTTCTTCTTGAACAGGTTTAGGTACTGCAGCACGATAGAGTTTCTTGCTTGACTCGTACATGGAGCCATCAAAATCGTCGATGCACAATCTTAAATTCAGCCAGTCATTCTGGATTCGCAAAACGTATTTCATTATTATTTATTAGGTACGTATAACTCCTAAATTGACAATTGAATGGGCGAATGGAAAAACGGTATAGGTGGAAAAAGATAATTCCTAAACTGATTCAATTAGATTCATCAATATATTTATTTTATTGTTATTTTGTAAACTTTAAAATCTAGAATTTTGATTATCTGTAAATTTTATTAAGGATATATAATTTTAGAACATCTTTATAACGGCTGCGCTTTTAGAATAAAATCCCTAAAAAATTATTAAGTTTTGACGATCTCAAACTTGACGCTTAAGGACTTAATATATCTTACTCAGAATTTATTTAGCATTTGTGCTTTCTGCCTTACGCAGACACTCTGGCATGGATGTTATTAAGAAGAATAGTTTAGACAATTTTTAAGAAGTATATGCCACAGTGGGACTTGCTGCACGAGAGCGATATGCGGAAAAAGTATCTCTTATAAATATAATAATAATAATATGCAGGTATTATATCCATTGAACATATCAACGAGAACGAAATTAAAACTGTATAAGACTGTCCTAAGACCGACATTGCTAAATGGCTGCGAAAGATAACCGTTGACAAAAACCTCACAAATAAAGTTAGAGATATGGGGGAGAAAAGCACTGAAAAGAATGCAGGAAGACAGAATAGTGAAACACATAAAATGGAGAGACCCAGCCGGAAAGAGAAGGACGGGGAGACCGAGGAAAAATGGAGAGAAGCAGTGAGTGAAGACTTGGGAGAGAAAGGATCCGCGAACTGGAGAATAATTGCAAGGGGCAGAGAAAAAGGGAAACATTTTACAAAGCAATGGGCCTAAAAAACCTGTGAACGCTACTTTATATATATATATGAATATTATGCAAAATATTGGACAAGATATATAGCTTTTGGAGGGCATAGATTTTAAGTAGCAACTAAGCGTCTAGTACGAACCACAGAACGTATTGTAGCTAGTCAAGTAAAGTATTAATGTCTGTTACTGATGCAGTGGTCTACACGCAGAAATCAGGGAAAATACTACAACATACGCACAGAAAGATGATACATGTATACTCGCTTTCAAAACTGATAGCACTTGGAATGCGGGAACTGTGGCTTAAGTGTAATACTATTTGCACTCAAAGTATCGACATCGAAATCACTATGGCAACGACTGGTACATGAACAATGGTGTTTGAAATGCAAACAAAAAGCGTTTTAAAGAATGTAGCTTGTTATGTAAATTTTCAATTGTAAAACTAAATTTATGTGAATATGTACTTCTTAAAATGAACCAGTTATCTATAACCTCTTATGCGTAATACTGTAAACATATTGTACTTAAAATCGTATATTTGTAGATTAATTATTTATTTTCTTTCTCCCGATTAATTTCTCTGAAATGAAATATTCTAAACAATGTGTTATATGTATATTTAATTAGATACTGAAATCTTTAATGAATAAATGCAATATAATGACACAAATGATGAAATAAAATGTAAGCAATCGAAAAAGATGTATACCTATTCACTTTCATTAAATACCATCATCTGAGGAATAACCCAAAAGAGTCACTATCACTCTCATTATTTATAGAAATAATAAAATCGTGTGTGCGCTTCGTAGGCTGTTGTAGAGGTTCGACATGTTCACCTTTAAATAAAGAATACTACTAGAATAATATCTATAGTTTCTTTCTTAGTCTTCTTTATAGTCTTATATGATAGATCTCTACCACTAATAGGTCAATAAAACAAGGCTGGTTTGAACGATAGTTATATTTTCAGAACGTTTACAAACGTTTTCGGAACACCTTCGTCAGTGAAAATATAACTAGATAAATATATAAACAAACTTTTGCTTTTTATTTGGGACTATCAACAAAATAACTAATGACTCGGATTTCTTGATATAGAGGATGTGTAACCAACTTTTATATATATATATATAAATTATAAAAACTAAATTAATGTGTAAACATACATGCAAATTAAGTAAAACCTTATATCAAAAAATCTTTGTCGAAACCTTAACAATTCTGTTCAAGGACTAGGGAAAACCAAATTTAAAAACCTAGCCAAAAGTTTCCTTCTTAAGATCTATCATATAAGATAAGTATAAAAAGGTCACGAAATATATATATATATATATATATACATTTAGTTTCTTTCTAAGTTGATTTTAAAACAACTTAGTTAATAATACTTTGAGTAAAACACCCAAAGAGCTTTGAAAAAAGCTGATTTTATTAACTGTGACAAACGGTGGGAAAGGAAGTCATATACTTAATATCGGAGCAGCTAGCACAACGAAAGAAGAACGATAACTGAGAACCGGCGCTGACAGTTTCAGGCATTACCGTACACAGTTCAAACTAGTGCCCTCTTTCCAGTGTCATATTTCCTACTCTACGAGTCTTTGCTTAGCACATGCTTTGCATCGTGTTGCCGAAGAAGTTCAAAATAATTATTTCTAAATTAATACCCTGATTTGGAATACAAAAGACATTTTTAATAATTCAAGTTCACGTCGAAAATTTCGAGAACGGATTCTTGCCATACCATTACCTCCGTGGCTTGTCCGTAGATCATAAAGTACACGACCTAGAGCCGCTGTTTACTATAAATTAAACTTTGAAGCCGTTAGAAGTATAGTGATAAAATTGAACTCACAAGCTATCGGAAAAAGTAAAACACTAAGCAATTTGTTTAATATTAGAAATAATTTAGCTTTAAATCGTAACAAATTTTAAAGTATTATCCACGCTATTACAAAGCCACAATACCGAGAAATCGAGATAGGATACTATCCGTCAGAAATATCCAACTTCTTATTTTACACCTTTAACATCTGTAGATGTTGAAAGAACATTTTCGTTATATAAACAAATCGTTGTTATTCTATAGAAAGGAATGTAGAACAAATACTTGTCATTACCGAATATCCACGAGCACTGTCTTCATATAGTTACTAGACATGTCTAGGTTAGATTATGTGGAATAAAGATATTTAAAACTAACAATAATATCCTTATCTCGGGGATGCCGTTTTTACACCATTTTTTCAAGGCGACTCTGTAGGGCTCTGTATTCACGCCGTCTAATGTGTAATGGAAATTGTGGTCGAAGCAAAGACGCCAACTCTGTTCAAGGGCGATATCTTAACAGTTGGTCTTCTATTTGGTCCCAAGTAGTGCTTGGGAAGTGACTACATCCACCGCTACCTCCATTAACCCTGTGCATAGTGATATTTTTATCACATTGCGATCATAACTCATACTCATGAACCGTGAAAGTTTCAATTAGAGGGCACCATTCGCAAGAAGATGAATATAGTAACAGAAATAAAATTTATGCTATAACGTGTGATCTGAAATGGTTGTCGTTGTTGTGTGAAAAGTGTGGCGTGTTTGAAACTACTTTTATTGACGTGCATCGTAATTACATACTCTTATTCGTAAAACATAAATCGCAAGTTTGACTAACTCCTAACTGAGAAAAGATACAAGCAAGAACTTAAAACAGCACGAAAACGAAGAATACGCCAATGATTGATTAAACGTAATACAAAAATCATTTCATAATTTTAACATAACGCTAACTTCACACATAGAAACAGTAGTATATTGAGCAATATTTTTCGGACGATCACTTTGGATTGCACAATAGTTAGATATATCTATAGATTTCGCAAGACCCCAATCAATACCTCATTTTATAATTAGACAAAGGTCATTTCTCATTTGGAAGACAACTACTCCCTGCACAAAAGCACCGCCAGTTACTCAATTACATCCAGATCGAGAATAGTACGACAAATTCCCCTGTTACTACTTCACACTAGTTTTCTGTTAGTATTTCTATGACCAAATAATACGGGTGAAACATACTTAACAAATAACTTGAAAATACTAGCTGCTATACGTTTATAGAAATTATTAAATTTTAGATAAACAACTGGCTATTAATTTCTAAGCATTGCAAAATCTTAGGTATCTTTAGCTCTTATTTTTAGCATCATACCGGTTCTTTGTAAAGCTCCAAATACATATTTAAATTACCAAGCGGTCATCTTCAATGGAGAACACAAAGGAATAAAAGTATCATTGGCTAACAATGATGGAAAACGGTGTATTTCGCTATTCCACAATCGATACAATATGGAGCTAATTTATTTCAGCTTGGAATCACGGATATTTCTACATAGATCTTTCCAGGGCTATCGACTTTATTATATAAATGTTTCTAGTTACGATAAACAAAATCTTCTTCTGTATTAACGCATGGATTGGGTTGAAAGTAATTACATTAGAACTGTGCCCTGAAAATAATCTGAAATGAGATCTCTACGAACGCTAGAAAAATACTGATATCCAGAGTGATAATGTGCATCAATTCCCCACAAATAACAGACTGCGAAAATAAAACGAATATTTGTAACGAACGCGTAGAAAAACGCCGCGCTCATGGAAAATGTCGGGAAAGCAAAAGTTCCTCAGATAGAGCACCTACAATAACAGATAAAGGGATGTAGATCCACTGGAAGATGAAAAATAAACAGAGAAAAAGTTGTGTTCTAGTCGATAAAGAAGCAGAAACATGTCAAGCCTTAAATGGTTAAGCAAATATAACAAACGATGAACTGAATTTTAAACAAGGTGGTGTTAGAGAGATATACCAGATAGACGTAAAAGCTACAAATATCGTCGGTGGATATGATGTGTGTTTCTAAAATTTTGGAGTACAGTTAGATTAGTAACTAAACTGTCATTAATGAATTAAAGGTTATTTCAGAGAAAACGAAAAACAAGTTTACTTTAAAAGGAAATATCAGTTAACCCGTCATAACCTTGTTAGAATCATTTTTTCAAGAATCTGATGTACAATTTTGATATCTTGTTGTAAATTTTGTACCACTGTATATAAAAGATATAAATAGCATCACGTGAAGGCAAGAGAATTAATAGTTGCTAGTTGACGTACAACGTCGAACTAGTGAAAAGTTCACTCAAAATCAGTAATTCAGATTGAAATTTTCTAAACATCGCCTCCAATTAAAATATATATCATACTAAATGAAAACACATTAGAATCTCTTTGATCTCCAATGCCAAAAACAATCTCAGCGTTTTAGTTCCTTTACATCTATTCTTTCATTTAAAGAATCTCCTTGTTTAATTCAATAATATTCGGTTACATGCACATCACATAGAATAACAGTTAAGCTGGAATTAGATTTCTAAATGATATTTACGAACAGCGGATTTGTATAATTTATAGCAGATAACTATGAAAAAAACATGAATTCAAGTAGACAGATTTGAACATAATTGCAGTTTAAACACGAGAATATGTCCAAAGTCAATAATTTTAGAAACGGGTGTTCTTGAAATGATGTTTCATTGTAGAAGCACACAAAATGGATTGTGAACCATCTCACTCTATAAACGCATATTTGCAGTTATTTCAATCGATGTAATTTGAACTTCGTCCAAATTTTTCATTGTTTTCATAAAAGAGGAATGAAAATGGAATGGAATGGGATAGGTTATATTTCATTTGAGGATTCTTTATATAAATTGAATGGCAAGTTTTGTCCAATTTACTTGCTGTAAGGTAAATTTTCACTGGCGTAGTTAATTAATTTAGGTCTACAATACAATGCAGTTTATATTCAAAATTTACACCGAGTGATCAAAAAATTCAGTCCTAATTGAAAAACATCATGACAAATACTGTATGTTTAATTTATTATTCACAAACGTGACCAAATATGTGTGCGACACTTGCGACGCGGTTTGAAGCGGCAAACGACTTCAAATGCTGATTGTTATCAAGCGCAAAAAGTAATAATTTATGTGTTGCCAAACGTCATCATTAATTTCCTCCAAAACATTAAACTATAAAACGACGATTAGAATCTGCAACCACATTGGAAACCATTTTAATTGAATACACCAAATTATTGATACCCGAACGATGTCACCTTCATAGACGAACTATTCTTCTGGCCATTTGTTTCCAAGAGAAGCGTAGTATTAAACACTCTATAACAATTCACGTTTCGGCGTGTTTTCAACTTTACTCTTTCAAATTATTGTGTCTGCTTAAATACAATTGAAATGCAGACAAAATGATCAAAATGTATAAATATGTGTCTTACAATTTATAGTAAGATGATTTTGAAACTAATAATAGATATTGGATCCTAGACGAAGATAACAAAACATCCTAAACGACGATTCACTACTCGAAAAACCATTAATGGAATTTAACTCTTACATTAGCCTGGTCAGTGATCGAACGCAAATCCTATACAAAATATGTGGTGAAACAATGGTGCTGCAGTCACGGTTCCTCTATAAACTCGAAGAATATCGAGATAGCACCGTTCACAAACGGAAGAAAAGTAGGCATAGGACCCTAAAACGCCGTACAGTATATTGACTTTACACGGGCCAGTGACCACACACAATGCTCTTGTTCCGTGGACAGCTGCTCGATTAGTAACCAAGAAGACCCAGCTCAATAAGCTACAGAGTTTGGCCTGTATGAAAGTAGTTGGAACTTTCAGCAAAACACACAGTACCCCTGGAGGCCATTCGAGGAATTGAGCCCCTATATTTGGTACTGAAGGCTAAGGCTAGGAACGCCTTTATTCATCTAAATGATTGGGGCAGATGGGGTTGTAGAAAATGTGCTCATCGACACACTAGAGGTTTGTAACTCATGGTGACAAAAAAATGCAACCCTTTCATTCTCTCCTTTGCGAGGCAACATAAAATCATTGTTCCAGAAAGGCAACAATGTTTGGCAAAACATTTGAAATTTGTAGGTACCGATCTAGACTAAACATTTACACGTATGTACTGACAGTCGGGTAGCCTAAATGAGCTTGAAATCAGCCAGAATCGACTTTGTTAGTAACATGAAATTTATTTAATTGGGGATCTGCTCATCAATGCGTTGAGTACGACTAGAAAGCAGCTAAGTTGGGCCCGGTGAGCAATAGCACTGCATTCACAGCACCTGAACTTGTTCTCGGAATTACCAAATCTACTGTAAAGGCGGGGATATGGTGTTGGTTTAGGAATTAATTCCGATCCAAGTGGCAACAGCAGACATGACTCAAGTAATCCGATGAACTTTGTAAAACTAAAGACAAGGCCATAACCGCTGTTCTCACTGGACATTAGATAGGCAACTATCATGTGAATAAAATCAGATGCAGCAATGAAGTTATGTGCAGCAGAGTCTGTATCAAAGGATGTAGGTGAAACTAATGGGCAAGTACTATGCCGCTGCAATGCTTTACTAGTCTGGAAATCCTTCCAGATTCTCCCAAGTAAGTAATTATCATAACAGTTATTTTTTAAAGTTAGTTATAGAGTAATTGCAGTATTGGCTAGCATCGTACTTAAAAGATAAGTAAATCAGTTATGGAATGTACGGAGTCATCTGTATATATCCAGGAAGGATACATACACAACATAGTTTATCACAAAATTTGCGAATATCGATGTCCATCTAATTAAGGTTCTCGGCATATGTCATGGGCTGAGACAATGAATTACTCGAAACGACGTGAAGGTCACTATTCTAAACTAAGCACGCTCAATGCCCAAATTGCTAAAGGCCAGAACAAGATGTGGACATGTATCCGAGAAGCATAGTAAAAGAAGAAAGTATCTACCGGCGATAGGTTCTATTAGTTTGCTCGATAGGATACCTATATGTACATTACTTACATACATTTATTCGTGCATATGAGAATACATGTAAAAGGCCTGGTATTTATATATGTATGTGTGCATATTCAAATTTATAGAGGCTAAGTTAGTCTGCCATTATTATAGAAAATTTTCTTAAGTAGGTAAACATAAGTTTAGATGAAGAACCCACTTTGATTAGCTGGATTGATTGAATTAACAATCCCCATTATTTTCCTGTATCTCGTTGAAACAAGTATGATATCATTTCTTATTTGCAGTAGCCAAATATTTTACAGTCTTGAACTATTTCCAATTTGATGTCGTAAATAACAACTTATAACTGAGTGCCTTTGGATATCGAAAAATTAAATATATGTTTAAAAATACGCCAATCAGCTTCCGTAAATGTCAAATTTTAACAACGAATCGTGTCAGAAAATGGTGAAAGGTTCAAAATTTGAATAAAACCGATATTTTAAGGCATTTTTCGCTAGAAACCAAAATGTTATGCACATTTTTTGTAACAATTATGCGAATATGTGGAAGTCCAACAATATATTCGACTTTTAGTTCCCATTTTAGTGAGAATGATATCCATCCAACGTACTCTAAAAACTTAGATAGATTGTATAACCAATTTAACAACACCGCTCAAATCATATCAAACACATTGATATTCAGAATTCATTTTTGTTTTCAGTTTATTCGAAATGCTTTTTTCCTCTCTAGCTCATAAGCGTTTATATCTCGGTTTAATGTGGCTTTACTAAATAAAAACACTAAAAGTACATAACTTTTTATAGCTAGCTATTAAGACAAATAGGTACAATAACGAATAGCTGCAATGTCACTATTTGATACCAATGTTTCACTGTTTATACTACCAGCATCTTTAGGAACAGCTGTAGCTGAAAATATTTTGGTTTACAACGACCAGGCTTGAACCGTAAAGTTTCGCTCTATTGTTGCTAAGAAAGTATATCTTTCCACCAATATAGAAATAACTCCAATTTATATATTTATATTTAAATTTATTGAAACATATATTCTGGGAAGGGTGAATTTTCCACACAGCAACCAATTGTTGTTATTGATGAGTTTCCTTAATTATTCTCTCATCAATACCATTTACAATTACTCAGATATAGTTGAAACTATCCGCTGTTGCACTTTTTTGAAAATAACTAACTTCTAGAATTAATAAATTAGCTTTTCTGCTTTTCTAAAGCTTTATTATAAACCATATACGCCAACATATACACTATTAAACTAGCAAATACTGCATGTGCATACGAGTTCATCGATGTACCAGTGTCATTAGTAAAGGTATCATTAAATATAAGTGTAAATCGGACTGACGCCCTTACTTCTAGGAATTTTAACGTCCTCAAAACCTGGCATAATAGACGACTGTTTAAGTAGAAATGCATATTCATGCATCGGGCACAGGTTGCACAACGTTTTAGATGGTAGATTTATTGCGCAATGTGTATTTCTTTGACAAAGGTTGCATTCACTTGGAGGCTTCACGGTTGCACTAATCGCCAGACAACCTGTTTCAATGGTTTTGAGAAGCCAGACCTAATTTTTTCAGAATATCGATAACACTTTCAAATCATTTCACGCTGTGTTCAGCTTCCATACCCATCCAATTACACCCATTTTACGCTACCTGATGTCTACGTGGGGAGAATGTTAATGAAGAAGGTATTCAGTTGTATAGATCCACCCAGAAGGTTGCCTGCATGAAGTGAGTGGATGGTCCCGTTCTTAATTATCTGCAGCAACATGTGTTTATGCTGTGTTTCAGAATCAGCGTGAACTATTTGATTATAGCCTACAGCGTCGCAGTAAATATATTGGACATTTAGACTACACAATCCATGGTTATTAAATATGGGAATAAAACCCATTTATTTTAGTGCTATACAACGTGTCCCAGATAACACTTCCAACATGGGGATCTCGCTTATTGTAAAAGATACAAGTTTGGTTAAATTAAACAAATTGTTCTTAAGGACTAATGGAATCGTACAATATTCTTCAATTTTCAAATTTCCATGTATTTTAGGATTTATGGTGAAAAACGAAAAATGTCAAATTTCTTTTTCTTGTAATAACTTTTTTGTTCTTATAGATACATAATTTCTTTTCACATTTTCTTAAGATACTTTTTATGTAGAATATAAATATCGATTTGAATTTTCTTTTGTACTTTTCGTTTTTTAGTTTTGATCCCTAATTTAAATTTTTCTTATGGATCGTCAAGTCGGCTTTGAAATAATCTAACGTGTTTTTTCATCCTCTTTACAGTGATATATCACATGTACTATCTATTTTCTTTTAAATATTAAAGAAAATTGAAAGGAAATGTATTTTAATAATTTTATTTTTTATTAGTCTAACGAAAAGTAGGCCGTGAAACCTGATAATATAGTAGTCTACTTGGAAATTATTCTTTCCAGAATATTTGTGTATCAGCAATGGCTTCATTTACTAATACTGAAAAATTTGATATATTGACTTGTTACATCCTTTGTCATAAAAACAGTATAGAAACTGAACGGATGTACTCGAAGCTGTATCCTGAAAGAAGGCAGCCCAGACTTCGTACGTATAGAAATTTGGTAGTTAATTTTTAAAAGAATATGGTTAGTTTTCCAAACCTAACAGAAATCCGCAATTAGTGATGACAATGTAGCATTAAATGTATTACAATCTGTTATTGAAAATCCTTCAACATCTGTAAGAGAAATTGGGCACAATACTGGTATTTCGAAGAGTACAACACAAAGAATTTTAAAGCGACACAAATATCATCCGTATAAGTACATCATTCTGCAGGGATTTAGAGATGAAGATCAGGAGAGAAGAGTACAATTTTACCAATGGTATATTAACCAATGTGAAAATAATGATAATTGTCCTGCTACGATTTTATCGTCTGACGAAAGCAGATTCACAAATTACGGTCTTTTAATAGACATAAGGTTCACTTTTGGGACATAGAGAATCCTCACGTTCTAAAAAAGTCGACATCAAGTGCGATTTGGTTTTAATGTCTGGTGTAGTATTTTAGGCGCTAAACTTATTGGGCCCATATTTTTTAACAAAACTCTAAATAGTGCAAGGTATTTGAATTTACTACAAACTGATTTGGAAAATAGACTTGATGATATACCATTGACCGGAAATGGTAAAATGGCTCGGACAGGGAAAGGAGTGGATCCTTGACATATTTTGTAAGGCATGGCGAACGAACACAATTCCTGCGGATTGGGAAAATAACCTCATCACTCCCATATATAAGAAAGGCGATCAAAGTCAGTGCGAAAACTATAGGGCAATATGCCTATCGACAGTATGCTTTAAGGTCTATACCAAAATAATAGCGAAACGACTTACACATTTAGTAGGAGACAAACTGGGAGAAGAACAAGCAGCCTATAGAAAAGGGAAACAAACGAACGATAATATCCACATAATTAAAAACATCATTGAACGTAAAATTGAGACAGGGGAGGAAATCTACTTCAATTTCATAGACTTGCGAGCAGCCTTCGATACAGTAGATAGAGGGAGTATAGATATCTGTCTAGAGAAACTAGAGGTTCCAAAAAATTGCGCCAAATAATCAATAGTCTATATTGTCTGGTTAGGGGATAGTACAAGTGAATGGAAAAAGATCAGCAGATTTTGAAATGCAAGTGGGAATAAAACAAGGAGACAGCTTAAGTCCATTAATATTTATTATAATAATGGACAGAATCCTGCAAAATACGAGGAAAAGCACCGAAACTGTGAAGACACTGTTAGGATATAACAGACTGGAACCTGTAGCTGTGGATGCATTACTGTACGCCGATGATCTGGCACTAATAGCTGACAGTTATGTGAAAATGGAAAAATTAAAAAAATATGGACAGAAGAAATAGAAAAGATGAAGATGGAAATAAACGTAGAAAAAGGCAAACTAATGGTGATAAATAATAAAGAGCCAGCCAGTAATCTAATAATTAAAATAAACGATAAACAAGAAGAAATTGTCGACGCATACGAATATTTAGGTACTATTATATCGAAGGATGGAAAAGTTGATCTAGACATAGCAAAAAGAGGACGGAAAGCCACAAACATATACTATGCTCTGAATCAAACCATCTTTGGAAAAAAGAAATAGAACCCAAGATCAAACAGATAGTATACAATGCAGTAGTAGCCCCCACAATAATGTACGCAAGTGAGTCCTGGACAATACAGCAAAAACACGAGAGCAAAATAACAGCTATGGAAATGAAATTTTTGAGAAAGATCGTGGGGAAAACAAAAATGGACAGAATAGAAAACGAACAGATAAGGAATATGATAAATCAAGAAGATATACTAAAAAGAATTGGAAAATGTCAACTGAATTGGTACGGCCACATAATTAGAATGGAGCAAAAGAGTTTGACAAAAAAATAATAGAAGCCAAAAATAACGGGAGAAGAAAAAAGGGAAGACCAAGGAAAAAATGGATTGACAGAATCAACGAATTAGGACGAAAGCGAGGGAAGACCATAGCAGAAATGAGAAGAATGAGTACAGACCGGACACGATGGAAAGAATGGATTAAATCGTCGTAAGATCCAAAAATAATCCGACGCTGAACGGCATAAGGATTAACGAGTAGAAGAAGAAGAAGATATACCATTGATTGAAAATATTAACATCAGCTTCCAACAAGATGGCGCCCCACCCCACAATTCAAACATAATCACCGAATACCTTAATAATCGTTTTCCAAATTTGTGGATTGGCAATCGAGGATCGATTTGTAGATCTCCAGACTTGATGCCCTTGGATTCTTTTGTTTGGTGTACGTGAATACATTTAATAATGATACGATCTAGGTGAAACTGTTCTTGCAGCGTTTGGTAGCATTACACGCCAAAAGCTACGTAATGCGATTGCAACGACAATACGCTGGGCACAATTATGTTTAGAATGGAATGGGCAACTGTTTGAACATCTTTTATAATTAGATAATTATCTCCGTTACTATTACCTGTCTGACTATCTTTGTTTTCTATTATTTGTTATTCTCTTGTGTACCATGCCTACTTTTCGTTAGACTGTTTAATAAAATATATTTTTTTTTTCAATTTTCTTTAATATTAAAAAAATAGATAGTACATGTGATATATCATTGTAAAGAGGATGAAAAAACACGTTCAATTATTTCAAAGCCGACTTGACGTTCCATAAGAAAAATTTAAATTAGGGATCAAAACTAAAAAACGAAAAGTACAAAAAAATACAAGTCGATATTTAAATTCTACATAAAAAGTATCTTAAGAAAATGTGAAAAGAAATTATGTATCTACTAGAACAAAAAAGTTATTACAAGAAAAAGAAATTTGATATTTTTCGTTTTTCACCATAAATTCTAAAATACATGGAAATTTGAAAATTGAAGAATATTATATAATTTCATTAGTCCCTAGGAACAATTTGTCTAATTTAACCGAACTTGCATCTTTTACAATAAGCGAGATCCCCATGTTGGAAATGTTATCTGGGACTCGTATATTTATAAATCATGCATACTTAAGTATACGTAGTATGTATATCTACATAGTTTCTTCTGAACTTTACTTTATTTAACGTACAGATCAGATAATAATACAAATCCATTTCAACAGGAAAAAATGATATAGACGAAAAGAAAATTAAAAAATTTTAACCGAGAAAATATTTATACCTTTGCGACAAACTATTAGAAGTAATAGTATAATAACCTAATTTCGTAGAAGAAATAAGATTATTTACCCTAGTTCGAACACAATAGATCATCTCAGCTCATCAGCACAAGGTAAATGAAGTTACTGACATTTAGATTGAACTAGATTGCGGGAACTAAAAGGTGGATTCCCGTTTGCCCAAATTCGATTTTACTGCGTGTTGAAACAGTAATAAAGCAAATATGGTATTATTTCGTCTAATAATGGGAAAATAAAATGCATGTGCTACAAATACAGTAGGATACTTTATTTCTATAAAAATTTGAAGTGTTAGCTTAATTTCCAATTTGTTAGCAAAAAAGTGTGGTTAACGTACGCATTTTAAAGTATGTCATACTCAGTGGAAATATCTGAAGAATTTATATGTTGTACCAGAAACTCCTCCAAAGTTCTGAATTACAACGTAACAACTTACTACGGTATTTCTACTTGTTCCAACCAATGATAAGTTGAATCCTTATGAATTGTAATCTAGTTCCATTTTATCAATTTCTTAATTATAAGTTGTCCTATGTCCAAGGCGAAATCGATGATGGTGAAATCAATAATAAAATTTACGTCTACACAGGCAAATAAACATGATTTTTACTGCATTGGAAAATAGTCTGAATTGAGTTGATGATCTATTAACTAAAACGAAAACTCTTCTTTAATACATCTATCCTTCAGCTCTTTGTTATGTTACTACGATTTTCATTTCCCAAACTTATTTGCCTTATATTTTAACTTACTGCTGCTCTTCGTTATCTTCGTATTTGTTAATTTTACTTCTCTCGTGATTGAGCGTTAAGTGTCATTCTGGTGGCATATTTAAACGAACACCTCCGCTTTGCTAACGAACTCGTTTATTCGTTTTGTTTTCTGTTCCTTTTAGAATGGCTCCTAACCTATTGTTATTGTCACTAAACAACGTTGTTTTATTATGCTATTTAAGAGAACACCAATTTATAATTGCTGGTGCGGTAAACATCGGAGAAGCAAATTCATTTTATATCGTTAGTTAATTATAAAATACGTGGTACCTATAAATACATATTTTTAAATACTACAACAGCTCCTTATATTTATGCGGTATTTTGTTAGCGCGAGGAAGGAACATTTTTACATATGGCTTCATTGATTTCATTTTTATGTTGCAGAACTGAGCTTCTAACTATTTGAACAACTGTTGGTACTCGCACAGTCATATTTTATTCTGTTACTGTTTCAGTTATTTTAAATAAATGTAGAATTTATATTTTTTACATGATTTTCATTCATCTATTATCTAAAATTTAAAAAATCACTTGGTTAAAATATTGGTTATATTATTTTTAAATTTGATCAACAAATTTAGTAAAAAAATTGGACATCATAGTGAACTACTTAATTCTATTAAACAACTTTATAACCTTTTATTTTATATTAATATGTCTTGTTATACATTGAAGTTGGTTTAATTCACAACATGTTTGATTTGAGTTTAAGTTGTTGTTGATTCCTCGTGCAATTTGAGTAAGTGTTGTCAATAATGTTCAGCTTTCCACAAAGCATACAAAACCGCCCAAACAAAACTATTTAAGCTAAATTTACAGTTATAATTACCTGATTAAAATTTAGTTTCTTTTCAAAAATATTTCTTTTAAAATTTCTAATAATAACGTGACCGTAAGCACAATATGATTCAATTAAGTAGCTTTCAATAATCCATACACCTTACTACCTAATCAGTTAATAATCAGTTATCCACAATTACCTTTTAATGGTTTTAATAAAAAGCATCTTTTAAGAGCTTTCCAATAATGTTATTGCCTTCGTCAACTTCGGTTTTATTAACTGCGCCAATACTGTGAAACCTAATCCCGCAGTAGACGAGGGATAACAGTATTTTTAAAACTGAATTTTAAAATAAATAACTTACAAACGGCTAGTATAGTAGCGATACTACATACATTAGTATTTAAGAAACATCTATACTATATTTAGAAAGTCTCTTGGTTGGGAAATAATAGAATAATGAGCACGTCGTCTTTGTTGAATTAGTTACAATTTCAAATTTAAAGATTGGTTTTTAAAAATTTTTGAATCAAAATTTCCAAATTTAAAATTGCTGACGCTTAACGTTTTTCCTACCAGTTTCCCCACGATCTAAGTATTTATTTATTGATTTCTTCCAACCAATGGAACCAAGGCAATCGAAAGCTTCCGACATCGCATCGAAATGATTTCACTTGAAAAGTCGACACTCTAAGAAGCTTTGAAGGTTCACGTACAGAATCTTGTTCGGTAATTAGAAGCAGTAATTACGCAAAGTGCATATGTAGTGTCGTTCAACGGCTAATATAAGGCATGTCAACTAGGGTAATTTTCCCGTATCACCAAGATTCGTAAAATCAAGTTTCGGAAACGTTCGTTTCTTCTCATTTATGAGGACATTTGTTTGATTTCAGGCTACGAGACCAAACCAGACAACATCAGCCCCCTTGTTGGTGTTTAAGGATTTATCTCCTTCCGGCAACCACCTGTAAGAAGCCCCACACAATTAACGTAGAAAATTTTATGCCAAATTTTTCGACGCATCAGACGTCGTCCGCACTAAGCTATAGTATAGTTAAGTTATAGCGCAGCGTGAGCGAGCAAAACATTTATGTATTTGGCCAACGCGAAATTATTTCTTTGTTTGAATGAGCTGGATTTCCCATATATTCTTATTAGTCTTAACTTAATACGAGTTTCCGTCCCAGATCCGGTATTTGATTCTAAGGATTAATGTACGGTTCCCTTGATTAAATTAAATATGTTGTGTTAGGCACTAGTATATATTATTATATATTGTAGTACATTTAAGTATTATATGTATTTCAGCTATAGTCAATAAACTCCTATTATTATTATTATTATTATTAAATGTCATTAACTCTGGTGTTTCTTTAAATTTAAGTTTTTCGTTTATTTCAATTCAAAAGTGATACAACACCTTTGTCTAGTTTTAACCTCCAAACTCGAACGTAAATTAAACCATTGGTCTTTCCTTCATTGTTTTCAAATGTGTAATAACAATATATTTTATTTGTCCAACAGAAAATATTCCCTTAAAGGGACATACAAATACAAGAACAATATTATAATATTACACTCTACAGTAACGATAATTATAAAAAGAAAAAGAAATAAGCAATATAATTTAACAACTGAAAAAGAAGATAAGATTGTAAGTATCAATATTTATATTAAATAAGAAAATAAGAAAAAAAACAGAAGAAAGACATTACACAGGTATTGGCGTTTTTGCACATGTGCGTAATTGGGGCTTTGCACATAATATTCTTGCGAGTTCTTGGAACTTGGAACATGTGTAGTGATCACGTATTATACTGGGGTATAGTAAAATTAATTTGTGAGAGCAAAGTTAGGGAATCTATTTTATTATTGACCACTGCCATTAGAAACCTTCCACTAGCATCACTCCTTCGCTGAGAAAGGGAACGAAAGTTATGTGTATCAAGCAGGAGAGGTACCCCGAAGAAGATACAAACTATCAATCTTGATTTGAGATAATCAGTTTGCATGGGAGTTCTGTCTTTTGCGATAGAAATATCATAAATCAGATTGGACTGTGATAAGGTTACTTTAACTGGTCTCTTGCGATGTAGGTTTGTAGGATCGTATTTCCCCAGGCGCATAGGCCCAGACACATCCGCAAAAACCCCGAATCCGGAGAAGACATCCATAATTGTATTGATATCAGTGGAGAGCTGATCAGATTTGGACTGATTATTCAATTCAGGAAAATTACATAAATTAAATTATTCGTCCGATTCCCCCGCTGAGTAACTTCGCCAATAATCTCATCAGCACTAACAGGATCGAGTTTAAAGCCATTGTCAGATGCCGGACCAATCTAGGACAACCTCTACTTAAGGTCATG
Source organism: Chrysina gloriosa (assembly GCA_038088585.1). Classification (NCBI taxonomy): domain Eukaryota; kingdom Metazoa; phylum Arthropoda; class Insecta; order Coleoptera; family Scarabaeidae; genus Chrysina; species Chrysina gloriosa. Next base: position 27,959,942 of record CM076091.1, read on the forward strand.
AACCTCAGACTCAAGCGCGCTCACCACAGTTGAAAGCTGCTGAATTTTAAGTAGTTGAGATTTAAAATCAGTGCATTGCGAGCAGTAGAATGATAATTTCCGATTTTTTGTTTTCATATATTGGACATCTGTGCGCGAGAGACCAGCGCATGTGCTATGTAAAATGTTAAAATGACAAAGGTGGCAATATATCTGATTGTCTATCGGAACCACAAGTTTGCAAGAGAAACAGTTAATGGAAGTCATATCGGTATGAATAATTACAGAGGAAACAAGGAATATAACAAGGACACATGCTTCACACCGAGGAGGTCGATCCTGGTGTCTAACAGAAAAACAAACTCAAGGGAGCCGCGGAAAAGGATTAAGGGTATAAGTTTATTAATAAGAAATAAACGGACTATATATAGCAATTCGGAATATAACTGAAGTGTCATCACCAGAAAGAGGAAAAATTAAACTTTAAATTGATGTAGGATGAGGAAATATTGCGAAAATACAACTTACAAAGTTCGCAGCTAAATGTTAAACAATATTGAAGTGCACTATACTGCAAAACTGCTTGACTGCGTTTTTTTGGTAATAAAGCACCTTTGTTTCTTATTATTACTCAATCTTTAAATTTGTCTTTCCCTTTCTTAGAGAAAAAGAAAGTCTGCTCAACTGTTTTCTTGGACGTCGCGCAAGTTTTTGATAAGGTGTGGCACGAGCGCTTAATATTTAAACTTAGTAGAATGCTGCCATAACAGTACGTCAATATATTATATATATATATATATATATATATATATATATATATATATCATATCTATCTGATAGACTGTTTAGAGTCAGAGCAGAAAGATGAATTCTCTAACTTAGAGGAAATAAGAGCGGTAGTGCCTCAGAGTAGAGTCCTTGAGTTTATCCTGTACTTGCTGTATACCAGTGACCTACCTACATCATATACTGTGCCTCTCGCAAATTACAGGTAACAAGCAATGCAGTGGTACAATGAACCAAATGGAGGATTAAAGTCAACGAACTTAAGTCGATCTAAATAAATTTTACTAAGAAGAGGCTTCCAGAACCACTTCCACTATATATATATCAATGAAACCAAGGCACCGTGCTCAAATAATGCTAAATATCTTAACATGAATCTTGATGCTAAACTGAGATGGAAGGAGCATGTTAATAAGAAAAGAACGGTACTAAACTTGAAATATAAGCAATATTATTGGTTGATAGGACGAAACTCTAGACTCTCAATTCGCAACAAGATTGCAATCTATAATAAGATCTTCAAACCGGTGCGGCCTTATGCATTTCAGCTTGAGGCTGTGCTAGTAATTCGAATATAAAATGCATCTCCCTGGTATATTCGTAACAGGGATTTACATAGAGACCTACTGATGCAAACAGTGAAAGACGAGATTAAAGGTTAGCGTGCAAGGTCGAAGCAAGACATCATCATTAAGCTGGGCAAATATGCGATATGATAAGTCATCTGTCTTTTTGCAATTTAATATTATATTACAGAGGACAAGGGGCAGATGACTCATCATACCGTATATTTGCCCAGTTTATTCATCATCATGTAAACGTTGACGCTTTGCAGCTCTTGGACACTCAACATCAGGTACGAAGGCTGAGGAGGACAAGGCTGCTGGATCTCCTGTATTGGATTGTGCAAAGCAGACTACGGTGCGCATGTGAAGCGCCGTTGGGTATATGTTCGAGAAAACTAAGGAACATTGCTGGACTCGGTTTAGGAAATATATATTTAGATGAAGCTGTCACTAGAGTAAAATTATTGGTCATTCTACTAGACTAGTTTTAATAGAAACAATTATTAATTAAACTATTTCATTTAATTGTTTTATTTTGTTTTGTCTTCTGCGTGTTTTAACCCATTCTCTTGCAGACCTGTTGTTTCGAACCGAATTATCAGAAAAAGAGAAAGCGTAAGTAGAATTTCTACAGGTAATTCAATGAACCACCTTGTTTCTTTTTGACGTACCGCCACACAGTGTGGCATTTGACGAATCTACGTGGACAAAAATCAAAAAATCAACTTTCAAATATAATTTAAACTGGTGCCAAATAATGTTCCTAATACTCCGAGGTACCTCTTTCAACAATCGGTTATACGCTTCCCTCTTGCTCAAGTGGTTAAACATAATGTAAACATCGTTGCTTTTTTAAATTGCATATACATTTCAGACAGTCACTAACGTTTGCGTCTACAATCAACACGTTTATTTTTAAAACGGGAATTGATATTAAGAAAATTTAATATGGAATCAACAGAGCAAAGTAAATACTTTAATTCTACATATTTTTGTTATAAACAAATATATCTACGTGTATCTAGTTTTGATTTTTCAAAAATATAAAATTCTAACAAGTGATATTTTTTTCTACCTTTCTCGAGAGCTACAAAAAAGTCTTATCAGATCTCACGTTCAAACTTATGAGTGATTTAATTCAATGTATTCAAATTATGCGTGCAAAATATGAAAGCGCGCAAATGTGCGCAAGTACAGTTCTTTTAATGTTTTTGGACTACGTACCACCATAAATAGAAGGCAATTTTTTGATGTTTGGCATGGAAACTCAAAGTACGTCCCAACAAATGAAATGTAACAAACATTATTGCTTTTTGATCTCAAGTGATGTTTTAGACATACAATAGGCAGTATTAAAAAGTTATTTTCCAAAATATTTCACACATTTAGTTAGAAAATGGGTGAAAAGGGGAAGACGACTAGATCGATTTTTGAATAAAAATTCCGACTAGTTGAGACCCTGAGGTAGGCTGCCTGAAGATATATGGCACGAAATTAGTACAAAACTTACTGGATGAGCCGAAAAATAAGAGCAATTATTGAACAATGTTTGCAGCCGAGCAAAGTTTAAAAAACAGCGGTAACCGGAATCCGGCAAACATAGTTAAAGAGCTTTCACATGTTTTTGCAATTATTATTATTAAATATAAATCTATTTAAAGAGTGTCTTAGTGACACCAAACAGGAGTAGTTATCACTACGCTCGTGGTTTGACATCCCAACTACTGTTCACAAAGTTCTAATACATGGTCCAGAAATTATTAATTCTTTTATGTTACCTATCGTACAGCTTTCTGAGGATACAGAAGAGGCTAGAAATAGGGACATAAAAGATACATCATGCTAGAAAGAATCTGGAGCACAGATATCTTAGGAATATTACTGATAGCATTTGATCCCCTTACATCCTATCACAGGACGCACAGTCACAAGTGATAGTGACTAAATTAATTTAATATGTAATTTAAGGATATTATTAGTTGAAAATGAACGAACTATCGCCCAATCACTATCCTTTGCAACTTCGCAAAAGTTTTTGAAATGTGTATTTACAAACCTCTTTACAATTACGGAAGAAATCACTTGTCTACCGCACAGCATGGCTTCATGCAAGGTCGATCAACGGTTACTCAGCTCTTTATTATGACTCAATGCATTGCCAAAGGAATTGACATGGGTTCTCAGACCGATGTGTTGTATACTGACTTTTCTAAAGCCTTCGACAGACTAAACCATGACATCCTGCTGAATAAGTTATCGCGAATTGGTATATCACATAGTCTTCTCAAATTATTTAGGTCTTATTTTACGCAGCGTCAACAATTTGTTATATTTAATGGTTTCCGATCTAACACCATAACAGTAACATCGGGTGTGCCTCAAGGATCGATCTTGGACCCTTATTTTTTAACATCTTTATCAATGATATCACAGAGTCATTGGATGTTGGTTGCCTCTTGTATGCGGATGACATGAAAATGTTTTCCTATATTGACAATGCGGATGATTGCTCAAAATTACAAGCCAACCTTGATAAAGTAAGTGAATGGTGTATTTCAAATGACCTGCCTCTTAACATTGATAAATGTTCCGTCATGATTTATACGACGAAGACCGATTTCTTCACTTACGATTATTGTGCTAACGGTAATGTCCTCCAAAGGCTTGACACTATTTGTGACCTTGGGGTTACCTTTGATTGCAAACTATCCTTCAACAATCACATTGTCTCGATAACGTCTCAAGCTCTGAAAACCCTGGGCTTTATCATTCGTCACACTCGAGAATTCAGTAACTGCTCCACCATTATTAATTTATACTATGCCTTTGTGCGTTCTAGACTCGAATATGCGTCTCTTGCATAGAATCCCGTATACATCACGCATTCTAATGCCCTTGAAAAATACAGCGGCGTTTGCTTAAGTATTTATGTTTTATGGTCGATGGTCGCTATCCCGACATGGGAACTCCACAAGCGTACTACTTGCAGCGTTTCTCATTTACAAGTTTGGAGGTTAGAAGAATATCCTGGTCCTTAATATTTTTGTCTAACGTGCTTAATGGTAAAATTGATTCCCCTGAAATTCTTCAGCAACTTTTCCTACACACTCCTCGTGTCTCTGCTCGTATGATGCATACTTTTTATTTATCTACGCCGCGCACCAACATCCTCAGATATTCACCTCTTTACTGGATGTGTAATAATTGTAATGAATATCCTTCCATTGACATATTCAGCAGTAGTACCCGCGACATTAGGGCTACTATTTGTTTGTAGTGGTGTCATCCCTGTAAGTGAGAGAAGGATTAACTTCATGCCTTCACTCTTTTTTCTTTTCCATTTAATTTATCTGTAATTTGAAATTTTTGTATTATTTTGTATTATTTGTATTTCCTTATTTTCAATTGCCCATTGTAAATTTTTATGTTGGTTCCTGATCTGTAAATAGACATGGCTGTTGATCAGTGTATTTAAATAAATAAATAAATAAAAATGCCACTTTCCTTAAATGTAATAATTATTAAGTTGCACATACATTTGTCGCTGCGTAAAAATTGTAAGAAATGAAATGAGTGGAATTTAGTCGTTTATGTCGGAACTATTTACTTTTTTTTTTTCTAAAACTGTTTGTGTGAATGTGAATAACCATTTTAAGTACTATTATTTCAAATAGAGATCTGCGAGTGATCTAAATTATTTTTGTCCACCTAGATTCGTCAAATGTCACACTGTGCGCTGTAGTAACAATCTGGTTTTTATCCTCACCGGTGCAGAAACGCTAAAACGCTCTTATCGAATCGGTTTTTAAGACCCTCTATTTCGTCAAAAGTAAATTTTCGTTTCTGCGTGTCATCAGATCTCCCTGAAATACTCTGACAGCTACTTGCTTCTTTAACGCCAGTTTCTTCCTTGGTGTTATCTTCAGAAGTCTTAAAGACTCGGGTCTCCGGGTAACATACGGTACGCGAGAATACATGTATCAGATTATCGACATAACCTTAATTAATCTCTGATAAGGAAGTGGAATAACTAGATGTGAAATTTCAGGAGATTCCAGGCTGCAACCAAATATTCTGCAACGGCGATATACAAAATTGTGCAAAAATAAATAACTAATAAAATAGGTAGAAATTTGAGAATCTCTAGGAGCTTATATAATAATTCGTACTGTTACAAAATTTGGAGACTTACTCTATTTTTTTTTCAAAATGCAGCCAAGGTATTGTCCTAAACGCGGAAAGTGTCAAGAAATTCTTAAAAATTTATCTCGGAAATTCAAATTTAGTTTAGTTGCTATGATTTCCAAAGTTATAACTGTCTAAATCTTCATTTTGTACCTTACTTTATCTCATTACAGGTATAAAGAGGTAGTTCCAAATGAATATAATAAACTTTATTAGATTTTTCTCCAAATTCTGAAATCTCACTAGATATCATAACTGTATGTGCGCAGAGAACGTCAACCTTATCAGCACGTACAAAAGGAGTTCAGGAGAAGCATATAAATATTTTATGAATTCAGCAGCCGAACATAGCCTAACGGTTAATACTGAAAAGACTAATTCTATGATGTCTACACGAATCTACGAAAACATCAAAATAGTAATATGATGAAGATTAAAAAACACAAAGGAAAAGCAGGTAGATTCAAGTGCTTGGAATCACCAGTAATAAATAAAAACGTTAACATTAGAACTCAACAAGGTAGTCAAACTTTTAAAGTGATTAAAATCTGTCTATGCCTCCACATACATATGGCGCTGGCTCCTTCTACATTCATATTCTAGACAAATCCATTTATTTTTGTACTTTTGAATATCGAATTTCCTTAAACCAGCGATTCTTCAATTCGCCTTTAAAGCAATTGATTTATGTAAGAAATAACTGCAAAAAACGCTGTTAAGATCAACGGAATTAAAACTAAAAAGTGAAGGAAATACTGAACAAGACAAAAAGTAATTAATAATTATAAATAATAACTAACAAACTTTACAAACAACGCCTGCAAGACAACCGCAAAAATACTTTTTGGTGTTAAAACTGGCAGCAGAGCAGCTAAATGAAAACTATAATTTGTAATATTACTTCTAGGTATAGAAAAAGAGGGTTTGATTCCATAAAGACTATACTATCTTCCAACCTACAAACGAACTTAGTTGTTGACTTAACAGATTAAGTAGTTATATTAGGAAATACTCATTACAGCAAAGTGTTAAAGTAGCTTCAATCGGTAAACATCTGCGTGCGTTGTAGAACAGATATTCATTTACGCAAATAAATTACGAGTATATTTGTATACCCAATGAAAACACTGCCACCATAAATCTGGTTATATCCAGCGTTGGTTACGGAATCATAAATTTTAAATTTACATCCATATGAGCATCAAGCAAATAGTTAATAACTTGAAGTTGTTTGTTATCTTTCACCTTCTCACCAGATTATTTGATACAAATATTTGAGGAATAAATGAAATCACCATATTCCAACGAGGAAATTTCCTCTCATCATTTCTTTTCCGCCTTATTCAGCACACACTCGGCACTATATCACATTGAGCATTAGTGAAAATTCATGATCGTATATCATCCTGATAAATAAGTTAATATATCAATCTCTCAGCTCGTGCCGCAGTGCTATTTACAAAATATTAATCACGCGCGGCGTAGAACCAACACAATACAATTCAAAATGGAATCCAGATGCTTCGCGAATACGCGAGGAATACCAGCCGGAGGAATACGTTTGTCGTCGGAATATTAAACATAATCTAAATTGCATTAGATCTAATATGCGCCCGAAAATGGATTGCTTGGGATAGCAACAGATGTAGGTATTGTGATTTCGCCGTCCTTTCAGTGCATCAAAGAGTTTCCAAAGTATCTACTATTAATATTATCATTCTATTTTTATATGCAAAATAAGTGCAGTAACTAAAGCTTTCTTAATATTACCATGCAGTGATAAATTATGGTTAATTGCTGTATTGTATATGAAGAACACGCAATTGCAGGAATAAACATATCATGAATGTAATAATTGGCCGTGTACGTATTACAGAGCTATAACCAAATTACGAGAAATATTTTAATTCCAACACAAAATACGTTATAACGTAACTATTCTCGCTACTGCATTATTTATAGTTCTACATATGATCCTTATCACATACGCTACAAACACGCGAGTCATGGTCAGCAACCATTGAAAGAAGTACAATACGTCTGCAAACGTTCAGTGCGGAATGGGGTCAAATTTTAAAAATAAAGGTGAGTAAAAACCTATACTAAAGGGTGGGAAATGCATATATGTATGAATTTGAAATATGTACGTATGCGCACATAACAACGTTGCTGTTTGAAATAGTTCGCAGGTATGCCGTATATATTGCTAGTTCTATATTTCGACATAGAATGATATAAATCTATTCTCCCATGAAGAAAATCAAATTTAATTCACCCAGAAGATAATCAATATATTGGTTCTCTCTGACCTATGACACATGCAATTAGTGACAACTGAGTACACTTCTTATCTGATGTTTCTCTACTAGCATGGGTAGTATACATAGGGTTTCTGGTAATAAGCACTTGCTCATTTTACTTATCTTAACACTGCTGTTAGATTGAAGAAAATATACGAATCTTAGATTACATACTACATGTTTTACTAAAAGTGAAAATTTAATCGAATATGTTATATCAAATTTGATTGAATACCTCGTTAGTACAATTAATAAATATTACTATGGATTGTGCCATGTGGAATTTCTTATCATATATTCGTGAACTTCCAATGTTTTACAAATACCACGAAAATGTCACTGTTGACGAGCAACTTGTTAGATTGAGGCGTTGATGATCCTTTCCGTTTATGCTATCAAAACCTGCAAAATCTGGTTTGAAATTTTGGTTATTGGTGGGTTCAAAGTCGGGGTACGTCTAGAAGATACAGCCATATCTTGGAAAAGCTAAAAATGCAAAGCCTGAACAAAACCAAGAACAACCCGTTGTATTGTAGTTGACGGAAGGCTAGAAAGGGCTAAATATAATAGGTGACAACTTCTTTTCTGCTTTCGATTTGGTAAAAAAAATTGCTTGAAGGAAAACTTACATATGTAGGAACAGTATGTAAAAATAAAACATTCATTCCTCCGAAGTTGCTGAGTGTATAAGTCTATATTTGGTTTCTGTGACATTGCGACAACAGTATCATACATCAGCCACAAGAAGAAAGCTACGATATTGACTAGTAATTGTACTAGTCAACTGCATTGGCACAGAACAACTGAAGTTGATTGGGGATTGTTTCTTATTACAATTCGACAAAAGGTATGCTATTTTGTTGTTCGTCTATAGTTTCTGATGTTTAATTTCTAACAGGAGGCGTAGATACTGCTGACCAAATGATTGGCTCCTACACCACAAAATTTAAAACAAATCGATGGCTAAACATTCTATTTGCAAATATGCTAGATATATCCGTTTTGAATATACATATACTTTTTTCTGAGATCGATGTTTCATGGGCACCAGCTAATCGAAATCGCTGGATACTAGAGGTTTTGCGCAAACTAGCACTTTCTTTGGCTAAGGCGCATATGATAAAACGGCGTAGATTACCTCAACAACAGTTCTAAGCACAGCTATTCACTGAAATACAAACATCATCTTCAATTTCAACAAGTTCTTCAAGTAATACTACCTCTAAATCGACGGCTAGAAAGCGTGGCATATCTGACATCAAATGCTCCACTTGCGGCAAGTTTATTTGCAAAACTAACCGGAAAATATTTTGTTCAGCATGTAATGAAAAACTATGAATAACAAAATTTTTTATAAATAAGCGCAGGACAAGCTTAGTATTTTGATTTCAAACAAAGTAAAATATACACTGGACCAAATAGATCCTAATCCAAGATAAGTAAGTTTTTATTTTTCAGTCCGGCTTTATGTCAGACACATGGAATTATGGATATAGCGTTGTTAAACAAAAGAAAATACATCAGCCGAAATCTCAAAGCAAAATATAATATTGTTTAAAAGTTATAATGACAGCCAAACCACAGCATTTTCAAATATAGAAAACGTTTAGGAATTTACCACAGTTCCCATTTCTCCTATTTAGTGACACATCAATTGTGTTGTGCCATTACCATATTCGTAGAATTTGGGATTTGTTATTGTAAAAACAGTGTATGACCGACTAGTTTGTTTACACGATAAATTTAATTGTAAAAGAATCGAAATTTCAGGTAATGGTTTTTGTGGGACGATTGAGATTTCAGTAAAAGCTATGTTATTCCAAACAAAATCGATACTGTACACAACATGATTGGAGAAGATCGGCATGTCATCAAGTTAGAGGCATTCCTAGGGATATCGACGAGTGCAATATATTCGATTCTGCATGAACATTTAGCTATGGAAAAGATCTGTTCCGGATGGATTCAGTATAATTTAACCGAAACTCAAAAAAGAAAAAGGTTCGTGTTATTTGGTGTAAGGAAATGGTTAAAAAATAGAGCTGAGGATCTGTAAAATCAATATACCTACAATATCGTAACAGGTGACGAAACTTTGATATATTCGGATCAACCGGTTTTCAGTTGTACTGGACATGTCGAAACCATATCTTTAAGGAATCGAAGAATCGTTTAATAGTATACAACAATTATTTTGCCAGAAATCATCGACTAAACAAAGAAAATCAACCGAAAACGTTGCATCGTGAAAATGCCACTTCCCACATAGCACGTTAAACGACAGATTATTTGCAAAGGAACGTCGAATTAGTCTCAGTGCCCTTGTTCGCCTGATTTATCGGTTTACGATTTCTTTTTGGTAACAAATGTCAAACAAAAAATGCGTGCATAACCATTTCCAGCACGCCAAGAAGATGTCAAAGCCTTCAAAAACCATGATTTTGAGATACCTACTTCAGAGTGGGAAAAATGTATCGAGCATTAGTTTGAATGGATGCAATGGTGTATAAATCTTAAAAACGAATACTTTCAAAAGGAATAAAATAGTTTGTTCCAAAAATGTTTTCTTCCTAATTTTTGTAACACCCCTCGTATCTGTTAATCAAATTAAAATTAGACGATTTTAGGACTCCCTATTATCATAGCCTTGGTGAATGAGTATCAAAAAAATTTGTGAAAGCATGTAAGTAAACCCTGGGTTTGGTAACAAATACAAAAATTTGCAATTTCAAAATGTGATTAGTCATTTTTTTCTTTTATTTGTTTAGTTTTTAATAGTCTCATCATTTTTCTTTGCCGCTTACACATACATATGTATATAAAGCAATTGGATCGAGTGGAGACTGTTAGAAATTTAATTCGTTAACTGCCTAGACGATTTTCAGGAAAGAACGTCGGTGGTCGTACTTTTGCTGTACCAACCTGCCATTTACGCTACACGGAGTCACAAGTTATAACCCTCCCAGCGCCAAAATAATTTTCTATCAAAATTAGCTCGGCGTTGATCCAATAACAAAATTGAATTTTTGTTTATAAATTTAAAAAAGAAATTATTGTTTTATTTCAGAACAAATTAACAAATTCTTAGTTTTTTAATTATTTCTAGTGAAAAAGAAAACTAAGTGTATAGAAACTCAGAAAAAGACATTGAATAAAGATCACAAAGCCGAAAGAATATAATTTACGGGTAATGGTTGGTCCGCTTTTAAGACCGGAAAGGTTAAAAGCAAGCACAAGTTAGATACTATAATAAGTGCAATGTATCAACCTGGACGCTTTATTTAAAAATTACAGTTTGGATGATAGAGTGGACTAGTGTATGACCGCCGGCGACACATGTTGCAGTCAACGTATTAAGTAATTTGAGTTTACGTACGCCCATCAGAAAGAAAGTTGTTCTGCACAAGTTTTATTTAATAAAATAGTTTATAAAAGTGAATTGTGAATTTTTAATGAAATAAATAAAAGACAACCGATATGAAAGCCTTTCCGTCATCGAATAAATGGGAAAAGTAATTTTGGGATGCCGTCCTGCTTGGTCTGAAAAAATTGAAGCACATTCTTACTTTTTTTTAATTAAGGTTGGTACGATAACTGAGAAAAAAAGATTTTCTGTGCCATTTCGGTCAATAATACGGCAGTGTTATTGAGGAGAGTTGGTCAAAATGTTAAATTATGACTTTATGCGAAATTTCACAAATAATGAATCACTTTGATCAAATCAGTATTTCTTTAGTAACTATAGAAAAACCAAGTATTTCGTATAAATTGTGAAAAATAATGAATGTAAGTTTGTTTTTTTTTGAGTAAAATACTTTTTGAGAAACTTACATTATTTTTTTGACAACTTACACGTAATGCTTGTGTTTCTTTAATTACAACACAAAAATACAAAAGAAATGCTGATTTACTCAAAGTGAAGCGATATTTGCATAGAGTCGTAATTTCATATTCTGAACAAATTTTCTCGATAATATTCTGCTGTATTATTGGCGGAAATGTCACTTTACTTCAACAGAAAATATTTTTTTCTCAATTGTCACGGCGACCTTGATTCTTTAAAAGTAAAAATATGTTTGAAGTTCTTTTTAGACCACGCAGGACGGTATCCCTAAACTTTAAAACAAAATTCAATTTTTTTGTTATCAATTATACCTATAGTGAAGTCAATTCGGGGACAGACTGTATACAACTTATAGCTTGCATGTGAATAAACTATACTCCTGTGGAACTATTCTAAGAAAAATTCATGTGCAGATATATCCATGATTATTATTATTTTAATAATAACAGTAAAAAATGACGACGTAGATGCATACTGAAAAATTTAACTAGAATAAATTAACATCCTATTTCATTTTAGAATCTAAAGGGTAAGAACGAAACGATAACGTCACTTTTCTATCACAAAAATTGATTGAAGGATTCGGTCAGATTTAGTGTGGAGATTCCTTTTATATTTTCTTTGGTTCCTAAACCCAAATAAAACCGGAGCTTAATTTCCGCTTTTTGATGACCTATACGTTTGAGGATAATCGCTAGAGGCGAATGAGTTCAGATTTTAATGAAATGAATTATTCATGTGCGCAATTGTGTGTCTTGTATGGTACGTATTTTTTCTGTATCGTCTCCGGTGTTCATATATATAGTTTAGTGCACTATATATATAAGGACATCAAGGTAGGTATTTTGTACTTTTCGAAATATCCTTTGCCGATTCACGTTGCTCTTTTTTGCAAGATGAAAGTTCTTTTCGCCGCCAAGGATGTTCATCAGAAGAGGCTCCCATGGGAGAGGTGACAATGAATTAAGGACTGATAAGTAGATGTAACTGCCTGACATGTGGCTATTGTTTTAATTCTTTCAGTGCAGTAGGTTCCTGATGTCAATTTTCTTGCAAGCTGATGTACGTGATGGGTCCATTTCAGTCATTCATCCATATGTATACCAAGGAACATCACGATTGTTTCTTCCTCAGGCTTGGTCGCTAAAGTCAGATATTATGTTTTATTTTTGTTAGGGTTTAGTTGATTAGCAGCTAACCACTGATTGCCTTCTCTTATAGCTGCATCAGATTTTCTAATTAGTCTTTCCTCTCATTCGTTTTTGATCAGCATGGTAATATTATCTGCGTGGAAGGACACCACATTTTATTCAGGTAGCTGGACATATTATTTATATATGTATATGACAAACAGCAGTGGTCCCAATATATAGCCATGTGGTACCCCAACTGTCATGATTCTAGTTGTCGATCTTCTATCTTTCCATTCCAATACTTGCACTCTGTTTGTCAAGTGAGATCGTATTAGTTGTAAATGGGGACCTCCCATCCCATCGTACTCAAACTTTTGCAATAGAATGTTGTGGTCCACTGTATCAAAGGCCTTGCTCTGGTCTAAGAAATTCATCCTTACCTTTTTGCGATCATCTACCTCGTCTAATTAACTTTTAAACCTCCGTCATCACAGTAGATTTATTTTTCCGATATCCATGTTGATGTTCCGTGAGTCTTTTTTACTTTCCAGATATTCAGTTAATTGGATAGCGATTACATTTTTAAAGATCTTTGATATTATTAGCAGTACACTTATTAGCGGGTAACTTTGACTGTCATTAACGCCCCCATTCTTATGCGCAGGCGACTTTCAATTGTCTTGGAAAATGGTCTTCCTCAACACAAGTATTTATTGAAGCTACTAATGGTTGAGATATAATAGATAGAATAGAATTATGTTATCGATTTCTCTATACGGCACTGATTTAAAGAAACGACGCAGCCTTATTTACAGACAAGCACTTGAGCAGATCTAAGGGAGCAATAGAACTTGTTACTGTTAACAGGCACTTAGCAGAAGGCAAGACTTAATAAATAGAATTAAAGATATTCATTCAGAAAATTTATTTTTCTTACACCCTTTTTCGCGAATTAAACGGCTCCTAAATTGTGTTCAGTACTATGGATTCAAATATACTAATTATTGAAGCTATTTCATATCTTTTCCCAATATGTGGATACATTTCCACTACATATTTCTTATTTCAGCTATCGAGAGACATTGATATATTTGCATATATGTGTTTACCTACATACACTACCGTCTAAAACAGGTATGGGCAACCTCCGGCCCGCGGGCCACATGCGGCCCTCGAGTAAGATTTGTCCGGCCCGCTACTGAATTCTTTCGTTGCATATTAGCACGGCCCGTCTAAACTTAATTCATAATGAATCATAAGATTGCTACAAAAATGTATATTATTCAAGATTACTCACAGCATAAAACTTCTACAAAAAAGGTTGCCCATGCCTGGTCTAAAAGTTTGGAAGCAGACACGGATTTTATAAAAAGTCACTAATACAGTAAAATTTTATTGTGATTATTAATGAATTTATATAACACAAGTGGCCATCGTCAAATTAAAATAGCTTTATTTTCGTCTATATGACCTCCGTTAGTTTTGATAACCGCTGCCGAAAATTTTAGGCATTTTTCGAAGCAATTTTTCAAGACCGTCAGCGTCAATTTGTTGCCATGCGTTCTGTAAATATTCCCTTAGTTGTTGTGTGTTCTGAGGTTGTCGCTGTCTAGCCCTTCGGTGAAGCTCATCCTATAAGAGCTCAATGGGGGATAAATCCCGACTTTGAGGAGGCGAAACCATTAATTTTAGTTCACTTCTTGCTGGTTTCTCCTCTAAACAGTTTTTATAGACTCTAACCGTATATTTGGAGTCATTGTCTTGCTCGAACACAAACGACTCACCAACAAGACGGCTTCCACACGGAATAGCATGATTTTGAAAAATATTAAAATACTCTTCTTTCCGCATTTTACTACTAATTTTCACTAAATTATCCGTAGTCGTTCCAGCAAAGTAGCCCCAAACTATAACACTACCACCTCCATGTTTGACGAACAGCACTAAACAGGCCTCACTAGCTCTTTCCCCTGATCGTCGATGAACAAAAACTCTCCGCTTCGGTCCAAATAATTCAAGTCGATCTCGTTTCGAAGTCGTTACTATAAATCTATCTTCAGCTCCAGAAGTCACCGGTGGCCGCTCACTTCATCTTCTATCAAGATTTTGCCCTGTCTCTCTACCCCCGGCCAATCTGTAATACACACCTTCTGGTGAAATAGTACAAATAGTACAACGCTGGCCTACAGTTAAGTGTCTGCGTTTTGGAATTTTTACGCTCAGTACTATACCCAATTGTTTTAATTGCGCACTGAATTCAAAAAACTAATTCCGCTCAGGAAAGCTATAAGACACTAAGGATTAATATTTTTACCACATGCACTAAACGATTACCGAAATCTTGTTCAAACAATAGTCGTATTCTTGGAAAAGAGCAATAAAATGTATTCGGGTGAAATATGTACCTAAATGTTTGGAATTTACGGATTATGTGTAACAATTTTATATTTGCATAGAATAATTTATAATAGGGATAAACTATTTCACGATATGCCTAACAGTTGTATTATTTTAAAGATGTTTCACCTTGCTTCCAAACTTATGGACGGTAATGTATATATATATTTTTTATTCCTAAAGAAAATCCATGAAATGTACAGATATTATTCCTATGCAAACCTGAGTTTTTTACGATTATTTGGTTAGGTTTGGTGTTTACACAAACTCAAATGTCCTTGTGTATCCACATTACTGGATAAAATCGTGAAACAATGGGCATATGCATCTTCTGAAACTATCTCAAACAAACTAATTATCGACGCGGTTATGAACAGGACACGTCGCAACAAACAAAACAATTTCGGTATACTGAAGATAATGAAGTAAACTATTACGTTCCGTGCGAAGTGTACACTCTCGCAAATAATACACAAGCTAATGGGGATGAAGTCTAACTTCATCCACCCTACGAATCCGCGAGGTCCAGGAAACGTTTTCATACAGGAAACTTGTGAATTATAAACTCATTTAGATGGTTGTTCGCAGCGTTGCCCCCTCATACAATACAGAGTGAATTGGGCAACATGGATAAATGCGAGAAATATGTGGGTTATGTGGTTAAAACTAAAAGTGACATCGACTTTAGTTAAGAGTATTATGGAAACTATTACAATCCAGAAAATATTGTTAGGAAGTTATTCAAAAAGTTTATAATAATAAGCATAACTTAACAAGCACGTAACTAAAATAGACCTATATAATTACAACTTCAAAATATTAATTGCACTATATGTATTTTCTATTAATTATTGGAACTACATCTTCACCCGATTTAATTTTTTCAAATTTTGTTTCACTCTACAGAACCATTTTTCTCAGGCATGACTGTATTTATAAGAAATATCTGAGCAGATTTTAACAAGTTTTGATTATTTTAACAGAGAATTACCGATTAGTTTTATGGAAATAGCTATCGTACTCACCGTTCAGCAGAAACTGGTAACAGAAAGGACAGTAGAAAAAAGAATAGAACTAGTAAAGTTTGCTGGGTATGCAAATAAATCGCTTTGCATAAAATTTTACTGGAACTAGTTAGTGACATGTAAATCCTTAAAAACGGAGTTACAGATAAAAATATTCAAAGCAATAATAAGGGCACGTGGTTTGAAATTGAATTATAAGTTGTAATAGTATTGTCAGTTCTCTTAATAATTACGGATTGAAACAATTAACTGTTGGTTATTCAAATATTGATAATCCGACTTAATCTACCAACTTATATTAAAGCTAGATGTAGGATAATAACATTTAGCATTAAATTGTAGATATAAATGATTACATTTTATTGGATTGGCTCGTAACGGGCACTTGGCTGCATTTCTGTCTGACGTACCAATACATATGTGTGTACGTTTGCACAAGAGGTAAATTCCAATTGATGTTTGTGCTGATAATGATATCTACACTGTAGGAATGATTTTCTGGCAAATGAGTCAGAAAGTTAAAACTCTCCTTTATGCGTTCGTAAATTAGACCTATGTATGTACATACGTGCATATATACTGGGTGCAGTTATATTTAAAAACATTCAGTGGGCTGTATCTTTTAGAGCATAGCATGTTTTCTAGAAACTGTTGAATGAGTACCCCATTCTAAGGTGGTAGTCCGTCTTGTTAAAAATGAATTCTTCACGCAAATGATGTTGTCATCTAGATCTTGCTCGGTCTGCACTTCCTGTAGGACAAGAGGTTCGGTTGTGTGTCGCAATAACTACCTATAGTTGTCCATTCAAATTTTGCTAACTAAACGAGGACCAAGAGGTGCATCTCCAGGAATATCGGCCCATACGGTAACTTTCTGGGGTTATTGCGTGTCTTTCCTTAAAAAGATGTGGATTGTCATTTGGCTCATAGGGGCAATCACGTTTATTGATCATTCAACTTACGACAGATGTGTATTCGTAGCTAAAGCAAATGTTTTCACCAACGTCGGGATGGTTCCAGTGTACTCGGTCTTCTCTTCAGATACTCAGCCACCTAATCATCCTCCGCCAGTTCCTGAACGATTTGCATCTTGTACAGGAAGAGTTTATAAAGTTTACGAACTTTCCGCTCTGATGATTCTGATATACTACAAAACGCACCTTCATAAAGCATTCGTGGTTCTGCAGACTGTTGTTACCGATTCCGTTTCTTCAAGTTTCGAAATTAATTTCAATATTTTCTAGTAACTAGAATACTATTATAATACTTAACTTCAAAATAATGGATATTGAATGAAATAGTGAGTTAATGTAATTAAAACTACAAGTGCTATTTATTTGGTACAAATTCTATAAAAACTCGTTTTTATTTCTTGCATTTTCTAACATTATATACACTAGGACTAGTTTTGGCGAGTTGTCATTCTCAACTGAAATTAAAAATGTTGTAGATTCCAGTTGATAATAAGTACCCAGCCGAAAGTCGTCCTGGAATATGTATTATATTATTGTTAAGGAATAACGGCTTTTATAGAATTAGTATCTAATTGTCCTTATAAAATGAACATAGGAGGTTTGTAAATAAATTAACGAGATGCTTGAATCAAAAACCGAAGCAATGTCGACAGAAACCGGATCTTGTGCGTTCAGATCATCGGTTGACAATCAAAATGATTGGGGCGGAGTTGAGACCAAACATTAAACTGAACTGCGTGTTGTATCATGGCAATGCGCCTTGTCACACAGCAATTTCAATCAATCCTTTTTTAGCCAGTAAGAACATTGCTATGACTCCTCACTCTCCTTGTGCGCCTATCTTGGCTTCTTATGACTTTTTTCTTTCTGGACATTGACGCAACACCTCAAGGAGCGTGGGTTTGGGACACTGGATAACATTCAAACGGCTGTAACCGACCAGCTGAAGGCTATTCCAGTATCCAAGCACTGCCATGAGGAGTGGAAGAACCGTCTCCAGCTTCCCCCGACAATTGCTGTGAAGAGAACAATATTGAATTGAAATGCTATTGGAATAAAGAAAATGGAAAACGAACGATGTCATTACTTCATCTTTACATCGTGTATATGAACTACTTATTTGGATTTGGAAACTATTTATGAGGTAATTTCAAAAGTTATTAACAAACCATTTGACCTGCATTTGCAGTTTATTATTATAATATTGTTAATTAAAATTATATTTGTTTTCTACAATACTTTTTTAAAGATTCCAAACAATTACAAATATTGACCAACTGTTGTTTTGTCTTCTAAAATGTCATTTTACATCATTCGTGATACCTACAGTAAGCGTAAACATACCCTGATCTTAATTCAGTAACTTACAGTGATCCTACACCTTATTACTGAATCAGTTAATAATACTGGTAAACAATGTTTTCTAAAAAACAAATTTCCACGGGCCAATGAGGTAAAATTAAGGAAAGCATATTCGTCGGCCTCCAAATTCGAGAATTAATTAACAATCCTGATCTCAATGTCACTCTAAATGAGCAAGAAACACCAGCACAAAAGTCATTTAAGAAAGTAATCCAGCACTTTCTTGGAAATAACAAGGCCTATAACTATAAAGAAAAATTGTGAAAAATGTGGAAAAATTACTTCAGAGCTATAAAGCTCTTGGTTGCAATCTGTCACTGAAGATACATTTTCTTTATTCACATTTAGATTTGTTCACGTAAAACTATCTTGACGTGAGCGACCAACATGATTGCACCATATTCATCATGAGATCGCGTTATCAACGCTAGTTGGTTCCAAACATGCTGGCCGCTTACTGCTGGACACTAAAAGAGATATCTCTTTTTCTGCAACAAAATACAAAATAAGGATTCCTTTTGAACTTTTATTAATATAAGAATTTGAGCTATTTTAAGTTGGCAGCAAATAGTGAAAAATATACGTTTTAAATGCGTGTTACTAAAAATCAATGGCTGGCACACAAATTTGGAAGGCGGGGAAAACACTAAAAAAGCGGCCTTATTTGGTCAAAGAAATACGCAAGAGTGAAATTTTGTTTACCACTGCAATTACTTACCCAGGATTACTTTTGTATAGACTTATTTAACACCCTTCCCCCGATGTTAAATGTAAAAGGTTGTTATTTAAATTTATGAAGTTTGGGTGATTAAGGAGCAGACGAAGGAGGACAGGAGCAGATTTTTAGTATAAAAATAGAGCCCATTGGGGGTTTTGTAATTGACACCAGTACGAGGGGCGCCTTTTGTGGTTTTACAGACTACCACTAAGCGGCGTAATTGATATGCATGTGGTTTTACTATATCCGTCAAATTTAAAATTGGTTGTTATGAAAACAATGACAACTTAGAAATTTACCGAGTACTTTGTTTACAGTGAACGTTAAGAAAGCCATTCTGTGAAAGAATGTAAATTTTACTCGAAAGATTTTATTAGATGACTTTTTGCGATTTTAGTAAAGGCCGTTAGGCCCTTTCGGTTGTTCTGATTTTATCGATAACTTCTTGTAAAAAAATTGTTGCATACCAATCAGCATTGACTGGTCTTCGATCCTCTAATCTAAAGGAATGATAGTGTCATGTTCAGTGCTTCGGGAACGGACATCTTTTATGGAATTCAATTCACCTTGTTGCTTAGTTTCTGGTTCATACGAGTATATCCGAGTTTTGTCATTTGGGTTGATGTTGTATACGGATTTTGCAGTTTCTTGGTCCAATTGCTTAAGCATTCCCTTCCAACATTTAACACAAGTTATTTTTAACCTTCACAGATAAGTGCTCATGCAAAATTGAAAGTATTCTAGTACTTGATATACCTAAGAATGTTTTTATCTCGCTGTAAGGCACATGCCGATCTTCTTCAATCGTCTTGCGCATAGAATCGATGTTTTGGAGAATAACAACTGATTTTGGTTGGCCTTCACGCAATTCATCATAGATGGACGCACGATAGCCACGAAATTCTGCAAATGAATTGCAAACATTCCTTTCTGATGGTGCTTCATTGTCAAATGTTGAACGAAACGATTCCATACATGGATGTAGAGTTAAGCCTTCACTACTTAATAAGATAACATTATTAATAGATTAACCATTGAAATGTTAAGTTAGAAATAAACAGCAATATACAACACATTTCAATAAGGGAAGACAAATATTAATTATAAAATTAAATTGAATAATTAATAGTAGTAAAAGAATATTGTCATAGTAAGGATGGTAAGGTAAAAGGTAACTAAATGGCGAGAAGCAGAATGGAAAACTAAAGCAAGAGGAGAGAAGAGGGGCAGTTAATTTATCAAATTCATGAACGGGTTTCCCAAAAAGGACATCATATAATTCACAGCATGCTGATTCTAACTAATAGTGCTTTATTGACAAATCAGTGCGTATTTAGAAAGATTGAGAAACCGACGTTGAACTTTTTCAAAGATTAGGTGACGATAGATGCAAGCACAAACTTATATATCATTCGAATTCTGTTCAAGATCCAAAGCACTATCTAATAATTTAATTAAGGCATTAAGGAATGTATTTTCGTATTGTTAGTGTATGATGATGATAAAGCTAAATCTATGCGGAGCACCAACTAAACACACGATTCATCGAAATCATCGTAAAGCACATCCGTGACTACATCAGTGCACAGCCAAATAACATGAAACAATATTCTATGATCTGTGGTATCAAAAGTTTTACTGAAGTCTACGACGTTATCTATAGAAGTAGGGGGCCCAAATGAAATATGGTTAGTACTTACATCACCCAAGGTGAGGTTGTTCATAAGTGCTGCTAAATATATTAGCTAAAGCATTCGCAATACATTGTGTGATGTGAAATACTATGTGTTACTATCATCAAACAATATACTGGGAATCTTTGTTGCGCCTGGCCTAAACTGAGCGCATAAAAAAATGATAACAATTTCAGAGGGATGACTTCTCTGCTTCATAAAAATAGCGATAGTAGGTTGTAAAAGTTTCTTCCTTACATAACGTGCTAGTTTTTGTAAACTGTCTATAGAAATATGTAGTTATTTCTGGTGGGCTTTTATATGCGATGATAATATTTTCTTAGCATATCTGATAATAGATGATGTCTGGTAAAAACCAAGTAGGACTACAATGCTATTATTTCTAGTATAATAATTGAAAACTTATGCGCACTGTACAATACTCCATAAAACTCTTCCAGTGAAGTGTCAAGAAAAACTATTCCATATGTAAAATATCAGAGGAAAGATTAACATAACTCATCGTACGGCAATTCCTGAAGTAGTTAATAGAAGTAGAAGCAAACAACAACTAAAATGAATTAAAAACTAAAGCAAGTACATAAAGGTAGATTACACAAATCCAAACAAAATTTCATTGAATAACAGCATTGCAATTAAATTGATTAAAGTAAAGTGAATTACACCGACAAGTAACGAACAATATATTTGGAGGATAACAGAGTATTTCCAAACTGAGATTGAAATTACCAACTAGAGAAACAGATTTATTAACCAATAACACCTCTAACAATTCTAAACAAACTTCCAACGAAAATCAGGGCAGATTAGGTAGAATATAAATCCTTGAAAGAAAAAAACCATATAGAATTAGAAATATATGTGCATGTCACCAAATCTACAGATTTGGCAAGCGATGCAATTTCCATAGTATCTAAGTATGACATGAGGGTACCGAACTACGGAGAATTTTCTATTCATCTATCTATCATTTTTCTATTAAGAGAAAGAAATGCTTGGGAAAGAATTACTTTTCAGGTTAAAATGATGGAATCTCTGCTCTATTAGGCGCACTAATAATTTGATCGTTTTATTAAGATTTAGATGAATACAATCTAGTTTAATCAAGAAATGTACGCATGAATTGAAGTCTCCGACGAAACAGCATACAATAAATGTATGATGGGTGTCAGGACACCAGGGCATACCAGGAAACGAAACGGCGAATCTCCTCGCACAAAAGGGACCCAGAGAAACATACATGTGGAATTGTTTTTCAGATAGTAAGAACTGAGATAAAGCATTTACTAAAGGAACAGTATATAAAACAATGGAGAGCCACACCGCCATTGAGACGGTCGCATCCGCTCATTGCGGAACGTTTGATGCCACAACAGAGAGATAATTGCAAATGAGCAGAAACCCAATTGGAAACCCAATACAGCTGTTCACAGGACACAGCGGGCTTAATGAATATTTCTACACCAAAGCAGTAGTTAGAAATCTTATCTGTAGGACCTGTGGTGATGAACAGCAACCAATGCAATATGTCCTCTGTGAGTGCCAACAGCTGAAAAGTGTGATACCTTAACACCTACGTTTTGGTTCATGTAACCAGAAGTTTTTCATTAGCAAGGTGATGGGTTTTATTGAAGATGTACAAGGAGTAAACTGACTGGGAACAGAATAAGTCATTAAAGATTGTGGACTATAAAGCTCATCCTTACGAGGAAAGAAAATATTGAAAATATTGTTTGAAATATTGTTTGAAAGAACATTTTGGCCCTTTTTTTCACAAATCAGTGTTTTTTACCTTTTTTCTTTTTGCATAGTGATCAAATGTTTAGTACTCTATAGAATGTAACAAGTATATACTGTGATTACTTTTAGCTTAGGAGTATTAACGTTTATTGAATATAGTCACAAGATTCACGCTACTTCACAGTAAGCAGTTCTGATATCGAATTACTCATTACCGTACACATATATTTCTGTTTTCCATGATTCCATGATTTAGTATATGTGTATTAGGAACTGTCAAAAAATCAATAAGAAAACGGAAAGCTATACATATAAAAAGTATGGAAGCTAATCTATTAGCATATGTTAGATGTAAAATATATTTCAAAGTGCATTCAGTGTGAGAATATAACATTTGGTTACAAGCTCAGGAACTAAAATTTATGCTAGAGCCACCTAGAGTTTATTGCGTGCTCTAACGGTAAAATGGTTTCCACCGTACATAAATTAATGATGAAATATCGCATCCCATACTAAATGAACTCAGTAGGTCTATTTTGATATTTTCCAGTAGTTGTAAAGATGATTTCATTAAAGCTTATATAGGAATTGAGGTTTGTTTATTCTTATATATTCAATATTATTACAAACTATTAAATATTATTTTATTAACAATGTGAAATTGTATCAAGCGGAAAATATCATTTATTCCAAAAATACACTACTAATATATTCCTCGAGGTGTGAAGACCCCTATTTTTATGTAAAATAGATATTTTATTACTCATCCTTCATTGATTTTTTATTGCTACGAATCTATTGACTGAATCGCTAACCAAGACGTGAATATTTCATTTCGCCATCCTTATTATATCGCCATAGCACTTTATTACTTTAACCTATATAAAACAGATTTAGTCGGCCATGAGTTTGCAAAGCGTTCCATACTGTTAAGGTGACGTATTGAAAAGCGAAAAATTAAAAGAAGGGCACACTAAAAACATATGTGCTCTCATAAACTCGGAAATAATGTTCAACCACGATATCTTTTCGTCCATTTAAAAGCCATCCCGAAATAACAACCAAACGTGCATGCATACATACATACATCAATTTTGCTCAACACACATCAAACTGAAAATAGAGAGCGGCTCTTTTGTTTATTACGTCCATTGCCTCTACAAATTTGGTTTTGTTTGCAATAAACGAATGCGTTTGTTTAAATTTAAAAGAGTGAAAACATCCGTTAAATTCGAAGTTTTAGTTGTTGAAAATGTATATGTATAACAAGAGAACTAATTGAACTTAATAGTCTCAAGAAGCAAACTTGATAACATTTTCCAGCTAGATTTGCACTTCACGTCACGATGAAGTTAAAAATGAGAACGTTTAATAATTATGAGCCCTAACAACACATTATTTTTTTTTAGTAATTACAATTTGAAAGGTATATAAAAATGAATCATACGTGCTTGTGAAAGAAACAACCAGTTTTTAATAAAACGCTTGTCTACTCACTGTGTTTAATACAACCAGAAAGTCATTTCTTGCGCAAGACTGCGAAGAAGTTAAATATCTTCACATTTATATATAATTATAATTATAAAACAGATGCAGAAATATTTTTATAACAATACTAGATATTAACAGAAGAAATACGAATAGATATTCAAACAATTAGTTCTTAATGCTACTTTAATGTTCGAACATAGGTATAGCTGTTAGCGCTTCTATATATGAATTGAATGATATAAAGTGACACTCCCCTCTAATTCAAAGACATCTAATATCGTATTTAGGACAGCGTTGACTAACCCGTGAGGTACAAACGTCTTGAATTTGGTTTATAACCACAAACTTTGCTATGAAATCATTAGGATTAGAATACTTTCATTTTTGGTAGGAATAACATGTATAGCATTGGAGGCCCACATCTAGACGGAATATTAACATAAAATAGTTCTTACACTTAACACAGCCATATACATACCTCCAAACAGGCATACCAGGCAACAGGTTATTACCTGCGTATAAAATGCTCTCAAATAGTCATGAGTTTCGGTTTGCTTTTACGAATATATGTATGTTGTGGAATTGTGAAGAAGAAAAAACCTCTCGCCCAAAACCTCGTACCTTCTTCAGGTAGGACACTTATTTGGTCTTGGAGGTTTCGTGTTTTTGGTAATTTATAACACCTGTAGAAAGCACCAACTTTGTACATATGTGGGCTTTGCTCACGAGCTTGACATATAATCCTTTATATTCGGCACTCTATTGAGTCAAGGTACAAAGAATTCATGCAATTGCTGAAAACATTGCAGAAAAAGCAAAACAGTGTTTTAAGTAAACGTTAGAAATATTAAAAATCAGAAAAGAAATGAAATTACATACAAGATAGTCGAATAAAAATAAATTGACAACAAACAAAACTGCGGGTAGCGCTTTCTCTCTTTTATATTTTTCAGCTGGGGATAAAATTTCGTTGGAGGTACCTAAATCACTGTGACCATTATCACTTTCAACATAACATTATTTATTTAATTGATTGATGTCGGATTCACTTGTGGAAACTCCATAACGAATAAACTAAATTACAAGCAATTTGTAAGTTTCAAATACTTATTATAGTACCATTACAATATTGTTTCACCACACAGTGTATATATATATATATATATATACACATATACACTATAACAAATATTTGGAACGTACAAATTGCTTGTAATTTAATTTAATCTTGGTTTATTTATTGACTTGGGTTTGTGGTTTCCCTTATCATGTCTGTTCGGTCCTGGGTGTATTTCAGTCAATAATATAATTAATTAAGAAATCGAGTTGTATTTGTATATGTACACATTAATAGCAATATATAATGCTGATTAGTCGCTATATGATGCTACAATAAACGTACTATTACAAAGCATACATGCATATACTAGACTGATCCCAGGAAAAATAAACATCAATTCCTCCAGAAAACGTTTTGTCTTAGAAAACACCCAATAGGCACACCACAGTCTTTTCCGCTTTCTTTAACTTACAATTAGACTAAACATAACTCTTTTTAACAAAGTACTATCCACTAGACACTAATTATGAATATCTTCTGTTGGCTTACAACGTAGTTTCTAATCAAAGCAACCGTATTATATGTGTGATACTTTAGTTCACGATATCTCCAAAACTAGGACTATGTCATTTATTGTGCAATTAGCTAGTGTGGTAGATAGATATGAATGAATGAAGTTGCCCATTAAATGATAACCAGAGTAATTCGGATTAATGTCTTTTACTCCTTCTATTATCGCGTAATACAATATCGAAGATAAATATTCCACTGGGGGAGAGTTACATCATCTTGAAACGCGTCGAGTAAAGTTTTAGTTTAGGTACAATACACGAAAAAGTAACATCAACCTCTGATAGGTTCTGATTGTGTACTCTTATACGTAACATAGTACATATAAATAACTATAACAGAGTATATTTAGAACTTGTATAATTTTGTAGTTGCTATCAACATCAGTTATAAGTAAGCGTCTTGTAAAGTGGCTCTAGGTACTTGCTGTCCAAAATTATTTTTTCCTTATTATTATTATTATTATTTAAACAAGGGCTTCAATACCTTTACTTATAACAATAAGATTATAGACTACGTTAATAAAAAACGAATAAAATAAAAATAAATAAATAAACTAAAATGAGTCACTACCGATATACTAATTATAATTAACAATGTAAGGAAAAAGCACATGGTATAATGGTAGAATGGGAGAGGCACTGAAGATTATGCAAATCCCTATTCTCAGAATGACAATCACCAAGAGTAACTGGATAAAATTTTGCACCTACTAGTTTTCTATACACTAAATAAACATTTTCTTCGTTGTAATCCAAACACATGCAGATGGTGTACATTAAGAGAATATTGTTATGCCAGTAGTCCAAACATTTTAAAATTACTCGTTAGTAATTGACTACATCTATAAATCAGATATTAAACTTTTCAAACAGTTGGGATCCTCCACCGATAAAGACTGTATAAAATTACAATCTTGGTATATATTCATTAATAATTTAAAAGGAAACAATAGTATTTATGCAAAATATCATCTCTGACCTCTATAAAAGAAACACCCACGTTTTCTCTCGATTTTCTAATGAAATGTCAACAATGACCATCTATGTACATACGTACATACATATATTGAAGTAAGGAAATAGACAGGTTAGTTCGAGAAGTCGATTCCTGTAGCAATTTATTATTATTATAATATTAATTCATTAATTGTAAGTACAACTTCTTAGTACATTATTATACTAATCATTCCATTTTAAGAACAATCTAAATTTGTTTATTTCCCTTTGTAACATGCAAAGCACTTTGTCAAATAAAATTCATAATTGCATCGCTTATGTATTATTTCATTAGAACCGCAGAAGAATACAAAAGAATTAAACAGTTAACGAAGAGTTGAATACGGATATTTTGACCCATAAATTTTCCAAGAATTTGCATTCTAAAATTAAATTTCCACGCAATGGAATGTGCATACATTGTCAATAGGATCGGATGATATATTATACCATCTGCTTTTATTATTTATTGCTATTATCTGTAAAGAGTAGAAGAATAATTGTAACAATTCCATTTGGAGATAAAATGCTGGAAATATTTTTCGAATTCCTAATAAAGGTAATAAATTATTCAGAATAAAAATGCAATAAAAAGGCGTAAATATACAACTTGGGCATAGCCATCGTTAAAAAATAAAAATAGGCATTAGCAATATACAATCTTGTTATTTTTCAACGCTAGAGTACAATTTTCAGAGATCTTTTATGTAAATATGTACTTTAACGCAGCAATAAAAGTGTTTTATTATCATTCATTTTACACATGACTGTTAAAGCTTTATATGCCGAGATATAATTACACGGAACCAATTGATTATTTACCTGGTTATTAAATGTCCATCTATAGATGAAATTATATCACGGAAAATAATATTGGTGACATCACTGAAACAAGAAATATGTGTGTTTTAATTAATAACAAATAAAGCACTGTCAATGCCATAAGAAAATCAATTTTCTCCGGTTTCAATGTTGTTAGCGAATATGTATATAGTGGCAAAAATATCCGTAATAACCTAGTTTGGTGTCATAAGAGACGTTAAAGCAACCTTGCGTCTATTTACGACTTAGTCTCTCCATCAAAAATCAGCTGCCAAACGTATTAATCTAGAGAAGTAGTAAATGTTTATTACATTAATCGAGCACTGAATTTTCTACGACAAAAAGTAATTCGCACCATGGAAATATAATGTATACACTTTAAAGTATCTTGCAAAAGTAATGAAATCAGTAATACATATACTATATGACATAGAAATTACAACACCCAGGACTGCGATTTTTTCACCAAACTTGGCAGACACATTTACCTATTCAAATGTACCAATTGATTAGAATTTCAAAGAAAAAGGACAAACGATTGACAAATTGCATTTTTCCTTTATTAATATGTTGGCCCTCCCGTATTAGTTTCACACTCCCTCCCTCTTCGTGCCATTGATTTCAGTAGGTGGTTGATGTCTTCTTTTTGGAGTATGGTGCCTCAAGCAACCTGCAATTCATGCCGGAGAGCTTCCAATGTTTGCAGAAAATTCGCAAGGTTCCTCAGTTTTCTTCCCATAATGTTCCACACATGTTCATTTGGTGAGAGGTCGGGAGATCTGGGCCACCATGGTAAGATATTGATATGGACCTCTTCGAACGGGTTTAGAGAAATTCTCGCAATGTGGGGACGGACATTATCCTGCTGAAAAAGGGGGTCCTCGAGCTGCTGACGATATCAAAAATATGGGATTTCACCACCTCATGAACGTAATGCTGGGCATTCGTGTTGCCTTGGATAAACACCAACTGAGACCTACTCCCTACGGGTTGATGCACCTGTCTTTCAACGAAAATTTGAATATCACGACGTTTCCCACGTCTTCGTCTGACCCTCATGCGGCCATGATGCAACCTTATACAACATCGAGAATCATCACTGAACCTGACCCTATGTTACTCCAAGTTCCAGTGCATTCACAACCTAACGTTGGTCCAAACGTTGCAGTCGGTGTTGAGCCGTAAGTGGTAGCACAAGATGTAGCCGATACGATTGCAAGCCGAAAGCCCGTGATACAAGGATAAACGGTACGAAGGGTCACGGAACTGGTACTGGAAAATCGGTCTGTTAGTAGCATTAGGACGAAGGTGAACTTTTAGTTTTTTTTTTTGACCCCGGGTTCCTCTTCGGTGACGTTTCTGGTCCTTCCTGCTCCATGACTGATACCAGTGCATGATAGTGGATTGGTTTCGGTTAAGGCGATTTCGCTGAACGAATAACCACCTTCGTGCAAATCAATAATTCGACATCTGCCAAATTCGCTCAACTAGAGGTAATTTCCACGTTGCCGTACTCTAGGTATAATCAACTCAACTCCTAAAACAACTCAAGCAAAGTTAAAACCAGAGAAATCGGTAAAAACTTAACAAAACATTGCAAGAAATGCAACTAACAATAATGCTAGAAAAAACTGCATGACGTGAAGATATACCATGACAACTTAATCCGTCGTTTTTCCAAAGTTTTAATTAATTATCACTTTTGAGTTTGGTGAATAAATTCGCACCTCTTCTAGGTGTTACAATTTCCATGTCCATACAGTATATATAACAAAATGCTTCCATTAAGATTTTATTTCAATAGGTATGTACAATATATAAATAATATATGGATAAGATTAAACATTAATTGGTCAAGCGACTTTTAAAACTTTCGATTCCTTTACCAATGGCCATACTTGTAGTTTTATAGATTTCCAATACTATTATCATATTATGTATGCTTCCTATTGCTCTCATGTTTGCAGAATAATACTCTGGTGGTAACGAAAATTAATTTATTGCCATGGAAAGTTCCATTGTGAAAAAAGGTTACGTATGTCGTAGTTCAATACACCCCGGATCGGAGATAGCGTCTTGATCATGCATCGGATGTTCAACAGACGGACAAGAAGACATTGGTGAATGATGAGGTGATCGAAGAAGGGATATTACGTTACGATATAGTAGAAATACAAAATAGACCAAGGTTAGGAAAAATAGAAAGGTGATAGGCAAGTAACAAAGAGATAAGAGAGAGGAGTTGGCGTCGGAAAAATTTGATTTGTGATTGTATTTATGAATAATAATAATAATAATAATAATAATAATAATACGTTTTATTGCCCAACAGCAAGAAGCCAATTACAGGACAAAATGAAATTATATACAATACATACAATACACACAACTAAAAGATCTACAATATGAAACACAAATCACATTATCTTAAAGCTAATATGAGTGTGCAAATGAGGCTAAGGACATAAGTAAAACTATATAAAACTGAAAAGAATTAAATTAATTAAGAAAAGAAAAGAAAAAAGGTAAACTAATCAAAAAAGTTCCGGTAAAAATATCACTGTATATGGTATCAGCATTCCTGCACATGTGTAGCAAGAGAGCTCTCCAAAGAAGATTAGTTCTAGGTGTCTGATAGCAGAAGCTTGAGGTAATTCGTGATGATGCCCTAGGAACACGAAAAAGAACGGAGTTGAGGAGATCAGGACAATCAATCCGACCAGTTATTAATTTATACAAGAGTCTTGCACTATGTAAGGATCTACGATCAGACATTGATTCTACTCCATGCATTTGTAATAATGTATCATACGAAATGCCCCTAATAGGGTATTCTCCAGAACGTTTAAATGTCAGAAATCTCCTCTGAATTCTCTCTACAGCAATCTTTTGAGAGTCATAAAAGGGGTACCAGACTATGGATCTATACTCAAGTTTGCTAGCTACGAAGGAAAAGTAGAGGATTTTTATCAATGATATATCATTGAAATACTTTGAGGTTCTAACTACAAAGCCAAGAGCTTTCGATGCCGAGCGACATAAGCTTTCTACATGTGAATTAAAACTTAAAGAGGAATCAAAAGTTATGCCAAGATCTTTTATCATGTCCAACTTTTGAAGAGGGTGTCCATTAATGGTATAAGAAGAGGGATAAGGAGTTAATTTACGAGTAAATGAAATAGTATAGCACTTGTCGATATTTAAGTGTAATCTATTGGTTCCAGACCATAATGAGATCATATCAATGCACTCCTGAAGACAAGAGACGTCGTCATGACAGGAAATGTTTTTGTAAATTTTAACGTCGTCTGCATATCCTAGTGTAGGGCACGGCAATATAGACAAGAGATCATTTATAAAAATTGTAAAAAGTAAAGGTCCAAGATTGGAGCCTTGAGGAACCCCCGAGGTGGAAACAAACGGGTACGATCTAAAGCCATTATAAAAGACATACTTAATCCTTCCACTGAGATAAGATTGGAACGGCTGGAGAAGACAAGGAAGAAATCCAAAATGACACAATTTACTCAAGAGTATTGCATGGTCTATCGTGTCAAAAGCGCGTGAGAAGTCCGTATAAATACAATCCACCTGACCATTATCATCAAAAATCTGACTAGTGTACTGAGTGAAGGAAGCTAAATTTGTGATAGTAGATCTGCCGGAGAAAAAACCATGCTGACAAGGTGATATAAACGAACGGATATTATAAGAGATACAAGTAGATAAGTAATGTTAAAATATTTTTGCAAAGTTAGAAAGAATTGAAATAGGTCTATAGTGAGATATGTTAGAATAGTCACCCTTTTTTAAAATCGGAACAATACGAGCATGTTTCAACAATTCCGGAAACACAGAAGTAGTTATAGACATATTAATAAGTTTTTGTAGAGGGGCTACGAAGATATGACGTGCGTCTTTAATTAAGAAGCTTGGAATCAAATCGTCACCAGACGTGGATTTATTTGGGAAGGTGGACATAATTTTGAGTAAATCAGCTTCAGTTATTGGCTGAATTGAAAACGATAGTAGATTGGTGAAAGAAACATGAGAATCATATGATACAGAGGAAGTAGTATATACCCCAGAGAAAACATTCACAAATGCGTCCACAATATCTTGGGGACTAGCTAACTGTTCCATGTCACTACACATTATCCCAGGTATACGTGTAGTACTCTTCCTCGATTGAACGAAAGACCATAGGGACCGAAGATCAGACTTAATAGATAATTCCGTTTTCCTTATATATATCTTATATGATGCACAAATTAGGCGATTAGTAAGACCACGAACTTTCTTGAATAAATAAATAGATAAAATGTTAGTTGTGTTTTTAATTAATACCACATTAGACAGAGAGCGGCGTTAAAAACAGTATATTAGACAGTCAACTAACAAGCTTCAATGGTTCAAATAACATTAGAAGTATGGTGTTCTCTTTTCCATAAGATAAATTAATTATTTAACCAGTTTTTAATTGAAGGTGCAGATGTTAGGTACAAATTATTACACTCGTTCATATTAACAAGACATTTTTCAGGGTTCTATCTAGTTTCCTTTGATGTTTAAGTATGTATGTGTACGTATGCCAATAATATTAAAAGTCCTATTTTAGAGAAAATCTATAGTTTTAAAGTGATTTGTAGTAGAATTTATAGTCTTAATCGCAGATATAACAGACAACAGTTACGAATTTTAAAGAAATTTTGGATTTAGGAAATAAATCACTTTAATGAAGCATTTTTTACTTTGAAATGTAGAGCTACTTATTGTTGGTTGTAGAGGTTGTGCCCCATTTTAACTTAGTTATTTAATGTGCAAATGACGGCTGTAAAGTGCTAGACCGCGGAGTGCGTCAAACCAAAGGTTGGTGGATGAGCAACACTATTATTGCACTCCTATTTTAGAAATCCAAAGGAATTACTCTACTCCCATGTATTGTTTGTTTTAACACAAGAGCAACATAAGAAAAACAGTGCTGAGATTTCTCTATTAACTCATTTGGAATTCTACATAAGCAAAAGCTTTAATATAATACTTTTCTATAGAATATCTAAACGTAATTTTGTAATTTTTCAATACTTACAAGTCCAAAAAGGCCTAAGCAGCAAATCTCTTGAATATTTAAATACATCAAATATCCCTATCATATTCTACATATTTGGTATTTAGGTATGCATTTACTATTCAATTACGCATGTTTGTATAAAAGTTGTTGCCACTAAAATATCATGAAGTTAAAGTAACGATTTTAAATAAAATTATATTAATGTAGATTTCGACAATGAAGCTACTACTAATGTATTGAAAATATTTCACCTTTTAGTTAGTATTCTTTTCCTAGAATAGACTTGAATAAAGTCGCTGAGGATTGTCAAACAATCATTTTACTAAGTGGTGACTGCTTTAACATGACTACCGAAACGCCACTAATTCTATTTCAAAATTATTCATGCAAGTTTTAAATAATGTTCAAATGATCTGTGTGGTTTCTACATAGTTATCGAAATGGAAGTGCTTCACTTTGCTTATATTCCTAAATGCGATTCCGCAGAGTTTGTTTTCCTAGAAGCCTCATACTCAATTATTCCGTGCTAAGATAACGTAATAGCAATAATTTCTATTATGCTAGAAAATCAAATCTTTTACTTTATATCTCCATTTCATAAATTTTGTAATTTAATAAATTTGGGTAATCTTATTAATGTATCGTGTGAATCTAGACATTCACCTAGCTGCTATCTTGTAGGTGTTCCTTCTACAAGATAGCAGTTCCCGTCTAAAAAATCTACAGAATATAATTATTGTATATATGAAGGCTGTTGTTATGTATTTATTCTTTCGAAATTCCAATCGGGAACTGCGAAATATGTACGAAATTTCGAAATGATTGCAATGGTTTGGGCAGTATAACTATTCTGTCGAGTTGTACGAAAGATGCCTCTTAAGTTGTTACGAAAACTAGAAAAGGGGAAAACATTGGGACAAACTGTTTTATTGTTGTTTAAATTTTCGTCTTTAAGATCTCTGTACCTCTGCATGCGTTCAAACCAATTCGCGAAACATTTTTCCACTCTGAATTTGCAATCTCAAAAACAGGATTTTTAAAGGCTTCGACCGCTTGTTGGCGGAATAGATGTTTTCCACAACTAAATTCTCATGCAAAGTCGAATGTATTGCAGGTCGTGGTAGTATAGGACCGGTGCTGATGGCAAGATGGCCTTGGACAACCAGTTGAGCACGTAACTTGGTCCTACTGAAATGGTAGCAGAAAGCTTTCAGTAGTAATTCCTCTCCTACAATTTCGAGCTGGTAGCGGTACGCTGTAAGAGTGCATTGATGACGACTCAAAGCTTCAGCTATCAGCTCGAAAGTTGTAAAGACTTCCTAATGTCACATTTCAATAGAACAACGACGGGCCACGTGTATATATGTAGATAGAGGTCAGCTTGTGACAAACTTCAGTCTTATACTAAGACTGTTTGTTCGCAAAATTTACAGTCGGTCGGATATGTGCGAAATATATTCCATCGACGACTTATCTGTGAACTGCGATTATCGGCGAATGAAGACTGGCTAAGTTCCTCTCGAACGGTGTGATAGTTTATACGATTGGTCTTCTACCTATAAAGTCAAACGAACACCAGAACCAAGTGCATACAAATGACTTACTTCGCTAGTCACGCATGCTTCTAGCATAGGTCATATTATACCACCTAAGCGGTGGTCATACTCGTATATGTATTTCTACTCGTATACTCGTATATGTATTCCAACTCCAATACGCTCCAGACGGCCATATCCTGCACTTGGTTACAACCATTCTGTTGGTACGTGTAACTTTCCCCGTTTTCTCAGTAAATCGGGAAGAATCATTTATATGATCTATGGTAGATCTCTAATTGATTTCTAACTTGATCATAAATCGCTAACTAACATTTATTTTATGGGCGATAAGTACAATGGCATTTTAAAAGTAAATTCTATATAAATCTTTCTAATAATACTTTCATATAATAGCACTCAAAATTATTTTCTACAGTTCAAATGCATCATTTTACAATGATTCAACAAGTTGCTATTTCCGAATAGAATCATTGTGAGCCGAATGTGAGCAAATATTTATCTTACTCTACAATTAACCCGCATTAAAAAATACAATATTAATCAAACAAGAGATCTGAAATATGCAACAGCAGTAATTTTCGAAACGATTCAAACTTGAAGTCTTATTCTAATATTCCTTTATGGACAATTAAAACATATTTATAATTTTATTAGTCGTTTTGGTTTAACATCAAAGATGTAGCATTTACAAACACGCATACATACATTATACTCCTCTCGTTTAACATAATTAGGTTTAAAAATAGGATTGGAAAAATTGGGTGCTATACATAATTTTAATATCTCGATGTATACTAAAAATAGTCTACGAGAATTTTATAAATATTTGCAATACTTTCTTCTTACTTCAAAACGTTGTCTACTGTAAATCTTCTGAAATGCAAATAATATGTGAATACACTCATAATCTAGACAGTGTTTGTGAAATAAGCAAAAGTTCTGATGTAGGTTATGAGTCCTACTGTAGTTATATTTTATTACTCTATATGTTGCTGGCCAAACGTGAAATATTTACAGATGATATATTCCCAAATCAACATAATACACGGTAGGAAACCGGATGAAGATTCATAGGGAACGTACAAATATACGTGTGTGTGCTATAAAACGTATATTTGAACTTGCCTTCTTTGTGACGATTTCGGTTTATTTAGTTATGGAAACAAACACAATCAAAGAAAAGTTAAATGTGTCTTTTCTTGTAATAAGTGTCCAATAAGAACAAAAAGAAAAAATATTTGGGTCGTATCCAATGCTCTCATCGAAATTACGTGCAAGTTAATTCAATACAAAACTAAACTTGCACACTCAACAGAGGATGGCATTTGAACGTTGAGGACTTGAATCGCACATCCATTTGTAGTTGAAAGGCGGATGTCGGGACGCAGCCCATCTGACTACACTTCAGTAGAAAGAAACCAGTTGAACCTCAACCTCTTTCGACTGAATTGATTTACTACCTGAAAAGGGATAAAGAGCAGTACTTACAGTTCCTTCGCAAGAGTTATTCAAATGGCGAAAACGTTGTGTAGCGAGCAATAGCTACAATCTAGTGGCCCCAGAGAATAATTGTAATACATATTCAAACAGTACAAGTGATGACTATCTAATAAAACAAAAGGAAATGAATAAGACGCCAATAAGTTAACTAACAAAATCAAAAATAATACGTCAAAGGAAAGTAATCAGATATACGAGGGCGATTCGTAAAATAAGTCCCGTTTAGTTATTAAAAACAGGTAGCAATACATATACAACTTAAAGCTACTACTTTCAGCTATTTTTCTACATAGTTGTCATTCAGATTGAGACATTTATCATAGCGATGGACCAGTTTTTTAATGCGACCTTATACCTCATAGAACTCTTCCGCCTCTGAACTAAGCCATACTGTAACAGTGTCCTGTAGGTCTTCATCGCTGGGAAATGGACACACGGTTATGTAATTGCAAATGACTGTTTTTCACGAATTCTCTCTTCGACATTACCCAAAAGTTCATCCGTCACAACAGTTGGTCTTCCACTCCGTTTTTCATCATGAACATTAGTTTATTCTTATCGGGTTCATCTTTTAACTACGCTGTTACTTATGACATTTTCACCATAAACAGAACAAAGTTTAGGTTGACTCTCAGCAGCCTTCATGTTTCTTGCACACAGAAGTCGCATAACAGCACGCAGTTCACAGAGGGCGGAATTTTCAATTCCAGCAACCATTTTAAACGACCAAAGCAGCATGGAAGAATATCCGACTCTCACACTAGCACTGCCAGACTCACATTGTACCAGACTACACCGCAGCCCTGCGATCGCCACGATATCCCCACTTCTTTGCTCACTAGGTGGAAACG
Source organism: Chrysina gloriosa (assembly GCA_038088585.1). Lineage (NCBI taxonomy): Eukaryota > Metazoa > Arthropoda > Insecta > Coleoptera > Scarabaeidae > Chrysina > Chrysina gloriosa. Next base: position 27,996,567 of record CM076091.1, read on the forward strand.
GAACTTATTTTACGAATCCTCCTCGTATAGTGGAAAAAGGAATGGAACATTTTTAAAGTATAGATAATTAACTTATTCATGAATTAGTAGGTTCAATTCAGGATACAATGCAATGTAATACAGCTTTATCCCCATCTAGTCGACATTGTGGACATTGGTCATAATTAAATTACATGGTAGTAATATGCACGAAAGAGGACATTATAGTACAAACAAGAAATAATATACGTTCTCAGGTCACACTTATTTAAATGTCTCATTTTCAATTGATGTGCTCTCCTACATATAGAAGCTGACTACTTGTTGGAATTGTGACAGTTATGCCCAAAAATAAGTGAAAGAGATAATATATTGGGTACCATTGGTCTAAGTATATAGAATGATTAACTTGTGATAGGGACCGAGAAATTCTTCATGGTTAAAATGAAACACAAAGTATTTTAAAAAAGCTGAGAAGAAACTTAAGACCCAAGGCACTTAATCACAATTTCCCTTCGTTTACGCCGACATAATACTATAATAATATAATTAATAAATGCCAGTCAAGAAGCTCAAATATTTAAAACCATATTTTTAAAAAAATCAATCAAACGAACAAAGAATATCATTTCTCCTACAAAAACATTGATAAAATTTTCTTGGATTTGCTTCAGTTTCTTGCTTAAAGCTAACTTATTAAAGGATATCAGAAATTGGATTCGGCTCTACAGGAATATAAGGAAAATGACTTGTTTCTTCGGTTTCTTTAATTACAGTGATGAGCGCTTTCACTTAAATTACATATGTCCACAATAAGAGTAAATCCAATTTAGTTTTCTCCTTTATACAATCTTTAAATCTAACGTAACACTATACGTTTATTAATGCAAATCAGCGAATCTTGGATTTCATCTTAACTAACCGTGACCACACCCTTCTTATAGAACAAGAAATATTGTGACTCATTCTAGAGGATCTACATTGACATTGGGTAAACTCGAAATAAGCAAAGCTTTTCACAGTTATATCACAAACATTCAACATAGTGCACTGGGGGACTCATGATCGTTTTGGTGCTATGGGAAATCAATATGTAGCAATTCCAGGAAAAGTTTCTAATGGTGATATGGAATTTGATAATCCCCAGCACGTTGTGGAAGCCTTTGCTTTAGTTTTTGAAATGTTTTCTTAGGATCTTCAATCCGTCTCTAAGTATGTCCGTCTTTGCTGATTCATGGAAGATTGCTAGTACTTGTCCCATATGTACATAAAAAATGTGATACTGATGTTATTAATAGCTACAGACCAATAGCCCATGTGCTAATTTTTTGGAGGTAATAATCTATGAACGGGTATAGAATGGTAACAAATTATTCTTATCACTTAATCCACACGTGTGCATAAGCAAAAGGTCCAGCAGCACTAACTTGGCAAATTTGTCGTAAGCTTTGCGTGATACGCTTGAAGATGATAAACAAGTGAATGTCCTTTATATAGATTTCACCCGTGCATTTGACGGAATATTCGATCATACCATTTTAATGGAGAGTCTGCTTTTTGTGATATAGGTTCCATTATACGAATTTGTAAGGATTTTAATAACACAGCATCTCCCACTTAACACGTTCAGCGCAGATTTCTCAGATACCATTCTTTTAAAATGGGCGGTACTTATCCTGACCGTGGTTTTGATTATGCTCTGCTTTTGTATCGATATGAACTTCAGTGATTGGTCGAAAGAAGGTAAACTATTAATGCTACATTTATCAATAATATGATTTTGTGTAAACTTGACTAGCCTGCACTTCTATCTGGAGTAAATTTTCGAGTACTACGCATTTGCTCGAGTATAAATCAAACCGTTGCACTTACTGCTTCGAGACAGAACTTGCTTTTGAAACCACTGCTTGTACACTCGGCGAGGAATTTGGATATTGCGTTCCAGCCTGTATTTTGTTGAAATGCGTATACGTATTTACACACTATGTAACGATATCTGCTTTTCTTTTTTCTGTCTTCATGTATTACGTGTTTATATTTTTGATTGTCTGTGTTGAATTTTTCGTTGGGCAATATAATAGACTATTATCATTATTCTTATTACTTGCTGTAAAAATATATAAATAGAAGTGTACATTTCAAAAGATTGCAGATGAAATATTTAACTTTGTCAAACAAATATACACGAGTTTATTTCAAATTTTGCAATGGTACTCTATAAGACATGGGATTCGTTCGGTTTTAGATAAAACTTCATTAACTAATGCAGAATTGAAACTTTACTTAAGGTTGTAAGGGACTTACTTTCAAGATCGGTTAAACTTAAAATGTCTTTGTTGGTTCCATAAGTGAAGAACCAGTAAATTAACGGGCACAGAATTTTGCATACCGTGTATTCGTTACGATAGCTACGACTTATCGACGAGCTTTCTGTAAATTCCTTGTTTGTTGTTGAATTTTACCTGAATTAAGAAATAGAAAAATGACCATACCGTCATTTTTGGACTTCAACAAAGCAACGACAATAAAGGAATTTACAAAAATCCTCGTTAACAGGTCTTAACTACCGTATAGCATATGTGGTGTTCAAAATTTCAAGCCTGCAAATCTGCTGGTTCTTCACTTATTATTGACAAAAGATTAGACCTGCCTGACTTCTTAAAATTGTAAACAATTAGCATTTTATCGTTATACATATATCTTGTAGAGCTAAAATATACAGCTTTTCGAACCGACAAAAAAATAACTTCAGGCCATCTTGAAAATAACTACCTTACAGCCCTAAACGTTTCGTCTAATTTAAAAATTCTGAAATGTATCATATTAGCGCTAGTATACGAACTAACGTTCTACAAAACGCTACTGTAAACATCAGAGTTTATACAAATTGTTTGTACAACAAGCGTTTAAATATAAAAATATCAAAACCTGGAGTATCAACTCTGGGAAGGAATATATGATTCAGCCAAAAATAGACCATACATTTGAATTCAAGAAGATGTTCGCTAAGAAGACCGTGTAAATTATTTATATTAGCGCTATGGTACTTTGAACAAAGGTAAGTGCCGTGATCCAGACAAAACCATCAATGGCGGAGGACTTGAATTTGGCAATGACATAGTAGTAATAACGCAAAGCAAGGAAGCATTAATCAAGATCAATCAAGCCCCATAAGAGACCACTCGAGGAAAATAAAAACTGACCTTAATCCCAACAAGCTCTAGTATATGGACAAACTAGAAAAAGAAAACCTTCATGAAACGGTTCACCAATAAAACCGACAACTTACAATTTAAGGAAACTTGGCCAAAGATAAAAAACGGTTCGAAATTCAACTAGTACAATACTACATAGGAATACTCATCAATTCCAAAGGTCCATATGTTCCCTAACTTTACTTCCAGAGAGCACGTATTGTTAATTTTGCTCTACCACTACTATCCCATTAGTATAATAGTGGCAAATTAAAAAATAAGGCTTTAAATTAGAGCATAAAGATATATCTATGTTCTACTAACCTTCTGCCACTTCTGCCCAGGTAAGATTGAAACAAAGTAGTTTTTATTTCAGTTTTATATTTTTATTAACACAATAGCATAATTAAATTAATTTAAATATTACAATCAGCAGTGACATAAGGCTGGAAGCTCCAGTTTTCCAGAGACAAGTTAGAGCAAGAAAATGAAAAGGTGGAAAATCTTGAAAATTAAAAAGAGTGAAGGGTGACCACACATAAAGCAAAATGACGGTCTGGTGTCATGAAAACCTATTAGAATTGTAAGGACACAAATGGCAAAAACATTTATACGCAAATCATTTTTGATAAATATCAGTCACTTGAAAACTGCAGTAGGCAATTAGATCAGATGGTTCTCTTGTAATTTACGTTTCTCCATGCTTAATTCCGCTTATAGTTTCTATATCATTTTTATGATAAAAAGAAGTGTTGTTGCTGTAGCAATAGATGACATTACAATTAAAAATAATCTTATATAATAGATCTCTACCACTAATAGGTCAATAAAACAAAGCTGGTTTGAACGATAGTTATATAATGAAAATATAACTATCGTTCAAACCAGCCTTGTTTTATTGACCTATTAGTGGTAGAGATCTATCATATAAGTATAAGTATAAAAAGGTCACGAAATATATATATATATATACATTTTATTAAAAATAATTAGAGAAAAATTACTTGACACTTCGGAAACTACCTTTGCGGGATAGTAAGATAGTAGGATGTAGTAATCTCTATTCACGTATATATGTCATCTTCGCTAGTACCGATCCTCAATTGATTTTATAAATCTGAAATCTTTTACTTTGCTTACCGCAGTGGAAGTGGTTGTGTAAGCAATGAACGTTTATATTCATGTTCTAAGCTCTCTGTCTAGTAGCTCAACATTATTGTCAGCTTTGTGATTACTCAATAAGATAGCTATTTTTATGGGTTTATCTTATTGACACATATTGACTAATACCAAAGCCTCCTTGCGAAGTAATTCGTACTAAGCAATTTTATTCTGGAGATGTACCAAAATTAATGTCCTCCTCCTCGATTTCACTTCCTTTAGAAACGTTTATTGTTTCTCGAGTTATATATGAATGGGGGTTCGGTGCTAAGATAAGGACGACTTTCTGGTGATCCTGCTTTTAATAAACATTAATGGTATTGCAATCAACATAGGTAGGTATAGTCAGCAATAATTGAACGTGATAAAGCTTTTAACTAATTATTTTGAAGGTAAAATTAGGACCCATAATTACTCAGTTGAAATTTGTTAATTTACTTACAAGATACTTTATTAAATGCATTACACATACGAACAGCCCCAATATATGTATATACGTACTTTAACATACATATACTAACAATAAGCAAAATATAAATAAAAGATAATTATTAAAAATGAAAAGTGGGTGTTTACAGGCACATATAAGTTGTGTAGAGAAGAGAGTCAATTTCCGAAAATTGTTGGGAACATCATTAGCTATTTAGATCCTGCTGGAAATCGAGATTGTAGGGATTTTTTTCCCTTGAATATAAAATTAGTTGGGACGCAAAGATTACAGAAACTGGTTTCGCAAACTTTAAAAGCTTAGTTAACTAATTTGCATAAACAAGGCTTAACATAATAAATTTCAGTATCAAGAAGATGAAAATATATCGTTTCCAATTATCATTTAAATTTGGAAATCACTGACAAGGGCGGACAAAGGAGTTCTTTTCTCTTTAAAGCTTTTCAAATGGAATTCAATGGCGTTAATTGTTGCTTTTCAGCCATCTACAGTGAACTTCAATTTGTGCCGATTCGGCTTCCTTATATCACATACTTTTTACATTATGTCATCGTTAACTTTCATAATATAAGTATCAGCGTTACAGATATTTGCTTTTAGTTACAATACGGGTTTGCATCCATTGGGAATAGTCAATTATCACCTACATATGATAAATATACATTACATAATATGTATATATGTAAAAGTGAGTGACAAGATATTAATATAGATGCATACACTGTCGGAAAAACTATTAACATGCTGAAATTAGCGAGTACAGAGGAACATGTTCATTATCAGCTAATTTATTTAGAGTGATTGTAATATTACGCTGAATTAAAATTTATTGTCAAAAAGTATAAGCAATAATTTGAAATAACATTGTCAAGTCTGCATGCGGTTCAATCCAAAATATTTTATGAATTTTCAATTGTTTTGCATCTAGCTAGATAGCACTAAAGCATAGATTGCATTAAAAATTCTCACAATCAATCAAAACATGAATTATCAGGTAGCGTGATGATATCAATGAAAAAATATGTTCGATAAAATTGTTTTTTTTTTTGGTGCTTTTGCGAAGAAGTTCAGTTGTCAGTTTCTCTTTGCGAACAGCGAACATCGGCGAGAGGTCCGTGAATGAATGAATTTTTAGAAATTGGTTTGGAAAAATTGAAAAGGGGAACAAATCTAGTACAGTACGAATTGAACGAGGCACAGGAACAGAATCGCATGGTCAATCATTCGTTCTCTCTTTTGAAAAATATTAAAAAGCTTTCCTGGGCGTGTGGTGGTGATTGAAAAGTGGATATTATACAATCAATAATAGAACAAGGGTGAGGTCCTAAACTAGATGCTGAAATCTCCACTTTGCCCCCACAAATTCGTAGATATTTGACTCGCTTTGACACCTATAAAGTCGTCGATCTTTTCCAACGACAATGTCAATCCATACGTAGCGCTTCAGACCAACCAAAACTACGGTAGCTAGGTTTTAAACTCTTCCTTATCCACCGATTTCGCGCGACTTGTTTACTAAGGATTACCACTTCTTCAACTATCTGAAAATTGAGGAATACGAGACAATCTAGAAACTAGGAGGATGTCCTAAATACTGATAATTATGTTAATGTTGAACTGAATTACTAACGTTTCTTTTTGTATTTTACCAAAGAATAAATGACTCTCTAAAAGTAACTTGTTGAAATTAGTTTTCAATTACTTTCTTTAACAATTCTTTATGTACGTATAATAAATATATGTATGACAAATAAAACATGTTGTTTGAATAGCATTCTCTCGCCGGATAGCCGAGATAAATTGGCAACTAGAATTTTGTTCTTGTAAACTTATCTATCTTCGTTTACATAATCAACGATATGCATGTTGTTTGGTAACACACGCTTCGGAATAACGATAGTTTGTCAAATTTATCAAAGTTGTCTGGGGAATACCAAAAAGAACCATAAATGGTTCAGAAGCAGCCAAGATGTAAATGATTATAACAGGCATAAGCAAATTTCTTCTTGATGCACTTAAATAAGTAGTCAGCATGTAACAAATTAGCACAATTTAAAAATGAATGTAGAATGATTGGCACCATCTAATTTTTGGCAAGGCCGTGTAAATAGCGTCACATTGCTGTTGTTTATCTAAATACTAAATGATTTGAGTTACCTTACTTGAACTCGTGTTGTATACGAATATAATAAATAATAACAACAAATAAGTTTTTATACTTATATACAGAATTTTCCATACATAATGCGTCAAATTTATTTATAAGCTTATACGAGGTAAAAGTAAATTTATGATCGTAAAAGAAAAACTAAATTGAAACAAAACAGATGGACAAAGAAGTTTAGTTTTGGGGTCGCTGGCTGAATCATCAAATATACACTTTCCATCTAAACATCTACTTAACCTTCCTTAAAATATTGACCTAATTTTAATAGAGTTTAAATTTCCTTGTCTCAACAGTAAACGTATATCTTTGTTTTATTCTATGTACATACGAAAATAATTTTCTTCCGAATTTAAAAAAAAATCACTTTCGGGTTTCCCATGAAAGTAAGAAAATTATTTGTTATGAGCTGTCTTCTAGTTTAATTTGACGCGTAAGTTATGAAGAAGGTCAGTTTTGCTCTGCAAATAAACCTCACAGTTCCGAAGAAAACGTGAAAATAAAACACCAGAACGTGACTAGTGATCTGTAAATGGTGTGTTAGTGTGATGGTAGTAGGATAACAAAATTAGAGATAGGATTAATCATTAAATCACCAAGCCAGGAAAATAAACAGATAGTCAACGGCTCGAGGCTCGACGGGTCGACCGGCCTAGGGGCTTTTATGCGGTGATAACGTTTAATAAAAAATTTTTAAACCTAAACAAAATAATAAATAATAAAAATGAAAGAGGTAACGAAATATATTAAGGGTATTTTAAATAGACCATCAATTACAGAAGATAGAGATAATAAAATGGAAAATAAACTAGATAAAATGCAAAGCGAACTCAAACAAATCAACCAAAAGAACATAATAATTCGGGAGCAGAACGAAGAAATAAACATGGCGCTAATAGTCCAATATTGATTGAATTAAAGAAGTGGTATATGAAGATGAATATCTTAAAAGCAGCGAAGAAACTCATCGCCAAGAATATATATATATATATATATATGTACATATATATATATATATATGTATGTATATATATGTATATATATTAGTGAGGATCACCCTAAGGATATACTATAATAAAGAAAAATACAAACAAAACAACAATGATGAGGTATAATACTCTCCAACGCGATGAGAACAGATTCACTGCTGAAAGATTAGAATACATGAGCAGCCGACAGATAAGGCTAAAACAAGTGGAACAAACACCGAAAATAAGGACTGGAACCAAAATTCTTAGAGATCCCCAGAGGATAATGAAGGGAGAATGGAAAATCTTAGAAACATAGCGAAAACAGCGGGATATGCTGGATCTACATAAAAAGGCAGTGGGTAGGCTCGAATAATGATAACCTGCCAAATAGATATAGGCAAATTCAAAAGATAAATAAATCATAAATTTGGGTATTTCGAATATTACAGGTTTATATGAAAAAGAGATGGAAATAGTAGAGGAAATGAAAACATACCAAATTGATATACTGGGAATTAGTGAAACTAAGAAGATAGGAAATACTTGGTAACAATTATAGTATATACAGTATTCAGGAGTGAAGGTGGGAAAGAGCAAATTATAAGTTATAAAGTTATAAAGTTCCAGGCAATAAATCCTAGATTGCTCACGATAAGCTTAAAATGGAAGAGGTAGTAAGTATTGTAAAAGTATATGGCGCAGCTGAAGGTGCAGTAGAGCAGAAAGACAGAATTCTATGGCACCCTGGAAAAGATATTGGATGAGTTGTGAGAAAACAGTATGAAAGTAATAATTATGGGGAATTGGAATACGTGAGTGGGAACTGCTTTACGTTACCACTACTTTGTCTTCCCGTCGGAAAGGAATAACATTGAGAATATAAGAACTGAGAAGTTTGTAGAACTAAGTACACAACACAAACTAGTTACAGCGAAAATGACCACAAAAAAGGAAATATACGAAACAGGTACAGCATATACGAGGACTAACTTCAACATTATGAAGGATAATAAAGTGAAGGAAGCATACTGGAAACAAATCACTGATGATTTCAAGAGAAAGGAAGAAGAACAGAAAGATTGGAATATGGAAGACATATGGAACAAATTCGATAATTAAACCAGCAGCCAAAGTAGTATGTGGTATGGGGAAGATAGGAAAAGTCATAAGAGAGCTGAATCGTGGAGTGCCGAGATTAAAGCGAAAATTAGAAAGGAGAAGCAACTTTGGAAGAAACTACAAGGGTAGGCCAAGGGGAAAAACCGGGTAGAATATGTGCAAAAACGTGACAGGGCAAAGAAGGCTATAAGGGAAGCAAAAAAGAGGGAGACTTTTGGAAAAGAGTTCAAACAAAACTATATGACGGACAACAGGAAATTTTAGAACAGGATCAGAAATTTGAGAAAAAAAACAGAAGAAAGAAAAATGCAGTATTGAACATAAAGGCGGGAATATAAGGACAGAGTCATCGGAGATAACAGAGGCCGGGAAAGAATATTTTGAAGATAAGTTTAGACATAAAGAAATACTAAACGTAGGACAACTGGGAGAAGCACAAGAACACGTGGACGAACTTGAAAAAATTACAATGGAGGAAATAGAGGAACCTATAAAAAATATCAAGATTGGGAAGGCAGCGGGAAAGGATAAAATCGAACTAACTAAACTAAATTTCTAGCTATATTATATATACAGGGATGTTTTCAAAGTTATAGGAATTTTGTTACATTTTTTATTTCGCCAGTCTTCATCAAAATTACAATGTAGTTTGTCAATATAATCTCTATTTAATTGAATACACTTATTCCAACGTAAAACTAATTTTTTAATCGGTCCTCAAGGAACTTTTTCGAAGTCTCTGCAACGCACTTATGTATAGTAAGCTTTACCTCGTTTGAGGTCTCAAATCAAACACCTCGTAGTGATTCTATCAAATTTGGAAACAGATGAAAATTATTAGGAAATCTGGCGAATAGGGTGGATGTGGAGGCAATTCCCAACGCAATTTATTTAAAATATCCTTCGTTCTTCATGCAGTATCGGGTCATGCATTGTCCTGTTGCAAAAAGGGATGCTTATCCAACTTCTTAAGTCGTCTCTCTGCAAAGCGCCTGCCGCAATGGGCCACATGAAAGATCAGAATATAATTCTGCGTTAATTGTGGTACCTTTCGGTAAATAATCAATAAAACTAATTCTCTCGTGGTCACAGAATATGGTAAGCATTAGCTTTTCAGCCGATGGAACGTGCTTTAAGCGATGGCCCTTCTTCTAGTTTGCCGCATTTCTTCGACTGATTTTTGGTCTCAAGATTAAAACAAAATGTCTATGTTTCATCAGTAATTATTATCCGTTGCTAAACTGCGATGTACGCCTATCATCTTTCAGTAGGCTCTCCATGGCAGGAACGTTACTTTTATTGGCAGAGGTGTTCGGCCGTCCACTGCGGAAATCGTCTTCCAGTGACGTTGTTCCAGTTTTAATACGATCGACGCATCGATGGACTGTACTATTGGATTCTGCAGACTCTCCAAATACGCCTTGCAGACGTTAAACAATTTCTGAAAGTCTCACACGCTCTTGAAATAACAAGATGATGGTCTGTCCGATTCTTGAGTCATGATTGCAAAACCACGGTGTCAAGAGTTGTCTCTGAGCATTAGCGTAACCTATATTATTTACGCAATTGAAATAGAGTCAAATTTTTAGAGCATTTCAAGCATGCCTCGTATATATAACTTATATTCAATAATCTGGCTTACTGGAAAGAGCCTATTTCAATGTTGTTTACGTATTTCTACTAGCGACTGGAGTAGGATTTAGGTATACAGGTAAACCTTGTTTTACGCCGGAGTTCCGTTTCGCGAGACACCGGCGTAAAAAAATCGGCTTAAAACAAATAAAAATATACTGCTCGATGTAAGGTTAGGTTTCGAGTCAAATTTTTGAAAACAATCGAACATGTTTATTTATTAAATAGCCTATATATATATATATATTCAAAATAAATTATAAATGTATTTAATAAAGCATGTTTATATTCTTTTACAAATAATAATAATCTCTATGTAATTAACGCATTTTATAAAGGAAATAAATGTACTAATTTATTAATCGTCGATACGAAATTAAATTCTCACTTTTTCTTGAGAAAATCGTCCAGTTTTATTTGCTTTGATTGTTGCTTTCTTTCTTGTAGAATTATGGCATAAGGCCGAACTGCACTCGTGATGCTTCTTTTAACATTTGCGCTTCGATTGAAATCCCCGTCTATTTCACAGAATTGATCTGTCAACTTTTCTATAGAAGAAAGGATGCGGGTTAGATCAGCCGTTTTTAGGAGTTTCCCATCATTTTTTTCCTAACCTTCCTATACTCACGCATACGGTCTGTGAGACCGACTTATATAGTATAGTATATTGACGTGAGTATAGGAAGGTTAAAAACAAAACAAAAACTAACACACACACAATAAGCTGCTCGTCTACTCGGTAATAGTAATAGAATAAAACAATGTATAAACAGTAGAAACGTTTGTCGACTACTAGAATCGCGTCGCGTGTCTGTCGTCTGAAGACGGGGATTCCCAGGCCGAACAGGGGAATCTCCATCTGGCGTCAACCGGCGTAATTGTGAATCAGCGTAAAACGAATCGGCGCAAAACAAGGTTTACCTGTATTTATAATTTGGTATAATGTTTTTCGTAGTATTCTGCGATGATATTTCCAATAAATAGGGCGCTCAAATGCAGCTAATTTTGACACTTACCAGAAATTTTCCTTTTAACTATTTTTGTGCTCCCTATAGTGTAGATTTACACCAACTTTTCTTTCGCGTATTTTATTTTACTTTATTCTCCGAATATAAACTGAATTTTCTCTAAATTAGCCAATACAATTTTCTTATTTTTAAATCGATTTGCTCTCTCTTCATGACAATGTGTTCTCTCCAGTTTGGTTTTCTATTGAGGCGTATACCCAAATATTTTGTTGTCATGCTTTCTTAGTGTGAAGGATGTCTGGGCAGATTTTGTTACCTTAATTTCGAACCACCAGTTTTGCAGCAACATCTACATGAGATTCAAACGACATATGTACGTATTTGCAACTACATTGAGAAAATTTTCTGGTGCTGGGAACGTGATTATATATAGTTGAAAGTGCCCCGAACTACTTTTATGGTTGGACCAAGCAATGGCTAACTTGTTAGGGCACCTACGAAAAGTGGCCATTGGAGTGAGAAAATTTAATCCCAGCGACTAGGTTAGAAGGTTACGTTCCTCGCAGCGAGACGTATGCGTTGGTTGTTGTGACTAGGTTGCGTGGTTATGATGACCAGATTTCAAACGTTGCATTGATGTACCTCTCGATTGCAACAATATGAAATTAAAGCTATTTTGATATTAATATTCATCATTGTAATTGTCTGGTTACTATATTATTAATTTCTCTATCTATCTAGGAAAAATGATATTTCATAACTAAATTAAAAAACGCTCATAAAAATTTCTTTATTTTTTTTATACACAAAGTTATTACAACAATGATCGCGACTGGTCATTTTCGACAATAAAAAGGGTAATCCCTTGGGAGGAAGACTACATGAGAGAAGACATTGTGAAAAGGATTACTGTATCTTTATACACACACACATTTGCTCACCGCTAGTCGAAAGAACAAAAGTCTTTTTCCTAGTCACAACGACTACATCAATCAAGTAATAGGAACGGCAAGTCTCTTGGACCCACGACGTGGTCATAAAGTTAAAGACATTTTTAACTATGTCTACTAGTTACTTAAACCAGAATCTCAAAATATGAAACATGTGACTAGTAATCACGTTTTGGTAGCGAAGATTCTAGTCACAGAAACCAGATTTTCTTGTACCCACAGCGGTTTTTTCTCAACTACATTTTATCTAGTCATGGTAACCAGGGGCTATTTTTCTCAGTGTATACATGTAATCCTAGCATTGTTGCATTATAATGTTAGAAAGTAAATAAGATCAAAAATAGTTGTCCAAAATATGGACTGCAAAACCCTGGTTTTGATTGAGAACTCTGCAGCTTGTTAACCGTTTACCTCTAATCTGAGGGAATGCTAAGTCATGGGTGACTTAATAATTATAATTTTAAATAGTACATAAAACTTTTATACCTGATATTACCAAAAGCTTAACTCAAAGCAATTGTAATACAGGCCACATGTGTCGTCAAAGTCATTTTCTCCAAAAATTCCGGAAGTATGTTTACATAACAATATAATGCTGGTTTCTTAGATATTTTCGAATATTAAGCATTAATAGTACATATTTTAACAGCGCTTAAGTTTTGCTTATTACTGTGAGCTCTTGTTTCAGTCCGAAAATAATTTGGAAGTATTCCGCATCAGCAACATCATTCAGATACGTTCTAGAAGGAACTAATTGTAAGATAGAATTAGTTAGAACTGTTAGTACCGTTTTGTAAAGTTTAACTTATTGATACAAGCAGTTTGATACTTTCGATATTAATCGGTAAAAAGTGCTTTGATGATTCAACGGAGTACTATAGAATGACTTATGATGCTAATCACATACTCATTTTTCTAGTCTATAAACTTTGAACTCAATTCTAAGAACTATCATATCGAAAATCTGTGCCGCCTAATATGGTGAACAGAAAATGCGCTCATTAATATTTGAAAACATTAATCTTAAATTCAAGCTGTTGAGAAAACAACCCGATGCGAATCGGCCAAGCCTCCAAGGTTGTCAACGGATCCCGCCAATATCAACGTCGCTCTGACATCAACAATCCCTGAACTAATTTAGACAAACTAACCGGAAATGAAATTCAATAATAGGGTGTACTATATCTACTGCTGGATTGTAAACTCAGATAGAAAGTATTAATTTCCATCAACCTCAATAACAGAAAAATGAGTAATCAAATAACATAGCTTCGAAAAGTTGTTGGGCTAATCGGGTTTTCAAGCACTACTACAGTTTGAATTCATTCCAAATAGCAGAGATATCGTAGCCAAATTCGAAACCTCTGGAAAGTGGTGTATGATTATCGAAATTGATGACATTTACTTTGAAGAATAAATCTTTTCCATATTGTAACCTTTCTGCGTTTTAATAAATATTATATCTTCCAAAATGTTCAAGGACTGATATAACCGAATTATTGGTTCCAGATATTATACCTACAACAAAATTTAGAAGGTACAAAAGCAAAAGGGTAACAAATGTTTAGTGCTTTTCGATATACTAGATATCTTCGAAACTCATTAATAGGAGTTAATTTCGAATTAAAATAAATTGAATGGTATGTACACACGAAGTTTCTCGCCCGATACAAATTCTACAAATCACATCGGAAATATCACACGGAACAATTTACAAAACTACTTTGAGGATAAAAGTGATAATGAAGGTTCATTTACAGAGAAGGGACTATTTGAAGCGTTAAAGTGTAGCTGAATTCAAAGTTCATAAAGGACACTTTGATTCGCTGGTGTTAGAATTTAAGCGGAGAACAAATCCCAGCCTAATGGTTGGCTTGTCGTTAGTAGTTTATACCGGTATGCCGGTAGCTAACGCTTTCCGCACTTCCTAACCTGATTTTCTTCCCCAAATCACCGCACACCGTAAATAACAACTAACAAGAAATGAAAGCATTTGCGAAATTTCGCTTAACATATCTATGTACTGTAGCAGTGGAATCGTGTTTCAGCCGGTTATTGATCATTTTCCATGAAATCATTATTCTCTACTTATTATCAACAACTACGACTGTTATCTACAACTATTTAGGTGAGCCTAACTACTAGAATATATATTATCCAAGAACGAAAGTACAAGCGTAGAATTGCATTAGCACATGCTTTAAGAGTACCAATTATTTCAAGCAATATCTATGTACGGTGTACATTTCGAATTCCTTTATCGATATTGAAGAGATTCTTGATCATGGTAAGTATTCCCTTTTCATCCTTTAGTTAAAATTCAGTAATTTTGCGTATTAATTGTAATTGTAATAGATATGGAGATAGGCAAGTAACTTAAACAATGTCAAAAATATATTTTAAAGAAGAATAAATATGTTTTTTAACAAATTTCTGCGGCCTTGTTTTATTTTATCCATTTTTACTTTTTACGCAACATTCCAGTATTACCAAGCATTTAGTTATTTATTAACGTTTATTACAAAAATCGAGAGGTTTAGCCGGCCTATCATTTACATATCACTCCTATTCCTTTCTGGTAATATTTACTATATTATTGATTTGTCTATCTATCCAGGAAAAATGATATATTTCATAAATAAATTAAAAAACGCTCATAAAAATTTCTTTATTTTTTTATACACAAAGTTATTAGAACAATGATTGCGACTGGTCATGTTTGACAATAAAAGGGGTAATCCCTTGGGAGGAAGACTACATGAGAGGGGACATTGTGGAAACGATTACTGTATCTTTATACACACACACACACATTTGCTCACCGCTAGTCGAAAGAACAAAACTCTTTTTCCTAGTCACAACGACTACATCAATCAAGTAGTAGGACTAGTAATCACGTTTTGTTAGCGAAGATTCTAGTCACAGAAACCAGATTTTCTTGTACCCACACTGGTTTTTCTCAACATTTTATCTAGTCATGGTAACCAGGGGCTATTTTTCTCAGTGTATGCATGTAATCCTAGCATTGTTGCATTATGATGTATGATGATGGACTGTAGAATCCCCGGTTTTGATTGAGAACTCTCCAGCTTGTTAACCGTTTACCTCTAATCTGAAGGATTGCTAAGTCGTGGGTGACTTAATAATAATAATTTTAAATGGTACATAAAACTTTTATATCTGACATTACCAAAAGCTTAACTCAAAGCAATTGTAATACTGGCTGCATGTGTCGTCAAAAGTCATTTTCTTCAAAAATTCCGGAAGTAGGTTTACATAACAATATAATGCTGGTCTCTTAGATATTTTCGAATATTAAGCATTAATAGTACATATTTTAACAGCGTTTAAGTTTTGCTTATTACTGTGAGCTCTTGTTTCAGTCCGAAAATAATTTGGAAGTTTTCCGCATCAGCAACATCATTCAGATACGTTCTAGAAGGAACTAATTGTAAGATAGAATTATTAACGTTTATTGCATAAATCGAGAGGTTTAGCCGGCCTATCATTTACATATCACTCCTATTCCTTTCTGGTAATATTTAACATTCTGGCGCCAAACGTGGCATCTATTTACAAAAATTATCTCCTCCTTTCAGCGCGTTGATTAATATAATTTACAGAACATTCCGAAGCCCGCTGACATGAATAAACAACATATTAGTTGCGTTTAATGTAAACAAATTGAACCCAAAATGCAATTAATACCAATTACGAAATATTTTAAACCCGAAAGCGAACGCGGAATATCCTATGTGATTCCTATGGAATATTATCACGGTAATGATAAACCCGTAATTCAAAGTGTAAAACTTCTAGGATATATAACAATACATTCTTGGCAAGAATTATAAAATTGTTTGCCGCTTGAAACCTGCATTTCCGTTTATTATACTGAAATTCAGTTCCGGCAAAGTTCCAACATTTTTCAGTATTTCCAGCAGAAAAGCAAATGCTTAAACCATTAGGAAGCATTTTTCTAGAAAAGTGCTGGAGACCAATTTTTCAAACATTTAGAATGCCTGCATTACCTTGAGAACACCAGCAGCATTTCATGCGTTCGAATCCAATAGTACACCAACACTGACAAAGTGGTCTGTATTGGAAAGAAAGCTCTACAATACGCTTTCCAGTGAAGAAAAGCTGCAGACATTTCAAACAATTGCAAAAACGGTTTCTGCCTAATTTTTTGATTAGTCCATACCAATCTATAATTTATCAGAATTCTATTTACATTATAGTATTGTACATTATTTATGTTTTATAATATTTTTCATATTGTTACCTCTAGTTACTTTTAGAATCGCCCGGCTTTATTTCTGTTTTCCTTATTTGTATTATCCATTTAGTTCATAATATTTTGGTTTCATTTCTTTCTAGTATTGCAGGCACTACAGTATTGTCTTTAGTTAGGTATTCAAATTTTCTTTTTCAGTTTCCTTGTTTCTTTATTATCTCTTTAGTATTGCTTATTTGCCCTCTTACTGATTCTGTCATCTTCTGACATTTTTTAATACTAACGATATGTATACTTAGTCAGATTCTAACCTAATATCGCCGCAGGAAATTATACTTAACTGATTGCAACCGCTTAGACTTCTATGCAACGAAGAAGTCACATTTTCTGTGTAAGTTGAGTAATTGTCGTTCATTAGTTAGATGCTTTATATGTACATATTTTCGTTCACAGCATTAATAAAAGTCTTTCTCCACTGAAGATAATTAGTTGATTGAGTCCCATCAGTCCACCCAGTCTTCTCTATTAAGTCGTTGTTCTCATGAACCCTATCTCTTCTAGCTGCAGAACTAGGTGGTTGAAGGTGCATAGTTCGACTGCCAGAATGGAGAAACGTTAAGGAAGGTGTTAGAAGTAAGAACAGAAAGCGGAAGAATGGAAGGGCGTCAAAGAAAGAACTAATTCGAATAAGTAATCAGAAAGTAAATGAACGATGACAGAAGTAAACTGAAACGAGTCACCAAGAACTTGAAAGTCATGAATATTGTGAAATATGTCCCAATGAGAATATCCATGAAGGAAAATGAGGCACAAAAATAAAAGCAACGCAATTTTTACTTCAATGGGAAGCAAATTTTATGCAAAAATCATTATTCTTAAGAAACGAACAATCTGTTACCGCGAAATTGCTTCTTGAAATTGAAAGACGAAAATTTCATAAACTGAGCTCGAAACTATCTATCATACATTGTGTGTAGTATCCCCTATTAATATCTACAGAACAATACAGTTTGAATTCACATCCAGATTTTATGTTTCTAAAATATTCAGATACTATCACTTGACACTCGCCATAATTCTAGGATGCTTTAAGTCTAAATTGCACACACCTTAGATTCAAGACGTCAACAGAAACAGAAATATAGATTGATAATTGTGAACTCACCAGTTTTTAGCAGAATTATGACTACGATTTGTAACGATCGAGGTGTTATTTGTCCACCGCTGGTTCTTGAAAATTGTGATTAGGGACCAGAAAAGAACAAAATACATAAGAGTTGATCCCCTTTATCATTCAGCCACTTTCCCCAAACTTGCACTTGTACTTCTCGGGGCACAGTGGTGTGCATATGGTTGGTACACACAAATGTGTAATACAATAATTATAACAACAATAATCATAATACATGGTCATGATATAGTAGACTATACTCTAATGAAGATGTGAGTTTCCGACCTCTTCCGTACAGTATTACATTTCCCATCGCGCTGAAACTCACTGGCCTATAGAAATGTACTCCATCAGGTCAATTTTCTTCACTTAAACCACCACCTTGAATTATTTTTTACCTGTTCTGATCGCAGGGACCGAGATCCATGGTATTTAACAGCCCCTGACATTCACAACAGGTCCTACAAATAGGTTGTTCGACTATTCCTATGATGTTAAGCTACCATTGTCGTATCGTCAAGTTACTGCCTTCATGTGTTTCCAGTGTTCATTGTGCTGCTTTTTCAGTAAGTTTCTCATCTCACTGCTTAAAATTTGATAAGGAATTTCAATAATAAATTCCCACCCTAAAACTTCCTGACTACGTGGTTTGCCTTTTCGTTATTTGTATGTTCCGAGATACCGGCACCCATCATAGTATTATTATGTTGTGGTAATAATAGGTCAATAAAACAAGGCTGGTTTGAACGATAGTTATATTTTCAGAACATTTACAAACGTTTTCGGAACACCTTCTTCAGTGAAAATATAACTAGATAAATATATAAACAAACATTTGTTTTCTATTTGGGAACTATCTAACAAAATAACTAATGACTAGGATTTCTTGATATAGAGGATGTGTAAACAACTTTTATATATATATAAATTATAAAAACTAAATTAATGTGTAAACATACTGTAGTGGAATTATCTAATGTAGTGCGAGGCCACTCGTCTTTACGTGTAATAAAACCTGACACCTAGTGTCCGGTATTGGCGTCGTGTCTGTCCCGTAGCGAAAGAAAGATAAGGAGTAGTAAGTTAGTATTTTAGAGATAGTTGTAGAGGTATGTCTAATTACGCAGAGTAATAAATAAGTTTAAGAAAAATTGAGTATTATTTGCGTTGAAACAATCAAAATAAAACAAAGTACTATAAGTAAATACAAGATATTACATGGCGATCCTGCCAGTTGTCGCGCGCGAATTTCAGCGAAAATACGGATCGAAAGATCGAAGAATGGATCCGATTGTATGGCGAGAATCGAGTTGGTTCTGTTAAATCGATCGTGTTCAATTTATTGTTTCCGCTTTTGGTGCCGGTTTTCGAAATAGAACATGGATATTCCAGGATCAGCTGATCTCGGGATTTGAAGCTGCAAGGTTTAGAAGATTCCAGAATTCTAGATGTACTAGTGAAGTTATAAAATGGGATCGACTCAATCCCAAGAGGAAAAGGTCATCATCATCACGAAGGCAGGTAACAGCGGAGGTACCTCGGCCCAAGGCTTCACCCTGACGGAATTGGGAGGAGGTCTAGCGGTCCTGATAGCAGTCACAATAATCGGATATCTGATTTGGAATCGATGCTGCAGAATATGGGAGAAAAAGATACGAAAGAAAATCACGAGAACCCACGAATTACTTTCGCTGGGTCTACAAAAGTGAAGTGCAGGTACATAATTATAAAATAATAATAATAATAATAATAAGGTTAGTTAACAATCGTAGACATTAATAGATATTTCCAATTTTACAAAACTGTATGATGAGGTGAAATCATTTAAAATTAAATTAATAAAAGACAATCAGGAAAGGCGAACAAATTTAGAATTAGTAGAGAAAAACTTAAAGAGGTACAAATATTTTCTATAAGACTAAATACTTTAAAAATAGAATTTAGCACTAACGCTTCAAAAATAGACGTAAACTTAGTTATACAAATAAAGCATCATATTAAGGCAATAGAAAATATAATTAGTTATGTTCATAATGTACTAGAAGATAGGTTAAATTATATCAAAATGCCGGAATCTTTCGATTTGAAAACGGCTGGTAGCCTGTTACCATCGATGGATGGAGCAGAGGATACCACAAAAACTCATAGATTCAATCATATTGTACGCAGATTTACCCAGTCATGATGATAGAAAACATTTAATAAATTATGTTTTAAAAACACGATTATCAGAGAATGCTAAAATACGCTTAAATAAAAATTACGACTCCATAGAATTGCTTGTTAAGGACATAAAAGATCATTTCATAACCAAAAATCTGCAACGACTTTGTCAACTCAATTACATCAATGCAAACAATTAAATAAATCGATCGACGAGTTTGCTCAGGAAATTGAACAGTTGCTCAGCGAATTAACGCTAGCACAAGCGGGAGATAATGAAAATTTATTACATTTTTTGCGCCCCGTAAACGAAAAGATTGCAATCAGTTCTTTTTGCAATGGTGTAAGGAATCATGATTTAAGAACAATTCTTAAAGCTAGAAACTGTGTAACTCTTAAGGATGCAATTAGTGCAGCAAATGATGAAGAAAGAAACAAACCGTCTACTTCGAATAACGTATACTATTTTAATAAACCCGGAAGGTCCAAAAATTCCCAATATTTTCGAGGTAATTATAGATCGCACTACAATAGAAATTATTCATCATATAACTCGAGATCGCAAAACTTTAGAAACTCGACAAATTTAAATAGTCATAATCATAATCATAATCAAAATTTTAGGAACACACGCCCAAACATACATAATAATGTAAATAGAGGTCAAAATCATTCAAGACACAGATCGAATGGAGGTAGAGTAATTAACCGTGGTCGCACGTCTAATCGCGGTAATGCATTTTGTGCTGAATCTGTAGAAGCCCCAGTTACGGAGAATCGGGTTTTTCGTGACTGAAGACCCCATAATTTTAAGCATGAACGGCATGAATTATGTCAGAATGCGATACAGAATGAATGATTTATTATTTCTTTTAGATACAGGTGCAACAATTAGTGTAATTTTTTCAAAATTTCTAGATGAGCACGAATTTATCGAAACAAGTAGAAAGGTAACTATAAATGGAATTGCGGGCTCGACAACATCAATTGGTTCAGTTAATATGTCGTTACTTTTAGATAATCATCCAATACAGCATGACTTCTTGGTTGTGAAAGATTTGAAATGTACTATGCATGGAATTATTGGATCTGATTTCTTTGTAAATTATAACGCAACTATTGATTTTGAAAAGTTTTCATTTTCTTTTGGAATGGCAGCCAGAAAATCACTATCCCTTTAGAATCTCAATATGATTGTTTTACCAAAATTCCCCCACGATGCGAAATTATTAAATATTTTTGGGTAGACGACCCGGATGACTGTGTGGTTCTGCCATGTGAAGTGTCTGAAGGTGTTTTCACAGCAGGCATTATAGCAAGGCCACGATCCCACATGATTCCCGTTCGTATACTAAATACAAATGACAAAGAAGTAAATATCAGAAATTTTCAACCCGAAACAACTAAATTATCAAACTTTGAATTACATAAATTCGAAAGTAATCAAAATTCTTTAAACAGAGTTAACAAATTATTAGATTTGATTAATACCAAACATTTAAATAAGGAAGAAAGAACTTCTGTTCACAAACTTTGCGCTAAGTATGCTGATATTTTTCTATTAGAAAATGATCCCGTAACAGTTACCAATATTCTTAAAGAATCGATTTCGTTAAAAAACGATGCCCATCCGGTATATGTTAAACCTTATCGAGTACCTCAGTCACAGAAAATCGAAATAGAAAAACATATAGATAAAATGTTAAGTGACGGCATCATTGAAGAAACAAAATCAAATTGGTCTTCACCCTTATTAATTGTACCCAAGAAAGCTGGTCCACATGGAACTAAAAATTCTAGAATCATTATTGATTACAGACTTTTAAATAAAGTCATAGAGGATGACCGATTTCCGTTACCTAATATAACAGAAATCTTAAATTCTTTATCTGGTGCAATTTATTTTTCCCATCTAGATCTTTCGCAAGGCTATTATCAGGTTGAGTTAGAGTCTTCCAGTAGAAAGTGCACAGCATTTACTACCAATAAAGGTCAGTTTCAAATGACACGATTACCAATGGGTCTACAAACTAGTCCTAGTTCCTTTTCGAGAGTGATGACAATAGCTATGTCTGGATTAAATTTTGAATCATGTTTCGTATATCTAGATGATTTAATTGTATTTGGAAATAGTTTGCAACATCATAATCAAAATTTGGTAAAGGTTTTTAATAGACTACGGCAAATTAATTTAAAACTAAATCCGATAAAATGTCAATTTTTGAGGAAAGAGATTTTGTATTTAGGTCATGTAATTTCTTCGGAAGGTATTTCTCCTGATCCGAGTAAAATTGATGCCATTCAAAATTATCCAACTCCTACAAATGCAGAGGAAACGAAACGATTTGTTGCTTTTAGTAATTATTACCGTAAATTTATTCCAAATTCCGCACAAATAGCAAACCCTTTAAATAAACTAACTCGGAAATCGATTGAATTTTCGTGGGATGAAAATTGTCAAAAATCATTTCAAACATTAAAGAAATCATTAGCTAACCCATCCATTTTACAATACCCAAACTGTTCACCAAATAATAAATTTATTCTTAAAACAGATGCGTCCGGTTATGCAATTGGAGCAGTTCTTTCCAATGCGGATGATAAGCCTGTAGCTTATGCAAGTAGAGCGTTAAATAAATCAGAACTAAATTACAGTACGATTGAAAAGGAACTTTTAGCGATTGTTTGGTCCGTAAAACATTTTAGACCGTATTTATATGGACGAAAATTCCAAATATTTACTGATCACCGACCTCTTGTGTATCTATTTGGCATGAATAATCCTTCATCTAGACCAGGCATGGGCAACCTTTTTTTTTGGAGGTTTATGCTGTGAGTAATCTTGAAAAATATACATTTTTGTGGTATCCTTATGATTCATTATGAATTAAGTTTAGACGGGCCGTGCTAATATGCAACGAAAGAATTCAGTAGCGGGCCGAGCAAATCTTACTCGAGCCCGCATGTGGCCCGCG
Organism: Chrysina gloriosa; assembly: GCA_038088585.1. Classification (NCBI taxonomy): domain Eukaryota; kingdom Metazoa; phylum Arthropoda; class Insecta; order Coleoptera; family Scarabaeidae; genus Chrysina; species Chrysina gloriosa. The sequence continues at coordinate 28,019,699 of CM076091.1, forward strand.
GGCCGGAGGTTGGCCATCTATAATCTAGACTAACAAAATTCAGACTTATACTCGAGGAATTTGATTTCACAATAAATGACATAAAAGGAAATAAGAATGTAGCAGCTGATGCTCTATCAAGAATAGAAATCGACTCAAAAGAGCTTAAAGATATGTCCCATAATATTTACGCTATTACTAGATCGCGAAAAAGAAAGGATATACAACAGGATGTTAAAACAAGGTTGAGTTTCAATAATGAAAACAATGAAAGGACTGGCCACCCTGGAATTGTTGAATTGTTAAAACAACCTTCAAATTCGGTAGAACTTAGACAATTAAATAATAATGCGCGCAACTTTCTTCAGAAAAATATAATAAAATCGGGTAACATAATATATGATATAGGGTCCCACATAATTTTTATTAAGCAAAATAATCGATCAACACTTGCCTTCGACGCAGAGTTGAGATGTTTGCAAGAAATATGTTATAAATATGTAATTCCACAATTATGCATTTTTAAAGAGAAAGAAAATGAATATTTAATAACCCGATTGTCAAAAGAGCTTCCTATGCTCAAAGACTTGAATATTAAAATATGCATTATAAGTAAGGCAATGAGAATTGATTGTAAACAAACGCGCCAATTAATCCTAAATGATTTTCATGTACTTCCAACAGGTGGACACGCGGGCATTAACCGCATGTATGCTAATATAAAAAGATACTATTTTTGGGAAAATTTGAAAGATGATATATCCAAATTCATTCTAAAATGTAACGATTGCCAGCGATACAAACATTCAAAATCGCATAAAGAACCGTTAACAGTTACTACAACGGCTTCATCTGCCTTTCAGAAAATTAATTTAGACCTTGTAGGTCCTTTAAGTCAAGACGATGAAGATAACAGGTACATTCTAACTATTCAATGTGAACTCAGTAAATTTATTGAAGCGTATCCAATTAAGAACAAAGAAGCTGAGACCGTAGCCAGATCTTTTGTTAACAATTTTATTTTAAAATTCGGGATCCCAAAAGAAATCACTGCGGACCAAGGCACAGAATTTTTAGCAAAAGTTTTTAAAGAAACGTCAAAAATGTTAGGCATTAAACAATTAAGTTCAACCGCTTACCATCATGAAATCTTAGGTTCATTAGAAAACACTCATAAAAATTTAGGATCATATTTGCGAATGCAGACAGCAAAATTTCCATACACTTGGAGCGTTTGGGTACCTTTTTGGAGCTTTGCATTTAACAATACAGTACATACTGAAACTAAATATACACCGTACGAGCTAGTTTTTGGAAAACAATGTATTTTACCAAGTAATATAATACACAATACAGACCCGATATATAATTTTGATAGTTATCCCACCGAATTAAAATATAGACTTAAATCTGCATGGGATGATGCAAGAAACAATTTGATCGAATCTAAAACTAAAAGATCACAAAAACTAAGTAAGAATAGCGCTAATGTTAGTTATAAGTTTAATGATAAGGTTTTATTAAAAAATGAACCAACAAATAAATTAGAACCAGTGTATAAAGGACCATACAAAGTGATAAAAGAAGAGACACCAAATGTGACACTAAAAATAAATAACAAACTAGTGCAAGTGCATAAAAATAGAGTGAAAAAGTATTTCCAATAAGTGAATTTAAGTGAAAAAAAAAAACACAAAAAGGAAGGGGTGACAGAGTATTGTATTTTGTTAATTAAGGTTACATATGTATTTACACATAGGTTAAGAATAGGATCATGATCATGATTTTATCTGTTTATATAAATATGATTTTATATGTTATAGTAAGATGTGGAAATTTGATTTTATATGTTATATCAAGGAGTGTACAAGTTATTACAATACATGCAAATTAAGTAAAACCTTATAATTGAAATAATTATATATGAAATGATAAATATACAGAAAGACACTAAAACTATTAATTTCAGGACCGATATTCAAAATTTAAGTAATGTATATAGCAATTTTTTAAAATGACATTTGCATTTCTTAAGAAGGAAACCTTTGGCTAGGTGTTTAAATTTGGGTTTTCCCTAGTCCTTGAACAGAATTGTTAAGGTTTCGACAAAGATTTTTTGATATAAGGTTTTACTTAATTTGCATGTATGTTTACACATTAATTTAGTTCTTATAATTTATATATATATATAAAAGTTGTTTACACATCCTCTATATCAAGAAATCCTAGTCATTAGTTATTTTGTTGATAGTTCCCAAATAAAAAACAAATGTTTGTTTATATATTTATCTAGTTATATTTTCACTGAAGAAGCTGTTCCGAAAACGTTTGTAAACGTTCTGAAAATATAACTATCGTTCAAACCAGCCTTGTTTTATTGACCTATTAGTGGTAGAGATCTATCATATAAGATTAACACAATTATCATTTCAACTTTATAATGCTTATAATAATATGAGGTAAAGCGAATTCAGTAATAAGTATGCTTCACAGAAAGCATTTAAAAGTTCTGCACTGGTATGGTCTGCCATACTGCTATTTCTCCGTTCGATAGGCGAAACATAGGACAATTAAATTAAAATACAGTACAGAGCATTACCAACGTGAAAACTGCAACCACCGTTTTCCAAAGGCTCACGGCAAAATTTAATAACCAAGCGTAACCAAAATTAAAATAATTAAAGCACAGACTATGAGCGAGGAATTCATTTTCTGCTCTGCGATTATAGCGTTGACCTCGTTCGCGCTTTATTTCTGTTGCAATTATGACATTAAGTATGAAAGGTACAGTTATATAGAAAGGGCGCCGATAAGTGTTTCTCTGATGTAATGTTATATATTTAATCTGTGTTATTTAAATATAATTTTCTTCCCTGTCATTTTCGTAAATTCTTAATAGAAATAAAAGGAATCATTGCATTAAAAATGTAATGTGTTTATGTAGCATATAGGATTTTCTATGCGATGTATAATACATAAACTAAAATATTCAATCCCGCTGCCTACATCGATAGCTTCATAACCTATGTATGTATCTTTTATGATTATAAGGACCGTGATGTAGTATAACCGACACCAATGCCGATAACCCAACACCACATAATTATTAATTAATCTGAATTAGGTGTTTCGTCGGTACCGAAGCGGACATCGTCAACAGTAACCTACCGTTCGATAAGTTACGAGGTATATCGTTTCAAATAGCCCTACTAAAGACAATATATGATTTATTGAGATAATGATAAGAAATAGTAAATAAGACTCCTTCGATAACTTCGGCGCATGAAAATATGGATTTCTAAGTACCTCCAGTAATTAACTAATTTTGTAATTGGATTATAAGCAGTTCTCGTCTGAAAAACGACAACGAAATTCTCCAGGTAATACGTAGGTAACTCGTAGAGATGGATGGTTACAGTTGTGACCTCATCTCCCGAGCAGGAGAAGTATTGGTATACGCGGTTACATCGTGCGATGTAACCGGGTGTGCCGATAATTTATTAAGTCGTTACATAGAGAATCCTGCACATTTTATTGGATTAAAATGTTGGCTCTCAAAAATAATTTACTATAGTAATGAGAATGTTTATAGTGTTACTGTAACTACAAATACGATTGCTTAACGAGAAATTTTTAATTGATGATTTGGTACCAGTTACAAAACCAGAAAATTTACATCGAAGATAGGATAACGATAGAAATCAATAGTTGTAACCCTTTCCCAAAAACATTGTATGTAGTATAAATGGTGGAAAGACCTCCAATTTGAATAGAATAAAAAATTAAAGTTTGGGAAAGAATCCCACGATGGAGATGGTGGGACTCTTCCTTCATATTCTTCATAACCTTCATATTAAAGAGGACGAATCTTTAGACAAATATCATTCTGGCAGCTCTGGTTCCGAGCCGTGATTGGGTGAAAAATTTTGGTTTATAGATTTGTACTGGGGATTCCACTCAAGATTAAACTGTTGAATGTATTATTTCATATAACTTCCTAGTGAATGTTAGTGTCTTCATATAATCTGAAATCAGATCCAGTTCCTACAATTCCCCAAATTTCAATTATTTTAACTACCATTCTGTTACAGTTGTTTGCAATTCTTCCACGTCTTCGGGTTACGTTTAAATTTCTTTGTTGCCAACTAACTTTTTTATCCCCTTAGATCAACCCATTGTTCGGGAAATTTGCTAGTTTGAAGCCATTGAATCCGAACAATATAAATGCTACGGGGCCAGAACTTTGGCTATGATATTCCTTTGTTTCCTAGATTTAAACAAAGAAGTCATAATTGTGTAAAAAGTGAAATACCATTTAAGTGAGATTCATTTAATCAGGAATGGTTAAGGGCTTGCCGCACTGTGAACCGAAGAGGGCCGCAAGAATGACTGCTACATAAAAATTCCCTATGTATAAAAGTATTTCAATATTTGTTTTCAAAATCTTTTTCCGGGTACTTCTGAGATAGGTATGCTATGGCTGGGGCACCATGTACTAAAACTGTGAGACTTCTGATAAAAACTGATTGAGTATTTATGTGAGTATAGGTACATGTATTTACTTTAATTTTATTTCTTGTTCGTTGTTCTTAATTTAAGTATGCATAATATATATTATAGTTGAATAACCACTTTTAGATATCAAATTGTTGAAATCTACCTGAGAAACTATGTATATATGTAATACTCAATGCGCCAGTTAACGTTGGTTCTTGATAAACTACAAAGTCGATACGTTCGGTTTAAATAAGTAAAATACAAATTGACACTTGTAATGGGTATCCAAATTTTATTATAACAGCTAATTCCTTACTGATAAGATGGATTAAGGAAAATAAGCTTCTTAATAGTTCTGGTGTTTATAACTTGCAGCAAAAAACGGGTGAAGAACCAATAGAGGAACAATAAAAAGACACAAATTGATATGTATTAGGCGCACTCTTAAGAAATAATGTGAGAATAACAATAATCAAAGTTACTTTACTTTATTTATTTATTTACTTTATTTATTTCCCTTATTTCCAACGGGTGAACACCCACATACAGGAAATACATTAATACAAAGATATATAAAAGGTAATAGATGCAGAGGAAATACATATATAAAACAAAGATAATTATATTCGAAATACATATACACACCATGCACATCCCAGAAAGCATATGTATGTCATCCCACAAACCTACAAATATGACTCATTGTGTCATAATGTATGTCGCACAATTCGGCTATGGAATTGAAATTATTGCACATCGAATAAATAGGTGACTTGTACATAATATTTGTTCTACCCATAGGGCAATAAAACAAATTCCGTTGACGTGAATTTAATCTAGGCACATTAAAGTTAATTTTGCTTATAATGAAAGATGAGTCTACATTATTATTCAAAACGTTATATAAAAATTCTACACTAGAAATTAAACGCCTATCTCGGAGATGTAAAATTAAAGTGGTTAAGTAAAAGTGAATGGTCGTAATCTCTTTCGGGATAAGAGCCATTAGTCTTGAACATGAGGTACTTTAAAAATCTTCTCTGAACAGATTTGAATTCCCTTCATGCACAAGGTACAGAGGATACCAGATCAATGAGCCATACTCCAGTTTAGATCTAACAAAAGCATAATATAAGGTTGTTAAGCATCTAACATTTTGAAAGTCTTTACAGTTCCTATAAATAAAACCATAGGATTTGTATACGCTTGCTACTGTAAAGCTAATATGATCAATAAAGTTTAATTTAGAATCGAAAGTAATGCCTAAATCCTTAATAGTTTTACAGCGATTCAATGGCGTGTCGTCAATTTTGTAAACATTTTCGATAGTAGTATTTTTCCGTGAGAACGACAAAACATTGCCTTTATTAATGTTCAATGATAGACGATTCACCTTACACCATTCATCAACATTATTTAAATCGCGTTGCAGCAAGGTACAATCTTCTGTGGATTCTATCCTGTAGAAGATCTTCATATCATCAGCAAAGAGTAAACTGTTAGAGGAAAGTGATGATGTAATATCATTAATAAATATAAGAAAAAGTAAAGGTCCTAGATTCGATCCCTGCGGAACGCCTGATGTTGGTGTAAATGCGGTGGACTTAGTATTACGGAATTCCACGTGTTGGCATCTTCCAATTAAATATGACTTAAATAACTGAATTAATTTAGGTGAAAAACCTATTCGTGACAGCTTAGCAAGCAATATGTAATGATCTATTTGGTCGAATGCTTTTTGAAAATCAGTATATATTACATCAACCTGACCTTGTCTGTCCAAAGCTTCAGACACATATTGTGTAAAACACGTTAAGTTGGTAATAGTGGACCGCTTGTTCAAGAAACCATGTTGATCATCAGATATGTAGTTCTTTATTGGACCAATAAAACGGTCATGAAGTATGCTCTCAAAAACTTTCATAAAATTACATAAAATAGATATAGGTCTGTAGTTCAGCACATTCGTAGAATCACCCTTAAACACCGGACAGATTGTAGATCTTTTCCATATATCCGCGAACTTGGAACTTTCGATGATTAAATTAAAGATGTGATGAAGTGGTTTTACAAGTATGCAAGCAGTGTCACGAATTAAAAAACTAGGAATTTTATCGAGCCCGCTGAGCAAATTATTCTTGCATGATTTTAATCTATGTAAAATTTCCTGTTCCGATATCGAAAATATATTAATATCAGTACTGACATCAAGATCCAACCAAATATTATCACAGAATCTCTGATCTGATACAAGATATACACTGCTGAAATAATTCCCAAATGCATTCATAATGTCCTGAGACGTTTTTAGTTCAACTAAATCATAGAACATCGTGCCAGGTATTCTAGTCGAACCCTTTTTATATTTACATAGGACCACAATTTCTTTGGATCAGCAGAGATGGAATGTTGGTGATATATTTGTTATAGGATCCATGAATCAGTGATTTACACAAAGACCTCAGTGATTTAAATCGTTCGTAACAATACACAGACCCATATTTCCTATAACTTCTGTGGGCATTATGCTTACTCCTAATGCATTGTATAATATTCATATCAAACCAAGGGGGATAACTACATTTGTGAATCTTTGTTGAAAAGGATGGTACTGCATAATCCAGTACAGTATAGAATTTATCATACAGTTTGTTACAGGCATCATCAATATCAGAAGACTGAGTTAAGTCCGACCAATCAATATTCAATATCATATTATATAGTAAATTATAATCTGCCTTGTAAAAGTTATACTGTTTCTCTTCATCATTATCTTGAAACTTAGTAGTACGAGATGAGGATATAATGAAAGTGATATCTAGAGAAGGGTGGTAAAAGTCCTCTTCTAAGAGAGGAGAAATATTTCTTTCAACTGCACATTCAAAATTAGCTAATACTAAATCCAAAAGTCGGTTGTTTCTATTAACAACTAGATTGTATTGATTGAAATTACAAAACCGTTGAAAGTTATTAATCAGGATAAACTTATGATCATTAGAGTTCAAATTGTACGATGGGATATTAAAGTCACCTAAACTACAATTATTTTTTACTACTAATATAATCCAATTCCTCAAAAGCATGTAAAAAGTGTTCATAATCTTCAAATGAGATATTTGGGGGAATGTATAGGTACAACAAACAGAAATACACAATTATTACGATTTAACAAGAGTTTACATTCAACGATGTCTATTGTTGGTACATAATTTCTAAAATAACTTAAATCTAATTTGGTAAAACAAATTTTACTATTTCTAACCGCAATTAAGACGCCTCCACCCTGTGAGACTCCAAGTGCATGCAAATCCCTATCACAGCGAAGAATCGAAAAATCATTTGGAAAAAGTTCATGGTTTAAAACACTAGAAGATAACCACGTTTCAGATATACCAATTGTATCAAATTCACATGAACAAACAGCATTATAAAAATCAACTACTTTGGTTTTTAATCCTCGCACATTCTGATAGTAGCAGGCTAATTTTTCTTCATGTTGCCATGATCCTAGGAACTCCACGAACGTAACCTATTCTAATGTCCCTCTCGCCACCAGCAATCCTGCTATCTAATTGAGCTTCAGCTCTTTATAAGTATTAATTTGCTTTGGAGTTTTATCAAAGGTAAGTATTACATTCTTATACTTCTGCAAGCTCTTTATTTTAGAAGCATTACGAATAACTGAGGTCACATTCAATTCATCATTCAACCGAATCTTAATAAGACGAGGTTTCGTAGAAGCTTTATTATAACGATCCAGCCTTTGGAACTGCATTGCGGATGGATTAATGGATTTCAGGATCACTGAAATCTCTGAGCTATCATTCCAAATGCGAGTTTCCTTATCCTCAGCAACTGATTCATCCAATCCAAAAATAATAATATTGTGTTTTCTAGCTTGTCGATCATTTAATTCGCTGATAACCTCCTCACACGTAAAACTAGTACTCTGAGTGGAAACGCTTCTATCATTCATCTCACTCTTGAAGGATGCTAACTGTTCTTGAAACTCAATCTTTATATTATTTAGGGCATTAAAGAAATCATCCTTAAGAGAAGTAAATAAAGTTTTAATATCATTAAATTGTGTCATATTATTACTACAAGAGTTACATACAACCTTAACACAGCGAGATTTAGCTCTAGACATAATGACATCATTCTCGGATAAACCAATACAATCGGGGTGTAGGGAACTACGACAACTGTCGCAATGAATAACAGAAGATCTAGGTTTAATCATTTGCGTTACAGTTAGCGCAAGAATTCATACTAAATAAAGTGGTATAAACAAAGGTCACAGGGATTCACAGGGGCACAAAATCCTGCACCGAGGGGCCTGTCACGGTGTCTGACCAGACAAGCAAGAGGACCACGGTAAATGGTAGTAGAGATACGATGTACATATATTTCGAGATTTGAAGGAAGATAGAGGATATGCATACACATACACTAAGAACAAATTTGTAGAAAGATATCGCGCAAAAAGAAATCGCACAGGCTAACACAGAATTAACAAATACAACTTACTGTTATTCCAGTTAATTTTCAATGAAACTGTTGATGGACTACATCGAACGATCCCTCATTAGAAATACTACAAAGTGATATATAATTACAAATTTAATTTTTGAGGAAACATTCAAAAACACTTGCTAAACTTTTCGAAAACACACACGTGCACTCTCAACCCAATTGCATCGACCCATCCCGAAAAAGAAATTTTATAGCTTAGCCTTCAATCCCGTGCAATGTTACTAGAGCTATTTGACTGATACAAACGTATTTCCGTACCCCTGATTTTAGAATCGCGGAAGAGAAGACTAAAGCAGAAAGGGCTCCTATTTTCTTCTTATTTAAAGAGCGTGTGAAACTTTCAGATATTGTTCTACGTCTGCAAAGTGTATTTGGAGAATCTACAGAATCGAAAAGTGTACCTACTCGATTATTTTAGAACTCGCAAGATATCACTAAAAGACGATCCGCGCAGTAGACGGCCGAGTACCTCTGTAAATGAAAGAAACGTTATGCATTAACATAGAAGATTATTCTATTTTTCTATCCCACTGCGGCAGATGCTTTGCAAGAATCGGTCTGGGAAGTTGCATCAGCGCCCGTTATTGCAACGAAGCAATACAATACCCAATACCGCACAAAGAACAAAGGACGTTTTAAACGAATTGCGCTGGCAATTGCTTTCAGATCCATTCTATTCACCAGATCCTTTTAGTGATTCTTCTCTGTTTGCAAATTTGAAAGAACTACTAAAGCGATGTTCGATTTTAGATCTTAAATGAGGTGAAACTTGTTATAAATAGGTGGATTACAGAAACTCCGAAGAAATTCTTTGATTACAGTTAGAACTTAGTTTCACGTTGGAATAAGTGTATTCGATTAACTTTAGATTATAATGAAACACTACATTGCAATTTTGATGAAAATTTACGAAATAAAAAAAATTACACCCAAATTCCTAGAACTTTAGAAGCATCACTCGTGGGGAGCGAAGAGGAAATGAAAAACGTTATAAAAGAAAATTGTAAATGGGCGCATAAAAGAAGCGCAGAATTATCTTATCACCTGACTGAGGTTGCACATTGTTTCTAATTTGTGCATCTGGGAAATCAGTTGCTCTCGCTTCATAAAATAGTTTTTATTTATTTTCAATCATCGATTATACAAAGATTATTTACAGTTTCAGCTTTCAAATAATAGAAAACCATACAAATTATTATATTAATCAATTTTAAATGCCAATCTTAATTATTATTTGCTGATGACTCCAACCAAGACATAAGTTGCAAATTTCGCGATATTCAGCATTCTAGAGAACTTTCTTATCTCTCCCTTTTCCAGCAATCTCTCGGTGAAAGAGCAGCAGATGAGTCACTAACATTTGTTTAAGATATTTGAGGGATCCCGTAAATTAATTTTATGTATGTAGTTGTACACATCAGACAATGTTCATCTTATTTTGTTAAATTCAAAGAAATTATATCGACCTATACATTACGTAGAAATAAGTGTCAACCTAAGTTGAAACATAACTACCACAGTATTCCTTTCTATTGATTGCTGCACATGTAAAATAACGGAAGCGCAACTAAAACTGCGAAGTCTGTACTATTAGATGTGATAGTGTATGGTCTCCCACGCATTAAATATCTAGGAAAGAGGTTACTGATTATTGAAATAGGATTTGTTCTTCCCAAGAGGCTTAAAAATTGTGATTGAATAGCCCGAGACGCATCTTGGAATATTACGACCAAGTTTGGCATCCCCCCAAAGTTCACTGGTATTTGTACGAAATTACATAAAAATAACTAACCTCAAATGTCTCACAACCGTAAGACCACGGATCCTTGTAGGAATAGCAGCCAAACTTTCAGAATATATTACGTCATCAGCGCAATAGACCAAATAGCATATTTCTATGTCCGTTTGTCTACAGCTCTGCCATTTCGTTCCGGCAGGTTAACTAACACTACTTCTGCAGTGTAGTAACTAACTATTAATCACTACCAAAATGCGCTTGGTGTATTGGTGAAAGTATATCTACTTGAAAATATTCCACCAAATATTGCGTTTTATTTTAAAATCCAGTTTGTGAAAACACCTATTAACAATGTATGAAGATGGTCATTTCCTTAAAAACCACAAATAATTACCAACGGTAAACTGTACTTCTCTTGACCACATCTTCTCTAATGTCACAGGAAAATATCTGGCCCAACAATACAAAATAACAGTACTTCACTACATTACATATTTAATTAGAAACCAGCGGAGAGTTGTAGTCACTCCAATTTTTTGAAGGATCCATTATCTAGAATAAAGCGAACTTGTGTTTCAAGAAAAGTATTACCTACTAAATGTATTGAACATACTTTGTTTATACTACAGAGTGGGAAAGGTAGTAGAACGGGCTGAGGGTTTAATGCATACACCCCATAACGCTTCCCTGAATATGTAGTATCAGGTTACTAAACTCCCCTAACAACTCATGAAACATAAGCACTAGTGTTCTTGAAGATGCTGTTTTATATGCACTAACAGCATTAAGTATGCGGACTATAACAATCTGGGCCACCAATGCTAAAGGATAAGAAGTTTATTTAGAGGGAAAGCAGTCAGTGACCCGTTAAAGAATCTTATAGCCTTTGCTAAAAGTTTGTGAATCCGGGCTTTAAAGAAAGATATGCCCCAACATTGTCAAGGATGAAGGTTTAATGTGGATATTGAACGAGTATTTAAATTGAGAATAAATACTAAGGATCCTAGCCAGAGACAGAAACCATTAACTTTAAGATTTCGGGACTGATCAGAAATTACAATTACATTACAAAAAATCTAAGATAAACGGTGATAGTTAAAGAATATACGCCACATATAGTATGTATACTAGCCTGGCCGCGATATTTTAGGAAATTTTACAAAATGCTGATATCAATGAGCGCCGGGCTAAAAGTTGACTTTTTATCTAAAAGAAGTACCTGAAAAAACTGAAGCTGATCTGAGAATAATTAATTGACCCAAAAATAGGTTAAAAATTCTTCATTCAATGATGATTTTGTATGTGATGGATATTTTACAAGAGTCCACAATTTGCAATATGAACTGAGCTTCTTCTTCATCTCGTGGAATGCGGTTGTAATCTTTCATAACTTTAACTCCACGCTCTGCAGCGTCATTAACGACAAATAAGTTTTGAAGGAATTCCGAAGCAGTGTGATAATCCTCATTGTCTTTGCACAATGCTAGGAATTCAATCGAAGAAGTCAGTTTGAAGTTCGAAATTGATAAAGAGACTCTTTGTTTTATACGAGACAGAATCAGATAAGTCACATGTCAACAGGTGCTGCAAATTTGGATATGTACAGCATCTGACAAAATTTACAGTAGGAGCCTTCGCTGTCAAACAGTACACCATTTTCTGCTTGATTTGGAGTGAAACGCTCGGATCGAAAAATGCTAGTCCTACTATTTCGGGAATCAAATACCACAAATGATTCTCTATTCAATTACCGCATTAGATACAATTTCATCAATTTTTGAAAACTAGAAAGCGGCGCGTAAAAAATTCAAATCCTGATTAGGGCACCCAATACAATTTGTGCATCCGTACCAGAGCTTAATATAAAGATTAACGACAAGAACTGCAATATATCAGATTGGCTTCAAACTATTCAGATGTATTTTTAGATAAAAAAGAAACTTCTTTAGCTCGGCGCTCATTGATATCATGTGATGTGACAAAAATAGCCAAGCTAATGTATACACTTCAGAAAACAAATTCACAAATGTGTTAAGTCAAGCCGTCTTGATGCGTTCATATAGGAACTGACACTTTGCGGAAGAAGTGCATGTTTAAACAGAATTATTAAAATCAATTAAAATTTCATTAGCGCATGCACACTGTTGGTAAACATATCTTGTTACACTTTCGATAAGTTTCTCAGCTACCGCTCTGTATATTTAGAACAAAATCAGGGAGTGAAGTTTCAAAGTCGCTTTCGTAATTTCTAAAGTGAAACTGTACTTTTGCTGGTAAACACGAAAGTTTTCGATTTGTTATCAAAAGCTATTGATTCTCGAAAAGTTTGTACTTAGAGATTTGCTTTATAAAATCTAAGCGTACTTCCATATATGTATGTAATACGTATGTATATACATACATGCATATGTATGTATGTATACCTGCTCACCGATTGCGTATGATATTGTCAATTATACTGCTGGCTGCAGCCTTTGTACGTTCAATAGAGCGTTCAGAGAAAAGCAGCTAGATTCAAATTTGTTAATTCTAACTTTTGGTACACCATATACGGGATGAATGACTGGATAAACTATTAGGTGAATGCACAAATTTCGTTTAATAATGCGGACATAGCAACGGATGCTATAGAAAAGCAATTTATGCATTCCGACTGCAGCTTTGAAAACTTTCGATTAGTAAAGTTGCTGATAGTGTTTGTTTTATAACATTCGCTACAGTATAATTTCTATACCAATTGTACGTAACAGCTTAGTAACTATAATTTTAAATTGAGTAGAAGTACTGGCTGAATTTCGTTTTTAATATTATTTGGTTACAATAAAGAAAAGCATCGATTGTGTTAAATATAGGAAAATTTCGAGATAAAGCATTAAAACTTAAACTAAATTTGGATTTAAGTACCAGAAATAGAAACTGTTATAATATAAGAAACATTATCTTTATGAGGTTTAAATAATTTAAGTGTAATTACAATGTACAAAGGATATAAAAGCTGAAGAAAGTTCCTTGTAGGCTTTACCAACTGTCAAATTTTAGATGGTTCTGGTGTCTTCACAAAAAGTATTTCCTTTGGAGGAAAGTATTATTAGGATTGTAAAAGGTGTAGGTTCCGAATCTTACCTTGAAAGATTTTTCTAAATCAATTTTATTGCCTTAAAATTACTAGTAGGCTCAATTTCTTCCAATATGGCACTCAGAAAAAGGAAATAAGGGTAAGTAGGAGAAATTCCGCTTTTGGATGAAGAGTGTGGTGGTATCGAAATAAACAAGAAGCGTGGGCATCTAAACTTCGTAACTTCTAGACCACTTTTCGGCAAGCCCTTCGAAATTAGTAAATTTAATCAAATTTCGGCTAGTTTCATCAGTGAATTACGAATTATTAATTCTTCTTGTTATTGTACAAGTATTTGTCGTTAGGAATCTCATGTTCTTTCATTTTCAAAATGGAATCTTCCTCAACCAAAACAATTGAGATTCACGATCTTGGGACGAGGGAATTGTGTATAACAAAAGATGCAACCTGTAAGATCATATCCTGTAATAAATATAAGTAAGATATTTCTTATCCTGTTTAATTCCCAAAACAACCTACCTGAAAAAGTGTTTTGTTCCATTCATAATTCCATCAGTTTACATTTCAGTAGTTTATTTCACTATTAGGCCATTTAATTCAACGTTCAATAGTGTAATTGTGTTGGTAATATTTTTCACAGAAGTTAACTTGTTTCTCACAAGGATCGTTAGTAACCAATAGACCATTTCGAGACATTCTTGTACAGGGATTGTAAAAGTATTTATGTCTGTGTTGATTTTCTTATAAAAATCTTGTGTTGGAAAAATAGATCAGTTAGATTTGGATATTGGAAATATTTGATTAGTTGTGTAATAGGTATAAACAGTATTCCCTGTAGATTTGTAGTAGGCAGAAAATATAAAGAAGGAATCTAGCACGAAATGTAAAATTCAAAACCGTAAAGTAACAAATAAGAATGGAAAGCCCTGAGATAGAAGACAGTAAATAGTAAATAAAAGTCAGTTGGGACGGAAGTCACCATAATACAGACGTACATAGTTCCAGATAGTTGAATCGTAAAACGCAGCTGTATGAATATATGTTTATTTGTAGTTTCAACCAAAGCTACTTACTTACTTACAAAGCTACCTCTTATGCACACCTATATGGAACAAAGCTTGATTCATTTTATAACACTACTAGCTGACCCAGCGAACTTCGTAACGCCTTAGAATTAATAAATGTTGTCTTAAGTTATTACCTGAGTTTTATTAACTTGTTTATATTAAGATAAAATTAATTAAGTTGAATAAAAGTTCAAAAAGAAGCAAATTCACGTAGGAGCAAAGCATTTGCTTTATTGAATGTAAACCAAATGATTCGCGTATCGTTGTAGCACAACCTTCTGTTAAACTATTTGCTGAATGGGTTGCACTCGTGTCGATTATCTTCATTGAAGCGCCTTGTGATATACTATATTTTGCGACTTTATCTATTGTCGGAGTGTTGAATTGTCGTTCGTGTGTTCCAGCGGGGCGCTATTATTACATGATGTTCATGAAGTATTTGCTGCAAATCTTGAAGGATTTCTCTTTCCATTGCGTTATTGATCGTTTGCCGCCGATCAAGTTGGTCCTCCATATTGGCCATGAAGTAAATTTCAAACAATTTTATGTTATGCGTCTTCAACCGGTAATGATCCAATTCTATGGTGAATTTGTTCTTGTGTCTGTATAGTCGAAAGGGAAGTAATGATTAGTGATTTATGATTACCAAAAATAAAGGTTACTCTCTTATTAACAAACATTACCTTGAATGTCGGACTGAATCCGCGTTTTACAATAATATTTGCTCCAAATGAAATCATTTGGAAACGTCCGTTGTACCTTTAAGCGTTTGAAAGAAAATGTCGTGATTCTTGAGCTTCGCCACGAAGCAATGAATGCAATGGCTCAGGTGGTAGAGGCAACAATGGCAAATTTAACTTTACCACTGACAAGGGGAACACCAGGATTGTCCGACGCGGATTTTCATGGGTCTTATATATGTTATGAAGGGACCTCTCCTGAGTATCTAGGTACAAGCTTTCATTCTAGCACGCTCTACTTCTTGAGAAAATCGTTGAAAAAGAAATTGAAGTTTTCTTTTGTCCATTATATCCTTAAGTTTAAATACTGTTCAACGAAGCGATCGTAGCGCAGTGGATAAGATGTAGGGTTTACACCCTTGGGAGATGTGTGTTGAAATCTTGCTCGTGTGCTTTTTTTGTCAATCTTTTCCTGCACAATATTAACAAATATATTTCATTTCATGCAAAATTATTCAAAATTAATATTTTTTGCCATGGTAGTTTTGCATGAAATGAAACATATTTGTTAATATTGCGATTTCTTCTTCATCTGCAGTGGATTGATTCGCAATATTTCGCAGTCTAACTAAATTACGGCTTTGTTGTAAAAGATTCGATCTTCTCGCTCGCGGCATTGTAAATAAGACTATGATGGATATTGTTGACTTTGCTTCTATTATGACATAACAATTATTCATGCACGCACAATCACAAATGTTATAACCTTAATTGTCTTTGCGCGCACCATGACAACCTAACCCACCAAATGTCATAAATTTGCTTAATCTCTAATATTTCTTTTTAGTTATTAAATGTTTTAATATTTTTCTTTTTCCTAAACCTCCACGTAGCAATTACGAACAACTTCACAGAAGGAAGTATCCAATTTGGTCCAGTCGTTTTCAAGTGTTAAGCATCCGAACAAACCACGATCCACTTTTATATATATAGATAAGCTATAAATTTATATGTAATAGAAATCAAACAGAACCATTCCCTTTGGAAATATCGTGCAGGAAAAGAATTCGTCTTATACTAGTCAGCACGTGGTTGCGCACACACCTACGCATTTTCCATTAGCCCTTCCACTAGTAGGCACTACAGCAAGTAAAAAACCCAATTGATATTCTGTAGTGACAATCATCTTTTGATAATCGGTTCACTGAACGAATAAATCATTCTTTTTCTTGGTTCTGGATCCATTCATCTAATTATAGGGTTTCCTACTCCGTCCATGATTTGTCCATCTAATATGCATAGTGCTTCCAATACAATGTGTATATCCTTCGCAGCATAGTCCTGGATATGTCCGTCCATTTTGCTTGAGTGTATAAGTTCCGCTCTGGTTTAAATAGAAATAGCACTTTCGCTTTCCGCCAGCCCACCAACACTTTATTTCTTACTTTAGGTGTAGCGCAGAGTGCAGCATAATATTTTTCTAACACCTCTTGTAAGATGCAATTGTAAGTGCCATTCACCATAAAGGGCTGCATGATTTGAGAATAGCCCATTTAAGCTGTGCGCTATTTATAACGTTATTTCCAAACTACCAATTCCCTCTTCACTCTCGTTTCATCGGTGCTGATGGATTCTGATTGACGTTGTGAGTTTTCTCCAGAATCACACTACCAGAAAAGTGTGTCTGCAGTAAGAGCTGAAGAGACTCCTCCACATTAGTAGTAAAGCTTCTTTATAGCCTCTTGAAAGTTCCAGGTTGTCCATGGTAATTCATTCCTTACAGAATAGCTCATATCTTTGCTGAATTGTTCTCTTCAGCCTTTTTCATCTTTTCTTAAACACATGGCGTGGTATCACCAATTATTGGTCATCAAATCCGCGGGGTGTGTTTCGTGCGAAGAAAAGTCCGTGGCTTAACTTCTTTTAGAAACAAAGAATGGCTTTAAAAATCGTCTAATTGATCACTCACGAATTTGAACCCAGGTGATGTTCTAAAGAAAAATGCATGTTAATGTTACCAAAGACAAACAAGTTTCCAGTTGAGACCATTTTTCATTTCCATGAAATCAGTGGTTAAGATGGGGCATACATAAGTGGAAAAGAAGGTTTCTTTATGGTTTCGCTTGCTACGGGATAACAATGTTGGTCCAAAAAGATAAGAAAGGAAGTTAGCACTGGATGAAATAACCGTCATCGGCACCTCGAACATTTCAATGTATGTACAGGTTCACAGAGCATATGGAGATAACATTTGTTTCATCCAACAGTAAGCTACATATAATTCCGTCCGACTTTGTTTATTCTGGCTACCATTTTTGGCTGCGCCATTTTGATTATCCAAAGAGCTCATTTATTTCATCGAAACAGAAAGCTCAAAGACCGAGAAAGGCTTAAAGTAAGTCTTACAAACACGCCCTTTTTTGTGTAGAGTCCATAATTATATCTCGTCCACAAGTACAAATCGCTGTAGAAAAATCCAAACGATCTAAACATTGTAAAATTCATTTTCGGATTTGTTTTTGTTGGTATTTAACAAATACGGTACTCATCTTGAACACAGCTTTCTCATATTTAATACTTGATGTAAGATGTATCTCCTACACCTTTAATCGCTGATCGTCCAATGCCTTTTGTACATCTGCTAAAAGTCTTCCTCTGTGGTTCCAGTTTTCGGTAGTACTTCATGTGCATCATCTTCATGAGTCTAACCACGTGTAAATTCGACCACCGAAATAAAGAATTTTATAATCGACCATATTGCAAAGCATCTATTTCAACAAAACGCATAAAACACATACTTTAACAGGATATATACAGAAAACTACTCGATAGATTACATTGAAACTTGACATCATCTTGCCGTTGCCTATTTGTTATGGCGAAGTATCAGGCATGCTAACATTTTCCTCACTTATATGTAGTTTCGATACCAGAGGTCATTCTATACCTAGCTCAAATTTTGCCGAACTTAGGGGAATTCCACCTCCAGTAGGGATTTTTAACATGCATTTTTAACATGAAAGCATGCCTGAAATTTCTACTTGCAACTAAAAATCGAAAATTCGCATATAGAGGCCGATGTATTAACCATTCTCCCACCGAGGTCGATATATGTTACTAGCAACGCCATTTTTCTACTACACAAGGTGTATTTCACGTCCCCTCGTATTTGTTAATTTAAATATTTGAATATTGTACTGAGAATTTAGTTAAATTTCTTAGACAAAATAGCACCGGCCTAGCTCTTAATGAATGATATAAAAAGCATAAATTATAACAAATTATATTTATAAATTTTGACAAATATTTAACATAAAATCAAGATAATTACCTAGTGTTGTGTGTGTGTGTGTGAGTGTAACTTCTCCTTCAATTATGGTTCTTCCTATATCTCCTCTGTTAACTTCTATTCTCGATGCACCTTAAATTTCTATGGATTCTTCCGCTTCTTAGATTCTATCTTCTCCGGTATGGTGAGGTTCTTTTATTTACTGGTACTTCTTCTTAAAACTCTTTTATACCAAACATATTTATTGACTTATTTGTTGACTTATCTATCTTGTCAATTTTCCTCGTCGTTAACCAAACAAACTTTTTATTTATTTTTGGAAAACAGAACCGCACTGCTTTATTTCTTCGTTGTTTACGAAACGAAAGCTGTATTGAATGTCGATGTATCGTTGGTTATATTCAGTAATTTTTATGAATTCTTGTAATGTAAAAGTGTTGTATGTATGTGTCTCAATGTTTACAATGCTTTTCTATCCATTAATATATACTTTTTATAATAATTAATAATTTTATTTCTAGTGACATTTGTTTCTCCCATTAAACGTCCCTGGCTGCAGTTAAAATAAGAAGCTAATACCCGTAGGGTAATGAAATGCTCAAAAGGTGGTGGGCGTGGTGTCGAAAAGGTATAAATAGAACCCCAATATAAACCGCATGACAATTGAAGACCATAGCCCCAACATTAACTGTGAATTTTGATATACTGAATTGTAATAAAAGATGAATTTTTTAACGGTAATTAACCATTGGAGTTTTACTATACTACAATATACTGACATAAGACTCATTATTTAGCTCTTTTCTTTAATAAATTCCAAAATCAATGATGATGGATTTATTGAAATCTGATTTCAAAATAAGAGACGGGTTAGCAAAGCAATAATGAAAGGTGTTCTTTCACCGTAAGTAGTCATTTATTCTCTCCACTCACCTTTAACTTCTTTTATTAATTTATCATATTTATGGAAAAAGTATAAGTACAACTTATCTTCAAATATATAACAGATTCCGAACAAATCGCTAATGTGCTAAATTATATAGTCAACAGAAACACAATGGATTCACCATACGCTTCTGTGATAGTAAGCAATATATGTAGAGACAAAACTGTGCACAAAACGCAACACTGGTGTTTCACCTTATCCGAACTCATACCGTTCCCACGAATATTGTATGATTTGCACTCTTACTAATTGAATACCCGAATCACGCTGCTAGTGGCATATGGTCGATATTGGATAAAATGATTGCGGTTATAACAGCACATCAATTATACCTACAGTTTTAGCTCATTGTTTTTTCTTTCAATATACAAATTATCCGTTCAATTGACGTCAATTGGCTTCCACTTCCTAAATAAAAATATCTGTCAATTTTTTGTTTACGTAACCTCGAATTTCTCATCCGATGTTTGTAAAATCAAGTAAATTCACATTGAAGCGGAAACCTGACAATAATATATATTAAGTAGTTAAAGTTGAAAATATAATAAATGGGTGTTACACTTTTATTTACATATTATTGTTTAGTGGGCTGTTTCTTACTTTAAAGGAAAAATATCTTCAACAAGCACTTATGTTCTACATATTTATGGAAAGAATAATATAAATATAGAAATATTCAAATTTTAAATTACATTCAAATCGAATCATTCTTTATTTGAAGTTACAAATATACAATGTCTCCTGTTCAACTTTATTCTTCAAACACCCAATTAATAAAAATACTATATAATATACGCTTTCGGCCAATTTTGTTTTGTTTACATTTTACTTTAACGTGCTGAAAAGTTTACGACAAAGCGAAAACAGAAAGGTAAATACAAATAACTGTCACAAACATCAAGGAGACTTATCTCAACTTTCCACAGCAGGCTTGTTTGTCTTAACGCGAGACGAACAAGGGATGTATTTTAACGTTCATTATTTCTTTTTTCCTTTAACATGTGTAATGCTTAGCTGGTATCTGAGAAGAGTCTCATTAAAAGTACTAATCGCGGAGTTTTGTTTAAAACTTTTAATGCGAAGTGGTTTAGAGCAAATTAACATGGATATCCCTTTATATTTACAAATTTTCTAAAACTGTTCCAGGCTACGAGCGAATAAGTGAGTTTCAAACTTTTCTACCTTGGTTAGGCTTGGCTACGAAAATAAAGTACACAAATGACCACCGATATCAGTTTTCTCCGGGGAAGGTTTCATTCTACTACATATTACTAACTGTATTTGATAATTTTAGCTTGAAGTGAATTTGTTACGGGTTGGTAACATACATAGGGGTAATACATTCTGAAATTTTAAATTCAGTATCTTTAGATCCTTGATGCATTGGTGTACAGGAACATACAGATTAATTATCCTTCAAGCATTCCAAACTTGAAATTCAATTTTTACCAAGCTTTCTCTCTCTCTCTCTCTCTCTCTGGTACAAGAAACCAGAAAAACGGCCAAGACAAAAACGATATTTTTAAAGAGAGTTATTTCTTCAGTGAGATATATTTTAATGCAATTGATATTGATTTGTGATAATATTAAAATTGTAGGACTTTTTATTGTTGATGGTGGTGGCAAATATGACAAGTACACCATAAGTGAGAATCTACAAACTGATAATTGCTGTGAACCCAAATACTGCTAAAGATACCGACGCTGTTGGTAAAATTCTTATCCTAACTAAGAAACTAATGATTTGAAAACCATTAATGCTGCTTGGCTAAGACATGTTCCAACTCCAACACCGTGCACCGCATAGCCATAGGCAGATGTTACGTAATGAGGAACTGTCTGTGAGAAGATTGTATATTAGCAAGCGTGTCCGTGCTCTTTATTAAATAGTAACCACTTTTCTCCGTACGTCACGATAGAGGCATATGAATATGTGTCCGACGGGTCGAAAGCTACCTGGAACGGTAAACAGCCGCTTAGGTAGCCTACAACAACAAATAACATTTATATAAGGGCCAAGTATGAAGAGATCAAAGTTAAATTGCCGACAGCCTCCCCAAAACATTATCTGTGGTTCCGTTTCTCGGATCAGAACCACTTAATGGCATTACTGAGACTATATGATGGGAAAGATAGAAAAATGAGAAGAAGGAGCAAAGACCTTCTAGTAGGAAATTATTTCAGAACTTAAATAGGCAAAAAGGATTATCATCTATTCTACCGAAAGGGCGAATAAATTCCGCGGAGCACATAAAGAAGACTTAAAGCAAGTCCTGAGCCTTCTCTGGGGTATCTGTCACTTGCGATGTAACATCATAGCAAAGACCACAGATGATAACTATGAGTTTTTCAATAGTGCAACAACAAACATGGTTATACAAGGGAACGTAAGTCGCGAAAAGTAGTTTTCACTGCGCTGTTACGCATATAAATTTTTACGTAACCAGCCAACATGGAGAACTTAAATTCGTCTAATCAACATACTCTACAAAAGTCCATGTGTCAAGTATTAATTCCGTTAATTGCGTTCAGTCTAGTCAGTCATGTCATGCCATAATATAACAATAAGTTGCTACGTAGCGAAAGATTTTTCTAAGAAATAACTATCATATCGACTTCATTAAGGCATTAAAAAGATTTTGCATTAATAATTCATCGACAGTGTAACTAATATCGAGAAGAATTAGAACAGTCTACGTTACGAATTGTCCAAAATCTGACTTTCCTTCACGTTCGTCTTTCTGCTTAGAATGTATGCCGCACAACTGAAACCATGTTTGAAAGCACTTGATCGTGTACATTCTTTTCATCTGAAGCTCTTCGAGGTATGTTTGTTATCTCAGCGATTTTACCCATTATCTATTCTTCTGAATCAAAATTTTATGTATTACTGGTAACATTCTCAATCTATCTTACAACTAGAAGATAAAAGTGTAAAGTTTGTTAAAAAGTTTGCATTCGAAAGAAAGAGTTTACAATTATCTGCAAATCGTATACATATATAGGTACCTACAAAAGCTTTGGATTAATTATGGAATTATTTCTGCTATCTCTCAATTCTATTTGAATTAACTTGACACTTACAGTAAATATTTTATGAAATAAAGTATCAATGTAAAGATGAATATCACTATTTTTGACGTCCATTTACCACAAATTCATTGAATAACAAATATAAATTTTTATTGAGCGTTACACTTCCGTTGCTACTTATAGGTACCAATCAACAACGGACCATTTGCAAAGTTAAAGTGTCGTTCCTGAAACTAGAGCAGCGTAAACTAGGACTAATAGTCACATACTAATAATTTGAACTGAATATGAGTGACGCGAGTTGACATAGTGACGACATCCATGCACTCCAATTACGACGGGACGCCCTAGTAATACTAACAGTTTTAATAGCTTAATTGCGGGAAACCCAGTTAATACACCGCGGTTTAGAGAAAACAGGAATCCATTTGTTCTTGAACAAATCAAAAACATTGAAATTTATGAGCGCACATGCTTTGAAGAGACGATTACTCTCTGTCGTTGATAAAAAGTAAAAGTCTTCCAATACATATCTTTCTAATTACACTGGTTAATAAAATTTAACTTTTTTCTGCCACAAAAGAGAATAGAATTTTTCGCACTGAATTAAAATTTGCAAGTGGTTTTCGCCTATCGGCCTTAATTTACGTAGAATCCGGGAAAAACTCAAAAAATTTCGGATTATCTAATTTGTGTCAATTATTTGTAAAAAAGCTACACAGGTGAAAAAATAGCTTATTAGGCATAATATAACAGTAAATACCGGACAACATATTTAGAAATGTAAGATCGGATAGTAGTCGGCCAGCATAGCAGCACTCCATTTGCCTTAATATCGCTTTCCCATTTATGAAATATCTTGGTGAAAACCTTCACCATGAAGAAATGTCGTTTAAGTGACCTGTTACATTCCATATAGTGGGCTGATCTCAGGAGTTGCCATATGATTTCGCGATAGTACTCTGCCTTATAATTACCTAAAAAGTTAATGCAGACACTCTTAAAACACTCATACATTTTTTCTTCACTTGAGATCATCCACTAACTCTCTGATTTGTGGTCCTACAAATATCCCTTCCTTAATTTTGGCATCGCACATCTTGGGGAGTATCTGCTGTAAATACATGAATACAAGTAATGTTCTATTCATTGCTTTTACGAAGTTTTGGCGAGGTAGATACACATTTTTCGGGTCAACAAAAGAGTGTTTATTACATCCTTCTGTCGAGGCAATAGCTCATTACAAATGGGACATTATTTCCAGAACAATTGTATTTCCTGTCTCTGCTCTCCCACTCACATAGAAAATAGCAGTACTTTCTGAAGAAGACCTGCATGTCAAGTAGAATTATAAGCACTTTGAGGTCTCCACATATGTATATTCCATTTTGGTATTTCATATTAGATAACTGTCAAAGCACTTTTAAGTTTTCATGTTTTCCTCCTGATAATAGCATGAGCAATTTATTTCCATTGTGCAGACGTACTGCTTTAGATTAACTTTACTTTCATCGATGAATAGACGCCATTCATTTACATTGTGTTGTTGGCCAACAGTCTTTATAAGGGATATGATGTCGTTACAAAGAAAACATATCACATTCGTGGGAGAAGCATTCTGAAAATACAGTATGGTGGTCATGAAAAACTCTTATTTTCGTATCGTGAGCTAGAAGATTCCTTCCTTTTAATCGAGAAGTTAAAAGCGCAGACTATTGTTTCGACAACTTCAAATCAAGCATAAAATCAATGAGATCGCGGTGTCACAAAATATGTAGCTCCTTTGATGAACAGATTTCTTAAAATGTTGGGTTGGCATCATTACGCGTTCGTCCCCAGGTTCATCTTGACTCAATGTCACATTTTCAGGAGGCTGTGATACCGGCAATTATGTACTGTGACACACAGCTCTCATGGGTACTCTGCAGTGTATTTTGTTTTCGAAGTGATTTGTGTCATACAGAAATAACAGTCTGCTGTGTGATCCTTCGGTTCTGTTAAAACATGGGAACAGCAAACCGACTATGACATAATTGTTTTAATTAGCCTGTCAGAAATCTAACAAACGCCAAACACCAGATGTGAGGAACCCATGTTTTGTTCTGATCACCATCTTTGCATCCGAAATAAAGTAGCACTTGTTTACAAGGGGAGTAAATCGCCGTTTGTCAGAGTATATCCTCCAGAAATGTAACAAAAATAATCAGGCATGTTTCTTTTTGTTCTTAATAATACAACACAAGACTTCACGACTTCACTTCAAAAGAGAAGGAATTAGTGCGGGAGAAGGAAAGTACGCAACGCTTATCGATGTTAGTTATTAATGCCGAGTAATTACACCATTGAATAATGGCATCACAATATTTTGTAAAAAAACAACATCCCCAGTCAATACTTTTTTTCCCCTCATTAAACAAAAATTAAACAATTTAAAGTGAGCAATAAATACTTTATACAAATGCTGAGCAACAAGCGGTTTCAATTCGAACCTTGTGAAATCTCAGTCGCTTAATTTCATTAATTAATTAATTAAATGCTTTAAAAGCAAAATTCTTATAAGCCAACCTAGCACTTCAAATAAAAGGTGCACTCAACTTGTCAAAAGAATTACATGATCGGTGATAACAATTGCTCGACTAAAACTAAAATATATGAAACTAATCCTGTCTACGACGGTCAAGAACTTCATCCGAATATGGGCGAGTAACTATTGATTTTCGTACGGGTGATCTATCAGAAATGAAACCACGAGATAAATAATATTAATTAAGTCATAAACTTTGACAAAAACAAAGAGAGTCGGTTGTTTAAAAAGAGTGATGTATTCTTCTTCGCCTAGAATACATATTCTATACTTTTGCTCGTGTACAGATATTTTACCAAACAAAACGGAAAGGTTGAACGCTATGAAACATTTTAAACTCAATTCATATCGACAAAAATGCACAATTATAAATTCAGGAAAACAAAATAATACATAGTATTCCTTGGAGCGTTTTCTTTTAAAAGCGATGGTAACAAAAATAGGATCAAGAAAGAAAATATTTAAATATTCCAATCCATTAAATCCATCTACCGCTAAGGGCAAGAGAGTCACTCGAAGAGAAGTAATACCAATGTATTTCATTTAAAAATATTCTTCAAAATTCCTTGAAAAATGCTATATGGATCCCGAACATCTGAACTTTGCTACCGTTTCTCAAAGCTAAAAATTATAAATCATATTCTGTCTTTTCTGCCTGACATATGAGGTTACTGCATGCATAAAAGATGTTTCCCTTTTAAAATTATTTTAAATATCCGGTCCTACATATTCAGAATGCCATTATGGAAATAATACGGTTACGCACGTCTAAATGTTACTACATCACTTGAGAGGAGATTTTTTGCGAATAATAATTCATCGTTCTTTCTTCGCCGTGCTGTATATTTGCGGGCAGCAAAGTTACAATGTTTTGGACAATATTATCAGTAATAACAGATTATTAGTGTGAAGAGTCAAATTACAACCAGTAAAAGGTATTACACTCAATTTATTTGGAATAAATCTTAAATCTTAGCACAAACAGACTTTGTTTCCTTTTTCTACTAAATTTGTGAATTTTAAATGTAAATGTAAAAATCAAATCTAGGCAATTTGGCATGGTAACCAAATACCTAGACTTGGTACCATTGCACCTATATTTTATCTTAGTGTATAAAATATCGCGTTTATGCAAACACAGTTAATAACAAAAGGATTTAGTGCGTTGAATCGGCGATCAGGGAAATTCATATATCTATATAATCAGAAATAATCAGAAGTTGGTTGTGGCTTTTGTAAGCAATTTATATTCAAATAAGGCTATGATAGATGGAATAAAGTGAAAAAGACTGAAATGATATACGCACATCCAGAGATAGCCCAAAAATATGTTAAGTAATACAGCAGTAGCAAAGCAAAAAGTGAGTCAAAGAAGTCAAGAAGAACATGTACGCAGGATGTGGAGAAGGCACTGAACAGCGGACAGCTAAAGAAGAAAGCCATTCTCCATATGAAAAAGCATGGTATTGGAAGAAAAAGTATCAGAGGGCTCTGTTATATTTGCACACTTTCCATAACGCCTACAATTACATATTTGTGGATTTTAGCGGGTACAGTATTTACTTTCGAATAGGATTACCTAACCCATTTATTATTCTAAATGCTACCTAGGAATACCTAACGGTCTCACAAAAAATCTTAAACTAAATTAAATGTAAACATTTAAACTGCAAACGAACATGTGCAGGTCGCAAACCAAAGCAGTTGTTTTATTTGACTTTTACCTCCCATATTAATGGATTCTATTCTCCAGGTTCTAAATCACATCAATTTCTCATATAATTTGTATTATTATTTCTCTCCTTTGGTGGCAAGTTTAAATTAATGTGCTTCGTATCTCCAACTTATCTAATTTCTGGGTCGAGTCTAAAAATGGGATTTCTATTTATCGTTTGTATAACCAATTGAATGGCTTGCGTCTTCCTCTTGATTGAAATGTAGTTGTCAGACAGTCTTCTTGGACATTTGAAGGCAGGAAAGGAGGTATTGCTATTACTACATTTCCTGTTAAACTTATTAATTCCTTCTATTTCCAGTAGTTCGCATAAAAATACTGATATCAGTAGTAATACACATATGTTTTTCTTTAAATTAGAAAACAACCAATTTCTTCAATAGATTGCAGAACAATTTGTAACAATACGATTTAGTTAAGTTAAATATTGAAGAAATAAATATTACTCAAAACTAAAATCAATCACCTCACAATGTATTCTATTTAACCCCGTTGAAATATTTAATTTATGAAGAACTTTTGAATTTTAAGCCTGTATTTCTTTTGTAGGTACCATAGAACTTTGATATACATATATTTGATTGAAACTATTTCATATTTAATTTTATCTTTCCAACATGCCATTAAGCAACTTGAACAATTGTGCTAATTGCTTTTATAGCTGTTAAGTGATGGTGACACATAACGTTTATATATTGAAACAAGTCCCAAAATTTCCCATTTTTATATTTTAATTCTACCATTACAATCTTCTAAGCTTCTAATTAGCAACCACAAACCGTTAAATCTTATAAAACGGACGGAGAGAATAGAAATATGCCGTAGTTTGCCGGGCAAATTAACCCTTAAGTCCTCACTGTATCTTTAAACATACAACCGATAAAAACATTGTTACGGTTTTATAATAAAATAAAAACGACTTAGACGTACTTAGAATATATAAAGCGTTTATATAAAATACATTTTCATGAATAAGCTTTCAAATTGTTTGTTTAATTGACTACCAAACATAAAAATCCATTTTTTATTCAATTATAATATATTAGTTTTTTAACCCCGTAAGACCGACCAGTTTAAGGTAGTAATTGAGAATTAAAAAAATGTAAGATATTGGAAAGATATCTTTAGCAACCATTAGAAAATACCGGAACAATTTTCTATTCGAGATCTTCCTATGGCGTCACATTAAACGGCTACATCGTTAAAGATATACTAAGCAGTCCTCTACAAATTTGAAATTCGTTTTTGATAAAGATAAAAGACCTGCTCACGATGACCCTAATCGCGAAGTTTCTAATCCGACCAGTTATTGAAACTTTCAACGAAACTTTTGCGACCGTTCCAAAATTGAACATTGTTATGCGTAGATGAACAACCAAAATTGGAAGCTATATGAAGCAATATTTACCTAATAGGGCCAAAAAACGGAGATTTAAATTTTATGTGTTCTATGATAACATAGGATATGCTTATAAATTTGAATTGTATTTTCATACAAGCAGCTATCGGCAGAAGAATTGACCTATCTACCTGAAATATTGGAGTCTTGAAACTCAAGAAAACAGAGATTGGTATATTGGAATACTGTATAGAATCTACAACAAAACCAAAGACATAGAGCACGGTTACTGCGAGAGATTCTTAGCTAGTATGAAACACGATCTATATGGAGGAGAGACAAAACGAAAATGGTGAAAAATCAGAAGAGGGGAAACATAAATGGATATACAGAATCAAATTAGAATAAGAACGGGTATAATGCTTTGAAAAAGCTATACCAACCATGAAAACAATTTACCCTGTTTCTTGGTATCATTGCAAGTGAAAGATCAGTACCAAATCCTTCTTAGTGCAATCTTGGAGTTATTTCCTAAAATTAAGTCGAATGGCATCTGCAAGCAAAGTTTTACTACAAATACCAAATCAGTGACCATGATCAAAGAACCAATCCACTGCAAAATGATGGTAGATGAAGAACCCATACAGAAGATTAAGTACTTCAATTGATTGGGATTAAATAGGTCGAGTGATTGAGATACACTAGATGAGGTACGAATACAAGCAACTAAAGCGTCCATTATTTCTGGAAGAGTCTGTGACATAATATGGAGCAACAAATATGAATCAGGAGAAAGTGAAGCATCAATTTATAACACATTTGTAAAAAGAGTGGAAACTGACAAAACGATTTCCACCTCCGAACAACTGACATGCAAACTTTACACGGTCAATAATAGAAGTTACAGTAAGGCCATCAGAGAAATTCTGAAATAAGAAATACCTATAAAGTATCAAGTCAGATGGATCCGATCTCAAAGACGATAGGAGCATGTTCATGCAGAAAGAATGGTAAATAAATAGTAAATATATAGTTCTGGAAGGTAGACCATGAGAACGGAGACCTTTAGGACACCCACCTCAGCGGCAGGTGGAGGCATGGATATGAGGATCAGAAACAGAATAATGGGAAACGACATAGGATATCCCTAACATATGAAGATGATGATAATGATTTTTTGTTTGACATTATTTTTTGCGACACAATAGATAATCTGCAAAGAAATCCCAGAGCGATTTAATTAGTAGCATCATGGACACACAGACTCTACATAAATAATTTCCTTCTACGTTTATCATATATATATATATATATATATATATATATATATATATATATATATATATATTATCACAAATTGAGATACTTTCAAAGGGAACTAATTAGTCCCAATTTGATTTTCACAAATTATTAAATGGTTGTAGGTTGTACCACGGAAGTAAAGCAAACAAGTGAAATGACCAAAATAGCAGCTGAAGAATTACAGAGAACGTTGATGATTGAAAACGCTTTTGTTCCCCATATTGCTGTATAGTGTTAAGTCGTAGACCTTAAATACACTATACAAAAAGAATTTCTCCAAGGGGATGTTGTGTCAGAGAAGAATATTTCGTTTTCCTTGGACGGCCAAGAGAGTTTATTAATCAGTTCCTGAGGATTTCAATGAACAACTTCACTAATTGATGATTACAAAACTAAATATTTGGACTACATATTCTGGAAAGATGTCAACAATATGGAAAGGCTGATGATGTACGGAAAAATGGAAGCCAGCTCGAGAGGTTGGTAACCAAAGAGATCAAGTGACCAAATAAGAACGGCGTCAAACTTATCAATGTATGAAAACCGACGAATTATTTTCCATTAATTTTTTATCTGAACAACATATACCGCAATCAATTTTATTGTATTTATGCGTAAATGATGATTGTTATACAGGAGATAACACACAAAAATTAGAAATTAAAAATTTTGTATATTACTACTTTTTGTTACTAATCATCTAATCAAGGATTCTTCAATGTCGTATAACAATCTTTAACATTTCGAAATTTATTTTACGAATATTTAAAAGTTGTAGACACAAAATAAGGCGATAGGATTCTAATTTGGATTATATACTTGCATATTGTAGATAAGCACACTTACATACATAATTAATAAATATAAATACTAAAAGATTTATAAACCAATATATCAATATGCATATACACCGCAGAGTAGCTCCCAAATTAGTTGTAACTGTTGATATGTCAATTAATTCGAAAGCTTAATGTTCGCACTACGTACATATTTACATATTATTAACTAACTGGCACTCTAAAATACATATGCATGAGCATATTTGTATATTAGTTAACTAAATTCCTACAAATACAATACATATGTACATATGAATATACACTTAATCCCAAAATCACATTTGTTTTCGGCTTTTCTTTATTAGTTTAGTAACAAAAACATCAAAAGTTAAGTATCTACATACTACATGTACCATGTTATATCGTTAGAACCGACTACGAAATATTACTCAGAAAAAATTGCTAGTAATCATAAAAAATTTATAATAATTAGTTCCACTTATGCAGTTTTGAATATGTATAAAAGGGCATTACGAGTAAATTCAACCTTTAAATAATAAAACTCAAAAATTCAAAACGCCTCGAAATTCAAATTTCCCAAATATACCGAGTACTACCAAATACATATCACATTCATAATGAAAGTACTATCCTTTCACAAATATTTTAAAAACTATAAATTGCTGTCTAATAATAAAGTTCTAGATTAATAAACGATTGAGTCTATTAAAAAGAAAATAGTTTTCAAAACAGAGGACAGAATATTGCATTCACATATATATTCTGCTTTATGACTACAACAAATGTAATAAAGTCCCGTCTTGCATATTAAAGCGCATGCCATTTTGAAGTTTGCCTTTCTTTTGACCTAAAGAAGAATTAATAAACTCCTAAATAAAGACAGAAGAATACGAAAAACGCATATTTCTTTGAAAGTACCATTTTTGAAAGTACAATTTGAAACAAAAAATATGCTGGATAGATAAATGGGTCCGAAAAATTTCATAGAAAAATTATGAAATACTGAATCACTCAGTAAACGACAAGGATGAAAGTGTAGGTATGTAATTTCAGATATAACCAACGAAGAAATAGAAACAATAATATAATTTACCGTTTTCGAAACCACAGCTATTCAATAGAAAAGCAGGTTTATTTAATACCAAATTTAATGGGATGAAAAATTGCTATTATAAGAGAAAGATCGAAAGTAATGACGCTTCTTTAGTCCTTATGCTTTACAAAACTCGATGTGCTGTCTGTAGTAAAAAAAGATTTATATCGCTTCAAAAATAGAATCATCCCAAATGTCTTTGAGTGTGCTGGCAATTCTATAAATAAATTTTACGCTTAATCTACCAAAAAAGTAATTAAGATTAAAAATAAGTATAATTGCTCGAAATATAACATCAATATTTCATGGGCAAATCCAATTCTGTACATAATTAGAAACTCATCAAACAAAAAGCTTCTAATGGAAATAATTTTTCCAGGTATTACTAGTAATTTGCATAAAACAATTTTTATAGCTTACCTTTTACCGCTCTACCCGAATTTATAGAAGCTGTTGCATTAAGTATCAGGCACGGTTACCATACAGCTTCACCTTAATAATTCGATGCCAGCAATCACTATGCTAATCAACTTTTTGCCCTTATCTCGACTTCACTTTTTCCGCTGACGCAATTTTCCGTCAACGCGGCGAACGTCGTCGTCGTCGCGAGCGCGTATTCGTGGAAAACTCACCTCCGACTCTGGAGAAGGACGCGCCAGCACTGATAACTTCAGCCGAGTTTACATTGCTCCCAATAACCCGCTGCACCTGCGACAAGCTCGCGCTCGCAAGGTAAATATAAGAGCGCGTCAGAAAATCCACAATACTAACAAACTCTCCTCTTCTCATTCTCGAAGTGCCCAGAAATGTACTTTAGCCAACAACGTTCACAATTGGGTTTTCGCGCCCCTCCGCTTCGGTTACGAGTAGGACTCAAAGAAAAGAAAATTGGGAAAACAATTAGTGAGAACGCGATAACAAGAACATTGTTTAGAAAATACGAGATAATCCTGATGCCTTACAATTCCTAATCCCCTAAGGAAAATATTTTAAACGCGATAATATGAGACGGAAAACGGAAAACTCGGCGTATTTGTTTCCCCAGATATGTACGGAAAATTACCTGAACGTACTTCACGAAGACGCGTTTTCAAAGTGAATAACGCAGGAGAATTTATACAAACGGTAATTTGCTAAACATATCATTAGAAATCTAATGTGATACCAACACAACTTATTAACTTACATATTGAAAAGCCTCATGCATATGCTGCACAGTTTCTGTTGAAATAATAAGATGTGTTCGGATTGTGAGCACTATTTAATTCAGTTAAGCATATAACATGCAATTTGTTTCTTCTTCTCCAGCTTCTTCGGATCCACCGTATGTATTTCCAACAACAGCTTCCTTAATAAACACATTTCTATAAGTGTTATTTTTTAAATATCTTCTCCTCTACCACTTCTAGGACAAAAAAAAAAACAATAATTGGGGTAGTTATATTTTCAAAATGTTAAAATATTTTCGGATGCCCTTTGTCAGTGAAAATAAAACTACATAAATATATAAACAAATATTTGCTTTTATGTGTTCCGTAGGAAAGGACAATATTAATGAGGTATTGGAATCCTTTAATAGTTCATAAAACTTACATATGAGGCGGAATCTAATAGCTCATTAAATATTCTGAACGTGATAGCCATGCACAATAAGGGCATTCTAAAAACAAATTGGCATATAAAGTCTACTAATTCAGGTAAACGTCTAAAATTAATTTAGTTAGTTACCGGATTAGTTGATCAAGCAGTTAGATTAGCTAATCCAAAGTTTAGAGAAAAGAATTTAAGCAAAGTTAGAGGAATTTTAAATAAAACTAAATATCCAAATATTTTTATGAAAAAATAATAGAATATAGAATTAATACATTATATATATATATATATATATGTACTAAACCTTATAAAAAAGGTTTAGTACAAACAAAAAATGAACAAATAAAAAGAATTTAATAAAAGCAATGTAAATATAGGTTTCATTCCAAATTATAGTTACGAATCTATATATACTATAATGATACTACTAGCACTAAATGTAAAATAACTACATAAAATCAAAGAATCCGGTTTATAAAATAAACTGTAAAGACTATGGTGGCTGTTACATCCGTCAGATAAAACAATATTTAAAGAGAGGATTGTACAATCAAAGGTATCAGGGTTCAATTATAGGACCTTTCCTTTGCATAATATATATAAATGACATCTCTGAATACATGAAATTATTTAACAACTCATTATCAACCATATTATATGCAGATGAGACGAACTCTCCATCTCAATAAACAGAACAACAATGAGTCTATCGCGAAACAAATTATCGCTCGCATTTGGTTTCAAAACAATGAGCTTTATTCGAACCATCAAAATACTCAAGTATGTGCATTTACAATTGACAAAGCGAATGCAGAATTTTTTGGGTACCTATTTTGATTCTTACTTACGTTTAACGTATGACATGTGCAATTATTGTATATTACAGTAAAGGCACGAATCAATGTTATTATTACTATTATTCCACCATGGGTACCACAGATAGAACACCTCTTTAACAGAATCTCAAAATTCGTCTACGCTGTTCGACGAACAGCAGTATTAGTTGATGTGAGTGCCGCTCTCACTGCGTATCATAGTTTATTTCACTCCGTTTTGTCCAATGGAATACTGCGTTGGGGAAATGCTGCCTTTACTCAACTAGAGCAAGTATTTTTAATATAGAAGGCTGCAGTGAAGGGCATAGTAAAATCTAGGCGTAGTGAATCTTGTCAGCCTATATTTCAACAATTAAATATAATGACACGATATTCTGAGGTGGTGGACCCCAATCTGGTCCATATTAAGTCAAAATCAAAATCAAATCAAATCCTACAATACCAGAGGAAAAGATAAGCTCCTAAATCCGCATAAACGTACAAAGAAGTCCAAAATTATTGGTATAGATCTGTACAATTCTCTGCCATTCATAATGTCGGACTTCCCGACCAAACATTTCAAAAGGATAGCGAAGAATACACTGTACATAAAGTGATAACTTTTAGTTCTTTTCTTGTGAGTTTGTTTACATACTGCATTTGTGTGTATTTGTAAATATATAAACTGTATTGACTTGATGAGCCCAAGGCCTCTTGGTTTAACGGGTTAATAAAAATTATTATCCTTTAAATAGTGATTTTGGTGCAATCACCGCTGTAACAAAACATTATAGACATTTAGGTCATTGCTTTGATTTTGAAAACACAATTATCAAATAAAAAAAAAGAAATTAATCATAAAAAAGACTAATATACGAAACGATAAATATATAAAAAGATCTTAAAACTATTAACTTTAGAACCGATGTTCAGAATTTAATTAATTTATATACTAATTTATTAAAATCATATTTACATTTCATAAGGAGGAAACCTGTGGCTAAGTTCTTCTTTTGGGTTTTCCCTAGTCCTTGACAGAGTTGTTTGAGAAGGTTTGGACAAAGATTTTTTGATATAAGGAATTTTTTTGTGGTTTATACAAATGTGCAGTTAGTCATTATAAAATTAGATGTACAAATTATTACAGATCTTGTATATCAAGAAATACTAGTTGTTAGTAATTTCGTTGATAGTGCCCCAATAAAACTCCTGTTTGTTTATACACATATGTAGTTATGTTTTCATTAACATGGGTAATCCAGAAACGTTGTTTATATATATGGCATTCTAAAAATATAGCAAACTCCCAATTATTGTTTAATTGACCTAAAAGTAGTAGAAGAGAGATAAGTATGTACCTAGATTAAGATATATATATATACATTTCAGGAACTGTCACTCTAAGAATAATCACAGCAGCTGCCACTGTTTGGCCCAGCGGTTCTCAACCTTTTTTCCTTTGGGACACACCAAAGTACGTTTCAAACTTTCGCAACACCCCTACATGTTACTTTTACCTACAATACCTCTTACCAATTACCTACAATAGTACCTACAATACTTCTTTTTTATGGAACGACTTTGAAAAACAAATTTTAAAATTTATTGCGTAAGATTCAGATAAGTTATGATTCTTAAGCAGGAACATAAAAATAATCATCAACATCGGAAATATAAACACATAAATCTTAAAACTAGTGAGATACTTGTCCCTGGCGATTTCTGCACAGTATATCTATGCGCGGACGAATTCTTGACAAACACACTCTCATCTCGCCGTCCACATCAAGTAGACGAGACCTGTAGTCACATTTTATATTCTTCAATATAGAGAATCCAGACTCGCACAAGTAGGACGTTGAGAAAGGCAGTAAAAGAGATATTGCTTTATTCGCGATATCCGGATATTCATTTCTGATTGAGATCCAAAAAACATCGGGAGAATTTTCTATAAATTTCGGTCTCAGGACTGTATCCGATGATATTTCTATAAGTTGCTCTTTTTCGGAGCAGTTTAATTCTGCTTTGAATGCATTTTCTTCTTCAGGTGCAATCAGCCACTCCCAGCCAGTAGTCGAGATCGAGGGAAAGTATTTGGATATCCCTCGTTGCAAGTCAGATAGGTGCCCTATTATGCGTTCCTTTATGTTCAACTCACTTGATGCAGTAGCCGTAGATGGAAAAGCAGTTAGATCGTTCTCTCCTATGACCAAGATCCAAAGGGCAAGTTTTTTTCGAAAATGCGCTGATTTTATCACTTGATGATAAGATAGTTTCATGCCGTCCCTGTATACTTGAATTCAAAACATTAAGTATGTTGAAAATATCGGAAAGGTACGCCAGCTCAGCACACCAAACGGGGTTTTTAAGACATTCACAATATTCAAATACAAGTAGTTCGTCTTTAAGTTCTAGAACTCTGGTAAGCATTTTTCCTTTCCCAACGGATTTTGCTGTGGAATAACAAAACTCTATAATCTTCGCCCAATTCTGTACAAAGTTTCTCAAACACTCGCGATTTTACGAAGACGAGTTTTTACATAGTTTATCGCTGAAACAATCGTTTGAATGACGTCACGCAAACGATTTCCGTCCGTAGTCTTCACCACTAAGGCCTCCCTATGTAAAAAGCAATGAGTAGTTATTACTGATGGGTTTTTATTCTGCACAAAAGTCAGAAACCCCTTTATACTTCCTGTCATTGCAGCACCGCCATCAGTACATATAGCAATGCAATCCGTCCACTTGAGTCCATTATCTTGAAAGAAACTATCAACAGCAGCATTCTTCTTTATAGTTGCGGATATGTTCGACATTGCTTGGTCCTGGTTTTACGTTTTTCTGATTATTAGAACTAGATGATGAATAAAGTGTAATTTTTTTCTCTTTGGAATATTTGTATATT
Source organism: Chrysina gloriosa (assembly GCA_038088585.1). NCBI lineage: Eukaryota > Metazoa > Arthropoda > Insecta > Coleoptera > Scarabaeidae > Chrysina > Chrysina gloriosa. The sequence goes on from CM076091.1 coordinate 28,056,706, forward strand.
CATCTCCACTCTCCTCAGATGCAGAAGAGCTGTCGATGTCTAAGGCTTCCTTTTCCCTTATTACAAATCTGTCCATGATGAAAAGAGCGCACTAGTGACTAGCAAAGACACGAAACGGCGAAACAGAAGAAACGCGACGGCTGATTACTGATTACCAAAAAATAGAACGAATAAGAAGTTGATGTCGGCCCTCTTATTGTATATAACGAACTGACGATTCCCCCTGCTTTGAAGGAATGATACAAGGTGCTGAGGAAAATAATAACGCACTGAATTACTTCACTTATTTATTACCACGACGATTATTGCGACAACTTCGCGGTGGTTCACAAAACTGCTTGACTGAACTGGAGATACAACTAATTTTTAACTGCTTAACTGACGATGAGCTGAGCTACGACTGCCACTGTACCTCTAACTCCAACTAATAATGAGCTAAGCTACCACTGCTACTGTAGCTCTAACTGCCTGTGTCGGCATATGTTGGTGATGTATGTATATATGGTCGGATAGAAAGTGTAGTTCCAAATAATGATTAAAGCCATCAATTAAATGCTTCTACCGGTACCTTAACCTACGTCTGACGGATTCATGAGACCTAGAAATCCACTTTCGTAACCGTCATAAATTACATGCAAATGATTTCTTACAGCCAAAATCTACAATGACTTGAATGGAGCTTAAGTCTAATTAAAACGTGATTATATACAATAGAATGAAAGCAGTTAAGTAGACTTTCCAGAAGGGACAATAATTAATAGTCAGATGACAAACTAGGTATAATTATAAGTGATACATAATGTGCACAAAATAATCGGATTTCGGTATATGCCGAAACAAACTGACTGAGGAATACTCCAGAATTTCCGGAAATCCACTTTGAGTATCCACCGACATATTTTACTGACGCAGCCGACAATGCCGACAAAGTTCAAAAGGACGCCGCCCGTCCCAAAAAATGGAAATTTTCTGGTGAAGATTATTCACCAAATGGGGGATCGTTTGTTTCAGAGTTGAATGCAAAAAATATATAATTATTATACGATACATGCTTAAATGCATATAATCACATATAATGATGGACGATTTCTTGCAAATTGGGCTACTCCAAGAAACGATTTGGCGATAATTTTTTATGTTCTAGAATCTAGAACGATATTTTATCTGCGGAAGATTAGAAGACATTAAAAATCTCGCGACACACCTAACATGTTTCCGCGACACGGCGATTGAGAACCCCTGGTTTGGCCCAATATTGTTTCGCTTAGTCCTTTATTTCCCTTACTTTCTTATCTTATAATTGGTTTTCGTGTTAAGAAAATTCTATATAAACTTATGGTTTCTATTTTTAGTATTCACATTCCTCGATAAACTCTTCTACCAGTTGCTTCCATTTCTCTCCCTTCGGTCCACTCCAGGTTTTTCCGTATCTTAATTTCTTGATGTCTAATTTTTTGCTATATGTGTACTGTATATCCGACCATGTATCACATATTACAGGTTTCATAAAAGTATGGGGTTTAGGACTGGTAGGCCACTTAGAAGGGGCGGAAACCAGTATCGTGGTTAAAGATATAGAGCGAAAGACACTAGAGGGTCCAGAGCAAAAGCGGAAGATAAGCAAACCAAGAATTAAATGGAGAGGTATGCTTTTTCTACTCATTTCTTCTCGGGTACATCGTATTTCATAGAGTTTCTCTAATTATCCCCTTTCCGCAGGCGATATTCTGTCCATCCCATTTTGCTTTCTTGCGGTTGTTTTTCTGCATTTTCCAAGTATTCTTATTGCGTTATCTGCTACACCAATTCTTCGCCGGATTCTGCCTGTATCTTCTGTACAACCTACGATACTTCCAAGATAGCATAATTTTTGTGTAACTTGCTGTCCGTCGACGCCTACTTCCTTTCTTTTTGCTAAGAGTTTGTTTTTATTGGTTTGCTGTTTATTTGTTTCGCTGGATTTGTTAGTTTGCCTGATTTGAGTTTCGTTTGTTCTAAGGAGATAAATATACTTCCAGTATTTTATATCTTGTAATTTAATAAACATTTCTCAGTTTAAACCGAGCTTTTCATCACTTCATTCACACCAACGGTACCAAAACACATCCTTGTCGTACTCCCATTTTAATTTTCATATTTAGTTCTATAATACCTTGTTGCCAGTCTAGAAGTATTTTCTCTTCTGAGCATGTTTTCTTTAACCTGCTGGACTTCTACAATTAGTTCTATGTGCACTATTACTTTTAGTCACATTTAAGGAACTTTTTAGTTTACCGAGATACTGACGAATATACGAGTGATGTTGCCAAAATTCTAGGAATTTGGCTATAATTTTTTATTTTATCAATTTTAATCAAAACTACAATGTTGCTTTTCAATAACCACTTTTTCTGAGCTCTGCATTCCACCTATTTTCAGCAAATTTTATCTCATTTAAGGTCTCAAATCCAACATCCTCTAGAGGTTCAAATTTAGGACCAGATGAAAATCATTAGGCGCCAGATCTGACGAACAGTAGGGACATGGATGCAATTTCCAGCGCAGTTCGTTTAAAGCATCCCTCATTCTTCCTGCGGTATGGTGTCCTACATTGTACTGTTGCAATAGTAGATGCTTATGCACCTTCCAAGGTCGTTTCTTGCAAACTCCCTACCACAGTGGGCCAGATAAAATATTATAATAGTATTCTGCATTAATTATAGTATCTCTTAGTAAATAATCCCCTCGCAATCTCAGAATACCGTAGGCATTACTTTTCAAGCCGGCGGTGCTGTACGCGACTCAAGCGGAGGCCCTCCTTTTGGTTTACGTCATTCTATCAACTGATTTTTGATCTCAGGATTGAATTAAAGTCGCCGTAACGTGTTAAAAGCTCTTGAAGTTGGCAGGATCTGTGGGACCGGTTGGGTTTGTTCCGGTTTGAACGGCCCTGGTACCCAGTAGCCCGAAACCTTGTTCAGTCATTTAGTCCGCGGTTCGCCTAATAATAATATTCTGCCAGCTTTAAAACGATCAACCCATCGATAGATTATACTTTTAGATTTTGCAAAGTCTGCAAATACACCTCGCACACATTGAATGGTTTGACACTTTCCTTAAATAAAATTGAAATAATAGCACTTTGCTATTTAGTTGCGTCTTCTATAATTGGAGGTGGTTTGGAAATACGTTTGTTTTGCTCAAGTAGCTGAATTTTAATGAACAGCATTGCGGAGAATGGTTGCGTAAACATATGAAGATTGGTCTGTGATCAATAGAGTGACTTATAGGATTTAAGCAATGGAACTAAAGCCAAATTCCTAGAATATTCGAAACATCCCTCGTATTAACGAAAATAAAGGAAAGATTGGACAAAAGTGAAAACTATAACTTATTAGACTTAAAATGTTCTCTATGATTTATTTATGAAATAGTTTGTACTAAATCTTGACCAGTGCTGCTAAAAGTAAGTTATTTGTTTGCCTTGGAAAGCTTCACTCACTTCTGAAATGTAACAAAGCCTTCCGCCACTGACTTTGATCGTGGAAACTTACGTTACCATATTGAACACTGTTATGTGTGTGATAAGTAAACACCTAATTAATTAGTAGTGCGAAGGTGTGGTGCATGATAGTCAGTCGTGTGTCAGTGGGAATGTAAATACTGTATATGTAGAATTTCTGTATCATATTCAGTACCGGCGAGTATTGCGAGTATTGTTGGTAGATCATATAGTTAAGCTCCAATTACACTGCTAATTAGAAATTGATGCAAATATATTGATTAAAGCGTGATACAAAATCTATAAAGGTTATTGAATGCTTTTAGCGTCTTGGTAGCAAATATGGCGAGTATAATAAATGTATTTCACAAACTCCATAAAAACTCCTTAATACGAGAAAAAATCGCTTGCAAAAAATCCATGCAATAATTTAACATCGTTTTTATTCCATCACTAAATCTTTACATATACATACATATGTACAAATGTACCTACTTTGGCATCTATATCAGCACTTAAAGTTAAAGTGTATCAATATCGATAAGTACCCTATGTGTATAATTTTTATGTTATTGAATATCTGACAGGTTAATAGCGCACATAAATGTATCCATTGCCAAAATATATATACGCCTACTGTTTCCTTATAAGGTATGTACATACATATGTACGTACTAAAAAGTTGTAATATAAACTAATTTCAATAATCTTCGTATATTCTTGAGTATGGTAAATTAAAGAGACTAGTCAACTTTTCTTAATTAACAGCATATTTATACAAGAATTAGTTTAGAAACTGTGTTAATGTGTTCCATTCGCACTAACAAATTCAACTCTAGTGTCTCTATCTCTGAAATCCTTAAAAATACTTTGGCACTTTGTTCATAACTTGTGGTATAACTTGTGGTGTTTTATTAAAAAATAAAATCATTCCTAGCCAGAAGGGGGAATATACAAATGTATAACATATAACATTGCTGTCGTTATCTGACCACCCATTTTTATTTTTAGCCTTCAACTTGAATCTGGCCGGTAGTTTCCCTGTTTTTGTTTGTACATTAAAATAATTGTACCGAGTTTATTTTCTTAAAATAGAACACCCAAACCCCAAGCCCATCGTTTGATTTCCATCTATGCCTTTATTCGATATAAACTAACAAACAAAATTTATCAGATAGTAGGAGAAGTCAAATAAACAGTGTATTTCGCTGATTTTATAATCATCCTCAGTAAAAATTATAGATGAATGAAGCTCTGCGCGTGAACCTTAGGTAGCATTTATTGCATTGAGTATATTTCACCACTTTACGGTTGATGCTGACAAATGCCAACGGAGAAATGCAGAAGTGCGCTACGTTAAGCCAAAATTTATATGTTACGGTTTATCCCTTGAAGTCAACGAAATTGATATGGTGAAGACGCGATCCTCCTTATTTGAGCTTATTTCAAATCATAAGTCTTTCTACTCATCTCAATGTAATAGAAGATATAGGATATAGTCGTTTTGTATTTTAATCAGTCATTTAAATTGGCCCAATATCTTCAAATAAATATTTTATATACGAGGGTATATCAAATATAAACGGGACTGTTTTTTTAAAGAAGCTAAGTTTATTTGAATGAAATTACAAATATATATTATTTTTCTACATAGTCTCCTGCCCTAGATATACATTTTTCCCAATGGATTGGAAGCTTCCTTATTCCAGCACTGTAGAAACTCTGTGGACGTTCTATTAGCCACTGGAGCACAAACGCTTCCATCGCTTCGTTGTTGTTGAAACGCTGGCCTCCAAATGGAAGTCAAGGTGACAAAATCTGGACTGTAGGGGGTTGTTCCAGTATTTTCCATCTGAATTGAATGCGCCTATTTCTCTCCATAAGATTCCGGACCGTCTCAATATTGGCATTGGTCACACTCGTTCGTGGGTGGCGATTGTGACTCTCCTTCTCGACCTTTTCACGCCCTTCAGAAAATTGTTTGTGCCAAGCAAACACACGGGTTCTTGACAGGGTGTTATCGCCGAACTGTGCTCGTAACCGTCGCAAAATTTTGGTTGCGTTCCCTCCCTCTTTGGCCAAAAACTTGATTATGATTCACTGCTCCACGGAGACGTGCACATCCTTCTCGCTCATGATCTCGCGTGATACTGCAGGGACCCGGTAGAGTTGTGGTCGTTGTCTCCTGATACTGATGGTGTAGGCTATCTGCTCATCGACCAGTAGCAGGTCGAGGGTCATTTTAGAATTTTCAAATAGCTCAGTCCCGTTTATATTTGATATGCCCTCGTATTATACTAATAAATGAAATCATTCGCTTTCAAACTAAAATAAAGGTGAGTATTACATTTTTGATTGACCATTGGAGTCGATTTTTTTATGCTCAATGAGCAAAGATATGTTATAAATATACAGGGGTATGTAACGGTTACGTAGTTACATGTTGGACATTCGTGAGAGAGGCTGCCTTGTTCCAATCATCTATGATTATTTGCAGGCGATAGCTTGTATTTAATCTTGACTCATTCTGCGATGGGTAGATTATATGTTTACCTTGGAAAGCTTTCCCCGGCTGTCTAATAGTGTTCCTGGTAAGTAAACAACTAGTTCATTAGTAGTATGAAGATGGTCTGCATAGAAACTAGTCCAATCTGTACTACTTGACTTTTGAAAACGCAATTTTTGGCTTTCGGTTCTCCTTTCAACTTCCATTCCACACTTTAACGCTTTGTTTGGGGAACGTATTTAAAACACCACGCTTCATCACCAATTACAATGGAGTCCAAGAAGTTTTTATTATTTTTTGCTGTTTTAATCATGTCTTTCGAATGTGTTACATGACTATCTTTCTGATCGTTTGTTAATTCATGTGGAACAAAATGAGCACCAAATTGTTTTTCCAGAACGTGTCTTTACTTGTACTACACTCTTAAGCCAACATTCTAACAGTGAATTTTCCATCCGTTTCCATTTCAGGCATATTTTCAACTAATCCTTAATAGTTTCAGTCTTGCGGACGCCCAGGCCTATCATCGTGTTCAAAGTGCTCACAATACCACACAAAAGCTCTTGTTCTACTTATACACTCATCAACATAAACTTTTTAATAAATTATAAGTTCCAGCACGTTTTCCCAAATTAAAACAAAATTTTATATTAGCTCTTTGTTCCATGATTACTTTTACGACGCACGCCATGAACATACTGTCACATAGGCGCCCGTAACTTTTTAGCCCATCATCCGATTTGCATGAACTTGAATCCGTTTGAAAGAAGAAAGATGTACCTTTAAAGTGATTTCATTCACTTCTAGTTGGCGCTGCATTAATTTTTTAAATAGAATCTCATCATTCAAAGGATATACCGTGCTAAAAATCAGATTTCAAAACATATTGTTGTTGAACATTATTCACGTATGTCTATACATACCTCTACAACAATGATTCTTGGTGAGCAAGTAATTGTAACAATACCCACGAAACAGCCCTACCTTATTTATAAGAATTGTAGACAATGCAAGACTTAATGGAATTGTCACATTTCTATAGCGCCAGTTTGCAATAAATATTCATTAAATAAAACAACATGTGGGACCAACAAGAGAGTTTTGGTAGTGTGGTCAGTAATGGTGCTAGTAATACTACACCACAGCCACTGCAATCATTATAAAATACCTTTTCATAGATAGCTACAACAAATTTCATTTCATTTATCGAACGATTTTCCAATTTCATGCAAAAAGTATAATGATTCCATTACAAGGTACAACAGTTTAAATATTATTACGTTTATTGAAAAAGTGACAACAATGGATTAAAAATATAGTCTCAAATGTGTAACAACACCAATTGATATTGATGGAACCAGTATTTCAGATGACTTTCAAAAAATGTTACTATTTATATACAGTATTTCAGTACTCGAATAGTAGGGCTAAAGCAATTTATACATGAAATATTTTACAGTAAGAAATGGCGGCAACAAAGTAATTTAGTTATCAGTTAGTAGTAGAACAATTACAATTCTTATTTCTTGTTGTGGTTGAACATTATAATTACACTTTGTTACGTTATTTTTGGCCGCACCTGTATTTCGTTAGTTTAGACCGCGCCAGTATGGACATTTTGTTTCGTACTTGTATATGGAGGGATCCACCTTTAGTGACAACATCTTTGCGGGGAACCAAAGATTGTCTTGGCAGAAAAAGTCAAATATCTTGGCGTGACTTTGGACCAACGCTTGACCTTCAAAGTCCACGTGGATTCGGTCATGGTGAGGTACCACAACGCGAACGTTACTGCCGCTTCTATGTAGGAATTCGTTAGTGAATTTAAGAATTAAGGTACTCATTTACACAATTTTCCTGAAACCTATACTAACATATGGAGCGCTGTCCTGGTCAACCGCAGCGAAGACACGGTTACAAAAACTCTATGTAGCTCAAAACAAAATGCTAAGTCTGATCGCCGGCGCACCGTGTTTGTCAGAAACAAACAACTCCAAGAAGACCTGGGAGTCGTGCCTCTCAATGAATACATCATCGAACTCGTGAGAGGCACGATGGAGAGGATATCCCGTACTGACAACCCGGTGCGCCAACATATCGCAGAGCTCGACCAGGGCAGACCCCCGCCTAAGATCCAAGTGCGGAGGGTGCAGGATTTTCTCGCCGTTTGATGACAGAGGTACCACCACCCCGCAGCCCAATACTTAGACACGAAGAATAATCCAGTGAGCGGATCCCCAGGATCAAATTTCCCCAAACACCAGCGGTGAGACCGTGGCCGCCAAGAAGAGGACCTAGGGGCTCAGGGCGGCTTTAGTCTCGGAGTGTCGATCTCCGAACTTTTAGTGATGGCGGATCTTCCAACTAAACACGTTTAATTTCATTAATTTTAAATTTATTAATTCCAGCTGCCGCGTGTTTCTAGTATCGTCTCTTTATATGTTACCATTCCTTGTTATAGGTAGTTAATTATGGTGAATTTATTTGCTTCGAATTTTGCGTTCTTCTGGGTATTTTGTTAATAAAAGTTACGATTCTTAAACACGTTTCGTTTGAACTCCCTTCCGCTTTGGAAATTTCCGTATGTTTACGGGACTTTTCGAGGTTTTTAACTTACAATGGGACGCTCGTATTGTCTATTTTGAAAAATTCTCGTGGAACAGTTAGTTCTGTTAACTATGGAACATTGTTTGGTGACCCCTTTATTTATTGAACTTTTGAGTTTTCTTGAAGATCCAGAAGGTCCCTATCGATTGTTAAATCGGATTAAAAACTCCGTATAGTTGCGACAATTTACGGATTTTCCGTATATAATCCTTCTGGGGAACAAAATCATTTTTCTTGGCCCAAATTACATCTAAGGTATGCGATTTAATTTAATCGTTAAGGTGTCCGATTACTTTTCATTGCTCTAAGGCTTTTAGGTACACTTTTCAAGCTACCGTTTGGAATACCTTTTAGGACTACCGTTTTGGGAATACCGCCTCGAACATCTTTTAAGAAAATCGTTTTAAATACGTTTTCGGAATACCTTTAAGAATATTTTACGAATACTTTTTTCAATGCCTGTACAAATACATTTACGTATACTTTTTTGGGGTACCTATATCACTACGATACTTTTTTGGGATTCTTCTGAAGTACCCATTTGAATTCCGTTTCAAATATCGTTTCCAGAATAGCATTTAGGAACACCGTTTCGAACACCTTTTGAAACGCTTTTAAGAATACCGTGTAGAACCCTTTTGGAATACTTTTAAGGATACCGTTTTAAGGAATACACCTTTGAATAAGACAAGTGATTAGTACAGAAGTGTGGTAATTTTAGTTGACATAGTAACTTTTTTTGAAGCGCTACATAACTATTAATTAATTAATTAATTAATTTTCGAATCGCTCACTGACGTCATGGAGTGGCCCCGTTTGTTTTTTTTTTTTTGTTAATTGAAATTATTAAATTTTTTTTTTTACTTTGAATATTTATTTGATACTCGGTTATTTTGAAAGAAAGATAAATTCACTCACTGTACTTAACTCAACGAATATAATTAACTTAACAGCCAGCTACTTCGTTTAAATTTTGTTAATAATTTTTACCTAGTCTATATTGGCCTTTCACTTTCCCTAGTAGTTACCTCTGTTTTGTAAACACCTGTCCATTCCGCGTTTTACGTGGGTGTTGATGTTCCCTTCCTTCTTCACTGTAGTTAGCTAAGGCGCCCAAAACCACGTAACTCAACAGAGGAATAGCTTTAAGGATCGCGTTTGCGGATTTGTATTATCTGGCCACTTTTGTTATCTGCTTTTTAATTTTGAACATTTTCCAACTTGTTATTAAGATTTACTCCCTTAAATGTTTCTTTCTTTGTGAAGATCAGAAATTAACATTTAAACACGCTAACTCAATGCGCTAAGAAAGTTATAGTCTTTTGCAAACAATATAAAACAATAGATATTTACAAATCTGTTGCTGCTGCTATGCACGTACACACTTACTATATTCAAATTTAATTAGCATGTTTGTAAGCAAAGTGTATGTACTCACAACGGCCGTATTTGGAGATTTTACGCCTAGACTAGTAGAGAGACTAGTATTAATAAGTACGTATGTATATATAACTACCTAACTATCGAATTGTTTCTCCAAAGAGAATTCCTATCTGCCAAGGTAGGCTAACGCCCTTAGTCTACATCTACTTTGGCTCTTGTAACGTTCCTCTTTATTTGATTCGTATTACAATTCGTATTAACCAAAGATATCCAAATTTCTTGCATTTCGGTAGTTTTAGCAACAAGATTGCTTATGATTCATCTACTTTTAAATAAACACTGTTCGAAATCAAATTAATTCGACAACTAAGTTATCACCCTTACAACAAAAGTAAAAAGTAAAGATAACATTAATGCATATCTCGATTTTTTCGAGACTGCCATGGTAAGCAATAATGAGGTGGTTAAATATACCCCTTTGAAAACTAATTTTATGCTTACAAGCAAATAGTGATTCAGAATTAAATTGATAACTCAATATAAGTTAATAATTTGTCAGCATTCGATACAGTCTATGCAGTAAATATCCTTCCTAAAATCATCACCATCAGCTTAGAGATTTTATAAAGCATATTGCTCACTACAAATTCTTTTTATTCGAGAGTTATAATAATTCAAATTAACTATACTTCATCATAACATTATGCAGTTAAATCGTCCTCTTTTTCGGGAACTTCTGTTTTAAAATTTTGTAGGGACAAGCTGTTTTACAACTTTCTTTAATTTTCACTTTATATATTTATATTTTCGGAGAGATATCGTAAAAACCTTTTCAAATGCAGTTCATATGCAGATATTTTCACCATTCCTACTCTGAGAAAAGTTTGTAGATTATTCCTTCGCACTCAACACTTGCAAAAGTGAGTGGAATTTTCTACGGCTGGATTTTTTTATTATTAGGCATTATTTGTAAGTAGAATTGCTTTATAACTTCCTCCAATTTTTTCCCTTCTTTTTAGTTTTTACTTAACCTCACCGACCTTTAGTTTAATTATATTGAACAGTTTATTTTGATATAAATAGAAGAATTTATACAGTTTTGTCTTGAATTTCTGATGAAATCTGTACAACTATTATAGTATCAACTAGTTCAGAAAATACCTTATAGTGTGTGTTTGTGAGTGATTTAAGGTTAGAATACATATATATACATAGGTATACCTCCAAGCACGTTTATCGATTGTATTATCTATAGAGATAAGGAGCATAAGATCCCATAATGTTAGTGCTTGGTTAACATTCTGTGCATCCACATTGAGATGATTCACGTTTCATAGAAAGGAAACGTCATTGACAGCTTCCATTATGGTGGAGTAGAGAATGTAACTGGAAATGTAGTGTTAATCCTGACAAAAATTCATGCAATCTTCTTTAATATAATAAGAAAACTAACTTAAATGCATATACTGTCTTATTACAAGTAAGCAACGTAAGGCCCTTCAAATACCCCAAGTCCGCATTTGCAAGCATTTATTCCAATGCCTACGATATACGTCAAACTTCACAAAACAGAAAATACTTGAAATAATCTACAAAAGCGTACCACAAACATACCTACTCTTCATTGATATTCTGAACTAAACTCATTCATAACCGAATTCAGAAGACAATAAACCTAACTAAGAGATTGGCTAGGTACAAGCATATAAATGTTTAATGGAGTTATTCAGACGCGCGTGATTAGCAATAGGGAGATAAAATGGCTTATTGTTAATTAGGTATAACTGCGAATTGGAGTGAACTTCCCGGTAATCAGATCTGAATCCGCTAAATTTTTCTCTGTGAGGTCAGTTATAGTCGTTGGTATACGTTCAACGCCCAGTTAATCTGGACGAATTGAGACACACATCAATTTGATGTTTGCGTATTCCAGGATGAGGAAAATCCGATAAAAGTTAACCATTCCCGTAATGTACCAAAGAGGATGAACGGAGCTATTGTCCAAAAGCAGGTATTGTAGCTACAATTCCTTTACAAGATCAAAGAAAACCTACTGTCGAGTAATATACCATCATTTGTCTGCTTAAAGTAATCGTCATACTCCAGAAAAGTAATCCATAACGACAAATCGTCCTCTATCAATGTAAGTAATGCGAGTTTACATACAGTTGTAGAAACAATTCGGCTTTCGCAACAACAAAACATCACTTAGATTATTATCCGTATACTCTTAACCTACATAAGCTCCAAAGATATTTTTACGCTTCCAAGGATCAAGAATAGGCTGTGTCAACGACACCAATCACCAAAGGATGAAATCGGAGATAAGAGCTTACAGATGACATTTAAAATACCGTGTCACCCGTATCCGTGTGACGCTGCAAAAGTTCCAAAGAGACCTCATTATCAGTATATGGCTGCTGCTTATACGTACGTACATTTCATTGGATATAATTAATATCCGTTAAATTATCATAAAACTAATATAAAAGCCTATTGTACTTAAAAATTATACTAAATGTAAAATTTCAGAGTGATTCAGACAAAAAGTTTTTGTCCCTTCTACATTTTCACTCGCCTTTGATGGGACCGCATGACGTCCTTTGTTTAAATGACACAATTTACCTGCCTGTTTAGTGCTTTTCAGGAACACTTTTTCCAACGGCAATCTTACGAAGCTGTCGTTGATAACAAGGTGTTGTTGTATTTCAGGCAGCCCTAATAATTTTTTAACCAATGGTGGTCTGATGTTTTATATTTACAGTTTTCTTAGTGGCAATTTTATAAACGATCAAAGCGTTTACAAGTATTAATATTGGAAGCGTATTTACTACAACGGAGTTATCTGTCGGAAATATTTCTGTAAACTCAGACAGTGATAATGTTAAATCCAAAATGAAGATTGGGATACTCGATTTAACACTTGATTTGATCAAATGCGAAACTACAGTTATCAATTTTGTTGGAAAATACATTCAAAGACAGTGAAGGACTGTGAGTCATCTTCTATCTACCAGTTGCGTTTGACATCAAAATGACAACCATTATAAATATCTTCGTACTGAAAGTGGTTCGTTCCTTTAGTACTTGAAGTTGTAGACAAGGAAACGAAAGTTATGAGAGAGATGCAGCTATTAACATATTACGAAAAGAACATTTTGCATATAATGAGGTGTGTGTATAAAATTAAATAGAATACTAAAATACATTTGGTGTACTACACTATAAAGTTGAGTTAACTTTAGCTCTTGTGCCAGCATAGAAAGCTGCTCATTTTCAAACATATTAAATGCATGTCTTCTAGATTATATTTTCTAAGTATTCTGAAAATATTGTATCAATTCCATTTTTAATAAGCTAATGCTTTGGCATAAAAAAATGTGCCGGTATTCAGGGACGGCAGAAACGCTGTATAGGTTAATTGTTTTGGCAACGTAAAACAAAACAAAAATTAACTTAATGCCTTTTCTGTGGTGTGTATTTACTCACAGACAGTTGTTTAGTGATACTCATTTAAGTACTTGCACTGGCAGCTAATACGGGACATTGAAATTACATACCATACGTTCACAATTGCAGATATAAAGAGCAAAAGAAAGTGTGAGATCATGTATGTCGAGAATCTTAAAAACGATATACTTAAATTCATATCAGGATCTGAAAAATTTCATTTTAGATAAGTTGTAATCATGTAACTCACACATTAAACTACCATATCTTAAAACAAAAGCAACATGTGAACTCATTTTGTAAAGTATGATTTATGTATGTATCCCGATGTAAAATTATTTCCCACCTAGTCGACTCATTAATTAGAAATTTGCTTAGTGTTAGTTAAAACTTAGAAGTCTATTATATTTAAGACACGTATTCGTTTCAATAGTCAATAAATTAGCTTCTAAATGTTACTTCGCGACTCGCTAATAACGATAACAGGAATAATACGCGTAATGTAAATGTACTAATTAGATTAATCGCATAACACAAGCACAACCGAAACTAAATAAAACTATACACGTAGACATCTAGTGTATTCAATTTTAATTAGCTAGTTTCTATATACATATCAATCTTTTATCAAGTCATTACGTCTGAGGATATAAACAACAGATCCAACTTCGTAATTACAATAGACAAACAGAAACCCAAATTTATTTACTGGAAAATAAAATTCTTTATTTCAACAGCGAAGTTTAGTTCACTAGTTATAATCGATGTCTTAAACGATTATTGCAGTGCCTATCGGCGAATTTCTGTTTAGAGAAACAATTAGTATTCAGAAGGGTATTCATCGAATACGGTCCACGATTTAGAATATTTGCACTTGAAAATTTGCATAAGTATGTTAGTAATCCACCCATATTCAAATCGTAGCAAGCAAACGAGGTCTGATTCCATTTGTCTCTAAGTTTAGAACAGAACTTAGGAATGAAGCTGCAGTAATGGACGTTATTTGGCAATGGATTAACGGAACTTGCCAGATATAGTGTAAAGTATATACATATTTATGTGTCTAGGTACATCAAAGCAATATATACCTAAATTATAAAACACTGCCTCATTGCATATCCTTATATATTTTGCACAGCATGCATTAACCCTGGATGAATATCAATTTTTCTTGACACACATACTATAACATCTTGTATGACACCATTGTTTCATATGCAGAAGGATTCGACGCTGTTCACATGCATGATTACACCTAGAAATTACGACCAAATAACTAATAGAAGAGAAATATATAAAGATGGGACTTTCTTATATAAAATGTACCTAAATCACGTGTTATACTAATTTTATGCCATAGTTATCTAGCCTGATATCGGTCACTAAAGTACGGCGATTATTCATAAATAATAAAGTATCCACCATAGATTTGATACATTTCGCAATTGCATAAATTGATCTCAGAATGATCTGATGACTAGTACTTACAGTTTTCTTAATCTGACTATGGTAAAAATAAGATTCGGAAACGGCAAATTTGGCAAGAAAGCTGTCGAAGCCGTACCTGGTAGACTATGTTCGCCACTTATCCAAGAATTCTATTGTTTGACAAGAAAACAAATTGTTAATTACCAAATGAACAAAAATTTGAAATAACAAATAAACATAAATCTATTATAATTTATTTACAACCAAACTGGGAATGAGAATTTGCAACGAAACTAAAATGAATCCTCAAAAATTGTACCATATATAACATAAAATATATATAAAATTTACATTTGGCTATCTTCATTCTGAATTTAGCGTTATTTATCTGTCGCTTAGGATTCAAGAAAACATTAATCAAATACGACAGATATTCTTTATCTCTAATTTTGTCAAAGAGAAACCAAAGCTTATGTTACTCGTTTCTTACGAAAACAAAAGCTACAAAGAGAAATTGTAACATCAGAATTTTGTCACAAAAGGCTGCGTCAAATAAAACGTATGATAAGACTACACCGTTTTTCGTCTTTTCCTTGGACGACCATGCCTTTCATACACTATACTAGTGATTGGAAAACCGGTTCTTTTAAAATAACAGTTCCAACCGTTGTCGTTATTTTGAAATAACGGTTCCAATATAACAGGTTATCGTTATTTCGTAGTCGGCAGTTCTATTCGATAACGTATCATGATTCCACATGGCACATTGCAAATGTTATCAATAAAATATGTCACTGTGCAATTGCTGATCTTGCAGTACGCTAAAAGGGTGCTTTCTAAAACGAAATTCTTACGTAAGTTATTTTTCTAGTGGAGTTGTAACGGTTATCCACGATGAATGACGGCCTCAACCAGATACTCGAGACAGTTGTCACAGAACACCATCAGTTGTATCGAAACAGTTCAACCGCGTACGCTGGAGACAGTCCGAAAGAAACTGTTATTATCCCAGCGAGATAACAATTGTGACCATTACTGAGTCCATAACGGTTCTAAAATAACAGATAGTTCAATAATCACCCATCAATCGTTGTGGTATTGACGCGGAATAAGCATGGGAAATAAAAGTAATGAATTCTATCTGACACTATGGCATTATGGAGTGTCATGTCTTGGAGACAGGTAACATAATTGTAATCGGTTTCTCAGGGGCTTTTGACTCTCAATCCAGCCAGTAAACCAATTCCAACATGGTTGAGTGGTGAGGCGGGTGTCTAGGTTTTTACTTCACAAATCGGAAAGACCATCAGTATCGCTCTTCAAAGAAGTGAAACTAGAGCCGATCAAAGCAGACTCACCAAAACAATTGATACTACGATACACTAATCTTAGTGAAAAATAGATACCTGAATTATCAGGACTAGACCTCAAACCCTATGTTACCCTCAATGATGGTTACTTTAGAAACAGTAAAGACAGAAGTGATCCACAAGGTAGTGAAACCAGTACTGACACACTAATGCGACCCATGGACTACAAACGAGAGACAACGAAGCAGGATGAACAGCGTTGAAATGAGGTTTCTAACAATAAGACGAATAAAAAATAAAACTAAGTTGGATAGGATAAGGAACGCAGTGTACAGAGAGGAACTCAAGATAGACGCAATCGGAACAACAATACAGCAGTGGCAATTAAGATGGCTTGGCCATGTTATAAGAATGAGAGAAGAAAGGTTGGCAAGACAAATGAACGAATGAAAAGAAATAGGAAAAAGGAGAAGAGGACCAAGGAAGGCATGAGAGCAAGAAGTACAAAGTGCATACGAGGCAAGGGGAGAGAAATGGGAGGACATGAGAGGAAGATGCAGAGAGAGGGAAGAGTGGAGACAAAAATGGAAAAGGGAGCCAGGAAACTCAACTCTACACAACCCGACACTTCACGGGTTTCAGGATTAAGTAAGTAAGGAATAAAGGGGGAAGAAACGAAGTATGTTACATACGGAAACAACGTGGTGCATTGAATATACAGTACTTTTTGAAAGATATAAAGCTACTCACAGTTCAATTACAGAGCAGATGGTAGATTGATACGTAATTTCTTCATTAAGAGAGAGAGAGATAAGTACATTTTCTTAACGTTCCTTCGTTAAAAGGAACCATGCAGATATTCTATCCACAGCTCTTTTAGCAGCAACTAGCAGTTGAAATGCAATGTTCCTTATCTTTTGTGTATTACTGTAAGAGGAACTCCTTATGCTCATTTTTCAAGTTATTGCTTTTATCAAGAATTCCAAAAAAGCCATCGAAAACTTTTCCGCTAGCCAACAAGAACAATTTCTTCGTATCAGTTTCTTCGCAGATATGTTAAACGTTTTTAACATATTTCACTACACAATGCAGACCATCACAATGATAGTGGGACCAGATATTAATCAAATCTAAAATACGTTTTTGCTAACGCGTCTAAATTTGACAGAAATTGCATCTACGCATATGCAGATCCACAGATGTAGCCTTTATGAAATTAAGGGAACCCGATTCGACCGATAAATTAAAAACGAGGTTTATTAGCACTCATATACAAATACTAAATAATGATCACGGAACGATGACACCAAAAAAGAGGGAACCGTAACATGTTAGGGAACTACTGTTGATTTCTTATGAGAGGAACTGCTGACGAATTCAAATGGAAGTCGAGGTTCTCTAAGAGAGAAACCTAATTACACGTTTTGTGTATTGTCTATCCAGCTAGGTATTTGTAGATGGGCGTTGATAAACCTCAGTTTCAATTAATCGATTGAATCACACATTTAAATATATATATATATATGTATCCACATAATATAAGAAACATTTGGTAACGCAGATGCGATCTCTGTGAAATCTGCTTCTGAAAGGAGGAAGCGAATTTCAAATCTGAATTCAGCGTTGAAGATACTATGATCTCTGCTCCAGTTATCGTTATTCTGGCCTATATTCTGTAGTAAAATATGGTAAAAACCATAAGCGGAAATAGCAGGACAGAGGTAACAGAGACTACGTAACGTAGAGTTCGATTAAAAAGAGCGTTAATTAACTTCAGGCATAAATTCAGCGTGAAAAATACATCGGCGCTTCAATACAACATTTAGAACATCTTAGTTTAAGATGAATGGTAGACCTTAACGTGGGTTATCTTTTAACCACATGTCTGAATCCACTTGAATCGACCTAACAGCGTTTATTTTCGTTCTCGCATTTGATCACACCGTTTTCTCCTGCTACAGTCCCTGCATTACAATCTTTCTTCTTAAAGAGCAAATTAAATATTTCCCCTTAAATTCTATCAGGGCTTCATTTCAATCAACTTTATAAAAAATAAATGTTTAATACTGTAAACCAGGCACGGCCAATCTTTTTTGTAGAAGTTTTATGCTGCGAGTAATCTTGAAAAATATACATTTTTGTGGTATCCTTATGATTAATTATGAATTAAGTTTAGACGGGCCGTGCTAATATGCAACGAAAGAATTCAGTAGGGGGCCGGGCAAATCTTACTCGAGGCCGCATGTGGCCCGCGGGCCGTAGGTTGCCCATGTATACTGTAAACTAATGCACCCAATACTATTCTTTTCAATGATGTAGGTATATGTTTTATATGTGGTTTTCAGTCCTCCCGTCTGGGCATACGTATGTAATTTGATTACACTTTTTATGACCAATTAGAATTCCACCTATTTTGAACCCAAAATTTCCACACCATTCTAGCACTATTTCTCCGTTTTCATTTCGACCTCCTATGCCATGTGCCCCAAAAATTCCTTCAAAATTTTCTGCGGCGAGTTCCTCATTTGCATTGAAATCACCGATCAGTAAAATCATATATTTTGTGTTTAGTTTCTTAAGGACACTCCTTAATAGTTCATAAAACCTTTTTCCGTTCAGTTCTAAGATTCCGGTCGGCGCTTAGCGTTGTATCAATGTGGTGTAATTCCCATTAAAGTTATTCTTGCAGTAATTACTATTTCGTTTATGGAATTCCATTCAATTAGAGTGTGTAGCAGCCGTGGGTTCAGTAATATTTCTACATCGTGCTGGTATGATTTGCCATAATTCAATGCGAATGCACTGTAGTGAAAGGTGGTACAAGAAAGGAACATTACTGTAGTCCCCAAAGAAGTCTGTTATAATAGTTTTATTGCATGTAGTATATTACATCAATTCCGGAAATAGTTAGGTCTTAACCCTAGCCGTAGAAGCTTTTGTGGTCATCTATTTATCTGTTACTTCATAAACGTATTTATGTATCCTTATGATTTGTAGTGGTGCACCGGACTATAGATCCATATTATTTTATAGAAATTCTAATTATCATTATGAATACAGTATGTAGTTAGTCTTTTGCATGCATTTAACGAAAACCGCAGTACATTGATATATCATGTAAGTTAACCAACTTTTGCGGATGAGGTCTCAATTTAGTTCTTGAATGGAACGTATTTTGGAAAATAATTGTATTAAAAATTGATCTGATCCCGAATATCTTTTTCGCTAAACACACGATGGCTAAAGTTATTATCTACCAATTAATCTATAGGTATATTTTCAGCAGGCATTGGCTAGAAAAATACATTTATTGCAGTAAACGTAATCAACGGAAAGATGCTCAAATACACATAGTCTTTTCTTTTAGTGAAAATAACTATTCTACATTTAAATATAGCACTTTTAAACCAATACTCCATTCAATACGAATATCTCATGTTTTCAATATTATACCCGGTTCTACTATACACCTGCTTCGCGTGGACAAACTTTAGTACTCGAACTTACACAATCAACCTAACAGTAGTGATTAAGAATCCGACTTGAATTGAAAGCGTAAACAGTAAACTCAGTACAGCGTGAAGTCTGCTACTACCAAATAATTGAGCTCCAGTGAGTGGGAGAAGTCTAAAATGATACATGACTATTGTGATGTATTTGCAAAAAACAACATTGCTCTATCGTATTCTACTCATTAATGCGTAACAAAGGATAATGCTAGTATGTGAGTAGTAGCTTAGCCACTGAGAGAAAAAGTGGTATCCGATCATACTACTTGGGCCTCAGCAAATTTGCTTGATAATTCAGCAGCCGACAGATCCACCAAGGACTAGTCTAACGTCGTCTGAGACAAAGTCAGTTTGAGTATATTAACCGACGATCTGGGAAGCTTGAATTATCAAAGGCGCAATGATTTCAAAAAATCAAAATCAGGTTGATAGTATCGAGTACCGTCAAGTATAAGACCCACACTTTGGGTATAGCAGCCAAATTGACATTTTCCCAATATCTGAAGGATGTTAGTTCGGGTCTGTACACGCCCCTGAATGCATTGCTTCTATAGTACAATACTCATGCTCATACTAGGGTATCAGTTATTATTGTGCCAACTATAGTTGTTACCTTTCGTATCTGTCATATCTGAAACATGGTTGATGGATACGTTCACCAATAGTCGCATTGTTAAATTTCATCAAGCTTGAATACCTTTAAAGAAACATCCAAAGTCTATACGAATTTATAGCTTGTCGCAGCCGTAGTCGCCACTAACGGTGAATACATTAATAGCCAACCTTAACTACAGCGCAGATAGAAGTCACAGCAAGTACTTTCCATTTTCATATCCTGCATTGATAACGAAATTCCAACACGGGTATCGTATTAACAGCTTGTTTATGTTACTGCTGTGAGGAAAAGAAAAAGAAAATATTATCAACATGCAAAGATAAAATGTGTCAAATTACAATTCTAGAATAACTGCAATGTATGCGTAGTACAGTAGATTTATATGACAAAATTGAGAAATTGAACCTTCACCGCAGTATTCTCCAACAAATCATCATTAGTGACCGTTCACTTTCACTTCAACGGCTTCGAATTTTCGGATATGGGGAACAGAAAAATTCACATGCTGCAGAAGAACTTCCGATGCATGCTCAAAAACTGATGCTTTGTGTGTTGTGTGCCACGTGGGCAGCGGAAGTCATTGGACCGAATCTTTTCTAAAACGACGAAGATGACTGTCGCGATTGCTACCGTCACATACTGACAAACTCTTCTTGGCACGCGAAACGTAATGTTGTTTACACAGAAGTTCCCAGGCTGAGTCCTGAACACCAAGACTGACCGCCAAGAAGTTGCGATATAAACTGTTTAGATTTCTTCCTCTGTAGTTTTTTAAAAGTAAGGGCTATACGAACCACCATGCGACGATTCACCAACATTCCAAAACGTACAGTCGAAATTCCGTTCAAAGAATACATAGCTACCAATGGATCCTCGGTGGTCATTTAATCAATATTTTATTTCATATTTCATGCAAATTATTACGCGCTCTGTACATATAACTTTCTATAATTAATACATAATATATTATTAGAATAATGTGTTTTTAATTTACCCATTTCTTCAAGTACTTGTTAAACATCTTTATATACAGCTTTGATTATGTACATAAGAAGGAATATAATTCTTAGGCCACTAAATGTATATTCTGAAATAGGCGACTGTATAGTAAAAGTAATTGCTATTGTTATACTGAACAACTCTATGAACCCAAAATTCCATTTAAAATATGCATATTCCAGCTATCATAAAGTATGCCATTTTTGCATGCCTTCTTTTCAAAGGAAGCTTATGTTTTATGCATTGGTAATAAAAAATGCAGATTTATTAACGAAATAAGCTAGTAAGAAAGCAATAGTTTATGTATAAAGAAAAAGAAATGCTTACCATTTAATTTACATCGCTGTACTTGAAGAAATTTATGAAAGCAAAGAGGTGAATACCCTTCATTTAAATTTCCCTGTATGAGTTTAAAACAAAATTGATCGTTCAATAAGAGCATGAAACTACAATTCCGCTTAAAGTCATAATTACGCCATAAAAGTAACAATGCATTATAAACGTTAATACCTTTTACTTTTACCTTCTCCACTTTCGCAAGCTCTTTTAGTTCAGAAAATGACACTCTTTCACCGTTGTATGCGGTATCGTAAAATTTAATATGTAGCTAGTAAATATCAGTTTCATAAAAGGCAAATCATAAACTAAAAGCCCTAGCGAAATTGATTATAAATATGATTATATAATTAATAATAAACAAAATCCAGTTGAACTTAGATCTTGCAGTCAAATATATAATAATTTTAACTTTTGCTGACATAGTTCAGACATTTTACTAAGCAGCGAAAATATATTGGTCGAAATTCAAATTTTATCAACAAGTGTTAAGTATTCGCATATTGAAAAATATATTTTACAACTTCAGAAAACACATTTACCGTTAGTCTGACTGTTCCTTCACATAAGAATTTTCAGTACTTTCGATACATTTTATATACTATTTAGACTCAATGGCTGAAAGGCCACATTTGTTTTGCAAGTTCGTCGCAGGTTTCGTCTTTATTCGTTCCAATTTTCTTTGAGTTTTCACAAATCATAACCAGAACAGAAATTGCTTACTATATGGTTTGGTAATTTAGGAGCAATCTTTCCAATATCTAAATCTCGACGGCAAATCCTATTAAGGTAATCGTTAATATTACATATACCGATGATGTACCTACTTTTCCGTATATTCAATTGTCTGATCGAAGTTTGGCTATGACTTTGTGAACACAATGGATCTAGATGCAAAATAAAAATATTAATATACATATATTTCTGTTAGATCAATCTATTCATATCCAAACACAAATGTAAGTTTCTATAAACGTAATAATTGGCTATGCGAATAGACGCCCCGGTTGGAATATTTTGATTTTCTCTTAAGAAGGAGATAAGCAATATAACAGTTTATATGCTATTTCGAACATTCATTTTTCATGATTCACTGTTTATTGCTTCTTGTAAGGGAATACGTGGCAGTAAAATGGATATTTGCGTTTCTACATAGGCGTTTTGTTTTTATTTGAGATCAAACTAATTCAAACTTCGAAGTTTTATATAAAAGTAACAGTTAAATTTGAAATAAGCATGCGGTAACATTATTTACACAGATTTATTTCGAATCTATCAGGGTAACCAACATGATGAGTAAAATATCTTAAATCTAAACTATTTTTAATGGTTATTTTAAGCTCTGACCCATTCAATCTATTTGTACGAGACTTCGATAATTTTATTAAATACATATGATAATGGTTGATTGCAGGGTGTTTAATTTGTTGAAAAAAGATTGAGTTGATAGTTAATTGAGCGGCTAGCTTGACACCTCCCTTGCGTAATAACATTAATAAGATTTTAGTAAAGCTGAACGTGGAGAAGTGCAAAAAGATTAAAATAAGCTAAAATAAAACACGTACATGTTTATAAGCTTGGTAAATAAAACGAACACTGTCCTTTGAAAACGTATATTAATTATATTAATTAAATCGTTAAATAATTAAAGCAAAAGCAAAAGCAAAGTGTGTGAATGTGTGAATGCGTGGTGTGGAGTAATAATACGAAAGATAAATTAGGTAAATTAAAACGATACGGGCTAACTTACTGCGTGGTACCTGAGCTTGAAGATAGGGCTTCGAAGCTTATATGCGATGTCTGCTGGGCAGCAAAATGGCGGAGACGGGTGCTCCGATGGAGGTCGTCTGTGCGGGTGAAGTGTGTGAGTACTTACTTAGAGGCACTAAGTGAAGTGTCGAGTGTGTGGGTGTCAGCAAGTGACTCAAGTAAAATTCGCGCGATTTGTATTTAAATGTTGCTGAAGAGTACGAGGGGTTACTAACGGTCCGACGAAATTAGAAAGTTGGGGTGGTCAGTTTACGCAGGCCCTTTTACCTACTAGGGGATCGAACGGTCGGAAAAACGTCACAAACGTACACTCGAAAACACAAAATTGCAAAAATTAATTTTAAATAACTTTACTTCACCTGAATGTAACACACAGATGTTGGCTATAAAGAAAAATAATTTAACCGCGTATTTAAAATGATGATGGAATTATTTTAGTTAGCGAAGTGTAACAATTCCCCCTGCTTCGGAGACAATATCTGTGGTGTGTAATGTTAGTGTGTCGAAGGAAAGAAAACTTTTGCGGACAAACATGAAAAAGAAAAATGCGTCCAGGAACGGCTTGTGTACTGTACTCCTGCCAATTACGTATTGATCGTAGGAAAACCTGGAAGGAAGCAAGGTTGTGCTCTTAAGCAATAATAATAGCCACAATAAAGAAGTTAATGTGAAGTAGAACTTGCTAAAATAGAACTTATGTGCAGCTACTCTCCTGTCCGATTAAGTCACATATATGTTAGGCCCGGATGACATTACAATTTTATATTGAATATAAAAATTGGTGCGAAAAGTGCAATGACCTACCTAACCTTTTCAATGCTAGCTAAATTGAATTTGAAAACACAGAAAAATCATTAAACCGCGATCCTGTATTAATCCGGTTGTAATCTTGAATCTAACGTCGTTTGCTGACGACCGTGCGTGTGCATTCTTTGGTGGCGAATTCCTGGTGGTTGCGGAGAGATGCTTTACGCTGGTGATCAACGTGCGTCGGGGTGCAGATTCGGTTCGATACGAGCGATGCCGGGATCCGGTCCTTCGATCAGTCGCCGAACGAATCGCTAGGGGTTGGTTCGACGGTACGTGGCTCGGTTACCTGCTTTTTAGCCAGCGATTTCGATACCTGTAGAGAATCAGACTCGAACGCGCGAGAGGGCCCGAAATTAATGTTTGATCGATTACGTAGATTAATAGAATAAATTCTACCGCTGTGTTGAAGACGTTGTTGACCAAATTCCGTAGGCTGCTGCCGCGTGTATGTTCCCTGTAAGAATTGAATTTTGTTACGATTTACTTTACCGATAACAGCAGGCACTTTCAATAATTCACCTTGAATTTGAATATGTGCAATTCCGGTACCTGTTATCTCCGTAGTTGCCGACTCGCCACCTAGAAATGCTGAGCTAGTTGTTCGGGATGTTACGTATTGCACCTGCGATGGTTTGGCAAAATTATATGTTGCTGCAGTATCCAAAAGTACGCTGGATAGAATGTCCTTTGACTTCGGTAGCTATACGTGGTGCTGTAGTCGAGAGATTAGAAGAAACATAATTTAAAACGTGATTACGTTGTCTTCTTCTAGCGTGAATGACTGGACAATCGCTATGCCAATGTCGTTGGGGACAATGGTGGCATGCCGGCGCTTCATTATTCGTACGATCATCTGTGATGTGTTGCTTCAACCGAGGTACTGAAGATAGCTTACCTGAAATATCTGCATATATTTCGGCGGAATCTCCGTGTACAAAGTGATCAATATCGATGAGTGATAACATTTACTATTTAGTTGACTTAATAGGATGTGGTACCACCCTGATTCTGTATTGCACGTGTAGCTGTCGACGAATTAATTTGACAATTTCTTCGTCACTCCAATCTGGGTGTAAACGATTGCTGAATCGCTTTTTCTTTAACAGGAAGGGCACTGCGCGGTCCGTTTCCTGGTGATATTCGCCGTATAATATCGCACACAATTTATCAAATCGTGCTCCCGAATGATAACGCTGCAGAGAGAGCTCATTAAAACGATCAAAAGAATCTACCTGTCTGTCGAATTGTTGAAACCCAATTGCTCCGTCTAGATACGCTGCAATTTCGTTATGGTAGCATTTGGCGATAATGTTGCTGCTTCTAAATATATTTTCAGCTGTTTCAAAAACTCCTCTGGTCCTTGAAATACATCACCGCTAAAAATGTCCGGTTTTGAAGGTTTCGGTGGCAGTTGAAGTAACCTAGAAAATTGTTGTAGAACATCTGTAAAAGACTGTATATCGAATGAGTTGAGCGCCACTGAATCACTGGATCCGGCATTCGAGTACTGTGCACTTGAATTTCCACCTGTATTCGCCATGTTCATGGGTTCGTAGGTCACACTTAGCCTAAAATTGGGCACGTTGGGTGCCAATTGTTAACTACGCTTGGGTGTGGTTGAGTGTTGATTAATAAAGAAGGTGTGTGTGGTTGATTGCGGGGTGTTTGATTTGTTGAAAAAAAAAGGATTGAGTTGATAATTAAGTGAGCGGCTAGCTTGACACCTCTCCTTGCGTAATAACATTAATAAGATTTTGGTAAAGCTGAACGTGGAGAAGTGCAAAAAAGGTTAAAATAAGCTTAAATAAAACACGTACATATTTATAAGCTTGGTAAATAAAAACGAACACTGTCCTTTGGGAACGTATATTAATTATATTAATTAAATCGTTAAATAATTAAAGCAAAGAAAAAATGCGATTTAAATTTAGAAAATACGTGGTCCTACGTTTGTGTGAATGCGTGGTGTGGAGTAATAATACGAAAGATAAATTAGGTAAATTAGAACGATAGGGGCTAACTTACTGCGTGGTACCTGAGCTTGAAGATAGGGCTTCGAAGCTTGTATGCGATGTCTGCTGGGCAGCAAAATGGCGGAGGCGGGTGCTTCAATAGTGGTTGTGTGTGTGGGTGAAGTGTGTGAGTGTGTGAGTACTTACTTAGAGGCACTAAGTGAAATGTCGAGCGTGTGGGTGTCAGCAAGTGACTCAAGTAAAATTCGCGCGATTTGTATTTAAATGTCGCTGAAGGGTGCGAGGGGTTACTAACGGTCGGATGAAATTATAAAGTTGCTATGGTCAGTTTACGAAAAATACACAGGCCCTTTTTACCTACTAGGGGACCGAACGGTCGGAAAAACGTCACAAACGTACACTCGAAAACAAAAAATTGCAAAAATTAATTTTAAATAACTTTCGTTCAACTGAATATAACACACAGATGTTGGCTAAAATATAAAGAAAAGAATAATTTAATCGCATATCTAAAATGATGGAATTATTTTAGTTAACGAAGTGTAACAAATATTTATTACATAAATCAATATAATTTTTAGAATATTTCAGAAAGTAATTTGCAATTTGCACAGAATCTACTTCTTATAACTAATAAGCCATAAATTTTCACGAGATTTAGAGATGAACCAAACGCGTATGTGTATATTTAATTTGTTTTAAACAACATTACCACCTTATAACAATCTTTTCTAATTTTGCAAGGATCTTTCAATATGTAGCATAGTAGTAGTTTATGACAAATATTCTTAGATGCGTATTACCTTATCAGTTAAGCTTTCTTCCTTGCATATAAACTGCAACTAATTTCATGTGTTATGCGCTATATGCGTAGTTTTCTTATACGGTACTGACAATATATTTGCATGAAATAGTCTGTTGCAAATAATGTCTGCTGTTCAGGAAAGTTTGAACACAGATTGTGCTTTTATAGTCCTACAGCTTATAAATTCACAAGTATGAAGCAATCACAGAGTCACAGACTTAAAATCTTGTTGAGCATCCCTACGCTCATTTATATTACACCGCTGTATCTCGTATTCTAATTCTATAAGATTGAAGGACCTATAAGTACAAAACTAAGAGTTAATATTAACTCAGTTGTAGCACAAACTCAATATTATGAAAACTAATGTTTGATAAGTATTCTGATTGGGTTGTTGCTTGCGTTTTCGTACCTTTTACTAGTTGAAGTAACATCGTAATTTTAGAGACAAAAATTTGTTAAACAGTCTTTTAATACACGTAAAGAAGTTAATAAAGTAATATACAATTATAACCTATCCTACTACTACACTTTGTTAAATGCTTTTACATGCATCGAGACGCGTCCCTATTATCAGATAGTTTTCTTGCCAAGATCTATTTGACGAATATGTGTGGAATTTCGTAGACAGTTAAGCCTAGAAATCAAGCATACCCCGTTTTTCACTTGCCTCTAGCAGCTCAGTGTCCCTGGTAAAGCTTATCAACTTGGTAATGGGACCGAGATCCATAGTCTCACACTATTCAGCTCCTGTTACCCACAGAAGAAATGCTGTAAATGTTTGTTTCTCCATACATAAGCCCCTGCAGATTGAATCGTCCACTCTTGCTATGGTGTGTAAGAGAGTAGTGCTTTGTCAACAGTTTCACTGTCTTTCCAATGTGTTTCTTGCTCATTCTCAACAACTACCCTATTGTTGAACCTCAAAGTGCTGCGGAACTCTCTCAGTTCCGATCCATTTCTCCAGTGCTTTACATGTTATTCTTTGATCGGTTCCTCATTTTATCTTATTTGACACATAAGAAAAATGAACACAATGTATAAAGAGGTCGTTAAGTCTTAATTATTTTCAGGATCATTTGCATTCAAAGAACTTCTTTGTTGCTTGGACTGGGTATTTCAGAAAACTAAAAGTTATAAAAATCTAAATTCAAGCAAAACCAAATATCAAAATTATGACGACGCGAGGAAACGCTGACGGTCTACACTCTCGCCGTTCAAACAGGCTAATTCCTCCATAATCTATTACTGCGCCATTACGAGTATTCAAACATCGTGTTATTAGTGGTAGACGATCGGAGGGTTCAAAGGGGCAAAAGATAAAATAAACGTTAAGCGATGAGCCCACAGATTCGAAACTCGTGACGCCACGGGAAAAAGTACGGTTGCTACGTGAAAAAAATTGATATAAAAAAAATTAAAGCCTAAGTCAAATTTGGGACTATAACATCCTTTATTAGCAAAAAAATTATATGTGCAGTTCACACGCGGTAGAAGTGAAACCAGAAAAGTAAACTGCGAGAGAATGAGAGGAGTGCAGTGTCAGGAGTGGGATAATTATAGGATTTATTTATTACAATATTGGTACCAAAGCTTCGTAATACGCGGACGCACACACGTACAAACACACACAGAACGCTATATTCTGTAATAACGGTTCCAAAATAACAGCTTATCGTTACTTCGCATTCAACAGTTCTACACGATAACAACATTGTCGTTTCTGAAGATTAACTCATATTATAAGCTAAATTTTATTTCTATTTATTTATATTAGAGTTATGTTATTTTGTTCTATATACAACATTGTTCATTTCATTTATTTTACATTTGATAATCTCAATGCATACAATTATTTAGAAAATATTTCTATAATAAACGTCCGATTCGATGTTAGCTAGCGAAATAATTATCGTCCGAAAGTTATTTTCCTACGGAAGTTGTAACTGTGGTCTCGATTAAACTTAAGCAAGTATTAGGCAATGAAACACAGCTCCTATACTCATTATACGACGCCTTTTCTCTCGGTTCGGCTCCGCAATACGCAGGCGCACACAAGCACACATATGTAGAACGGTTGGTAGACAAGAGTGGGGAGGCTACTCTATCTCATTCCCTCGCAGGATAAATCCTATAGATGTATGTATATGTTTATTTCTTTGCAGTGTCGCTTTTTCGTTTCATCGAGTGTCAAATCACTCACAACCGTGCTAAAGAAGTTTTCACTTCAAAAAAGGAAGGTGACCACTTAGATCTTACAAACTATTTCTAATAAAATAAAAACTATAACCAACCTATGAATGAAACGAGAATCAGAAAAGAAATTATAAACTGATCTCCAATACATGTTTCGCAAAACAATCGCATGAAATCCGCTAACGACAACATGGTGGCATTGAAAATTCTTTTAAAGAAGCTATGGTAACGAGGTAATCCATCAACGTTGTACATCAACCGAAACGTATGCGAGAAAAGGTGTTACAACAAGCACCCTTGCAACTAAACACAAAGGGTATGTTATCTGCTTTATTGTGCTTTTCTTTTCTTTTTTATTCAATCGATCGACTCTTAAACTTCATGTGCGATTATTTTCTCAAAACCCGAACAGCTTCCTCGCTGGAGTGATCCTTCGCGAAAGGATCCCGGCCTTCGAGAGGATGCTATGGATAGTCGACAGAGGCAACGTCTTTTTCCGCCAAGCCAAAATTGAATCGCCTATGGAAAATTCATCACCCGTAAGTAAACGAAACGATGGTTTTTCTACTTTATTATTTGGTTTTTAACTGATCTAAAGCGCATTGATATGTTTCGTTTCACGCCATAGTTATACTCCATTTAGTCTAAGAGGGCCATAAGTTGCCACTACAAAACCGCGGACCAGCACTGCCTTCTTTTACAAAATGTGGTACTGTTACTTTGAGGAACATGACTTTTGAATTTGGTGTTAGCGGGAATTTTTAATGTCCAAATGGGGATGGAACGTTGGCGCGGAATTTCGAATTTCTAGTGGGGTGGTCTATTAAAATAGTAAGTACTGGTGATAAGTCTTCGATTGACATTGTTTCAGGTGTAATCAATGATGCTGATCAAGTTTTCAGCGAAACGCATGGGCCGATAAGAAATTATGGTTAACAGTAAATCCTATGTAAATCGTTTTAGGGGTTAGGGTGATCAAGTCTCCAAGTCGGTCTTCATCATCTTTTTCCAAAGCGACCAGTTGAAGACGAGAGTGAAGAAAATTTGCGACGGTTTCAGGGCTACACTCTACCCATGCCCGGAAGCACCAACCAATCGCCGTGACATGGCTGTGGGCATACGGTCATCATGCCCGTATCGAAGACGAATACTGTAAGTTTTTACAAATATCAATTTTTTATGCTTACATATGTAACTTTTAATAAATTTTGAAACCTACGAATCAGATAATTCGTAAATGCGGATTGACGTCATTTAATAGAGGCGCAACGTGTATTACGTCCGGACTACGGGGAAACTGAACTAATGCGTCATAGATTTTTTCATATTGCATAAACGAGAACAGTATATCACCAGCAAAATAACATTATCCGTTAGTCTGTCTTATTAGTATTATTTAGTAGTTGCACTTCATACAAAATATATTTATATTAGAAAATAAATTGAAATAATATACGTACCAATTCACTCGTTACCTTATCGTACTTAAGCCAATTAACCTATTGCCTGTTCTTGTCGCAACGTAATAACATTGCCTTTTGCATTGCATTAATTATGCATGTATACATATGTAAGTGTTTAGTCTCCAAATACAAATAGGGTCGCAACTAGCTAATTATATATCCGTTCATGTCAAATGTAAAGTTTCGTAGAGGGAGCTTACCCTGTAGTTTTTCTATTTCATAGACGTAATAAGAGCATAAACAGAATAACCCGTATTACTTACTACACCTGGTATGTTTTTCTACAACTATATGTAGTACTTCTAAAAACAAGAATATATTTTGATTGGAATTATTTATGACTTGCCTTAGTAAAATATAAAATACTAGTCATTGACTGCTACCTAATACCTGCTAACCAAACTTGAAGCATACTTCATAGGGCATTTCACGAAATGTGATTAGGAAAGATGTTTCCCATTCCTAAAATCATAAACTTGTACAAACTTTTTTATATATTTTGTGTCAAATGTTTTTATAAAGTAACAAGAGCTTTAACTTTTTAAAGTTCTCAGTACAGCTCAGGCGTAATTAAAAGTCATGCAACTTTCGAATCCTACCGCATTAAACCGTAAAATTTGCGTTTGCAAGAAATTAATTGATTCTTTCGCGTCCAACTCATTTGACATGGTACCAAAAGCCAATCATCGTGAATATGATGTCACACTTTTCCCTAACTTCAAAAGTGATTGTGCTATGGTGACGTTTATCATTACATATAGAACACAAACAGTCGATAAAGGTAATTCTAAATATTATAGATAGTGAAAACAGTATTCATACGGTCGAAATATTTATTTCGAAAAAACAGAAATATATCAAGGGTTTGCTTTTCCATAGCATCATAATTTTGTTTCAATCCACTGCTCTTGTAATATCTCATCCATAAACTGATCTGATGAGACCGAAATATCGGAGGTACATTTTGCTGAAATCAAACATGATGAACTATTTGGGCGTTAGGTATATCAACAAACGGACTATTAATAAGATGTAAATTTCCCCGATTATAATTCCTTAAGCTTAAAAATACCAAGTATATAAAACAACTATCACAAAGTAAATATCGGGTGCTCTGTTGAAAACTTGTATTGTATTAAAAGAAAGCTATATACACCTATGTATCTCATCAAACGCTCAAAACCATTTCAGTAGTATGCAGGGGGAACACACCTTAGAAGTGTGCTTCCATTCCCAACGACTCGATCGCTAGCCACACCAACTTCAAAATATTCATTGTGGCATTTCAAACCTATCTGACAACGGGGCGAATACAAGAATGTTACAAACGAAGGGAAATTGCGGGTTTTGATTGCTAATATTGGATTCTTACTTTTACTTGCATAAATATGCAGGTTATTTACTTTCACCGGGAATTTCATGAAATTGCAAAGAGCGACAACTATTATCTCATTACTATCAGAACCTAATTTTTAAAAAATTTTAAAACTACGTTCTTCACTTTGCTGAAATGTTTGCCGTAATAAATTGCATCAAGTCACGTTCTCCATTTAGTTATAACAAGTTGTGATCGGTAGTCCTGGACACAACTTCACGAATTCGCTTAGGAGATTTCATAAAAACTTGTTATCTTTTATTGATTACTGAGTCAAATATAAGATGACGGTAACAGTTTCAACTACAAGATGCACTGTATAATGCTACATTGGGGAGAGTGGCAAAACGAATTTTCAATGCGCTACCGGCAACATTCAGCATATGTGAAACTTCATCCATCACTAACATACGTAAGTACGGATGAAGTTTCACATATGCTGAATGTTGCCGATAGGGCATTGAAAATTCGTTTTCCCAATAAAAGCATAAAAAGTATCACAGATAAGATCCATTTGTTTCCAATATTGGCACAAAAATGGGAAGCACGCTATTTTTTGCAGCAGTTGTTTCATCCATTGTGAACCATAGTGATTTATTTTTAGTTCGCATTTTAAATTTCTACTCCTTGTTTATGCTTGGTAATGATATCCTAAGGCGCTTGAGATTTATAACTTATTAGCAAATACGTATGTTTTCCAAAACACTTTAAAATTTTCGTTGTCAACTACATGTTGTGAAGTGTTACAGGTACTTACCCATAATAAATAAAATCGTATAAAAACTTCGAATGCGGTAAACTGCCTTCTTTCTTTTGTCTGTGTTTTGTACTGTTTACATTGGCACTCATTTACCTACATGATTACTGTACAGTTTCTCATTACCAAAAATACAGTACACCCGATTTTTGTAAATGCGCAATAAAGGGCACACGATTTTCATGCGACATCGATAAGCTAGCGAAATGCACAATAAAAATACTAAACAGGAATACCCTCTTATAACTAGAATAAAAGGCAACGTATCAACAGCATATATGTTTCGCGCCGCCACCCGAATCCCGTATGGACGGGTCATAGATAGGATTGAACCGATTCTTATCAATTCTAGTTATAACACTTGACTTCAGAAGACTATTAGACAGAAAAATGGGATGGGATATAAATAATTAAATTTTAAAACTCAAAATTTAAAACAAATTTATATCTTATGTACAAGTAAAAATCTAAGCCCTGAGATAAAGTCAAGTAAGCAGTTTGATTTAAGTTTCAAATTTTAGAAATACAGAGTGTAAACTTAATAATCATTTGGGTTAAATACAACAATATTTATATATAAGGGAACAATGTAAGTAATTTTATAAAACATACGAGCAATTCGCTTAAGAAATCGAGGTATGTTCACATGAAACTGAACCACTCCTTGTCTTCCTGACGTTGATGGTTCTAAGCGCCTTGGTCGTTGTGTAATTTTATGCTGATATCGTCAAAAAGATGTAGTTCGGCCAAGTTTGTTAGTGTGTACCCATACGACCATAGACCACTTGGAACTGATATCGGAGAGCTTTGCATTTCTTGCATCATTTATGTTTCTCTGTTGTAATGCAACTTAAAATAAAAGCAATTAATGTTACAAAATGAAGATATTGTGGGGAGGAATGGTTAGGGTTACATACATAAATGCTTCCCGTCCGTTGGATTCACCAATTTCGTAATTTGTTCGTTCATAAACACAACCGACATAACACCAATATGTGTACCAATTCATTTCTACCCCGTTTTCCTACATAACCCCGGTGACTACCTTATTCCGTTTCCTCCTTTATCTTCTAACTGTCAACAAACGTGGAAAATTGATAAATTTAAATTTTTCACCCACAGCTCGGCCATCCTGACAGCAGGAGCGATCCGACCATAAAGCTTTACATTTTTTTAATTAACACATAAGGAACAAACAAAAGTACGTTTCTGTAATCCATTGTAGTACATAAATATACATAGCATAATACATAAAGTCATGTCTTCAGTGCGTAACATAGAATCAGAGCACATACAACAATGTAATACTATACTTCTTGTTTGACAATGTAACAGTGTTTACGAAAATGCAGTCACGTTTTTTAAATAAAAGCAACGTGGTAGTGTAACAAAG
The DNA here is from genome assembly GCA_038088585.1 of Chrysina gloriosa. Taxonomy (NCBI): domain Eukaryota; kingdom Metazoa; phylum Arthropoda; class Insecta; order Coleoptera; family Scarabaeidae; genus Chrysina; species Chrysina gloriosa. The sequence continues at coordinate 28,090,873 of CM076091.1, forward strand.
TGGTGTTTTTCTTCTCATAAGAATATAATACACAATTTGACTATAAAAACTTATAAACATTTTGAAAAATACTCTACTACACTACTACTAACTTCGTGTATATAACACAATATCGCATTTGATCTAGCTCAATTAGACCACTGTATGGTTTTTGAGTTAATAAGTTGCCTTCAGTATCTTCTATTAAATACCTATCATTAGCGAATACCATATCTTATTAGTGCCATGGATCCAGCGGCGGCTTGTGATACCATTCGGAGCTGCTGTGAAGATAATATTGGTTCCTATATGCTCGTGTATCGTATTTCGTGTTCATTACAAAATTTTCACATTTTGGCATAACTGGGGATAAATTTCGTCAATAACTCGTTGAATCCCTGAGCTGCGAAATGTTTGTGGATTGTTTGCTTACATTTTTCTCAGAAAATCGCAAAGAAAAAGTCTTATGTTATCAGACTGTATAACCTCGTCTGCAATAACGTGTTCTCAAAGAAATACGGATCAATGACTTCTTCAACCCAAACTCCACACCACACAGTCACTCGTGGTGGATGCATAGTGTAGTATATTAAAAGTAACTAAAAATAAAATTATTTATTTTATAAAAAGCATATATTAATGGATAATAACAACATTGTTAACATTCAAAACACATTACATACAACATTTTACATTACAAGAATTCATATAAATTTACTGGAAATAACCAAGGATACATCGACATACAGTACATGTTTCTATAACAGCAATATACTTGGATGAACTGAAGTCAAGGTGAATTAAAGTTTTCGTTTCGGGGACAACGGAGAAAGACAGCAGTGTAGTCCTGGTTTCAAGAGGAAATAAAACTTTGTTTGGTTAACGACGATTGAATTGACAATATAGAAAAGTCAATAAATAAGTCTAAAAATAAATTTCGAATAAAAGGGTTTTAAGAGGAAGTACCACTGAGAAAAAGAACATCACCATACAGAAAATGAAACAATTTATGGGAACAATCCATAAAGCTTCATCGAGAAGAGACGTGAGGAGAGGGGATATAGGAACAACCGTCAACGGAAAGGAAATTACACTTACACAAACACACACATTAGGTAAATATTTTGACTTTATGTTCAATATTTTCCAAAATTTATAAATATAATTTGTTATAATTTATGGTTTTTATATCATTATTTACGAGCTAGACTGGTGCAATTTATTTTGAAGAAAGTTAACTAAATTCTCAGTACAATAGGTTGCTGATAGATGCTCATGGATTTTCAAATTTTCATTCCAGGTGCCTTCAAGCTGCACGACCTAGATTTTTCTGATATTTTGATCAGTCTGCGTTTTTCTCTCTCGTAATTATATTTGGAAATTCGGTATTTTTACCGATTGCCCCATCTATACAAACTTCTTTGAACGTGTGTAGATCGATAACATCTTTCAAGGTTTCTATTTCAACTGATTGTTTAATGGTATCTCTCTGTGGTTTGATTTATTATCCTCTTCCCCATTTCTATCATTAGGGCTTCGAAGAGTGCAAGTTACTAGCTTTGACCGGTGTATTTGCCTTAATGTTTGCAACATTGTTATTATAGACCTCTTGCTTTATTACACAACTTACATTCTTCCATCATTCTGCCATCTTGACTACGTTCTCAGCTTGATTGTATAAATTTACGTTTTCATTGAAATTTGCTGCAAAATTTTCATTTCTATTTTCAAAGTTTATCATTGAAGTAAGTTTGTCTGGTCTATATGTGAACACTATTAGAAAATATATTTTAAAAGATTGCCAATCTATATCAATATGGTCATTCTTGTGCTCACCCTGTAAGTTTGCGGATATCAACTAACTTTATTACATTATCAAGTACGACGGTGCATAAGTCGTTTGTATGACCGCCAAACGTTATGTTCATATTTGATGCTAACTCTGTATTTGTTGGGTCATTTATTCTCATTTCACCAGTACCATGCCTGTTCCAGAATATATTACTTTTAAGTCGGCAAAAAGAAATAAATCAGACGACCTCGGGGGCTAAAAACCGTGACTGATAATTCTGTTTTCATAAAATTCCTCAAAATATGTTATCGTTTATCTTGCTGCACTATGTGCTCGAGCATTATCTTATTGAAAGAAACCATTTTGTAATTCATCGTCATGTACATGTGCTTAAAAAATTGTTGCAAAATATTGGTTCGATATCTCTCGGCTCTTATAGTTTCTTGAAAGAAAATGAATCATATTATACGTCTTCTTAATATTACAATCGGCACTCCAATTTTCTAAAGATATAGAGAAGTTTCAACAAATTCGTGTGGATTTTCAGCCTGCCCAAATGCAGAAGATTTGTGAATTAATATAGCCCAGCTAAATCCGTAAAAATATTCAATCCAGAAGATTATTGTGTGCCAAATTTTCATTAAACCATTTAGAATATCTCATTCAGCTTATAAAATCAAGTGGTAATAATTGCTGTACAACACTAATTTTATACGAATGCAAATGAAATTTTTTTCACAACTGTATGAATAGTGGCAAGTGATAGTCCTGAAATTATTTATGGTAACAACAGGTTTTTTTTATAAATGTTTAATGTATTTTACGTGTCTGAATTGATAATTTTGTTAAAGATGTTTCGGGGTAGTTGTTATTCGATGGTGAATATCATCCAGTGTTTTCGCTGTTAATTTTATTGATCTCCTGGAAGCCTTTCCCCTTACAAATGCGTTTGTTTTCCTCAAATTTTCCATCAATATTATGTTTTTATTAATAAAATTGTGACGATTAAATTCTACGACAGGCAACTGCTGTATGAATTGCTGGAATGCAAAACTCCAAGTCATACGGCTAACAATAAGATCCATCGGCATTTCAATTTTCACTAAGATAATGCCACAATTTTGTTTTGTAACTAAAATTAAAAGATATAATCCGCAATTTAATGTTTGTAATGCATAGCAAAATTAAGTATGTTATCTTACTTTATCGCACTAAAAGATCGTCCAGTAGTTCTGAAAAGAACTACTGGATGTTTTAAATATTAGACTCAAGCAAGGCAGTAAGAAGCAATCCAAAGCATCATCATGTGATTTTCATCAGTCCATTTTTGACTTAAACATCCTCCCAAATTGGAGGATTCCGACAGCATCTTACTGTAAGCTGCGGTTATAAGATCATGGAAGGTGGTCCTTGAAACCGGGTTCGTCTGCTCTTGTATAAACGTCTCGCACCTATTCACAATGATGTCGGGGGCATAGATTACTGTGCAATTACACGGTAAGTTAATATCAATTAAGCCAATATTTTGACGCGACGTCATCGGCATAGTAAAAGGCCTCATTAGAACAAGTAGTTACTATTGTAGTTTGGGTAATTAGAAAAGTACTTTCACCACTCGCAGATGCGTTTCGTGGTTATACCGCTCATCAATGCGACTTTGTGACAAGTAGTTTCCAGATAAGCACTATATATGCTAGTACATGTTTATACATATGAGAATTCAATTAAGAAATTCATGCTGCACAACGCACATCTAAGTACATATGGAGGAAATTTCTTAATTGAATTATCATATTCATATTCACTTTAGGGTGGTATCAACAGCCAACTATGCATCAACGAAATTACCGTCAGAGAGTGTTTACCTTTATTCCCACATATCTTGCATGATCATCCTCAAATATCGTTCCAGTTGTTCCTTCCGCAGTATCTGTGACCAAGAATAGGTGGACCCATCAATGTAATTTGGTTTCCCTTGTACGTTATTGCTACATCGACTATATCCAGATCCATTGAGCAAATAAGTTCCTGTCAAGCATATGGTGTCTTGCTTCTCCGCAGCTGTAGATGTTTAAAATTGTTTTCGAACACGGGTCAACAATAAACACTCTACAATAGTGTTTCATTAACCTTTGTAAGTGTTTATGTATTATACATTATATATATGATGTCTTCAGCCAATAATGTTTCATTAAACTTTGTTAAATGTTTCTCTTAGTCTTATTATGCTGTTCATCGATGAGAAAAGCATAGAAAACTGATGTATATTAGTATTCGTATGGAAAATTCTCGAACTATTTAAACTTCTGACAAAAAGAACAACAACAAATGAAATAGGTACATCATGAAATTATAATAAGCTGCAGGAATTGGCTTTCGCAAAGTAGTCTAGCCAACTGCCACAAATATTCGTATATATGAAAGATAAGGTATTCAATTTGTATATTAATATTTGAATACAATATCAAGAAGAACTGCTAATCTTAACTGTCAATGGGAATGAATGAATAAAAATTATTGAATATCGTACCTCCTAAAGCACATCTCATCCTGCTTCTACAGACTACTAATTGTTAATTCCAAACATGTGCTGCGCTATTTGAGCATACAGGACCGATTCGGTCAAATATGTTTGGCGATTTTGACCGTTTCTAGAGGAATCCGCGCATAGAATTGATAATTATGTGGAGAGGTGTGCACAGATGCATGTCAGTCATTTACGCTATACCCTAATCCTTGCAATCAATAATTAACTGGGATTTGTATTGAATGTAGCATCCGATGAAAATTTACTTTTTGTACAAGTCCCACACCGACAATCATTATTTAACTTCCAAATGGGCTTCTTTCTTCCTATCTCTGAATAACTAGTTACCTCAGATTTTAACCAACGAAGACTTTTCAAAATTTTTATTGAACGAGAAAAAGTGAATTATTTGCTCTTTGTAAAACATTGTGTATTAAAGATTTCGTTCTAGTGAGCACTATTCGTTAACACATATGTAAGTATAGAAGGGCGTACGAGTAGTGATAATGACTTTATGATAATAAAGTGCATTAAATCGAGTTCTTTCAGCAATTATCGAGTTAAAACCATCTTGTTTTATACAGAACAGGTGGTCAAAGCTATTTAACACGAAATGGTTACTATCCCCAGGTTGCCACTCATTTACGTTCTCTTCATCATAACCAGTGAAGACACCAATGTTGCTCAGCGTCTCCAACATTTTGCCGGGTTCGTTATCAGGTTCGTCAATTTCTATTTCATATTTAAATGATTTCAGTAGTTTATTCTACGATTTATGGAAGGCGCTGTCTTTTATTCCATTCCACACTTCGAGCAACATGTAACAGCACTCTTTTAAATCGACATTTTTGTACATAGAAATAATTGCTTCTTCGTCATTTCTAACCCCTAAAAACAGACGACGCATGAACTGTTTTCGGTATAGTTTTTACTGTAACGATGACGCCCTGGTCCATAGATTGAATTAAAGATGTTACATTAGGGGAAAAACTTTACCTCGAACATATCATTGACCTTATTCAAACATTCAGGTGATGGATGTGACGGAGCATTGTCTAATAAGAGTAACACCTTGCCTTCTTTGCGGCAATACCGCTGAAAATTGTTTTCTTCAGGAATGAAATTGTGTTGAAACTATTTCGTGCACAAATTTGTTAAAAAAGTTTCAAATTTTTTAAAAGAACGTGGTGTTTTCGATTACCATATCAAAATCAATGGAACTCTGTGTGTCCCAGTTGCATTAGCACACACTATGACTGTGACACGCTCCTTGCTGATCTTGTAGCCTGGAGCTGCGGAGATATCAACACCATCGACGATGAAGCTTTCCAACACAGGCCTATTTCGTCTGCATTGTAGACAAAATCCATGTCTTATTCATTCTGTGTAAGATATCCCTTTAAATTCTCAGAAAAAGAAACTGCTGTTGGGGCGTCAGCACTTAACTTTTCATCATGAATCTCGATTGACCCTAGAAGAAATAGATATACAGAAGAAACTGAAGCAGATAGGAGAGAATGAACGTAAAGAAGGAAAAAGAGTTCAGCTAGGTTATTAAAAGATCATAATTGATGGAAGAGATTATAAATGCGACAGGGAAAGAGCGAGGTTGGAAAGATACGAGAGAGAGCCCCGAACAGAAATTCAAAAAACTGATAATATTAGAAAAGAAGGAAACGACGACGACAGCCATGGCAAAGAAGAAGGATACGATCGAGGGAGGTGCAAAGCGGAAGAGGGCTGAGGATGGTAGAAGGGAAGGGCTCGAAAAGGGGAAGAATCTTGCGGAGCAGCGCTGGAAAAGGGAAAGCGAAAATACGTTCGCACTGGGGGTAACTCGACCCAAGAAGGCAACGCAAAACTTAAACAAAACAAGAGGAGGGGAAAACAAGGGGTTTAATGAAGACGGCAAGAAGAACAAGATAAAAGAAGAAGGAAAGCAGTATAGTACACTGAGAGTGGGTGCGTGGAATGTGAGAAGTGTGAATGGGAAGGAGGTGGAGTTGGTGATGGAAATGGAGAAGCATAAGATAGAAATAATGGAAATTACGGAAACGAAAAAGAAAGGGAGCGGCATGAAGAGAATTCACAAGGGATACTGGATGTTCTGGCCTGGAGCTAAAGAGACAGAAAGAGCAAGAGGCGGGGTTGGATTGGTAATAACGCCAACTAGATTGAAAGACGTGATGAAAGAAGAATATATAAATGAGAGATTGTTGAAGATAGAAATTAGTATATTCGACGAGACTTGGACACTAATAGTGGCATATGGGGTAAATGAGGACGTTGGTAAAAAAAAAAGACAAGTTTTTTGAAAGACTCCAGAAAACAATAGACGAGGGGGAGAAAATATTATAGTATTGGGAGACCTCAATGGCAGAGTAGGAAATTTGAATGAAGAAATCGAGGATATTATGGGAAAAGAGGGAGAACAAACAAAAAATAACAATGGAAGCAGAATAATAGAAATTTGTATAGACAACAATCTAGTCATAGAAAACTCGAAGTTCAGACACAAGGACATTCACAGGTTCACGCGAGTCGAAGAAAGCACAAGAGAAAAATCAATTATAGACTATTTCTTAGTAAGCAAACACAAAGAGAAAATGATACAAGATATTAAAGTAACACGCAGTGCAGAGATAGGAAGTGACTACTACTTGGTAAAAATGGATAGGAGAGGGAAAGAGAAAAGAGAAGAGAAAAGAGGGGACAAAAGAAGAACGAGGATACAAGAAAAATTAAGAGTTACAAATGAAACAAGAAATCTGGACGATTTGGAAGAATATAAGGAGAAACGCAGATAGGTCAAAAATGAAATTAAGAAAGCGAGAGAGAGAGGTCTTGGATAAAATTTGGAGAGAAAATGACTAATAATTATAGGGAAAATCAAAAATTATTCTATGGCACACTCAAACAATTAAGACAAAAAGGAGAATATAACATGGTAAACATAAAAGATAAGTATGATCGTATAATTAGGAAGATCAAATAATGGAAAGATGGCGGAAATACTTCCAAGAGCTGACAGAAACAAATGCCGAGACAAGGGAAGAAGAAGAGGAGACAGAGGAAATACAAAATATAGAACCAATTCAAGAAGAAGAAATAATAGACTGCGTAAGGAAGCTGAAAATAGGAAAGGCTCTACGAAGAGACAACATAACACCAGAAATGATCAAATATATGGGAGAAAAAGGGATAAGACAAATAACCAATCTAACGATTATACAAGAAGGTAGAATACCGAAGGAGTGGAACTCGGTAATAATATTGCCCATTTATAAGAAGGGGGACAAGAGGGATTGCAATAACTACAAGGGAATTACACTAACAAGCGTCCCAGGTAGAATATTAGCGAGTATTATAGAAAGAAGAATAAGAAAAATAACTGAGGAGAGCATAGAAACACTCAATGTGGATTTAGAAAAGAAAGAAGTACACAAGATTTAATATTTGTGATAAGACAAGCAGGTGAAAAGATAATTAACAAGAAAAAAGAAATACATATATGTATGTTTTATAGACTTAGAAAAAGCGTTCGACCGGTTAAGAAGGGAAGACATATGGAATGTCCTAGAAAAGAGAAATATAGACAAACGAACAATAAAGTTAATAAAAGAGATGTATAGGAATAACACAAATATAGTAAGAACCAACAACGATGAATCTAAAGAGTTTACAACAAAGATTGGGGTAAAGCAGGGCTGTGTGCTTAGTCCATTGTTGTTTTCTATGGTACTAGATGAGGCCATAAAAAGTGCTAAAAACAAATGAAACCAGTAAAAATGGGTCACTGGAAAATGAAGGAGACCAACTTGTGTGAACTGATGTTTGCGGATGATATGGCAATTCTGGCTGAATCAGAAGAAGTGCTACAAAGGAACCTTGAAATCCTAAATAAGGAAATAAAGAATATAAACATGAAAATAAACATCGAAAAGACCAAATCAATGATAATAGCAGGAGAAAGGAAAAGACATAACATCAAAATCGAAGGGAGGACCATAGAACAGGTGAATAACTACAAATATTTAGGAACAATAATTCAATGGGACGGAAAAATGGAACAAGAAATTAATGAAAGAATGAAAAAAGCGGCAAGAATGTTTTATATGATGAGAAGTACGTTTCTGGGAAAAAGGAAGTGCCAAAACGGATTAAAACGGAAATTGTGAAAAAAATGATAAGACCAACAATAACATATAATAGTGAGTCCTGGACAAGGTCAGAAAAGGTAAAATCGCGGGTGAACGCCATGGATATGAGATTCCTAAGACGAACAGATAACAAGACCAAGAAAGACAAGATAAGAAACGAGAATTACTGGCAAAACCTGAGAATAAAACCCATATGGAGAATAGTGGAGGAGAATCAGCTGAGATGGTTCGGCCATGTGTATGAGTGATGATAGACTGACAAAGAGAGTGTATGAGACACGAGTGATAGGAAAAACAAAAAAGGAAGGCCAAGAAGAAGATGGAATGACGACATCAGGGGAGCAGCGGCAGAGAGGGGAATTGAGTGGGAAGGAATAAAGGATCAGACCGGAGACAGAAAACGGTGGAGAGAATTATATAGAAAATAGGAAACTTGACCCCATACAAGCCTTACACCGAAAGATAGATAGGAACATGATTAAGAAGAAGAAGAATCTCGATTTGCTGAATGCCATCTCATAATTTGAAATTTGTTTTGCGACCAATTACGAGCCACCACCAAGTTTTATGTTTAATTCCACTGCCTCTGTACACGAAATGGGATAGATATGGAATGCCCAGATGTGCCTGATCCGTTTCACCTTTCTTCAGCAGCGTAATAATTTTCGTTTTATCTTCTAATGAAAGCACTACTCGTTTCTTTCTTGTCGACCGTGTGAATGGAAAGGGATTCAGTGAAATATCTAATGCACAAATTACATAGACCTTTTTCTTGGTACAGAAATATTGACACAATGGCAACCCTCTGTCTAAGAATTGATTGAACTGTATATATAGATATGATTGTTAACAATGCTCGACCAGAACCGACATTTCCTATTATTTGATTTTTCATGAAGACAGTTCATATAATTCCACGTTCGGATAATCTACGCTCTACTGTACATATTCCGATTACTAGGTTATCCGTTTAGGTTGGAAATCATGAAGGAAACTTTTTCAATATCGTTCTTTAGGGAATATAATATTCGTAAGAACTCTCATGTTTACTTTCCTTAGGGTCCTGAAAATATTAAGAATAATAGCTTTTTGCCAAATACAGAACTTTCAGTGATTTTAAAAATACAACGCACTCCAACTTTTTGTATTTCTGAAGTCTATATGATAAATGTAATAAGCTCGCAACATCTTAAATCAAAATTATTAAGGCATTATATGCCTAATTTTGGAGTTCGTAACAGTTACATAGAGAGCCTGTCAAACCTAATCAAAACAAAATTTTAAAAAAGTATCCGGTAATACATTCATCTCAATTGCAGCAAGAATAAAACCCTGATCAGCCTTTCTAGGCGCTAACTATAATTCTTTAAGCAATAGGCTCTGGTGTTATAAAAGTGCATATTAAAGCTTACAAAACTAGGAAACATGCTGCGAATTAGAGCGTATGTGAAGGTCTAGTCTAGTGTAACCGGGAACACGATATACAAAAAGCATACCAACTAATTTTTCTAGAGACGTATTTGATTTTGTATAAATATAATGCTTTGGAGTTTACACCTAGTGAAAAAGCGTATAACAGAAAAGTCATAAAAGGAAGACAGTAATTTAAAAAACGTAAAGAAACTTTTTCTTATTCAGTAAGCATCCAAGTATTTTAAATAATAAAGCAAACTAAGCATACACAAAGTAGAAGAAACTTTTCTTTATGAACCACAATAAGTGATTTTTCATGAAAAAATATTTTCTCATTTATCAGGAGAATTTTTTTTTTATTACAATTTTATAATTTTTGTCCCAGTAGTTTGAATATATCTGGTAAATACTCAATCTAAGGACTGGAAAGACGAAGACGTCGTCCTTTCAGTATGGTAACAATAATAACAATTTCTTTCGAACTTCTGAAATATGTTCTAAGTTATTAAGCAGTTAAAATACGCAAATATTACTTATTTTTAAATTCTTGAAATCACATGTAATCTTTCTTGTTAGTACGTTGGGATTAACGTATTACATTTGTGTTCTTCAATTCTACACCTTTATTCAAGTTATATCACTCGGTTTATAGGTATTTACAAATATTGGTAAAGGATTATTTTATGCATATTCTGTGCAACCCGATTTATCTCGTCTCAGTAAACTATACTACACTTTAACAAATTACCTACAAAGAAAAATTCGCCAACGCCAAAGTTTTGACGCAATTAACGTACATCGCTTTAAGAAAAAGTCTGAAAATTGTATTTAGCAAAATTTTCGCACTCAATCTACGTCTTCATAACATATTTCTGGTTGTCCAACTGATTACAAGCTTCGCTCATTTCTGTAAGGCGATTTACGATTACCAACTACTGATTCTCGATTACCGAACATCGGTTACTACCCATTGGTTTACCGGATATCAAATATTGTTTCGTTTTAAGTCAACTTCTGTTGTTTGAGTAGTAAAAGATCAGCGATTAATGCAGGCAATACAGGCAAGGGATTTTAGTTAATTGAATTAACGAACAGAAAAGAAATGTCGTATGAGACAACTTGGTACTTACGCCATCTTATTCAGATATCGTCTTCCTTTTTTATCTCTCACACTTCGGATTCGAGCTCAAAGAACGTTCAGTATTTTTTAAAACATTTTTTGTGAATTTTGTTAAAAGAAAACAAAGTGAGTCCATTTTTTAGAATCTATAATCATATCTTTATATCGATTAAGTAATAATATTACTTTTTCAAAGTATAATTAATTAATGATTATTGTCTCTTCGGAATGTTGAACAGTACATATGTAGATGTGTGTTTTAATTAAAATGACGTTACATGGTAGCGACTTTTAATAAATAAATAATAAACTGTCAAAGAATTGTTGTAATAATCATTTTTAAAATTTATCACCTGATGTACTATTCGGACAACAAAACTCCAACTCTTATAGGCTTTTTTGACTGTCTTTTAGCAGTATAAACCAAACGTTTGTCATGTTCGTGTCAATCTTGATTTAGCCATTTCTTTTTAATGTCGTTAATAGTGCCTTTGGAGGCTCCAAACCTATTACCTAGTCTTCTTGTAAATTGTTCCTCCCCAAGTAATGTAATTACATGCATCTTTTTAGCAGCACTGAGCAGCACTTAAATGCAGCAAATAATTTAAAAATGGAATAACATTTGACAACGTAAAAGCCAGATTTAAACTACATTATCGTAAGTGTCCAGTATTTTGTTGCCACAATAGTACTTCAAAAGTTAAATTTAGTTAGCGTATTAGAATTTCACAAATCATTTTACAACACAAGACCGGTGACAAATTATGATCAATTAAGTTGCATCAGAAATAAGCTTCTTATCTCTTAAGCTCTGCAATATATCTAGGAGTTATGTATACTGCATGGGACAAAAATAACAGTGATATATATTTCACAATACGGAACAGAGAGCATATATGGCAAGTTTGCCTCTGTTCTGAACTACGATTCGCAGTACACCAAAATACCCTAAAAGGAGGATTTTCTTTGTCATGATCCCTACGTTCTCTGCCATGATGAGTCTCAAGGGTGTGGTCTATAATTTCATTTTCACTCAAGCTAATATTTCCTCTATATCGGCAAATGATAGCCCATCGAATCCATCCCCACCAAATGTGTGTGCCAACTTTATGATGGCAGCAAAAGCAGCGTTATTATGGATGACAGGATTAGGATCTTTGCTTTTGACACATTCTGATACATCCTGAAGTATTGGAATAAAAGTGTTTGAGGCAATTCTATGGCAGCCAATTCATCTGCAGACGCAGTTTCTTCCTTAAATTTATATTCTGGAGAGCATGTCGTTTAAGAAAACCTGTCATCCAACCTGTACTTGCAGAAAATTCAGGTTGCTTTGACTGAGAGGAAGTGCCTAGCTCAACTTTTTTAATACGTTTATAAATTCTTCTTAATGCTGTTTGCTTATCTTCAATCCACCTTACCAAAGCTTTTTGCGTCTTCTCTTTGACAACATCTCTTATGTATGACGACAATTTAGCATTTATTTTTGTTCCAGAACATTCAGATTTTCTGATCGTAGTTTCATTCTTCTTAATCGTTCTTATGGTAGCTTAATGAATACGAAAATGCTTTTCTACAGCCATTGCACCTTGCCCTGTTGCAAGTCTGAAATTTTAATTTTAGTATCTAAACTGATCGCCTTCTTCTTCATTTTTGTTGCAGGTGAATTATGCGACATTGTGTTAAGGCTATAAAAATAAATTTAATAGTAAGAATGCAAAGATTTAAAAATTATTTAAAACTTACCTGTTATTGAGTTAATAAATCTATATAAGCACTAACTTTATTTTACTTATGTTACGGTCTCCTCTTTTAGAGAAAGCACCATGCGGTTACCCGCTTGCGTGTGGATAGAGAAATTAAAACAGGCCTTTCTGTTTTATGCCGGTTTATTTGATAGATATGATTAGTAATACATTTACAATAAAAGAACATTTTATCAGACAGCTATGTGTGTCACACTTACTATATAAAATTTCTACACACAGATATGATTGACACTCACAATAAAAGCAATGATCATAAATCATCATTTCAAGGTCAAAATTTTTAGATAAAAAATGTATCGCAACATATGCTTATAATGTGTATCACGTCTAGCGTGTACTGTGTTTTAGCCCATTTGACTTAACGCTTGCATCTTGCATTTAAGTCGGGCGGTGAACGACGCGACGGTCTGTTACTTGAATCCGAAGAATCGGATGGTTCTCGCTTCGGAGAAAATTAAAATGTATTTGTGGCTAAACGTTTTAGAATACGTTTTGTCCAAAACAGTTCAAATATTTTGTCTTTGCGCTTGTCCTAAACGTTCTAAAGACGCCAGCCACAAACGTTTTGCGCCTAAGCGCGGTAAAAACGGCGAAGCCGTAACATACATGTCTCTTAGGACGGAGACGTTAACGCACGTTTGTCTTAAACGTTTAAATTCATTGACGACCGGAGGGTCTATACAAAAATTTTATGCGGCGGGCGGTCGCCGTGATCTGTTAGACGCTAAAATGAAAGAACGTAAGTTCGTATGGTTTCAAAGCACGTTTGCCCCTAAACGTGTATGCAGCGTTGAGCCGGAGGTCGGTCGCCTGTACGTATGCGGTAGTTTACCGTACGAAGAAAGACGGACGGATCTTCTTCGGTCTCGCTAGGCGACTTGTACGTATAAGTTGGATTACGTACTAAGCACGATGAGATGCAGACCTGAACATCGGGGAAGGCGGGTCAGTTCAACCGACGTTCGAGTGATCTTATACTCAGCTCGCAGTCCCTCATCTGCTGTGTCTGCATTCATCTCTGTGTGCTTGCCTTCCTATAGTACCGACGAAGCCACAGAATGTTTATTTGGATGATTGGACGATTCCCTCAAACAGAGGCCTAACGCAATGGGTTACGATGATTCATTCGTCGCTCGATCTTTTCAGACGGGGACTGCAGACGATTGACTTGTATTCACCGACGGTGACATTCGGTACTTTCCATCTTCGCGCGGTTAACCGACCAAGTATGCTTGTACTTCTGGACGTACGTTAGAATATACGCACGCATTGTCGCTAGCGTTTGATACACAATATAAGCACTTAGAACAGTCAAAACAGGAGATAATTTTACATGTGGTACATATACGATACATATGACATATATAACACGAAAATTGAATATAATTTTTAAAATCTACTAGTAAAAAAATAAAAGAAGAAAAAAAGAACAGTTATTGAATATAAAAAATTAGGAATCTTGATATATGGCAAAGTTTCATGCAATATTACATATATTTATATATATATACATATAAGCAAAAAAATATATCTTAAATCTAAAACTAATGTCTTTAAGTTTTTAACAACTTATAACTTTTTAAATATCCACAACAACTAAATGTCTTTTCTTTTCAACTCCTAAAACCAAACTAAATTGCATATAAAATGTTTTACGTCTTTACTCTATGCATCATTCGGGGAATTCCCACTCATGTGTACATACGCATATAATCGACATAATCTAACTGAATTGTAAAAAATATAACGCCAAGTTACCATGCTAATTTGTGCAGAGTTAGAATGAAAAAACTTATAGAAACATCAAAAAAAAAAAAAATCATAAGAAAAATTCATCAGAAAAAAATCATAGAATATTGAAAATGGTGTTAAAACAATACAATTCGTGGAAAAATATATATTTTTGTGTTTTTATCTCGTGTACAAAAAAATGTAAAAAGAGAACTAGGTGTACTATGAATCACAATACAGAGCAAAAATAAATTTGACATATAATACGAGTATACATATTACACTCTTTTTTAAATGGTAATTTTCATTTTTTAAGTTGTATACCGTTATTAGTGATATATCTCCTACTTAAATTTAAATAAATTCTAAAAATTATTATTGTGCCGATTCTTTTTATTTTACCTTTCAATTGCAGTCTGACGATGCTAATTAATTAATAGCGAAACGTTACTGACATGTACCTTAGATTTATGTATAAGAGTTCATAAAAGAGTGGATGACGTATTATCATTAAGTAGTGTAAACCGGACTCACGCTGTCACTTTTACGAATTTTATTTATTCAGTAATAACTTATCAATGATAAGTTTACACTAGCTAATGATAACACGTCGTCCACCCTTTCAACAAACCTTGTTGATGTAATTCCATATGTAAAGTAAAGGAAATTCATTTTGCTTTTACAGTGTTAACTAACTTCCATAAATTTTTCTTTCTTTTTGGTCTGGTAATTTACATCCCTACAATGTAATCGGATATGTTTGTAATAAAATTTAAATCTTAAATTAAAAATTGACTTAAAATATAATTTCATTTTAGATTGAGAAAACTAAAGAATGACCAATACATATTTTGAGGGAAGAATGAATCACTTGGTGTCTTACAACCATTTCACAGATGTTCGATGGTATGGACCAAGATATCCTGAAAGTATTGGATTGATTAGAAACCTATTCCAATAGCTGCCTTTGAAGCGTTCTTGGCATTGTTCCGTCTTTCTTTATTCGGTATTGTCTGTTGCTATTTTTAACAAAACTTATTTTATTTTCCTCTTTTCGAATATTTCTTAACACTCGGTAAAGTAGTTCTATGAAATACTTTCAAATATGACGTTGCTTTTGTAGATGTCATTTTGAGGTTTTGTGTACTATTAGTTATTATGTTTGATGTTTTGTGAAATGAGATTGTCCGCGAAAGAATGATATACGGAATCGCAACATTCGCTGTACTTTTATATTTAATTATATTTAATGCACCAAGGGAAGCAAAGAAATTTCGATGTATTGATGATGGCGACAGTGAAATTCATCCGTTAGTTCTGACTGAACTGATAAATAAAGGGTGAGATTATGAAGGCTCAGAGCAAGGCATTTGTACAAATAGAAGATTTTAGAGATGTAATAAGTTACGCAGGATATTTTGAAGTTAATAAAGAGTTCAACTCAAATCTATTCTTTTGGTACTTCCCGTCTCAATCAAATGCTAATACAGACCCGGTGATATTATGGTTGCAAGGAGGACCAGGTTTAACATCCTTAATCGGATTGTTCATGGAAAACGGGCCATTTGAACTAGAAAGTAGGTTCGATATAAAATTAAGGATGTACTCGTGGGTTAAGCGATTCTCTATGTTGTATGTGGACAGTCCTGTTGGAACAGGCTATAGTTTTACAAGAGACCATGGTTTCGCCAAAAATCACACAGCCGCAGCAAGGGACTTATTTACTGCTCTAAAGCAATTTTATAAAATGTTTCCCACGGTTGATAGCAATGACTTCTATATTGTTGGTGAATCGTATGGTGGCAAATTTGCTATTACTTTGGCGGAATTAATTCACCATTCCAATCCTAAGAGGAAAAGAAAAATACCTCTTAAAGGAATAGTAGTTGGAAGTGCCTTTTGCGACCCTATCAACCAAATGGGATATGGAGATTATTTATATGAAATCGGATTAATAGATCATAACGCTAGAGAGCGATTTTATTTCCTAGAAAATTGCATAAAAGAACATATAAAAAACAAAAAGTGGTTACTGGCTTTCCAAACATTTGAGTATTTAATCGGTGGAGATTCCTCGCAACAACCAACATTATACAATAATTTAACAGGTCTCCAAAATTATTATAACTACGTAGTAGATAGTCAAACAATTGATCACTTTGCTATTATCAGCTATTACATAAATCTCGAGGAGCTGCGAAGAGCTTTGCATGTTGGATATATGCGTTTTAATCTAACTTCACAAACGGTTAAGGATTTCATGAAGGAAGACATTATGAAATCGGTTACTAGTTCCTTACCTCCATTGGTGAAGTCATACAAAGTCTTATTTTTTAATGGACAATTGGACGTAATATCCGGATATGACATGACTGAAAATGTTCTTTACAATATGGAACACGAAGGGGCAGCCGCATTTCAAAACGTTTCACGATGTATCTGGCGTGTTGGAGATAGTGTAGCTGGTTATGTTAAAAAATTTGGTAACTTAACTCAGGTACTAGTCCGCAACGCTGGACATCTGGTGCCTACCGATCAACCAAAGTGGACTTTCAATATGATGATTAGATTTATTGAAAATATAGATTTCTGTACATAAACTGTGTTTAATTTGTGCAAGCTAATATTTCGCTGAAAATGGAAGTGCTATCAATTTGTATTTTAGTCTATATAACGAACTTTGCCCAGATTATAAGTTCTTGTGACGATTTTGTACATACATACATTTTTTTATTCTATATTAGCAATCAAAATTCAACAGAATTCTATAATCCATTGTACTGGCGTAAAGCCATGTTCCTATCCTTATTTGCCGCAATGAGTAACTTTATGAAAGCTATATGTTCTGCGGATATTTGCTTTTATAGTGAACTTTCTCGGCTCTTCATTAAGACATAAAACAATATTTATATGGCACGTAATAAATTCTGTATGCGTAAGCATTAATTATTGTTTTCCTTTTAAGAATAATAAACAGACTGTGTTCTGATAAATACATGAAATAAAGAAACTTTTTCTTGCCACACCTTTAGTTGGGAAAATTCAAATACGTATTTCCATAACCAAGTTTCCATCTTCAGTGGGAAAACAAAAAGAATTAAATGTCGCATATGAGGCTGCCATGAACTTATTTGACAAAAAAATTGTCCAAATAACGGGGATAGTGGGGGAAATTGCTTTGCTGCATCTGCATACGCATTTTTCTCTGTAGATTCCATTTATATTTATTATATAACAAACACAAGCGGCGGATTGGGCGAAGGAATTGAATAATAAATAAACATAAAATCGAGATATTAAATGCAAAAAGAAGAATCACTATAGTTTGAGGCGATAATAGAGAAATTTAACAGTATACTTGGGTTAATTACTCCGTTTAATTAAAGCATTACAGGTAGTGTATTTCTACTATTTTAAAACATGTGTAATTCCATAAAAATTTCTTGGTAACACACTTGTACCTCCGCTGTCGAAACTGAAACTTGCTTGTGGTTTCTATCCAACAATGTTTTAATTTACTCTAACGCAAACTGCCTACTGGTTTAGTAAATTAAATTATTAGTAGTATAGAGGGATGCGTATTGACAAAAACTCTAGTTTAGGAAAATTGATTCTGTGCTAACTATCGAAGTAGCAACCCGCTTCCGCAAAAATTTTATCATAATTAACACTTAACCTGCATTTCATTATCTACCATGTGAAAAATATTAATTGCCAAGGATTCTCTAATATTAGAAAATCGTAAGCAAAGTTATATATGAGTATCATCCAGTTCTAAACATAATCATAAAACATTACTGTCATATGAAAGTGTTATTTCACATTTGTGTTGCATTTAGATAAAGCAACTCTTCCTACCGAAGACATTACGGAACCAAACACAAATGGCACATCAGAATGTTAACATATGTCACTAATCTAACAAGTTATCCAATATCTGTAATGACATCTGTTTATTCCTTTATTGCTAGAGGAAACTTCTAATCTAATGGTGTTTGTTGTATCAAACACTACTGACTCAATTTCGTATATAATAAATAACCAGATTAAAACTAAGTATCAGTGCAATTTAAATGCTATGATCCCAGCCTTTGTCGATAATTATTGCTATAAAAATAGAATGATTCACATTATTAACAAATTTATACAATTTACAGTAAATACTCGAAACCACTTTTGAAAAGGGTATACGGAAAACTAAGCACTGAGCATATAGTCAGCAATAGTAAAACTTGCTACGAATACTTAACTAGCAATAGTAGTTTCTTTAGTCGGTATGCTTGCTGTTTATGAGTAACAGAGAATCAAAAATAATCCAAAATTCACTATCACTTTTTCAATGATAGAACAAACACTGAACAAGTTTGTATACACATTTGCACCTAGCTTATTATTAGTGAAAATAACTATGGTCTTCAACAAAGTGATGTCAGTCTATTCGCATCTTCCCCAGGTACCATAAAGCTTTTTTATGATTTTCTCTGTAATACGTTAGACAATGAAATTCAAGGAGGGATAAGCCTAGAATGTTGCTAGACTGAGGTTAGTGAGTGGATATGTTTGCTGGTAATTTGCTTCAATATTACACAACGCAGTAATATTTACTAGTGATATCTTAACGAACAACTTCTGGTATAGCAACTCCCAATTATAATTTACCCTTAACTTCGCATTCCTAAATGATTGGTTATTTTAGGCTGATTTTGGGTGTAGAATCCACAACCTTGGTTAATGGTCAAATCCGCGTATGGACAATACTATCAGAATACCAGTTGTTAATACTAGCTTTAAAAGTACTGTATTTACCAATACCAAGCTTTCGATTACTAGATAAATCTGTCACTTTGTATAATTCTGTATAATTATATTTACCTTCCACGAAGCATTTCCTTATAGCTTATCATAATCATCGGCAACTATAGGCCAAAAATATCCTTTTGAACTCCTAATTGTCGCAAGTCGTTAGAAAATAAATTTATAAATGTATAACCATTACTATTAATTTTTATTTACTTACTTTAAATATAAAATTACAACAAAACACAACAACAAAATCTATCAAAATACAATTTTCATTCTTTATTGATAATCTTAATATCAGTTAATTATTGTATATAACTTTATAGCTAATGTCACACTTTTCTTATTACTCACACAGAACAATATTAAAAATATTCTTTGCGCTTGAAGCTACATTATTATTAGAGGAAAATGCTTAAATGTACTTGTTTGTATTAAAATAATGTTTTGTCCCGTGTAATCGCATACGATTACATAGGCACTTAATGTGAATAAATAACGCTGCTTGTAGATGTTACACGTGTATGACTTATTGTTAATGTTAGTATTAAAACAGTTGCAATGAAGCAAATTAATTCGATATCTATTTTAGTCCATCTTATCGTTGTATGTTATTTCCCTGCACGAATCAATGGACTACTGTAGACATTCTTGTAGTAACTCTTTCATCCATTTCTTTAGTAACTATCATTCGTTCTTGAGCGATGAATTCTATTTTCGATAAAAGATCAGGATAGGGCAGAATGGCTTTTAAAAAGTCTATGCGTTCTAATTTGTACATTTCGGATGTTTCCACTGCTACAACCGTAGCTACTCTAACGTCGTTATTTGAAATCAGAGCAATCTCACCAAAGTGATCCCCATCGGACAAATGGCAAATCTACAACAACAAAAAACCAGTAACATATGCGATTCCATGCTTCAGTTAGTACAAATACGATGGTGTGGGATAGAGATATTGGAGCTATGTAAGACGCACATTTCGATATCATACACATGTATTTTTCATCATCTACAGTGGGGGTAGCCATTAGGGAAAAAATCTTTATTATTCATTTTACAATCAAAAGTCATTCTTTATAAAAAGTTCTGCTTGGTGAGAAAATGACTTGACGATAAGAAAATTTTAGATCACATGTACAGGGTGTTAATAGATTAGGAAAGTATGTAAATGCTTCAAGGGATAAATACCATTATTTATTATTTTTTACAAAAATGTTATAAAACAAAGTTGTTTATAAACTAACGTAAAGTCTAAATACACATTTTGAAATGAAAATTCGAAATTATTCTACATAGCTACCTCCCAACTCGACACACTTTTCCACTAACTTAATAATAAATCTACCGTACACTTTGCGAATGGTTCGCGGTACATTCAGATCATGGATTGCTTCTTCTATGCGTTGTTTTAATGTTTCCCTATCATGTGGAAGATCATCTGAATAAACCTTTTGTTTTAAGGCACCCCACAAAAAGAAATCTAATAATGAAGTCAGGCGACCTAGCTGGCTAATGGGTTGGGCCAAACCTCCCTATCCATCTTGCACCAAAATGAACATGTACCCATTGTCTGACCAAGTCTGTGCAATGAGCAGGGCAGCCGTCTTGTTGCCAAAACAAATCATTACGTACTTCTGGCTCTAACGCATTAAGAAATGGTAAGACAAAATGTTCCAAAATGTTCAAATACACGTGTTGGTTTAAATTTCCCTCTATAAAATATGGGTCAATTATCCCTTCATAAAAATTCCACACCATTTTGGTAACGTTGACTTCGTTTGTTTATTATGTAATTAGGATTCTCCTAAGCCCAGTGACGATTATTTTGTGAAGTTACGTGTCCGTTTGTGCAAAATGTACATTCATCGGTAAAAAATAAATCTATGAAATCTTTGGTTTTGAAAGAAATTTTCACCTATCCATAAACAAAATTCTAAACGTCCCTCTTCAACACCAGGTTCAAGTGTATGCCGCACCTTTGGATTAAACGGTTTAATACTGTTTTCCTTAAAAATTGTGTGTAATACACTTTTGCTTAAATCCAGTGTTTTTGCACGCTTCCTTAAAGATAATTTCGGGTTATCTAAAACTGACTCTATTGCTAACAATGTAGCTGCATCATTTTGATCGTATTTTTTCTTTGATTTCTGTACATTCATCACCGACTCAGTTTCATTGAATTTTTAATAATCTTCGCAATGCTTTTTTGACATCGGCGTACTATTATCAATAGCGTATTGATAACACACATATCCAATACCATAACATTGTATTAAATAAATATGCTCTTCTTTGGTTAACATCTTCGAAAATGCCTTCACGAAAACAGAATACTGATACATGTAAATAAGATTCTGATATAACTTGAACGTATACCAAATCGGTTATCTTGATTTTCTTGTGAAATGCAAATAAATAAAAACCACTGTTATTTTATTTTTGAAAATTCGAATTTTTATTTCAAAATTTGTATTTAGACTTTACGTTAGTTTATAAACAACTTTGTTTTATAACATTTTTGTAGAAAATAATAAATAATGGTACTTATCCCTTGAAGCATTTTCATACTTTCCTAATTTATTAACAGCCTGTACATGTGACCTAAAATTTTCTTATCGTCAATTCATTTTCTTAACAAGCAGAACTTTTTATAAAGAATGACTTTTGGTCGTAAAATGAATTATAAAGATTTTTTCCCTAATAGGTACCCCCATCCGCGGACACACGGTATATTATGTTTTAACATTTCTCATTAGGATTTTCGCTTATAATACAATTTATGGTTAATATTTAGAAAGAATAATGTAAAGCAATCGCAACAGTCAAAACAGTGTCTTCAACCTCCGCATTCGTTTTTGGGTGATGTGTTCAATTTTCATTACTAGATCGGGGTAAGGCAAAATGGCATTAAAAAAGTCTGAGCGATTTAATTTATGCAACTCATTCGTCTCTACCGCTACAACCGTAGCTACTCTAGATTCGAGTTCTGTAATCAGAGATATTTCCCAAAGTGTTCTCCATCGCCTAAATGGCAAATCTACAACAAAAATCTAATAGTACCATAAAATCTGTCTTGATTGATTTATTATAATTGTTGTCTTACTAGGTGGCAACACTACAAAAGTGTATGTAAATCCAAGAATATTTTGATATTTTGGATGTTTGCTTGAATTGAATTCATAAAATCAAATAACTTTCGGAGAAGAGTTGAAAAATTGAAGAATCACTTGCATAATCTTAAATACACTTCCATAAAAGTGTTTAGAAGGAAACGTAATAATTAATATATTAATTTCATTACGCAATCATTAAATTGCGACTTATTATTAGTCGTATTAAGGTGAAATGTATTAAAAGTTAATGTTTTTCATTGATAGAGATTTCTCTTTTTGACCGCTTTTATATCATAGCCCATCCAACACTGAATGCATGATATCGTTTTGCAATTTAAATGGTTTTAGATAAAGAAGAATTTGACAAGTACGTGACAAGAACCTATGAAATTCAATCTTGACAGGCTTCTTGTCCTTCTGGTGAAAAACGTTTCCCTTGGTTAAAACAAGCACGCTATTACCCTCCGTCGTATGTACATGTGTACTACATACGTATACATAAATATTAGAAACCATTAAAGGTAAAAACCAATAACTATAAAGAATAAAAGAGAACTATGGAGAGACCGTCGCTTCTTGGCAGAATAGAATGGATTATGTAAGTCTCTAAACCGCTTCAAGCTCAAGTCATGAACAGATATATTACAACTTGAATACCACAGAAACAAAGGAAATTTGTCTGCAAAGATGACATCCAAATAGATACACTGAAAACTGATTTTGTCGTCCTTATCGGTTACCATTGAATAGAAAATTACGTTAGAAGTACATCACTCAAAAACATAGTAGATTATAGTTATATAATTATATATACGAGGAGTGCCTTTTATGTTTTTACATACGACCATTAATTGGCCCAAATTAGAATCGGTCGTTATTATTTTCGTAAAATTTGATATATTTGTTGGTATGAAAACGGTGGCAGCTTAGAAATTGACCGAATAGTTTGTTTACCGTGAATGTTAAAAAAGCCTACCTCAACAACAACGCATAGAATCGATATATTCAACTTTTCGTTCATCGACAAAATAAAGGAAAGCAACCGAAACGTCGCACTTATTCTGTATCATGACAACTCTCTCACACAGCACGTCAAACAATTGATTATTTAGGAAAGAAAACATTGAATTAATGTCCCATTGCCCGTATTCACCTCATTTATCCCCTATCAATTTCGTTCTGTTCCCTATTGTCAAACGAAAACTGCGTGGATAGCGATTTTCAACACTTCAAGAAGCTGTCGAAACCTTCACAAATCAGATTTTTTAAATACCAAGTTTAGAGTGGAAAATATGTTTCCAGAATTGGTTTGAACGTATGCAAAAATGTATAAATCTTAAAGACCAATTTTTTAAAAAACAATAAAACAATTTGTTCTAAAAATCCTAGTTTCTGTAATAACTTAAAAGGCACTCCTCGTGTATATAAAATATACTACAAAAGTTTTTCTCGTTTCTAAAGCCAATTAAAATTAGAAGCAAAGTCTATTAGGTTACATGGTTTTTTGTCATTGTCTTGCAAAATTTTCGATACCCTGTTGATACAATTCCTGCTAGATAGACAACTGTTGCTAATGTGAGCTGAAATTATAATTCGGAGGAAATATATGTGATTCTCTAAAAGGACCTACTAAATTAAGTTTCGATTTTGAGAACCATCTGGATTTTTCTTCAAACTACCATTTTTGCTGTTTGGTAGTCTGGTAGCGACAAATCTAAACTATATTCAGGGTGTGATAGTAACTCCAGCCCCTTAAATTCTTCTAGTTTACTGCGAGTGACAGTATGCGGCCTGGCATTGTCTACTAGAACATTATGCAATTCTTATTGACCATTGCGAGATATCTTTCTCTTAAAATTAAGTAATAGCATAAAATGAATAACATCATTGTAATTCCATCAAACGCACACCATCACCTTTTGCTTTACTATAGGTTCTACACGCTGACGCCGGCTTAACAAGTGATTTGGTTGATACGATTACAGTACGTAGATGCATTAATCGTCACCAATAATAGTTGCTTGGTGTTGAGATGTTGTCAATTTAGTCCTAGTATTGCCAGTGAATCTACCTTTAGTGCTACGCCGTCGATTAGAATAATCTGTTCATTGGAAGCAAGCATGCCATATTATGCCTGTCAAGATACACATGAAAGGGGAAAAATGTGGAAGGATTATATCAAATGCATTACCTGTTACTTTGTTGTACGAAATGTGAAGCGAATATTTAGTTGCTTAGTGGTTTATTGGTACAATAAATACCATACAAAACAAATAAACTAAAACAAGTTGGCACCAATCTAATATGTGTTAGCTGATTCCATTACATGCTAGATATTAGTCTTAAGTTGGCAGCGAAATAACCAAAGAGTGAAATCGTTAAAACTGTGTCATGAGACCTACCATTGAATAAATACATCGATATGTATTGGCAACAATTAGTTAATAATTAACTAAAATTTGCAAAGGACGCATCCGGATGCTCGGTTTCCTTTCAATTACACTTAACAAACGTCAGTACCAGTTCAAATTAGAGGATCTACATATAATTCAACATAAAACCGAATATGTTGTTTATCCCAGATGTCTAATCATTCTACGTATACACGCTTCATCATTGAACACCATATTGTTGCATTCCATTCACTGTTGATGATTCTCAACCGTTAGAGGCCAGACTAGCTATTGACGAAGTTAACTCTACAGGAAAGGATGATTCACTGCCAACCGCACTGAAGCTCATTTTCTAATCGTGTTTCTGAAATATCTACCCCATTAGGTCGATCTCCTCGACGAAACCTCCCACCTTGGTAATAGGAATTTTTTCTAACTGCTGGAACTGAGATACAAAGTATTTAAGTCTTACACTACTCAATCTCGAATATGTTGCGAAGTTTTCTCCCTCTCGTAACAATTACTACAGATAGAATGTTTGTTAAGCTGACACTGTCTTGTCAATTGGCCCACTGTCTTCCCAATTTGGTTCCGCCTCATTTTCGTTTGAAAATTCTGCAATGAACATGCGAGACTGCTTTAATCCAGGTGCAGGCCCTAAATGTTTCGTAAGAAATTCCAGATGTAGGTTCAGAATCTACAACCTTCATCATTGCCTCCTTTCTTGCTATCAGCTTAGTATCTTCCTTTCCTTGTATGCCTCATTGTCCCAACACTCACCATAGATCCATAATCATATCACTTCATCCCTATATTCCTGGATAGTCTGAGTGTTGCTTGGCTGTCCATCATGATATAGTTCTGCCTGCATCGCTATATCACGATTTAAGCACATATAGCAAATACTAATTTTGGCTAATAATGGCTTCCAGGTTCATGTTATCGCTCTTTTCTATTCCCGTCTCATACAAACATATTTTATAATCCATCTTTGATCCATCTGGGAACCAAAAACTTCCCATTCTTATTCGATATCACCACCCTAAAAATATTTCTGATGTTGTATGTGGTATTAAGCCAGTCAGATTGCATTTGCTTCTCTGTCTAATTGCAAGATGCTCTCCGTCTTTCCAGGTGGTATCTCTTTTACCGATTTTACTTCTGTATGCTGTTGTATAAGCCCGCAGCTACTTTATCAAGTGTAAGAACGCAGGCTAGGTGACATTTATAAGTCACACCCATACATTTTAAATCCCTTAATGTCATTGAGGTTTCTTCTTCATGTGAACGGAGCTAGTCTGGTTTTGGCAAGATTGTCCCACAGGCCTTTGTCGAGGACCTTTTACAGTGAACTAACTCAACCTGCCAACTACTTTATAAATTGGTTCTTGAGAACTAATAGTTGTAATATTTATTCTAGACATGCCATGATATCTCTTAAATATACAAATGGTGTTATTGTTCCTTATTTTCCTTTCTCAATTCATGTTTGCTATACTCACATAGCAATAATGATATTTTAATGTAGCCACCGGATAATCTTATGGACGTAAAGCAATAATTGGATGTAGACATTAGGTTTGAAGTAGTCTACCTAAGAATGTCGAGTTGCGTTTAATAAATTTGTATGCCGCTAGTAATATACTTCTTGATCAAGTTAATACATATACGCATAAGAGAATCAGTGTCACAAACACTATAAGTGAGGAGAACCTGAATATTTAGTTATCTATTTTATAATATAGAAACACTAATGCCACTCAATTTACTTTGAAAAATTGGAAAAGCCCCAGAGTGTCCTATTCAAACGAATATTTAGAGGTAGTTTGAATTACCTTAAGTGTAATGTGTGAACAAATAATTAAAAAAATAAAACGTACTTACTTCGCGACCAGTTCTTGAATAGATAGCAACCGTTCCAGATCCAATAAAAAACATACAGTCACCAGGTGTGTCTGCTTTTATTACAACATCGTTCGTCATAAAAATTTCTTGACGCATACTTCCCACAATCCTCAATAATAATGTTATAGGTAGTTCTTTAAAGAAGTCTACATTTTCCACTAATTTTCTACACCTATGCATAACTACCTCCTAAATGTAGTAAGTATGTAAATATCCATTCTTTAATTTGTTTACACAAACCTGTTTGAGTTGACCAGAAATAGTACTCAAAATTTCATTTTCCCTAAAATACGTTTTCTCGTAGCGAAATTCATAATATCGCAATAACCTATTCTGTAAATAATTTGGCAGCTTCTTATGTCCCATATAGTCCTTTAATTCACTTACTAGTTCAAAGTACTTTTGAATGGCTGATGTTCTTGATAGAATAACGTCTACAACACAAGCTGAATATTATTTCATAGTATAAGTCGCTCAGTAATCATTAGAATTTACATGTGAGGTACATATAGAACAATCTTGACACTACCCAAATGATGGTCGTATAGTAGTGCATTTCTTTTACAACTGCTAAATGTCCGCTGTTATTAATTACCCTCGCTGTCTCGTAGAAAGCATAAAAATATGTAGTAGCTACATCGAAGAATAGATTGTAAGGCATGTCTTTTCTGAAAACTTAACCTTAGCTAAAATTGTATTTCATCTGGTAAACCACCAAACTATACTACGTAGCGTAATTGTATGTCTTTACTGCATTATATTATTTTGAATTTCTAATTACGTTTTGTACAAAAAGATAGCTTTCATTTAAACGGTTTCTCGTAAAATTCTGTGTATCATCAAAATGTTTAACATGTTTAGAACGTTTTATTTCTGCCAAGGTATTAAAGTTGTAAACAGTTTTTGCATTTCCATTCGATTGTAATATATTTCAAATACATTATTGATACATATTATTTCTACATGTCAATATATCACAATAGAATGAAGCCAAATTAAATATAATCTAGTGAATACACAGTTGTTTCATAGCAATATATTTACGGAAAACCATTGGTATCTGTTTTATGTTAACGCAAACAGTCGATACTATGACACGATAAGTCACATGTTGATCGATTTCAATCATTTTAGACACGGAATCGATACCTTTTAACAGTACTAATTAATGTACGACTTGAGACTTTGAAAACCACCATTAAATTGTGGATTTAGATAGATTCAAAAATATGAATTAAGAATAGGGAACATTGGGAAAAATAATTAGAAATCGAAACAGCTGAAGTTTATTAGCATTACGAGACATACGGGTTATGGTCGTTTTTTTAATCTTGGTCCTAGCTTTGAGAATTAGAAACAGACAAGATGATCTCGTACAGGAGATAGAGTTACAAATCCTACCTTTGAAAGTAAGAACGCGGAATCAAAACGGCTAGCAATAAGATTTATAAGGAATTCAGCACTAAATTTCTCATGCTAGAACGTAAGGAATTCAAATTGATGCCTAGTAAGCAGGTGGTTAGAAGATATTCCGCGAACAGGGTTAACATTATCAACTTTAATTGATAATAATTTAAGTATCCTTCGTTCAATGCGCCCTAAAGCCAGTTGCTGATGTAGATCATAAGGATACAACAGCAACATATTCCATTTTGCTGCGGACGAAAGCAAAATAAAGCGATTTAATGGGAAAAATATTATGAAAAGCCCTACATAATCTAACAACATAACAAAAGTATTTACAGGCTGCAGAGCAAACAAATGATACATGATCGGTAAAATGTAAGTAAGACTCAAAAATCACGCTTAAATCGATCAAAGTTGTAGGTATAGCAAGAACGCATCCATTCACATTATATTAACTCTTCAGACATAAATAATTATAGACCGATTGCTATCCTATCCAACTTTGCAAATATTTTTGAAACAGCTATATATATTAAAATCTACCCACTAATCAGACCCTCAGTTTCTCCATATCAACATGGTTTTATGGAAAAGAGGTCTACTATTTCTAACCTAACTGTCTTTACACAGAGTCTTACTAATGCTTTGGATGCTGGACTTCAAGTTGACGCTATATATACAAACTTTGCCAAGGCGTTTCACAGAGTAGATCATGGTACCTTGCTAATTAAGGTGAAAAACTTTGGATTTAGCGAACCTTTAAGGACTCTTTTGTCCTCTTATCTGTGCAATAGACCTCAACGTGTATTTTGTAATGGATACACTTCTTCGCCGTATATAGCCACTTCTGGAGTTCCTCAGGGCTCAACATGTGACCACTTCTTTTCATCATCTTCATTAATGATCTGGTTGACTGCATCCGATTGCATCCGATAAGCTTCTTTTTGCAGATGACATGAAGTTGTATCGTACGATCACCGATTCTGGCGATTCTGTTTTGTTGCAAATGGACTTGGACAATATACAACAATGGTGTACAATTAACAGCCTACCTCTGAACCCTAGCAAATGCAAAGTACTCACTTATACCAAAAGACTCACTTCCACTAAGTACACATATATGCTTGGTGATGTGTTTCTAGAGTTCAGACCGTTAGGGATTTGGGAGTAACATTTGATGCTGAGCTAACTTTCAATATTCATGTTAACAACGTGATAAAGCAGGCTAGGCAGACTTTAGGATTCGTGATTCGGAACTGTCGATCCTTTACAAATATTACAGTATTGAATACGCTATGCTTTATGTTGGTGAGGACGAAGTTGGAATATGCTGGATTGATCTGGTATCCCCATTATTGAACTCAAAAATATATTTTTGAGCTTGTGCAGCGGAGATTTGTCAAATTCCTGTGGTATAAAGTAGATGGTGTGTACCCTTCGAGAGGCTGTGATCATTCCGTGCTGCTTTCCTGTTTCCTAGTATCATCCCTCTCCTTCAGACGCTTCTTCTTCAGCCTCAATTTCCTTTACAAACTTCTTCACAATGAAGTCGACTGTTCGGAGATTCTATCTTTACTTAGCTTCCTGGTGCCCCAATTCTTTACTCGTCCCTCTTCAACTTTCTATCTTTCTTTTCCCAGAACCAATTTAATGATAAAATCACCTATCTATGTGATGTCCTGCAACTACAATCAAATATCTTCCTATGCAGATATTCATTTTAACTCGTTACCTTCATTTAAGAATATCATAAACGAGCACTGCAATAGATATGCTTTATAAATAGCTTTTACATATATGTTGCTTGATTACCATACTTTACTTATATTTCTGCCTTCTATTTTTATTATTTTTATACATGATTTAATTTAATTTTATTTTATATTTTCTGGTGTATAACCTATGATTAAATTTAGTTTTTATTCAAACGTGTTGTCCTGTAATTGGAATGTAATGTTCTGTTGAGCAAATAAATAAATAAGTAAAATAAAATAAATACATATTAAAAAACGAAGAATCTGCTATACGATATAACATTACACTTACGAAAACTTAAAGATATTTTGTTTTTGAAGCACCAACAATTAATAACTTTCAAAATGTTGTTGTAAATCTAAACCAGGTATGGGCAACCTCCGGCCCGCGGGCCACATGCGGCCCTCGAGTAAGGTTTGTCCGGCCCGCTACTGAATTCTTTCGTTGCATATTAGCACGGCCCGTCTAAACTTAATTCATAATGAATCATAAGGATACTACAAAAATGTATATTTTTCAGGATTACTCACAGCATAAAACTTCTACAAAAAAGGTTGCACATGCCTGTTCTAAACAATCGGCATATGTGGCAATATACGAGAAAATTTTGGAATCATCTGCATATACCAGAGCATCACAACTTACAATGAAGAAAGATCAATTAAGTATAAACTAAATTAAATAGAAAAGGTCCCAAAATGGATCCCTGAAGCACGTCATAGGACGCAATAAATGTGGAGGAATAGTAACCATTATAAAAATGTAGGATATACAATTATCCAAATAATATGTTATAAAATTTAGAAGTTAGTATATGTATATTACGTTAACCTGTAAATGATTATCGAGCGCTTCACTAATGAGTTGTGTAATTTTCAATAGATTTGTTGCAGTTGATCTACCCTTGACGAATCCAGGTTGTTGAATGACAATGTAAAGCTTAACTTTGTTAAGAATAGTCAAGTATATTAAATATTCAAAGTCTTTAGCAAAGTAACATAGTAAGTTTATCGGTCTGTAGTTATTAATACCATAATTTGTATTAGATTATTCTTATATTCTGGTGATATATGACTAACTCTCCATAATTTTGGAAATGTAGAAGTAATGGCAAGATTGAAAAGCTTTGTAATAGAATGACAAAGAGTAGAAGCACAATCCTTAACAAAAAGCCAGAAAATCCATTGTGTCTAGAAATCATAGTGGATTTCAAACCCTTAATACTAGCCACAGCATCCAAATAAGTCAACCGTTCAATCTTAAAACGATTGTAAATACTGGGAACATCTGAGAAAACATGGGCAAAAGCTTCTGCAATGTCCTCAGGGCTCCCAATCTCTCGACCATGAACACACCTCTTGTCACTTCCGAAGACCGGAACCAATAAACCGAACAATTCAGCATTAGAAACAGTACTTGATAACCATTTTTCTGACAGTAGGAGAAAATCAGTATCAGATTCACCAGCTGTGGCATACACGTTACGAATTTTAGACCCACGAACGTTTTTGATAATGAAATTGGAGAGTTGTACAACTGTTGGACTACACCAGTTTTCCGCACGACTTGTCGTCACGATTGTTGGAACATCTCATATGTATTTGATACAATTATCATTTTGACCCAAGTTACGGTGAAATATTTGGGTGCTGTTTTACTTTCCGATATATTTTAAATTGGAGAGGAGTTTTATCTCTTGTAATAAACACTAATGCAAACTCGTCCAGTTTCCTTGGATCACTATAGAGTGGCCCAGAAAATTCGAAAAGCGGCCAAACTATGAAAATGGGCTAAAGGACTTTAGAATTAGAAAAATAAATTTACAAAAATCCTCGCGAATAACCTTGGAGGGGAGTATAAGGCTATTAAATAAATTTACTACTTTTTGGTCATTGTGCAATAAGCTATTTATAAACAAAGAAATTACTAACAAAAATAAATGAATCCCAATAAAATACCTTACCTATTACTAAATAGGGTATAATTAATACTAAGATTAATACTAAAAATCTATATCACTAATGTCGTCGGCCTCCTCGTCGGATGAAGAAATTGCGCTACTTTGCGTCCCAGGCTGTGGAACTTTAGGTGATTCTGATTCCTTTGATTCTAGTGAAGATACCTCTAATAACGAAATAACTTCAAGAGATATATTCGAATATTTTCGTGGTGGGCACTGCCACAAAGGTGTTCCGAAAACGTTAGTAAAGGTCGGAAGTTATAAAGAGTCTGTTCAAACAAATCTTGATTTAATGTTGTGCCGGCTATTTTTCGAGTGTGATTCTCTCTAAAACTTTTGAGATCCTTATTTCTTGATTCTCGGGCCTCTTCTGGCAATTGACTGACAGGTAGAATAGCTTTCATGAAGTAATATTTTATGTACGCTAGTGGGCATATAATTCCACAGATATTTAGCGACATACAATTCTGCGATTTTCAAAGCATATTTCTCAAATGCTCTAACGTCGATTGCATACCCATAAGATAACGTGCGTAATATTACACCAAATTGCGTAATAATTTCCTTATCTACGTCCGTAATTTCACTGGAAAGTGAAGGGTTAGCAAAAGATCGTCGAGCCCTGTTGCTGTCTTTAGTGGTTCCGGTACCTCCATTCTAAGGTATGTCCACGAGCAATCCCATTCTATCTCTGAAGTTCTGGTGTATGGTACGTTTCTTGTTATCAAAAACTGCTTTATTTTCGGTTCCTCGAATTTGCCAAACTTTAAGTTCTAATCTGTACGAAATGTGTAGCTAATATTCAAAAACCTGGTCCAGGCATGTAGACTTGTTAATCCAAATTTCAAATTTTCCTGGACAACTGTTTTTTTACTTTTAATACTTTTCCGATGGCATTCATATCCTTGGGAAGTTGCTTTACAGATATAGTATGTTTGTGAAGAAGCTCTTTCCGTAATTGCATTACACACTTTGCGTCTATCATCGTCATCGCACAAACATGAGAAACTGCAGTTCCTTCATTAGCTAACATAGCAGTAGTCGGTTGAAATTTCGAAATTTGTACCACCAATCCTTTCGTTTCTTTTTTGAATTAGAAGCGTACAGGTCTACAAAATCGACGTTAACGATGGACGGCAATTTTGCAGTAATTTTATCTTTACCAAGTTGCTCCGCATTCAGTTGTAATGGCACTATGGACGTTAGAAACAAATTGCCATCACCAATACCAACCTCGGCGAACATTTGTTTGTATTGTGAGTCACCTGTACTTCCATCACTTCCCCATTGTATCAACAATTTCAAATTCATCAGAAGATCAGTTGATAATGAAAGAAGAACCGGTTTCTGCAATTCTAGTATCCGTTTTACTGTATGATCCAAGAGGTCTTGTAATAAAATTTCTATAGACGATTCGGTTACAATTCGCGCTTCTTTTCGGGGATAGCAACGTAAGTTTGCTTTCCGGAGCTTGTGATAGGAGGGATAGATATCGGCAAGATATTCTTTTGCTCTCCGTCTATGCACAAGATTGAAGTGTTTGCTATCTTTCGCTTCATTCACATCATTACTGACAGACCTTCATCTGGAATAAATAGAATTATTTTGATTTTTGACTCGTTTGCCAAGCTTCCCTGATTTTACTGGCTCGACTCGGAGTGCTCAAAATTGCTTCTGAGATAAGTTTTGCAGCAGCTTCCTTCGTTCTTGAGTCTTTTGCTTACAGCCGAACTTGGCTCCTCGGTTTCAAACGTTGATGACAGTTTTGCACACTTTCGACGTTTTGTTTTTTGACTGCTCGCAGAAAATTCTAAAGCTGGGCGACCACGGCTCCTTTCACCTCCAGACGAAAGCCCTGGTTGCGGCTCGGAATTCCGGATCAATTTCTTCTAGAGCTTGTTCAAATGAAAATTGAAAATTTAACCACTTATTATTGTTCACCAAAAATCTATCCGTTTTCCTTGCGCATTGATTAGGCTTAAAATAAACGGCGCCGCAAAACTTTGAATTTATTTCCTTCAATTTTAATATCTCGTTTTCATCACTCTCGATTTCATAGTATCTCACCCAATAATTGAATATATACCCACTCCGTACGATTTGAGAGACCTAAAATATCCTTTTCGTACAAGACGTGAAACAGTTGTCTTCTGGTCATCATCTTTATTCTAAAACAATTGGTAAAAATCAATAGATTTTACATCTTGAATTATAAAATAAAATGTGTAGTTGCGATTTCAGAATGCACGCGTTGGTGCATATTCATGAACAAGACCTAAGCGAAATCGAAATATCATATTAATATAATTTTAGTATGTTATTAGGGAGTGTTCAAGCTATCTTTTAGTTATTTAGTTCAAACCGGATCTGGTCTGGAAATTTTATAATTTTATAACATAAATTTAAATTATAACATGAAATCTTCAATAAAATCAAGTACATTCTTCTTTTATCTGTATGTATAGACTCATTTAATTTTATTTCGTACATATATATAACATGAAAATACATACCTGGAGGTAGTTTTTTATAGAATTAAACTTTTGATTCAAACGATTTATAACACACAATCACTAGTTGAAAGTTGGCAGTATAATGAACGAACGCTTGAATTTCTGCGGACGCTACAAGGAAGTCTGTGTTTGGGAACACGTAGCTAATCGAAAATACTTTCTACCTGCTCGGAATTTCGGGAAAACATGTATTACCTATTTTTCTAAGTACCTGAACATTCTTTTAACGATGCTATTGCTTCTATAAATATCGATTTTTGGCCGCTTTTCGAATGTTCAGGCCCTCTGTGCACTAGCATGACATAATATTTTTCAAACGCTGACAATGTCAGATAAAGTAATCTTTACAGGTCCCCCCTTACACACAATCACACAATCTATCACATTTTTCAAATTAGACAAAGCAGCAGATTGTCATTGGTACCCTAGGCTACGTTTCCTGAATAATCTGTTTAGTCTGACAAAAACGCCGTTACCAGATGCAAAAGGCCTGTGAAATAGTTTCAATTGATTTTGCTCTCAACTCAGCGATTTCACCTTGAAGTACATGAACCAACAATGCAAGCTCATGCGGCTGACCTAATTGTCCTTTAAAATCTGAGCAGGAAGGACAATTGAAAGAAATTCCATGATATTTGGTTCTTAGGCACTGTATTTCCAATCGGGATAATACACTGGTTAGTGTATGAATATATCCCCTGTAAATATCACAAGTAATTTCCTTTTCCGGGGCCAAAGCCAACCCATATTTCTTTATAAAATACTTATGGTATCGAATGGTATCGAATCTCACAATGCCGAAATTGTACTGTTTGTCCAAAATACATAAACCCGGTAAATCGATGAGATTCATCGTATCTGGGATTAACTCACCGACATATTTTATATCTAAGAGGCTTCTAGAAGAATTTAGAAATTTACCTGTAAATGCCGAAAGTTTGGCAGTAAATAATTCTTCAGAATTCATTGAGAAACTTAAAAATCGTAAGTTAAAAGAAGGTGAGATTTTGGTATCTTTCGGTGTTACTTCATCATTTCCATCAGTACCTATTCCTGACCATTTAAAATATTTGGAAAACCTACTTCATAGAGATAATATGAACATGAAAAGAATATATCAAACTAACAACGCTTTGCTGTTCTGTACTGGTTCCAAATTGAGGGCAAATATTTTGAACACAAACACGGTACTTAGTTACTTAGCAATAGTTTATTACCATTTATGCCAGATTTATTTATGAGCAATTTTGAGATTCAATTTAAAAAAGATGCTAGAAATTTTCCGAGTATTTGGCTTAGCTACTTGCCATTTTTGACATTAACTCTTTTGTTTGTGAGAAGGTCCCTGGGGACCTTTTCGATTTTCAAACCTCACAACTTCTTAATGTTGTATGGGTTGAATACCCGAACCGTACATGTATTCCAAAAGAAAAGTGTGCTGAATCGATTAAAGCTGGTTTTGAAGCGATACGTGCAATAGTTTACATTTTATTGAGGTTTAATGACGTTTAGTACGTGGATTAGTGAAAAGGTTCCTACGGACCTTGTACTATTACTAGAAGAAATCGCTAATGAATTGGGTTGAATTGTGTTTTTTTGTTACCTGTATTTCTTTTATCAGTTGAATGCATACAACAGCGATTTGTGTGCCAAAACAAGATTTGCTACATCTTATACCCTTAAAATTTATACGGACAGGTATACGAGCAAGAAAACCGGTGCACATTTCTAAAGAATTTTGTCTACTTCATGCGTATGAACTGTCTGTATTTGGTAACCCATGTCATAAAATCAACATTATTTGAAAAGCAACAAATTGTGCATATCAATATAATTTTGAACAATTAGCATACCACGGCTCGTCTCATACAAACAATGTTTGTTGGGATTTATGTTGTTTTTTAAAATTGTAATACAACAAACACACCGAATAGTATAAAAGGTTCATAAGTTTCATAAACCAAACCATATAACGTTTATATATTGAACAGTGAACATCGAGATGGAGGAATGATTTACTCTGGGAAGTTGCCTGGTCAAGAGCGTGAAGTAAATCAAGGGCAGAATGTTGTGTATCAATTAGTGGAAAGATATAACAGGCCGCACAATTTATGCTGACAATATTTTCTCCACGTTGGATGTGGCGCGTACATTGATGAGGCAGAAAACTGCATTTGTTGGAACAGTACGCTCAAATAAAACATTTGTTCCACGTGAGTTCCTGAAAAGTCCTGCGCGTCCAGGTTGCAGCTCATTGTTTGGCTTCTACGAAGGCGATGTATCACTGTGCTCAGATGTTCCGAAGAAGAAGAAAGCGGTAATTTTGCTGTCTACAATGCAAAGAGGAAGCCCATGGTTATTCTGGATTACAATGCCAATAAATCCGGCGTGGATACAATGGATCAGATGCTTGGCACATATTCTTCCAAACGATCAACAACCCGCTGGCCATATTCTACAATATGGTAAATATTACTGCATTAGCTGCATTTATGGAATTAAGCCATTCATTTTTTCAATTGCTCATGACACAATTAGCTCTGCCTAATATTGAAGAACGAGCCACCAACCGACAGCAGGAGCTGCACCTTCTTTTGCGCCTCGATCACATCGGCCGTCATGCCATGTCGTGTGAAGTACGGACGCCAGCGTAAAACCAGAGGGTATTGCTTTACTTACAACAACGTAGTTTGTGCTGAGCATTCAACATTGCTGTATCGTTGCAATACCTGCACACTTGAACTGGAAAATCAGGAAGAAGCATCACAACAGTGACTTATTTCATTTTCTCATGTATTTTAATATTAAATAAAACCGTTAAAAAGGCATTTCTTGTGCCTTTTTATTACTTTATATAATTTAAAATTATATATATATGAACTATATATATATATGAACTGGTTAAGGAAATCTGGAACACAGAGGTAATGCCGCAGCAATGGAATAGAGCTGTCATAATCCCGCTATTCAAGAAAGGAGACCGAACCGAGTGCAGCAACTATAGGGGAATAGCCTTATTGGACACCGTATACAAAGTCCTGGCCACGCTGATTAAGAAACGGCTGGAAATGTTTATAGAACCTGCTCTCGGAGAGTACCAGGCTGGTTTCCGGAAAAACAGATCAACAACGGATCAACTTTTCACGCTGAAACAAATCCTCATAGGAATGTATGAATACGAAATTCCGACTTACATGCTATTTATCGATTTTAAAGCAGCATACGATTCAGTCAACAGAGGAGGGCTTTTCGACGCATTGAGAATACTGAATGTTCCGGACAAACTAATTGCACTGGTAAAGATGACACTGCAGAACACAATATGCGCAGTTAAAGTAAACGGAAAGACATCAGAAAGTTTCAAAGCGAAGAACGGGGTAAGACAAGGAGACCCGCTTTCTACCCTGCTATTTAACGCAGTGTTGGAAGTGATGATCAGAAATAGCAACATAAACAGAAACGGAACACTCTTCAATAAGAGTCACCAGTGTCTTGCATATGCTGATGACATATTGCTGCTGACCAGAAATAAGAAACTCCTAGAGGAACTAACAAAAACCTAATAACTGCGGCAAGTAGAATGGGACTGGAGATTAGTGGGAGCAAAACTAAATATATGGAACTAAGGAACAACAACAAGTTAAACGGAAAACAGAAACTGCGCATCCAAGCTAGAGATAGGGAGTTATACGAATTTGAGGAAGTGGAAGAATATATGTACCTAGGAACTTTGATAGACAACAAATGCAAAGAAGAAACGGAAATAAACTTAAGGATAACTAAGAGCAACAGATGCGCGGGGGAATCTCAAACATATTAAAATCCAAGAATATATCAACGAGATCGAAATTACAACTGTATAAGTATAACCGTTTTGAGACCGACATTGCTATATGGTTGCGAAACATGGTCGTTGACAAAAAGCTCACAAACAAAGTTAGAGATATGGGAGAGGAAAATACTTCGAAGGATCTTCGGAGGGAAGAAGGTGGACGGCCTGTGGGAGAGACGCACCAATGATGATATCTATGCACTATACAACGAACCATGTATAACACAAGCAATTAAAGCCCGAAGAATGCAGTGGGCGGGTCATATGGAGAGAATGCAGGAGGACAGAATAGTGAAAGATATAGGATGGAGAGACCCGGAGGGAAAGAGAAGGAGGGGAAGACCGAGGAAAAAATGGAGAGAAGCAGTGAGTGAAGACTTGGCAAAGAAAGGATCCGCGAACTGGAGAATAATTGCAAGGAACAGGGAAAAATGGAAACATTTTACAAAGCAATGGGCCTAGAAGGCCTGTGAACGCTGCTATATATATATATATATATATATATATATATATATATATATAATTTAAAATTAACAATTAAAACCATCAAAACACACCCGATCAAGCAAAATACCATACAATTAGTTATAGGTCCCTGTGGACCTTTTTACTATTTTAAGGCCAACGGGAGACTCACTAATCGGAGGGTTAAGAAATATAAATTACAGGGCTTTTTGGATGACCTAAATTCTAAATTTAACAACCTAAAATTTACAATGGAAAAAGAGAAAAATAACGTACTTCCATTTCTAGATACCTTGGTAATTTGGAGATAGACATATGTATATCGCAAAGAAACCGATGTCAGCAAGTTTATAACTGAATATTCTAACCATAGTTTTCAGCAAAAGATTGCATCTCTTAATTTTCTAGTAGATCGGCAACTAAATTCCCGCTCCTCGCCCCCCTCCCTCCCTCCCCCACAACAGAAAGATATAAAAGAGAACTTAAATACATACGAAACATAGCCGAATACAATGGTTTCGAAGCCAAATTGATTGACAACTTAATCAGGAAACAAAATTTCAAAACTTTAATTAGAGAATTCACGAGCTTAACACTAAGGCCCTTCTCAAAGTTTTTAAATAGTGTAATTTACAGGCCCGAAAAATTAAGTGTGGCCCGACATATGTATTTTGAACAAAAGACGCTATGCCAATTGAAAGTTTAAAATTAATTAAGGCGGTAGAAAATAAATAGCGAGAGAATTATGAATGCAGATAGAGGACCTATTCCAAATTCCAAATTGTACGAGCTATTGAATTAAATTTTGGATTCATATAGGATCATTCAACCGTATTGACACACTCCATAGAGCATGAAATTTAGCTTAGAAGTAGTATAAATGCACGCTCCCCTTAATGGGAGTTCAGTGTCAACAGTGTTTTGGTGTCTTTCGCGCGTTCATTGTGTGATGTTCATTGTGCAGTGGTTTGGTGTTGTACAGTGTTCGTTGTTTGGTGTTGTTGTTGTCGTCTTGTGCGTTGGCCCGATTCGCTAGTGATAAGGAATTCTCCAGTTTTCCACTGAGGATGGCAACTTGGTTGCCGAA
This sequence comes from Chrysina gloriosa, assembly GCA_038088585.1. NCBI lineage: Eukaryota > Metazoa > Arthropoda > Insecta > Coleoptera > Scarabaeidae > Chrysina > Chrysina gloriosa. The sequence goes on from CM076091.1 coordinate 28,130,597, forward strand.
ATACGTATCTGGATTTTTCAGAATCGTGTAGTAAGGGTAATTTTATTTATTTTATATACAAATAGATTATTCAAGATAGCAATGATTTCGATTTGGAAATCTCCATTCTAAAACAATTCATTTAGAACTTTATTCTTATTATCCGAACAAGTAGGGTTTTCAGTTTCCTCTGTAAGATCTCCGTTTTCACAACTTCAATATTGATTGTTTTGCTTTGGGTAGAAACTTTTATTTCGGAGACTTAGCTTTACATTTGGTGCTTGTCCCTACATTTACTAAACAACAGCATCCAACAAACCAACCAAATTCAATACTCCAGCACCACTTTGAGTTACAGAATTTGCTGAACCAGCTATATAGCGATTGTCTAATATGTACCATTGGTTTCGAGTCTCAATGTAGATTAACTGTATTCCAAGGGGATGGCAAAAATTTATCGATTGTATATATTAACTAAATCAAGTTTATGAAAATACCGTTCTGTATGAAAGCTTTTCATTTAAAGTTGTTTTCCTTTCAAATTGCTAGATTAAAATATGCATACATACCGACTCGCATTATACATTGAAGAGTGATATTCAATTTTTAAGTGTAGTGTTCCTAAATAGATGGTTAGACAGGAAACCACGTGATAATACAAAAGGTAAATAATGAAACTTGTTGTTAATTTGTACTTTAAATAATTCACTTTAAATGCCTGAAAAATATAACTTATTTTATCGATAGAGAAATACCAACATGAGATAAGTAACCTGACAAAACTGTCTACAATATCTCAGATAGGAGACGATTCTCAACAATCGCAGAATGGATAGGTATGTTAATACCGTAACGGCTTCTTCAAGTTGTTTCATATTGGTAAATGCTTCATACTCGGTTGGCATTGATGATAAAAGATCCGGAATAAAATAAGTTACCAGGTAATTGCTGAAAGTATTATTGTGTTCCCATTTTTGAAACGGATTTCGTATACTACCTACATACAAATGGCTTTTGGATCCATAACCACTACGTGTTTCTTGTAATCTAAATAGCCAGTAAAGAAGGTCATTAGTACATCTGCTAGGCAAAGACAATCGGCTACAAGCCGAGTTTTTCTCCAAAGTGACTCTTTAGTACAATTGCTAACCATTTGTAATTTGTAGAAACAAACATCCAATGGTATCATTATAAACTGCGTTATCAACACTATCATTATAAAAATTTCCCAATATTTTCTAAAAGACATATGTATATATATTGTGTTATATATTTGAGTTAAATATAAATTCGCTAAGAAATGAACCTGTGTTCTTTAAAATGCAAAACGTTTGTCTGTTAATATCATAGTGCTTACCGAAAATCACTAAAAGGATGTATGATGAATAAATGTTTTACATGCTTCCTGTGCTCTAAATCCACGTTTTTTGACTTCGAAGAAAACTTTGACAACGATAATTTAACTCGGATGCCATTCTATACCTAATTATCACATTCTTAATTTGTATAATAATATTACCAGTAGGTCTAAACATAGGTAAATCTTCTAAACCAGTAGCTATCGTACAATCATGACCGTTTTTAGCAAACTAAAATGTGCAAGAATTCATTTTAGATCGAAAATTATTACATATAAAATATTTTAAATATTTACCAATCTATTCTTTACAGACATGACGTTTTAATGACAAATTTACAAGTTATTATGTCAAAACCTACATATATACATATGTACTTCAAACTAAATATGAATTTGTTGTATTGGATATTCTCTAACTTTCTGCTTACACTTCCAGGCGTTGTCTCTGTAAAGTGATATATTACAGTATTTCTTAAACGCACGTGGTATTAGCGGACATCCTCTGTGGACAAGACTCCACCGTTTAGTTTATCTAAACTGAATCATGCAATGATATTACAAAAGGCTAGTTAAAGTGAAGATTATAAAATCAAAAGAAAAAGGGAATATGGGAAAACAATTATCCCCGGTTTAATGCAAGATCTCTATCGAGAGAGCCAAAGACCTTCTGAATTTATAAATCAAAGAATTTACTTAAGAAAAACTATAGTTGGAGCTACAGAACATGTATTTACTTATAGAGAGTTCAAATACACTAGTGTGGATATCTTTCCAGACTTTACTGTAAAATAAATCTTCTAAGAAACATAACCAAAGACGCTGGTAACTATTAGTAGGAAGATTTCCATTTAAATTTAAAACAGATGGTAATACTTAAGTAAAGATAATCAATAGTTCGTCTAACACATATCAGATATGTAAGTTCAATTGGATTAGGTTAAGTAAATGCCAGAAATACCAAACTATCGCTATATTCTCTAATCTCCATAAAACTCATTGTCAGAGTAACCGGAGGATATCGTGTGGAAACGATGACTAAAAGATCTAAATCGCCACGCTACTAAAGATAAAAGCTCGAAGAATACGGAACCGTTTTTTTAAATTTTGGTGCTAGCTCGAGGAATTAATAACAAGCAAGACGATCTCGTAAAACGAGATGGAGTTAGACGGTTAATAAATTTTATAAGGAAGTCAGCACTAAATTTTTACACCGTGACGTAAGGGATTTAAACTGATATCTAGTGAGCAGGTGATTACAGGAAATGCCAGGAAAAACCATTATCAATTTTAGATGATAGAAATTGAAGTGGCTTACGATGAATGCGCTCTAAAACAAGTTGTTGGTGTAGATAATAAGGATACGACAGCAGCATATTCCATCCTACTACGAATAAAACCAAAATAAGGTGATTTAATGTCAGAGATATTATGAAAACCACTACATGATCTAATAACAAGACAAGACAAGAGGGATTTAGAAACTGCAACCATATCTAAAACAAAGATATATTACTTTTGAGGCACCAACAGTTAATAGCTTCCAAATTTTGTTGTAATTTTAAACAATCTGCATATGTGACAATACAAGAGAAAATTTTGAGTTCACATGGATAAACCACACATGTGTTTCAATCTACCCAACTTCATAAATGTTTTTCCAAATATGTTCTCTAAACTATCCAACATGCCTTGGGACGTCCATGGGAATCTATATCTACATATATATAGTTATAAAGGAAATTCATTTTGAAAAAGGATTAAAAAGTTATGTCAAACGACATGAGAGGCGTCATTACTATTTTCGTACAATTTTACATTTGTTATTGCGTCAACAGGGACACCTTAGAAATTAACCGATTACTTTGTTTACAGTGAACGTTGAGAAAAAGCAATTTTGGAAAAGAATACAAACTTTGCATATTCATATGAACCAGAAATTAACCAACAATCTACTGTTTTGGGATTCCAAGATGAACTGAATCTAAGAAAATTTGTTCGTTCACGAAGCATGTCGAAGGAAATGGTCGTTTGTTTCTTCGGTTGTACTGGACATGTCGCGGTGATTCCTTTAGAGTATCGCCAGCAGTCTTCGACAAAATTAGGAGATGCAACCAAAACCATCGCACCATTCTGCATCATGATAATGCCAGCTTTCACATAGACGTCAAACAATTGATTATTCGGAAAAGAAAAACATCAAATTAAAATCTCATTGCCCGTATTCACCTGAATATGGTAGAAGGAATGCCTTCCGTTACCGAATATCAAAGGAAAAATACGTTTTTTACCACCTCAAGGAGCTGCCAGAAACCATATTTTTTGAGATACCAACTTCAGAGTGAAGAAAATGTAAAAGTATATAAATCCTAAAGACGAATATTTTAAAAAGCAATGAAAGAATTTGTTAAAAGAAAAATTATTTCCTAGTTTTTATAAAACTTTCCAGTATCGATCTTCTGTTACCGTTTTTTACCATATCTAGACATGATCATTTATCGATTTCTATCCTCCACTCGTGTATCGATGTTGTACGTCCTTATGTTTAAACAGGGAATTAGTCACCAACATATTTTGAATTAAATTGAAGTCGAGTAACGTACTACCATTATCATTTTTAACATCGTCTTCGAATACACCCAAAATGTTTTTAAATTTGTCGTCCCAATTCTTCCGCTAAAATCCCCTATGATACACACGTCCTTTTGGAGTCCTTCCTTCGTCCAATTCTTGCCAGAATCTATTGTTATTTGGTGCCTTCTCATTTTCATTTGGGCCGTAAACTATCATAATGGTTTGGACATCGGCTATCATTTTTGATTTCGACCTCTAATATTCTTTCTGCCGATGCCTCCCATTTGGTTATGCTTTGTGAAAGTTTCTTATGAATTATACACCCCCCACCAACAGCAGCTCGTATTTTTATTTCAATTCCATTAAATATGACGGTAATATATACATATATTCGTTTATTGGTACTGTTCTTCTGCCTCTTTTTTCCTTTGGTTCCAGTTTTTCCTAACACATCCAAATGAGCTCTCTTAAATTTGTTCTCTATTGCCTTTACTTTCGTTCCCATTTAAACTTCTTGTGTTCCATTTTCGCAGTCACCACACTTTATTATTTCTGTTCCTTTCCTTCCCTCTTTTCCTATTCCTTTTTTCTTTCCCCTTTCTCATCTTGCCCATCCGTTGTAATTTCTGTATCCTTTATTTTTCCTGGTGTAGCATTTTCCGATATTGTCATTATCCTATTTTCCTCCTTGCTTTTGTGAAACTTCTTTTGTTTTGTTGAAGCAGCCTCCCCTTCCTGTATCAGTATATATGTATATATATATATATATATATATATATATAGTAAAAATGTATTTCGACCGTATTGTCTAGAGTAGAATATATAAAATCGAGCGAAAAACTCTATTGGGGTGGTCGGTCCGTGAAATAAAAAGTCTCATTTGTTCAACCTCTATATTTCGTCACCGTTTGGTAACTTCATCAGGAGTATGCTGAAAAATGTGCTATCACAATGTTGCAACTTAAGGATTAAACTAAGACTTACAACTAGAGTAGATCACTAGCCCTCAGATATATATATATATATATATATATATATATATATATATATATATAAAAGATGATGATGAGGGAAGAAAGAATAATGCGGAAAGAAATACGGGATAAAGCTACATAGGAAAAACGAAAGAGGGGAAATGTCAAGGTTGCATTTCAAAGGTTAGTAATACAAAACCATATGTTGATATAGTCTTATCCCGTATTTCTTTCTGTATTATTCTTTATTATTATGATTATCTTTTATATATATTCCGTGTTCCTTTATTTTTCTTAGCTTACTTTTGTTTTTCATCACCTTATCTTTCTCGGTCTATGGTCAAACTCAATTAGATGTATCTTACTAGTTTCTCTGTATTCTTAATTTCCACTCTTATTTTTAAAATTCTTCACTAAGTTTTCTAAATTTTCTTTTAATACACTCTGATTGCTTGTTTCAATGTTCAATATAACTACCTTATGCCATCTTTGTTTCGTTTCTATATTTCTTAATTGCCCATTTATCGCCTTAATTTCTCTTTTCATTTCCTCTTTTTATTTCTTGTACGTTTCATATTCTTTTCGCATATTTTCCATTCCTTCGTGATTTTTCCCTACTTCTGTTCTCAGTTGCTATACTTCTTGCATTAATGTCTTTAAAATCTGGATTAGTTTCGAATTTTTTCTCTATTTTATCCGTTTTTCTGACTTCGTAGTTTTGTTTTGCTCCTCTGAAGTATGTCTATCTATTCGGTTTTACTTTTCTTTCTTTTTCCTTAATTTATCTATATACTGACGAAATCTTCCATTTCCTTTGATTTAGCAAACTCGTTTTCTATTTAGTTCGCATCTACAGCTTTAATACGATTCTGTTTAATGTTTACGTCTTGTCGCTAAAGCGATAAGAACACATTTTAGTACCTTACAAACGAATTTCTTTCCTGGCTTGCTGTATACTTGTATTTTACAAATCACAACCCTTCCTATTACAATAGCCAAAGTTAAAATTTTCAATTTCGATATTCGAAACCTCCTAGTTTAATTTCGAAGCTGAATATCACTATTATCCGCCACAAATAGAAAGATCATATTGATTGACCTTACCCCACCAGATAACTTTTTTCTTTCTTTATAAAAATTAATGTATGTTAAAAATTTCAATAATGATGATATTCAATCACACTAGAAATTATGATGCTGCCTGAAAGATAGGATAAGGTATAATAAAAATGGACAATACGTCACTGTATATATAACATTCTTTTCTTCCATAAGAAGAAATGTCTTTTAGAAAACCGATCAGTTACAATTACCAAACGAATAAGGAAAATATCAACTTACTGTTATTTTAACATTAGCATTGCTCTGTCGCGATTTTAGTAGATTTAGTAATAAAAATAATGCTTAAATCTTCCTAAGGAAGAGGAAGAGGAAGAATTTACTCTAACTCCAGATAAATCGATAAACTTCTATAGAAAGGATAAATATATAAAATACATATGAATGTATGTTGAACCTATTAATATAAAAACTAACTATAGGATTTTCAACAACAAACGAGAAAACATGACCAATATAGAGAAGGTCACAACCTTTAAAAGTATGGTTTTCTAGGTTTTTATATAACTAGAGACGTAAGCGCCCAAACAGTCGAAAATAGTATGCTTAAATTAAAACGTAGAAACGAAAACAGTAGCTTTAATAAGAGAAAATTATTTGGTTAATATCAGCTCAAACAAACTTTTAGACAAGCACAAAGCGCTACATACATACATACATACATACATATACTCAACGACAAAGTTAATGCATAATTTATAATAATATTTTTTGGGAACAAGGAAATTAATTTATTTTGTTTTGCACATAAAATTAAATCACAATGTATGAAAAATACATTCTTAATAAGCGTACTTCAATATAATGTTATGTTAGTTTAATATTGCTGATAAAAAGGTGTAATTTTTACGAAATAAATTTAATTGTTAAAAGTTGTTACATAATTTAATTTCTTCTGTTTTTATTGTTGTTTAAAATGTTTTATGGGACTCTTAAATCATGATAATACTATAATACTACTTGTAGTTTTTCATACCATGTTGTTAAACTGCCCTGTAGATCTTCCTTATTTCCAATTATTATGACTACCATCTGCAAACGCACAGTTGTCTATTTCAACTTTTTGCAGGTTTCTAAGCCCTCGTTCTTCCTTTGCAGTTTTAATAATATCATCCATAAATATCGTAAAAAGTACAGGACTCATTGCACCTCCTTGTGCTAGGCCCTCTTCAGTTGTGAATTCTTCAAATCTCATACCATAGTTGGTTACATAGTTAGAATTTCTCTTATCGAGATTTTGTGTTGCTACTATCAGGTTACCATCTATTTTTTTCTAGTCTACTCCCACAGCTTTCGTCGGAAGACATTTGTCAAAAATAAAATTGATATTCCTGTTCGCATTTTCGCATGAAATTATTATCAACACTTCACGCACCATTTTTTCCTATCGCTTCTTCTATTGCGTTCTGGTGTTATAATATTCCTATCTCATTTTAACATTCCTCTACATACTAACAATTTATAGAACATGTTATTTATAATGCATTATTTTTGAATTTATTAATTTAGTACTGAATAGATAAATATTCTGAAAAACAGGCTTTGTCTCCACTTATCAAACCTTAGTAATTACTCTTTCAAAAAAATATTCTAAAAGTTCTAAGTTGTTGCAGCATTGTTCTGTTGAAAGACTTTCGAGAAACTACACAAAATAGGTCTGTAGTTCTCTAAACTTTCTAAGTCGCCATTCTAAAATACGGGACGTACTCTGGATATTTTCCACATGTCCGGAAACATCAATTACGTTAATATTAAATTAAACAGATATTGTAGCTGTGGAACCAGTGAAGTGGCACAGTTGCGAAGCAAAAACTGGGAAAGCCATCAAAGTCACTTGTGAGACTGTGTGATTTTTTTAATGTTACCATAACTTCCTCTTGAGTGATGGATGCTATGTTGTTGTTAAAGAGGGTATCATTGAGGACGTAATTATCGCGAAATGCAATAAAATGAAAATGAAATAAATTCGACGCTGTGTACACGCTAGTGAAGTAATTCCCAAAGGCTTCCATAATTTGTTAAGGTGTATTAAGTTTGGAATCATTATATATCATTGATACAGGAATCTTAGTACAATTGAGCTTCTTATTAACAAATTACCAAAGGTTAGAAGCAGTCTGGACAAGAGAATGCTATAGATACATAATCCCTGTAGGCACCATCAATAAGTTCTTTACATAATTCACAAAGCTATTTAAAGATGAGGTACTGAAAATCATGCCGGTACAGAAACAAACACGTGCCGGTCAGCGTACCCGTTTCAAGGCATTCGTTGCGATCGGTGACAGCAAGGGTCACATCGGTTTGGGTGTTAAATGCAGCAAAGAAGTCGCTACGGCTATCCGTGGGGCTATCATCCTAGCGAAACTATCAGTGGTACCGGTTCGTAGAGGTTATTGGGGTAACAAGATCGGTAAACCCCATACCGTTCCTTGCAAGGTTACTGGTAAGTGCGGTTCCGTCACCGTACGTTTAATTCCGGCTCCTCGTGGTACCGGAATCGTATCGGCTCCGGTTCCGAAGAAATTACTTCAGATGGCCGGTATCGAAGATTGCTACACTTCAGCGAGGGGATCCACCGGTACGCTGGGTAATTTCGCCAAAGCCACCTACGCAGCTATCGCCAAGACCTACGCGTATCTTACGCCCGATTTGTGGAAGGAGAATCCACTGACTAAGACTCCGTATCAGAAATTTGCCGATCATTTGATTAAAAACCATCGTCCTGTGGCCGATCAACGCCCCACTGAAGCCCTTTAATTTGTAATTGTCATTTTATATGAGGAAGACTCTTTAATAATAAAGGTCTCATAAATCAAAATAAATCGTTCGCAGTGAAAGTTAGACATATCCCTTATATAGCTTATGCCCTCTAATTCTTTTTTCAAATTTTACGGCTTCCGATAGACCACATAATACCATCTAAGTACAGAGTGAGCAGCCGCTGTCCACTATGTGATATAAAATTTTTAGTTGAAAGTGGCGAGATTAGTAGAATTTGACACATAATGGGAGAATTCTTGATTGAATTTTCTCATGAGTACAAACTTCAATCGTCCTTGCATATACATATAATGTTAGTATAGAAACGGAAACTACATCTCGCAAAGCCATACTGATCGGTATAATCATGAAACGCATATACGGATGGTGAGAGTAATTTTCTATTTGCAATAGAACTGTCGGCTAAGTATGTTCACGGACCATTTTCAGTTTGTATACATTAAAAATGGGCTATAACAATAAAAGCGTCTCGTTAAGTGGCAAACGACATCTTAAAACGAAAGCGACAGGTAACTCACGGATAACAGAACTGACGATATATAATTTACAAAACAGAAATGTTCCATACCTACGATTTTTAAAACTACTACTAGAAATTCTAATATAGTATACCAGTCAATACAGTAGCGATATAGATAACCAACAACGCAACATCCATGCCGAATGATGACGCGCATTGGTAAATGGGCAAGAAAATCCTATTTTGGAGAAACTAATGAGTAAAGTTGCTCAATTTGCCCCAATACTTCTACAACTATCTGAAACGACTGTACTACACGTGTTGAGTTTCAAATTATAGTATAAAGCCAGCTGTATTCGTATAACGCAATGTTATTTTGTTCTAGTACAGCCGTTTCAGATAGTTGTAGTACTATTGGCGCAAATTGAGCAACTCACCTAATGAGCATACCTAATATATTTGCATCATGTTTTGTAACATTCCTTAAGAAATTGGTTCTAACGCATGCAAAAGTTTATTGAAGGAACACTTGGAAGTTACGTTTTGATATATTCTGATTTCTTTTACATTTTGCCAGAATTTTTGCAACGACCCTTGTACCAATCAATTTTTGTTATTGTAAATCGGGGTTTCCGTTTGTTTTCCTCTACAGAATACATGTATTAGTGGTGAAAGATGATTTTAGTAAATACATAAAAGAATTTCAACATTATTGAGTTTTAAGTGAACACAAATACATAATCTAAACAGCAAATTTTTTGCCAGATATCGTGAAGTTCAACAGTTTATCAAAGTTGCTAGCTATAAAAGATACATTTTACAAGTAAAATATAGAGTTTACTTAAAGATGTTGAAATTGCTTTTCATTGCAGTTACAACAATCAACTTCGTACATTCATTTATTAATCAATATGGTAAAATAGAACAGCAGCCGGTAACTGTAGATCCTGGCCCAGCATTATACTTAACACCTCTGATCAAACAAGGCAAAATTAAGGAAGCCCAAGAAGCTGCAAAAGTTAAATTCAATGGTTTCAAGAATATCACCAGTTATTCTGGATACTTAACAGTAAACAAGCAATATAATTCCAATTTATTCTTTTGGTATTTCCCTTCATTCTCTGATTACAAAAAGGATCCTATAATCTTATGGCTGCAAGGTGGACCAGGTGCAACATCATTAATCGGATTATTTGCAGAACATGGACCATTCAAACCTAAAGGTAAACATGGTGTTGCATTAAGAAAGTACACATGGGTACATACTCATTCCGTGATTTATATCGATAATCCGGTTGGAGCAGGGTACAGCTTCACAAACAGTGGTTATTCTCAGAATGAAACAATTGTTGGATTAAATTTATATAATGCCCTACTGCAATTCTTCCAACTTTTTCCTGAACTACAGCAAAATGACTTTTTGTGACTGGAGAATCCTATGGTGGTAAATATGTTCCTGCCATATCTTATACAATACTTAAAAATAATCCGATATCAAAACAAAAGATCAATTTAAAAGGATTAGCTATTGGAAATGGTTTATGTGATCCTATAAATCAATTAAAATATTCCGATTATCTATATCAGTTGGGGCTAATTGATTTGAATGGGAGGAAAATGGTGCATGATATAGAAATTCAAGGAGTTGCTCTTATTAAAGATAGGAAATGGGTGCAAGCATTTCAATTGTTTGATAATCTCATAGATGGTGATTTAAACAATCATACATCAATATTCAAAAATCTAACAGGATTTGATAACTACTTCAATTATTTAGTGTCACATGATCCTGATACAGAAATCGAAAATATGGGAAAATACATCCAAAGTTCTGAAGTACGTCGTGCCATCCATGTTGGCAACAATACTTTCAGCGGAGAAGCTGAAACAGTAGAACAAAACTTGGTTGCAGATATAATGCAATCAGTGGCACCTTGGATATCAGAATTATTAAGTAATTACCGAGTGTTGATTTATAATGGACAATTAGATATTATAGTAGCTTATCCACTAACTTTAAACTTTCTACAAAACTTAAACTTCAGTGCTGCTGCTGAATACAAAACTGCTGAGAGACATATATGGAAAGTTGACAATGATATCGCAGGCTATGTTAAACAAGCTGGAAATCTCACAGAGGTTTTAGTTAGGAGTGCTGGTCATATGGTACCAGGTAATCAGCCACTTTGGGCGTTTGATCTGATAACAAGATTTACTCGCAATAAACCCTATTATTGATATACCTAGTTAGTGTATGTAATTGCTTATTGTTTGAATAAAAATAAAATTGTGGCTGTTATACTATTTTCTTGTCATAGCTTTGTGTTCTTTTTAATGTGCGTTTGTTTGAATAAAAATAAAATTGTTGGTGTGGATTATACTATTTTCTTGTGATAGCTATGTGTTGTTTTTAGTATGTGTTCTCATGATCTAGACAAGTTTACAAGTTAGTTATAGTAGAAGTAATACACAAATAATGTGCTCTCATCAGCATTTAAGTAATGGTGGTTGCTTTGTTTGAGAATTGAGAATTTGAGAAAAGTCTGGACTACTAGAAGCAATCTCAGTGAAATATTATTTTCATGCATCAAATTTTCTACTTTTTATAACTGGATCACATGCCACGTAATCTTGTTGAAATACACAGTTAACCATCCCATTTTCTCAAAACATGGTTTTAAATAGTTTTGTAAGATCAGAATATATTTATCCGCGTTCACAATTCATTGTGTAAAATATCGTTTACCTACTTCACTTGCCGACATGCATCCCTAGATCATAACAGACGCAGGATATTTAACTTTTTTAAACAATCCTTATAAAATGCCTCATTGTCTATTTTAATTGCCATATGTATCTATTGACACCAACAAAACCAAAGCCAAATTCCGCTGATCTTGGGACCAATCTTAATGTACCCTGATCCAATGTCGTTTTCTTTTTGTCTGTCTCGCCTTGTACGTTTTAAACTCCAATTTGTGAGCGGTTTTATGGTAAGCTACTATTGAAAGATTTCTTCAGGTTGCAGGATTCCACAAAATTCTCTTCAAAGTTCTCAAATTTAAGTCGAAATAACTACATTTTCTTTCAATTTTGAGTTTTTGTGCACTTGAACCAGTCCTTTTATATAAACTAACAATATTTTGAACAGTACACCGAGATAGGTTAACATTTCGACTTGTTTCAGTAGGATATTTACACATCTTACATAAATGAATATTTTTCTTACACCAGAAATCGCTATGGCAAGTGCCATTTTTACGATTTGCTACATTAAAACTAACAGGTAAGCGGTAAACGACAGCTTTATTTTACACCCATGAACGTTAAAGATAAATGTTTTAGTCAAAAAAGTATACATGATTAATTTTATATCATTTGTAAATGTGCAAAATAGAAATGCACAATCTATTGTTACTGCTATGTCCGACGAAATATTAATTTTTACTAAAGTAGAAATTATTGACTTAATATGTTTTAACCAACGACTAGTAAACTTAATAATTGTGTAACGCTAATATAGTAATTATGCATTATCAAATTTTAATTAAATAGGCCAATTTCTTCCATACGCATCTGCAACCCTGCGTATGTTCTCTCCGATAGGAGGGGCCTCACTGATATCGGGAATACTCGGTGTAAGTCGAGGGAGGACGGGCCAAGAATCAGTCAAGTCAACGAAGAAAGGAGGTAAAAGAAAATTTCCCATTAGCAAGATTTATCAAGGACACTGAACTAGCTAGGAGGGCAACATATAAGCCATTGAAATACGGTGAAGTGGGCCAGGAATCACACCCTTACGAGAAAAGAAGACAAACTCCAGTCTATACAGATTTTTTCTAATGTATTAAGGAAACACGTTGCTAGAAATCGTAAACTAATGTATCTATGAATACTGAATATTGACTTCAACATACTGGACATTTAATAAGAAACTATTAAAATAATTAAATATACTAATACTTAATGTCCATTTTTTATTACCTCCTCACAATGTAAACTGCTTACCAAAAGTGCTATTTATTATATAGGATAGGTGACTGGAAAACTAGATAAGATTTTATTAAAGCAATAGACAGCATATAAGGAGATATGTATACAAAAATAGTTTGTGAATTTAGATTTTTTCAAGTCCACTCATTTAATTCCCTTCTGCATGCCTGTGAAACTTCGATTCTTACCTAGGATTAGCTTGAATGCCGTTAAACCCTTTTATCCTATTGAGAGACTATCGCAGCCAACGCTTTGGGGTGACAAAAAAATGTACTAAGCAAATACATATATATCGCGTTGTCTCTACCATTTTACTAAGTAAACTAAGTGGAGTATAAAAGACAACTTTTGATAAAAATTTCATCTTGTCCATATAAGCATGACAGATCAGGGAGTTATGGACTGTGCTGTTGTAACAGATATAAAGAAGATTGACAAGATATTAACTCAACTTTTTGAATAATGTCTTTTGTTGCTGCTTGATTAAAATATATATAATCTTCTACTCTTTTACCTTTCGGTGTAAGGATTCCGAGCCATTGAGGCTTATACATACGTATATCATACCGCTCCTGGCCTGCCCAGTGGCATTTGTTTACTTTTTGCAGCATATTAGAGGTAACAGACCCATTTTAGGATTTTAAACTGCTACACTCTGCCGTGACTGGGTTTTGAATGATTAAAATAAGCTTCTAATATAAGTAGGCCTGGGTATGACATTATTAGTTTGATAATACTATTTTAGATTGCTGGCAAGGATAGCATACAATCCTTGGACCGCTGTATAATATAACCTAGTTTTGAATCACCAATATTAATAAAATAAAACCATTTTAAAATCTAATTTCCCTTCTTATATTTTTAACTTACTTATTTACTTGAATCTAAAAATTGAGATATACACAGATCAACAGTTACATAAGTTAAATTTATTTACCTCTATTTATTTCTATAATTACTATACACAATATTTACAGAACATTTTGCAAAAATTTGGATAAGAAATCTTTTGGCTTTTGTTCTACTGTATCTTGGAAATACATCATGACATGTCCTTTTTGTTTCCATACTTCCACAGTTTCTTTCAATTCCATTTGACCCTTAAATAAGAAAAGGTTAAGAACAGAAAATAATATATAACATATAATACATACCTTAATGATAAGCATATCAATTATTCTAACGTCTGTTATATTTTTATTTTTTAAAAATTCCTCTCTGAGCTTTTCACGGCATTGTTCCTCAGAGCGTGGAATATCATAACGCCTAACTATAAAACTATTACCAATAAGTAATATTACATAAAAATAAGGTTATGTTAATAGTCACCAATATATGGAATCTGGCGGTACCAAGCCCTGTATAGATTTAGGACACGTTTCCTGGCTTCATCATTATCAACAGATAGAATGGGTCTAACTTCTCTTACACCAACTCTTACTGCTTGTGATGCCATTACCAAAACCTCTCTTTAACCCTCTTTAATAATAAATTGCTATAAAACAAATAGCCAGCTGTCATGTGTCAAAGTATCTGACTTGAAATTAGCAAGCTTAATTAGTTGTGTGTTGGCAGAAAAATTTCCAGCGCAAGATGTAAGAAAATATTTGAATATTAAAGAAAATATAGCATTTGAATTTTAATGTAATGTAATATTATATCATTACAGCGATTTCCTTCTCTAATAAAAACTGCAATGTCGATGAAGTCAGAGGCGACTCGTGCAATCACACACTGGAGGCTACAAATACAAATCTCAGCTTGGGGTGCATTTCTTGCTTGAACTTTTACCCACCGCACATAGGAGTATTTGTATAATAATATCGGTTAAAAGTCAAAAACATTAAAGTGATTTAAAGATCGCTTCAAACTTGTTATCATTCAAACTCGATAACTAAAAATCGGCAGCTATAAAATTTTCGTCCACTCTTGCCTCTTGCCGTAGTAGTTAGGACTCTTACCTATGGTCGTAGTAGGAATTGTAAATTAGCACAATTAGGACAGTATCTTTTACATAGTTGTTCCGATGCGATTAGCATTGGTATTCAGCCAAGAGTCAGCCATTATTGGTTGAACACCAGTACACTATATCATACTTTACATAGGACCAACATACCGGATATATTAAACAAGGCAGACCAGTATATTTTTTGATTCTGTATTATCACTAGCTTAAGGTTCGACAAATGAGTGCATGATCGATAGAGTTTGCTAAAAAGGTGGATGACGTGTTATCATTACGTAGTGTAAATCGGTCTGACGCTGTCAATCCTCCGAATTTTATTATTAAATGATAAGTTGTCAGTCCGATTTACACTACTTAATGATAACACGTCATCCACCTATTTTACAAACTCAATGATAAGTTATGTAAACCGGACTGACGCTGTCACTCCTCCGAATTTTAATGTTGCACCTTGTACGTAAGTGGGGATAAGCAATGGAGTGACAACGTCAGGTCAGTTTACACCAGTTAATCATAACTTATCAAGTTATTATGCACTCGCTTGTCGAACGTAATTGTAATTATACATAGGCGAGAAAATACTATATTTTTATATGGCTGTTTAATAACCGATTGTTTTACACCTCCCTTTTTAAATTACAGCCTAGTGTCAGCAGTAATACATAAACGCATAAACGTAACGTTAAGCATATGCACAACTTTTAGGAAATAAGCGGACAATATTAGTTCTGCGTATCCACCTATTCAAATATCCAAAATCTTACTCCCCTACCATTACAGATTTGCTTTCATCCATTTCATAGACAACTATACGATCCACTGTCTTAAATAACTCATTATACGACGTAATTCTTGTGTTAGGAAGAAAATTTTATATGTCGTTGACTCAGGACTACTTCACATATTAAAAAGGTGATGCACGTCATATAAGCGGATCGTCCCGAATGTACGAGTTACTTCTGAATTTTTGGCCAGGTCTGTATATTCAAGCATTTAAAATCAATGAAGATTGTATGTTATTATAAAATTAAGATGGTTTAGAAAACTAATGGTCTACATCTTACAGTACTTTTTTAAAGAAATCAATTGCTTTCTACACTATTTAAGTGACAGGAAACACTTTTTCATTTGGGGAATTTCTTTAACTAGCAGTTGGCTACAGTAGATATAGAAAAGTGAGAAACAAATACACAAATGAAGTTAGTCACTTTCTCGAAATATTGTGATTGACAGATATTTGACAGCTGCCTATGACATTTCTTAATTTTAAGGTTTGGAATCGAATTGTGAAATTTATATTGAAACGTTTTAGTCGTAAATTGCATTCAGAAAATTATATTGATTTTACGCCCTCTCTGCAAATAAACAGCGTTTTTTTTGTATTATTTTACAATATAGAAACTGAAAATATTCGTAGGCAAAGCATCGATTAATTTAACCGTAATTGTTACATATTTCTTATAATGAAGGCAGCCCAGGTAATTGGAAACGATAACGTTTATACTTGCTTGCCAATTTCGTATGATACATTGCAAACAATATATAACCAAACATGTCCCATGGCGATTACACCTACTATTATAAAGCATCCTGAGAAAAATATTTCAGCAGAAATTCAACAGGTAGGTGTACTAAATAATAAATAAAGGTACCTTTTGTGAAAGTATTGAATTTCAGGATGATGGTATCCTAACAAATCAAGTTATAAATGAAAACCTTGTTGAGAATACCGATGCTACGTGAGTATTAGTCATGTATATGCATGATAATATAGAAACACTATAATTTTGTTGAATTACAATAACGGGCAATTGGGTGTGGTATATACATTACTTTTGCAATAGGTCCTTGGATAAAATGGATGTATCAGGAACAACAGCATGTATTATTAATCAGGAGAGTATTTTAAACAAGAAAAATTTGCCACGTAAACGCAAAGATAATTTGAAATGTGATACTTGCGATAAGAAATTTGATAAAGTCAGTATCTACAAAAAACATCTACTCATACATCAAAATGTTAAAAAGTATAAATGTGAGCATTGTTTTGAGAGCTACAATATCGAAGACAACTATAAGTTACATATGGCACTCCACCAGAAGGTGAAACCTTCATGCCCTTTATGTAAACGGCAATTTCAAAGATTAGCTAGTTTAAAATCTCATTTGTTGATGCATGAAGTTGAAGAAACATTTGTTTGTAAAGAATGCTTAGCTGAATTTGATAGGGAGGTTCGTATTCTTACTAATATATCTGCAGTAGTTGTAATTGTAATTTAAAATTTTAGGCTGACTATCATAAACATGTGACAAGTCATAATTCAACTAAAAACGTGTTTGAAAATATACCATATATTTGTTCCTATTGTAATTATTTGTTCGAAGATCCAAAAGACTATAAGGAACATGTGTCCTATCATATTAAGGTATGTTTTTAATATTCTAATATTCATATTTTATAGCTCTAGGGTAACTCGTTCACTGCCGATAACGCGCCAGCGCGTTTAAACCAGACTCCGATTGTACATGCTGGCGCGAAGTCTTCAGGGAATGTGTGCAATTGTTAATTTATTGGAATAAAATTTAGTTGTAAGATGTGTGTGTAAAATACGTATGTACTTAAAAATATCGATACGTTGAATGTTGCACTGAAAGTGAACCATCTAGCCATTTTAATGGTACCATTTATTTAAAAATATGCTTTTATAATGAATAGTTGCTGTAAGGCTCAGTATCTAGTAATTCGTATGTGCAATGTTTCAGATAAAAACTAGTTTTTAATCCAAAGAAAGCCAGGGGACGTACAACAAATAATAAGGACTACAATCATAAGTGCCCTGTATGTAACAAATTGTTTCCTAAGAATTGTTTGTTAGAAAGACATATGAGAATTCACAGTGGGGAGAAGCCATTTGTAGTAAGTTTTATAAATAAATCTTAACATCCATTGAATCTATTAATCTATATTAAATATACTTGGTTATTTATCTCCCTTTGTCTCAAATTAGTGGTAACACTTATATTTTTAATGGAATTCTTTGTCATATGATTAATGAGATGTTCAAATATTTGGTAAAGTGACTTCTGGATATATGTTGAAATAACTGAAAGAATTCACTTTGTTGTCATTTGTTTAGCAAAGAAAGTGCTATAAACAAAAGCACCTGGTCGCCTGCTCGCTCTTACAAATCGGGGAGTTAAATTTGTGGTGACATGTTTGTTTCTCCTTTAAGTAACTCTGTTGGTTGTTAAATAGTACGAGGTTAACCCTTTATTATATTCATCAAATTTAAAATATAAAATGGAGAAGGTAAATAATTTTCTCCTTTTAATATTGATATGATACAAGAATAACCAGTCGAATTTACTACTTCAGTGATTGTAAATTTATTAAACTCTACCAGACGCTCTTAAACTGGTTGATGGTGCTCGTGCTCTGGCTTGTGTTTTACCTTAAAATTCTTTAACGATTTACTTTATCCAGAGAGATAGCTGCATTATTTTTAGGATAGATAGTTACATAGTACTTCATTTGATTAATTGTTTCATTCCTTCCATTTTGTTGTGGGCCTTTATCCGTTCTGAAACAAATGCGTACAATCTGTGAACAACCTTGTCTTCGCACTATTCATGTAAACATGGAATTTTCAGCGTGTCCCCAGTAAATTATTATATTATTATAGTCTGTTTACCTTTTTACGTACGCTGTCGATTAAGAGAAAACCGATCTATATAGCCGGAGCATTAGTAGGAGTAAGTAAGCGACGTTATGGACATCCACATTTTCGTGATTTGTTCTGCAAAATAAAAAATATATATTAAACTGTTCTGATAATGAGTCCTTTATAAATAGAAAAATAAACAGTAAATTTATGCATAGTATAAAGCAGGGTTTCCCAATTGGTGGTCACTGAATTCCGAAGGATCCACGGCCTTTTTACTTGGGGTCTGCGACCCAGTGTTAGAATGATGAAAAAATAAATGATAAGGCTTGTGTCGCCCCTAAAGTGCCGCGACTCGGGAATAAAGCTTTGCAAACTTCGATTCCATTCTCAATTACTGACATCTGTACACACTTTTTTTCCCTGCTCCAGGTAAAATAAATCAAGAAATAGGCTGCTCAATTTGGACTGTAACCTATGTGTAAAATTGTCAAAAAGTATGGAACCAAATGTTGAAAAACTTATTACAGGAAAGTGAGTTCACCGCTCACACTAAATTCCTATTTTATATCATGTGTAGATAATATATTCTTTATGTACAAAACTCGCGCCGTTTTATTTAGTTGTCCAAAAGGGTTGCCTGGCTATGTAATGAGGGTTTGTTACAGAAACCATAATGTCCGCGATTTGCGACAAAAAGTATTTAGGAATCGCTCCATATATGTAAAGAAGCATGGGACAATGAAAAATACCGGAAGATTGGAAGAAGAACATAATATTGCCAATTATATAAGAAAGGAAAGAAATGCAAATGTGACAATTATAGAGCAATATGCTTGTCATCAACTAGTTTTAAAATATATACAAGAATCATCCAAAAGAGAGCGAGGAAAAGGATAGAAACGAAGATAGAGGATGAACAGGCAGCATTTACGGTAAATCGGAAAACAAATGAGAACACACACATAGTACGAAACATTATAGAAAGACAGTTTCGGAAAGACGAGGAACTATATCTAACATTTGTTGACCTAAAGGGAGCATTCCATTCAATAAACAGGGAAATAATCTGGAATACTCTGAATAAATATAAGATACCGCGAAAATTAATAAAAGTGATCAAGTCTGTATATGAGGAGGTATATGGCCAGGTTAGAGTAAAAGGAAGAAGTTCAGAAGTTTTCAAATGGGAAAAAGATATCAAACAGGGGGATGGCCTAAGCCCGCTCTTGTTTATTACGGTAATGGACATGCTAATCAAGAATGCAAGATAGCAAACGAGTAAGTACCAGTGCACAGTTGGGTACAAGAACCTAGCATCGATAGGAATTAATTCACTACTGTATGCGGATTATAGTATCCTAATAACTGAAATGAGAGACAAATTACAAAAACTAATGAGCATATGGGTGAAGGAGATTGAAAGGCTAAAGATGGAAATTAATGTAGATAATACAAAATATGTGATAATAAATCAAAAAAAAAAGAGGGAGGAGGAAACTAAGCATATAATAATAAACAACCGAGAAATAGAACAGGTTTTCTCATTCGAATACCCTGGAAACGTAATATCGGAACATGGCAACATGGATCTGGAGATAAGTAATAAAATGAAAAAGCAACTAAAGTCTACTGCGCACTGAATAAAACCATATTTGGGAAAAAGGAAATCAGCCAGGAGACTAAAATCAGCGTGTATAATTTAATTGCAAGTCCAATAACTAGTTTACAAAATGAAATTGTTTTCATGTACGTTTGATAAGAGATAGATTTCTATATTAATGCTGTATGGAGCGGAAACGTGGACGATACAAACGAAACACAAATCGTTGATAAATGCAGCAGAAATGAGATATCTAAGGAGGATAGCTGGGGTAACTAAGATCGAGAAGTGTAGAAATGAAGGCATTAAAGCAAAACTCAGACAGGAGTCAGTACTGAGGAGAATTGAAAATAAACAACTAAGCTGGTACGGACACATAGCGCGACTAGACCAGGACAGAATGCTGAAGAAGATTAAAACTAAAGTTATAGTAATAATATAAAACTATCCATTATTGATTAAGATATCACGTACGTATCACCTGGAGAATTTCGTTTTTCAGTTGCAGATCGATATACTGTACTGACGAGTCCTAACAAGGACGAAACTAATTAGTCTGCAATTGCGATCTGTGGTTGGCAAAGCTTAATTCTCCTCACAGATTATTGGCGTATGCAACTTGTGCATACCATGTAAGCTTTTGCACAGTTACTCGTTAGCTGCCCATTAAGGCACCTAATTTATTAGGTGCACAATTTTGTTTCTTGTTCTTACTGAAATAAGTAGGTAAATAATATGAGTGATAAATCGAGATATCACGGCTATAAAGCTAAACGAGGTGGAAGAAGCTCGTTAAAACAGCCATCCATGCTACGAAAGCGACCTACCAACCGGTATGAAATGGAGGCTCACGATCCTGCCGAAAGTGTCGACACGTCCGCAAGGAAATTGAAACTGAGTGGCGATGCTCGTGATGTTGAAGTGATACATCCTTTGGTTATCGTATTATCAATTTTTTGCCTGTGTTTTCAGCAATTTCTGTAGAAAAAATGAAGAATCAAATTTGGGCGGCATTATATCATAAGCCGTCAACGAATGAAAATCCTCAACAAAACAAGTGTCGAGCTGGTGAACATTTTTGGTGTTCGTGGCAAAAGGCAAGAGCCACCAATACATTGAATACTTTTGCACACAAGCCCTGTTGGAAACAATTTTCGAGGCGATCAAGCCGATCTATAAAGAGTTGAGCAGCGACTTCTAACTCGTTGCTTAAGTGGTTTCACCCAAAATAGCAACGAGAGTTTCAACGCAACGGTGTGGTCAATGGCTCCCAAATCTACGTCAAGTGGGAAAACTGTATTAGATATTGCTGGGCAACTTGCCGTTTGCACTTTCAACGATGGAATTTGTAGTGTAATGTGACAGTTGGACATGACAATTGGCAGCAATTGCTACAATTTCTGTGTAGAGACAGACCAACACGGCATCGATTTTTCGAACCGATCGCTGAGTGCACAAACAGCTCGAATCGCCTCAAAATCAGCAAGAAAAGCAGAAGAACTCTACGTTAATATAGAAGGCCAACTATACGGTGCAGGCATCGCAGATTGAAGGTATACCATAATTTTCCACCGTCAAATGTTACCTACAACTTTAAACGCGTTTTTCTCGAATCACCGTCTTTCAAATCGGGCAAATCGATAGCGGCTACAAATCTTTATCTTTATCTTCATACATATATAATCTAGTAGACCACGTAGGGCTTTTTCGATACATTGTAAACTTTTTCTTTTATAAACAATCGAGTATGTAATTTTTACGTGAAAAAGTGAATCCTCCAGATTTTATTTCATTAAAGTTTTGGTTCTCAAAAATAGTTTATTAAGATATATTACAGTTCTTATAGTATATACTAAAAGTCTTCTTTGGTGTGATATGTTTTAAAACATTTATCAATGCAAAGACATACGTTAGATTTTTTGAGCCGATAAAATTCTTTTGAAATGTTTTTTCAATATCTGATACTTGTTCACTTTCTAAGCAGTATGGCTTGAAATTATGCGTTTGAGTCTAGTGTCCAGTCTACGTTTGTCTCATTTATAAGTTGAACGCCATATTTCTTGAATCTTGCTAAGAACGTTCTTCAAATTAAATACATCTGTTTTCCATATAACTTGTTTTATAAAAGTTCGCAACAATACTTTAATGATGTTTCCAGAAATACTTCGATCACTGTGGTGCAGATTATGATCCTCTTGCAATACCCACTACTTAATATCTGGTTGGAAACACAGTTCTGCTGCGTGTTTGAGATATTTGTAATAAATTTCAAGTGTGATTCAAACTCCGTTGGGTCATAATTCCACATGTGTGAGGCCTGCGATATATATGTATATTACGGCTCGCAGAATAGTAGTTTTTGGTAGCCAGCCAGTTTCCGAATGCGTCTATTTCTAGTTTTTTTTTACGTCTCAAACGGTTGTGTTCAATATCATGTATTACCTCTTTTTAATATACCAATACGAAAGAGAATATTGAGAAATTTAGCATTATTTATGCAAATAGTTGATTCAATACGTGAACGCGTTCTTACTATACGCATGTTTCGCGTAACCGGCGTGCCGCACTGAACTGTTTACCACTAATTCATTTAAGGGGAGCTAGGTAAGCATTGTATGGTGGTGTGGGACTCCTTTTCTGACACGGCGAATAAAATCTACTAATTATAAGCTTGACTATCACCAACCTCGTTTTCTGATAAGAAATAAAAATCCAAGCAGACGCTTTACCTGTGAAAACCACATTATTCCAATCGCGCCGCAAGTTTTAGCTCATAATCGTTTAGCTGTGTGACTTTCAGACAAGAACGAATTAGAGTTTCTTACCAGCGGACGTTGCTCCTACGTAAATGATTACGTATTGTTGCTGTACATACGTTTCCATGTTTTATAGACAATTTCTCGTGTTTTTTTCAGCGTTATATTCTAATTTTGGTTAAATAGACGAAGCAGTAGTTTTCTACGAGTTGAATATTTTTCTTTCTTCTAGTTTTAAACAGTCTCAAAATCATCTTTAAGTGGTAAAGCCACCATGCGCTTTGAAATTAAAGGACAATTTCAGGAATTATACGGTAAAACCTGTCGAATTTTTTTACGGAGTACTTCATGAAGTGTCTTTATAAGTACAAGAAAATATTTTTCTTCAGTTTTTGACTGAAAAATGGCTGCTCCAGTATCCGGTTTCTAAGATGAGTTTTCTTGGAGATCCAAAACGGGCGAACCGACTGTACCCTCAAATGTGAACCTAGAACGAAAATCCAAGAATTTTCCTTTAATATGTATCATAAACTAATAGACCACGTAGAGGATTTTGAAAATATCCATTTTCCGCAAAATGGTTAGCATATGAATAGAAAATTCACTTCTTCACGTAAAAATTACATACTCGATTGTTTATAAAAAAAAAAGTTTACAACGTATCGAAAAATCCCTACGTGGTCTACTAGATTATATATGTATGAAGATAAAGATAAAGATTTGTAGCCGCTATCGGTTCGCCCGATTTGAAAGACGGTGATTCGAGAAAAACGCGTTTAAAGTTGTGGGTAACATTTGACGGTGGAAAATTATGGTATACCTTCAATCTGCGATGCCTGCACCGTATAGTTGGCCTTCTATATTAACGTAGAGTTCTTCTGCTTTTCTTGCTGATTTTGAGGCGATTCGAGCTGTTTGTGCAGCCTCACTCAGCGATCGGTTCGAAAAATCGATGCCGTGTTGGTCTGTCTCTACACAGAAATTGTAGCAATTGCTGCCAATTGTCATGTCCAACTGTCGCATTACACTACAAATTCCATCGTTGAAAGTGCAAACGGCAAGTTGCCCAGCAATATCTAATAAAGTTTTCCCACTTGACGTAGATTTAGGAGCCATTGACCACACCGTTGCGTTGAAACTTTCGTTGCTATTTTGGGTGAAACCACCTAAGTAACGAGTTAGAAGATGGTCGCTGCTCAACTCTTTATAGATCGGCTTGATCGCCTCGAAAATTGTATTACAGAGCCGGCTTGTGTGCAAAAAGTATTCAATGTATTGGTGGCTCTTGCCTTTTGCCAGGAATACCATGAATGTTCACCAGCTCGACACTTGTTGTGTTGAGGATTTTGATTCGTTGACAGCTTATGATATAATGCCGCCCAAATTTGATTCTTCATTTTTTCTACAGAAATTGCTGAAAACACAGGCAAGAAATTGATAATACGATAACCAAAGGATGTATCAACTTCAACATCACGAGCATCGCCACTCAGTTTCAATTTCCTTGCGGACGTGTCGACACTTTCGGCAGGATCGTGAGCCTCCATTTCATACCGGTTGATAGGTCGCTTTCATAGCATGGATGGCTTTTTTAACGAACTTCTTCCACCTCGTTTAGCTTTATAGCCGTGATATCTCGATTTATCACTCATATTATTTACCTACTTATTTCAGTAAGCCGTAATAAAAAGATAGCTGATGGAACAAGAAACAAAATTGTGCACTCAGCGATAGCTGAATAGTAGTGCCCACAGAAGATTAGACAGATCGGACAAGTCAGAACCCGAACGGCAGTAACCGTCGCGATATGCATTTGGCGCGCCGCGAGGCGCCTCCGCAAATTGTCATAAACGAGCGGTTCGAAATTTTTTCTAATTTTTTCTTATTCTTAAGGGTTTGAGGAAGGTTTAAAGCTAATAAAAAAATCGATTTTTTAAAAGTCGCATGGTGGCCTTACCCCTTAACAGATTTCGCTTTGTTTTTTTCTAACCATTGTGAAGAGGGAATTCTACCTTTACAGCAATTTATCTACTTCTTTGCTTGTAAGGGTTAAGTGTCAGGCGTGCAGAAATCTTCTGCACTTAAATTATATATAAGTATATTCCTTGTTAGAAATCATTCGTACACCTAACTAGAATTTGACTGAACATGAGCGAAGTCCATCTTCAGTAGCGATTTTTAACGTGCTAAACATCGTATTCACACGGAACCTACGGTTTTACTTTCTATCCGCGAAGAAGGCATGCCAAGATTTTTACCTGCAATGAAAAATAACCGTCCTCGGTCGGGTTTGATCCCATTACCTTTAGATTTATAGACCGACATGCAAACGACTATATCATGGAGCAGCCGTTCATCTCTTTAATTAGTTTCCAAGAGTCACTTACCATTAGCAGGAAACGTAGATTTAGTTAAATCAATAAATAGAAGAGAATACAGTGATTTACGAGTATAATGCGCTCTGTGTAAATAAGAGAAATATCACAGGGAATATTGACTCCATTAGTAACCATATCAAATATTATATATAGGGTGTTTCATTAATAATTGTTCATATAGTAACGAGAATGGTTGCCCTAAAATTTTACGATTTAACCTAAAATAATTAGATAAAATATTGCTCCTAACCGAGATACAGGATGTTTGACTTAAGAGTACAACGATTAAAGATAATCGTATTTAGATGGATTTCTCATTATTGTGTAAGTAAATTAAAATAATTATTTAATTTTCATCGCTTACGTGCATATCATATCAATAAAACAATTGCGATTAGTAATATACATAGTATTCTATTGATGAAGGTGTAGCAGGCTGATGTTATATGTTTTTGTTATAACTGTCAGAAAGTTAATTTTTATTCCAAAGTGTAAGATTAGTTACTGTTATAATAGCTTTCATTGTGAAAATGCTACGTCATAGTATTTTTTAAATGCAGAAATGCAAGATATAGTATGTGTACAAGAAAATGATTGAGAGTGCCCTGCTGCTCAAAGATATTTGCAATTATGTCCCAACAGACGATATTACAAACTATTTACGACCGATTAGCAAAAACTCTTCAATTTCATTCGAAGCGAGATGTAGGACGTTTAAAAAAAGTTGCAGTAGATTAGGAGGATGATATTTTAGTAAGAATTGCTGATAATCCCCAGTTAAGTACCAGACATAACTGGAATAAACCATACTTCGTATTTCAGAATACTAAAAAGAAAACTTAAGGTCTTACCATTTCACTCTTGTGCAGAGTCTATTACCCGCAGATATCCCTCGATAAATGGAACTTGGACAATTTGTCATGGATAAGACATGTGCAAATAACAATTTAGTTAGCAACATTCTTTTAGTAATGGAGCTACTTTCACACGCAGAGGCGTTTTCAATTCATTACTATTGGAATGCTGAAAATCCATATCTTATTAGAGAGGCACATTTCCAGCATGAATTTAGAATAAATGTTTGGTGTGGACTTTTTAGAGATAGTTTAATAGGTCCCCTTTGAATTATCTGCAAATTAAAATGATAATTGATATTTACAATTTCTCCAAACTACACTTCTTGATGAGTTGGAACAGATGCCATTAAATCCAAGAAGAGATATGTGGTTTATGCAAGATGGCGCCCCACCACATTGTCCCCTAGCGGTGCGAAATTATTTAAATAATGTTTCCTCATGGATGGATAGGGTGACGAAGTGAACTTCCTTGGCCTATTCGGAGTCTCGATTTTAACCCCTGGATTTTTATTTGTGGGGACATATGAAGATACTAAGTGTACACTCAGAAGATTAATACCCGACAAGCGAATTTAACGTGTTTTTAAGTGTTAAGACAAATTTTAACGCAAGAATTAAAAAATGTATTGAAGTCAATGAAGGCCAATTTGAAAATTTATTATAATATTGTTAATTATTTTTATTTTGTATTACAAATAATTAAAAACATTTTTTATGAAACCTAAATACGTTTATCTTGTATCTCGGTATGGGGGAATATTTTATTTAAGTGTTTTAGGCTAAATCGTCATATTTTGGGCCAAGCATTTTCCAGTTACCATACGGATAATTATTAATAAAACAACCTGTATTTAAAGTGTATCTAAAATCTAAACTAATGAAATATTTCAGTGTCCAAAATGTGGTAAAGATTTTACTCAGAAGAATACCCTACAAATACATATGCTTAAGTATTCGGGACATAAGCCATACAAATGTACTTTATGTCCAGCGGAGTTTTTCAAAAAGGTATTTAGAATAGTTGATATGTATTCTTTCTATGATAAATATCTTTGCAGGAAATTTACGAGTCCATGTGGAGAAAACGCATACAGCTCCGCCAAACATAGACAAAATGTACAAATGTACACAATGCACATGTATATTTAAAAAAATTGCTTCGCTTA
Source organism: Chrysina gloriosa (assembly GCA_038088585.1). Classification (NCBI taxonomy): domain Eukaryota; kingdom Metazoa; phylum Arthropoda; class Insecta; order Coleoptera; family Scarabaeidae; genus Chrysina; species Chrysina gloriosa. The sequence goes on from CM076091.1 coordinate 28,158,225, forward strand.
ATGCCCATATCACTAGGACGCATAGCGGCATAAAACACATAGATGAGCTAGCTGATATAGGCGATAGAGTGAAAGCCCTTAAAGAAATGGCTGAACAATTTTCAATACCTAATACTCTTAATAACAAATCAGGGGAATCTCCGTTGTCAGAAATTTCCCGTGTACATGGATTAAGTACAGATACAAACGAAACATTCGTAAAACTAGCTGAAAATAGTGTAGATGGTACACTTAGAAGATACATTGTAAAACAGAGGAAAGCGGGAGATACGAAATGGTTTATTTGTTTGTACTGCAGTAAGGAATTTAAAAAACCTTCCGATTTAATAAGGCATATCAGAATTCATACCAAAGAGAAACCGTATAAAGTATATATTGAGATAATTATACTCTATATTTCTTTTATTGTTCATTTAATATTTTAGTGTAAAGTTTGTAATGAAGCATTCGCATTAAAGTCGACATTATTATCACACCTGAATACTCATGATAAAAGGGAATATCAATGTCATATATGTTCTCAATTCTTTGCATCAGCTAGAACATTAAAGGTACATGCAAAGTAAGTAAATTTTACTACTTCCTTTTAATGAATTTTAATTATTTAATTGTTTAAGAAAACATAACAAATCAGGACTAACATTGAGTTTAAAATATAAATGTTCAACATGTAATAAGTTATTCAGCACTTATTCGAAAGCAGGAACTCACATGGAAGTTCATAATTGCAGTAATGATGATATTGAAGGAAATAAGCTTTGGGAGAATCAAGCACCACAAATTCCATTAAAACAACCAATGATAGAGACTGTTAAAGGTAAGGCACTCACAATATTTTTTAGACCTATAACATACATAAGTCATACGTAGAGCTTATCCTCAAACGGCTTCAAATGGCGTCAATTCCTATGTTAGACCATGTTATAGAGGGGAAATAGCCATAATGTAGACAACCATCACGATTTTACGTAAATACATTGTATGAACTCTCTGCGTGACTTATCTGTGCTTATAGTTTAGTTTAAACTAGCACAACTACATAGTTTTATTGCATCTTACTTCGTTGTTGGATTTGTAATTAGTACATGACATCTTCATTGGTATTTCTTGATTTAGGACTAGTAACTGTACCTGCACCTAAACCTCGAATACCGCACGCTGAAATGGAGGAATATAAGAATAGACCGTATAAATGCCATAAATGTAATGCTGCATTTATGAAACCGACACATGTCAAGAGACACATGCTTACACATAGTGGTGAAAGGAATTTTAAATGCGAGCTCTGCGCTAAGTGAGTATGCGAAATTTTTCTTATAGAATGATATTTTGTGTTTAAACTAGGCTTTAAGAGTCTTGGAAATTAAGATTGATGTAATCCGTCATGCAAATACTTCCAGTATATTACAACATTTGAAGACCGCAATGTAGATTTATTATAACTGGGCTTTTTATTATTATAAATTTTCTAAATTTAGTCCGGCGTCATTGCATTTTGCATCGTAATTAGGTGTAACTACACAGCGTGCTTACCGTAAGCTAAAACTACTTTTTGGTATAACATGTCACTTCATAGGGGCACGTAACGAAATTAAGATAACAAACGATGGATTTTAATTTCGGTATCAAAAGCGGCCGTTTGTATAATATACACGCAGCGCTTTTCACAACTTATGCAACTAATTAAAATAGAATACAGTTCAACAACAAAATTATACAAATTTTATAAGAAAAATATTTTCCTACTATCACAGGAAAGCCGTAATTAGTTTTCTTAATAAAGTTTCGCACGAAAGCTAGTACCTTTGAACTGCCGATATTTTCAAATAAAATGTTATTTAGACCTAGAAACATAAACGCTAGTAGCCTCGTAACCTCAAGTGAGACATTACATCCATCGAACGCATAGTTTATTCAAGTTAACGTTTTTTATGTCATCAAGTCGTATGTCACGTTAAGTAAACTCTCCCTTTTAACCTCATAATCTTATAAATGCATTTGACCCATCTTGTGAAAAATCCTGTCCGTTTTCATAATTTATGCATTAAATTAAAATTTAAGAAATAACGCAAACAAAATTTCTATGAGAAAATATTTTCCTATTATTACACGAAAGCCGGAAAGAATTTTTTGAAGTTCGGAAGGAATTTTTTTCACATTTAGTTGAGACAAAGAAATGTAAACTCTAGTAAAATTAGGTCAATATGATACGGAAGGTCAAGGAGATGTTTGGATAGGACGTGCATATTTATGTACTTTTGCGAGGCACCCGCCGAACGTCGAATGCGCCAGCGGTCCCAAACTAAATTGTTAAAATTTAATTTTTTTTCTGTTTTACACTCATTATTTATTACTTATTTCTACCTCATATAATTTTGTAAATAAAATTGACGTATTGGTTATTACAAATCCTGTATAGAGGAGGAACATAGACGTCTAGAATTACTAGTGTAGTGAGAAAGACGTTATACGATAGACTAGGCAACCATCCAATCCCTAGTCGTGATATATAACGATATTCCATTAGATCGCTATGATCCCCGCATGTGTCGGTCTTCATTTTCCTGCCCGGTATATCAATGGTTTACATAGTTTCAAATTATAGAATTTGCAATTGTTAAAAATATTTAAGTAGAAACGGACTCAAATATAATTTTTAACATCAGTTTGTGGCAAATACAAAATCGAAAGCATTTTGGGTGTAGAAAGTCAAACTTGGTTTCAAAATGTGTATTGTCCACTAAATAGTAAACTTTGCCAAAATGTGTTGACGTGTAGATTGCACTGTTTGAAATTAAAACTCTCATATGGGATGATATTTATTTAAATACCAATGGTTAGCTAATATACTCTGATCGACGACACAACCACCAGTTTTACATCATCTTCATTTCTCCCCGCGAGGGTACACGTAAGCAATTTTGAACTACGCATTAGTGGTCTCAGTTTTTGTTTGAACGCTCCAGAAAAAGAATGCGTTGCTAGCTTCAAGAGATTGGGCTGTCGTTTCTTTGTAAATGGGCCTATTATTAAAATATGACAAGATTGTCTACTTAATACACTAGAAACTCCGCGAGCTTTTGCGTATGAATGAATGGTTTCGTACGTAGAAGAAAGAAGAAACTAAAGGGAAAGTTTGTAAGAAAGAAATGCATTTGGTCTGAAAAGTATTGGTATGGGTATTTAATGAGGTGACTGATGCACTTCGCCTCTTTTAAGGTATGTATTGTGCCCTCAACCTACAGCCCTGGAAGGTAGAACCGTACATGCTCAGCGCAATACCAAATAAGGTACAACAGTAAATACTTCATGACACAAAAATAGTAAGAATATGCCTGATCAGACCTGGGGTGCAAAACGAAACAATCTTCAATGGAAATATCCATGCAGTTTACGTTTACGTTATGGGCCAACCGAACACCGCATTAAAGACCACACGTCGACCAACACAGAATTCACAGATCACTAAGGTTTGATAAAAGAATGGATGACGTATTATCATTAAGCAGTGTAAACCAGTCGTTGTCTTCACTTGCGGGAAAGGCGCGACATTAAAATTCGGAGTAAGGGCTTAAGTCCGGTTTACACTACTTAATGATAACACGTCATTCACTCTTTTATCAAACATTACAGATCACTAAGCAACTGCAACCCTGCACCACATATAACCTGACTCAACCGAATTATGTTCACTCCTAGCTTTTAGTGGAACAAACTAAGCGTACATACATTCGTATACAACGTCATTCTCAATTGGGCATCACCCACGTTTAACCGAACTGAAAATAGGTTATGTAATGTTTAGGTTCAAACCCAATAACTCTACCTTTTAATTTTAAATGAATAAAAAAGTAGAACATCTGCATAACTCTCTAACGAATGGCCTACAGTGAGGTTCGTTAGGGAACTCTCACAGAAAGATGTACAATGCCTGCACTGCAGACTACATTGCGTATGCCAATAATTGTCACGGAGGGAATTGTGCTGTATTAATTGTAGACTGCAACCCTAGACTAGTTTCGTTCTTGTTAGGACTCTTCAGTACGGTGTATCATTCTGTGATTAACAAAGCAATTTCCCACAGCTAGGTGTTACAAGAGTATGATGAACCCGGGTATGTCCATAATTACCTCTTTTCACCAGATGGAGCCACTAGTTTGGTGAAATCTTTTAATATGATGAACCCTTAGGAAATTCATCTGCTGTTACTGACTCAATTTACCGCTTTATTTCCCTTTTCTTAATTCAATTTTTTTACGTTTTGAAAACTGCTGCACATTTGAAGCGACGTGATGTTTTCCGTTTGCATATTTTCGTTACTACTCCCTCATTTTGTATTGCACACATATCCACGATTTATCGACTTTTTACCGCTGCCAATAGAAACAACGTTAGTTGCCGTAGGAAAAGTAGCACCACCAGGTCTATCAGGCATGTGGTTAGAGCGCGAAGGAATCTTGGCGAAGAAAGCTTAGCGTTGGGGAAGTTTCCTATAGTACTCTACCGAGTGTTTTTCGGTGAGTTTAATTTTGCTTGGCTTGAAATTAGCGGCGATGATCGAGTGACCAGAAGTTATGTCGATATCAAAGGTAGAAACGCACGGACTTTCTCACCATCTAATGTAAGTGAGGGACTCTTGTCCCCGCCTTGGCTGAAACTTAAAAGAAAAATCAACGCCTTTGTAAAGGCTACATAAGGGATCAATAACGCCGTTTCTCGCCCATTTATTTAACGAATTCATTTGATTTCAACCGGAGTTATTATTGTAAGTTCTGTGTAAACTTTGAAAGTGTTTCATAAATTGGTCAGAATTTTTATAACGATTAGTTGTAACTTCCGTGATTATTACAACAGCACTTCTCTTGGAAATACGTTCTAGAAACACAAACTGAAGCGTGTTCAGTTGCACGTAGAATATTGTTTATTTTCAGGAAGGGAACTTAAGTAATTGGGGAGTGGACAGGAGCAATTTCTTCCAGTTTTTTGACACTTAGAATCAATCATAAACGTACTTGTTAACTTTAATCAAATGCATATATATAATTCGTGATCTATTTAAATACTTACCTTGGGGATTCCCTCAATAATAATATATTGACCTAGAAAGTGGTGGAGGTAATCCCATAGATAAATTCTCATTTTTTAAATACTTGTCTTTATTTCATAACACAATTGGAACCTGTAGAATAAAACTTATTTAAAATTGAGCAATGTTTACATTTTTCTATTAAATTATAATAATTATTTTTATATATGTATACATATATCATCAATATAAGATTATTATATATATATATATGAGTATCAAGTTTATATCTTTTAGAGCGCTCTTGACCTCTTACGCACTGAAGGAACACGTAAGATTCCATAGTTCCGAAAAGAAATTCGCTTGTTCCTTATGTCCTCAAAAATTTGTTTCTAAGGAATTGTTGAAGCATCACCAAATCACGCATTCTTCTGTAAAGCCCTACATATGCCCTTATTGCAGAAGAAGATTTAAAACTGCCCTATTATGTCGCAAGCATATAAATGTTCATAGGCATGTAAGTAAACTTTCATCTTCATCTAGTCAACACAGGTTAATTTTGCTTAGAAATACTGTAATGTTTTTGATTATAGACGGTTAATGAATTAGAGCCAATGACGAAAGTGGACCCTGCAAAAACTATTGACTTAGTGGACACATTATCTAATAATCCATTTAATTTGGAAACGATTAACGAGGAAGGTGTTTTCTGGAAACCTGAAGAACCCGACGAACAGCAACCAATAGCCGATTTAGCGTCTCATCTACCTGAATTTGTTGAACAACCTATAACAAAACCGATAATGAAACCAAAGAGAATTACGCATAGATCTGAAAGCAAAAGAGTGGTGAGATATAAAGGATGCTTCTCAATTTTGTGTTATTACCAGTTATTTTAGGTAAATAACAATAATGGGTTTATTTCATACAACCATGACATTATAAATTTAGCAAATACTTCTGATATACTCGTTTCAAAAGATGGTAATTATACTATAATAATGTCAGAAGGAAATGAAATTGACCCTAGCGTTTCTAACTCGAATATACCGGCAATGGACCTAGATTCCACAGCATTCATTAACTATGACGAATATTCATCTGCTAATAATGATGTATACAATGCAATGTTATCTAATGTTAAATTACAGGTAAGGTTAATACTTTCAAAAAATTTATCAGTGTATATCTCATAATTTAATTTTCCTATTCATTTGAATTTCAACCATATTTAACTGTAAGGTGTTAGTATGTGCTGTGTAACTGTTTTCTATGTATTGCGCTTTAATTTTGGTCGTGCTTTTAGTGATTCTAAAGAGGAAGTTATTTAAATGTAATCAAAATATTCGTTATTCTACATTTCAGAACAGTGATCCTATTCTAATGAGTACTATTGGAGAATCTCAAGATTCTAATATTTTATTTATGGATCCGACACTATCCCAAACTTCTGAATACCAAAGTGATGGCCAAAGTTTTGAAACATTTAATCGAACAATATTTAGTAGTACTAATGATTTAAATATTAACGTTCAAGCATCTAATGTTGGCTCAGAGTTTATTCGAACTAATCAGCCAACGCTTCCAACACATATAAGTGATGAAAAGCCAAACCTTTCTAAGCTAAACTTTACCGAAAGTGAAAATTTGCAAACTATTGGAAGTAAAAGTCTACTGTTATTGATACTTCTAAATCACTTTTAACGCCAGATCAAATTGGTTTAAGCGATAACTTGATTATAGCTTTAACTGAAGATGAATTTTCCAATGTGAATTTTAATTTAAACAATGGTTTAACTTCTGTTGCTGATAATTTAAATTTGAATATAATGGATGTTGAAATACAAATACAAAATAATTTTATGTGCAATATTTGTAAGGCGACGTTTTGTAACGCAAAGAGCTTAGAAAAACATCAGTGTATTGATCCATTGTCGGCCGATTTGCATAATGGTAACGCTGATGACATAAATGCAATGATCCTCAGTGAGGAATTGGTAAATATTCCGCAAAATGATCAGATAACTCTGATTACAAGTTTCAATGACCAGGTATTTATCCAAAAGACTTCACGCATTTTATAATATGTATAATTAATTCTACTTAACAGCTCCAAACAGCTCCTATGGAAATTTCAATTGATGAACCAGCTAACGATTCAACTGATATTAGAGAACTGACAGACGGTACTCAGAATAAGGAGCGAAGTACCTCCTTTGAAATAGATAGATGGAAAAAGCTGGAAAACAAGTGTACTTACTGTTGTAAATCGTTTAAAAAAGCTTCTGATTTGGTAGGAATAATAACTCACTAATTTGTTAGTATACGAAATCTCTGTTTTCAGATCCGTCACATAAGAACTCATACTGGCGAAAGGCCATTCACTTGTAATAAATGTAATAAAAGTTTTTCGCTTAAATCTACCCTACAGTACCATTTAAGAACACACAGCGATGTAAGATCTTTTAATTTTGTCTGTCCAGTTTGTGAATCAGTTTTTAGCTGTCGCGCAACATTGAGAATCCATATGCGCATTCATACTGGTAAGATCAATATTTGACTAGATAATTTATAAAATATGACGTATGCAGAAATGTGATACAGGTATATTATCTCCAACAAGGTTTAACGTTGACAAATCTTTTTTTTTCCTATTCGCTAGACATAGATTTTTCTGAAGATAAAGCAACTCATTATTTTTTTCCTATTTGAATTGTTATTCATTAAGCTTGAATATAAGAGCACTTAACTTGGGCGTACCCCGTTGTATTGGGTTATTGGATAGAGTCATTTATTTTCGTCGAGAGAAATGTATATTTCTGTGGGGCCCGTTTAAAGGGGTTCTTTTAAAATTTAAACAACGTACAATAATTTTATTGGTGTATTTATATGTAAATAAAAATAGAGAATGTTTGATTTAAAACAAACTTTTTGTGTATGTCGTGAGCTGATTATGATGTTGCCGATGAATCACTCGGCCGTCTGAAAACCTAGTCTACTGAGTCTAGTGATCACGTGTATTAAATCAACTTAATTTATCATTCTTTTAGTTAAAATTATTTTATTGGATTGTGAAAAATATTTAACGCAAGATGAAATGGGAAAAATTAAAGCTTTGAATCAAGAGTGGTTGCACTGTTGCTATTACTCGCGTTCTGACTTTTAAAAATTATGCAAAACGTTTCAAATGGCGGACAAAATTCAGCATAATTAAGCCTTTGAACACTAAGCTCGTCCGATGTGGCACAAAACTATTCTTCCGCCTTTTTATACGCAGCTTATTCGGAATGGGAGCATTTGGCGCAGCCGTTTTGACGCGTGGTCTTTTAAACGCGGCTGTTTTGACGCAAATCTGTTTTAATGTTTGAGCAATTGCTCGATGTAATATAATTAGTTCAGGATTTATTTTCGTTAATAGCACCGGTATCTGGCGTATACATACCTCATTTTTATTATATGAATATAGCGCAGCTATTAACGAATGCCTCTTAAAACCTATTTATTCTATACGTATGCAATTAAAAATCTATTATGGCTGATTAAAGAATATGAAAGACTTGGCAAGTGCTTACCTATGTTTCTTGTATTACGCGGGTCGTATGGTATAAAACAATGATTTATTATAGCTTAGAGAATATGTATCTTATTATTCATTATTACTATATGTAGTTATTAAATAAGATCTCATAATATCATGTCATCTGACATGATGACGGTAAATTTGTTGATGGATGGAATTACCATCATTATACTATATTACATTATGGCGAAAATTTTGTCCTTCAGTATTTTTAAGCGCCTTTTCGATTTTTCAAATCAAATTTAAAGCGACGGGGTCGAAACTTCCTAGACCGCATCCTATTATACTGACAATGAGTCATTAGATGATATGTATATGATGCTATATGCAGAGCCTGGTACCGGCCAATCGGGTATATGCGTTGATGTTTAGCACGTTAAAAATCCCTACTGAAGATGGGATTCCTACACGTTCGACCAAATTCTAGTACGAGGGAGAAGTGGAATTTATTGAGAATAAGAAAATCCAGTAGACTGTGAACAACAATTACAAAGTATTTATTTAGAGTAACTTTTTATCTGTCATTTGACGTTTACTTGTTGAAATTACGTTCGTTATAACTCAGCTACTTGTTTTTCAAAAGTAAAATAAAATGGAATTAACCAGAGAGCACTTTCGAATCAGACTTTACTGCGATTCCAAAAGAGGTTTAAGCGTTTATGAGTGCAAAGAGAGTTTAGATTCAGTTTTTAATGAACAGGCATCTTCCTTGGCTACAATTTACCGATGGTATAAGAAATTTGAACGAGAAAGGAATTCTGTTCAGTATTAAAAAGGAACAGGGCGTCAGATAAGGGAGAAAAAGCAATAATTATGAATAAGATTGATTACGAAGCTAAAATGAATTTCTTATTGGAAGATAATCAAACTCATTCGGTATTATTATCAGACCCAACAAATAAATTACAACATGAAATAAATAAACTAATAAATAGTTGGTTTTTACAAAAATACATTTCCAAAGATTTAAGTAACCATTTAAAAATTCTAAATTCTATATCTCCAAGAATATACGGTATTCCTAAAATACATAAAGATAATATTCCTTTACGTCCAATCGTAAATTGCATTAACTCCCCACTTACAATCTTTCCAAATTTTTATCTAAAGTTTTAAGCAATATTGTAGGTAAAACTACATATAATGTGAAAAATTCATGGGAATTTGTAGATTCGGTTAGAAATCAAACAATTCCTAATAATTTTGAATTAATCAGTTTAGATGTTGTGTCTTTATTTACTAATATTCCTGTGGATTTAGCACTAAAAATTTTAGATAAAAAATGGAATTCCATAAAAGATTTTACAGATCTTCCAAAGGAGGAATTCATTTCAGCTTCGAAACTTTGTTTAAATTCTACTTATTTTAAATATCAAAATAAAATTTATAAACAAATTTTCGGTACTGCAATGGGTTCTCCATTATCAGCAGTTATCGCAAACCTGGTAATGGAGGACCTAGAGCAAACTTGTTTGGCAAAACTAAATTCTAGTGTAAGTTTTTACAGGCGTTATGTGGATGACTGTTTTTGTTCCGTAAGAAAGGATAGTATTGATGAGATATTAGATTCTTTTAATAGTTATCATAATAGATTAAAATTTACATATGAGAGGGAATCTAATAGCTCATTAAATTTCCTGAACGTGACAGTCATGCATAATAACGGCATTGTGAAAACGAATTGGCACATAAAGTCTACCAATACAGGAAGACATCTAAATTATTTTTCAGAAACATCAAAATTACATAAAATTAATGTTGTTACCGGTTTAGTTGATCAAGCAGTTAGATAAGCTAATCCTGAATTTAGGGAAAAGAATTTAAACTAGGTTAAAGAAATCTTAGATAAAAATAATTATCCAAATAGCTTTTACGAAAATAATAAAAAATAGAATTAACAATAATGACAATAAATGTTATAACGCTATTCCTTATAAAAAAGGTTTAAGCGAACAAATAAAAAAGAATTTAATAAAAACAATATAAACATTACTTTCATTCCAAATTATAGTAACAGATCTCTTTTTACTAATACTAAATCTAAAATAATTAAACAAAATCAAAGTAATGTAGTTTATAAAATAAACTGTAAAGATTGTGATGGTTGTTACATCTGTCAGATCAAACAATATTTAAAGAAAGGTTGTATAGCCATAAGTATTCTTTAAATAATGATTTTGGTGCAATGACCGCTGTAACAAAACATTACAAAGATCTTGGGCATTACTTTGATTTTGAAAACACAATTATATTAAAAACAGAATAATTATAAAAAAATATTAATATATGAAATGATAAATATACAGAAAGACACTAAAACCATTAATTTCAGAACCGATGTTCAAAATTTAAGTAATGTATACAGCAATTTGTTAAAATGAGATTTACATTTCTTAAGAAGGAAACCTTTGGCTAGGTTTTTAATTTGGGTTTTCCCTAGTCCTTCAACAGAATTGTTAAGGTTTCGACAAAGATTTTTTGACATAAGATTTTTCTAGGTATTTTCATAGTTTGCATGTGTGTTTACACATTATTTTAGTTTTTATAATTTATACATAGAAAAAAAAGTTGTTTATATATCCTCTATATCAAGAAATCCTAGTCATTAGTTATTTTGTTGATAGTTCCCAAATAAAAAACAAATGTTTGTTTATATATTTATTTAGTTATATTTTCACTGAATAAGGTGTTCCGAAAACGTTTGTAAACGTTCTGGAAATATAACTATCGTTCAAACTAGTCTTGTTTCATTGACCTAATTAGTGGTAGAAAACTATCATATAAGATAAGTATAAAAAGGTCACGAAATATATATATATATATATATATATATATACGTTTAATTCTCAATGATTTCAGCTTATCCCTCGTATTTATAAGCGCGCGGGATTTTTGCATCTCCGATACTTCACCAAACCAGCTAAGGACCCCATTTGTCGACGCTAGTAAAAATTAAGGAAAAAAATAACAGTTCGTCATTGTGAGCAAATGAATACCAATAGTACCGTGTGTATCCTACTTTAATAAATCTAACCAGGTTAATCGACTAAGCAAATTGTTTTGTATTAATCTGTGGTAAAATAATTGTACGAACCTGTTTCTGTGAATTTTGTTTTAATTTTTATTTTCGAAGTAACCTCTTCCATAATTTAGATTGGAAAGGCGTTATTTATTACAAACAAGTGGTGACAGCTCTATCTTCGGTCTTAGGTCTTTTGCTATGGTTTCCTGTTTGGAGAAAGCACCAAGCGTTTTCCCGCTTGCGTGAGGATATAAAAAAAAAAATAAGAAACAGGCTTTTCTGTTTTATGGCGGTTTATTTAAACAGATGATATTAACAAATTGACAGTATAAAAATACGATCATAAAAAATAAGTATGTATGAGCTTTATTTCAAGATCAAACTTATAATAAAAAATATATTGCAACGTGCTTGTAATGTGTATCACGTACTTAGCGTGTATTGTGTTTACCCTATTTGACTTGAGCCATAACGTCTTGTTTTTAAGGCGGGCGGTATAATGACGGTCTGTTTCTTGACAGAACAGTTAAAATACGTTTGTTTTAAACGTTCAAAATGCGTTTGTTCTAAACGTTTTAAATACGTTTGTCATAAATCTTTCGCGCCTGAGCGCGGATAAAGTACTGGACGAAGCCGGTTTCAATATGGTATCTCGCTAGGAGAAGTTTAAATACGTTTTGCCCTAAACGTTTAAACTCAGAAACTAAAGACCGAATCCGATTTATCTAGTTTCAGGCCGGTGGGATTCGGATTCTAATACTTATCTCGCTCGGAGAAGTTAAAGTACGTTTGTCCGTTCAACGTAGAACGCATTTTTATACGTAAGCGTACGAACCCCGCGTGAGGCGGTTTCAGTTCAAGACGACGTTCGAATGATAGTGTATTCAGCTCGCAAGTTCCTTTGCTTGTGCTTACTTCTATACGCTTGCCTCACATAGAAGCGGCGAGGCGTCATAATGTTGCTCCAATAATCGGTCGATCCATTCAAACAATAGCCTACGCAATCGGTCACAATATCTCAATCAACGATCGATGAACGGCTCTTTCAAGATTAGTACCGTAGTCGACTGAAGCGTATTTTACTGACGGAGACGTTAGATATTTTCCGTGAACGCGCGAACGCCAGAAATTGTCGGTAGCGTTTAAAACAATATAAGCATTTACAAAAGCCAAAACATGAAACAGTTCTAAATGTAGTATACCAGGTGTATGTACAAGTATGAAATGCGGATTTGTTTTGTCATCAAGTGTAAGACGCGCACGAGTGATAAATTGGAAAACTGTGTGCATAGTGTTGTGTTGTGTTCAATATGTCGAAAGTTATACCGAAGAAAGAGCATTCGTGCACAGCATTAATTTTTTGTTGTCATTTGAAGAAAACTGCTGCTGAAACATACCGATTACGTTGAGAAGCTTATGGTGAACATGCTCCATCGCAAGATATGTGTGAACGATGGTTTCGGCGTTTCAAAAGTGGTGAGTTTGATGTTGCAGACAAGGAACGTGGAAAATCGCCGAAAAAATACGAAGATGTGGAGTTGCAAGCATTGTCGGACGAAGATGATTCGCAAATAGAAAAACAACTCGCCGAGCAATTGGGCGTTAATCAGCTAGCTATTTCCAATTGGTTACGAGAGAAGGGAGAGATTCAGAAGACCGGTAGATGGGTACCACATTGCAAAAATAAATCATGGTTAGACCCAAGCGCACCATTCACATCGACCGCAAGATCGAATCGCTTTGGCAGAAAGACGATCACTTGTGTTTGGTGGGACCAGAGGGGCGTGGTCTATTATGAGCTGTTAAAACCTGGGGAAACGATTAATACTAAACGTTACCAACAACAATTGACCGATTTGAACCGTTCGCTGCTTGAGAAAAGGCCAGAATACCGAAAGAGGCAACACAAAGTCTTTTTCTTCATGACAATGCTCCATCACATACGGCAAAACCGGTTCCCGACACATTGCAAGCACGTAGCTGGGAAGTTCTACCCCATACGACTTACTCACCAGACTTGGCTTCTTCCGATTACTACTTGTTTGTATCGATGGGCACTTGCTGAACAGCACTTTGGTTCGTACCTAGATGTGGCTAGATGGCTAGATGAATGATTCGCAGCAAAGAGGGAAAATTTCTACTGACGTGGTATTCACAAATTGCTCGAAAGATGGGAAAATGTATAACAAGCGATGAAGCATACTTTGAATAAAGCACTTTTTATCATTTTTAATTTAACATGTTTTTTTAGAAAAAAATCCGCGTTTCATACTTATGCACCTGGTAATTGTAACAAAACAATTTCGTAATAACAAAACGCAAATTTAATCAAAATAAAAATAGCTTTTAGTGTTATAATAGAACTACAAATCAACGAAATGTTTTAGTTTCTACATTACAAGAAATAATGCAAATGGTCCATTTTTGGAAAACAATCCCTTAAAATGGGTCGATGGGTTACCTAAAAAGGGACATTACATTTCGGAATCGGCACATGTAAAATACTATTCATCCAATACTCCACAAGACTTAAGCCCATTTTAAACATCCCTGGCACTTGTACCAGTTCTCTTCACCTTCCCGCGTACTTTCTTCTACCGACGATACAATTTGTTACACTGATGTTAGACTTATTCCTACGAGCTGAATTGTTTGCACCTCTAATTCATGTTTGGTTGCAATTTGTGCGTGCAGTTGGGCGGTAAACACAATAAAATAACACAATTCTCACGGCAAATGTCTATAACACTTAAATTTTTCGTATGTGAACGCCCAATACAACAAGAAATGGGTGCTGCTCTGATGGTCTTGTTTTCTCAACAAAATATTTCATAAAATTCAAGAAGACTTCACGATCCATCCAACCTTTGTCTTTGGGGAAAGCTGGAAATCCATTAGGTGCATTGTCCATTAGTTCAGGTTTAATTTGGTAAAGAATAAAGGCAGGTGCTAAAATATTTCCACTTGCACTCATAACAGTAGCAATACTAACATTTTCTCCTCTTTCCACCCACTTGCCTTTTAGCTTTTTGAGCAAGAATTTTTTGAAATTTTCGGATGGTTATTACTCCAGTTTCATCGATATTCCATATACTTTCAAGATTTTTGAAAATAGATTGTACTCCATTCTAATTAAAGCCCGTAGCCCTGGCATGTGAAGTTGCTTTGGGTTTTCTTAGAGAAATATTTTTATGTCTACGCAAAAAGCCGTAAATCTATTTCTTAGAAGCCATTATGTATTTTTATTGAATTTATTGGGAATATTATTTGCATTGTTAAAATTAAATGTCAAACGACGAAGTTCTTGATAAGTGACCCCAAGAAACCGCTTGTTTATTTCGAGAATATATTCCAAAATCTTGTTTTATTGTTCCTCAGAGAAGACCTGCTTAAATCGTCCAAGATATTTCTCATTTTCTGTTACAATTTTATTTCTGTTTGCAACTCTTCTTTGCAATGTACTCTTGGGAACATTATACTTTTCTGCGTTTTGTCGAACGGCTAACTCATGTTTCCGAACTTATTGTATAGCTTCTGACATGTCTTGACCCGACCATTTTCCACGATCTGTTTTTATTTTATATTAACGATGGCTTACACGCTGTACGTATCTGAACTGGTTCAACGTTATGGGTGTATATCCTTACTGTGGGAAGTCAACTGACACATACTTGGATAGCGCTGTAATGCTAAACTTTTAAAAACGTGTCTCATCTTAGGATGATGTACCATTTTGGGCTACTTTCGCCTACGTGTCTACCATTTATATTTATGTACAAGTGCGCGAGTATGTATGTACACTACCGTCCAAAAGTTTGGAGGCAGCAACGTTTTTACAAAAACTCACAGATACAGTAAAATTTTATCGTGATTATTGATGAATTTATATAACATAAGTGAATATCGTGAAATAAAAGTAAATTTATTCAAACATAATAATATTTATGCATTATTTAGCTCGTAAGTTTATTTTCGTCCATATGATAGTTTTGAAAACTGCTGCATAAATTTTGGGTATTCTTCGAAGCAATTTTTCAAGACACTCCGCGTCAATTTGTTGTCATACGCTCTGTAAATATTCCTATAGCTGCATAGAGATTGTTGCTGTGTAGTCCTTCGATCAAGTTCATCTCATAAGAATGAAGGATAAATCCGGACTTTGAGGATGCCAAACCATTAATTTTAGTTAATTTCCTGCTGCTTTCTCCCCTAAAAAGTTTTTACAGATTCGAGCCGTATGTTTGGGGTCATTGCCTTGTTGGAACACAAACGACTCACCAACAACGCGGCTTCCACACGGATAACATGGTTTAGCAAAATATCAAAATACTCATCTTTCCGCATTGTACCACTAATTTTCACTAAATTACCTGTAGTTGTTCCAGCAAAACAACTCCAAACCATAACACTACCACCTCCGTCTTTGACGGACGGCACTAAGCAGGCCTCACTAGTTCCTTCCTCTGGGCCAGTTTTCATGCTCTCTTGCCCAAGTTAATTGTTTCTGTTTATGCACATGTTTTAAAAACGTTTTTGGCGGCCGATACATTCCCTTAAACCTGCTACCAATAGTCGCCTCTTGACGGTAGTAACACAAACATTTGTTCGTCGTTGTGTATTAACGCGCGATGTGACATCTGATGCTGTTATATGTCGATCTCGTTTCTAAGTCGTTACTATAAATCTATCTTCAGCCCCAGAAGTCACCCGTGGCCTCTTACTTCGTCTTCTATCAAGATTTTGCCCTGCTTTTCTTCTCCGAGTCAATGTGTAATGCATACCTTGTGGTGAAATCCCTAACCGTAGAGAAATTTCTCTTTCCGTATATGGCAGCTTACGCTCAGTACTTTACCAAATTGCTATAATTGCGCACTAAATTCAAAAAACTGATTCCACACAGGAAAGAGATAATTAGAGAGACATTTAAGACATTTAAGAGACATTAACGATTAATACCTTTACCACATGCATTAAATAATTACCGAAGTAGTACTAAATCGTTTGACCGAAAGTAATTACTGCAGGTGGCCTACCCTTTCCCGTCAAATAATATCGTATTCTTGGGAAAGAGCAATAAAATGTATTCGGGTGAAATTTGTATCTAAATGTTTGGAATTTACGGATTATGTGTAACAATGTTATATTTGCAGAGAATAATTTATAATAGGGATTAATAATTTCACGAAATGCGTAACAGTTGTATTATTTTAAAGGAGTTTTACCTCGCTTTTCAATCTTATAGACGGTAGTGTATGTGTACAGTTTACTAAGAATAGCTTGATACCTGGGACCTGTGTGTGCAATGGATGAAATGCAACAGATTGTACAGAGGTCATTGTATACACCGACATTTTCGGTTTTCCAGTTGAACATCCCAAGTAACATGTTGTTCTTAGAAAACTGAGCATACACATCGTTCGAATTTTATAAGTAACGTAGACACAAATAACAAGAATTACAAAATGCTCCTAGTATTCCGAGGTATCTAAGGACATTCTTTGAACCCCGATACAAATATTGAAAGTGTATGCAGACGAATGTCGAAAGTCGTAATTTTGTGCACTTTGGCCACACATCATAATAGATATGAGCCTAGAAACGATTTATTTATGTGTGTGTTGTTGGGAACGAAGCGTTTAGGTTAGACCTTGACCAGCTACGTCACCCAAATGTCACTCGACATGTGTCTGGATATAAGATTTGACTTGAACGAATTCCTCTTAATATTTAAATAAAGAAGCAACATCTAGGTATCAGATTGGTAGATTTGTATAAAAGAATAGTTGTATAAAAAATCGGGAGCTCGTTCAAATGATAGGTCATTGGTCACCTTTACTATTGGAGGAAGGAGGAGTACCATCTCCTACACGAGATACTCTATCTGATACAAAAGTTTCCTTGGTTTTGGACTGTTTTTAACCTCTTGAACTCCTTAGGCCGATAAAACGACCTGAATACCCATATACTCGCTTAGCCGGTACACTGGTTTCTACATTTACAGTATCATAACTGTATGTATAAAAAGGCGAACGAATAGTTTTGCGCGTCATCCAAGGAATAAAGTGAATACATATTACTCAGGAGCCCAGGACCAAAGCGGTCAAGCGGTTAAAACATTTATTTTGCCGAATTTTTCGAATCTAGATTTTTATAGAAATAGCTTCAATTAAATTGTAGTATATAATGAGCGCATTTTCTAAGGTAAGGATAAAGTTTTGATCAAAGTGAACCAAATCCTTTGATTTCTTGGTGTTAATAATTGTACTGTATTTATTATAATTGACTTCCACAGCCGAATACTTTGCGCAACATACACACATTTATTTGTTACTTGCATTAATTGTGCTGTTTTTGAAAAGTTTTAACCTATATATTGAATTTCAGGTGTAAAACCTTATCCGTGCCATATGTGCCAATTAAAGTTCCGAACTTCTTCTGGGAGAAAATCCCATTTAATGACACATGCGAAGAATTTAAAAGAAATGAAGTAAAGCATAATAGCACTCAGATGAGTCGCTATCTTGACACCTTAGTTAATAATGACACAGGAAATTTGCAAGTAAAAGTCGAACCCACTAATATAATTGTTGAAAATGTAGGTATATTGACATTGACACACATAACTAGTTTTTAAACATATCTATTTTTGCAAAATTTAGGCAGAGAATAATGAAATACAACAAATAGAAGGCCTTTCCTTGGATTTATTGCAACAATTACAAAGTGCGGGTCTTTTGATTCATGAAAGTAACAATGACGAACTTGGAGATGGTTTGATGCAGTTAAATTACGATAATATATTGGATGGTAAATCTATTAAGATGATGATGCCTGTTCAAAATGTAGATATAATTGAGCCGAGTATTATTAATGGTATACAGAATAATATTGAGCCAAAATTGAAGAAATTTGAGTGTAACTTTTGCCATAAAACTTATACTACCAAAGCTGTTTTGAGGAAACATCAAAAGCGACATAAAAAACCTTTCCAATGCAGCAAATGTGATAAAAAGTTTGATTCTCAGGATTTATTAGACAAACACATAAAATTACATTCGGGGTATAGACCATTTTCGTGTACATACTGTGCCAATAGTTTCAGCGAAGAAGGTAGTCTGAAGACCCATATGAAGCGGTAAGAGATGTTTACATATGTTATTCTCAATCTATGTGACTATACTCGCCTTTATTTTCAGAATCCATAACGTTTACTAGACCTACTTGTATATAAGATTTTAATAACGTTGTTTCGTGTATTCATAAGTATTTAAATTATTACGATTGCATGTTATAGTATTTTTGTACAGTTTTATATGTTGACATACATAATATATTTACATTTTAGATTAATAAGCATTTTTATTTTTTCTGTTTACTTAACCAATGAATATAGAGTGCGCAATCGGAACCATCCACCACGTGATCTGGACTTTTTAGTCAAGAGTAATTTAAGTTAAAAATATACGTATGTCTATGTACCATTTTTAGTTTGCTTTGCGTTTCGGGAGTGAGCAGTTCATTAGTAAATGGTATCTTGGAATTGGGACTCAAACAATTGTGTATGCAAGAATGACGTCTTTACAATGAGTCCATGATTTCATATTTAAAATAAATACATACACGTAACATACAACTTTGCTTCAATGTTGGTCAAAATCTTTTTCAGTTTGAGGGCCGAATTTCATTTCCTTTTGGTATCGCGGGCCGCAACACCGGGAAAAAGATATTTTATTCTTATTGAATAAACAACAATTACTAGTTTTCACAGTTTTAATAAGGAAAAAATAAAAGAAATCAATAAAAGGTGTTAATCTGAAGTCTGACATTGTTTACTTTTAACTGGTAGATTCTCAAACTGTTATCAAGATGGGCATCAGTAATTCTTGTCCTCGCTTTGCATTTGACGTTTTTCATTCCAGAAAACAATTGCTCACATAGGTATGCGGTGCCGAAAAGTTAGATCATCCTCAAGGCATGATGTCTGACTTTAGGTAATTCTGTAATGGTGATATATTTTGAATGAAATTCAAGCAGACCTACATTAAATTTGTTTTTTTAAAGTAGAATTGCACCGCAGCTGTATCAATTCCGTCTGGATTTCGTCAGGAACGTCTTCAACAAACACACTGAATGGCCAACCAAAAAAATTTGTTTCTTTTAAATTTTTTCGGAAATCAACGGTGTTTTTAGACCTTGTAGCGCAGTAATATATTTCTTCATGTTCGAAATCTTGCAAGACGACCGATGAGAAAAATACGTTGTAGCGTTTCTTTTGAATCGATTTATTCGTAGATCCGGCTTAAAATCAAACGCTTTCAAAACGTGAAATAGCTTAGGACCAACATTATCTTTTACTTGAAGCTTTTGTCCAAAACGTTGAGATGCAATATTATATCAGTAAGAAAACCTAAATCGCTCAACCATGCTTCATCGGTGAAATGAAATACCGGTTTTAACACGCGTTTTAACATTTTACTTCTCCTAAGCCAGCGAACATCAGAAATAAGTTATGTCGCCGTATACAGCGTTAGTTTCTTTTAGAAATCCCTGGAACTGTCTGTGATTAAGACCCTGAGACTTGATGAAGTTTTCATCACAATTCTCATCACCTCCTGAATATTAACGAACTTCGCCCATAAATTTTGTTGATGAATAATGCAAATGATACTACATGAACGAAATATCAGCATTGTGTTTCTTTATTAATGCAACAATTTCTTCATTTTTGCCAACCATAGCGGGTTCAACCAACAGACGGTGCTGTTGGTTGAAATCCCAGCCAAGTTTGATAAATAATTTGAGGTTATATCTATTCAATACCGCCATAAAAGGTTCAAACAAGTCATATCCTCTTGTGTTGCCTTTCATTGGAAACAGAGCGGACAATTCTTCGATAATAACAACATTATTGTCAATGCCGCGGATGAATATAGCTAACTAAGCGGTATCAGTTAAATCCGTGCTTTTATCGAGTACAACAGAATAATAAGCAGAGTTCGACGCACATTTCATTAGTGATCTTTCTATATTTACTTCCAATTCTTCTATCCTCCTTGCAATTGTTGTTTTCGTGAGTGGCATAACACTTTCACAAATTCGCCGTATGTCACTAATTTTCTCTGAAATAATGTAGCCCACTTTTATATTTGTTTCACTGTCTTCATTCTGCTCGTGAAAGGAATGCTGCCGTCGTTGATGTTGGTTTTTTCATGCTTCTATCTTTACGATACGTAACTGCCCTTGAGGATGTTCGTTGTTTTTTTATGGTTCTACCTTAACGATACGTAACCAGGCTTGGACTGGCCTACCGGGACGCCGCACAGTGGTTCGTACCCATACAAGAGGTCTCACGAGATATTCATATTTATAGCTTGCTTCCCATATACAAAAAACAGTTTTATTCAATTTACTCCTAAACTAAAAGTCCAGTCAAAAAGACGTCCTTCCCATATTTGTTGCTTTTTCATAGAGCAATCGAACGGCGCTTAAATTTTTGTTAAATTACGACTTTATGATTTTCAGGGTTCTATGTCCGACGTCTTGTATGGGGACGAACCACTGTGCGCCGGGAAGTTTTCCTGTGGGCCGGTCATATTGCGGAATAATGGGCCGGTGAACAATCGGCCGTTGAGAAAAAGATTACAATCGAAATAAATTTGAAAAATAGTGTTCACTTTGGAAACGAAAGGGAATACAAATTAAATTTGAAAAACAAAGTTTACTTTGAAAATGCTTAGTGGTAAAAAATGAAATCATAAAAGTGTTGGTAACAAAAACAAACAAGTTATTATATTCAAAAACATATATTGTTTAATAAATTAATAAAGTTCACTTTAGAAATACTTATCGTTAGTCCTAAAAATCAAATCTTAAAGGTCTTTTTGCTTTTCTTGCAGAGGAATGGGCTGCTAATTCGAAACTTCCCGGTGCAATTTGCATAGCCAGTGCAACCCTGTGCGTAACTGTCCTTGAAGATGTTCGAACTTATTGGAGTGTTTGGTTTCGTAATGTCGTTTGAGATAATATCCTCTCAATACAAATATTGACTCATTGCACACGAGACGAACAGGGTGTTCTCCAACACAAGCAAACAAACATAACTTGGCCTTTTTTATGGAATGATCTGTGTTCATCCGCAACTTTACGTTCTCTACTTGTACTTGCCATCTTCACACTAGTTCGATATAGGCAACTTATTTCCGATTCAACTGTGAAGCGGCGCTGGCGAGGCGAACCGAAAATGAAACAAAAGAGATATTATATATATATATATATATATATATATATATATATATTATAATGATGATGTACTTTCACTATTGCGATACGAATATGTGAATGACGTGTATGAGTAGATATGAGAGAGTTCAAATTACAAAGTACCAATTCAGAAGGTATCGAACTTCAAAAGTCCTTGTCGTTTCTTGAATACTTCTTCTTCTTCTTAATCTTTTACCCTTTCTACCTTTCGGTGTAAGGGTTCGAGCCACCGAGCCGTATATGTACACGCATATACCGTACCGCTCCTGGCCCACCCAGTGGCATTTCCTTCATTTTCGCAGCTTAGAGGTCCAGATCCCTTTTTAGGATTTTAAACTGCTACGCTCTGTCGCTACCGGGTCTCGAACGCCGGCCCTTCGCACTGTGAAGCGCGAGTTTTACCACTCAGCCACTGAGGGGTTTCTTGAATACTAATATAGTAAATTTTGGCTAAGCCGTTGTGAGGCGCAAAGTAAGTGTCGCGGACCGCCTGTTGAAGACATAAGTTCTAAAGCATCCACTGCCCAAAGAACAAAAAGAAATAACTTCATATTACTCAAAAACAGTAGTATGGACAGCTTGCCAAATCTATCTTGAGTGTTCAAGGTTATTTAGTTATTGATTATTGATACAAGGTTATTGCGTATTCAACCCTGATCCTCAAGATAGATTTAATAAGCTCTCTGCAGGTATCGGCAAGTATACTAAGCCAGTGATGGATAGGGTGATTGATGTACTTCGCCTCCTTTTGAGTATGTATTGCACCCATACTATCGCTATGATGAGGCCAGCTCAAGCCACAGTTCCTTCTCAAACTTGGTGGTATCCTAAATGTCTGATACTTAAGTGAATTCAGCTCCCTCCTTGCAAAATCTGCAAGTGCTACTATTCACCATATCTATTTTGTGTAGATATCCATTCATCCGTTGCCCCGGATGAACGCGGCGCTTGCTCTTGCCCGAACGCGACAACCAAAAGTATTACCAAACAAGATGCTCACGAAATCAGCGATTTGCCACCAACGGAAACTACCGCAATCGGACGGCATCACTAAGCCGGAACAACTTAACGTTGATGCTTTGAATATAACCGAATTGGAGGAACGCATCGAAAATGAGAAATGGGAACATGGCGTTTTGAAATCTCTAGTGGGTGACGCTATGCTTCCGGGCGGTATAGCCGGAACGGAACCAGCTCCTCTTAACAATGCCGTTACTGTTGAGCAAAAACGCTAGGACAGTGTTGGACATTTTACAGCTGAAGAATTGGAATCAGAAAATCCGGATAATGTGAGTAATGACAATGACACCGGAGGTAGACTGAGGCGCCAGAATGCAAGTCACAGATTGGATGGTGTAAATTTGAATTAAAACGTCCCAAATTATATATACCACAAAGCTGGTGAAAAGGAGGAAAAGGAAGAAGCAGTACAAACTTATTTTTACTTAAAAAATATTTTTCAGTTGTAGGCCCGTATTACTTTACCACTTCTTTTTCATGAACCTTCTTTGTCTCTTCAGATATCATATAATTAATATTAGTACTACCTATTAGGGACATAAATACTGTTGCAAATAGTTTACGCAATAATATGAAAAGTACAGAATATTGTTTCACTAAATTTTATGTTGATGCACAGAAAAACTAGTACTTTGTTTTATATCACGTATTTATTGTAGCACAGCGTGACTATAGTTTCATATATGTACGTATGTATTGTTATCGTTTGATAATGACATGATATATATATTATAAAACAAAGTACTAGCCTTTCTATGCATCAATATGATTAAGTATCACGAAGTAACGGCTACCACAATCAATTTTTGAAATTTTGTGTTTATTTGCTAATGTAAGATATAACTATGGCACTCATTCGAAATGGCTGCTTCTACCTTAATGCAAACCTTATGTCATCCAGGCCACGCATCAAGCACTACGTCATCCAGTGGAAAATTGACCACAGTTATATGTGTGTCTAACTTGTTTTCTGCTTTCTCCTTTACAATCTTCCTGTTTGCTTCCGTCAGTTTCGCTCTTTTTATCCTTCAAGAAATTTGTAAGTAATAATCTTTTTAACAGTCTCTTCTTAAATTTAAAGTACAATAGTTTTTCAAGTCTTTGTTCTCTAAATTGACGATAGTTTGTTATTGGTGCAATGCTTTATCACTGCGTTTCTTTGATTTGTCTTAGAATTTCTCTTTGTATCGCATTTATTTTGCTTTGACGTCTGTTTGAGTGTCCTCTTGCAGCGCTATATCGCGGGAAAGATTAGTTAATCATATATTTAAATGTTTATAGATTTTTTGTTTTTCGAATAATGTTTTGTTGATTGTTGTTGTTGTGAATAGAAATTGCAGCGGCAAGGGAAAGGAGAATTGGAAACTTATTTATAAGTTGATCCAGAAATGAATATATGTATGTACATCTTACTTAATCCTCACGCTTTCCAACTCATGATAGAAGGATATATTGGAGTTGAGTTCATTTCTTTCCTGCACTTGCTATTTTCGGCCGCTGTTCATGCCATTTCAGCTTATGTTCTCTTTTCTTGCTGCCATTCTTGGTCTTATTCTCACATCTTTCGTAGTCTCCCTTTTGGTGGTTTCTTCATTAGTGTGGGCTCATATACTTGTCTTAATAATTCCGATACTTTGCTACGTCTAAATTTATCGTTTGGCATATTTCATTTTCTTACATCTTTTGTAACCTATTTCGAAATTCTAAATAGATTTGAAAAGTTTCGAAAACACTGTACATTACCTATTACTTTAGTACGTTCTTCTCTTAAAGGCTGTTTATCTATTTTTTACTCCAAGAGTTTCGGTTTTATTTTGCGTCAGACATCCTGAAACAGAGTCAAGATCGGAGGATGTAAAGTAACTGTCCGTTGAGCGGATTTGCAGTGAAACTACTCTTCTGTTTGACGTACCGTCACGTTCCAATTCGGTTCTTGTACGCGACAGAGTGGTAACAAAAATCACCCTTAAGAACCAGTGGCGCCCTGATACTTCCTTATTTGCAGCCAGCGTATTTATATCTTTTATCGTGAAAGTGTAAACCTACATTTCACTCACGACCTTCACACCCATTTGTTTGTATGTCAACAGGTCTCTCTGAAACGAACTGACAGCCACTTGCTTCCCGAATGCTGTGTTTTAGGTTTTGTGACATCTTCCAGAGCTTTCAGTATTCTTTTCGTTTGTTTTAGGTTGTTTTATTTGGCGAAACGTACGATTGGTAAGGAAGCCCGTGGTGACTTTTACTTGTTTCTTTTGCAGTATATATTGCATGCGGTTAATTTTTGTTTCTGTATCCTTAATTGCTTGGCGTAACACATGCGTGAAGAGTTGTACATCTGTGTCTATGTCCATTTTTCTTCAAACTCTTCTGAACTTGCACGTTTTGATTTGACATACCTTAATGTGTCTATGCTACCACGTACCACGTACCACGTTAAGCACTACCACAACATCGGAAAAATTGATTCCAGGTGCCCATTAATGTTTTTCATTGTTTTATTTTAACTTCTGTTTATTCCGTTTTTGTTTGTTTGTTTTTCAACCTAATTTTTGGGGCACTCGTAGCTCCTTACATTGCAAAACAGAACTGCCGAAAGTGAAACATGAGAAATGTGTTGCAGTGCCTTAAAACTCTATCTTGCGCTTATCTAATTTATCTGATAATGTAGTATGCACTTGTTACGACTTGACACGATCTCAATCCAAATTAGATGTCCTGACATATGCTGTCCAAACGATCCCGCGGTCTTCTCCCTAATATTCCGGTATATATCTCTCCAATTCTTCTCTAATTTTTATAATCTCTGGTGGCTCCATTTTTTGTGAATAGGGATAATTATTCCTGTTGTTCCGGTACACAGATTCTATTACTAACTCCTTATTCATTAAGTTCTTCAAGTACTATCACATAATATACCATCGGTTGAGCTCAGTTTATTGATAAATGTTCTAACTCCTCCCTCTTCGTATTTTATCTTTGTTGCCTTATCAATCCTGTTTGACATTTTGATCTTTTCTATCTATCCATTGGACACAATATTGCCTCACACAAACTCAATTACTACGTTTGCTGTTTAATCATTGTTATTCGCATTTAAAAATACTGTGGTAATTTGATTAGTTGAAGTAATATTCTAGGTGATAAAGTTAACTGTTTACGTGTCTAATCACGAGAAGCGAAAAGATGGGGGTTTATTTATCCTGCTTCGTTATTGTATAAAACTTTAATCGCCGGCTTAATACATACATCTTAACAATGGGTCTCATAAACGTCTCCATTGAGAAAAATACGGGGGTTTTCGATGGAGTGAGGCAACGGTTCCGACTGAAAAGAGCAGTATCAGTGCTCCTATCTGTGTGTTCACTGTACGGTCTCCAGAGACGAATCCTGCAGCAACGAGAGGAGCCATTGTGACTGACAGATCCTGGCATGTTCAGATGGAAGGCTCTTTCCTTGCATACGAATGGCCTACTTGTACAGAGACTCTGTCAGACCGGGGAATATTTATAGCGAACATTCGCCCGCGCTCGATGCGCAACTTCCACGCTTTATGCAGATAAGCCGCTTTAATTGGCCGGAGCTCACTCCGCTCGGTTCCGTGGAAATTCTAACTATGGCTTGGTTGTACTGCGACGGGGACTACGGTAATTTGTGTCATTTACACGCAGGAAAAATATCTCGGGGTCGTCGCCGAAGACGCATCGTCGCTTTGTTGTCCTGTAAACTCTTAAATATGGTGGATAAAAGAGTTCTTCAATTGGCCGCCTTCTTGCGGAAAGAGTTTTTCTTAAATTTGCAAACAAATATAGGAATAACGTCGGTAAAGTTCGTCTGCTTAACATAACCACATAAGACGTACTGTTGTGAATTCGTAGGAAAAGGGAGGATACGGCATTGAGCTGGTATATTTAAATAAATTTGCGATTAAAGAGTTTCAGAATGTGAGTGTCGGAAATCGAGGACGGTTAATTCTTTTTCCTTTATAAAATTCTTTTAAGCTGGCAAAAAATACCGGCATGCAATATTAGTTTTTTCCAGATTCTTGTATGATAGGGGATAAGGTGCGAAAAATCATATTATCAAAAAGAATGTATGCGAAGGCAGTAAGAATTTTAGAGATTTTAAGAAGCATTTTTGACATTTTGAGGAAAATATTGAAGATATACGCCCGTAATTGTAATTTCTTGACGAAGTTATTGCGTGGTAATAAATGATTAGTTTGTATAATTGTGGTTAATCGACAAAATTTATAAATCAATGAAAAAATTCCAATTTATGTAAAAGACTTTTACAAATATAATATCGTAAATTTATTTAACTTTAAATTATTGTATTATTTGTTGCATTGTATTAGGTATTCTAAATTGCAAATAATCCTTGAAATCGTTTTAAACACATGCATATAAATCTCAGTATCCGGCAATGAACAACAAAGCCGTTTAGGAGAGAAAGGCTCAAAGTATTAGGAAAGTTTGATGTTCCTTTTCGTCCCAATTTGTTTATGCATGGACCATAGGCTTTATTGCGAGCACTCGCTTCAGATGACCCTTCTGAGTTAAGTAGGTATCTGTTTCTACTACGAACACAATAGACTTCGGAGTTGGAATTAAAGGACATAAGAAAAATGCATTATCCGTTTTAATTATATAGCTTGAGAAAAACGAGGAGGAAAGCAGTTTGCTTCTTGGGAATGGCGTATGCCGGATTAGATCGCA
Organism: Chrysina gloriosa; assembly: GCA_038088585.1. Taxonomy (NCBI): domain Eukaryota; kingdom Metazoa; phylum Arthropoda; class Insecta; order Coleoptera; family Scarabaeidae; genus Chrysina; species Chrysina gloriosa. Next base: position 28,185,851 of record CM076091.1, read on the forward strand.
ATAAATTTGGATTAAATTACCCAGAAAGTTCTTTGTTTTGAATAAGCAATTATATAAAGATGCCCCAATTCAACGAATATACAATACAATGTTGGTGCTAGAATGATTAATTTCGTATTAGTTAATATGAAATAGGATAATAATTAACGGAAATAGCTATAACTTAACAGGACGATTCTTTCAATTTGTTCCTTTATACCGATTAATATTTGTGGCAAAATAAAATTTTCAAAAAATACTTATCAAACTATATAAAAACGCTTCTTATTAGACATCTTGGATGTTGGACACCGATGAATGCAAAACAAGGACCATCATCAGATAGAGGCAGCGGCATGTTAATGGATGAGATCCGGAATGGCCGATTAATTCTAACTACGGAAGGAAGTGCCTATAACTCGTTCCAAGAGCAGAGAAAGAATCCTTAATCCGCGTTTTCTCGTTATTTGTCCGTGTGTAAAATAAAGAAGCGCCATTTAGTTCTACGACACACTTTACCAACGCTGATTTAAATCTCAACTCGCTCGGATTCTTTGTCTTTATATACCTGCGTCTATTATGGGATGGAAAGTTTTAGAGGATCGATTTTGAGAATAGAAGGTTTCATAGAAATTCAGTGAATGTAGTCTAGCACTTGACCCAACGTACATATATGAGTTAGATTTGCTTCCATGACAAAAGCCTTAGTAATTTAAAGCGTAGGAAAGAGCATTTTGGCTTTGTTTCGCTTTTAATTGAACTACGGGTTATATTAATCAGTACTAGTTAAGGAAATAGGGCTATATCAAACTCCTTAAAGTTTTCGTTAAAACTTAACTTTTCTTTTCTCTTTTATTTAATTTTTAGTGATCACCTGCGTGTTTGTTGACGCTCATTGGTATGTATTTTGTGTGGCATAGTTAAAATAAAAATTATAATTATTGATATAAACTTGCTAGTTCTACAAAACAATGTGGAACTGCAGTGAGAAATTCGTAGTAACCAGAATAGGTACTTAATAACTTGTAAAAGGCCATCATCCAGTTCCAAAATATATTGATACATATTCACAGTCTGTCGTTATAATAAACAGCAATTTATCGAAGATTATGATCACTACATAAAACGTGTGCTACAAACTACATAGAAATAATATTTCGGATACGGTGTACCTAATCTAGTCTAATTGCCTTTCTACTTTTAGTGTATAAGTAGCGTAAACCGGATACAAAATAACTATGATGGTCGTATGTTTTTGCAAGTTGCTTACTTTTGCTGCTAATTTGGGGAATTCCTTTAGTGTATGTAGGTTAACTTAATAAAACAGAATTCATAAGGATAAACTAGGTTGTTGCTTCCCTAAAAGTTTATTTATTTCTTCAATCGATGAAATTGATTTTAAAAATTCTGGCGTTAATATACATTGACCACATATTTGGTTCTTGATGATTAGAAACAAAAGAAACGGTTTTTAGGTGATATAACAGGAGAACATCAACAACGACTCTTTTAATTCGACGTTTAATATCCTCAAATAGTCGATCGTGTATCGCGATAAAGAATGATTTGGCAGTTTTGTTAATTTTGCAGTTGTCACATGTCCCCTTTTTCCGAGAAACAATTTATGTATTGTAACAAGTTTCTGGGCTCATGTTTGACTATTCGAACAATTGATTGTTGTTTTGATCAAGTTCATATAAGTACACTGCGCGACAAGAACTTAGACGAGATAAGGTTCTTGTTTGTAAATGTTCAGTAAAACAAGTTCAGTAAAATATATTTTTTATATTGATAGAATGAACAGTAAGTATATATTACAAATTTACAAACTATATTTTTTTATAATTGTATAAAAAAGATTTAAACTGTTCCGTTAAATGTTAATGCGACAAAAGCTTAAACGAGGCTTATTAACATCAAAAATCGTACACCAAATAATGAGTATCACCATCACTACTTTTGATAACTTCGAAAATCCTTGATGGAATTGACAAGTATAAAGATTTTATGTAATTTTGATCGATATTCTGCCACTCAAGTATTATCGACATTTTCAGTTCCTCCATGGATAGGTATTGTGTATTATTCGCGTACACTTTGCGAGACAACTGGCCCCACATATTCCCTATAATATTTAGGTCTGGTGACCGTGCCGGCCCAGTGTTTTGATTTTTCACTCTTAGACCATTGTGTCACTTGCTTAGCCTTGTGGATAGGCGCGTTGTCCTGTGGAAATATAAATTTTCTTCCTACCAAACGGTAAAATATTTAGCTGAATTAGCAAAATCATATGTCGCTTTTCTCACAAGTCCTATGGCCGCCCAAACCATAAGTGAGCCACCACCTATTTGCCTTCTCATTCGAATCTCTTTTTCTTTTCTCGTCATCGTGGTAATATGTAGTAAGAGTATATGTTTGGACCGTCTAAGTTGAACATCTTTTCATCGGGAAAAATCATTTTCTGCTATTCATTCTTCCAGGTTATGTGATCTTGCGCAAATTTTAACGGTCCTTCCTTATGTTTTGCTGAAAGCAGTGGTTTCTTTAACAGTTTCTTGCGCCAATCACCAATAGTCTTCGTTATTTTTGTTTGTACGTAAGGTGGGGGTATCTAGAACTGTGCTAATTTTCATGTGTTTCGTACTGGTCCCTTCGCCATTCGCTACTGAACTTTGCCCTAGACATTCTAGTAATATTATTTGCTACCCGGTTCTTCGCGTACCGGTTGTTCCACAAGGTTGAGTACCCAGAGGAGTCCTTGAGACTTGTGAGGATGATAAAAGGAAAAACAATTTTATATCAATCTTTATAATTGACTAACGGAACGGGAAGGGGAATTCGTATTTTCTTAAATTAAATACAAAAAACGGCTGAAGCTCGTTTATCGTAATTCGCGATGGCCATTAAAGAAAGGAATGTTACTGCGCACCCACTTCGCACTATAACGCGTAATCGCACTGTTGTTGGCGTTCTTCGAAGAGAAAATGGAACGACAAATTCCTGCTTTAAAAGATATGTTCTAAACAGATGGTTGTGGGGTGGAGTTGATCTTTTTAACGTTGGGAGTTGAATTGGTTACGTCCGTTTTCAGTCTTTTCGCTGCGGTCAGGCTCCTGAGCATGATGAATTAAATGAGAAGAAACGACATTTCTAAATTTTGTTCTACGGAACTTCTTAACGGATCCGAAAAACTCTAAGCGATCGATAATAATTTGCCATGTTGAAGGGGCGACAGAACAAAATAATTGTTAAGCAAGAGCGGAATGCGCGCCAAAGAAACATACGGTTGTTGCTAATTTATGAAAAGGAAATTTAAAATTTGAAAAAATTGTTCTAAAATTAAAGCCAGAATCAAATTTGGAACTGTAACATATACCTGTATATATCTTTAATACCATCCTAATTCATTTTGACTACATCATACACGGAGAAGTTCTGTATTGCCTAAAGAAGCTAAGAAATTTCTGGACCTGATGTTAGGCCCTGTTATTTAGTCAAAGAGTGTGTGTTTCTGCGGAATTTGGAAAGTTGCTCGAAGTTACTCAGTTTTTAAGAGGGAGACAATGAAGTACAGTAGTCAGTGATAAGCTAATAGTCATCAGATGTATTTTCATCCAAGTTTTTGAGCACGTTATGCACAAAGTTTTATCTTTAAAATCTCAAATACGACATCTCTTTCCTTTAAGTGGTCAACTGTCGCTAACCAATGGTTCATAGGTAACTCGAAAGGTTGATGAAACTCTGGATTGGAATAGTCAATAACTGCGCGTTATTTGATACTTGGTATTGTTAATAATTCCATTTTACTGAGTAAAAACTTCTGCGTTGGTTTTAGAAATTTGTCAATTCAGGTCATGGTGTCATCTGTGAACTAGGTGGAATTACGTTTGTTATACTCGTTACATGTCCTATGTATAGCTACATACATTTGTACTGCACAATGTTTCAACTTGGGGTTCTCTCTAATTGTGCTTTATATCAGTGACCTTATTAACTATTTGGTCTCGAAGATTTTGTACCTCGATGATGATTATATCCAGCTTTAATTTACGTCTTGGTTGTATTTAAGTTTGGCAAATAGGAATAAAAGTACTCCTGAATTTCGTTCACATGTTTATATATGTATACTGTGTGTCTAGCTAAGTTCGCGACAAATGGAAGACTTTTTTATTCTTGGGTTTATGAAAAAGTTATTCTTTATAAAAAGTCCTGCTTCATCCAAAACTTAAATTCAAATTGTCAGACTTTAGTATTTGTTAGTCATATACGAGATATGACAAAAAATTTGAAATTAGTATAAGAGTAAAGTACCTTTATTTTCAATAATACTTAAAATGTTATAAGGAATAGTCGTTCAGAATTGGAAATTATACAATTTAAATACAGCATTTACACAAAAGAAAGCATTGAAAGCATGTTACACAAATGCTTCAACATATCCGCCTTCTCGTTCCATACATGTAACGGTTCTATCACAAAAATGCCTTAAAACTCTTCTAATTGTTTGTGGAGTTATTTTACGGATTTCTTCTCTAATAACACGTTCTAGATGGCCTACATCCGTAAACGGTGCTTGAATATAAACATGTTCTTTTAAATAACCCCACAAGGAAAAATCAAGTGGGGTCAGATCTGGAGACCGAGGTGGCCAACGTATTGTGGAAAAGCGGTGTATAACCCTTTCGTTAAAACAATCTTCAACATATTGCCTTACGTCCAACCTGCTATGACAAGGTGCACCATCCTGTTGAAACCAAATATGTTGGCGTTCCAGCAATGGAAGATTGTCGATAAAATTACTAATTTCACTTTGCAAAAATTTAGATACCGGTCGGCATTCAAAGATTGGTGAAAAAGATTCGGTAGCTGAAATTCTAAAAAAACAAATTTCATCCCTACAAGCCTACATTTGTACACACTCTAAGACCAGGTGATAATGACAGACGATTGGAGTGTTGTGCCGACATTCAGGCAATATTAGCAGATAATCCTTTTGTATCGAGACAAATTTTATTTTCCGATGAAGCAACATTTACATCGAACAGAACTGTATCGAGTCAAAACTGCCGTTGGTGGACAGATGCCAACCCACATTTTACAATAAAAACTCGAAGTCAATATGCGTTCAAGACAAATGTATGGTGCGGAATATACAAAAGTTATGTAATTGGCTACCTCGGTCTCCAGATCTGACCCCACTCGATTTTTCTTGTGGGGTTATTTAAAACATCATGTTTATATTCAAGCGCCGTTTACGGATGTAGGCCATCTAGAACGTGTTATTAGAGAAGAAATCCGTAAAATAACTCCACAAACAATTAGAAGGGTTTTAAGGCATTTTTGTGATAGAACCGTTACATGTATGGAACGAGAAGGCGGATATGTTGAAGCATTTGTGTAACATTTTCAATGCTTTCTTTTGTGTAAATGCTGTATTTAAATTGTATAATTTCCAATTGTGAACGACTATTCCTTATAACATTTTAAGTATTATTGAAAATAAAGGTACTTTACTCTTATACTAATTTCATATTTTTTGTCATATCTCGTATATGACTAACAAATACTAAAGTCTGACAATTTGAATTTAAGTTTTGGATGAAGCAGGACTTTTTATAAAGAATAACTTTTTTCATAAACCCAAGAATAAAAAAGTTTTCCATTTGTCGCAAACTTAGCTAGACACACAGTATACATAATGTTAGTTTTCTTGGATGAAATTGGTAGACATTCATCACAATATATTTTATAAAAACAAACGTTAGATCATTTAACACCATGCCAGAATATGTTGAAAAAAAATACACAAAAGAAGATTTCTTTACGGACCGACCGTACCTTAAACAAACCCAACGCATGTGCCGGCAAAACGTCAAATAAATTCGGTACGCACGAAATTATATCTTATTAGAAATTCGGCGATATTTATGTTACACACACTCATTTCCCGTGGGTCCGTTTTACGTCCTTGTTTTTGCCGAAATGTATGTGTTTCCTTCCATCCTGTTCGTCACAATTTATTGGGCTTCGTAGCAGAAGAAAAATCGAAGGCGGTCTCTCGTTTAATTCATGCAAATAATTCTTGTTTACGATTTTTTCCGAGCCTTTGAGATAATAGAAAATATAAAAATCACTACGTAAATTTTCTTTTACAAATATTCCGTGTGGGAGTACGTTTTACTTGAACTTCCCTTCAAAACAGTTTCAGTTGCAAATATGAAAAAGGAGTGCAAATATAGACGGGATGTTTGTTAAAATTGTTCATATAGTGGTTATGATAATATTAGAGACGGAACAGACTTTAAATTCTATTTAATTCTAATCCGAATTTTGGCAGGTATGAGGGTTGTCCTTTAGTGTCGCATATAGTCATAAAATTAACGGTAGGTTAACTGAAAGTGGCTTGTTGTTTGTTAAAAATTCTCTACAAAGATTCATACACCATTACATTCATCCAACTCAAATGCTAGAAGTTACCCTGATCTTTAGTTTCGATGGTCAACATTTTAAAACAGGCATGGGCAACCCCCGGCCCGCGGACCACATGCGGCCCTCGAGTAAGACTTGTCCGGCCCGCCATTGTAATTTTCCGCTACATATTAGCACAGCCTGTTAAGCTTGCTTAATAAGGATACTACAAAAATTTATATTTTTCAAGATTACTTACAGCACAAAACTTCTGTGCCCCCTACAAAAAACTTATCCATGCCTGCTTCTTTCAACGAGTAAAACTCGTAACGAGCAGAGTCCATACATGTGGGAAGTAAAAATTGATAAGACTCACGTGAGGACTACGAAAGATTTTCCAAAAATGCTTTACAATGATTCAAACTAAATATTAGCCTTCTCTCTACCAGATATCAGAAGAACCACTAACTACCAGATGTGTTCATTGGGTGCACATATAGAAATTAACTGCTTTTATTATAATTATAACTAACATTCTACTTTGTTTGTTCTATACAGTACATGTAAAAGTAAACAAAATAAAACGCCTTTGAACTAAACTTAATTCCAGCATGCTAAACGTACTACACAATATTCTTTGTTTAATAGATGGAAGTCCCATATACTATGATGTTACATTCACGATGAACATATTACCACTGAATGTTCCCCACATTTTTTTGCACACACTGTTTTTACATGCATTATATCTTGCCTTCCTTCTTGGAGGTTCTGGTAGTTCGGCTGCATCACCCGTTGTGGCTTGATTTCTTGTAATTTTTCGGTGTTTTCAACTTCTTGTCACAATTCGGATTAAGAGACAGCCATAACATGAATGCGTCCATAACGCTTATGTCAATCATTTTATAAAAATAACAAGTGGGGCGTTTGTGTTATAATTTGGGGCTATAGTTTCTTGTCATTTTGTTCATTTTGTCGACACCACCTTCAGTTTTGTTAAAATTTAGAATTATTTCTGGGTTACCTTCCTGTTGTGGTGCATAGTGCTGAGTAACGTAACCACTCTACCCTTTTTTGGACAGGAAGACACAATGGTTGTTTGATGTTGGACGCTAAATAAAGACGAATATACAATTCTATTTTTATGTGTTAAAGAAACTGGTATATATATAAGTATGTTAAAGTTATGATTTTAATTGGGTAATATAAAGGATAAGAAAGTGTAAGAGTGGATTAATTGGATCCACGTGGTAGGCCGAAGGTTAAAGCAGTTACTTCAAATTTCAGTTGGAATAGTTAGAATTTATATTTTAAGAGCACCGGCGACTTGAACTGCTTTTTACGTAGTCGATTATTGATCTTCTGGAATGTAAAAAAATAGTTGGAACTTAGATCGGACTGACATATGTACATCAGTAGTAGAGGGTGATTCCTTGTTCTGTGCTAGTTTTTAGGACTACGGCGATTACCTCTAGTAAACAGATTCTTAACTTCTTTTCACTCTTCCTTGTGTTTTTCGTAATCCCCTTGTGTTTGTGCGCATATATATTTCTTCAATCTTTGTTTCCTTATTTGGACTGCGGTTTTAATCTCATCATTCCACGAGTATATTCTTCTTGTTACTTTTTGTTTAAGATTTTTGTCGATCCGCATGTCTTCTTTGCTGCTGTAAAAATTATGTCTTTAAGAGTTGTCCATCTGTTTTCTACATTTTCCTGTGAACCAAACTCTTGAATGCTCCGATTTAGGTGTTCCTGGTATTCTGTTATAATGTATGATTCCTTCAGTTTGTAACATCTGATGTTTCTCTTTATTGTAAGCCTTCTAGCTTTCTCTGTCTATCGGTTTTCTTAGTCTGCCATTTCATACTCACCAAGTAATAGTCACTACCAATCTCTGAGGCTCTATTTACTTTTACATCCTTCATCTTGTTTCTCAGTTCCTCAGTACCATAAAAAGTCTATGATTGATCGTTCTTCACGACTTATGACTTCTCTTGTGTATCTGTGGATGTTCTTGTGTTTAAAGTGTGTATTAGCTATGATTAATTCATTCTCGAGACATAAGTTTATTATTCTCTCTCCATTGCTGTTTTTACAATCCTCAGCCTGTTTGCCCAAACACCATTTTATTCTCTTATTGTTATTCCCTACTCTTCCATTTAAGTCTCCCTTTGTGACCTTGTTTCGGTTCTTATCAGCAGCTGTAGCTCCTGACAAAATTTGCCTTTTTCTAGCTGTTTAGTAAGTATATAATAAATAGTAGTATAAGTAAGTATATAGTATAAGTAAGTGTATAATATAAGTGTTCTGACTGCGCACGTATGAGTAATGACCTTAATAGCTTGAAAGCTGTAATCGTCGGTTTGCAAAATCAAATCAAGCAGTTTGAATCTAAAATATCTTCCGGTCTTGGTTCTGAGTTAGATGTTCTCTACAATAATGAAAAGATTATATCTGAATTATCCGAACGGCAACGTCGTAGTACTAATTTAATTATTTACGGTCTTATCGAAACAAAGCGTGGTTCTAAGCGAGATCAGGAAATAGATGATAAACTGTCAATTAATGAAATATTGAATCACTTAAGTATACCTATTGATGATGTTGCACCAATTCGCTTAGGTAAGTTCGATATTACCAAGCCGATTATGAAACGTCCTATTAAGGTTCGTCTGCCATCTGCCGATTCTGTGTCAACAGCTTTCCGAAATTGTAAAAAGCTTAAAAACTTCGAAAAATACCGCAATATTTCAGTGTCTAGCGACAAAACACAGATGCAGCGTAAATTATACCAGCTAGTTAAGTCTGAGTGTGAACGACGTTTAGAGAGTGGAGAGACAGATTTGGTAGTGAAATATAAAAACGGCATACCAGTTGTTACTTCTAGCAACTTGACACAGGGAAACTAGTTGGCCCCAACAGTAACATCGACACGCAATTAGGCATATATTACCAAAATGTACGTGGGATTAGGACTAAACTTAATTTAATATATGAATATTGTTTTGTTTGTGATTTCAATATCCTAATTTTCACTGAGACCTGGTTATCCGCTGATGTTGAGAATAGTGAATTCGTACCTCCATCTTATACTGTTTTTCGTAAGGATAGGAATTGTGAGGCTGCTGGGTTGAGTGGGGAGGCGGTGTTCTTATTGTGGTTGATGCAACTATATCATGTGAAATCGTTGAGCATGCTTTCTCTGACTTTAGCCCTCTGAGTGATGTTATTATCACTAAGTGCACTTACAGGAATTTCCGCTTTATGGTTGTGGCAGTGTATGTACCACCATATTTGTCGGCAGACGACATTACTCTATTCCTTGAGGCTCTTGAGCTGGTAATTTCAGATGTTCCACTGATGGTGGTCGGCGATTTCAATATAAGAAGTTACTTTCCTCCAAACGTTACCGATCCTAAATATATATCTATAAACAATTTTACTTTATCCATGGGTCTTGACCAATTCAATAGCGTTCTCAATTTTAACTCACGCCTTCTTGACCTCGTGTTTTGCAACATTGATTCTCACATGTTAGTCAATCACTCTACTGGTCCTATTGTTCCTAAGGACTCATACCATCTAGCGTTGCATATTTTCTTAAGCGTACCATGTGCATCTTCAATGAAATGTTTTCCGATGAATACCAATCTACGCTTCAACTTTTCTCGTGCTAATTTTAATACTCTCTACAGTGACATGTTCGATGCCGACTGGAACTCTGTTTTGAGCGCGGAGGATGTGAATACAGCTGTCGACAGGTTTTATCAAACATTGTACAGAGTAGTGAGTAAATCTGTTCCGACCTCTCAGTATAGGCCTACTTCTTATCCTCCTTGGTTCAGCAAGCCTCTAATTAATAAACTTAAAATGAAGAGCTACTATCACCGAAAGTGGGTAACTACTGGTAGCCCTAGGTTTTATGGTGATTTTGCGCGATTACGTAAGTTTACTAAACAAGAAATAAGCATCTGTCACGCAGCGTACCTCAATAAAATTCAAACTAATCTGAGGTCTGACCCTAAAGCATTTTGGCAGTATATCAATACAAAAAGAGTCAGTCACGCATTCCAGGGCAGTTGTTTCATGGTGATACAACGTTCAGCGAACCACAAACTATAGTTAATGCATTTGCCGATGCATTTGCTAAAAATTGTATACCTAGCAACGAGATCCGTATTTCTGATACTTGCTCCCCTCACGATTCTTTTTGTATACAAACTATTACTCAGCCAGAGGTTGTTAACAGCATCGTTAAACTTAAAAGTGGTTCTATTGCCGGTGAGGATCAAATTTCTTCATTCTTCCTAAGAGACTGTCGTATGGTTCTAGCTATCCCGCTATGCACTATCTATAATTTATGTATAAAATCCGGTGGCTTTCCAATGGTTTGGAAGATTGCTAGTATTACGCCAGTTTTCAAAAAAGGCATATCAGGCTTCTACAAGAGAATCTAGCAATTATTAGCGGTTGGTGTATCCACAATAAACTTCACCTTAATGTTGATAAATGCTGCGTCGTCAGGTGTACCCGGAAAGTATCGAAGATTATCTATGACTACAGTCTCCATTGCCAACTCCTGTCCTCATCGGATACTGTAAGAGATCTTGGAGTATTGTTTGATGATAAACTTTGTTTTGGTCAACAAGTTACATCAGTGTGTAATAGTGCGTACAAACTTCTCGGTTTCATTCTTCGTAACACACGAACATTTACTGATTGCGCTGCTATTAAAACTCTTTATTATGGATTAGTTCGGAGTAAGTTAGAATATGCAGCGATCATATGGTATCCTCACTATACATCTCACCAACTTCGACTTGAGCGAGTGCAGCGACGTTTCTTAAAATTTTTAACATTCAAGGAGACTGGTGACTATCCGAGGAGGAACTACGATCATGCACAACTGCTTCTGTCACACGAATTGTCATTACTTCATATGCGCCATCAACGCACTAGTGCGGTGTTTCTTTACAAACTCATTAACAACAGGATTGATTGTCCTGAGTTGCCTTCTTGCGTACCTTTTATGTGCCCGCCAAAAGTCGCGAAATATATGTTCATCTTACTTGGATTCTATAAGAACAAACGTCATGTACCTAGCGCCCATAACACGTCTGTGTCGTTGTGGTGATATGTTATATAAAGACATTTATCATGGGGAGTTAGTTTAATATTACGTATATATAAGGTAGCACATATATGTATGTACCTATGTATAGTTATAGAAATACTTTAATATGAGGACGGGTGTATCTCTTCGTTCAATTGTTGCATATTGTTCTTTGCTTAGTGTATTTAGCTTGATTGTATGTGTCCGTTGTGGTTTTGTACTGTTGGGCACGAAATAAAATATTATTATTATTACTATTATTATTATATAACATGAAATTCGATATTTAAGTATCTATATTTAGACTAAGCAGAATATTTGTGACTGAACACATTATTTCGCATACAATCGCCTATTTTCTATTCAATACATATGAAGAGTAGATACTTGTTGGTACTGGTTTGATAAAGTAAACTAGCTATTATTATTATTATTATTATTACTTTCTCTCTCAAAATCTTGCTATGGTGGCTGGAATTTCGAGTCGGTCTGAAGAACCTTGAATCCATTTATCTCATTGGAGAAACGCACAATTTGCGGAATTGATGCTAGAAGTTTGATTCAATAAATAAATTAAACGGGGAAGAAAATATAGTTACCTTTATATCTTTGTTTAATCAATTTCTTTATTTAGAAAGTTGATCGTCGTCGGGGAATCCGAACGTTTTCTCAGCTACTTCTGAAGAAGACGCGATGGATCTTTGCACAACGTGGGAATCGATCTTGGAGACATAACCAGCCGAACGCAGAAGCTTGTGATCACGAAGAATCTGTGCATTCCTTACGAACCAAGAGATATCGATAAGAATTCAAAGTCCTGTTTCTCAGGTCCCTCACTTTTGGTAGCTGTACCGAAACAGAGTACTGGATTATAGCACCGAAAGTTAACAAGGTCTAGATAAGCAACTTGATTGTTAAGTGCTAGCAGTGAAACCGAGTCCTTCCAGTCTAGAATATAGTTGAAGTATATGATAATCCTAGGTAGTTAATGTCAGCCCTCGATGGAAGTACTACGTTTCGCACCCACACGAACGGTGGTTTGTTTTAAGCTTCTTAAGCTTCGAGGAACCGTAGCGGCCAACGACCAAGTTTATCCGGGATCAGGAGGTAGGCTAAAATAGATAAGATACCTTTTAGATGCAAGAATGGAAGGGAAGACCAGAAATATTTAAAAAGCTGTGTGCTTGTTTAGCAATAGTACGCTAGACATACATCTCCTATTTTCGGATATCTATTGGCTAAGAGAAATGTTATACGTCCAACAGGTGTTTTACTATTATGTTTAAATTTGATAATATCTATTAAACATTGCCTGTATCGTATGAATTGTATCTTTTTCAAAAATAGCCAACATTTGTTATCATTAAGTGTGTGAAAACTGATGTGTTCCCTGTACTGACTATCATAACTAAGAACTAAATTTGCAATTTAACCAAAAATCCAAAAATTACCTTAATATGTTTTTCTGTATTACCTTTTAATAAATTTAATACATGGAAGTGGGAAAGATTTCTTTCTCGTATTCGTAAGCAATTTAATAATAAAAGTCTTTTCTTCGATAATAATAATGTCTACAGTTTTATATTTATGTAATTCAATCAAATTTAAATCAAATTATGTTCTCCAATTGTATCGAAAATTGCGATTGGTGCAAATTAATGTCATATTTTAGAAAATATATTTATATACGAAGATGCTCGGGGTGTATTTTGTATCAATTTAAGGGAAGAATTGGGGCGACATTTTCTTGAGAACGCGTTAAATAACACCCACCGCAAAAACTAACGAAATCCTTAAGCTAATGCACTTTGTACTCGCTTTTCGTGCTTAACATTTCTGATGTTTTTCTTTGTTCTTGACATCGCGCCACCCTTCCTGCTACGGTCTTTTTCGTTTGCTCGTTACATGAGCTTTCATCAAGTGCAGGGAGAAATCCGTTAGCTTAGAGAGGACAGGGGAATTCAACACAAGGATGGTACAGCAACAGGTGGCTCATAAAGTAGATATTCGCATATCAGCAGGCCGACACAGAACGATTGATATACCCAACAGTTACGGAGCGAGTATATACATATAATACAAGCGAAAATAAGCGCTCTCGGGGTGCTTCTTTGTTAACAGTCTCAGTCATTTGTACACATCAACGACGTGTTTTGTAAGATTTTTATAAAAGCTTCGAAATACGCTCGAGTTAGTTGATGGGGAAAGAATATAAAGTTTCAAAATAATAAAAGTTAAATTGCTGAATGTTTCCGAAAATATGATCCTAGAGGGGACGCATTAAAGGGAGACGTATCCAAAGACTTCCAAATGTTTCATTACTTTATTTATTATCTATTTCTTATTATATATTATTTCATTCATCCTAGATTCATAAACATTCGTCTCATAGACCGCGCAAAACATGTAAACGCTTACAACTCCGAGGATTACTATGTGTTGATTGCTCAGAATAACTATTTTGCTCATTTTTCATAATTAATAATAAATAAACAACTTTCAAGATTTATATTTGATTTATTGCACCTTATAGTCTAAAAACTCAAAAATCATCAATATAATAATGTACATCTGAGAGGTGAATGTTTATGAACAACGTATCCCCCAAGTATGTTTATAAATCTAGGGTTAAGTTAATCGGGTTATACATCAGTTCGTTTCCTCATTCGCGAACGTTAAGAAAAATGGTGCTCAAACTTTCACATTTTATGAAATCTCTGAAGACCCATTGTTTGATGCATTTAGCGTGGCAAACAAGAACATTAAAACTTACAGGTACCACAACTCATGTAATTCTCCGGTTTCCCCAGACGCAAGCAATTAACCTCATATTATTCCAAATAAGTTGTGGATTAGGAGTTACATTAATTCGTTTTATAGAGGGTAATTAAAGAGGGAACTTTTTCTTTATTATATGTTGAGCTCATTAAGTCACGATAAAAATGTTACTTTGTCTTCTGCTGTCCTCCTAATGCATAATAGAATCTGTAATAAATCTAAAAGTTCTGAGATTATTAGACTTAATTACAAGAATGAGAGGGAGAAATTACGAATGTTGCATGAAGAGTTGTACCGCAGATTTCTTTCTTGATGGTGGAAAATTACTATTGCAAATTGATTAAAGAAACAAATTCTTTGAAGTGGGAATTCTTGTATTTTCTCAAATATGCCGCGCGTTGTTATTCTTTGAAAAAACCAAACAAACAAACAAATTGCAATATAATCAGTGGTAAATTCAAGAAGAGAGTAATTCATCGAAAATAAACCTGGGTTGAAACGGATAATGTGAGGCATAAAAAGACCTATGTACAAATAGGTGAGTACTTACAATAAAGTACGACCGAAGTACATGCTCAAATTAAATAGCTAAGCCAGTACGAAATAAAGTTTATGTAACTAGGGTGTACGCTGATTTATAAGTAAGATACAGTGTACCAAATTTAAATACTGCACGTAGTAAATACCTAGTACAGCTTTCGTGTTTTGGTATATTTTCAATAAATTTTCCTATATAGTTTAGAAGAAAATAAATACACTAATTAGTAATTAATGCCGCGTGCATTCGTAATTAGTTGGAAAAGGCGATAATTCTGCAAGAACATCTAAATTATTACAAGAAAGAACTTATTTCCAGTAATAAATTAGATAATCTTTGCAGGGACCTGTGGGAAAACCTTTTGCGTTAAATCTTAACGTGAGAACTCTGGATGAGCTCAGATTGAATTTAAAGGAAAAAGACATGCTTTGGACTCTCATGCAGTCTCCTACAAAAAGGAATTAAATAGTACTGTTTGACAGCAGCGATAAATAGCAGTACAAATATGGAATTCCACAAAACTTGATTTTACTCTGAAACTGTACTGGAATAACCAAACAATGTTTTATCATTCGTCAAATAATGATGAATAAATCGCAAATTGGACCCAAACTTTCGATTAAAATATTATAAACTGACCCCTGAATCCACATTTAATTAATCAATTATTACTATTATTGTTAGTATATTCTGTACTACTACTTTTATATTACTACTAACATTGATATGTCCTATTGTTTCTGAACACCTATCCCTTTCCGCGGCCCTCTTGTTTGTTTACCAGTCAACAGCTATCGGCCCAGCTGTTGTGAAGTGTGTCCACGTGTTTTTCCTTTTCATATCAATACGAGTTACGCTGGGGGTACTCGATTAGACTAAAAACTAATTATTTTCTTCTTATTTTGCAATATGTCATGTATTAAGTGTAATATATTGATTAATGAGAAATCAGATAGATTTATAAAATGTGATGGATGTAATAGATCTATTCATATTACTTGTTCCGAATTAACTGATGCTGAGTTAAAGTGTTTTACATTACGTCCGAGTTCTCGTCGTAGGATAAAATATATATGTTCTGATTGTGAACAGGGTGTACATCAGATTTCAAAACTAATTGCACTGATCAATAACTTGAAGGATGAGATTAAGGATATGAAGGATAGATATGCTCACTTATCCAATACTACTTCGTCATCTAATTCTTCCGATTTTTCACTCACTGAGGAGGTGTTTGCGGAAATATACCAAAGGACCAAGCGTTCACAGAATATTATGTTCTACGGCAGCAGAGAGGATGCTATTTCCAAACATGAGCAAATCCAGTGCGATACTGTTTTAGTTCGAAGCGTACTTGAGGAAGCAGGTGTGGGTCATGACCAAATCAAACCAATCAGACTTGGAAAATTTGATCCCACGAAGCAGCAGCGTACACGGCCTATGCGGGTGCGTCTTTTTCGACGGAAGATGTATCTAGGGTATTACGTAAATTTAAGACAATCAAAAACAATACACTATTTTCCCATTTGTCCGTTTCGAGTGACCGCACACCGAAGCAAATAGCTCACTTTAAAGCTGTTAAGTCGGAATTGAATGACCGCACTGCAAAGGGTGAAACTAACTTGAAAATTAAGTACCGCAATGGTATTCCTATTATTACTACATTTCATACGGAAAACTAACATATCCCAACAAGCTTTCCATCCCCTGCAGAATGTACTATCAGAATGCTAGGGGTTTAAATTCTAAGACACACACCTTCTATACTAATTTACTTGATCTCTCCTTTGATATAATTCTTATTACTGAAACGTGGTTGGATGACTCGGTGTATGATAGTGAACTGTGTGTTGTGTGTTGTCCGTGGGGACAGAGACTTTGTTGCTACTGGTCGGACTCGAGGTGGAGGAGTGTTGGTTGCACTCAAACATAACATATTATTTGAGGTTGTTGATACTAGCCATCTTAGTGCTCTTGTGCCTATTATTGATCTGGTACTCTGCAAATGCTTTTTCGCCGACTCATCATTGTACATTGCTCTCGTGTACATTCCACCGGATACATCTGCTGATGACATAGATATTTTTACCTCTGTTTTAGAGACTCTTATAATTAATAATACTTTCATATCGATTGGCGACTTCAATCTGCCTAATTTGGTTCTTCCTGCATCTCAACATTGCGGTAGGACGAGGGCCTTTGTGAACTTTCTGAATATTGTGGATGCTTCACAATACAACAATGTTACCAACAGTCGTGGTAAAATGCTGGATTTGATTTTCTCTAACTCGGACCTCAACTTTCGAGTCGAACAATCGGATAATTCTTTTGTTCCGGATGATCCCTACCATCCCAGTCTTGAAATTGCGTTTCGCTGTTCGATCGGTGTTGATGAGCAACGATTTCCATTAGCCAATAACTTGCGTTACAACTTTCCTAAAGCTGATTACCTGTCTTTATACAGGCAACTATTAGACCATGATTGGTCATTCTTAACTCGTTTCACGGATGTTGATACTGCATTGGATGCGTTTTACAAAGCTTTGTATTCTATATTCGATGTCTTTATTCCTAATAACAGCGTATCACATACTACCTATCCCCCTTGGTTCTCACCTGGAGTTATACGGAACCTTAAAATCAAAAACTATTATCACTCTAGATGGGTTCGCACAGGGCTGTCTGGTATCCTACAATGAATTTAAATGTGTGCGATGTTTAGTTAAGAGACAAATACGAGAGAATTATATGTCCTACCTTTCTGAAATCGAGAACACTGTGGAAACATCTCCATCCAGTCTGTGGAACTTTCTCCGTGCTAAAACTCGTTCTACTAGGATACCGGATAATCTTCACGACAATGATGGCAATAACCTCCGTGATCCACTTGACATTGTAAATGCCTTTGCTGAGTCCTTCTCTTCAGCACATACTGCGGCCAAGTCATCTGCATATACTGCATCAACTTACAATCCTCTACCTTACTCGTTTAGGCATGTAACTGAAGATGAACTAATTAAAATTATGGCTGCCTTCCCTAATAAACACACAGCTGGTGATGATCAGGTTCCCAGTTTTCTGGTTCGGGACTGCAGATATGTTTTTGCGTACCCCCTCAAGGTGATTTTCAACTTATCGATTTCTTCATGTGTATTTCCCGAGCGCTGGAAAAGAACTAGGATTGTGCCAGTGCACAAAAAGGGTGAGCGCACGTTACTATCTAATTACAGACCTATCTCTTTTTTCTAAACTCTTCGAACGGGTCCTATATTCCAACATATACACTAGCATACACCCCTTTATATCGGTCAATCAGCATGGGTTCCTTTCTGGCAGGTCTACAGTCACTAATTTGGCTGTACTATCTCAATATGTGACTGAAGTTGTTGACAGACATGGACGGGTGGATGTGATATACACAGATCTTTCGAAGGCTTTCGACCGTATAGATCATGTGATACTTTTGTCTAAACTGAGTTCCTTTGGCTTTGTGCCTTCTGCTGTAGCCCTCATTAGATCCTACCTCTGCGAGAGAATATGTTATGTGTGCTACAATGGATTTTGTTCCAATGATTTCACGCTCACTTCTGGCGTCCCACAGGGTTCCAATTTGGGCCCTTTCTTGTTCATACTTTTTCTTAACGATTTACTTCTCCAGCTTGACTGCCGTGTCCTTGGATATGCGGACGATATCAAGATTTTCTCTGAGATTACCGACAATGTTGCTATTGTGAAATTTCAGCAGAATCTAAATCTAATAGTTGCATGGTGTGACCGTTCAGGGCTCAAGCTAAATGTTGATAAATGTTGTGTCGTTACGTTCACACGCTCGTCAGCCACACACAATTCTTATTACATTAACGGCCAGATTTTGACTAGGAAAACCGAATGCAAGGATCTTGGAGTCACTTTTGATTCTTCTTTTACCTTTAAATCCCACATTTCAAATATATGTACAGCTGCATGTAAGTTATTGGGTTGCATTATGCGAGTTTCAAGGTATTTCAGGGATGTGAAGCTTTTGAAATCGTTATACTCCGCCTATGTTTTAAGTAAGCTTGAATACGCTGTACTCATCTGGTACCCTCTTTATGCATGTGATTGCTTGGCATTGGAGCGCATCCACCGTAGATTTTTGAAGTTTCTGTCCTTCAAAATGGATGGTCTTTATCACGAGAGAGGCTTACCGCAGAATGATCTTTTACTGCGTCATGGTCTGCTGTCACTTAATATTAGAAGAGATGCTATCTGTGAAAGATTTATTCATAAACTACTAAATAACAATATTGACTGCCCGCACATCCTCAACTCGATGTTATTTCTAGTACACCGTATTAACTCTCGATATAATGGTACGTTTTTGGTTCCATTTGCAAGAACAAATATAATGAGAAGGGCACCTGCGTACACGCTTTCTCGTGTAGCTAATGGACTGGGAGACGTGTTTGTGGGGACAGCATGATCTTCAACTGAGAGCGATATGTATTTCTGGTTTTCCTTTTTTTCTTTTTTTATATATATATATACATATTAAATTAATATTGAATGCTTATTTATTTTATTAGGTATGTATTGTATATACACACAAATGTATTTTTCTTAACCCTGTTTTGGGCTTTAAAGCCTGTTGGGAAATAAAGATTATTATTATTATTATTATTAATCAATCTCATGGAAGATTTTGTTCTTTTTTATAAATGAACCTTTTGGATATCTATATCCCTCAATGAAGGGCACTCGATTTTGTTT
Source organism: Chrysina gloriosa (assembly GCA_038088585.1). Classification (NCBI taxonomy): domain Eukaryota; kingdom Metazoa; phylum Arthropoda; class Insecta; order Coleoptera; family Scarabaeidae; genus Chrysina; species Chrysina gloriosa. Next base: position 28,205,418 of record CM076091.1, read on the forward strand.
TCGTCCTCAAGTATCACATCTCAATTTTAAAATCACTTGAACCATTTCTGAACTTCAGTATGAAAGAAACTGTATCCGTTTTGAGGCACTGGATAGGTTTTGGTAAAATCAAGTTTAACACAGTAGTCTACCATATCTCAGCTCCGAATCCTCGAACCGTTCATGAAATACGGCATTCTAAGTTGCTTTCTAATATAACAAATGATGAGTGTTTGACATAGCATGAAGAGAAGTTGCTACTTTCGATAATAGAAAGGTACAAATAGCGCTGCCACGTCCCTTTTATTTACGAAAAGTTTGCCGTTTGAGTAGGAGAGTCCAGTATTGTAATTTTCTATAACTTACGTATACATTCATAATACTTTTGAAGTTTTAGTTTCGAGGTCCAACGCAGGGTACATTGAAAGATTCCCTATGACGTGAAAAGAGTCATGCGTTTTGGTATCGAAACAGAATAGTAAAGGTGGTAAAAACTGGCATCAGCCTACAACAGGATGAATAATAATTGTACTGCAGTTTTAACAGTCTCAATAGCTGTGTAACCTTTTGAATATAATAAATATATTCCCTGCGGCTAAAAAGCTTAGTACTTTAATAGATATCTTAGTTGTACATGGTATGGCAGCTTGTTACTTTTATTTGTTCCCGTTAGCGCTTGAATGCACAGATTTAGTCGATTTTGTTAATAGAATATTAGTACTGGAAGTATAAATTCATGAAAATCCACTATATGCGAATGGTGGATGCGCCAGCGAGGTATATCTGAAACTAGTTTTATATTTTATAATAACGCAAAATAATATTAAATATCTAGATATGTAGTACTTTAGTATAATAATACAAATATTCGTATTATTTATAAAAATGGTTTTATAAATAAATTACGGCATTAATTTTTAAAATAATTTTTAACGGCTTCATGTTTGCATTACAAAAATTTATAGCTAGTTTTAAATTACATTATTTTAATCAATACAAAAACAAAATATACGAAAAAATATATATTTACGCGTCCGACTATGCATGTAAAAACAAAGGAACGCATGTGCACGTAATGTATAGAAACAGAAATTAATATACATGAACAGTTTCATTTCCATTTCACCATTTTTAATTACGGAAATTAATTTTTACTAATGGTTTTTTATTGCGTTAATAAATTTTTCACCGAAACGAAATAATTTTAATTTAGTTATAAAAGTTATTAGAAATATATGTAAATGGTCTACTGTATCCGCGTTTTATAATTTATTACTGACTAAATGTAATAAATAAATGCGTATAGATTTTGTGGAAACAAATAAATGATATAAATAAATAATCTGATCAAAAACAGAAAATTTCATAATCCATATATCACGAGTATAAATATATAATTATGACAGTAAAACAATAAAATTTTAAAGGTTGTAGGATAAAATTAACCGGACTGATAAATGTCACCCGCGAGTAAAGTATATTTACCGTGTAATATATTGACGTGTGCATGTAGCCCAGCTCTGACGATGTAATTTATACGCTCAAAATAATATCCGCAGTCCGACAATAATAATAGCTAATTATATCTTCGCTGTATTTTGTCGGCTTCCGCACTGACATAGAAATTTACGAGTTTACGTATACTGTGCCGCAAACATTAATAACACTATTATTGAGCTAAAGAGGAATATTAAGAGACGAAAAAATCATAGAGCACAGTTTCACAGAAAAAATCCGCAAATGTGTCAAAAGAGAATCAAGATATAAAACGTAAGGCACAGAGTCTAAATAGTAATTAAGTAGAAGACTTCTCGAAACACAAATACTAAAGCTTCTGGTAAAAGCAATAAACACGTGCCATTCTTCCATATAAAAAGAAAGTGGATGTATGTGGATAAATTTCAGTCAAATTTTATAATTGATAACACAAAGGATTACATAACTAGTAAGTGTGGAATGTCCAATAAAGAATAAATATTTTTACAAAAATGCATTATAAATGCAGAAAATTACAGATCATTTAAAGGAAGTTTCCCAGAGCAGATAGAATATAAAATAATATTTGCCGCACAAAAATGGTCCGCAAACATAATCGTTCGGTTTTTTCGATCGGACCGCAAGAATATAACAAAATATCATAGAAAATACAATAAAAGATATTCAGAATATCAAGGAGTTTAACAAAAGGTGCACGACAACGCGATATTAAAAATTATATCAAAATAATGAATCTGAGGATTATGCAGTTATATTGAAATAAAAGATACGCATTTGAGAAACTGGTAAGTGAAAGCAAACTTGATGCAAAATGCATCATGGAACACTTTCAAATATACGACAAACTCAAAACGATAAATATTGACATGTATATAATCGCTAGTACTTATTCTCGACCGAAGTCACGATCACATGGTGGTTCGCTTATATTCTTAAATGAAAATCTAGAGTTTTCAACAAAGAAATAATATAATTGAAATTTTAGCAGTAGAAATATTAATATTAATAAAATAAAAGCAATTGTAATATCTACATATCTACAGGCCTAAGAATTTTTATATAAAACTCTTCATAGAACAATGGATGGAAAAAGGTGAGAATAATTTCAGGAGAATTTAATTTAGGTTTTATCAACAAAAGTAACAACTTAAACATTTTAATAGATTTATTAACTACCTTAGATTTACATTTTATGTTTACAGACCCATCTAGACTTAACAGTTGTTCAGACAATATTTTTATATAATATCGAGGGAAGTACCTGCAGTAAGGTGCTTGACTGTCGGAGAAAATGGTCACCGAGCGATTTGATCTGCCTTGCTTATTAATTTCTCCAACGCAATAATATGTTGTTACACCGTAGTATCTGTACTTAGACTCATTTGGACCATTTTGCTTTCTTTGAATCCCTATATTCCTGCCCCGATACCTTCTTCTGACTTAGAGCCAGATAGTGTACCAGATAGACTGCGCCTGTGTAGCTGGACCTTGCTTCCATTCCTCTCTATCTGGTATAATTATTGTATAATTTTTCTCAAAGCTGAAGTTGTGAACCCTGGCATCACTCGGCGTCCGTGTGAGGGGATCTGCTTTAAATTCTTCAATCAACTTATGATGGTCACCGCCGTGGATTTGACTTAGATAGAGGTTTGGCCTTGCATTAGGTTAGAAGTTAGAGCTTACACAAAATTAAAACATTCGCTATAGAAAATTCCGAATTGAATGTTGATGATTTTAATTAGTACTTTTGTGAAATGGGACAGAAATTAGGTAGCGGATGTTTGTCTAGAAACTACAAAGTAATACGTCTATATTTTTCCAACCAGAAATCAAGAACAAGATTACGACATTGTCCTGAATTTAAAACGAAGAAAACAGGGCATATATACATGTATATAATATATATATCAAGTAGGTGACTGGTTCAAGGGATTTTCCCGATTAACTAAAAGGGGCCAAATTTCTGCTAATTTATAAAAATGGCGATATACGAGGGCGATTCGTAAAATAGGCTCCGTTTGATTAAAATAAAACATGAAGAGGTTTTTATTATATATAACTTAAAGCTACCATTTTCAACTATTCAAGATTGAGACATTTGTCATAGCAATGAACCAAGTATTTAATGCCAGTAGGCGGAAAAAAAAATTTACTTTAGGAATCTTCCTCGTACATGCAAGCCATAACTATAAATCTATCAATATAAAAAATTCTTGAAAGTGTGCTAGCAGTCAAACTTGCGAGATTCTTTACGATACAGGGGTTTTGGACGGGAGGGGGCATGGTTTTAGAAAAACTAAATCCACTATAACTGGTATCATGGGGGTATCTCACTTCTGCTCCAGAAAATTGAGTACCGGTAATGAAAAAGAGAGTGTTGTTTAATGCAATCTAAAAATGCAAGAATCCTGCAGAGAGACCTTTAAGTCAAAATGCACTCATCATGACTTCAGAATACATACTTCAAGCCGTTAAATATATTCATCGTTATAAGGATGAATTTTAACTCAAGGGCTACACTCGTAGCTATTCCACTTGGAATGGATGGATGGAATTCAGAACATTAAATCATCGTTTAAAAATTACACAGATCTCCTTGGATAACATGGGTACAAAGCTTTATAATAAACTCGCGAACATTTGAAAAGAGAACCAGCCGATACTAAATTCGCTAGTCTAGTAACAGGACTTTCAGTTGAGATGGAATGCTACAGCATTGAGGCATTTTCTTCCTCCAAGCTGTTACCGTCTTTGCGAATCCTTCAGATACTTTCTACGGGTCAGAATCTGATGCCTTGGCTTCACTACTTATTTTATAATTGCTTGTGCCTCGTCATATATGTATCTTTTAACACATTTAGTTATTTAGTATTTATTATGTACCCATACTAACTGTTTTAATTTGTTCGTTTTATGAGATTTTATCATTTTGTTAACCTCTTTTACTTGAGATCCTCGCTGTATATTGTGCATATTTTACTTATTAACATTAACAACACTATTCTTGTAATGGTATAATTTTACCGAAATAAATCGATTTGAATTGGGACGGAATTGAATATGAAGTAAACGGATGCAGCCAAAGAATATACCAGAAGAAATCTAATATAAAGCAATTAGTCTTTCTTAACTTATTGTTAGTGAATGCGTTACATATTTTTCAATTCTGCACCAATGCAAACAAAATTTTACTTTCATCATTTCAGCGGGAAGTGATGATTTAAATATTAATCACAGTCTATCAAAAGCTTTTGATTCCTCTAAGAAATTTGGTTTGTTGTCCACTGTTACTAGCTTTTAAAGCTTTGGTTAAAACGAAAATCATCGAAAGAAATGATAAACGGAACCGATACACTTACCGTGTGGATAACCCACCAAGTTGGTAATAAGAAAGGCGATCCTAGTGCTAGCCCAGTGAAAACGGCGTGGGTTAACGTTCGTAGAATGGAAACAAGGTGCCACTCTCCAATTGTGAAACTGGATCACCTCTATACGCCTGGTGTCGGAAGGACCCTGCGTAGTTGATGGTATGTAGTTATACGAACTGTCTATATTAAGTAATTACTGTTTAAAATTAACATAAGCAAAAAAAAAAGAAATTTGGACTGAGGCGAGTGATTCACGTTGAACAGCACTTTATTGTCACTTGCTGTTTATAACAAAAAGAAAAGAAAAGAAAATCAATCAAGCTAGCTCACATGTTTCGGTAGCCGATGGAATTGCAACGTAATTATAAATACGAATATATATATATCCGTGTGACAGTACTGAAAATCCTCCCCCTGTTAAAATTAAATACAATAGTAACTAATAACCGTAATAAGAAAAAACCTCTTTAGTCGAACACAATCTGAATCCCCCTCCCCTAAAATACTAAAATAATTGAATGTTCACAAACGTAAAGAAACCCCTGTATACTCGCACAACACATCTCCAAATTCCCAACTTAAGATTAATTACGAGTTTGGGAATCGTTTCCCAAAACTCAGCGATGCAAAATATAAATAAACGTAAATAGAAAGCGTGATGCAGTTTTCCGTCGTCGGCTTTGAACAGTGTGGTTGTCGCTATACGAACGGAAGTGGTCCAAGATGGCAGGTTCTCTCGCCCGTGAGGAACAGATATTGGAAAAAATAGCTTCTAGTTCCTACGATAGTTATACCAGCCTATACTAATTACACCAGCCTTTATTAAATCACACTAGTTCCCTATTAGTTTACACTAGCTTACACTAGCTCCCTATGACAACGTGAAAAAGAGATTACAGCATCGAAATTACAAAAAAGAAAGCCTCACCTCTAATTGAAGGAAAAGCAACGTGAACGATTAGTTCGGCCAGCAAAACTTGGAGAAAACGAAACTTCTAACGATACTTTTAACGGTACTAATCCCAACGTCGGTTTTTCGTATAACCCTCAATAAACGAGATCCAAAACGAGACGGAAGAAACTTAAGTACGGAAACCGATCTGCTGGATCGCAACGTTACAAACGGAATGCGGAATCAAAACCACGCGCGCATTCCACACGGTGCAGCCGTAGCCTCGAATCAAAATTACTAATGCGGCACGTGGAAGCGAAAGATAATAGAAGAATACAGAAAATGGTAACAAGTGGCCGTAACAGCTTTATTATCATTCGTACTATAGGCGGATAAATATATGCCTAACTTGCCATGATATCTTTCAGTCCAATCAAAGTAATAAGAAATATATTTGCGAGCAGAATTGTGATGCGTGAAATACAAATAGGATGGCGATTGGGTTAGTAAAAACTAGGGCAATGGACACACTCAGATCTGGCTGAAAACGTTGGGACCCTCTTCTGTTGAGAAGAAGAGCGGCCAATGCCGTCTTCCCTCGACGCAATATAAAATCATTGTTTGACAAAACGAGCAGTGGTTGGCCGTTAACCCACCTTTTTTAGGACAGTGGGGCTCATTTGGTTTACAGATGGACCTCTAACTAGGCGGGAAGCGGAAGCGGTACTCAATGGGGACCGACCGGGGAAAGGAATCGGTATTCCGCTTGATGATTACTGCACGGTATCCTAACCAGAGATAGTTGCTATCATGGCTTGTGCCCAACAAAACCTCAACAGAGGCTATATACCACCCATATATATTAACAGATTAGCAGCTCTACTAGCCCTGGAATCAGCGAGGATTGACTCTGCAATACGATTTGACCCTATAGAAACCCTAGTAAGGAAATTTGTGTGCAGGTTCATCAAGACATTTAAGGCAACGAGAGAGCAGATGAGTAGGTTCGAAAGAACAGTAGCACTACCCTCTGTCTCCAGCGCATAATCCTGCTCATAGAATTGCTGCATCCACTATAAAAACAAGGATACGGGAGTTTGAGAGCCCATTTCGGTTCGAATGGCAACAACAGACATAGACCATGCGTTCCAGTACCTCCGTAGAAGTGGTGTTTACGATGAACTTTCAAAAACTAAAGGAAAGTCAATTTTGAACCATAACTGATGCCCTTAATGGATATTGGACGGTCACCTACCATAGACATAAAATAAAGCTCAGCAATGGATGTGAGTCAGAATTTTGTAGTAGAGTAAATGAAATTATTGACCAGCTAGGATACCGCTGCAACATTTTAGTTCTAGGTAGTAACACGTGTTCAATCAGAGAAAATTTATTTGTTTTTAAGTGGAGACATGCGGTCCTTGAGACAGCTGCGTAGACGAAATTGTATAGGTTTATTTATGTTTCCATTTATTAGTTAAGGACGATAGATCTCTCTGGCTAACTCGCGATTAGACCAATAGGTTCTTAAGATTTTGAGTACTACCCGTTCGGACTGTCCCTACTAAACTAATAGGATGGCACTACTGTAGTGACCTTATACGTAGAATGTGGACTTAAACCCCAGGGTGTTCAATCGGAACAACTTCAAATTGGAAATTTCCTCCAGTGCTTGTTACGTACATAAGTTCTAGGCCAAAACTTTGCATTTTATTTATACCATTTACATATTTATGAATTAGCTAATTATTTGAAATAAAAAGTACAACGAAATGAATATTATCTAACAAAACTTCTCACTTTCTTCTTTTTATTTGATAATTTAAAGGGAAAAAAACTAATTTTTTCATATGAGGATACATATACATCGTAAAATATACTTATATTAATAAAAGTGCATCAAGGTATGTACTTGGATAAAATGGGCGTATGGTATATGACTTCGTACAAACTACACAACTTATTATTAGTCTATCTTTTCGACCTCTGTTAATACAAATTTCGTGTATGTGCCCGTAATATTTTCCGTGTACACGGAATAAATTTAATTAAATCGTTCGTCGTTTTGTTCAAGTTGTAAATGTGTAGGGAATTGTCCTGCAGTAATAAAACTTAATTTTAATACGGCTTTACGTTCCTTTAGAGCGGAATGAATACAGGATATATTCGAGTCAACGCCTTTGGATTGCTGTGAAGGTGTCAAGATAGGGGCAATTTAAGGCCCAATTGGATCGGAGTAACGGAGTAACCTTTAAAGGATTGACCGAAGTTAGGACGACGTTCGTGAACATTATCCGCGGGAAATGGCCGGACACGCTGGTCATCAGCAAGAGTGGTTACACTGCCGGCGCTTCGGGTAAGATTGCCATCCCTCGAGGAAATGACCCACATCGACTGGTGATTAGGTGCCTTAATGCTGTACATGCTAATTAAAACACTTGAGTGTTGGAGATATATGTGACGTAAGGGGACGAATCAATATCTAACCGTAGTAGGTACCGACGGCATCGGTATCGGCTTTCAGTTTAATTCTTGGCACGGCTTGGTGGACCCGAGGTTTAACTTAACTTATGGTCACTACCACTTACGAAGTTAATTTCGTTTTATAGCATTGAACCTTTGATTTAACTGGAAAATATCTTTGCAAGTGAAGCAAAACCGAAACTTTATAATAAAATTGACCGTGTTCATTTCAGCGCTACCGTAGATATAAACAACGAATGTTCTGAACTCTAGTGTTCATTGATTTAATCCGTATTTGATTACAGTAGTAAACAGTTTACAATTTTAATAGCTACAACGAAATTCTACTCAACAAACTATGTACGTGTTTACATAACTGAATTGCTATCTAGGGAAATAATCCAATATTTTGCACACAAAATAGTTGTTATTAAACGCCTTGGAAAATATCTATACACCGATAAAACACCAGAAACTATTCATTCCTTCGCCATTTATTTTGATGGCATCTCTTTATTGAAATTGGAGGTATAAGTATTGCAGATGCTTATGTTAGCTTTCAACCAATAGACCTTATAATAATGTGCTTAATTTTCTATACTTAACTAGGTGACCCGGCAAACTTCGTTTTGCCAAAATTTTCGACTTTTCTTTTTACCTAAGCCTTTGAATAGCAATTAGGAACAAACCCGTAGAAGGAAGTATCCGATTTGGTCCAGTCGTTTTCAAGTTTTAAGCATCCGAACAAACCACGATCCATTTTTATGTATATGCAGATAATTGTACTTTACATACTTATGTATTATCAACAGATTCTGTAAGTATTTGGGTCACCACTTCATAAGCTTCTATAGAAGATTGTTCTACTTGGACTTCACCTTTTATAAACGCCTTCCAAAGTTCTAACTTTGCAAAACAAAGTTGAATAATGGAAGTGGAAGTCATTCACACAAGTTTATAGTTGAAATGAACTTAGTTAGTTAGTTTACAAGGTAGAATCCAGAATGGCTCCACTCAGACTTTAGAGCCCATTGTGCTAACCTCTACGAGTTGACAGATTAGTCCGAGAGCTCTATCTTAGTTAAGAAGAAGTTGAAGAACACGATTTATATCCTTAGTTTTCTGATCTGTCCTTTAAGTATGGAAACCTGCAGTTAACTAAAACTACACAGTAACAAACTCAGTTCTCGGTACTTCTACTTCGCTGCTGGAGCTGCACCCAGACTCATTGCTGATCCTGATTTTATGCATATGACATTTGACTATCCAATGAGACGTAAAGACACCAGCTACGGCCCTGGGTTGACTTCTCATTAGTTTGAGAAGATTCATGGTTACTTTGCAACTCAAAGGCACATCTATGAAGGTCCAAAAATGCTTCAATCTTATCTGCTGTTGCGATTCGAAGTTAGATTCTAGTATTGAGCCAAACCTGATTAAATTCAGGGCTAGTATAGTATACTGTCAGTACATATATGTGATGTGTTTTACCTGAGCAGCCTCTGTTGAGGTTGTCTTGAGCAAAAGCCATGTTAACAACCATCTCGCTTTGGTAGAGCATGGGGATAATGACCAAGTGACATTCTCGTCCTTGGGCGGTCGCCATAGACTCCAGTTGTAAATCAAACAAGCTTCCTTTCTTGATAAAGGACGGGATAGAAGCCAAACATTGATCCTTTTGCAGAACAATTCCTAATAAGCTTAGTTATAATTATCCCTTGTAAGTGCTAATCTAAAGCAATTTCTACCCAGCAGAAATAATGAAAGTGGTCTAAGCAGTATACTCAGCTAGTGATGGTTCCTCCTTCAGGTAAATGGGTCAGTGACATCCTATTTTATTACTTACTAGGTGACCCTACAAACTTCGTTTTGCCCAATTTTTTTTTTCTACTTTTCTTTTTCCTAAACCGTCGCGTAGCAATTACGAACAAACCCGCAGAAGGAAGTATCCAATTTGGTCCACTCGTTTTCAAGCTTAAGCATCCGAACAAACCGCGATCCATTTTTATATATACAAGATGACACGATATGATGTACCAACTTAACTATTATCCTATGGTATGCTCCTTGTCGAATTAGGATCTAGAAGTATGGTTGTCCGTCCTAGAGTGCATCAGTGGCTCTGTTGTGAGACTGATATATGGGACATGAAAAGGATGATATGCCACATTATCGAATATAATATAGAGTAGAATATGCGTTCCCACTCTATTATGCAGTTAGTACTGACAAGCGATACTTGAAATTAATCAGTGTAGTAGATGAAGGAAGGGACTGATGAGTATTTAGAAATAACGCGCAACACTGTTAATTGCCGATCTTGTTCTAACAATAGAAAAATCATTCTCTCTCGCTTAAACAATAACATTTCTAGACTCAAGGTCTGCACTGGCCAATATTACATACGTACCGTTATCCAGGATTAAACTACTAAAGTGTGTACTTTACCATCAATCTGGAAATTGATGCGTATATAATTCTACTCGATACTTATATCTAATTTGGTCAATTTTTCTTAAATGTAATATATCTAATTAAGCACAATTTTCCCACGGCGGGCTAGCCTAGTGCGCGATTGTAGCTACTACAGGAGTTTGTGGCAAAACAAGTTGTATACTTCTGTAGAATCAAAAAAGCTGCAAAAATGCGCAATTAGTACATTATGGCCGAATTTCGTAATTGAAGTCTCATATGTACGAACATCTAACACCCGGGCTTATATAGAGCTTCTATAGAAATGAAAACTACTTCACACAGTCGCACTGATGAGCGTATGACCGCGAAACGCGCGTCTGCGAATAGTGAAAGTAGTTTTCTAATTAAGCACAATTTTCCCACGGCGGGCTAGCCGAGTGCGCGATTGTAGCTACTACAGGAGTTTGTGGCAAAACAAGTTGTCTACTTCTGTAGAATCAAAAAGCTGCAAAAATGCGCAATTAGTACATTATGGCCGAATTTCGTAATTGAACTCTCATATGTACGAACATCTAACACCCGGGCTTATATAGCTTATATATAACTTTCTAATAGCTTTATGAATTTCTAATTACTCTAATAGGTTTAATTTTTATCCTTTTTCGGCTATATGTAAAATTTGTAGGCCGTCATTTGAAAAATTATGATTGTATTCTATTAAGTGGTTTGCAAATGTTGAATCTGTTTTTATCAAATTAAAGGATCTAATATGTTCCTTTTGTCTGATATCAAAATTTCTGCCTGTCTGACCTATATATATACCTTTACAAACCTTCTTATTGCACAAACTGACCTATTATATACCCCCTTTTCGAATGCTGTGTAAATAGCTGATGTAAAATTTCCCCTAATTAAGGTTACCTTTATATTAGTCGCTAGCAAGAAATATTGTACAGTTTGATAATGACATGGTATGTCGAAACTGCAGTCACAAATAAGTGAAATATAGTGATATTGTTACAAAGTAAAAAGTGTGTTTTATTTATTTGAACCATGGAATATCACAAAGTAACGGCCAAAGGCGTTAATTATTATACTCATTCTTTTAGGCCCTTCGATTACAGTGATCATAAAATGTTGCTAAGAAAGCATTGATCCTTTAGCTTTAGTAGTGAATTCGTGAATTATTTAATATCCTACTCGTCTAAGGCAATATATGGGTGGAGAAGGTCACATTAAAATATTTATATCATTTGAAGTTGTCAAGGCTCAAATACAGGATACTTACTGTTTATATTTTTGTAACTGGTTTATCATCTAACACAGGAGTTGGTATCCAAAGGTTGCCTATCATACTCCATGTGCAACCCTTTTTTAATCGGAAGTACGTGCTAGTTTTGTAGCTACAAGTTAATCCAAAGGGCTATCAGAAGGCTAAATATTTGCATATATTAAGTCAACCAGGTAGCACCAATAGCGCATACCTTCGACTTCTGATTAGAAACTAGGAACTATTAAATAGAGCTGTAAGGCAATGAATTTTATGATGATCAAACAGTAGGCAAGTTCTTTTCATACCATTTACTGATGAGTCTTTACATAGTGACTGGTTTAATGGTGTTATTAGAAGTAGTGTTAACTTTGGTTCTAGGTTGTAGACTCAAATGAGTTGACCGGAAACGTGTACCTCTCACTTATCTCGATCTATGATAGCACTTTTGTAATATCCCTAATTTACAGATAATAACTTATGTAAGGCTTAGGTTTAAGTTCAACAACTTAGATGTAACTATGGTTCGCTCTGCTTATATTTATGCATTTTACTGGAGGTTTGGCAAAGATTATGTCTTCGGGAAGAGACACTGCCCACAATTTCACTACATTCTGCAGCCCTTTAGCAAAGATGTAGGTGTTCGGGAAGTATATATGGTCGCAATCTTTGCGTTTCATATTTTTATCTTTATGATTGTGAGTAGGTAGGGAATGTCAGCTCACCCGAAATAGAGCCTTGTATAATACAACTAAAGATAACCAGGTTTCGGCCCGCCTTGGCTGCTTTTCCCCCATTACATAACCGAGTTACTTGATCCATTGATTATCTTTTATGTGATGCTGGTGACTTCCCGAGATAGACCATGATAAATGTAATAACCTTCTAATTTGATACAACTTTTTCAAGATCGTTGCCTATTTTGCTGGTGTTAATCTTAAATAATAAATAATAAATTGATACGAATATTTCGCTTATATATTGTTGTAAAAATGCAATAGATACTGAATTATTAAATGGAAATTAAGAAAATTACAGTGGAAATTCTACATTGCCATAATATTGTTGCAAACGGAACGTCAAAGTCAAAAAAATATATTCTTTTAAATGCCATGAATCGATTTCCGAATATCCCAAAACCGGAAATTGGCGATAGTGTCATTAGAAGTACGCCCGAAATACGAAAAAGGGGAAGGACAGTGTCTGGAGAAAGTTTATGTCATCTTGCGCCGAAGAAAGTACACATTCGAACGAGAAACTTCAATATTCGAACTTGCATTAATTTTGAAAAATTGGGCGTTTAATACGAGAAAGCAAAATAGTGAGGAATATAAAGAACATACGGTAAAAGTCCGTTGGAATGTTGCTGCCAAATTATTAAGGCAAAAATATTTTACTAAATATGGAGTTAAAATAAATTCTTTCGAACAAATTGAATTTAAAGTTGCCCGAGATGGAAGAAATGCTGAAAAGAAACCTTCTACAAGGCATGGCAGAAAAACTCAAAAAATCTGCAACTTTTTTGACCTACAATGAACTAAAAGAACTTGTCAAAGCGTGTGATGAGCAAACGCCAGAAGGTGTACAGAGAAGAACTTTTCTTAATACTGTCTTATGAACTTACTTGAAGATGCTGTGAAGACCGAAGAGCAGAAATTACATTCTTTAAACAAGAAACCAACAACATCGGCGAAAAAAGAAGTAGAATCCAATATGACCACGCAAGGAGGTAGCCGTAAACTAGCTGATACAAAATAGCTTCTAAATAATGATTCAGATACCAATTTTTGCCCAATCAAACTTTTTCTAAAATTCCAAGATAAAAGAGGAAAACCACGAGCAGCCGACTATTCTTGAGTCCAAATCCACATTGAAGGACCACCGGAAATTAGTTTAGAAACAGTTCCGTAGGAGACAACTGCATTGTATATAAGTGCCCTAACCACTATATGTTCGATCATTAAAGATTATTTTGTATTTATCCTGTTAATATATAGTAGTTACTACTTATTATTACTTATTCACAATTATACTTATTGTTCTCGTTTAAATAAATAATAAATAAATAATTATGCAAAAAATTAAAAATTGATTTATTGAAACAACAAAATCTTTGGACAGAAGATTTTTACCAAATACAAAAAAATAAGAAAATGACTTCTAATACGTAGCCATGTCCCCTGTTGCTTTCATAACAGCCGTAATTAGACCTGGCAGATATTTAACAAGTTCATTGCAAATCTTGTACAGAAAACGACTCTCCGTTTATGTTGAACACACTGAGAAGACAACTCCTTTATTGAAAACCGATTGTGTATCCTTTCACAAACAGATATGATTTATTTTTATATACTTCAGAACACCGTTCCTTGTTTTGTTTAAAGACGTTTCAAACTGGAATGACTGCAACAAAAAATAAAGTGTTCCAACATATAGTTGCTTGGGCTCGAACTGTGCACTATTGTCTGGAAATAAATCAAACGATATCAAATGAAACCTCCGAACTGTACAGCTCCGATAAGATATAATCAGCATTTCAGCAAAGTAGTAGTGATATATATTTTCTGAGTCTGTCTTTACTCTCCATTTGGTGTATGATATCGCACTGCTTACTCATCACTACTGAATTTGGTACAAAATTTTGTAATATGATAAGAAAGTACAGCCTGGGTGAATCACTGATGAGCATTTTGGGGAATATATTATTATTTCTACTTAATTGTATAATACCTGTACATAGTGTATGCGTATATATATATATATATATATATATATATATATAGGTTTCTATCATATTTACTTGCTTTCTTATCAGTTTAATGTAAATTCTGATGGAATTAAATTGTTCGTTCAACTTCATTCTCTAAATGTCGGTAGTTATCGAAGAACGTCAATTATACTGAAAGCTATTAGATAGTATGGTTCACATATCGCCGTTCGATATTTCCATAAAATTTGAAACCATAAAATCACTCCGACAAATAAGTTATCACCGTATATTTAGATGTGGAAGAGAGACAACCCACCAATTACCGGCTTTTCAAAAAAGCGCCACCCATTCAAAACGGTTCCAGCAGATAGGGTTAATTTAGTGGATGGACGGTTGCAGTTGCAGCAGTAGCGACGGCAATGGCAATAGCGCCGGCAAAGCCAGCGATAGGATAAACAGCATACATCGACGTGAGAGCATCGAGGATTTGCATAGAAATGGGTCGCGGCTGATGGAGTCATGTCACAAGGTGATCATGAATCAGCGACAATAGCAGCCGGCAGCGCCGCAACGTTCAACCCGGTAATCGCCTTCATACAGAGGTAACCGTGAAAGAAACAAAACTACGTAAAGTATCTACGAGAAGAGCTGTTCCGGCTAATGTCTACGATAAACAAGCGAACTTTATGCAAGTACCGGAGTGCACAAAGCTCTTAAAAGGCTGATTATATACATTCGAAGGTAATACGTATTCCATATTTCTCCAGAAAGTGAACAGTTGAAAGTAATTAGATACACAATTCAAACCAAATTCTCAAATAAATTATTATGAGTGGTTTACGTTTTGCCAGTAATTGCTTTTCCAAAAGACGAAATATGTTGTTGATAGAATTATCTTGTATCTTTAGAATACAATTACATGATGGTCTTGTGTAATTACCGTAAACTAAAACGCTAGTGGGTTTCACTCTTATCATGTCAGTTTAGACACGTGTAGTTATTGGTTTCCCAGCAAACATTAAACCAAATACAACAAACTGAATTGTCGTTGAATTAAGTTCGACTTTTGGCATCTAAATCCCGATAACCAAAGTTTTTCAAATCACCGATTTAAGATACAGGATGCGGTCTCTTTCATACAAAATCTACAAACAATAGAAAAGAATGGAGGAATTACCTGAGTCATTTACTGTAAATCAAATTGTGTACAAGTAGTAGGTAACAGTAGGTAACAATTAAGGTACAAATTTACTCTTATAGCATATCGTAGAGTACTCAATCTGTGGACAGTCTCGTTAATACTCCAACCATAGTCAGTCATTACATATATTACACACCCGTTAGGAAATCAGAGGGCAAAATGCGTTTTGCGCATTTATCTATCTTTCTCTGAGTTGTGCTGTATATGCGTCGTAGTCTCCATTTATCCAGATATCTTTCAACTGTTGTGTACATCCCATAGATCTCGATACCGTCCATCCATGAGCTTCAGATATTGACGCCATTGTTCACCTCCTTTTTCCAAAATGGCCACGCAGAAAATGCAATATGATGCTTATGTTACAGTCAAGTGCTTTATAGCTCTACAAGATTTGTTTGATAATTTCGGTGTAATTTCTTACTCTCGTATTTCCAACAAAGTGTTCGAGCAGGTATTCAAATGATAATGGCATGGCTTGCTGGCATCAGAATGGTTACAATCTAAAGATTTTCGCTCTTTGCGAGTTTGCTGTCCAATTGTGCAGAGATATTTTCCAAAGTGCAGAAGAATCTAAGAATATATTGATTTCACGCTGTCAGTATGGCAGACATCCGCCTTTGACAAACCATAGCTAAGAGGAAGATCAGATGGATATACATAAAAACTCCTAAATGAGTTTAACCTCTTACACGTAGTCAATATTAAGTTATAAACAAACGGATTAAGGATTTTGGAATACCACAGCTGATTTTGAGAGAAGCATGGTTTACGGCGATAACTATTATGATAGTCTGAAATCTTACCTTAATTGATACCTTTAGGGCTTAACTATTAAGAAGGCAAATACTCTTTTATTTGCAGTGAAAAGTCCTAAATCTTCCTAACCGATTTATTCCGTTTGAAAAGTAAACCAAATAACAGTAATAATGTTGCTTTCAATGTTCTTCTCTCTTTTTCAAATTCTTTCGATGCCTTTTCTAAAGTTCGCGTTGTATTAAGCAAATATAACAGTGACAATGGTGACTAAAAGTGTAAAGCGAAAATAAATTTAACTGTGTCCAATTTATTCAATACTAGTTTTATATAGTTGAGTATACCAAATACATATAATTTAAATCATATACAACAAATTTTAATTCCACATATGAAGCAATTTCTGATATATCTATTTCATTTTCATTTCCGGAAATATACTTTTCCTTTTCTGAAAGACAATATTGGCATCCAAACAAGATTCCGAATACGCGTCTGAAGCATAAAGAACATTTAGAGATTTTATTGAAAGGTATGACAGGAAAATTCGATCTAACCAGTAATCCTGTCCATCACGCTTGGGTCTCTGACAAAACCCGCATCCTGCCATTACGGGAGCGATCGGCAACCGACGACAATGCAGTAAACTTTCATTTAATATTGAATATTATGTCCATAGGCGTCGGACGTGTACAATATATATCTATCGTATTTCGGCAAAGATAACCTATTTCTAACCTCTTCGAGAATACCACTCTGGATATCTTCTCTTTGTTCTTACCCCTATTAAAACTTCAACAATAATTCAATGCCGGTCAATATCCACATAAATTATGTATGTATGTATTAACGAAAACTAAAAAAGAAACAGCTAGTCAATCATGTTTGTAGAGGCTTCCAAATGGACTAAAAGAATTAATAACTTACTTTCAGAAAATGTTATCAAAAGGGCCAAAATAGTATAAAAAGTAACTTTAGTTTCAATAATTTCTAATTTGTTATTAATGTAAGACATAAACTCTTTGTTATAAGTACAAAATTAGCACCTACTTTACGTTGAAGGTTACGAAATGCAGTATATTATTAATTGGATACTAAAAGTTTACCTACATACATATATAGCAATTTCATAATTTTGATCGTTCTAATAGTTTTCTTCTAAATTTTAACACATATTTCTTATATGTCATTTTGATTTTGGTAATCATTTCCCATAGCCATATTTCTCTTTCGAACATACATTGGTTATCTTGAATTCTGTTGTTAATTTTATTAAACATCAACTTATAATAATTTACATGAGGAAATTCTTCACCATACATATGTTTATTAATTGTAAGGCACGTTAATAGCATCTTGAGGTTAATGAACAACTGCGCGATGAGGAGATTTCTGATAAATAATGTTTTTTAATCTGTTAAACTTATTAGTTATATTGAGTTAAGTCGAATGATAGTACTAAACTAGTTCAACGCCCCCTCATAAAACAATACACTTAGATATCGAATAGATAAAGTTACTGCGGGCATCCTTTTAACTAATGTAATTTGTAAAAATAGAAACAAATTTTGTAATCAACAAGTGATTATGTGCAATTATAATATGGAGGGAATATTTAATTTAATAATTCAAATTTAAAGGTTGTGAATTGCCCTCTACTTTACTGAAGTATTTACCAGCAGGAATTTTGTGAGGATCTCCAGATACCTTTGTAGGTAGATTAGGGTTTAGCAACCTTTCCATTGACAAATAAAAAGGACATTTTATGAATTGCAATACTGATGTCCAGCGTTGAAATATGAATCTGGTAGAAGTATATAGCTTTTTGATTTCTCAGAGTAAGTAACAAAATCGTATAGGGTAATTAGTATTTGCTCCGTGAAGGAGAAGTAAGTTGATGTTGAACTGAGATGATAAAAATAATAGTTAATTGGATAACCGTAACAAAAATAAAGGAAGAATATCATTGCAAATTTTCTTATAAACAAATTGTAATAATCAGAATAACTTTCTCAAAAGTTACAGTGGCGATGTGGTCATCCCGTACACTTTTGGAAAACCAATGGTCTACAACTCCATACATGAAAATGTCCATAATTTGGACACATACTATTTAACACTACGGAGTTTTGAAAATTGCTACCTTGTTCTGATGGAGTTTAAAGTTGACATAATTCTTTAACACATGTTCGTGAGAAAGGAGATAGCATTAAGTAAAACCAGAATTATTCACTGGGCATCTCACTGTTCTAGAATTTGTATCCTTGAAGCTCCGTCACATGTCTAGGGATAATAAACATATGCTAAATCATGTCTTTCATCCATATCTGATATATATCTTACGGATTTTGTTGAATTCTTGAAACTGTTTTTAAGCGAATATTCAGAACACCAATTTGTGTACCGAAGAACTCATCAAGTGGAGAAAGAATACGGTCAAAAACAAACGTTTCAATATTTTATTAGTAAACCGAAAATGAATTGCATTTTACGTGTAGAAAAATCTACAATGAGATAGTCAGTATAAATAACTGATATTGCAGAAACATTTAAAAATGGGACAAGCAAACCTCAATCGACAAAGTTGCTGGAATAATACAAATACAATGTCCCTTTCTCTGTTCGAAGGGAAAGAGAAAGGAAGGATTGATAGTGGTTATGGGTCTCTTAACCGAAATAATTGATTAACCTATCATATGAAATAAGATAACAGAAGATTTGACAATTCTGCAGCAGAACTGAAGAATAATATGCTACCAACAGATCGAACTTTTGGGGGAACTACTACTTCTTTATAGAAATGGACAGCATTCTTTCCAAAAAATAATAGTATCCGTCGAATTTAAAAAGAGGTTACCGAAAATCTCGTTATTATTATAAAAAAACATAGTAGACGATTTTCTGGGTAATTTGCATTGTACGATTACCAATGCCTGGTTAAATATAATTAAATAAATATAACTTCAATAGGGATTAATGCTTTTTCCAAGAAATTCATGTTTCTACATTTTTCTAAGAAATTGTTAATTACTTTTAAACTTCCAAACGAAATATCATGTTCAATACCGAAGAGCAAATATTTTTTGAGAATAAAAATCGGAAATTAAAGGAATAAAGGTGAGTCCTGATTGGTTAAAAATAATTAGGTAGGGGGCCTATACTTTTCAGCATTTATTATTTAAAAATTCTCCAGAATTTACAAACACCGAATAAAGTGAAGTGTCATCGAGTGTTATCCAAAAGTTCCAAGAATGAACAGCGCTTTAGTAGCCTCCTGGATGGAAACCGTTCCAGAATTACTTTTGAATTTTATTTTATTTATGTAATTCAAATTATATGTTTATTTTGCATATTGTACTCTGCCATACAATTGGTTCAAAAACTTGCTTTGGATTGCTAAATAAAATTATTTTCATTATTAAAAATATTTTTCTTTAATTTCAAAATCATTTTCTTATGTTGTATCTAAAAGGGTGTATACATTTTCTACTATGATTTTCTTCTTTTATATATTCCACGTGAGAAAAATCCTAAATTACTCAACATCCCTCGACTGACCTTCATAAACGAAAGTTAAAAAATGAGACGATCGAAATACGTGCAAATGTCTGTAGGTCAGTCGCTAGCAGATTCATCTTCATCTCCAAAAATTAGAGTGAACAACAAGTATTTAATTCGGAATTAACCAAAACTTTGCTTGCTGCTGGTATCCCACTTTATAAGTTACAAAACTTTTAAAATTTCAAAATGTTTTTGCAAAAGCACTGCAGAAATATTGTACCTGACGAAAGTACTTTCAGGAGAAATTATGTTACAAAAATATATAAGGACGTAATTCATGAAATCAAGCAAATGGTAAATAACAGTTTTATATATTTTATAGTAGATGAAACTACAGATACTTGTGGTCACTATATGACAAATTTATTAACAGATTGTTTAAGTAACAACGTGTAAACAAATTGAAAAAGCTAACAATAGTTAGGTTTATTAATGAAACTCATGAATTTTTCCTTTCCGACATTGTTACAACTAATAAAATTGTGCTCATGTTTTCCTATGCTGCGTTATACATGGTCAAAGCTGGTCAACAACTTAAGGTTTTGTATTACAATTTAATTTGCGTGACCTGTTTAGTACACGGTTCAAAGAGAGTGGCGGAAAATATTATAAACTCATTTCCTATAGTTAATAGTTTAATTAGTAACGTAAAGAAAATATTGATGCAATTTCAAAGTACTAATCAATTTCAGAAAATAATTCACTGCTCCATGAAGTTGGCTTCATTAAATCGAACTATGATTTTGTTAATAAAATTATTGCAATTCTTGAAACTTAATCACTCCCGTTACGAGAGTCTCTTTATTTGATTGATGAATTTAAAGAAAAACAGCAGAAAGTTCCTGGAAGAATAGGACAATTAATAAATAAAAAGATTAATGATATTTTCAAAAGAAGTAGCGATTTAAATTTGTTGTAACAAGCAAACCAAATTCTCCATCTCGATTTTGGTGTGGAAACCAATTTAAATCCGGAAGTTAATGTTCTAAAATATGTACCAATCATATCAGTTGACTTCGAACGAGGTTTTTCAACGTGCAAATCGCTACTAACGAATAGGAGACATAATTTATCTATTGAAAATATTGAAAAGCATTTCATTGTGAATTTTGTTTACAGTAAGAAATGTAATGTTTAATGTAGAAATGTAAGTGATAGGTATCTGTTTAATAAAACCTGTTTAAATTTTCTTAGTGTTTGTTTCTTTTTCTTGTTACCTCAAAATATATTCCACATTCTGAAAGTATTTTTGAAACATATTTTACATATTCTAGAATATTTTCAACATATTTTACTCCTTTTAAAACATATATATGGACATATAGTTACATCTCGAACATATAATCCGGTCTCTAGTTAGAACGTAGGATATTTTGATAGTTTGATATCTGCGGTTTATATAACAAATTGCTATTACCATATAAGACGTATCTACTTACATAATTTGATTAATTTCTCTTTTGCTAAACCTGTAATGGTTGCGCATTATCACTTGTTACAAATGCCTAGCTTAGGTTTTCAATTTTCGTTAATAAAAATGCAGATAAAGTTCACTTGATTTTCGTTTCGGTTTAGTCCTTTTTGTCCTAATTTCTTCGTCTGTCCTTTGTACAAATTAATTATGGTAATGGCTAGTGATAAATCTTGGACGAGAGAATGGGTAGATACAGACGATTTGGCGGAGGCCAGAACTCGCACTAGAAGAAATTTCCAGTTTTAAATTTGTTTTGCGACCTTAGTGGAATAGCAATGCGGATGTTGGACGCACGTCGTGACCTCGGCGGGTCTCCCGACTCCGGATCCGGAGTGATCGGTCGACTCCGGCCGAACTAAAACAACCCATTTGAATGCATAGTTGTCCGTCAGTCAGGGCGACATTACCACGGAGAACCCTCCTTCGAACGTCGACAATAAATTGTCATAAAACCGTCAGATCGTCCGCGATTTGACAGCTAGGGGGTAATTAAAGAGTAAATTTATGTGAACCCCACCGCTCGGCATCTAGATATTGTACCTAGGTGCCCGGGGGATTACTGTAGCAGAAATGATTCTATTACGGACGATGGCACGATATCGCTTCCGACGAAGGTTTGACGACGTCTGTTAGACTAGCGCTTTTGTTTTCTTGTGATATAAAGTCGATGCCGAACGTTGATAATCGAGATGAAAGTTGGATTAGTTTCGGGAAATGTATAGTAATTTTCATCGGATTGATGTTTATAAATATGTTTCCTAAAAGTTTTAGCATTTTGTCTTTGCACTCACAACTATTCTTACGTTCACATGTTTTCTGTAACAAATTAACACGAGTGGTTGCAACTTTCATAAAGCAATTAATGGTATACAAATTCGCTGCAATTACGGAGTAAACAGTGTACAATTGGGCTTAAACATAAGTTAATTCAGAATCACAAATCGGTTTGAACGTGTAGGGTTACACTAAAATTAAATCTGTTCAATATTCAAACCATACCTTTAACAAGTATTTAGGAAAGGATGTTTGCGCAAACACATTACGAAAATACTCGTGAAACTGGTTGCTTTAATTCAGCATTGTCTCGTCAGTATTGACTAAAACTAAAATACTTACGAATTTTTTTATAGTGTTAAAGTATCAAAATTACAAGAACGAATGATTGAAATAATTGTGAACATGTATGGAACGAATACCGAACTCTGATTATTTTAAATCTAAATACATTCTATTTATTTAAAATCGCTTTGAATATTTCCCTTTAGATTTAGATATTAATTCGCTTTTTACCGACAAACCTGAAATTTATTAGGATTGTATGATTTGCGTAGTCGAGAGCCCTTGTTAAATCATAAAATGTAAGCTAAGTTGTAATCCTCTCTTCATAGCTTCGAAATTTTTACTAATCAAAATGGCAGCATCGTATTTAAGCGGAATAAATGCTATTACATTTGCACTTCCAAGAATATATAGTAGAGTCCTAGAGAAGTGTAGACAATCTTATTACGTTTGCCATAACATTAAATTCTTACTTACAGGTTACACATTGTGCTTTAATTCTAATCGGCATTGCTATCCGTATCTACTTCCATTTGTGGGGGTTGATGTTTGGATATTGAGATATCAATATTATTTTGCTGTAATTAAACACAAGGATATCTATACATATTACAGTAATATATGAGGTGTAAAGGTTTCTCTCGGATTGTGACAATCGATAATAATCGAGATTAGCCGTAGGAACGCGTTCAGTTTCGCCCGCTCAAATACTTGGAAATCAAGAATCGTAAATCAGACCGCTGACATTAGTGGCAAGATTCTTAGGCGAGGAGTTTACTGGTTACTCGAAGATATCTCCCTAATACAATCGCCGTGGAATATCCGAGGCTGTATGAGTTATAACGAGACTTAGTTCCAACACAGAGCAATTATTAGCACTAACTAAAACTTGGCTTGGAATAGCGACGACCTCTGCTCACTATGACGTCATAAATAATGAAAATGTGGCGCCTTCTCTTTCCTTGTCTGCGTTTAGGTCCCCGATCTTCTCCTCCGGCCCTCATACTCCACGCCAGAACTCCTCCAACATTTACCTTGCAGTCATGCGGTTCACTTAAGCTCGAAGTTTATTGCATGCTCGGATGGTTTCGGGATCTCTGTGCGATCTTAACTATAAACGTGCTCATGTGTTCTCCGCTCTCACAGATTTGTTCAGCGAGATTTAGGGCGGTTTAGAAGTTCGAAGAGGAGGACTGACTGTACGAGACGGGCAAGGGAGGTATGTATGTGTATATGTAACGACGTAGAAGGGTGAAGGAACGAATTATAATAACTTATTGGTTTATCTCGCCCACCCTAATATCTGTGTGCTTTCCGATGATTTGCTATTTGCTTTCCTCCTGGACTAACGTGGAGATGACGGCGACCGCAAATTATTGCGACCGCAAAGAAGCTTAAACAATACGTACAGCCTATACGGTATCACGGTAACAAATTTTCAGATTAGTTATTAAATTCGATATATGCGTGCCTTTGTACAATATTCAGCAGAAAGTCCTGGAACAAGACACAGATTGTGCAACCTTGTATTTACTTATTTTTTGAAAGGATATGAAGGCTTAACCGAAAAGTAAAAGAAAACTTGACCAGTGTTTGATAGCTATTACTAAATGTAGAAGCAATCCTTTATCTTTAAAATAGAGGGAGTTATCTTGGTGACATATATTCTGCTAACTCTCTCTTCTAACAAGGGAACACCAGCAACTCGTACTTCCAGATTTCGATGAAACTACACAGATTGAAAGAATTCCTTGGTATAAAAACAATACCATTTTTTTTCGGATTCTCCTGAGTTCGAGGCACAGCTCTCTCCAAGGATTTAAATGAGATTTAAATTTTTGTAAATATTCCGGAAAATATAACAGATTTCTTCTTTTTGTAGAATATAATTTAAAGTGTATTACATAGTTTCAAGGATGACGCGAATTATTTTCGGTAAAAAATAAATAATGGAGAATTGGGTACCTCATACACCCTTTTTTAAAGTTTTAAATTATTGTATACCACAAATAAGTTATATTACACAGTCTCAAGGATGACGCAAATTATTTTAGGAAAAAATTAAAAAGAGGGGACAGGGTACTCCATACTCCATTTCTTCTATTCTTCTTACTTTTATTTATCACAAATAAAGTCGGTTTTCTCTAGAAAACGGTGCTGTATAGCAAATCTAGACAGCAAAGAACAAAGATATAAGAAAACGATGATGAAACTTTTACTTGTCACTGATTGTCATTACAAATACATATATATTTATCTAGAAATTATTTATTATTTGGATAAAGGTTTAAAGAAATACTATAATATAATATGATTGAAATGAATTAATTATAAGTGCTCACTGCTGGTATCGATATACTGAAAGTACATTTTCCATTCATGTATACAGTTAATATATATTTATCTCAAACGCTTGAAATTATTAATTATTTCGATAACGTTTCCAAGAAATGCTGTAATATAATCTGATGGGTATGTTGATGTAAATATCAATAAACTAAAAATACAAGTATTTTATCACGTACACCATCATCATAATGAATATATAAGGTGACCGTTTCAAATAATATATCAGAAGCATTTTTTCGTGCAGTGTAAATTTGTTGTTTAGCATAATGGCAGCGATTAATATAATATAATGTGTTGAACATGCCACTTGCCATGTTCTGTGCTCAACAAAAAAACATGTCCTCTTTTGAATATGTAACAGGATTGGAGTTTGTACGATTGTAAGAGCCACACGAAACGCAATTTGTGGAAGATGCAGCAGAAGATGAGGAAGACAATTATGAAAGTATTGCGTGTGTCCCTGAAGAAGGAGACAGTGGTGTTGACCTAGATTACAAAATTAATGCTGTTGAATACTGCAGAAGTGGTAAAACTAAGCGACGTTCTGTCGAAACAAAAATTCAGAAAGGTCCAATCGTCACGACCGTTATATAGATGGGAAGAAAGTATTAACAAAGCTGGCGCGTTTACGGGTAAACTGTGGTTTATTACAGAATACGTTCATTCAAAATTCCAAAGTAGCATTGACGATGGAAAAATAGTTCATGACCTGGACCTTCGAAACTGGATTTTAGAAGCTAAGCAAGAAACTGGACACAGTTTTAAAGCAGGACATTTATGGATATGGCATTTCAATAAAGTACATAATATTGTGTCATGTAAAATAACAAAATTTATTACTCGATGGACACATGGTATGGAAGATCTATGGTTTTCAAGCAGTAATTTCATTAGGGAAGTCACGTATACAACGCCGAAGAATCAGAAAACCGTCGAAAGTGTTTCACATAGTTATATAATTTTACTAGCCATTTCGGCAGATTGACGCTTACTTTCGTCATAGTTTTTGGTATTAAAAGAATCTACGAATACATTTGTATATATATTTCTTCTGCGAGACCTGGAAAGCTCGTTTCAAATCATTTCAAAACATGGCTAATAGATGTTTTCTTTCCAAATATTGGACCAAAATGCGTTCTCTTAACTTAGTTTTGGATTCATTGTGGTGTCCAACTTTTGGTGCCAAAAGATAAAACTGTACACATTTTAAATATTTCTAAAAACAATAGCAGTGGTACAACCTCTAGATGTATTTGGTTTTAGATTATGGAGAATTTTAACAGAACCTTTTCTGATAGAGTGAATCTTTTGAACTACGATATAGATTTGCATCCGAGAAATAGTATTATTAAGCTGCAATCGTTGACCCACAATTAGTTTTCTTCACCAAGATTTTTTAATGTCTTCAAATACTCGTGGTATATGAGTGGATAGGTGAATGAAAGACCGGGACCCTCAAAAGTCCTGTAGAGTTTTGTTTTGAAAAAGACTGCTGTTGTGCGTTGTTTGCAGTGCAAGCAGCACCTGTGTTTGGAACACTTATATATTGACTACCATTACTGTAATAATTGCATAGCATAATTACTGTATGTATAATAGCGCCATTCAATTATAATATCAATAATCACATTACAGTGTGCAGTGTATTAAATTTTGTTTGTCTTTAATTCTGTTCAACTGTTTTCAGAAAATGTGTTACTGTTACAAACATGTTAGTTATATTATTATTGCTCTATAGAATATGTTGCCGAACTGTAAATTTACGCTGCACAAAGAAATGTTTCATACATTGTTTGAACCGGCCGCCTATGGTCATTTCAATTACATTATATTACAGTATTTCTTTAAACCGTTATCGAAAAATAAATAGCTTCTAGATAAATAAATATATTTATAGCAGCAATCAATGACAAGTAAAATTTAATTATCGCTTTCTCAGATCTTTGTTATTAACTATTTAAATTTGCTATACAGTACCGCTTTCTACATGAAACTACCTTTAATTGTGATAAATTAAAATAAAGAGAACAAATTTAAAAAATGGGGTATGGAATACCCGGTTCCATTTTTAAGTTTTTCCGAAAATAATTTGCGTTATCCTTGAGACTGTGTACTATACTTTATTTGTGATAAATAAACATAAAGATCGTTAAAAGAATGGGGGTAAAGTGCACTCGGTTCTCCGTTATTTATTGTTTCCGAGAATAACGTTATCCTTCATACTATGTAATATACTTTATTTGTGAAAAATAAAAACAAAAAGTTTAAAAAAGAATGGGGGTTATCGGATATCTGGTCCCTGATTATTAATTTTCTCCGAAAGTAATTTGCTTCCTTTGGAGTATGTAGTACACTTTTTATAGTATATTAATTATATTCTACAAAAAGAAAGAAATCTGCTATATCTTCCGAAATATTTACAAAAATTTAGAAATCATTCAAATCTTTAGAGGGGGCTGTATCCTGAAACCAGGGGATTCCGCGAAACAGAAAATCACCATTGTGTGTTGTTCTCATACTAAGGTACTCTTTCAGTCTGTGTAGTTTCATCGAAATCTGGAAGTCGGTGTTCCCTTGTAAGTATTGGACAACCGCGATATTCCAATTCTAATATAAATATTTTTCATTGGGCTGTTTATATATTTATTTGCGACGTTTCCAACAAACGGTAACGCAGGGTACATCTCAAATTTGCTTTCGAATAATTGTCATTCGTTGATGAATATGCTGAACTGCTTTATAAGACAAAAACTTCATCCCCGCAAGAAACATTGGATTGAAGTGTAAAAGTTAAACTATGGATATTATCATTCTGTTTAGACTTATTAGAATCTGACACATCATTATTACACTGAGAACACCCAAGAGAAATAATATACCAGTTTATTTTGAAATTCTGGTGCGACAAAAGTATAAGTGTTCAAGTTCTGTTATTTTAATCAGTCTCCAAAAAAGTGTAGGTCTCTTTGTTCACCGAATACGTGACTATAAGTACAAGGATAGTAACATCTATTCCCACTTTCACTAGGTGAGAAAAATAGGCGTTTTAATTTGTTATATAACCTCTAAATATCTTTACACTTGACAAGCAACTCCGTACTTTTGTAATAGCAACCTATGATCTCTACAATCGAAGTACTTCGTTACAACGGCTTTCAGATGATTATGGATGGGAACAGAATATCCACGAAGATTTTTCATTAATTGAAGAAAGAGGTAATTGCAGTCCATACCTGTGCTATCAAGTGAATGGTCGAGTTGCTTAAACCCAGGGTTTCTGATGGCAACGTGAATAGCTCCCAATGACTGGCCTAGCGCTTTGTTGTGAAGGAGTACGTTTAGTAAGTTTACCACGTTTTTCACGAATGATATCCTTTAGTACATTTAATAATAAAATTGTTAAAAACCTATTATAGGTACCCCTTCGCAGCCCCAAAATCTGGGTACTACGATTTTCTTTTTAGGCCAAAGAGGGTAAAAGTGACGTTCATTTTTACCTTCTTTGGTTAGACCTTTGATATGTGATATAATTATCTCTTACATTATTATATTCTGCAAAATAAATATCCTACCTTGCTTCTACCAATATCGCAATTTAGATCATTACGCAGTATGGACAGGTGGAATTAAGATTGTTATAATGATTGCTGGGCTATATTTATTTTAGTTCTTCAGTATTCAAGTATTTATCTATGTCCTTTACAGTACACCAAATGTTATGTAAACATTCATCACCCAATCCCATTTTATTAGTGGGCCATTATTTTTTGTGTATATTCTTTAATACTAAATTGACGTGATAATCATGTGTAAAATATGAATAAATTCGCATACGAATTGTTAGTATTTATAATAGGAATATCCGTTTACTTTAGATCTGAAAAAATTCTGAGATCGGTTCTCTATTTTCGTTGTAGACAAATGCATTCGACTTTTGGTATTTTATATATAAAGCCCAAATCGAACGAGTCCAGTAATTTTTTAACAGGTTTGGATCTCAAATTCAATGACGCTTCTCTTCTAGTTCTAGCAAAGACATTTCTTCTTCTTTCTTTCGCTCTTTCACTCTAATTTGACGACGTTTACGACCCTGTTTTACACACTGGTTCGTCCAAAACTTGAGTACGCATCGATAATATGGTATCCTTACTACGTCTACCGGCAACTAGAATTGCAAAGAGTACAGAGAAGATTCCTGAAGTACGTCTCTTACAGAATGAGTGGTGTTTATCCTCCCCGTGGAACTGACTATCAAACACTTTTGAATCGGCATAATTTCATAAGCTTGACTTCACGGCGGGAGATGGCTAGTGCAAGATATCTAATGAAACTAATCAATAATGAAATTGACTCACCTTATCTTCTATCTGCCATAGAGTTTTTGGTCCCGATCTATGCTACGCGTTCTACTGATACTTTCTTAGTTGCCAGACCAAGAACAAATATTTTGTTTAAAGCACCAATAAATCATATGACCAGAAATGCCAATGCTCACTTTCATGACCCTTTTCAGAGAAAATTTCATTCTTGCCGTCATGCCTCTACTATTTTTATTTTTTATTATATATTTATATTGTAATGTTACAATAGGTACATTATATTCAATGTCTATATTTAGTTTCTTTGTTTTTCCTTTTTAATTTACACTGATTAATAAATAGCTTGTTCTCATAACTTAGATAATATTAACTTTTGGACTGTACTGTAATGTCTATATTGTTTTGTCCTGTAAATGGATTCTGTCTGTTAGACAATAAAGATTATTATTATTATTATTATTATTATTATTATTATTATTATTATTATTATCCTTCTGCCCATCTAGAACGTCGGATCTGGAGTCCCGCTCTTCTTTACCCATATTTTCCATTCTTTCCTATTTTGGGTTAATTCCTGCATACTCCTCATTTCTTTGCCTCTTTCCTCCCCTATCCTGCGGATCTGTTCCATCCGTGTCTTCCTCGGTCTTCCCCTTCTTCTATTCTTTCCCAACCCCGCCTTGTTAATCTTCTTTAGCATTGTGTCCTGGTCTAGTCGCGCTATGTGTCCGTACTAGCTTAGTTGTTTATTTTCAATTCTCCTCAATACTGACCCTTGTCTGAGTTTTGCTTTAATGTATTCAAAGTAAGACACATTTCTTTATTATTTTTCAAAGTATTTCCCTTCGAATTCCCCTATTCCCTTTTTCTTGGATACGTGAAAACCAATCTTTAAAATATTCGTTCAAATCATTAGATGCCAAATTTGGACTGTATAGAGAATGATCCATTACTTCAATATCTTGGGCAATTAAATACCCAATCCTTCGAGCATCGGCGTGAGATCGAGCGTTATCAACATTTAACATGACGGCGATGATTGGGCGCTTCTAGTGAATATTTTGGAGAACTTTAGCCAAAAACCAGTACGCTACATTTGAAGTAGTAGAAAGTCACAGTTTAATCATGCTCTCTTTCCAATTTCATGATTTCTTCTAAATATATTTGACAATCGTTATAGTCATTAGATAATAAATAAATTGCTTAAAATATTAAACAAAATTAGTTTTAAAATGACTTGATCAGCGGAAAGGGATCATCCCCGTATGTACCTAGCATCTGAGAAACATTTTTTATGTGGCAAAATGATATCCTTGTGCATTGGTGCATATTAACCATTCATGACTTACAACGAAAAAATTAAGAATCTGATTGAGATGATCAGACTCGCTTGAGGCTGCACCCTGCCTCAAGCGACTTTTACGCGACTGCGTATGTTGACTACTTGATTCGTATGGATTCGTACAGTTTATTGAAAAGTGATTAAGATCTTAATAAAGTAACGAGCAATTTTAGAATTGCTCGTTTAATTAGCAAACTAAGTAAACACATTGATACATTGTGGTTTTGAATGTTGTATGGTACAAATTCTGAACGAACAGATTTCGTTCAATTGTAGGTACCTTACAAATAAGCATGTGCTTTATGAATCGATCAATATAATCACAAAAATACGCTTTCGGTTTTCTTAACGGACTGAACATTCATCATTGATTCCGAGATATGCTTAACGCCACGAAAGAAAGATTGATAAGGAATATTGCTTTTACATTGGTAAAAGAGGGAATTATGTCAATGAATTATATATGATTTAACTAAATTGGTAAGGGTGTAACTTGATCGTTTATGAAGTGAGGGACCTTTAGATAGTTGCATCTAGATGATCTTAATTTAGTTAATATGACAGATAGAAATAGTTACATTTTTGGATTAGCTGCTGCAATTGATATACTAAAATATGTATGTATGTTGGCAATCAAGGTCACTGCTGTAAAACCTTTTCGTATACTCAAGTACCACCAAATTCGGTTTTATTCAATTCTAACTTTAGATTATATACCCAATACAATCATTAAAAAACATGGTTCTCTTAAATTCCAGAAAAATGATGAATTGCAAATACAGGTTTGCAAATTAGCAGGAAAAGTTTAGAACCAGAGTGAGAAATTGTGTTTCTGTCATATTCCGTTTCATTTTGAGATCTTATCATACATGTTCTCTCTTCTTAGGATAAATGAGTTTTGAATTCTTGTTATCATTACACTACTTACTGTAAATGTTATGAAGGTCCGAGTTTTCTACATTTTCTTTTCTTTCGCATCCAGCCTTTAATCATGCGTCTTTTTGTCGGTCTTGTTGGTAATCTCTTACTAAAAATAAGTTAACTGGTCGATCTGCTATCATTCATTACTGATATGCTTACTCCATTTCTTCTTCTTTTTACTCTGTTTCCCATATCTGCAATCACGATCCTATTTTGGTGCGGGTTACTGTTTACATAGTTTACCTATCTGCTCTCTCCAAGAGTGGTTTATTCTTAGTAATGTCAGGTTTTATATCTGCAAAATATGTTTGTACCTGTCCTATTAGAGATTTATACTTGGTTCTAATCAGATGCAGAACTTTTTGCTGCTTTGTAGACTTTCATGTTAAATATCAGTAGCTATCACTTTTGCTTTAAGCTATTAAGCTAATATGTTAGTGATTCTTTACAAATATTTATTATTGATTAAAAGTAATTTCGGTAAATCATTCTCGTTATCTGCGATTAATATGTTTTTCTAAATATAATGCAGTTAAAATTATGTTTGTTGAAATTAAATACTAATGTAGATAATTAGAGTTCATATAACATAATCAACTCAATTACGCTTCAATTTGTTTTAAATAATTTTAGGCAAATTGTGTTCTATCCAGTAGTAAGAAAGACGAAGAAAGAAATCGCACCCGACTAATCAAAGTAGTCAAAGCGAACCGCCGTGAGTGGGTAGACGTTAAAGGAATTTCGATGCCCGAAGGACCATATTTTCACCGAAGGTATTTCCCGTGTCGAACTTTCGGGAAAGGTAGTGACGCTTAAAGACTCCAATATCTCCGTGTAATAACAATTTATAGAAATGGCGTTTCTTTTAAAATATGCCCGTATAATTGGTTGACTGAGAATGAGTCCCAGCAGGAAGTGTAGCAGGGTAAAATAGAAGCTACGACTATAATAAAAATTACTGACGGTGTGCGAAAAACCTGGGCGGTTAACGGTTATGGGATGCGCTCTGTTGCAGACCGAAGAAGCCGCTTCCTTTTGTAATATATGAGAAATCAGAATATAATACCTTCAAAAAGTGGTTCCTAAATGAGAGTTTGGTTCAATGAGAAGATTGGAAACAGTAAATGACTTGCGGGAATATATATTGCAGGGGGTAAGTTTAGTTTTACTTAAATTGTTTGTTGTGTAAATTAATGTAATGGAATATTCAGCTATTGTAATAATTCGATTGATGCTATTCAAATATATTTCTGCCATGAACACTTAACTTGTTGTTAGTAGAAACTTAGACAATATTACTAATAGAATCTACATTTCAAAAAATGTTTGCAACTTAGAGGAATACATTAGCGTGTATCTATTCTAATTGGTGGATCCTGGGAAGTTCGAACCCGGGTAAAAAGCTTTCTGGTCATACAAACGGTAACATATTTTTGATGAGCATTAGAAATTACTCAGTATGTTAACAAGAGGTTTTATATGGAAATGTAAGGACATTCAAAGAAAGATCTATATAGAGAGATTTATATTGCTATTATTACAATAATAGTTATTATAAATTAATTGTAAGTACAAGGGCCGTTCTCCTTTCACTGATTAGTAAAATTATGTACACTGACAAAACACATTTATTATTAGTGATTTGTACAGTTGATACATTTTTATATTCGCGAAAATCAATATCCAAACAACTTTGTCAATTTTCCCGCATTATTATTAATCATTATTTCCCGCATTTCATATTTAGAACGCGTCTATAGCTTCCTCGGCCGATATAAAACCTAAACTTCTTAACTTATCCCTGACATGCGGACACAAAAAGAAATCAGTAGGTGCTAGATCTGGAGTATATAATATACATAAATATATTTTAAGCAAAATATGTTATTAACATTGTATGATACTTATATTTTGGATTTATCTTTTTTGGTTTTCAAAATAAGATTATAGAGTTATTCATAATTATATACGTTAGATATATGTTAAAGTACCTTCTTATCAAGGAGAAACTTATTTTATATATTGTAAATTATGTAAGCTTTTACTTTCTTCTGTTAAAAGTACTCAAAACAAGATTATTTACAAAGGAATTAAAAATTAAGACATTATTTGCTAAAAATCAATTTCTATTATTATTTACATTAGTATTCTACGCATGTACTTGATGTGTACTGCCTACTAAAATAAATTTTATTATTGTTATTATTATTATTATACGGTGGTTGTACCTTCCCTCCCCTGCCTTCCCCCTCCAAAAGTCAGAGTAGATTCTCTTGTAAATAACGTAGTGAGGGATACGGAAAAAACTCTCACTTCTCAGACTTTCCCAACCCGAGTAGTTAGCTTTGCCGGACCAGCTGGTAAGTAAACGCAGCTAAAGATATAGGAGGAATCTTGAAGCTCCCACTTGGAAAACGAGTAGCGTGGATGAAGGGTAGGTAAGCATCAACTACGGGAAAAGCAGAAAATAAGGACAACAGAAATGTTTTAGTCGAGTACTATGATTAACTAAATTAATCTAAAACATTTAGAGTTGGTTCACTTGCACACTATTTATGCTTTCTGCAGAAAATTTGGTTTACATCGATAGGTAAATATTATTAGTTGTTGAAATAATCAATTATTATGCCCTAAAACTCGGCTAGATTAATAAACACTTACTTCAGGTAGTCCAGAGGCTCAACCTTAAAGTACCTTTTAAAACATAGCTCACCTCAAATGAAGAACGAAACAAGGAATTGAGATTGTTTGAGATTGAAACAAACTAAAGAAATAGACTAATTATATTCTTTGTAATATGCAGGGTCTTTTACAACTAATATGTCAAATTTATTTATAAGATTATACGGGCTCGAAGAAAGTCAATGACTGTGAAAGAAAAGAAAATGATTAACCTTCGGCAACGTAAGAAAAGCTCACTTATACGACGTAGTTCGTACATGCAATAAACAGAATAGGCTTGAATAGGTCTTTTTTCGTTAAAGATATTACTATACTCTTGAATAAAATACAAATAACAAAAAAATTAAACAGTTATGTATTATAACAATACTAAGAAAATCATATAAATTCTCCTGATAATCAACAATTTACCAACTAACAAACGAATAAAATTAAATACTTTTTCATATAGGAAAGTATTACTTTCACTTATTACTATAAACTATACATACTTGGCTTTATCGGAAAATAATACTGTAAACTCATATCTATGTTACAATTAGTCAAATCATTAGTTACCTGAATTGGTGCGACGTTTCTTACAAGGTGAGGTTAAAAATGACCAAGGCCCACTTTGTGCATGGCCGTACAAAATAATGTCGCGCGTGGTACTGATCCAACGTTATGACGCGACGCGGCAATATTTAAGCTCCAGCTACTGAAAAAATCAACTTACCACCACCCTGGGTTAAAGAAAGAAGATGAGTAAAAGTATTGTTTCGGAAGCATTGAAATTATATATCGTACCACCTTTATCTATACGTAATTGAGAGATTCGGCAGTCGTTGCACTTGGTGTTATACACAAGCCAACGAGCTGACGATGAAATTAAACAAACACGTTCTATCTAGATATCCACTTAATGTTGCTTAACATATGCCCCAAATTTGACTAATCATCACATTTCTTTGTCTAAATTATAAACATTCGTCTTTATTTTTCAATCACATATTTGAAGTTATTCCCGGCGGTGTCCCCACATTTC
The DNA here is from genome assembly GCA_038088585.1 of Chrysina gloriosa. Lineage (NCBI taxonomy): Eukaryota > Metazoa > Arthropoda > Insecta > Coleoptera > Scarabaeidae > Chrysina > Chrysina gloriosa. The sequence continues at coordinate 28,240,697 of CM076091.1, forward strand.
ATAAATACAAACCTGATGCTTTTGACCTTGCTATAAGGTATGGCCCGTATTTTACTAGCATTTGCATTTCTACGTCTAAATAATAAACATCGTAGATTACTGTCAAAGGCTCTCCAAATATTTCTTACAAAACTTGTAGAACTTTAAAAATTAATTTTGGGTTTTTTGTGATAGTAGGAAAACATTTTCTCTTACAAATTTTGTTATATTCGGTTTGAATTTTCTTCTGTTTTAATTTGATACATAAGTTGTGTGTAGAGGCTGATAAATTCGTTACTTGTTTTCTCGTTCCAAGGGCGAAGAACAAGATAGCCCGCGTATGACTACAACAATACTGTTGAGTATAATGCGAAGCAGGCGTCCAAACAGTGCTCACAAGGTGCGAAGTCTCCTTAGATAATAACAAGTGTTGTATATAACGTAAGATATTGCGTGTTATTTCGACGGCTAATATTTCCTAAGATCGTACAATTGCACCTAATATGTACAATTTTTCATAAAACTTACGTATTACTTGAGACCATAATAAAAAGAAACTTGTCGCTAAAGATGAACCAAATAAAATAAAAAGCATATCCCAAACAGACTACCACGCTACGACATGAACCAGAGTCCCACCACACAAGACCATCGACATCAATCAAAAGCCACAATAAAAAATTTGGCAGGGGAAAAATCCGTTAATGAAACGATGATTCATAAATTAGATTAAATTACTGCTGTCAGTTCGATGATTTTTGCCACTTGTACAACACTTTAAATATGATCCTCCCGAAAACGGATGTCAGATTTGAGCTATCAAGGAACAGGGTAACTCAATTAAATAAATAAATAAATAACTATTGTTATTATGCCCAACAGTTTAGCAACCAAAATTAGTCATTCGTATAAATAGGTCGTGTACACTTCAAGCAGAATACAATAGAAACAAAGAGTATATCGTTACAAAATAAAATAAACATAAGATTCAATAAACAAAAATAAACCTCAACACATTCTTTGTAAGGCTTAAGTTGTATGTTAAGTATTTGAAATTGTAAAGCTCGATAGTGTTCAATTCCATGATTTCTTACGCAAACGATCACTATACTTTCTTGTATTTTAAGGATGTTCAAAATGTTTTGTCAACTGTCGTTATTAAACATGTAAGCAACCAGCTTCAAATATCAAACAAAATTTATTGAAAGATGTCACAGTCTACTATAAAAAAGAGAAGATCCTCATAAATGTATAAAAGTATATGATTTCTCCGTCGTAGGATTCTTGCATCTCAGAAACAAAGTATGAATTGTGGTGTATAATGGCTATAATCCACAGTCTTCGACATCTTAATTGTCTTGATATTCCACCATAAGAATGGGATTTGAATTCATCAAAATAGCGACGACTATACTTTCACGTGAATACCGGTAAGAAAGTCAATCTTCGACCCAAAAGAGGACCACCTAGAAGTAGTTAGTTCCATTGTCCCTCTAATAGAACCTATTCGGATCATCAACACACTAACAATACGTAACCAGAGTGTTTTATAGAACTTTTAGGAAACACATTTATCTAAACTCAACAGCATTTCGCCCTCTATTTTGTAGCCTCTATGATAAATATCTTATAATTGTTTAGTTTATATAAGTCAGTCTGCTACCAGAAACTTTTATTTGCACCCGAATCTGCCATGTTTTATGCTAATAAGGAGTTCTGCAAAATAAATTTGTTATTAGCAATTTCGTTCGCTCAGCTACCTTGCAATTGATTATAAAGTAACGTTTCATGTATTGAGACCCAGGATAAGGTTATAATGTTGGACTCCTAAAGCGTTCTGCAGCTATCCGAAAACATGAAGATCGATTCCAGAATGCCTATTTTACGAACCGCTTATCGAACATAAATCTTAGAAGTTGTAAATAAGATTGTGATGTCTTTCTCTTTTTCGTTTGCGGACTTTGGAAAATTCACTGGCTGGTATGTACTTGGAATAGTTTCAGTTGTTCCGAAATGACCTTTAACGCATAGAATCGTATAATATCGAACTGTACTGGAGAACTTGATCGGAATTACCTTCGGAAATATCTTTGTGCCTCAAGTAGGTTTTTAGAATCTCAGTAATCCACTGTCATCGATATTGATAGTGAATACATTTTCAATGCACAATCAAGAGTCTGCCGGGGAGTTACAAGATCCATGATACATTTATAATTCTAGGTGGAAGAATTATCTGGTCACATTACGATGATCCTTTACATAACCTAAGCCGTCAAAATCTAATTTGATTGTATCTACATACGGACATAAACGTTAAGTACACCCGATATCAGATAAGGCACACCAAGGTAAGAGATATATGTAAACTTTACCAAATCAATATTAACGTAAGTGATAGTTTAGGCGATTTACCGTCTCGACGTTGGTATGTGTGTGTGTCTGTGTTATATATAAGCGATGATTCCGATCTAATATGGCGTACAGTCGTAATATGAGCTGGATAAGATGATATATAGGATTGAGTCCGGAGAGCCGGAGCATAGCGTGGTACCGGAGCCGCATCCTCTAAACTATTGCAATAACCACAGCGCTAATCCCGGGAGCAATTATTAAGGCGCAGAACTCGCATCAATTAAGCTAATGAGACCGTGAGGCTGATTGATTGAACGACCCGATTAGTCCACACAATTGCCGAGGTGCTAACGTCGTAACAATATAACTGTCACGCCATCCATTGGGTACATCACTCAGTGCACGCACACTAATTGTTACCGGAATGAATGTTGGTCTTTTGTAATCTCTACTGTTCCTCCACCAAACCCTTTCCATTGCCGACACCGGATCATCATGACGGTGGTGCTGTGCTAATTGTTCATCCGCATCTTCTCTAAACTGGGTGGAATTAGACTGGAACGTCTTTTCATTATACTTCTTTGCTATTTATTATTGCGCTATCAATTACATGCGTTAGTAGAAAGGTAAGTACCTTTCTGAACTTTAGGAAATTGATTGTACGATTATAGTTAGTGATATATATTGACCTAATTAAGTTGTTAATAAAACAGGGAAATATTCGGTTTTATAAAAACTTATATGTAGATTTGTGAAATAGAGTTTATGAATTTGTTATTCATCAACAACAACTCAAACTTCTTTTTACTAACAGAACCGACGATTTTGTTTACTTTTTATTTCCTTCATTCTAAATTACAGTTTCATAGCTGTACACTTTGAAGTTGTAAATCGTCACGTACGTATGTATATGTATCTGCGATGGATATTCTGCCCTATTGAGTCTAATTGGGTAATACTTGTTGAAAAAACCTGTCCATAATTCTTTAAAATACATAATCACAAATATTGTATTCATATACTTTTAATATTGTATGTCATCGGCACCTCCACCAAAAGTTTATACATTAATAATATAATGGAGTATACTGTTTTACACTTACAAAGAAAAACCGGCAGACTGAAAGGGCACCCTGGTATAAGATAAGATAAGAAGATTTCTTGAGGTGGCAACAATGCCTGTTCCACTGCGATCTTTCCTATTGTGGTCCTCATGCCTCCTTAGAGTACGTTCTCCAGCTGTATTCTTTTAATTAGACTTAACCGCTTTGAGAGCGGTTCTTCTGCATATACGTATATTTCTAAAGCGGACTTGAAGCCCTTGCTCCGTAATGCTGTTATAAGCCCCCATAGTAGAGTCCAGGACTGTCGTAAGCTTTGCCGGCTGCATCTAGGTGGCTGGATAGTCGTTGCATACTACAGCGATCCTCTCCAACAGCCTCCTTGTAGGTTAAACTTTCTGGCCTCTTGCCTTTCGGAAGACCTGCGAGAGTACTGCGCTCCGACCTCTGCCTTCTTGGGACTTTCGCCCTTTTCTTTACGTTTACCTGGCCCCTTTGTGCATGCCTAGTGAGGTTTGCCTTAATTATGGCTCTCTTAGCCTGTATATAACCTAGGTCCTGTTTCACAAGCATTTGCACTCTAGCCTTGGAAATTCCAGATAGCATAGCTGTACGAAGAGTAGCTACGGAAGTATCTGTTCGCCCGATCAGAACCCCGCTTGATCGGCTAATTGCGCATTTACGTGTATTTATAAAGCGGACTTGAAGCCCTTGCTCCGTAATAAGTACAACTCCACTTTTTCTCTGCGGAATCCTCCGATTTCGGGGTACAACCCCATCCTAAGATTTGAAATGATTTTTAAATTTTTAGTTTATCGATATTTACATTGATATACCCATCAGATTATATTACAGTATTTCTTGGAAACGTTATAGAAATAATTAATAATTTATATATATATATATTAGCTCAAAACAGGTTAATTAGGGTGATCGGTCTGTTTCTAATTAAAACTCCTTTATTCTTTCTTAATATTTCATCAATATTTTATTGACTTCATCAGGAGTAATGGGGTAAAGACATTACAAAAGAAATATTCTTTGTAATAAAGTTGTTATTTGTACTTACAATCAGGTTGGTTGACTCCATAATTATATGCCAGATTATTTAACAATATTAGGATGACTACTAACATTGATATAATACTAAAATAAATACCAGCGTCACAAGTTAAAATTATACAGTCCAAACGGCAACATGTACATATATGTCTGTGAAGACGATGTTTTATTATTTATTTCATAAAATGTGCGAGTAATACTAAAGAATATTTTTTTCTTTATACACAGAACGATGAAATATTGTGCTTATCTGAATATCCTGTGTACAATGTTATTACAATATACTGATACACTTTATTTAACTTTAATTGCTACTTAACAGGTCTGAATAAATGACACTAAAACCATTAGTATCAGATGGTTTATGGCATTTGTGTCTTTTTTTATATGAATTATTTCAAGTACAAGTCTGTTTCTATAATTGTTTTGCCTTTCCAGAATTTTAACACTGTCAAAATCGAAACTGTGTTTTACAACATGCAATGCTAACGCACAAGAGTTTTTCTTCCGATATTGCAATTACTTTTGTGCTGACTGATCTGTTGTTTTAGTAATTGTGTGCTTTGGCCTATGTAATTACACTAGCAATCATGGAATTTTATATATTGTGTTGTTCTGTTGTAAAAGAGGTGTATTGTCTTTATTTCTTTTAAATAAAGATGTTAATTTTATGGGATTGTACCTGGTTATAATAATATTGGGGAATGGTGTGAAAGGATTGATTGTAACATCAGTCAAGTTACTTATATATGGTATTTTTATAGGTACTCGAATTATCAGGTATTGGGTCTTTGGGGGCCATCGAGAATGTTGGAACTATATACATGAACTTATTTAATAACTGTTTTGAATATCCATTGCGGGTGAAAATGTCAAAAAGTACTTTCAAATTGTCTTTTAAGAAATTGTTATTACTTATATGTGTAATTCTATTATTCATGGTTATAATGATATTATATTTTTGTGTTAAAGGACAATTTGGATAGTATTTGAATAGTCCGAAAGCTGTGGGCTTTTGATACCAATTTAAAATTAGTTTGTTACCATGTGATCTTATAACCTTGGTGTCCAGAAAGAGTACTGAAAGATCAGTTTCACGTTCTACTGTGAATTGTAAATGAGTATTAAAGCCATTAAATGCATGTAAGGTGGTTTTAGCGTGATTTGGAGGTACTGCGCAAATAATATCATCCATGAATTTATATATGAACGGCAATTTAAAGGGAAGTTGTTTAATTACGTTATCAAAAAGATGATCAAGAGCTATTAACGCTAAAATGGGGCTGATTGGGGAACCCATAGAAACTCCAAAATTCTGTCTGTGGAACCGATTACCAGGTGTGAAGTAGCAGTTATCAAATATGAATTTCATTAGCTGTAAAAACTTGTTTTTGCTTATATCACAGTTAGGCAATATCCAGTTTGAATCCAAAATCTCAATAGTGAGTTTCATTGAAATATTGGTGAATAATGGGCAATATCAAGAGAAATCATTTCAAAATTAGGTGGTAAAATCAATCTATCAATTGAATTGACAAATATAAAAGTATCCTTAATATTATAGTCTGTTCTACTGGCGAAATTAACGGTAAGTATATTAGCTATGTATTTGCACAAATTGTACGTAATTAAGTTTATGGAGCCTACTATTGGACAAAGTGATGTGCCCTCTTTGTGAATTTTTGGTACACAATATAATTTTGATGGAATGGACTTTTGTGTGGTTAACTGTTTGAATGTTGCGGTTAATATTTTATTACTATTTGGTAGTGTTGTTATAAGCTCGTTGTGTAAATTTAGGTGGTGGTTGTTGTCGGATGTCTTTGCCAAAGTGTGTAAGTCGTAGTGTCATTTAATAATTCTTTGGTTTTCTGTATGTATGTCAGCTTGGAGAATATACAAATCAGGATTATCTCGGAGAAACCGGTTTGTTTCACTATAGATCCCAGAGAAGGGTGGTTTAACTCCGTGCTTGTGTGAATTATTGACTTAGTTTGGTGATATTATTGGTGACTTGGACCTTACGATATCCTTTTTATCATTGGGTATTTGTTCTATTATGTCTTCCAGATCTGCTATTAAATGGTTAATGTTCATGTTTTTGTTGTTAAGTGAAATGCTAAATTTGGATCTCAAAGATAGATAGTCCGTAATATGTGTGGGTATGCTTATGTCTAATAGATTCTTAAACCATTTACCATCTTTGAAAAGTGATTGTGTTTCATATGTATTGTTATATAATTTGTTGAAATTGTTGGCTAAATGAGTTTTTATTTTGTTTAAATGTTTGCGAAAGCAAAATATCTTAACAATGTATATATGTATATAGCGATAATCAATAAGTATTCAAGTTTTCTATATCTTTATTATCAACTGTTTAAATTTGCTGTACATCACCGTTCTCTACATAAAACCGATTTTATTTGTGATAAATAGAATACATTTTTTTAAAGAAATGGAGGTATGGTGTTTTCAGTCTCTATTTCTTATTTTCTCCGATTTTCTTCTTCAGACTACATAATATACTTAATAATATAATTTATGAAAAATAAAAATTTAGAATTTAAAACGAAAGTGGGTATAGGGTACCCGGTACCTCGCTATTAATTTTTTCTGAAAATAAGTCGCGTAGTCCTTGGGATTATGTAATACACTTCAAATTATGTTCTACAAAAAGAGAGGTATATAGAAATTTAAAAATCATTCAAATCTTTGGAGGGGCTGGTCTCGGGCGAAAAAGAAAATGGTATTGTTCTTATACCAAGGTACCCTTTCAGTCTGTGTAGTTTTATCGAAATCTGGAAGTCCTGTTAGAAAAGAATTGAAGAGGACAGTAAAGCCACTTATGCGGTAAAAGAGCATCAACTCAAGATTGGATCCTCAGCTCTTAAAACAATCATACACGATCACCTGCACTTAAAAAAGTGGTAAGTTGTTTTGTGCTACATCACCTTTTGACTTCCAAAAATCAGAGCGTGTGAGAATTTGTGAACTTTAAATTTATTAAATATAGCCAGCACCAATGTCTTTCCAAAACAGTGACAGGTGACAAAGCTTATGTTCGCTTTTTCGACCTTCCTATCCGACAAGAGAGTAGTGTATGGATTCACAAAGATGGGGAAAGTCCTACAATGGTTAAGAAGGAGCGAGCCGTGAAAAAGATTATACATGCGGTATTTTTCAGAAGTATGGGCTTAGTAAATGCAATTAAGCCATGTGGACAAGAGACAGTTACAGCCAAGTGGTACACTGAAAAATATTTGCGTGAAGTGTTCAATAGAGTTCCAGATAAGGATATTATGCTCCACCATGACAATGCATCGTCTCATACGGCAGTTTCTACATTCCAATTTTCTGCTGAACAAAAAAAATGAAAGTAATACAACATCCGCCGTACTCACCTGACTTTTAGCTAATTTGTGGGCTTAAACGAAATTTGGGGATAAAAGGTTTTCATCTGAAGAGGAGATTGATGCCGCAGTTCACACTTATTTTGAAGGTATTCCGAAAGAAGATTGGTTGGGAAGTTTTAAACTGTAAAAGGAAAGAATAGTCGAATGTATCATTGCCGAAGGGAATTACTTTGAGCATATTTCAAATAAAATCCTAAAAAGTATTAACCCTGTTCTTTATTCTTGATGATTTCAGCTTATCCCTCGTATATATATACTACTATCACCAAATGTGGATAGCAACAATATTTGAATACATACTAATTCCCCAGAAATTTAAACGGACCCACTGCTACGTATGAAAGGGTCAGATTCAGAAGTTAGGAAATATTGTCCAGGATTGCTCACGAATAGGTATGTGCCACCGTCTAAACTGTGGAAATCTAGGTTAAGTAAACCAAAGCTGCCATTTGAATAGAGAAGGAGGGTATTGCAGCGGAGAGAGACGAAGTAAAACGGTACAGCGGTCATAGAGACCCACCGGAACCGGAGGATGTGTGTGCGGGTGCCGATATGTTGGTGTGAGTTCGGTTTTACGACACTCGACGTGGTGTAATCAGGATGTAACGACTGTCCAGCGACATCTGCAGAGACCGTCTTGTGTTTATGGTCTGTCCGACACCGGTATTAACACATCCAATAACCGACGGACACGACATTATCCAGATATGAATGACGTGACCGAAACCTACGATCCGGAGCACCCGATCTACTCCAGCGAAGCCCGGAGTTTCAAGGGATTATCTTGCGATGGCAATCTTTCCGTCTGTCTTCCGTATTACTTCGGCGTAATTTGTATGTTGTAGCGGTGATATCGGTAATCGACGGCCACGGACTTTCCTAACGACACCTCAAAGCGAACGCTATTAGTTCGTAGTAATCTCCATAAAAATGTGTTATATATATATATATAATTATTATTCATTACTTGCTAAGCAAGTGTAGTTTATTACATTACCTTCGTTAGTTCTTATTACTTAGATAACTGCATGTGTACGAATTCCCTCCATTCCTTTTGTTTTTCGCTAGTTTTCGGGCTTCTCGATAGGTTTCAATTTCTCTTCCATGTTTTTGCCCATGTTGTCCTCTGTACCTCCTCCTCTCCACCCTTGCTTCCCAGATCATTTTAACTGGTCTTTGTTTTTCCATTCTTATTATGTGTCTTCACCTTGCCAGTTGTTTCTTTGCGATGTAATCATGTACTGGGCTTATTTTGAAGTTCTTTTTTATTTTTCATTTCTGATCTTGTCCTTCAACGTCACTCCTCCTGTCTTCCTTAGAAATCTCATTTCGGCTGCTTGTATTTTTCCATTGTCTCTCTTCCCTATGTTCCACAATCAACAACCATATGTTAGTACTGGTCCATATATTTCTTTTCTGTTCAGTAAATTTCCGGTGATTGAGAAAAATAGTTTGTTTGTGCTGTTGCTATGCTGCATTATGTTTATTTCATCGCTTCCTTTTTCGTCTATCACTACTTCTCGATATTGGACCTCCTTCACTTTTTCAATTTCTTTACCATTTACTTTTATTAACATCTTCGTCTTCTCTTTTAT